>MU269990.1:82845627-84192294 GCA_021432705.1 Caranx ignobilis | reverse complement strand
GGAGTGAGAGAAGAGAAGTGTTTTTTAGCAGAAAAAAGTGAGCGAGAATAAGGGGAAATGTGTCAAGAACAGATCCTCATTCTGTCATGCAGTAGTCCCACCTGCCCTCCCTCTCTCTCTATCTCTCTCGCTCTCTCTTTCTCTCTCTCTCTTCCCTCCTCTTACTTTTTGTCTCTCAACCTCTCTCTCCCGCTACATCTTCCCTCCCTCTCTCCATTCCTCTCCCCCCTTCACGTCTCTTTGATTTGTTTTCCCTCCAAATCCTCCAGTTATTTTATTCCCTTCCCTGTCAGTGCTGTTTCTTTCTGTGTGTGTGTGTGTGTGTGTGTGTGTGTGCGCGCACGCGTGTGTGTAAGCCTTCTCGCTGTCTTTCTTTAAGCCTCTCTGATGTACAACAGCTCCTTGAGGGGAGCTTTACTCTCCCTCTCACACACACACACACACACACACACACACACACACGGACTTATCCTGTGCACCAGCTTTAACCTATTTCCCTAACACTCTGTTTCTCGCACTCTCTCTTTTTTTCCAATTCTCTCTGATGGTCTCTCGCCCTTTCGTCTCTCCCCGTACTAAATCATTCATGTCCAGTGTCTCTGACCCACTTCCACTATAGGTTAGCACACACACGCACACACACACACAACCACCCCAAAAACCCTGCAGTTCTCACTGTGTCGTACATTATACATCAGGCCACTTTAATCTAAGGTGCATCAGTCAAAGATGAAACAAAGTTTTTATCAAATCAGGACCTGACTGCCGTCCGAAAGTATGCAAATCAGTATTTTCCAGCCTTGTCTGTTTTTTACAGTCATGATAAACAAGTAACGTTTCCACATCAATAAACACATTTTAGCTTTTGGCGTCGCATAAAAGCCTGGAGGGCATTTTTAACTGTAATTACCAATAATCACTTCGCCATTACTCTGTGTTTTGAGCAAAGCATTACGCCTTTGATGTGTTTAATGTAGCCGTCAAGAACAATTTTAAGGTTTGTGAATGCACATAACAACTGCGGTAGGTGTCAATCATTTTCTCTAATAACTGCTGTTATAATCAAATGAAGTGAAACTTTGTGTTGGCGCGTTCATAGGAGAGAGAGCAGCAGTAAATGGTTTACTATAAACCAAGGATTTATTGGCTATCGTTGCTTTGATGCTGCACACATGGCAGGCCAGCACTAACAAATGCTTCATAAAACCTGCTCTGATCGTTGTATTCAATGCACTCTTTTCTCTTGTAGAGCTATAAACCCATGTGTGTATGTGTGTGTGCATATGTGTGTTAAAAGATGTATAAAAATTTAAAGAGAGGCCCCCAGCTTCATTCTTTTCGCTATGTTTCTTCTTCTCTACCTTTTTCTTTCTTACTTCTCAGGATTTAGAGCTGTGAGGCATAGCAGCAGTTCACACCTCAAACATATGTGCATGTGGAGTTGTGTGTGTGTGTGTGCATGGGAGAGTTGGCTCATAGCAGATGAGAATAGGAGGCCTAGTACTCGCTAGTTGTCTGCCCCAGGACAGAAGCTGTCAGCTGGGAGAAAAATACTACTCTGCTGGGCCCTACTCTTGAGACACATAAACTAAACTAGTAGCTGTGTGTGACAGGGGTGTGTGTGATTGTGTGTGTGTGAGTGAGTGAGTGTGAGAGAGTGAGTGTAAGAGGCAAAAACAGAAGGAGGAATTAGAAATGGTTTAATTTTATATTCACACGTACAAGTTGATTATGCAGAGTCATGAACACCAGTCATGGACATGTGTGTGTGTGTGTGTGTGTATGTGTGAGGTCTCTCCAGTGAATTCCACCATATAATCTGGCAGCAGACTGACACAAAGGAAACGAAAGAGTGGGTTTAAGGAGAAAGAGTGAGAAGAAAGATAAAGACAGGAAAGAGTGTGGCAGAGGAGAAGAATCGATCAGTTCCTCCTGCTCCTCTCTCCATCACTGATTTCTGCAGCCCATGTTTCTAAACTACCACTGTGTGTGTGTGTGTGTGTGTGTTTGCCTCCAGGCAGCACGAGCTTCCACTGAGAGCCAGATGTGCCCTCCTGTACCCCATTCTTCTCACCTCTCCCCTGCTCTTTTCTCTTTTTAAAATCACACTTCTCTTCCAATTCACCTTCTCCCTCTTCTGTTTCAGCCAGTTTAGCTAAAAACCAAAATCTTCAAATGTTCTTAATGGGAGAAATCAGAATCACTGTGCTTCATTACCACGCACTGCTCATCTTCTTCTGGACACACTCAGGCATTCCTGGTGATCTAAATATTATCTGACCCCCCACCTTTAAGCCACAGGTGACATTTAAGTTATCACTTGAAGCTACAGAATGGTGGCTTGAAGAACAAGGACTGAGTCTCCAAGTTCAAGAAAAGCACCCGAGCCCCAATGTTGTGATCACTTTGCCTGGGAGACACATCAGCTAGTTCTCTACTTCCTGAACAAATGTTTTTTATGATCAACTGAGGGATTCGGCCTCTTTAAAACTGCAATATGATAAACTAAGTGAGTGGTCAACCACAGCAGCTGGCTTCTTCTTGAATTTTTATAGAAAGCCAGTGTTTTATTGCTGTTATAATCACTGTCATTTAACTCTTGACCTGTTAAAGCCCGGTTGCTCCTTTGATCTTCTGATTTGGACACTTGGACCTGCCCTGTGTAGATCTTATGACGTGGCTGAGGGCGCATCCAGACTCAAACTGTTGCACAAATCCAATAAATAAGTATCATTTGAGTGAGAAACCCATTCTGTCTGCTTTTGTTTAAAGCAAACCAAAGCTCACATAACTCATGATTATAGTAAATATAATTATCACATTTTTCTAAATCCCGTCGCCAGACAAGTGAATGTGCTGATTTTCTTCACCTCAAAACTCACTCATTTTCTCAGAATTGGTCAGAAAGGGTTGAGTTTGTTATGGAAAAAAATTCCTTCCTCAAACTTCCAGAAGTTTTAACAAGTCTTGAATATGGTTCTCTGAGGCTCCACACATGCAGTCTGCGAAACCTCCCCTCACAGAAATGAGGTCGAGCTTGACACGCATCACATCCTACAGGGGTTAAAGAGTAAACTCTGGCGTCCTACAAACGGCCTCCTGTGTAACCAGAGCAGACAGTGTCACAGAAAACAATGGGGGGCTGCTTTGTTCAGTCGGAAACAGAGAGCAGAGAGAGGGGATTATTTCTAAAATAGCTCTGTGTTTGTCTTAGACAGAGACTGGCCAGTGTCACACTGGACTGAATCTACTTTATACTCACACACACGCACGCACGCGCGCTTTACTTTTACACATACAAATACTCAGAAATAAGCCTCAAATACGTACAGACAACCTGTGAACATGCACACACACACACACACACACACACACACACGAAACACACATCAGTACATCCTTATAAGCACATAGACATCTACTGAAACACATGCTGTCATAACACAGGCTTATAGCTATCACTAAAACACACCCACCCACACACACGCACACACACACTGTAGATTGCAGTACAGGGTGACAGCATGAAAGAGATAACGCAGCACACACTGGAAGCTGCTCTAGTGTGTGTGTGTTTGTGTGTGTAGAAATATGTGAGTGATCTAAGACCAGGCATTAGTGTTTTTGATAAAGCGAGGGGCCTTAAGTGGTTTTAGGAAGGAGAGAGCCTCCACACGGCGAGTGTGTGTATGAGTGTCTGTATGTGTGTGTGTTGGGGTTGGGGTCAGGTGCCTGGTACATTCGTGTGTTTCTGTTTTCTGTCTGCCTTGTCGCCACAGCGATGACATCATGGCACACGACCGCCGAGTGACGGAAAGAATTCCCTCCATCTTCTTTACAGACGGCGAGAAGAGAAGAGGTGAAGTAGATAGAGCGAGTGATGGTGGACAGGAGAAGGTGAAGAGGAAGGGATGAGAATTGCAGGGTGGGCGAGAGATACCGATAGGAAATGAAATGGGTGAGAGAGAAAGAGAGAGAGGGGGGGAGTGTGGGGAAGAGAACATAAGAGTAAATAGAAAGTTGTTAAAGTCAGAGTAACCTGTGAGGTGTTCATACAGAATAAATCAGAAGCTGTTTTACTACTCACCACCATTACCACCTGTTTGAAACGCTGCTCAGCCTGGTGCCAGGCCACTATGATCTTTTACAGTGACTCGTCAGCGGAGCGTGGCGCTGGATGGATCCTGCATTTTCCACTGGAGCCTCCAGGCTGCACCCTCACAGTCCTGTCACTGAAATAAATGAGGAGGCTGTGCCCTAGTGATACATTGCTTTTGTTTGGTCTCCACTCAAGCTAACAGCAGATGCCACAGCAGAACCGTTAGATCCTAAACAGACACAAAATCCCAAGACAAATGTGAACACACAAACTGCAGTGATTTTTAAAATGCCACAACGTTTAAGACAAATGATGCAGCCAAAATCAGGAAGTATGAGCGATAACCTCTTTGACAAGGTTTTATCCCGCGCCTACTGTTAGCAGACCTTCCTTTATCCTACTTTACTCTCCATATTGCTACAGAGGGGGAACACTTGAAAGGGAAGTTACAGATCTAAGGCAGCCGATCCACTGGGAACCTTTCCTCCTCACAGCGTTGGCTTCCTTGTCTTTGTTATTTTCAACAGTGAGGACACACTGGCAGCACCGCTGAGAGCGCACCATGTTTTAAAGTGCCCTCTGACAGAAGAACTATCTAAAGACTTTGCAAAGAAGAGCTGCACTTGAAACAGTTTTTTTAATGATCACATAGCAAGAGCAGTCGCCACAACCAGCACTCGCCATAAGAGTGTGTTCAGCTCTGCAGTCTGAGTAGAGACAGAGAAGTGTTGGGGTCTTTGCTTGTAAGTGTGTGTGTGTGTGTGTGTGTGTGTGTGTTACGGAGATGAAGAGAGCGTTACACTGAGCCCCAGAATGAGACGAGTGCATCTGGAATAAATATCATTTTATCACCGGGGTTTATAAGCGCCATGTGCTGGCAGGTAACTCTCAGATATGGTATAAAAGTAGACGCACTGTTAGCTTTAACAAGACTAATGTTCCATTAGCCTTTCTGTGTGTGTGTGAGTGTGTGTGTGTTAGTGTGTTTGTATGAAAAAGAGAGGGGAAAGAGTGTGCTCCAGTGTCTTGCAACCTGGAAGAAAGGAAATGTTCTTTCTGATAACTTAAAGACATCCAAGAGCTCATGGGAGGTTTTCCTCTATGTGAGGTATTATAAAGACTTTGGTTAGGTATTGTTATTAAAACTCAGTTTTTAATAACACCTGTATTATACTGGCAGTGGCCCCAGAACATTTGAACATTTTTATAGAGGTGCTTGCCATCTTTTGTTTTGTTTTCAGCCTTATGTATTCTACCCCTTTTTCAAGAAATCCTTTTACAAATTAAGTTTAAATTAAGTCACAAAAATACCAAAACCTCAATGATTTTCCCTCTTTAATCAATCTATCTATCACCGAATATCATAATCCATTGACAAATTACATAAAGACAAAGGTACATAATAATATGTTGTTCTGGTAAAATTCAAAAGTTCAGAGTCACCCATATCTGAAAATGTGAATCATTAAGCAATGAGAAATATGACAGTGCCCATACTTCCCCAGAGAGCCGAGCCACCAACCCCAACCCACTTAACTCCCCCAGCTTCCTCTGACAAGATCACAACAGCACAGATGCATGATGGGACACTTGCACACTGACAGTGTGGTCAGTTAGGCCGCCCAAAGAATGTGTGGGTCTTCACACAGTCATAACATGTAATCTGTCTTCGTTTAGATGCTCTCATTCCTCACCACACCACTGTATCTGCGTGGAGAGGAACAGTGTATCTGTGTCTTGAGAAAAGAAAGGGTAATGGTATGTAAAAAATGGAAATGAAATATACCTCTGTGTGGGTCTGTGTGCATAGCTATAATTGTATGTCCATGCGTGCATTTGTCTTCATACATGCACATTATGTGTAGCTAGTGATGGAGTTCAGATCCTCTGCTCTGAGTTATTTCTTTATTTTCTTATCTGGACTTAAACACTGTTATCTAGGAGACAAGGCTTTATCTATGTGTGTGTAAGAAGCAACATTAAGACAGACAAAAATGGATTATAGTGGTATCGTGGTATTCTTGTGTGAGAGTTTGCATTGTTTTGTGTGTGTATGTGTGTGGCCAGTCTTCGGGCCCTGTGGGATTGTGGGGGAAACATTATGATTTAGGTCCTCTCTGGAAACGGACAAGGTTCTGAGAATTCAGAGCCTTGGGTGTCCTGAGAGGCGGCCGAGCCAGATCTGTGGCTGATGGGCTGGATGGGATGCGGCTTGTTGCTTCCCGACCACATGGAATGCTATCTATCTGTCAGCCCGACCGTCCACATGGGGAAGGGATGGGACAAGAGGGATGGAAACAAAGACGGACAAGAGAGTCGCAGTAGGAAACAGCCAGGCAGAAGCTAAAGTTAAAGGTAGTAAAACAGTGTTGTTAATGAGATACCAAATATGTGCTATCAGTCTTTGTTGGTGGCTTGTGCATCATTCCTTCAACACCAGCTGATAGGCTTAAAGCTGCCACTTTAGCAATACACATCCTGTTGAAGTGTCCATGTGAAAGACAGTGACTCTGTGCCAGCTCCCTGCTCCTGTATCTGTGGACAGCCTCTTTGATTTCATTATTAGAGAGAGGTGTGTTTATCTCTTCCTGCAGGACAAAGGAAAAGCTGCACAACATGCAACAGTGACTTTTTGGGACATTTTTCCTTCATTGGTGTTGTGGAGAGGGGAAAATGCGAAGATTGAACATGTGGCATAAAGGTCTCCACCATAAATGAGCTGGGGACATCTTGATTACATGGTGTGTGTCACACTTGACCACCGGAGAGCCCCAAATCTTTTTACAAAAATACACCAATTTCATCCCTCTAAATCACATGATGCTCCAACACAGAGGCCGTCTCTGCACTTATTGACACGCCATTGGGTTCACCATAACTTTCAAGTTGATATCTAGCCATGCGGATAGTTTTGGTTTCCTGTGTCCAGATTTTTATCTCTGGCCCAAAACAAGGGAGGTGAAAGGAAGTGTGTTGGGGAAGAGGCAGAAACCTCAAGAGGCAGATATTCTAAAACCTAGGCAAATAAAACCAAATGAGAATATATGGCTAGATGTATGTGGATAAGTATGTTTTTGTCATTTTGATAAACAAATCTAATTCAAGGTGGCTCTGTAAAAGAGCGAGAAAAGTCCAGTTTCTACCGGCTGCAACACCCAGAATTATAGTAAATGATCAGATTTGTTGTTTTGTTTTGTTTTTTTTAAGTGTGATTGTTCTTTGTGCAGGCAAGAGGCCCTGCTGGCTGCCATCAGTGAGAAAGACGCCAACATTGCCCTGCTGGAGCTCTCCTCATCCAAGAAGAAGAAAACCCAGGAGGAGGTGGCTGCTCTGAAGAGGGAGAAGGACAGCTTGGTTCAACAGCTCAAACAGCAGGTACAGACACTGTGCAGACACAAAAACACACACAGGCAAACACACGCGTCCGGACATCCAAGTGGACAGGGGTAAAATGAGAGAAGGCGAGACTGGGAAGAAAGTGCAAAAAATCAGAGAGGGAGAGAGCACAGGTGAGGTGGCAGTGATGAGGGGAGCAAAGAAAACAAGAGATGCTGAGAGAAACCGAATCCAGATGTGACCGCAGTCCTCCAACCACTGACGGTAAATTTAGGATTAACCTACCCCTCCTACACTCACCACACACACACAAACACACACGGAGTTCAAACCCTCTACAAATCTCTGGTGACAACTCTTTCATATGAATTTGTATTTATTTGATTTGATATTTATCTGTCTGCGTGCTGTGTACACACACACACACACGTACACCCACACACACTGTACACGTCACTTCACTGGTATGGATACTCTTCCACAAGGACACAAATATGTGCACACACACACCCTGATATGTACACACTCACTCTGGCCAAAAGCAAGGATATAAACATGACCAAATGCCTCTGTGGTTCCACACAGAGGTCTATTCACACACACACACACACACACACACAGACACACACAGACACACAAACACTCACTCAGGCACACACTCACACACAGTAAAGGTTCTCGTGGGTCTAGTGAACTAACCAACCCCTTAGTGAATGAGCCTTCTGGGAGTTTGGTGGATTTCTTCTTCACTGTGCTTCTGTCTTCTTACCACCTGTCCATCCATGACACACATTAACATGCACAAATTTTAAATACATGCTTGTATTGTTACCATAGCAACACTCGGCTCTTGCAGGACACGTGACTTTAGCTCACGGGATAGTGTTAAACCCCAGCTACATGCATTTCTATTTCCACATACTTGGGACACACACACACACACATTGCACAAATCTCCAACACACTGACATGATAATGACGCCCAATAAATCAAGACCAAGCGGAGATCATGGCACTTATTTTCACTCTTATTTCCCTTGATTCACACTGTGAAATTTAACTGCTGTTCAGTAATAATCACTGAGTTTTCATCCTTAGAAATGGCTCTGATAGATAACATGCAGCTGAAACACTTCCACTTATTGAATATTGCCAAAAATCCACTTAATGGATAGGAAAAGCTCAAAAGGATTGAGCGAGATAAATGCAGCACGTGCAAGCAAGAGGGAAAAATAGGCGTGTGTGCCAAAGAGTGTTTGAATGGGTGTTTAAGAGAGAAGTGGGGAGCGTTAAAGAGAGGTTGTGTCAGATGAAGTCATTATAACATGTATCACTCACTCACTCGCTCTTCCTCCCTCGTCCTGCTGCTGCTCTGTTCATCCTATTTGAAGTCATTTATGACACCTCGGGGTCTCCAAGGTGGTTACTAACAACACAGAGACTCCACTGTCTCCTGCTACGTGTGTGTGGGTGTAGGTGTGTGGGTGTGTGTGTGTGTGTGAGGGAGAGAGAGAGGGAAAGAGAGAGAGCTTCCAAGGGTGTGAGTGGTTTTGCTCCCCTCTTGGTCTCTCTCTCTCTTTCTCTCTGTGGTGTCATAATTTTCAGTCCCTCATTGATGGATCACAGCCGAGACTTCCTCAATATTCCCGTGTGTATGTGTGTGTTTCCAGTATAACCATCCCGGGAGCCGAGGCAAGTTTAGTATTTTTAGGTTGCTCCTTCAGATTGACATATACACACACTTTGTCACTGATAATCTGCCTGGCGGACAGACACGGGTAGAGTTGTGGTTTGAAATAAAAAGTGAGTATAAATCAGTGAGGCAGTGATTGATTTGGTGAGCAGTTAACCCTGGTTGCAATTAGACCAAATATGGCGTCTGTAAACAGAAAGCGGTATTATTTTTAGTATCAGAATGAGCTACAGAGCTAAATGTGTGCTCATCTTTTGGCTGTGCAGTATCATGAATGTAGGTCACTTGTATCTGAGTTATGGACAACCCACATTTTCTGAAGTTTCCCTTGAAGTGTTTTTTTTTGAAGGCCATCACTTGTCAGCCAATCAAAGGTCACACTGTGAGTGTTTTTTTCTGCTGACATCTCAAGTCTGGTCTGAATTTGAGTTCAAAACTGGATGGTAACATATATAGCCCAGCTACAGTACCACGCTCCAGAGTAGGATCAAACTGGAGCGTAAAATCAGTCTGATTGATTAAAATTCAGTTCTCTGGGAACTGGGACAAGAGCTGTTCTGGACAAATATGTCATTTACTGCAGGAATTAAAGAGAACAGGAGGCTAAACTTGAATCAGCAGCGTGCAAGTCCTGCAGGGCTATTTGTAGGGCAATGTATAGTCAAAGACATCCAATCAGATGTACTAAATATTTGTTATGGTGCATCAGTGCAGTGCTTTGTTGATGCTTTACACTGTGACATAGTGGAGATGATCACATTTTACCAGAAAGGGCTGATAAATGGATGGAGTAGTGTAGTACCCACATTTCATACATTAAAAAAACACTACTTGTGTGTTACAGATTATGTGTGTGACCATCAAAGTGTTTCCTGCGTGTTAGCCTTTGACCTCCAACTGCAGTTGAGGCAGGAGGCTGTAGATCAAGGTGACCTCAGCTCTCTTCGCCCTCTGCTCCTCCTGTCTCTCTCTAAACGTCCACCTCTGTTATTCCTATTTTCTGCAGCAGCAGCACAGAGAGAAAACGATGAGAGGATAAGACGGATATTGTGTTGAAGTGTGTGAAAGCAAAGGGACAAAGGAGTGACTGTAGTATTTTATGAAATTGAGTAAGTGAAAGAAAAGGGAGAGGTAAAAAATAAAGTAACAGACACATAAGGTTAACGCTTACAGGTGGTGTGTGTGTGTGTGTGGCTGTGGCCTGAACCACTGATCCCCACCTGTGTGGCTGAGACCTGGCCATTAATACAGGAACTGTTAGGAGTCCAGCTCTCCATATCAGTGGCTGTGGTATTTTCCACATTCACAGGAACACAAAAAAATTAAAAAGGCAAGAAATGAAACACCAATCAAAGTTTAAAATCTTTACATTTTAAAGTTTAAATCTCTGCAGTAAAACATAGCCAAAAATTCTGTGGAGACAAGACCTTCACCACTTGTCAACTGCCACATTTGTCTCATTAGTTATTTCGCAGATGAAATACCTGCACATAAAAGTTTTAAAACCTTCAGAAAACATTTTCATTTACACTTTTTTCATGTGTCTGATTTAGAGTCATAGGGATTTTATTCGTTAGTCTCGTTCTTTGATTGTCATTATTTGTAATCATTATGACCTCTCCCATTACTGTCAAAAGTGAAGAAATCTGAGTGTAATCTAATTTGTTGCTCCACAGAGACTTATCAAAATGAAATAAGTCCCCTCTGTGCTAAACTGACACGTCTCATTGTCGTTTGTAATTTTCTACTTATCAACAACTTTCTCCTCTTGACAGAAGAAACAGGGGATGGATCTAATTTTTCATCGTGATGAAGTAGTTCTTGTCGAACATGACTCAGCAACTTTTCATTATTGATAATTGTATGGATATTAACAAAGGTTCTTCTTTCACCGCTGGGGGAAAAGATGAAACAATAATCTAATTTAATATTCCTGAGGGCCTTATCACAATGAAATTATTTTTCCTCTGAGCATGACTCAGCTGTTTTTTTTTCCTCCCCTCATTTCGCTCCGCGTTCATTTGTTTCTCATTCTCTACACTGTCAGCGGGTTACAGCAGAGCCACAGGAAGGATAGATGGAGGGGGAGAAGAAGAGAAAGGGAACAATGAGGGAGGGGGAGGAGGGAGGAGGAGGAGGAGGAGTGAAATAATGGTGTGATGATTAGATTAAGTGAGGGAGATAGTTGGCACCGAAACAAGTGAGCTGAGGTCAGCATTCCTGACAATTAGAGAAAAGGGGGAAATGTAAAGAAAGGCCAGAGAGGAGAACTGGGATAGGACAGAGAGAGGCGTTAATTTCTTCCTTTCATTATGTTCTCTTTGTTCCTCTCTCCTCTTTCTTTTTCCCCACACCTTCACCCTGCCCCCACCTTTTACCACTTTACTCTGCGCACAACTCTTCTTCTCCTCCTTCCCCCCTCCTCCTCCTTTTTGTCTACGCTCTTCTTCTTCTATAATTCATGGTTTTTCGGGGTTTGGGGTTTTGGGTTCAGTATTACACATGGATAGACTACAGACAGGAGAAAAGAGCAAGGCAGAAGGAGGGAGTATTAAATCCCCTAAAGAAAGCAAAATTATTAAGGTAGATGAAATCCTGTGGACTAGCCAGTCAGGACATGCAAGGATCAGTCAGCAACAAAAGCTACTCAATCATTTTGGGCCTAGCCCATCACAGGCTTTCACTTTGTATCAGCAGACAGTTTTATTGACAGTAAAATAACTCTCTTCAAGCTAACAGCCTTGCTAACTGCTTCATTTTTAAGCTAATGGGCTTCCACAGGGCAGAGTTTATTCAAAGCGTGTATTTATCAGCCCTACCACTGCTTGTAAACTGTGTCACTTGTGTGCAGTTTTTATTCCAACAGATGAGGATGGAAATAAAATTGATGGTGACACACAGATGACAAGTTGTGAACAGCTCCGTCCATTTTGTTCGCTCAAAGTTCAAAACTATCATCACTGGTCACAAAAACTGGACTCGAAACATTTCATGGGTTGACTTCTAGTAAACTTATTTTTGCCATTAGATTGGAATGAAATTTCAGTCTTTTAGATGTGGATGTGAGAAATATTTTGATATATGTTGTTGGTTTTCGATTCTGCTGCCAAATCTTTGTTGTATTGTTGTTTTTCAGACGACAGGAAGATTGTCAAAATTGGTCCGAAATGGAGAGGGCAAGAAGAATAGAAGGGGAAAAAACTCACAATCAAAATTAACTAAAATTCAAAAGAACCCAGTGAACTAGACAGAGAATAATGAGAGGAGGAGGAGAGTAAAGGGAATGGGGAATATGGAAATGAGGACATGTTGGACGGAAAAGAGCTGGAGAGAGAATTAGTCATGGATACAAGGGCAAGTTAAGGAGCTCAAAAGTCGAAGTTAGAGAGAGGAAATAAAATACTGAGTCTGTAAAGAGGAGAGAGACTTAAAATCAACATGAAAAAAAGTATCATTAAAGAAAGGCAAGAAGAGAGACAAAGGAGTGTTCTTGTTATAGGATGGGGAGACTTAATCATAGAAAGTACTGAGTATGAGAGTGCAGAGAGATAAAGACAGAAGGGAGGAACTTCAGGGATTATTTAAATGCAGAAAGCTCAGAGATGGGGAGGAAGAGAGGAGGGCACAAAGGCGTTGTGTTTGCAGAAGGGTTGAGAGATTTGGATGTAGAAAGGCCATGTTAGAGATCAGAGATCAGACAGCCTCTCGACACAGCTTATCATCTCCAAATTAACCCTCTCCTATCTTCTTCCTTTCTTCCCTTCTTGCTTTCCCCATCCCGGAGTCGTTCTCCTTAATCTTGCAGGAACATGCTCTTTTGTTCAATTCATCATCCATTTTTAATTTCCTCACTCATCCGTCACTCAAAATCAAGACCAAACATCCTGCTGATGAGAAAACATGTAGAAAAGAGAGTGGGAGAAGGTTTTAAAGAAGAAGTTGCAGAGTATTATTTGTTGTAAACAGAAGCCTGGCAGACTATTAGTCTTTCCATTATGCCATATGAAGTGTACTTAGTGACATTCTTATTCTCAGATGAAAATATGTTTATACAGCCCGGCTAGCTCAGTCGGTAGAGCATGAGACTCTTAATCTCAGGGTCGTGGGTTTGAGCCCCACGTTGGGCGCAGCTGTTTTCCCCTGGTGTTAATAGCACTACTATCATTGCTTCTATGACATGATCATGTGTTCTTGGAGAAGAGTTACATTCAAAATACCCACAGACATCAATCTCTGTCTACATCCACTGCCACATGGTCTAAAGATTGTCAGAGGAAAGTCATTCTTGTGTCTGAATAATCTCTTTCTCCTAAAAGTCCTGCACACCTAGCTCCACAGGATCTTCTACAAAGTGTGACACTATTTTCATATTTCACTGTTCTAAGAGAGTTGTTGGGTCAGCAGCATTGATGTGTCAGCATGCTGCTCTGCAGCCTGAGGCACCATGCAGCTACACCACAGCCAGCGTAGCAGTGTCGTAACACTGAGTCAAAGGTCAAATACCCTCTCATCCCAATGAGGATGTAGCCCGGCTAGCTCAGTCGGTAGAGCATGAGACTCTTAATCTCAGGGTCGTGGGTTCGAGCCCCACGTTGGGCGCAGTGCTTTTGAGCAATCATAACCCTCAGCTGGGCTGGCTCTGAACAACGCCATGTTGTAAACAACCGATCAAAGGCATACGTCACTAGCATGAGTAGTTATAGTGCATCACTAGCGCTATCATGATAATACATAATGGCCTTAATCATGAAGGGTGATGGCTCCCCTTCAAGATCAAGGTTGTACATCACTGCATTCTTCTGTTGTCAGAGTAGGGGCGTCCCTCTGTATATTCAGGAATCTTGAACATTCATCATCCCCAGAATCACCTCCTCTCCACACACCTCTAAAACCATAACTTGCTATGAACATTCAGTGCACTTTCACCTTATCTCCTTGCTGTTACTGGATACAGCCAACTTCATACTTATACAAAGGTCTCTGACAGCACTGAAACTTACATGTCCCTCACTTCTAAGTCATTTTGGATCAAAGCATCTACTGGATGAGCAAACTGAGTAAATGTACATATCACTCATCTATGATTGAGACTGAAACTAGCCCTGCATTTAAAAGCTAGAAATGTGCTCTTGAGTGCTGAAAAATCATGTAAAGCCAGTCAAAACATGACTTGCTTAAAGTACAAATAGGACTTGTGGTTCAGGAAGACTGATTTGAGCAGCAGATCTACGAGTGTGACAGCACATTAGACACTTCTACACTAAACACTTCGAGACAAGACTTTACAATATTTCATTTTGACGATTGGAGGTAAACAGCTGTACTCTACAACTGCAATAATGGTAAAACGCAATCTACCAGGAATGTGTGCTGACATGGTTTATTTTGTGTGTGTCCATTTATTTTATCGACAGTTGGAACAGGGGCCGGCAAAACTTGAGTTGCGTTCAATTTTCTGTGAGATGTATTTTGTATCCTGCACAGCCCGGCTAGCTCAGTCGGTAGAGCATGAGACTCTTAATCTCAGGGTCGTGGGTTCGAGCCCCACGTTGGGCGTTGCTCTTTGCAACAATGGAGTCTGATGTTCTAGGGCCCTCACCCTCTGTAAAAGACGGAGCACTGTCAATAAGGTGTCCACTGTAGCATTATCATGTTAGACGGTTTTGTAGTGTCCGACAGGAAGTGGAGAGTTGAGCATATTTTAGTTTTTAACTTTATCTGTATGGCCTTCTTGCTGTTTGTGAAGCAGTCCAATGATAAAACTTCAAATAACAAATGAGAAAAACACAGTTGTCACTGCTGGGAAAATAATTTGTGTACTATAGACAATCACCAAATGATTTAAATGGCTGTGATTTACTTGCTGAAGGACGTCGTGGAGAAGAGAGGAAGAGACAAATAAACATGGCTGCCTAGCTGTCAGCATGTGTGTTTGTCTACAGGTGCAGTGGGGGCTACACGTTCTGTGCTCATATGGTTTCAAGATGAACTGTTTACTCTCCATGTTTGTTTTAAATATACATGTGTATTTATCTTAAAGCTCAGAAAATAAGGAAATGAAAAATGTGTGTGCGCACCCCAGGGGAGGCTCTCATCAACTTGACTTATGTACATACAGTAGACACACGCACGCTTATGAAACATGGTTTGAGTGCCACTGTCTCCTGCTCACACACATACACACAAAATGCAGGCTTTCATGTAGCTTTCAAACACATATAAAAGTTGGCATTCACATATTTCTTTCACTCTCCGTCAAACACACACACAAAACCTCGGTCTGGCCTGCTTAAGCCCCTGTTCCTTGCAGGGCTCAGTGAGAGACTAAAGGGATTTAGATTGTACAAGACAGATTTAGACTGACTCCCTCCCTCACTTTCTCACTCTCTCTCTCACTCCCTCGCTCTTTCCAGGCCTACTGTAGTACTACTGAAGGATAACAGTGACATGAGAAACAGATGGGGCGGCCAGAGAGGAAGAGTGAGGAGAGGAGAGGATAAAAGACAGCATGGAAAAAAAGAGAAATGATGGCAGAGCAGAGAGGAGAGAGTTGAGAGAGGAGAAGAAAGAGGAAAAAAGGACAAAAGTCTCCACAGTGTGTGTGAATGTCTGTACTTCAAATTGCCTGTGCATGTGTGTGCGATTTGTGTGTGCAACACATGAAGTGATTTACAGGTGTTTGTGTGTGTGTGTGTGTGTGTGTAGCCTAATATTTTTCTAAGTCCTCATGGATCTTTCCCCAAGTGGCAAGTTAACAAGCCTGTTATTTTTCTGCACCGCTTAACAAGCTACACAACAGGTGGCAATGTGAAGTTGTGTGAAGGTGTTTGTGGCTCGTGCATGTGTGTGTGTGTGTGCGCGCATTCAGGTTTTTTTTGTGTTAAAGAAATGTTATCATGACTATTACCAAGGAAAGCCAACATAACATTTAAAACACAAACACACATGGCCAGTCTGGAGTTATTCTTCTTAACCATCCTTGACTTTCTCTGCCTCTGTCTCTTTTTCTCTTCTTTCTTTCTCTGTCTTTGTCTCACACACACACACACAAAATGTGTGTTAGTGGAGGCAAAGCTCATGGCGGCCGTCCAAAAACTCTGCTCCCTTCCTCCTCTCTGCAAATTAACTCCTGGAGGAATTCAAGACACGGGTTTTCCTCTCATCACACACACACAAACACACACTCTCACAAGCACAGATAAGACATACAGACACACACTGCTCTTTCTGTTGTTTCCTCAAACATGATCGTTATTTCTTTTTGCTGAGTCATGCTATTGATTTCACTTCTCACTGTCCTCGATGTGAGACGTCTCATCATTTGTGGCCTCTTCTCTCTCTCTGTCTCTCACTGTAGACTCAGAATCGGATGAAGCTGATGGCGGACAACTATGAGGACGACCACCTGAAGGTTGTGTCTCCAAACTCAGAGCAGCCCAACAATCATAAACCCTCCCCAGACCAGGTGAGTGCACCTCCTGCCTTCAGCTGGGACTAACCTGCCAATGTCATCCCTGTATTATCATCACTATTATGTGGATACCCGCATGTTTCCACATGACATTTATCAAACATGTATTTAGTAAAGGCTTTGACTTTCTGTGCAATTAAATATTTTGTTTCATTTATTACTAACAAGTTTTAAGTTTCCAGTATTTCTATACTTACCTTGTTTGACTGCAATTTCCTGCTTCGCCAAACTAACTTCCTACTTTCTCCAAACTCACGCTGCGGTTGGACTGAACCAACCAATAGGACGATGAGGAGGGCATTTGGGCCTAGCCAATCACATGCCTTCTTTTTCTCCCTCGGTCCACCATTTTGTACAGAAGGGTGAGCGTCTCCTTTATCTGGATCAGGTCACGTTTGGATGTGCTCGTCGTGTGCTCCTTCGTCTTCCTCATTTTTTGTTCCAGTTTGTGGTCGTTCTGGTGTCGTGATTCAGTCATTTCACCTTGTTTGCTTTTCCATTTCTCATTCAGTTTTTTTTTTAACATTCTTTCTAATCTCTACACTCAGACTTGAAACTCTTTTATCTGCACGTCTTCCCCTAAATATTTTGTGTTTTTGACTTTTTTTTGGCAAAAACTTTATTATTCATTCTCTTGTGTTTGGCCACAGCTGCCCTGGCCTAAACAGGAAACCGACCAATCATCTCATGTCTTGAAACAATTCATCAAATATCCATTCTGTTCACTTTCATCTTTAATTTTTCAACCATTCCTCCTGTTCTTATCTGTTGCTTTATTGTACTTCCTTTATCTTTCCTGTCTTTTTCCACTCATTCATGATCTTGCTGGACATCTGCTTCTATTGTCCTTTTTGTTGTTGAATGTATTGATCCTCCTGTTTCCAACTTTTTCCTAACGAGAACTTCATGTGTGAGTCCTGAGCCTTGAGATCACTGCATGATCCGATCATTTCTTTATGTGTGTGATGTAGCAGATGATTTTTAGAAAGCTGTTCCTCTGCCAAAAAGCTTTTAGGGATGATAAAAGGTAGGTATTTCCCCTGACTTGTGCCCTATAATCCTCATAATTACACAAAAGGGGATTTCAGTATCTGAAAGGTCATTAATCGCATATGCGTGACAACCTTCAAGTCAAGCGAGAACAAAAAACACACAGCTAAATCCATCTAAATGAATCTAATACTGAAGAAGCAATCTGTCTGAAGACAAGCAACTGCTCTTTTCACTTTCATGTATTTTCAATGACATTTTCTTGACATGAGTGCAGTGGTCTGAAAATCTCATTAGGTCACTTGCTCCTGTAAAAGTCTAGAAACTTGTTTATTGAAAATAAGTAGAACTTCTGAAGGGATGTAACGATGATATTTTGAGTTATAGTTATTATTACTGAAAGTATGGTATTGCTTTGGTGTGAAGCAGGACAGTGGAGGCAGCGCCACATATGACTAGCACATGCTGCTTTTAGTGCAGTTCAGTTCCTCCAGTGGGATTTCCCATTGGGATGTTAAAAGCCCAGAGGTTCAGCAGCAGATCTTAGTCTGTCCCTGGTTATTAATTAGCAGTAGCACCTCCCCGCTGAGAGAGACAGCCTGGCCTGGCCAGCACACACACACACACACACACATCTCATACTCACTCATCTCTTTTACCCATGAGTAGCCGCACGCACACATGTACCGACGCACTCTCTCCTCGGTGTGTGAGGTGGGTAATTCGCCATAGCACATTACATCCGAACAGTGAATGATTGTGAGGCTCTCTATAAGAGGATCCTGTGCTGCAGTTGGAGAATGAAATGCTGCAGCAGAGAAACACAGGAGAACACACGCAGCATTGTCGAGAAGACTTTTATGGTATTTTGCATTTTTAATGGTCTTGAGTGGTATTAGATGCATCAGTTAAAAAGGACAGAGAAGATGTATAATTCAGTGTTTTGGTTTGACTTGACATGAATGAGGACACAGAACTTGTTTAAAGTAAATTTTAAACGTGACATTATCGCTGATGCTGCAGCTTTGTGTATATTGTTTGTTGTATGTAATTCTAAGAGTAGTGACTTAATGTAGATGCAATGGTATTTATCCATAGATTTCTGATCAAGATACAGAGAGGACTGGAAGCACTTTCTGACCTATGGATATTCAGTGTAACAGTGTAACATGTTGAATTATCCTGCTCAGGTGTTCATATCCTCACTAATGATAAAAAAAGACTCAGAACTATTTAAGACGCCAAATTAAACACTCACAGCATGCAGCGTGGAAATCTGTACAGCGAGGAGTGTGCGGTGTGCATGAGTGAGGAGCATGACTGTGGGTGTAAGGTACAGAGCTAAACATAAGGACTGAACTGATGTAACATGACCTGAGCCAGAGAGAGAGAATGGTTAGTAGTCTAGATCTACCAATTAGTGATCTGACAACAGCACAGTTTCCCAGAGCCCAAGGTCCAGGGATTTAAATTGTAAATTGTCTCATCCAACATAAATCCAAAGATATTCAACCAACAGTGACATCAACAGAGAAAAGCAGCAAATCTTCACATTTAAAATTCAAATTCTGAATGACTCAAATGATTATTACATGATCAGAATAGTTTTCTGTGGATTGTATAACTGATTAATTGACCAATTGTTTAACATAAGAACAAATCTGCCCTGTGAAACCACAGTCTGGTCAGTCACTCCTCACCCTGTGGTCTATGAAGTGCCTTGTTGAAGGGCTCCTCTTCAGTGGTGATGAGTGTGTGTGTGTGTGTGTGTGTGTGTGTTGTGGAGATTTAATAGAGAGTTTGAGAGATTATCCAACAGCCAGGTGTTTATTAGTTGTGTCACATGAGCAGCCCTGACTCCAGCACCGTCACAGTTGTCCTGTGTAGAAACCCGACCTCCTCTACAGATGCTGCTCCCGGTCAAATAAATGTATCTGTACTTGCGCGCATATGCGTCTCTGAGGGAGCTGTGGAGAAACAAAAATCCAGATTTTCACTTTATAATGTGGCCAGAGAAGTTTTTTATTTTTAAAATGTGGCCAGTCAGTGAGGGTGAGGCCAGCTGAATGTCTCTCTTTGGAGTTGTTTCATAGTACAGTAAGAGTCTGGTAGGCGGTCATGGGAGGCTAATAAAGAGGCACAAACACACACTCTGATACACACAGTGTCGTATAAAATGATGTCTCCTCTGGGACTGTTTCTTAGTACAGTAAGATACTGGAACACACTGTGGACTCATTAAACACACACACACTGCATACATTGACCACTGCAGGTTGTGTAATGCAATAAAAACACGGAGGCCCGTATAGACTGTACGAATTAATACAATCAGTAAATTCAAAGACTTTAAGCTCTGCAAAGACTTTCAGAGGTCAGTGTTTTGTTCATATTTCACCGTATTATTACTTGGCTTGACTCAGACTTATTTTTAAACATTTTTCTGGTAGTCATTATAAAGGTCTTAAAAAGGAAAAGAAAGCAATGGTGTTGTTATTTCTGCCCAAATGTCTTCTTTTTGCCGCCATCATTCCTTCCATTCTTTCTCTCTGTTTCTCATTTGTCTTGTATTTGATCCACAGCGCTCCACTGCAAGTCTGGAAAGTGTGGACAGTGATTTTTTTGACAGAATAGTCCGGATTAGAACATGCTGTGAGAAAGCAGCTGTTGCACATGTGTGGAGTGTGTTTGTAGAGCAGTAAAGCCGGATTTTCAGAGATGTTTTCACATTTTGTCACATTACACAACAGCGGTGGAGAGATAACGTCCTGGTTGTGTCGCGACTGTCAGCGCACATCATAGCATACAGCTACAAAGATGTTTTTAAATGCAGTATGTGTAGGATCCAGCCTTTCTTCTTTTTGCTTCTCTTTCCTCCTTCGTTTACCTCCCTCTCTCCTCCGGAGGGAAATGTTCAGTAATGTATTTCGTAATGGACTGTAACCTGCTGGCAGCTCCTCAGTGGAAAATACTGTAACTAGAGCTATTTACAACTCTGATAACAACCTTGCATGAGTGTGTGTGTGTGTGTTTGTCACAGTGTTTTTGTGTATATCTGCAGGCACTGTATAGATATCTACAGTATATACCGTATTTACTGTGTGTGTGTTTGTGAGAAACAAGTCGTTGTGAGCCAGGAAGGTGTGGTAGCTGCTCATGAACACACCAACGGAAGTGGTCTGGAAAAACACAAAATTACTCCTCGTGTGTGTGTTGTGTTTGTGGTAAATAAGGTAAGGAGTCAGAATCAGATGTGACAGCTACTTTGATTTGCTTCCACTTTACCTTCAACTTTCATTTTTGCTGCAATACTGCGAGAGATGAGTCCGCAAAAGCACTTTCCTCTTCTGCCCACAAAAACCACCCATGTCTAGTTTTCATTTGTTTGTCAGGATGGTCGAACACATGAGGTTATTGAATAATGAACGTATATATATATATATATGTATATATATATATATATATATATATAGTTTATCATATCAAGTTTTATTCTAATATGATCAAAACTGCCTATCTGCAACTTGTGTTTTCGCTGTTCTGGCAGCTGAAGCTGCGTTCAGATTTAGAAAGTATGTTAAAGCTGCATGTCTGCGGTCGCTACCTTTCCCATTTTTGATCACATCAGTCATTCTGAATATGAGATGAGAGGGCATCCAGTATCATTGTCAAGAATACAAGCAACAAATGGCCACCAAAGCAAAAAACATTGTGAGTTACTTTGGCAGGAAGCATCAGTATGGATACTACAGCTACTGCCATTTGCACAGTTGTTACTTGGATCAAAACTATGCCAGAGGTGTGATAAACAGTTTCAGAAGACACCTACAAACAATTTAATGATTTCATACTGGGTGACAGCCTCTCCTTTCTGTCGAAATTCAGTGTATCTAGAATAAAAGCCAACATTTCATGAATATTTTCAATTCTTGTAGCTAACTGTTTGGGAGAGAAGCAGATTAATGGGCTGAGGTGGAGCCCAGATACAGAGAGGGAGAGTGATGTTACTGCGCTGAGTGAAAGGATCCTGCCGTTGAATCTCAAGAGTGTGTGTATGTGTGTGTGTGAGTGTATGCTGAGTGACACTGAGCACGTAGCGCAGGGTGCAGACAGACGCTGCTGGGATTAAATATACTTTACCAACACACACACATGCACTAACAGGCCTCTTAACATGCTTCCTTTGCACTTAAATCCTGCTATTCCCCATGGAGAGCAGTGTGTCTGTATGTCTTATCTGTGCTTGTGTGTGTGTGTGTGTGTGTGTGTGTCTTGGGGGGGGTCCTGTCTCATACCCCTAAAATGTGTGTGTATCTGTTTTGCTCATCTCCCCCTCATTCCCATACTCACACACACAGACACATGCAATGTTTCTGTTAAACAAGGGAAACACATTTGTATCTTTAAAGCCGTCGACTGTACACAGCTGATCGATCAGTTGGCTGGATTCATGAGCAATGCTGAAAATATTACAAGCATTGTCGTTGGCATTATTAGCAGTTGTTTGCGTATCATGTTTTAAGTCCATGACCACAGTAACACATTTCATGGCTGGTCAAGTCTGTCCTGTTCTAAACTTATTAATGACTCATTTTAATCATTTAAAATCTGTTCAAACAGACACAAGACTCTGGTTCTGGTCTGAACTTTTACATACAGTTATTGTTTCTATTAAAAATGTGATTTAATGGGCATAATCACTCATATATAACACAAACATAGCAGCGGAGAAATTTCATTACTGACCAACAAACATTACACCAGAGACTTCACAACATTAAATGTAAGACCATTATCAAACTGTCATAATTACATCATTTTATAATATTCAGATTTCTGGTCCCTGTGTTCGTCTCACTGCATCCTGTTAATCGCCATTTACTTGTGTGTTTGTAGACTTCATGCAGCTCATACCTTGAGACATAGGGTGCACTGACAAATGGGCCTATTGAGGTGCTGCAGTGCTCAACATTACTCTCTATTTCCTACATAGTGAGCAATATTTAGTTACTTTAGCATCCAAACTCTGTGTTAGATTAATTGAACAACAAAATATACAATGTCTATGTCATGTACACTACTTCTTCCTAACAAGGTCACAATCCGCTGTGAGACACACGATGACTCATGAGGATTATTAAGTGTCTGATTTCTCACTTTACTGCTCTCTATAGATTAAGCCTTTGAGTGACAGATAGGACTGGTACTGAGTGAGCGAACAGGTGATGCAGAGCACACTGATGTTTTGCATTTAGGTCAAGCTGATTTTCTAAGGCTGCACCTGCAGCTGAGTGTTTTTTAGCCTCTGCCATTCATACCAGAAGGTACAAATGCCTCAGTGTTTCTCTGTGGTTGTCATGTGCAGTTATGGCGTTTTGTTATCGTTGTTTCGTTGTGTTGTAAATGATAAAATACGTGAACTCATGTTTGTGTCCTTCCCTTCCTCCTTCAGATTCTCTCTCCCCTCCTGGATCTCAATCAGAATCGCAGTAAACTGAAGCTGTACATCAGTCACCTGACCTCACTGTGTCAGGAGCGAGACCCAATCATATTGCAGGACTTCGCCCCGCCCCCAGCCTATCACCGCGCCGACTCCGCCTCCTGGCATACGCAGCTGCACAGCATGACGCAGGAACAGGTAGGTTGTGCGTGTACCTGTGTGAAATTTGGCGGGGTGGGGAGGGCATGCAAAGTGTGTGTTTGTGTCTTCATGTCTTTCTATAGCTGTGGGAACATAGGCTGGTGTAAACTATCTTTGTGAGGACATTTTGTTTTTAGGGTTAGTATTAGGTTTTGCTGAGGGTGGGGCTCTTTTATATAAGGTTAAGGTAAGGGACGAGGTAATGCATAATGGCAATCAATGTCCTCACAACTAATGTAAGATGTGAGTGAGGGTGCGGAGTGAATGTGCTGTATTTCTGAAATATGTGGAAAAAACCGAGGACATTTTTGTCACTCCTCATTTATCAATTTCTAAAACTAGCCACTGAGTGTGTTTCTGTGTGCTTACTTGTACATACTGTACGTGATGACGTGTGTGAGCTTGTGTGATTATTCTCGCTGTGTGTGTGTGTATGTGTGTGTGTGTGTGCTTGTAGGAGTAGGGCACACACTGGTCAGCCTGGCAGGTTTTTGGCGCTGCCTCTGACATTATTGAAAAGATTTACTCCAGCGGGTCACCTGACGACAAGCGCCTGGCAGCGGAACAAATACCGTTTCAGACGTTTTCTTTTACAGGGAGTAAACTCCGCTTCGAGCTTTTGGCAGCAGGAGGAGGGCTGGTTCATACATGGAGCAAGGAGGGGAGCGAAGAGTGTATTTATTTTACTGTCGAAAGAGTTGTCATATGAGAGAGGGAGGGGAGAGAAGAGAAGGGAAGGGCAATGAGGATAGAGGAGGAAAGAGAAGGTTAGCTTTAGGGAAAGCTGAAGAAAACGCTGGTTAACCTGCTTAGTCGCCATGGTAACAAATTGTGTTTTCCGATACCGAATATAAACACTATATTATTAAATCATTTTTGGCCATCTTTGACTTCCCCTGTCTTTCTCCCTCCCTCCCTCTCTCTCTCTCCCTCTGTCCTTTTCTCCATATTGAAAACATATCAGGCGACGGTCGCTACATGTGGTATACATTGAAAAACGGTAACTCTAGACACACACACACACGTACTCGCAGAGCAGTGTGACAGAGTGTGCGGTTAGGGTACAGCAGGACCAGTTTCCGAAATTCCTCATGAAAGCCCTATTGTATGTCTTAATGTTTCACAATGTCTGTGTTTAGCATGAGTGCCTCAGATATGGCGCTGCGTGGTTTGGTGTCACTTTAAATAAACTCTGAATGTAGAGAATTAAGTTGTCATTTAATCACTGGGTACATTAAAGGCACCGGGAAAATTCTCTGGGCAACTTTCATGGACAGACAATTACTATACGTATTTTTCATCATCAGCCTGTTTTCACTAAAAAGAAAATGCCGACATTATTCTGCGGTTCAGTGGCCCGGGATCCACATTTTCAAAAGAAAAACATACTCTGGATTAAAACTGATTATGTGGGCAGCTGTGAAAGCTTATCTAACAAGATTGAATGCTTCTAGACGGCCAGCTGAGTTGCCTGCAGTATTTTATTCCTACCTTATATTTTAAACAAACATTTAAAGATATTGAAAACATTTGAACCGAGCGGAGCCCACGGCCACTTCCAAGTCAGATTTACAACTGAGGAAAACAAGATCTTTTAAAAAAAAGAGAGTATTTGCCCTTTTACCACAAATCACTTGCATTTTACATCACAGCTAACCATTTCCATGGCATACGACAGTGTTTTGAATTTCTTTGTTGTTTTTCTTGTTTTCTGCACAGTTATTTAGCTGCAGTGTTAAAACCAACTCATCCATCACCGAAAACATCGTGTCTGCCTTTACTGTCGTCAAAGTTGTGTTACCCTTGCACGGCTGAATGAACCCGGAGCGTATCCTCTTACCCGAATTCATCAGCGTCTCCCAATATTCTCCATATGACTTGTGTGCAATTTCTCTGGTTAGGTTTTTATCCCCATCTTAGCCCTGCATGCCTCCCATTAAAAAGCTCCATTAAAAAGTGCATAGCTCGTTATCTGAAGGTAACCAGATGTGCGTTTACCAAAGCCTTTTTGGTAAATGGGAGTGACAAAAAAAAAACACTGGATTGGTACAGCAGCTCAAAGTTAAAGATAAAAATAAATATTCCTACTTGTTTTTTCAGGATTTGTGAGACTGTCCTCTAATACTAGAATATAGCCAAAGCCAAAAATCCTTATTTTTAAACATGATAATTGAAAATTTCAGGAAAACATGCAGAGCAGCAAGGAAATTCTTTTACTCATGCAAACTCCCTCCAGTTTTCTTTTCTCTCTCTTTTATCCTTTTCATCCTTTTTTCTTCCAATTCTCCATCACTGTCTGAACTTTCTTATTTCTTGGGGCCTTTGTTTTTTCCTCCATCACCACAACCCTTAACTCTCCCTCGCTTTACGTGGATGTAGGTGTGAGAGCTTTTGAGTTAGAAAAATACTCACAACTGAAGTTTTTACTTTGTTTTTGGCGAGATGTTCGCCTAACAACCTTTTCAGCCTCTCCTCTGTCCAAATCCACCCAAACTCAGGCAGTGCCACTTGGCGCCATGTGTCTGCTTTAGACCCTGACCCTGCCTACACACAATCGCAGACACACACTGCCAGTCTTTCATTCAAGCCCGTGTTTCTCATTTTCCTTCATCATGTGTCACCATCACCCTGGCTGACCCTCCAAATGCACACACACAAAACACACACACACACTTGCACACTGTCTCCCTCCAGACCACCATGTTCCTGTGTGCCAGCCTCTCTCTTCTGTCTTGTGGTGAGTGTGTATGTGTGTGTTTTACAAGCCTCTCTCTGGCTCTGTTAAAATGCCTGGCACTCTGTAAAGTCATTAGGATCATACTAAAATAGCATGTAAAACACACATGGACAGACACACAAACACACACAGAAATCTACATGTCCCACACCCACATATGATTTAGTATGAATTCACAGCGATCGTGACCGACCACTGGAGGCTCGTGTACCTGACAGCGCGCTTCTGTAAAGTGTCACCACCTCAAACATTTTTACTAACGCTGCGTCTGATGTAACTTTCCCCTGTGCTGTTAAAACTTGAGCAGCAGCCCAAAAAGCAGCCTGGCTCAGGCTGGAGGAAAAGGGTGGTGGGTGAGAACAAGTTAGTCTTCATGGTTTATCAACTGGGCAACTCCCAGTACAGATAACTGGTCTGATTAAGAGCAAGAAACCTCAGGGAGGCTCGGCAGTAAATTCAGACTGTACAGAATGAAATTCCTGCTTTCTGATAAGCTAAACCGAGAAAAAACAACTCCCAAATGTAAACACGCTGTTTTTTAAGGATGCAGTATGACTTGAATGATTAACCTATGAACCACTTTCAAAACAGCGACAGTAAAAGGGCCTCAGACATTTCATTTCTAAATGAAACTGGAGGTTTCCTTGACATATTTTGGCTTGTTTTCCAACACCAGATGTAACAGAACAAAAGATTTGCTTCACAATACAAACACAAAAAAAACACACTCTGTGTCTTTGTGGCATAAATAGAAGATATTATCCCAGCATGGCGACCGCAGCACCTCATTAGTCAGCAGTTTGAACAAAATGCGTGCTGAAATGTTTTAATCCATCATGCAAACTGAATCAAGAGCATTTTACAGAATGATATAATAACGCGACATATTGTAAAAGCCCTCGTTAACTTTGTGCAGATGTTTATGTCGTTTAAATGAGATGATGTGGGTTTGGACATTTATCTTCCAGTTTAGTCATTTTTTAAACAAAACTCCTCTCACTCAATGTCAGTTTCCACGGAAACGTTCAGATTTCTGTAGCTTTTGAAACGTAAAGAGGAAAAAGTTCAAGACAACAGCCGAGGGACGGTGGTGTCGTCCGGTCCAATCAAATCTCTCAAAAACTTTCAGCTGCATTGACGTCTGAGTGGCTTCACTCTTTGTTGCATGTACTCTGCACTGTATTCTTCTCATGTCAGGTCTCAGTTAAATCACTCAGGCAGCATGTGGAGCCCAGCAGAGAGCTGCTAGTGAAAGGCCAATTTTTAAAAAGATGGATTTGCTGAAGTTTTTTTTTTTTTTTTTTTTTCTCAGTCGTCTGTTCCTGTGTGTTTGTTTCCATGTCTCTCTTTAACCTCAGCTGAACTACAAAAGTAACACTGAATCCAATAGTGAGGTTTTTACCAAAAGAGCTGTTTTCTGAGCCATAGTCATAATAATAACCTTTATGGCTCAATGACGTCTCTAATGAGCACTGAAGAGAACTGGCATCGTAATCTCACACACACACACACACACACACACACACAGGAAGTCTCTCTCTCTCCCTGACCTATGTCTCTCTCCTTGGCCTGAAGTGTGAAGGTATCAAAATTGGCTGCGTGTGTGTATGTGCATATCTGTGTTTATGCGTGTTTTTGTCTATATGTACAAGTGTAAAAGCTGTTGAAGCGTGTGTGTGTGTGTGATTGTAGTTCATTATAGACTATATGCACGGACATGTGCGTGTTTTTGGTGCCGTAAAAAATATGTATGAAGTGTTGTTGGCTGAGTTGGATATTGTATCGCTGCTCTTATGAACACAGTATGTATTGTCAGCCCATGACTCTCTATCTGCTCAAAGTAAAAGGGGCTCCCAGTGAGTGACTGCGAGCGCTCGCGAGCCAAGTCAAACTGGAGAAACCTCAGTGAGGACCGAGCCCACATATTTACAACTCTACAAGTCATTGTAATGAAGGATAATACCGCACAATTACAGACTTCAAATGTTGTTGTTCTTACAGTGTAATCTCAAAATAAAAGGTTTCTCGGGGACAAAGAGGGGAGTGATTACTTTCTCCCTGGCTTACTTTACATCTAGTTAAACAACAGGACATCACAGGTTTCCGGAGCCTGGGCCTGACTCAGATTACTTTATAATAAACTTCCAATACAAGAAAACAACACCAATATACAGCTGCAGCCACGATGACTTCAGACTCTGCTATACTATAACACTATAAAACTAGTTCAGCTTAATAAAAGACGAAAATAAAAGAGCGATCATTTATTTTTTATGAGGACAGTAAACTCTCATTAAACCAAAGAGCAGCCAAAAATGTTAAGCCTGTGATGTGGTCAGATTAATTAGCAAAACACATTTTTAACTATGTTGGATATGAGTTGAATCGTTTTGCTTATTAACAAATTTAAAATCTTATACATAATTGCAATGTTACCATGGAAACAAAAAACCTTAGTGAAATATGCTTTTTATAAATAAACATGAGGTTTCAAATACATACAATCATTGTTTTTTCAGCTCTGCAGCCTGATGACCTGTGGCAAAACGATGCCCTCCTCACAGTCGGGGCAGGAACTGTGTGTGAAGACCCCTCATGATTTAAAGGTCACTGATTGAGCCAATTTTGATTGACAGGAGATACAAAAACAGGACGAGGCAGAGCTGCAAATTAAACATCACGGCCGATAATGAAGAGTGTCACTGCAGTATTACAACAGATAGCCCTGCTCTGTGTGTGCCTGTGTGTGTGTGTTCAGAACTTATATGTCACTGGTGTATCTGTCTGTGCTGGTCTCTCAGTGTGTTTCCTAGAATAACTTTCTGCCTCAGAGGAGAGTTCACATTGGAGCTGGAAACATGAATTAATTTCATTCTGAGCTGTGTAAATATACCACATAACTCTGAAATGAACGACCAGAAGAATATAAGACAAAGAGAAAGAGAGGTGATGACGACTACATTTCTCGTAGTTTTACATTTAGGTCAATTTCTACTATAATCATATACAGACTTTAACCACTGAATTAACCATTACAGTTTCGCAAAGGACAATATTCAAATTCTACTACATTTAAAATGCCCAAATTTAAACCTTAAAGACTCATGAACTCTTGTGACTTGATTGCTGATATGTAACCTGTGAGTGTTCTTGAGCTTTAACATAGAATTTCCTCAAAAGGCTTCAAAGTCATCTGTTTGTTTTGATGCGAATCAGAGGAGCAGCTTTTAGTCCTGTGTGCAGATGAAGCTGTAATAAGGTGTGGAGTGCAGCAAAGACAAGAAAGAGGTGGGGTGGAGAGGGTCTGGTGGGACGGGGGGGGGGTTTGTGGAGCAGGGATTCAGACCCATCCATCTGTGCTGCGTTGTGGTCTGGGGTCTCTCTAGGCTTTCATTAGGCAGCTCTGCTTCCTGCTCCAAGGATGATTGTTTTCTCTCTAAATACGACACAGAGGTCCTCAACGACCATTAGACACACACACACACGCACGCACTCAGAAACACAGACAAAAGGAGAGACAGTCAGACAAACCCGAACACACTCGTCCGACCCTCAGAACCCATTTCACAGTCTCACACACACACACACACACACACACACACACACACACACACATTGGCCTTCGCTGGTCATTACAGACTAACTGCTGGTTTTTTATGCAGATTTATTGAATCCAGGCTTAATGGCTTTACCAGTCCCCCTCTTTTTTTTTTTTTTTTTTTACATGCATTTGTCTTTTTTCTGTCGTTCACTTCTTTCTCCCTTGATCTTTCCCTCTGTCTCTGGTTATCACTCTCTCCTCCCCCTCCTCTTGATTTCCTTCTTACTTTCCCCCTTTGTTCCTTTGTATCTTTTGTTTCTAGCCCTTCTCCACCTTTTCCATCAGTTTGTTTCCCTCTTTCTGTCACAAAACACTTTCTCTGTCACTCGTCCGAGTCCTACTTCATTACCTTCCTTTTCTTTTCCATCCTTTTTGTCCATCTGTCATCTCTCCTCTGTAATGGGAAGACAAGCCCCGGTGATGGTGACAGGTGAAGGGCAAAGACTTAAATTAACCCACAGAGAGAAGCTCACAGAGAAAGACGCCCTCCTCTCTCACGCTCACACTTCTCTTGTCTCTATCTCAACTCTTAGTTCACAATGGCAGCCATTGTGGAAGTCTAGATTCACACATTTCCCCTGCGTTATTGCTGCACATATTTCCACACGGCCATGCTGCAGGAATTTATTTCAGGACGTCCATAAAATCATTCTGACTTTTACACACCTCGCAGATTTCAATGGAACAATTATGTGGAGACAATGTCAAATGTAGAAAGGCCACACCGTACACCGTGTTACGTAACGAAATATTTATTAGATTATATCTTGCATGATGTCAGAGGTAGGGTGTACTGCGCTTGTATGGGAATATCTGAGCCTAACTTGGTGGCTTACTCAGATTGTTAAAGGATTCATTGGATAAGCAAACAGATGTCGTCTTCTCCCTGATTGTTTTTGACAAATCAACACAATAGTAATGGTATGAACAAGAACCATTTCCATTTCTACCCCTTAGCCCGATCCCATTAGCTTTAGTCCTCCTTTTTGCAGGTTCAGGTCAGGGGTAGGGGGTTTCCTAATTTTCTTTTGGATGAAGGGGAGGGGCTAAGATTTTTCGGGACAATTTGCAACCCACACTCGGTGGAAGGCAGAGAGCCTCCATTCTCCCTGTAACAAGTTACAAGTCATTCATTTAACCATCACAATTACTCTGAAGCTGTTCTTCTTTGCATCCAGCAGCAGCAAATTAGTTGAACTTTTTTAACTGCTCCTCTGATATCAGTGCATTATGATGCATATGATGAAGTAGGGACATATTAGGGTGTGAGCAGGGATAGGTGGGGGGTATGAATGAGAAATGGGCCTCAAGTGCCCTGTGAGTGCACTCCATGTAGATTTACAGCTTTCCTTCAACAGCAGCTTGTTTTGAGATTTGATCACAGTTTTTGAACCTTGGTTTGAAGTAAAGGAAACTGCTCACACATGCCACCTTAAACTTTAAGTAACTACTAACCACTGAAGTGTTCTGGTTCAGTTTACATCTGAGCAGTTCGTAGAGGCAGCTCGAGCTTTCTCTTGTCACACTGTTACACTGTGTTTTCTTTTTTCCTGCATCTTTGCCATTTGATAAGTAAACCAAAGCTAAAAGTTCTTTAATACAAACTGTGCATTAGTTTGAACTAAATTGCCTCCATCTTTCAGATTGGCCTACTGGGAGGTTACACTATACACAGTCAATGCTCCAGTCTGTTTTTGTGGTTTTGTTTCTGCAGCCATTAGTGCTGCGAGCACAGCCTTGTATAGTTGTTCCTGGAGGGCCAATTTAAGGTTTAAGTCTTTTTTATGCACTTTATAAGTCCTGTTTTCTCTGAAAGTATTCCACTATAGTTACCACACTTACATTCACAAGCCCAGCTCTCCATGTAGCTTAACCGGCATTATTAGGTGCTAAAGTGAATGCTGGAGAGCTGGACTGACAGATTTAAGTTCCCAAACTTTAATAAAAATGCTGTAATGTGCTTGTAGACCTCCCCTTCGCTAGCAGTTGCTTCACGTGCCCATGAGCAAGGCACAGGATGGTGGAGAGCTCACAGATTTGAACGTGTTTAATCCTCAGTCCCCTCCTGACTAACTGCTCCCCGAGGCCAAGTCTGTAAATATGAAAATGTTCCTATAGTCAATTTGGCTGATTGAATAAACCTGTTAGAGCGAAGTCACAGAGAGATGGTGACCTGCCCACAGAATGCACCTCCCCTGCACTTTTCCTCCTCAGCTGTAAGTGCTAAAGCCGTGCAGCGTTTCCAGTCCTCCAGGAGCAGTTTTAGGTACAAGTCCTGGAGCTCTATTCCCACTGCAGCTCGTTAGCCTGCGTCGTTAGCTGAGCTGTACTGGACTGGACCAGACACACACACACACACACACACACACACACACACACATTTGGTCACATTACTGAGACGCTGTTGGGCTTGGTGCATTACAGGCAGCCAACTTATAAAGCAGTCTACACAGTGTAAGCCTGTTAGGACCTGATTGTTTAAATAGAGACAGGCAGAGAGACAGGGATTATAATAGTCTGTAAAGGCCTATTACACTTTATCCCTTTGCTCTCACTCATAATGGTGTTTCTATAGCACCGCTCCAGGCTGCTATTGAAGACTCTTTTTTAAACCTCCTGTGACTGTAGCTTTACCTCCTGCAACTTATGTGGAGTGTTTGGCCCCCAGACTTTTTCCTTTCCTGTGTCCTCCCGACCTCCACTCTCTCTGTCCCCTATGTATCTCTGTTGTATTTGTTTAAAATGGAGTTTGTCACAAGGTCAATCTTATTATGTCTATTTTTATTTTCATACCACACATGGACTCTGTTTAAACATTTTCAAAGTGGTGCAGATTGAAGGACAGAGGGATGTAGGGAGAGTCCATGACTTGGAGCATGAAATAAAAAGTCTAACTTCTCACATGGTGGCAGTAATTATACCCAAAGGTCTTCCTTTGTCCATGACCTGATTTTTCACTGAGCTTCATGAATCATTTCATCAAGGTAAAAAAAAAAGCTCCTTTCCATCCCTATAATTAATGAGCTCCGTTAAAGCCTGATGTTACATTTATGCATTTGCTGTAGTTGTTTTTTGGCTCTCCAAAACTCCTTGTGTCATGAATGTTTCATCAGCGGTATGCCAGGTTTAAATATGTGATATCAGTGATCGATATTCTTCCTTGTTTTGAAGTAAAACAGAGACAGGATCGTTCACATTCCTGAGGCAGATATAGGAGTAACTACGTCTTCTGGGCAGCACACGATATAATTCTTTTTTGTTGTTGTTATTGTGGAAGTAGGTTGGCGGGCCTCAGTGTATAAGCAGCCCTGATCTGTGGAGACATAGGACTGGACCTCATGATTCATAGAACATCATTTCCCCTTAACCCAGTCGAAGCAGGATGAAGGTAACTGTTTAAGATTCAGAGCAGCGAACTCTGGAGCGGAGACAGTTTTCTGATAAGAGACACACCTCTGGCCTCAGAATCATCTGTAAATGGAAAAGCTCCATGTAGGCGAGCAACTTGGTGAGATGTGTGTCTGCAGCAGGAGGTTGACCTGCTCTGTGATGGGCTAATGCACTCCAGTTAAATAATGTATTTGGTCTCCCTCTTTCTCTACCTCCACTTGTTCTCTCTCTCCCCCTCTCCCTCTGTGTTAATCTCTCTGTCTCTATCTCTCTCTGCTGAGTTATGGTTTCTTCAGAAAACATTAGCATTCCTCTGCAAAGAGGTTCAAGCCCTGCAATCTGTGTCAAGGGGTCAGTGTACACACACAGACACACAAATATCTCACTTGTGCACAAACATGTGCATGCATGCACAGGCTATCAGCTTGAGAGTGAGGATGAGGGCATGATGTGTATGTGTGTGTGCATGCATGTGTGTGTGTCTCCAGGCTCCCGATAACACAGATAATGATCCATCATGATAATGGAGCTTTAATGGCTGCAGTAAAAATCATCTTCAACAAACCTTCACTTTATCTCTTTCCCTCTCTCTCTCTTGCTCTCTCTCTCTCTGTCACACAAACATACACACTATACACACACACACACATATCCTACCCCTTTACCTCTGTCTTCCTGCTTCCCACAATCCTCTCTGTCACTCACTAAATTAGAACTTGAGCCTGCAACACACACTGTAGCCTCACGCTGTGCACTCACACACACCTGTCATGTAAAACACCCAGACCACTGTATCACACACACACGCACACACATTCACCAACACTTACACTCATGCATCTCATACAAACACACAGACACCCCCCCACACACACACACATACATATACACTAACAGGGAGTCATGAATCTGGCAGCACTGCCTCTCTGCCTACTTGCATTATTTCATCTACATTTCTCTCTGACCACACACTGTGATCGCATGAGACGTGATCCATGGGAGCTTACAACCACAACATCTAAACTTATACCTCATAACTGGAAACTGTATCGTGAAGCCTTGTTTATATTTAATTTCTTCAGCCCATAAATGAGCTTTGGATTGAATGCAGCAAGAGAATAAGTTTATTGCTTAGCAACATGGGGATGTTTTTCTCTTTCAGCAGAGCGTAAGCCAGGCGCTCCACAACAGAGACCTGCTCCGTCCTCATATTACAGTGATGCAGATCACAACACGATCCTGATCCGATGAGGCAGAGGAGATTCATCCAGCCTGTTCCCCTGCTACCTCCTCATTAGCACCCTTACTGTTCTGACCTAAGAATAACACTGTTAATAACATCTCCCCTCTAAAATGTAACACTTGCTGTACTTGCTGGATATTATTTTAAGATGCAAGTATATTTATGCTGCTAGGAAAATGTTAATCTCAGAGTCTAAACTAAACAACAAGGTGAAGATGCTGGTAATTTAGATAAACTCTTAGTTAGACACAGTGAATATACATACACTGCAATCAAGATAAGGTACGTTGTAGAAATAACAACATTTTAAGCAGTAAAAATGGATGGGATACAAAGCTTATGTATGAAAAAGACAACAATTCACCAAATAACAACAACAGATAGTCAACCTGCAGATAGAAAAGGCCACAAATCCTAATCATCAAGTGTTGTAGAGGTACAAAAATACCTGCTGCCATAGACCCATCACTCAGGGTCTCCAGCCTCAACTGGGTGTAGTTACCACAGCAACATCTCCCGGTATGGAAACCCCCACATTAGATCATCTCAGTCATCAGATCAGGCTTTGACGTATGTGAAAGTGGCTGTCTTGGTAAAGTCATGTTATGTTACTTTCCAGACTCCAGATGTCATCTGGTGTTTTCCACTGTGCTTTAACTTCCCTCTTCAGTTACAGTAGATCAGGCATGTCCAAACTATCCCACACAGGGCCGTGTGGCTGCAGGTTTTCTTTCCAACCAAGCAGCAGCACACCAGACCTGACTCTTTTAATCAACTGATCTCAGTCTGCAGACAGGTGATTGGTCAAACTGTGTGCTCTCTTGGTTGGAACAAAAACCTGCAGCCACACTGCCCTTTGTGGAAAAGTTTGGACATGACCGCAGTAGATGAAGGCCATTCTATCATTATTCTTTATTTATCTTTTTTACCCTTACATACGTAATTTATTTCATTAACGTATTTGTAAAACATTCTGCTACAAAAGAGCCCCCAACATAGTCGTTAGGTGTCAGAAGTTAAAATTTTGTGTTAATATACTGAATCAGTACATATATTTCTTACTATAGGATCCTTAAATCATTCTGCAATTTGACTTCCTTTTCCTCTTACTGAGGTTCCTCTTTTTGTGGTTGTGGTTTTTCTGTTGTATTTGACAATATAGATATTGAGCAACTCAGTTCTATTTCCTGTGTTCCACGCTCCATCTTCTCATGCTTGCCCTCGTCGCACTGTGGCCTTCTCGATTTTAAAAGCCTAGAAAGCCGCATAAAGCTGGACTTTATAAGGCCGTCTGGCTCTGACATCAACGTCCATTTTTCTGGCCTTCACTTTCTCAGAAAACCAGTTCTTGTTTCTCTAGTCTTGGCCATCATGTGTATCACTTATGAGAACATGTTGCCCCTGAAGATGGTCGGGTGATTTGAGGACGTGGTGTGTCCTAAGTCCAGTCACTTACTGCACCATGAGTGCACTCACATGTAGATTTCAGGTAAACTCAGGGTAAGGTAAGGGTCAACCCTTACCCTTTAGATAAGTGGTTGAGATCAGCTGTCCCAAGCCTACGTGTCCTGACTTCTCTGTAACCTTTGCTTTGATGTGAAACAATGAAACAATAGTTTGACTGTTGCAAGATGAAAAGAATTCAAATCACATGTGTTTTGCAGGAAAATCTGTTTTTAGTGGAGCTGTTAACGACTGTGAGATGGGGCCACAGCAGACACGAGTTAAAATTTAGGGGGTCACAAACAAAATCACTGGAAACTACAGCTGAAGACAACTGACTTGTACTGGGAACATCATCATCATCATCTGTTTTCAGCCATTTGTCCCAGAAGCAGATACTTCAACAACACTTAATAAAACAAATCTTTAGGTGGTTACTGAATGACTTTCAAGAAGAATGTCAAAAGCTATTATCACTGATGATTTCCAGATTATCGCCTCCAAACGCTAGAAGAGTTGAGTTATTGGATTATGGATTATGAAGTGATGGATCTTTACATCATGACAGTATCACACACAGTTTGTATGATCAGTACATATGATGCTGATTCAGGTATATGGCAGCTTCACCGCACTGTTTGACCTATGTAATCTTGATTTTTTTTAGCACCTTTCCGAATGTCGGGTCAAGGTTGTGTGAGTCAGAGAGCAGGAGACAGCAGACGCATACTAAACCATTTATCTCCTCTCTGTTGTGTTACAGCCTTATCTTTACTGCTGTGTTTTTCTGTGGGATTGCAACTAAAATGCACCGCCATTAAGATAAATTACCTGCAGACACATAAACTCACATGGAGGAAATATTGTTGCCTCTCTCTCTCTCACACACACACACACACACACTCACACAGGTCTGTGTGGATATTGGCCTGAAGGTGTTTGGCCACTGTGGATGCGAAATGCAGTGGAATGATAAAAATCAAGGTGTAGAGAGGAGCAGATAGAGCTCCAGGGGATGGCACTGATAAAAGCTGGACGACGTGCTCAGACCTCATCGCTGCTCCAGATCTTATTTCTGTCATCTGTCTTTTGGTAAATGACGGTTGTTCCTGATATTGTCATGTTGTTCTCATTTGTCTGTCATGAATGGAAATGCTAAAAAAAATATTGTTTCCTAACTCTCCACAAATGTTTTTTTTTTCATGTTTGGTTGTACACAGCAAAGTATATGTTTCCTATTTAAACCACCAGGAAAGAGTCAGCGAGTCAGTGTGTGTGTGTGTGTGTGTGTGTGTGTGTGTAGCGGGGGGATGCTTCCCTGCTGTCTGATGCTAATTGAGCCTTCAGAATGTGCCAAATTGTGCCAGACCATTCACACACACACACACACTGGGAAGGGTGGAGTGGTCGAGCCTCATTGCTTCCCTCACATGGCTTCATACTCTCCTTCACCTCCTCATCCACTCACTCATTCTCTCCATTTTTCTCTCTCTTCCTTCTTTTCCATTCATGTCCTTGACTATTTTCTCCTCCGTCCTCTCTGCCAACAACCCTTCCGCCTCCTACTCTTTAAACGTCTATCTCTTAAATATAGTGTGGTCACCAGTTCTCAGAGCCGAACTAAACGCAAATAAATTAGTAAATATCGTAGGGCAACTTGAGTTCCTTAGTATTTAGTGCTTCCATAAAGTGGAGGCAGAGTAAAATGAGGATGGTAAAAACTGATATCTGAGGTTGAGATTTTCTGACTGCTGAAAAATACTGTGCTGTACTGTTTGTTTGTTCTGAGGTCTGGATGTTGCTTTAAAGCAAACCACGCAGGCAACTAAGGTTAAAGGTTAGTGTGTATTGCACTGCGCAGTGTCAATGTCAGGCACCATTCTCCCATTTTCAAGTCAATTAAATGTCAAAATGACTTTGAAGCTATAATTTCAAGGTAAAATTGTCACATAGTGTTGCTCCAAACTCCCACAGCCATGGATGCTACACTTCCCCCAATGCAGGTTGATGACGTGTTTTGTTGGAGCCTACATGCCTGATAAACATGTTTCTTTTAATCTAGACTTTCTGTTACATTTATACTCTCCAATAGCACATGATAAATTCCAGTTTAAATTCAAAGTGCTTTATGGACACGATCCTGCACTCAACACAACCAATAAAAACAATGTAAGAGGCTGACCATGATTCAGTGAGAACAATGAGCACGTTGTCAAGCGAAACATTTACACACTGGTCAACATGTTAGAATATGACATATAGATAAGAAACAACTTATTTGTGTGATTTATTGTGGAGAATTCATTAGTCATTAACAGTATTATTACTTGCAGCAGTTTTACACTTGAATAAAGCCACTGTAATATAAAATGCTACAGAGATCCGTTGGCTAAGAGATGAGAGCAGAGGGAAGAGGTTAAGGCTTAACGAGGAAATATTTTTGCCAATATCTGACTCAGGCCTCACACACATGCAGCATGTACACACACCGACATAAATGTGGGCTTGTGTTACACGAGTGTTCGAGCGGCGCTCTTATTGATACAGATGTATTGGTCATTAAGTCAGTTAGGTTTGACGTTCTCAGCTCGGCCGCAGCCAAAGAAAACAACATCAGCACTCTCTCACAGAAATGTTCCACTCTGTATGGGCAGAAAGAACGACATTGTGGTGTTTTCAGATTACAGCCTGATATGTGTGTCTGCATGAGAGATTGAGTGTGTGTGTGTGTGTGTGTGTGTGTCACCTTGAGTTTGGGCTTAGAAATGCACCATTTTACTATTTCTCAAAATGGCGTTATCACAAGATGTTGACTTCTCTTTGTGTCTCTTTGTTTCCCACAGTTGGAGGCGGAGTTAGAGCTGTGTGAGAGGGAGGGGGCGGAGCTTCAGGAGTACGCCAATCAGGTCCTGCAGCAGATCGCCGACCGATGCCCCGACATCCTGGAACAAGTCGTCAACGCCCTGGAGGACAGCTGCTGACACTCACACACACACACACACACGAGCAGATGCAAGAACGCATTCATTCGCACACGGAGTCAGATGAAAAAAAGAAAAGAAAAAAGACAGAAAGCACGCGAACATGCACCAAACATTTAACACTCAGTCACACACACAGGAAGTCTCCAGCAATCCCCCATAATCCCCCTGATACACAAGGAAAACCACAGTGTTGGAAATGAAGATGAAGACTTTCTCTTCCACAGCTCTTCACTCATCTCATTTTCACAGATGGAAAAGGGGGATCTAAGAAGAAAAAAAAAAAGAAAAGAAAAATCACATTATTACTAAAAAATATTCTTCCACTGAGTCCTCAGTCACCAGAGTTTTGAATTAGCATTTGCCAGCTGAGGGAAGCATTGTTCATTTTTCAGTCCAGAGTGCGTTGTTGGCATGCTAGTTCATTGGAAATAGTTGATGTTATTGAGACGTTAAACATGTACTTTCCTAGCGGGTCCCAAACAGAAGGAGCCTTCACTTCACTTCACTTCACTTCACTTGCCATCTGTGACTCTTCACAGTGGCCATCTTGTGTCCTTCCAGGCAATCAGCAGTTGGACTTGCAATCGTGATTTAATGAATTCAGATATTCAAACTGTATAAAAAAAAAAAATAATGGGGTGACAGTGAGTTGAGCTTTGCCAGGTCGTCGTCTCTGATGCCAGATTTACACGCTTTTGCCACGTTGTTATTTGATTGGTTCAGATACAAAAGTGTGTTTATTTCAGCTGCCTTTGGTTCTTTACATCATTTGCTGCTAACTTTTCAACTTTTTTTCCCCCTTCATTTCTTGTACTGTTATTATTTTTTTTGTCAGGTATCTGATGAAATGTACCAGCTTGCAGTTTCTTTCAGCAGTAATCTCTAGATAGTTGTGTAAATTGTAAAGAGAGAAGTTTAATTAACAGAAACACAGCTTTCATCAGGGGAACATGACGCTTTTCATCTATTGTTTTCCATCGCTGATGAAAGGCACAAACTAACTACAATAAATCTCGCAATACTCCCTTTATTAAAACACGCCAGAGGAGATGGTTTGTGTTTCTTTTTAACCTAAGATGTTGTGTTCAGTTATGGTGTCCACGCTGAGATTACGTTGAGTTCAGATAATTCCTCACTCGCCCTTTTGTGACAATCCCTTTAGAGTTAACATGAGGAGAAGTTTGAACTTACTCGTTTCCCCTTAATGAAGCATCTTTTCTTTTTCTCTTGTCTTTCTTTCTTGGGAGGGAGGGAATATAAAGTAATTGTTATATATTTTTTTGCTTTTGGTAATATATATAAATATATATATATAAAAACATTTATCTTGTTTAATTGAAAATATTGTCATCTATTGGTTGGTATGTTACATAATGTGTCAAAATCTCTTCTTTTTTTGTGATTTGCAAGAAACCACAGATTTGTTCCACACACAGGAGACTGTTATAGGGGACGTACGTACATTGCACCTACTGGAGGTTCTGTGTCCACCGGGAACATTTTTCATCAGAACCAGTTTCTTGTCCTTGTTGTTTACAGTGGAAATGACACTCGAATGCATGTTTTCCACAGCGCTGACAGCCTTAGCATGATGTAAACGCTTGCAGCACCGAGCACCAGAGGTTGTAATTGTTTCAAAATTCAAGTAAAAAGCTCCTCAAATGGAGGTTTTTATAGTCTCATACTGTATTGAGTGCTGAAGACATGTTGAGCGCTGCACCTTAAAAAAAAAAAGAAAGAAAAACCTGGTGGACACAGAACCCAGAGATAGGGATTTACACTTTATTCTCAAGTCTGACTTTACACCCAACTCTGATCTCAAGGTTTTCGGTGCAGACACATGAACAGTGTCTTAAAACAGCTCAAAACAACATGGGTGTAAGTGAGTGAGTTTCATTTCAAATCTGTTTTAGGAGGGGAAATCTTTGGTGCTGTTTCCTCAAATGTTACTGGTTTGAATTTGCTCAAAGCTTTAATGATCATGGAGGAGGTTGTGTAACATTTGACAAACTGAGGCCGTTTTATTTTGAAATGAAACTCTGTCGGATATGAGCTGCTGCTGTAAATCCAGTGTTTTGTTGTGTGTTTTATACTGATAATGTTTTGTCTTTGAGAATGGTGATGACTGGGACTCACCGTAACTTTGTTGTGGATTGAAAAACCAGAATGAGAGAATGGAATAAAATATGGATTTATCTTTATTTTTTTGTGGAGGGATTGTTTTTGTCTTTTTTGTCTGTCGGCCCATTTACCCAAGAGTTGCATCACAGTGCAACCAAAGGGTGATTTGATTTGAGGGACTATTAGAGGCCAGGAGAGGTGAAAGTATCTTATAAAAGACATAAAGAAAGATGAAGAATAAACATCATTTGGTGAAACAGAAATAACATTTTCATTCTTTTAATCTTCTGGGAAACTGTTCAGTTTATCTTCACTCACAAACACCTCTTTGGAACATCTCTCCATTTGTTTCCTGTCCTCACTTCTTCAGACCTCTCCTTCCCTCCCGCTCCCTTCCCCTCCTTTCATTCTCTCTATCTTCTTCTTTCACATGCAAGCAAAACTCTGTCTCTTATCTTGTCACCAGTGGTTTATTTTCCTACCCGCCCACTATAATGACATTATTCCATACCCCTGCCGTCTCTATCTCCACCAGTGTCCTTTTGAAGGGCATCAGCCTGTTGGTGGTCTTTAAAACCCAAACATTCAAGTGAAGCTGTTACTGTGAATCTGACTGCTTGATGCTTAATGATATTTCCTGCTGATTTATGTGTTGTTGTTTTTTTCCTCACCTCATTTTTCATACAAAATCTCACTGAGCATCTTGAAAGTCACATTTTTGTGGCCAATTGTCGAAAGTAGAAACAGAATAAAAAATTGAAAATATTAAGGGAATATTTTTGCAGTGGAGAGAGGGTGAATGTTTGTGTGTAACAGATGATAAAGGAAAGATAAAATGACTGAAACACACACTTGTGCGCTACCTTTGATGTTTGCATTTTGCATATATCAGCAGCTTAAAGGAAGGAACTGTTAGACTCATTCGACCAGAAAACCTGGGTTAACAGACCCACCCCACCTCCGCTGACCTTGCGCCTTGACCTTCACCAACTCCTCTGTGAAGAAATTTCCAAGCTGGGATCAAAACATCATCCGGTCGTTCGGGTCATTCTGTTTTTCACACAATAAAAGGTATCACACGACCACTGACAGTCTATACATGAAGCATATGCTCTGGTGTTTACCTTCACATATGGCAACGCTTTGCACGTGTGTGAGCACCTGGGAGGACCAGCTCTGCTTTCTCCATCTACTGTCCTAATAAAAGTCAGTGGAGGGAGACGGGGGGGGGGGGGGGTGGACAGAGCAGGATAGAGGAGGAGGAAGAGAAACGCATGTATGACTCCCTGATTTATGTGATGGCCAAAGAGAGAGAGGAAGGGAGAGAGAGATAAGGAATGAGTGGAGACATGACCCAGTGACCAGTAGGCATCATTTCACCTTCTTGTCTGTGTCCTGACTTGGTGTCAGGATTTCTTTTAGATTTTTGTCACACAGCTTCAGTGGAGTGGATAGGCCAGACGGATCATAACAGTGCAAGCAGAGATAAGAATCTGGAAATGCTAAATGTCAAAAGCAGAGCAGAACAGGTGAGTTTTGAGAAGTGACTTGAAAGTTTTGAGGTCTTAGAAGACTGTGGTGGATCTACGGGCGGGCCTGGCTGGGCGTGACAAAATGCCTAATATTCTTGTTTTAATATCTTTCCCCAGCTTCGTTATTTCATGCTAGGTATATTATATATTATTATATTATATATATTCAAGGGTATAAAACATATTTTAAAATCGTTCTCTTTTATGTGACTGCCTCAAGAGGCGGACGGCACAAACACACACCGCACCTCTCTTTGCACAGACCGAGTGCTGATAAGATCCCACTGATACTAGTCCACAACACAAAAAACGCAGATGTCCTTGAGATAACATGAATTTGAGAGCACGTGTGGAGTTCAATGTGTATGTACATCCAGTGCAACGTGTCTTTCCATACATACTGTACATATACAGTGATATAAAGGAGGACTGAGACACACAGGGAGCCAGGGGGACAAATAAAAATTGAATGACTGCAGAGGGAGGTGTGTGTGGGGGGTGGGGGGGGGGGGGGGGGGGGGGGGGGGGGGGGGGGGGGGGACTTTCGTTGGCTTTGGGACGATGTGGTTTCAATCATCACACATCACACCGCACATGAGTGAAAAGAAAAAAAAGGATAGGGTGATGGAGGGAGAAAGAAAACAGAGAGAGGAGGAGAGGGAGGTCTGGGACCAAAACAAACAGCAGCTCAGCTTCAAACACATTCAGGGTATACTCCATGTTTTCAAGGTAAATAATTAATGATCTCACTTGTGGTTTCAAGCCGTGGACTTATTGCTTGTTGGTTCACATTTTGCATACAGAGTTGGCATTATTTCCCCCTATTAAATGGTTTTTAAAGTAAATAAATTAGTGGAGGAAAGAAGGAAGGCGGGAGGGGACGAGGGTGAAATGTAGCGAGATGGAAGGACGGGACGGGAGTCAGGGAGTAGTAGGAAAAACTTCTGAGAGGAAATAAAAACAATGTGAGAGGAGTAGAGCCTCTAAAATAAGCTGTTAGCCACTGACAGTCCAAACATCCACTGACACTGATGACATTTTCCTTTTCTTCTTCTCCTCCTGTGACTTTTAATGCTTTCACAGAAAATTCTCCCATGCTGCCAGACGGACTGTGGTGAACTCTGCTTGTTGCTTGTCAGGATGGCCGAGCGGTCTAAGGCGCCAGACTCAAGGTTCACTCCTTCCTGGGCAAAGGGACTTCTGGTCTCCCAATGGAGGCGTGGGTTCAAATCCCACTCCTGACAGAACTTTAAGCTGAAAGTTTCATCACTAACAAGTTAATTGATCATGTTGTGCGTTATCTTGTGGCTCAGTTGAACTTCACACTTTAAATCTTGTGGGTTCAAGATTCAAACACCAGGATTAGAAACTAAATCCCTAAACTTCTCCAATCTATCACCTCATACATCTGAGTACATGGATTCTTTAGGCCACTAACACACCAATAAACCCTCCATAAGACAGTGTTTGCATTGGTCCCATCAGTTTGTAAGTAGCTGAGCCAAGATTAAGAGTCCAACACTGTGGACACCTTGGCCATGGTTAAATAAGCCGCCTATGAACCTCAGGCATTACTGATTTTGTTGAGGATATAATTTCCGTTGTCAGGATGGCCGAGCGGTCTAAGGCGCCAGACTCAAGGGTTACACCTTCCACTGGTAAGGGACTTCTGGTTTCCAGATGGAGGCGTGGGTTCAAATCCCACTCCTGACAGAGCTTTTATCTGCAGGCCTTGGTGAAAAATGAATTATCTTGTCCATACAGACCCGGAGAATACGTGAGGGCACATGATAGGGAATACTTTTATTGGTATGTGATTGGTAAAGCTTTATTTTCTGACTGACTGTAAAAGGAGCACCTTGCTGAGCTGTCAGGATGGCCGAGTGGTCTAAGGCGCCAGACTCAAGGGTTGCACCTTCCTCTGATCAGGGACTTCTGGTCTCCAAATGGAGGCGTGGGTTCAAATCCCACTCCTGACAGATCCTTTATGCGCCTTCTGCAACATGGATTCTGAAAATGTGAAAGGTTGTAATTTGCTGAACAACTTAGGGAAGTCAACGCGTCACGTGACGGCGTCGAGGGAGCGCCACGCCTCTAGGGGGTGTGGCTTTGTGTGAATAATATGTGAGCTGAGTTAATTTGTCAATGAAGAGGCTGTGGCAGGAATAAAATGGGAAATGTCTTTGTGTGTGAGTTTGGTTAGCAATCCTTCATTTTCTGATTGATTAGACAAGAACCTGACATAGATGACTGCTTCATCCTGGAGGTGTGGGTTCAAATCCCACTCCTGGTATTTATTTATTTATTTATTTTTTATTCACAAGGTTTTGTGTGGAGTTTTCTTTCACCTCAGATTCACCAAACTTATGAAAACACGTGACGGGAGAAGTTTCAATCAGCTGAGCAGATGAGTGCAGTGACTGAGCTGCACAGATGAACTGTGTTAATCACTGACGGGGGATGAGACAGTCGTGTGTCAGGATGGCCGAGCGGTCTAAGGCGCCAGACTCAAGGATTACTCCTTCCTGAGTAAAAGGGACTTCTGGTCTCCAGATGGAGGCGTGGGTTCAAATCCCACTCCTGACAGAGGTTTTACTTCTGCCCCAGGGATCTCACCGCTGATGTCTGCTGAGGGAACCACACTTCCTTACTTCCCCCCTCTGCACCGGTGGGCAGACAGGAGGCTCCCTCCACAGCAGACAGCGACAGTCACCTTCTCTTTTGTTTCTCTCTTTCTCTGTTTTCAAACTTCTCCCTCGCGCTTCTCGACGCGTAAAACCTTGGAGAGCTTTTGGACAGTATACCCTCCTCCTCCTCCTCCTCCACCACCTCGCCCTCCCTCCGTCCCTCCCCCTCCTCCTCCTCTACCTCCCTCCTTTTTTCCCTGTGTGTAATTACTTGGACGCCGTTTGGAAACTTGTGATGGACCGGGGAGAAATCTCACTTTCTTCCTGACACCTGTTGCTGAGGACACGGCCGCACACAGCCGGACACAGCGAGCAGTGCGCGCGGCTCACTCTCTTGTCTCTATCTGGATAAATCGGCACTTTTTCCGGACACTGACAGGTCCGAGGTTTCGCCGGAGGCTGCAGCTCCACATCTGCGCGAACCGACTCACGAGGACCTGGCTGTGGTGTTGGTGTGATCGAGCTGTGAAAACAAGGACAAAGGTTTTTTAAAAAAGAGAGAGACGGGGGAGAAAAAAGTGACACTTGGAAAGATTCACTTTGTGTCATATGTTGAGCTGCTGTGGGATCAGTCTGGAGGCTTCCCCCACCTTCAACCTACCTGTTCCTACAGTTTCCCAGCCGGACTGAGAGGCTCACTTTTCGGACTTGGTCGCTCCGGATGATCCGTGGAGAAAGTTTCCAACAAGTGGATTCAAGCTCAGCAGGCCAGGTTAAAACAAACACACACACACACACATTTCTTAATGAATTTTACACAGTGACGTCTTCAGAGGACATGCAGTGACAGATGTGACATGTAATAGTAATTTAAAACAGCAGGACAGATTGAGTTGTGTATTTGTAAAGAGTTTAGTTTGATGCTGAAACTTGTCATCACGACATCCTGAACACACACACACACACACACACTCTACACACACAGACACACATGCATTTATGTGTTTGAATGTATATTCTGCATTTGGACTTGGACATGGCTGCTTGGAGAGTTTTCTGAGCTGGGTGTGCTCATCTTTGGTTGGTTCAAACTTTGCTCCATTTGAACTTTGTTGTCATCCACACAATGTTTCCGTTGTCACAGTCTACTTACAGAGTGGGTTTATTTCATGACTTTTGGCTTTGACTTTGCAAATGACAGTGGTGAAATGCAGTATGTGTGTGTGTGCGTGTGTGTGTTTGAGTGTGCGTATGAGAGGGAGAGAGAGAGGTCTGCCAACCCCATCGGCCTAAATGAAGGCAGCCCTCTCGCTTTGCGGTGGAGACCAGGACTATTTTGGTCGAAATGTTGCACAAATGTTTCTCTCAGTTTAGACAAGTTGCTGTGCCTTCATCTGGGCCAGATGCTGTGTGGTATCTCACACTGACACAAGTCTGACTGTGATTCTGGGAGGAATCTGGACTCAGGCCACTTAAAGTCTTGACAGGTATCACAAGCCCAAAGGTTGTGTCGGTGACGGTCACAGACTCAAGAGCTGAGGGTAGGTGTTCTACGTATGCTTTTACATGTGACTGGTGGATGTGCTGTGTTCATGGTGGGGTCAGAGGTCAGCTGTGTGATCTAACAGGACAGGAATAGATGTCCGGCATGGAAAATGGATGGATATGTTACGAGCAGAGGACGCTCAACATGTAATGAACTAAAATGCTATTTTTATCTTCAGTAGTGTTTGTTTTAAAGTATTTAGGATTTAAAATTCACCAGAGGTCGCTTACAATCTTGTACACACTGTTGTGAAAATGTATTGTAAAGGATGAGACAAACACCTGTGACAGGTCACCGGTTGAATACCAAGATTTTATGATGACCTTTGACCCCAGTTTTTTGGTTCTCTCACACACCAACACTGTTAAGATCCCAGAAAATTAAAGCCCAATGTCAGCAGGGAAACATGGGAGCACGTGTCTGTATGGTTTAAAAAGTAAGTGGACAATGTAATAAAGTAGATTGATGTGGAGTAAAACAACATTTTATTCACTGGCAGTTGTTTTAGAGACTCATCAAAAACTTTGTGAGAGGCAGATGCAGCAGAGAAAAGTGAGTTAGTGAGTTTCTCTGTCTGTCAGCAGATCAGATTCATTTCCAACCTGAGCTGCGATGGCTGCAGAGGTCGTCTCCGGCGGTGATGTCTCCGGTTCACATTTGCACTTTTCAGGGTTTTAAAAGTCTGAAACCCACATGAGCTGTGGACCAGACTGACAGCCGTGCTGATAAACCCTGCAGGAGGAGGAGAGGAAGTGTGTGCATATATGTGTGTGTGTGTGTGTGTGTGTGTGTATAAGTAGATGGTAATGTTAGATGTGTAGATAGAGGTGGTGAAAAGTGTTGCTGTCAACAGGTTAGCCATTAGAGAGAGATAATCTCTCTTCCTCCTCCCTCCCTGTCTACCAAGTCAACTTCTGCTCTTTCTCTTCCCTCCCTCTTCCTCTCTCTTCATTCATGACATGTTTCTCTCTCTCTCTCTGCCTGTCTAGCGTTCCCCTTCTTTTTCTGCATCTTTCACTTTTCAGTTTCCTTTGTTAAGTCTGTGTCACCGCTGCACTGTTTTGGTTCTGACGTTCAGTTTTTGGCGACAGCCTCTCATTTCACCCGGGTTGTGTGAAAACCACACAATTCACAACATTCTCAGTTTAGCTTGAGCTGGAAGATGAAATGGTTTTAGGCTTGTTCTGCGCTTTGAAAACCCACAGGAAGAAGTTGAGCACGCCTTCAGCTCAGGGCTGCCTCATTTAGTGTCTGAAAGGTCAACATAGATGAAGAAATCAGGGACCATTGAATCTGTGCTCTGAATGTTTCCTCTTTATTTATTTTCTGTCTGTCCATCTGTCTGTCTGTCTCTCTGTCTGCCCTGGAGCTGGTGAGAAAGACCTTTTCTTTAACCCAGCGCTGAAGAGCTGCTCGAGTGTCTCGTCCATGGGGACTGTGTAATTAGGGAAGGGGACTAAGTGTGTGTATGTGTGTGTCCTGCACTAGATATTTGAGAAGATGGGACGTCTGCAAGCATCAATGGATCCTCAAGGTCATTCAGGAGTCGTTGTTAAGTTTGTGTGTGTGTGTGTCCCATCCATTCAGGTGACATATTTCCTAGTAGAAGGTTTCAGTGTGTTTGTATTCAAGTGTCTGAAAAGAGGAGGGAGGGGTGCACAGCTTTAACACTGGATGTGTTACATGTGTGTGTAACGTGTGTTTTAGCCCATTGGGAGCACTAATGACTAACTTGGTTTTCAACACACACACACACACACACTCACTCACTTGCAGACAGTTGTGCATGTGAAGTGGCCAGCCTCTCCAGTTGAAGAGCCTGTATTTTAGACGCTCATCTCTGATTGGTTGATTAAAATCCTGGGAATTTCTCCCAGGACAGTGTATGACAGCGGCCCCCTCCACTCATGGTGTGTGTGTGAGAACCTTTGTTTGCAACTATTTAGCCGGTCTGGTGTGTGTGGTGGCGCTGACTCTGCAGAGACACATCCATGTTAACTTTCTAATTAAGTGAAGGAAGAGGTTTGATTTTACAACTGTGGCATTTTTCTGGTTTCTGGATTTAAAGACTGTTTTGGAGCTGGAATGATAAATCTATGTAATCAATGGGTAGATGATTAATTTGCAACTTTTTGATAATTGATTTATAGTTTACCCAGTTCCTTCAAGTCCAGTTTGATCACTCTCTGCTTTCCTTTGCCTTGAAATTAAGTTAAATCAATCTTTGGGTTTTGGTTGGTGGCTTGGACAAATTAGGATCTGATCAGCACAGGCTTTGAGAATATATGGTGGATATGTGTTCCAGTTTTCTAATGTTTTATCAACCAAACTATTCATCATTTTTCAAGAAAATAATCAGCAAATTGATGAAAATCAGTTGTATATTGATCCTAAATATATCGCTTTTTGAAATATGAGGAGAGACTCGACAGATTCCATCCCTCTTAATATTCACTATAATGTTTCATCCACTTGAGAACGTACAGTAATACAAGTTGACGACTTGACTCAGAGGCACCAGCCTGCACTTGAGCCGATCCATTTGTGTGTGTATGTTGGAGTTGAGTGTGTGTGTTGACAATGCAGTGTGGCCATGCGGTAGTCATTATGGTCAAGTGCTGTGTGTGTATGCATTTCTCCATGTATGTGTGCACTCAAAATGTGACCCTGCGGTATCCGTTATGGTGTGTGTGTTTTCTGGATTCTCAACCCTTGTGTGTGTTTGTGCATGTGTGTGCGCGTGTGTTAAGGTCTTTCTGGGCTGGTGGTTCAGGGCTATGCAGTGATGTCATTGGGGCGGCAGGGTGGGGTGACATGGGGTTAGGGTTTGGCAGAGGTCCTGACTCCAGCAGTCCTCAAAATGTGTCTGACCAGTAAGTATGTGACTGTCCCTGCTCGTCTGTGCACGTGTGTCAGCATGTCGGCCTGTGTGTGTGTGTATGGTCAGTGGTGGCGGTCACCAGCTGTGTGCTTGCAGTGTCCGACACTAATAGTAAAAGTGCTTTATTGGAGACTTTATAGAGCCTGAAACCGTTTTATAAATCCAGCCGGCTGGTATGAGGGGACCGTCACAGACCAGGCAGCCACAAGACACACAGCATGAGGCCAGAGGAGCTGCTGGAGCTGAACACACTTCTGACCACTCACTTCATTTACTTCATCAAATCCAGTAGCCCAAAGCAATAAGAACAACAGACTTCAAATTTTAACCACGTTTTAAAATCATTTTTACAATGATCTTGATTCACAATGATCATCAATGCTCTATTTAAACTATGAATATTTATAATCTACTAGACTGGCCACTTACTGTAGAACTGATGCAGATGATTACATTTTAATATCTGACTGTGTCTATGACCATTATTGTGACAAATGAAGTTCTGAAGCGAATGATCTTTCCTCTAACACCACACCAGTGTAGCTGAGGTATAAGTAGCTAAAACTACTTGTCAGATTCAACAGAGCTGTGTTATATTCTCACTTCTGGAGATTATACTGTTGTGGTGTAGTTGAAACCGGTGGGATTTAACTTTTGATCATTTTAGAGGCTGCAGTTTGTTTGTGCATCAATGAATGGGAGTCCTAATAGTTTGTTTTTCAGAGGGCGGATCGGACATAATTTATGTAACCCATGGCTGCGCTAATCACATTCAAAGTCAGAACGACGTCTGGGTCTGGCTCCATCTACCTGATAATACAAACATGTTTGACTATCAGTTTTTAGAAATGTTATCTAGGCTCCATGTTTCAGTCATTTCCCTATGACATATTTCAATCGGTCTGAATAAAAGAGGATATAAACAGCAAAATTCTTTCTTTCTTTCTTTCTTTCTTTCTTTCTTTCTCTCTCCTGTCATGTATTCCTGTCTCACTCTCTCCTCTCCTCCTCCTCTCCCTCCTCTTCTCTCAGTAGCTCTGATCTGGCACTGATAAAACTATCAACAGCACACCTGCACTGGGTTGGAAAGTTGCCCCCCACCCACCAACCCACACACAGCCAAACATATGGGGACAAGAATATTATATAGCCCATGCTTACTACAATAAGCCTTTTCTCTGTGCCTCTTTCTGTTTCATTTTTACTTTATACACCTCTATGAGGGCAGTACGTTGGACATCATGTAATTTGCACATATTTAAGATATATTAACCAATATAATGCCATTATTTAGTAGGTGACTCTTCTTTATCATTTGTGAAATCCATTGGATTTCTTCATAACAGCCTCACTGACCTGTCAAGTCTTGCGGTGTGCACAGTGTGGTATCCAGTAATATCTGCTTTCGTGATCATCTGCCACTCAAAAGCTGCTTCGCCCAACGTGGGGCTCGAACCCACGACCCTGAGATTAAGAGTCTCATGCTCTACCGACTGAGCTAGCCGGGCTTGCGCAGTCGTAAAATACACTCTTTGGAAACAGAGTTATGGTACTGACTGTACACATGCTTAGCTAGATATGGTAGATGATTTATGTGTTGGCAGAGCAGCAGGAAACAGACTGAGTGAGACTGACTGGAACACAGCGCTCGTATCCACATCCTCCATAACCAAGGCATATTTAAGTTGAGCTGGTCACATGTTGCCTGGTTTCCAAATTCCGTTTGTGTTGTGTCCATACAAGTTTCTCTTGTCCACTTTCATGATCCTGTGGCAGGGACACCCAGAGCTGTATGCACACCTAACCCTGATTTTGGTTTGTCCATGATATGTCCCATGTCTTGGTATCACCTTGATAGACCTTCAAAGTCACATTTACTGGGATCTGAGGATGAACTGATATGATTTTGGTGGTCAAAGGTCAAGGTGACCTCACAAAACATTGTCTGGGCCTTGTGAACATGATATTACTGGAAGGAACTTCTTCAAATATGACACAAATGTTCACTAGGATTCAAGGATGGACAGATTAGGTTTAGATGGTCAAATGACCTCACAATACATAGCTCTGGTGAATGCAACGTCTGTAACCCCGTTAAAGGAGTTTCTTCAGATCTCAAGGACAATCGGATTTCCAAATCTTGCCACAGAATACCTTTGCCCAGTGTGGGGCTCGAACTCACGATTTGGAGATCAAAGTGTGAGAAGAACCATGTGCCCGGCTAGCTCAGTCGGTAGAGCATGAGACTCTTAATCTCAGGGTCGTGGGTTCGAGCCCCACGTTGGGCGAAGGAGCTTTTTAGAGGATGGAAAATCAAGTAACTCTGGTCACTACAGCAACATCTGTGACTGAACTTGACTATGAGATGAAAAGCCATCCCATATGACTGAACTAAGTTTATGTAGTCAAATAACTGTTGGCTTAACTGTCATAGAGTTCACCCCCCCATGTCAGAGTACACTAACTTCTGCCATGTTGCTCAAATATATATCTAACATTGGGTTTGGACCAATGACACGACAAATTGACAACTTTCAACAGTATAAGTGGCCCGGCTAGCTCAGTCGGTAGAGCATGAGACTCTTAATCTCAGGGTCGTGGGTTCGAGCCCCACGTTGGGCGCAAGGTTTTTAGGGTGGATAAAATGACAACATAGAAGTCATCAGGAGCCAGTTAGAAGATTAATCATGATGACCACAACACAGATCCATTAACAACAGTCCGTATGTATGGAATGCCATTAGAAATATATAGATATAACATTTTTATTTATTTCCCTAGATTCTTATTTCCGTGATCCACGTTCATTTCCCAGCTCTCAAATGGGGGGGGGGGCTCAGATTTTTTAGATGCCACTAATTTTGCCACACCAGACACCTGTAGGACTCCAGCAATGATATCTGACCTATCGATATCTAAGGCATGGCAGACTACAGGTTGGCCACTGAGTCTCTGTGACAGCTGATTTGTGTGAGAGTCCTTATAACTGCACCAGAACATCTGTAAACATTTTGTACACTACATGAACAAAGAGGGATCAAACTGGAGCCCAAGTTTGGCTCAACTGTCATATTTACTAAAGGATACTTTTCAATGCTTGATATTTCCCACCTTTGTGACCTAGTCACTTTGAAACTGTTGGGGCTCGAACCTGTGGGCCCGCGTTGGAGCTGAGTTTGCCTGTATATGCTTGGGAAATCTTACCGACCAGTTACATATCAGTAGTTTGATAGCCCATGTGTTGTGTAGCACTAACTGTGGTTTCATTTGAATTTCAAATCAAAGCACGACATGTTTGTACAGTTAACTACTTCCTGTCACATGGCCTTAGATGGCCTCACAGGACTGGGCATTGACTGTGTGCCCTGCACCCTCCTGCTGTGTTGACCCATTGTAAATCATTTTACCCTGTCACTGTCGGCCAGTCAAAACACAGCAATGAGTGAAGCTATTCAAATCAGCAGGGTGGTCCTCCACACACACACACACACACACAGAAACCTGTATACCCGCTGACTCACACATTTGCACAGGGTAAGTATGTTCATTGCAGAGGCACAGTTTGGCAAAAACAGGTGATAGTGAGCTGTGTGTGTTTAGAGAGGGACCCAGTTGAAAGAGAGCGGTTGGAGAAAGTAGAAGTCCAGATGGAGTGAAAAGAAAGAAAAGGAGTGAGGGCAGAAAGAGAGGAGTGACGGGGAAGGTTGAGTTACTCAGATGAGAGGAAACGCTGCCTCTTACTGGTCATTGTCTGCCACTACAACAGATCAAAGCGACAAGATGACGAGGTGCATCAGAGAAGAAAATTAATTTGAAATGCTGAGTTTTGTAACTTCACATCTGTGGCCTTGTGGTTTGTGATCACTGCTGCTGACTTTCTGCTTCACAATTTTATAAATGAAGTCATTTAAAATAGACTGTGCTGAAGAAACAAAGTCAGGAAGAGAGAGGAACAGACAGTCCCAGACTTTGACTGATTTGAGTCTTACAATACATATAATAGCTCGTCTCCCTCTGATCATGGAGAGTCTTTCAACAAGAAGTTTTAAGCAAACACACAAGCAAGCAGAAGAGCTGCATCTCTGTAGTTTAGGCGTCTCTGAAATCTTTGTTTTTTCTTCTCATCTTTTGTTTTCTCTTCTTCCCTCAACCGTCTTCCTTTTTGTCTGATTTCTCCCTTGTCTTTTCTATCTTTTCCTCTGCCATTTTGTGTGTGTGTGTCTGTGTGTGTGTGTGAGTGCTGGAAGAGGTGGTTATAGCATAATGAGATTCCCAGTGCCCAGGTGCTCCTTCTAGATAATTACTGAGTGTGTTTTCCTGTAGCCAATCTCCAAACTGAAGCAAAACCAGATCTGTCAGCACACACACACACAGAGAGAGAGAGAGAGAGAGAGAGAGAGAGAGAGAGAGAGAGAATCAAATTAAATTTATTCCCACTATCTTGTTTCTGATTGTGAGCTAGCCACTCGTCCGTCCTCTCTAGCTCTTGTTCTTAGATGTTTTTTTCAATCATTCTATCACCAGCCCTGTCTTTGCCCCCCCTTACTCATCTCCTTTATCTCTCATTCTCATCTCTCTTTCTCCCTTTTCCCCATTCTCTCATTTCATTCTCTTTTCTTTTTCTCATTTTCTCCCCTTTGACCATCCTGCCATCTATTTATCCCATATCTCTACCGCAGTGTGTGTCTGTGTGTGTGTGTGCCGGGGACAGATCGACTAAGCATTAGTCACTTGTCTGGGGGAGAAAAAAAAAAACAATCACAGAAGTAGCAGACAACATTGATTTACACACAAAACCCACACACGCACACATTTTTTTTTCATTGCTCTTCAAAACTCATCCATCAGTGATTGGCTAAAATGATTTATTAGGAGGTGCTCTGGGTGTAGCTGCAGCTGCCTGTAGACTGGTCTGACAGGACCGGAGCACTGCAGTGCGTTAACAGAGGACACTGACTCGTTGCCAGATGTGCTTTTTAGATAACAAGGAGACTATTTCACCTTTGTTCACCCGCTTCCTATGTGGTTTTTACGATGCTTTATGCCGCCCACTGAACATCCACAGTGCGCACAGGCTGCAGTTCATTAAATAGATTGTGCACTGAAACCAATTCACAGACCTAAGATGAAGAGAGTTTCTTTCTTTAGCTTGGAATAGACACAGTTTTTGATAAAATCTTGTACTTGTATTGGAATCAGATACATGGTTAACATCCTGGTTGCTGCTGCTGCTCTTGCCCCTAAACTCAAGTGAAGTAACTGTATTGTATATTGTTACAGTCAGGTCTAAAAAGGCATGAGAATGAATGGAGTTTGGAAAATCTTGGCATTTGGTTGCCAAGGTAACACTCATAAAGTTGGTGCCTTTTGGGCAGTAAACAATATTTGGTCCATATTTCAGGCTATGTAATGTCCCTTAACACTTGGTAGGTATTTCTTATGCTGAAGTAATTGAGTTTAATGCCAAAATGTTCATAGTTTATTACATGGCTAGAAAGTTCCCTGCCCAGCTGTGTGCTCCCAGCGTGCCAACAGTGTCACAGGCGTGTAGTGCTGCAAGAAAAATAAAAAATAAAAGATGTTTGCACTGGATAGAGTCATGGGTTTGTACACTGGGCCAGTATTGACATGTTCTCCAGGATACTGGGAGTGTCACTGTTGTGGGGCAAATTAGAGTTTGTATTAAAGCGTAACAGCACATCTCAGCTGAGGAGGATGGTCTAGTTCTCTCTCTGCACTTGTCTTTAAACGTACCAGATTGTTTTGTTGTCTCAGCAGCAGAGAGCGTTTGGCAGCACGAGCGAGCATCCTTTTCATGAAGCGGCTGGATCTCTGTGTCTGGATTAATGAGGGACAGAACAGAATCTGGGTTGGAGTCAGAGATAAAAATCTGAACAGTGAATCAGCAATGCCCTCCAAACCCCCCCCCCTTTGAAACTACTATCAGATTGTGGGCTGTGCTGCTTGGAAAGCCTCAATTCTCTGCTAATCTTTTGGATGCAAAAGAGTTAAAAAAAAAAAAAACACACACACACACTTAAGCAGCGGCGTATCTCCTGGATTTCATCCTGCATATTTTAACACTTGCAGCAGCATATATTTCACATCAGCGCCTGCCACCGCTGTGCTGCTGCATCGTCTGTCAGATGTGCGTGACGCCTGAATTGAGATCAGAATGGTGTAGTTCATTACGTTCAATAAACGTACAGGGATCTGTCTTACTGGCGTTGGCGCAAGGACGTCCTTCTGTATGTACGTGCAGCGCAGGAACGCATGTGTCAGTGACAGCCGGGGCCTCGTGGACATCACACTGTCACTCTAAAAATATGCACCGATACGAAGCTGCCTCTGTCTAAACAATCATTACAGCTCTTATCAGAGCTTCCACAGGGCTATGGGATTATTTCTTGCTTGTCGACTGTGTGCGTTTCTTTCAAAGACATTCACAGAGAAATGTCTGATTTGGGGGTTAAAAAATGAAATGTACTAATTCATCTTAGGTTGCAGTATTATACAGGAAAAACAGTTGCATGTATGAATGGATCTCCTGCTAAATGTATTTACCACATATTGCACTGAAAAAACAATTTCAACTTTTATTTTATGTTTTCATCATGGTGCCACTTTATTTGTTTGTCGTTGGAGCTTTAGTCAGTCTGAAGTGTACAAGGTCAACATCAATCATGACATAACATCAAGCATATCTTAGTGTGCAAGGGTTCACTCAAGTCTGCAAAGACGGAAGAAAGAAACAACTGTTTTTGCTGCAACTCAAATTTAATCTTGATAAATGAGTCATTCCTTCGGCTTCGTTGCTTTCTATACCTGCATGGGAACTCACACGTTAGCTCTCTGGAGTTGTGTCTGTCTGTGGCTCGGAGGGGTAGAAGTTTTTAACACGTAACACTGCAGTAACAGTGGACACAGACAGAGGGCGCTACATCACTGGCTCTCACCACTGACACTGGACACATGAGAGAGAGGAGGAGGAGAGGGAGGAAAGCAGAGAAGGACAGGGGTGAGAGGGGGAGACGAGGGAGAAATTGGTGAAACTGAAGGAGAGTGAAAGTTAAGAAAAGAGAGTTGGTGTGAATCAATCTCTCTCTCTCTCTCTCTCTCTCTCTCTCTCTCTCTCTCTCTCTCTCTCTCTCTCTCTCTCTCTCTCTCTCTCTCTCTGCTGCGAAGACTTTCTTTTCATTTTGGCTAATCTCACCAAATTAAATTCTCAATGTGCAGCCATCTCTCTTCTACCCCTCCTTTATCTCACTCTCCTTCTCCCCTGTCACTCGTTCGCTCCATCTGACCACTACCCCTCCCCACCCTCCCCTCTCCCATCATGCATGGTTGGGTCCAGGCCATTTGCTTCCTCTCCAGCAGGCCTGTACCATTAGTGACCAGCAGGGGAATTGTTATTCTCTGCATGCAGCTGGATACAGGTGTGCTGTCACTCTGTGTGTGTTTGTGTGTGTGTGCCAGTGCCAGCATTAGTCTCAGCACAGCCACACGCCACATACACACACACAGATGCTGGTATTGGTTATCAACACTTCAGGCTTAATAGGTTTTATTTTAAAGGAATTTAAATAGATAATTGTAGTTTATTATTCTTTATCTGAGTCACAAACACAATGTCTGAGATGTACAAACACAATGGCAAACACATGATGAATATAAGGCCAACAGTCACATGATCACACAGGTTTAATACCAAGACATTTTGAATTCAGTTTTACCTCATGATCAAGTGGTTTAGATGATGTAATTATTTCTTTTCCTGGACTTAATAGTAGAGAGAACTGACTGTTGAAAGAAAATTGGACAGCAACTTCTGTATTTTGATAATTGAACATTTTTTCAAGCATAATGCGAAAAAAAAAACCTCCAGTTGCAGCCTCTGAACTCTGTGAACTGTGCTCTTCGTTGTCCTGAGCTGTGGCCTGTGGCGATGTGTGAGAGGCACGTTTAGTTATTCAATGAGAAAAGAAGCAATGAATTGATTAATAGAGAAAATTGTCAATAGTTTAATTGATTATGGAAATAGTCATCAGTTGCATAACCAAGAGAAACAATGGTGTAGCTAAAGGCAAAGATGAGATAAACCGAAATGATCCTTAGTCTGCTTATTGCTGCATAGTTTCCTGAACCAAAAAACAAAACCGAAACCACCGAACCCTCTCTCTCTCTCTCTCTCTCTCTCTCTCTCTGTCTCTCTCTGTCTCTCTCTCCCTATCTCTCTCTCTCTCTCTCTCTCTCTCTCTCACACACACACACACACACACATTGGTGCTGTTGTAGCCACAGTAACACTCCAGCCAGCAAAGTGTGACTCAACAGAAATCCGTTCTTCTGTTCTTCCTCCAGCTCTCCTTCAGCCTTGTCCACCCTCTGTGGGCGCTGTGCCGCATGAACTGGGCAACGAGCCCCAGACAGTCGCACCAGCTTCCACCCTGGAAACCTGGAAAGAAAAGAAATAGTAAAAAAGGAAGGGAAGGAGAGAGGAGGAAGATAGGGTGTAGGTGGAAATGAGAGAGGGAGGGTTGAAAGACAGTGAGGAGAAGGAAGAAGTGAGGAACTGAGTGGAGGATGAAGAGATAAGAGGATGCAAGAACAGAGGAGACATGCAACAGAGGAGAGGATGGGGGGGGGCAAAAGGAGATTAGAAAAATAGATAGATCAATAGATAGAGAGACACAGAGAGGAGAGGAAGAAAGAGACAGAGGAAAAGGAGAAAGTGTGAGGCCGAGAGGAAAAAAAAAAGAGAGAGCTGGGCAGACAGCCAGCTCTCCCAGGAGAGAGAGAGAGGTCAGAGCAACGGACACATCTCTGGAGAGACTGTGTGTGTGTGTGTGTGTGTGTGTGTGTGTGTGTGTAAGACACAAGGGGATGGAGGATGGAGGAGAGAAGAATGCAGAGGAGGAGGAAGAGGGGAGCAGTGGAGCGCAGAGAGAAAGAGAGGAGGGCTTGTATAAGATACACAGTGAATGCCTGAAATGCGACCTTGGCCATCTATATCTGTGTGTTTGCTTTTTCCTTCTGTCCTGCATGTGATCCATTTAAAGGACATGGCTGCCGTTCTTCGGTTTTATCTCCAAACCCCCCACGATAAGACCAAAGTGCGCCTCTCAATATTTTCTGACGTTCCCACTCGCAACATAGGAAAATGACATCATCACACTTAATCCTACCGACTGAGCTCTGATTGGTCAATTGTTTGTCTCTAAGTGGTGGAAACACACACGACAACAGATCCGCATGAGTCACTGAACATATTCACGCGCGAGGACGGCGAATCAGATGTGTGGAACCGCACTGGTTACATGTGCTGTTGACTCAGCTCTATGTCAGTGCAACAGTGTGCTTGATTGTTATTCTGCTTTTAATGGAGCTCTATGGGACAAAGGGAGAAGCAGCATCAGGTGCTTTAATACGCTTCGTTGCCGATGAGAAAAATAGAGAATATCACCAGAGCTTCTCTGTAAAGAGGACAAAGAAGAACGTTGAGGAGAAGTTTTACCCAGAAAGTCTCTGTTTCACTGTTTGTATAACACTGAGGGCATTGTGGGCTATACCAGGACATCTGTGTGTGTGTGTTCGTGCACATTCTGCATGTGCAAGGTCAGTGCAGGTCATACAGCGTGTGTGTCAGTAACAGTATGTGGAGGCCACAGGATTACGTGACCTTGCATGCCACATGTGCTGTCTTCCACTCACACACACACGCTCACACTCTTTGCCTTTCTCCCTAACAGACACATACACACACACATACTTGCACACAAAGCCCCATGAAATCTTCTGACTCCTGAGGGTCTTTATGGGGCTGCTGCATTGGTCATGGAGGAGGAGGAAGAAGGGGAGGCGTGAAAGGAGAAAGACGGAGGAAAACGAGAGATGTTAGAGTGAGTGAAAAAGACAGGAGATATAGGAGAGAAGAGATGGAAAGTTGAGCAGAGAAAAGGGGCAAATGTGGAGAACCCAATCCGATCTCCTACACAATACATTCATATGCTGCTAATTTTCTTTGCCAACTACAATGTGGAGGGAGTGGACCTGGTGGAACTGTATTGAATTGCTTCATGAAGGTTCACGAGATGATGGAGCCAATAATTTCACCACAGGAAGTGTGACAAAAGGTTTACACACAGGGGGCTGACGTCTTGTGACCCATGTGTGGTTGTGTGTAAGATACTTGGTAACGTTAGTGAAGGACTGAGGCTGTGGTCATACACTGACTAACTCAAAGTTGGATCACTTTAAGACAAGCGAATTCAAGTCTGTAAACTTCCTATGGCAACTCAACAAGAGAGATTGACAACGTGCTGCCTCCCACTGCAGTCGCCCTGGCAAACTGTCAAGACGGTTGCAAGGCTTGGCCAACTACGAGCCAAGCTGTCCTCCTCCCAGAGCTGCTTGACTTGGCTCAGGTTGGCATGAGGCCAAGCCAACGCTGGAGCCCGCTGCTCCCATGACAGCAGGTTGTCCTCCAGCTGACAGCATTGGCCAAAGACATCCACCCATCCACGAGGGATAGTGGATGAAAACTTCAGACCTTGGCTGGAAGAATCTATGGCGCCACATACAGCGTCATTCATGGGCCAATGATGTCACCAGTTCCCAGAGAGAATGATGGTGGAATGACTGACACTGCCCTCCCTTCTCTCCCATAACGACATTAATGATGTTAATGTCTAATTTTACACTACAGTAAATTATTTGTGGTCGAGACAAAGTTAAAAGATGACTGAAAGAGGAAAAGAAGTTAAGGAGATGGCTGTTAAAGCTGGGGACATTATTTCAGCTGCTGTGTGTGTGTGTGTGTGTGTGTGTGGTACAGGGACAGGTGGATGTCGCCCTGTTATATTTGCTTACATCTCTGTTTCCCTCATTCAATCATCCTCCAGCTCAATCAATCTTGTGTGTCTTTGTGTGTGTGTAGCTGTAAGAGTACAAAAACTGTGCTTGTCTGGGTATTTGTGTGTTGTCTCCATTTTTTATCAGTACAATCTATACATCTGTAGTGTATGTGTGTGTTCGTGTTTTTGCATCTGTATGTGCATGTTTGAGTCCCTACACTTGCCACTATTTGTGTGTCTGTGCTTGTATTTGAGCTTGTATATGTGTGGGCTCACGTCACTATCCCTTACCGTGTGTGTGTGTGTGTGTGTGTGTGTGTGTGTGTATCTGCCACGAGCCCCAGTGAGATCCAGCGAGCATGACGGAGAATGACAGGTTGATTTATGGCAAGGCTATAAGTAGAATGACTACTGCTAGAGAGAGAGAGAGAGGGGGAGAGAGAGAGTGTGAGGGACAAAAACACGACGGAGAGGGAAGGAAAACGAGAGGGTGGGAAAAAAAGATGGTGGGGAGAGAAAGAGGAGAGATGGGGAGGACGGGAGAAAAGGGGATGCAGAGAAAGCGAGAGCAGAATGACAGAGCTAAAGAGACAAGAGGAAAGAAGAGTAATGAGGAAAAGCAGGAAGAGAGTAGAGAGGAAAAGATGGGAAGGAGTCAGAGGGGCTGATTGGGATTGTGGGAGTGGGATTAAGTTGCTTATTTGCATAATGCTGTGAATGGTAGAAAACAGAGGAGAATATATGACCAATCTGCCACAGGCATGAAAAGATGGCCAGAAGGAAAAAAAAAAGAGTGGAAGTTTAGTTGTTGTTTGTGAAGGAGCCTCTGTGAGTTGGTTTAATGACAAACAGCGCTGGGCTCGACTTGCGCTGTTGCAGCGTTCTGTGAGTCTCAATAGGAAAATAACATTATCCCCACAATTACATTTACATTTTGTGACATCTAGCCAATGCGGTTATGCAGAACAACGTACACGGGGTGTAAATGAGCTTCAAATCCCACATCAGTAACAAAGTAGAGCCAACAATAACCAAGAGAGTGTTCGAGAGCCGTGATGGCGCCTGTGACCATCATGGAAGAGAGAGGAGACAGAGGATGATGTGCTGTTAGATATAATCTATTTCTATAATGTGTTTCAGGAGGCATTCTGCAGCAGCAGTTGTCACGTATTTGAGGGAAGTGAAAATGCATTTTGAATCAGATGTTTCAGTATCTACAGTTAAATGGAATAAACTGCATTTTAGGTTTAGTATGTGTTAGTTTGCTTTGGTGTTGAAAGATAAACAGGGGATGTATGGTGTAGTTTTTGAATGTCATATCATATACTGTATATGTTTTATTATTTTGTAATATAATATGTTTGTTGCTTGGGCAGCAACCATGTAGGTTAATGTTATAGCTATTGTATTAACTGTAGCAATGACAATGCACAAGTGTATGACAAATAAGAGAGAAGTGCTAATAAACTGTGTTTCTACGGATTTCACCTCTGTTGATACAGAGAGCAGCCATCTTGGATTTTGAGGTCAGGGTTGATGCGGTTACTCTTGACTTTCCAACTCGGAAGTCCGACTTCAAAAAAGAGATGAGGGAATGGATTTTTCCACGATTTGTGTGTTTGGTCACAGAGGAGCTTTTAATTTGAAACAGCAGATGTTCTGAGTGTTTTCTGATTGACTAATTCAATCTGGAGTGTGTGTGTCTGAAATCTTAGTGTTGTTATGAGCTTTGCTCGGTGTAAAGGTAAATAAGAGCAGTAACCTATGGACCTCCTTTTCTCTCTCTCTCTCTCTCTCTCTCTCTCTCTCTCTCTCTCTCTCTCTCTCTCTCTCTCTCTCTCTCTCTCTCTCTCTCACACTCACCTGCCAGAACAATTGCTCCCATGACAACCTGGCAACAAGGGGGCTTTGAAGCTCAGGTCAGTAGAGTTTTGTGTCTGAACATCACTGCAACCCACAGTTTCTATTTTCCTTCTATTACCACTTATTTTCAGTGCTTGTTTTTTATCACTCTTTCTTGTCTTTTCTCTTCTGTTTTGCATAGAAAACTGTTCTCTTCCCCTTCTCTGCCCTCAGGAAAAAAAGAGAGAACGTCAGAAAAATCAAGAAAAGCAATAACGATTGTTTTCAAGAGAGCAAGGAAGGAGTGTGAGAAATATGAGTGAGAGAAGTAGATAAAGACACAGAGAAAGAGGGAGAGTGAGGGAGAGAAGGAGCACAGTCTTTGATCTCTCTCCTGGGGAGCTGGAGCTGGGCTTGGCATTCAGCCAGAAAACCCCACAGCACTCACACACACCAAACAGACGCACACACATATTTAGGTCTAGCTGGCCTGCTCCAGGGCTTTGTTGATTATTTCTGCTGGGAGGATCAAAGACGTCAATCGCCCCCCTCCTCCATCGTCCATCCATCCTTCCCTCAGCTATCTGTCTGTTCACCGGTCCATCTGTCCAGCCATTCGTTGTTGTGTCCATTCATTCTGTTGTGTGATAGAAACTCCCCGCCAGTTGCAATGGAAGATGACGCAGTCTGTACATATTGGAGGTGGGGGCAAAGTCCAGACTCACACTGGTGGGTCCAGGTCCTCACTTGTCAGGATGGCCGAGTGGTCTAAGGCGCCAGACTCAAGGTTCACTCCTTCCTGAGCAAAGGGACTTCTGGTCTCCAAATGGAGGCGTGGGTTCAAATCCCACTCCTGACATCTTTTTAACCTTCAGGTTTCATATCTAACAAACTCACTGAATATGTGTGTGCATTAAGTTATTGCCCAGCCAGGTCAGTCAGTAGAACACTTGACACTTTTATGTGCATTATCTTGAATGCTTTGTCTAAACACGGGACATAAACTACTTTCAAGCATGACACTTAATCTCGCTCAAGCTTTGTATTGGGTGGGCTTGCTTTTAAAAGTGGTTGACAAACACAAGGACAGAAGTAACCTCGAGTGGAAACTACTCTACAAGAGTGCGTATACCTGAACTTGACCTCTGGCAGGAGCATACACTGGAGGACATTAACTCTAAAGGGTCCGCTCTATAGTGAATAGAATTTGCATATCAAAAGTCACATTGTACTGTATATTTTCCATCCTGCTTCATCCGCTGGTTAAACCTGTCATGGTTTGCCTACTAATAGAGTCATAACTTATCACATGTCAGGATGGCCGAGCGGTCTAAGGCGCCAGACTCAAGGTTGATTCCTTCCTGAGGAAAGGGACTTCTGGTCTCCCAATGGAGACGTGGGTTCAAATCCCACTCCTGACAGAGTTTTTACATCCAGGTTTCATCACTAACCATCTCATCGAATATGTTGTGCATTATCGATCGAATTTGTTACTTCTAAATTGATATGTTCAAGTTTCATATTTAACACCAAGATGAAACACTAAGTCCTGAAACCACTCTAATATACCACCGTACACATCTGTACACATCTGTAACTCTGTTTTTCGTGACGATATGTGACTTGCTGGTATGTTGTAGCCCGGCTAGCTCAGTCGGTAGAGCATGAGACTCTTAATCTCAGGGTCGTGGGTTCGAGCCCCACGTTGGGCGCAAAGGTTTTTAAGAACAAGGGAAACCAAGCCCTCCACATGGTAACACATCCACTGGCAAAAAAAAACAAAAACAGTGTGTAACTTTTACCTTCAGTCTAGTAATTTGTCTTGATTATAGCTCAACTAGTAGTTAAAACACTCACAGACTGGGTCATTTCTTAAGAATGTGTTCCAATGATGCAGGACCGGTGTGAAGTGGCCCAGTCTGTAATGTAGCTCTTTTCACTGGCAACACTGAAGTCAATTAAGCAACTGAGATGAAGATACTACTGTAGACTAGTTTTAGGAGTGTGATACCCAATGTCAACCTCTTAAAACTCTAGATCGCCCAACGTGGGGCTCGAACCCACGACCCTGAGATTAAGAGTCTCATGCTCTACCGACTGAGCTAGCCGGGCTGCCTGCTTCTGTGCTATGTCACCTGCTGCAGCAACTATTCTTGGCCTAGCCACTTTGTCACCTGCTATGTCCAATGCAAATATTGCAAGCAATGGTGGGCAACAGTCTCTTTGTCCCCGTTGACTGATGTATGCATGCTTGTGGATCAGCAATGTCTTCAAGATAGACTGAAAAACTTGCAAGCAATGGATGGCCAAAGACTTAACATGTGAATCCACTCAGTAAATTTGTTAGGGAAGAAAAAGCTCCCTCCGTTGGAGAGTGAAAGCTCTCTCAGGAGTGGGATTTGAACCCACGCCTCCATTTGGAGAGAAGAAGTGCCTTTGCTCAGGAAGGAGGAACCCTTGAATCTGGAAAAAATCAACCTTGTATAACCTGTTCAGTATGACATATTTATCACAGCTCACATGTGCAGTCCAGTTCGTGTAGTTATTTCTTCAGCCAAATGAAGCCTTTTGAACCATGTGTTTGCTGAAAAGAAAATCAACTTCTGTCAGGAGAGGAATTTGAACCCATGCCACCATTTTGAGACCACCAGGAGGGAGTCAACCTGGGGTCTGGTACCTTACCTGACTGCTCAGCCATTCTGAGAGCCCAGAGATGTCCTCACCAAGGAACGTCCTGATGACATTACTAACTGCACAGGATGGGCCGCTTCATGCCTATGGTTGCAGTCGGTAACATGATACAAAAGTTGAGGGTCCAAGCCCGGCTAGCTCAGTCGGTAGAGCATGAGACTCTTAATCTCAGGGTCGTGGGTTCGAGCCCCACGTTGGGCGGAGGAGCTTTTAGAAAGCATGGGTTATATGGTCACGGCCCCCTCAGTTAAGTGAGCCTGTTGTGGAGTGTTAGGATAGAGGAGTCAACTCTCCTCTGTCAGATGAGAAGAAAAAACACAAATAAAGAAGATGGCCATTAAAATTCAAGCAGACACTCAGAGTTTACTGTAATAGCTAACTAGTAGGAGTGTGATCTTGGATTATGATGTCAGTTTGGTTCACATTAAGAGATAAACACATGGGTAAAGGTTGAGTGCAGGACAAAGGAGAGGAATGTGTTGTAAAAGTTTATCAAGTGCAGTGTGTCCTGTTGTCTCTACAGTCTGTTACTTTACCATCAGTCTGACGTCACTGTCCCTGATTGTGGTTCTGAATGATTCAAATTGTTTAATTGTGGACAATGAGTGGATTATGTGACGGGGTTGTTTTAGGTTTTGAGAAGGATTTATCAAGACTTGTGTGTGTTGTCTGTGTAATCCTGTTTATTCAGTGTGTGTGTGTGTGTGAGTGAGAGAGAGTTTGCAGCTCTGAATGGGGCACAGAGTGACGTCAACAGCTGCCATGAGCAGGGTCAGGGCCTGTGTGTGTGTGTGTGTGTGTGTGTGAGTGTGTGTGAGTGTGTGAGAGAGAGAGACAGAGAAGACAGAATGGAGACACAGTAACATCTTCAGCTGCTGCTTCAGTTGTAAAAGAGCCATTATTGCTCACTCACTACCTTTGTCAAAAATCTATCCCCTAAACTACCAAATTTTACACCCCCATCTCTCTCGTCTTTTCATGTCGTTCCCCTTATTCTTGAAATTATCCACGTTCATGAAAATTTCCTATTCCTTTCTTTTCTCCTCTGCAGTAATCACATCAGTCAGTGGCACGCTGAATCAGCTGCTTATGAATTCTCTCTCTCTGTCTCTCTCTCTTTGAGCTCAGGAGCCTGAAGGTCTAACCTTCAGTTGAACTCCCATAGCTTTTGTGTGTGCGTGTGTGTGTGTGTGTGTGTGTGTGTCACAGGGCTATGAACTCTCACCTCTGGCCTTTAGTCCTTTTGTGCATACCTGTCTCAACTAACAGCTCAACTCCCACCTAATGCTCTCTGAATGACTCTATCTATCTATCTAACTATCTATCTATCTATCTATCTATCTATCTATCTATCTATCTATCTATCTACCTACCTACCTATCTATCTTATTATTCTATCTATCTTATTTCTCTCCCTCTCTCTTCTGACTCTTAGGCCTCTGTGCCTAAGGCCGGATGTAAGGGTCATTAAAAGAGCTGCTGGGTGTGTGTGTGTGTGTGTGTGTGCTTCATGGTGCAAACGAGGGCACTGGCCCTTCCTCCCATGTCTAAAAAGGAAATACCAAATTACTGAGGGCCTCTCTCTCTGTCTCTCTCTCTGTCTCTCTCTCTGTTATTCTCCATGTTTCTAACGATCATTTTTGTAGTTTTGTCAGAAAAAGAAATGTGAATTCCTCAGTTCATCTATTGAAAAATCAGACTGTTGCACCTAAAATATCCCGTAGTCCGTACTCTCTCTGTTTCATTGTGTGTTGGAGGGACACTCTTTGAAAGAGGCCGTGTCACTTCTCTCTCATACATATAGTAGAAGAGCTACCACCATGTCTCACTGTTAATATAAGTTATGTAATATGCAAAACTAGTGCTGTGCCATTTCGTGTCTGTGCTTCTATTTAGATATTCTCACATATGTGATTGTTGGTTTCAGAAAGTTACAGAAACAGTCACACGCAGTTGAAATCAGGTTTCTGTGCCATAACACAGCACTGTCTGATGCTCTTTAATGCTTCATGTATATAGTACATGTGATGGTTTCATCTTTTCCTACCTAATTTTTTAAAATCCCTCTGTGGTAGTATCATGTTGCTGGCAACCTGAAACAGAAACTGTTACTAGCTCCTTTAACACATCTTGTTCAAGGTGGGATTACATCTCACCTGGTTGTGTTATGGGTGTGAACGTGGGATGTGGAGTGAGGGTGTTGTTTTCCAACTTCAAGTCAGATTTATAGACATGTTACTGGGTCAATACAAGATTATCTCGTCTTGGGCCCAGGTAAGACTGTCAGCTGGCCTGGCAATATGTATTTAACTTTGTATCAGTCATAGTAGTGCTAGTAGAAGTAAATCATTAAGAGAGTATTCAGGTCTTCTTGCAGGAGATTTGTCCCATTTCAGGACAATCCTGTGGCACTAAATGACCAATATGAACAGCAGAGATACACAGGAGAGTCACTAAATTTAGACTGAAGTGATAGAAGAGAAAAATTAAGAGAGAAAAAAGTAATGTTTGAAAAGACAGTCACTGAAGGCAAGAGAGAGGCTGATAGAAAGAAGACAGAGGAGGCCAATGCGTGTGTGTGTGTGTGTGCGTGTTTGTGTGTGTGCTGGAGGTGTGCCATGGAGCCTGCTAGCCAGCCAGGCTGAGCTGGAGGGCCCCTGCTGGGGGTGGGGGGTTCAGGCGAGCCCCCTGCCTCTGCCGGCCTACTGGAGCATGCTGGGAAAGAGAGAGGGAGGGGGGCGAGGGGGGGTTGATGTGAAGAGAGAGAGAGAAAGAGAGAGGAAGCTCAAGAGAGAAGGAGGGATAGAGAGAAGGAGGTGGAGGCAGACAGACGGACAGCCATGGGCAAGGGGAGGAGGAGGGGATGATGTTGATACAGAGGGAGAGGTAGAGGAGGTAAACCCAGAGCAGGAATGTTGGAGGAATGCAGGGAATGGAGGAGTTTTCCTCTGGCTGGGAAGAGAGAAGGAGAGAAAGAGAGAGGAGGTGGAGAAGTTGGGAGGGTGGGGGATCCAAGACCTGAGGCGCTGCAAATCACTCCTCTAATTTATTCCCTCCCTCCTCCTCCCTTCACTTTCACTCCTGCTCTGTCGACACTCCTCGTATCCAGATGTCTTAAGTGACTTTTTCAGCAGGCGCTCAGATCACTCCCCAATATTAATACAAGTGATCAGTTTCTTCTCATGTATCCATAGAAATGTAAACCTGATAAAAGCCAGTGTCAAATTCTGAATCTATATGGATTTATTATAGTGTGGCAACATGTATCATTATTACATCTGAACTCACATTAAAGCAAGCTGCAGTGTTAACATAGCTCCAGCTCTTTTGAGTGAATACCTGCCTGCATGTGTGTGTGTGTGTGTGTTATGCTCTTCTATTTCATGCTGTGTTCACTTAAAAGACTGACTCTTTAAATATGAATAGTCACAGAGAGGAGGTGTGTGTGCATGTAGGTTTTTCTGTATATGTGGTCGATACTAAGGTAGAGACCTTTGTGTGTGTGTGGACGCCCTATATAGCTTTCTTGTGATATTTCTTCATCTAACTTCAACCTTGGATCGCTACATGTGCAGCACATCAGCATTTACAATCATGTCTCTACCCACTCACATTTCCTTGTTTGCTCCCTCCCCTCACTTCTCTCTCTCTCTCTCTCTTTATTGACTCACAGTTCAACGACATGATTGACAGAAGAGTTCATGAGAAACAATGTTTCCAAAGCAGAGATTGTATAGATTTTACAGTGCAAACAAGCTGGTGTAAATTCTGTGAAGAATGAGTCTTTGAAACCTTCACCACCTGCGAATGTCACTTTTCTTTAGTTACAGTTAGTGTCACTGAAATCAAGATCTCATTTTCAATAGAGACCCAGCAAAAAAAACAAAAAACTGTTACAGACAACCACACAATGTGGCATACAAGAAGCAACAAATATAAAGTCAGACACCTAACAATAACATGACAATAAGAGGGAATAAACACAAACAAAGAAGCTGTCAGATAATAAAGTTTTAATATCTCAAGGGAAATTAAAACTGTCTTGATGCTGTTTGTTGCTCATTCCATCTAAAAGGTGTGTAGCACCAGCTCTGCCATATTTAGTGCATACATGCAGGGTGTCTAAAATTAGTGCTGCAGTTACAAGATTTAAATGAAAGAAGAGATAGTTTGAGGTACTGTAGTTCGGAAGCATTGGCAGAGTTAAGAAGCTTAAGAAAGTCTTTCCTTTAACGATACAGAAATAAATTATTAGTACAAAATTTGACATTTGCAATAAAGCACAAGAGTTTATGGCTGAGTGATGCTGGAGCAGCATGACAGTCAAGCACAGATATAAACCTAGACTGAACAACTTATTTAATATTGAGAAAATACATCCTTTGTGTCTGTATACAGTTTGATTGTTACAATTTTTAATGTTAAACTTGAGTAACAGTGAACTGTCAAACCAAGTTCCACAAAGTGTTTCTATAAGTCAGAAAGAGCGTTATGGGTACGGCTGAAAGTTTTAATGACAGGCTGGATGGGGAAGAAGTAGACGTGTGTATGAACGGACTATGTATTCAGTTTTATTTGCATGTCAAACAAGTTAATGGGCTGAGAAGTGATAGGTGAAACAGGGTTATACCAGGGCACAGACAACAACATTAAGCATTGTGTCATCTGCGTAAAATCGCACATTAGAGAGTTAATTTGTTGATTATGAATGGTCATTTCTTGTAAATGTGGTGGTGTTCATATCAATATACCATTAAATAGATAAAGTGAAAACATTGAATCACCAGTTTTGAGCTCTTATCGTCTCTGTCTGCATGATTACGTGCAACAAGGTTTGTTCCAGTTTGCGGTAAGGTGTAACTGTAATCTTATAAGGTTATAAACTACTATGTATAACATAAGGGATCTAACGAATCTTTAAGGTTATCAGAGCTTGTGAATGTTTTCTGAGCTCTCTCTTCCTCTTTGTACCTCCTCATGTCTGCTCTTGTTCTTTTCCGTTCACATATTGGCAGGACGGTGGAGCGGTATTGCCAAAGCCTCTAAAAACAGCATGAAATCTCTGTTTCTTCTTCCACCTCTCTCTCTGGGGATGTTTGAGACATTCTCTTATTTGTCCTGTTTTATCTGTGTATGCAGCCACTTGTGTGTTATATGCTGGTTTTCTGTATGCGTGCGTGTGTGTCTTGTATTGTGTGTGCAGTACAGACGAAACACAAGGCCCACATAGCTACCCCCTCCTCGGTGTCTCAAAGCGACGTCTCTCTCATCCTGACAAGAATCCTTCTAGGAGGAAGATGAACATAGGGATGGAGGGGAAGGGGGTGACCAGGGAAAAGGTAGGGGACGGTGGAGAAGTGGAGAGAAATGGAGATGAGAAAAAGGAAGGAGAAACAGTAAAAACAGCAAGAGGGAAATACATGGACGTCTGGAAAAGCAGGAGACTGTCCTTCTTATTAAAAAAAAGCCCAATCATTTTGTTATAAGCTTACCTGTGAAGACCAGGTGACGTAGTATGAAGACTGAGCAATGTTTCAGGAAACACTCCTGTGGGTCGTATCAGAGGTTTGAGAAAAACAACATGTGGTCGCTCAGGTTGAAGGATTTGATAGAGAGGAGAGGAGGCAGACGAGCACTGGCCTGTATGTGGTGACAGGACAGCGTTACCACAAAAATCAATAGGGCTGTCTACACCGTAGCTGTGTGTGTGTGTGTGGGTGCGGCCACTGAGTCTGAGCCTTAATTGAAGTCCTGTGTCACTGCCATAGTAACACAGACCACTGGATGTATTAACATAGACAAGTCAGCAATACAGAGCTTCTTGTTTTCTTCTCTGTTTATTTTTTTATCCTCTTCAGTTTAGGTTGAGTAGAGTAAAGGACACAGGCAGATATTGGGTGTATTATATCATCTCTTGCAGTGGAAACCGAGATTTTATTTTTTTAATTAAACCCATTTCACACAGTGTGACATGCACTTGAACTTGTAAGATTGTTGTTGTGCAGTACATTGGTGCCTTTATCAGCCCATCACCTGACTCAGCTGCAGCTGTTCCTCATTGTCTCATCAGCCCCTGTAGAAAGAAAGGCCACTTTGTGTTTTCTTATTGCCACAAAATCTGTTGGCTTCTTTTTGACCAAACACTCCTGAAAACTGAGGAACCACAGCAGAACTCAAGTCCCATTTATGTGTGTATTATCAAAACATCAGAGGGTCTATTATCTGTCTTTGAGATGCAGTGTGATGAACTGTTGTGTTGTTTTCCTGGACTGTGGGGTGCATGATGTTACCGGCACAACATTGGTGTCAGCTGTAGCTTTTAATGACATTACCACTACTGTAGCATCATCACCACCAGTGCACCACTGTAACCACCATATATATATACCACCATATAAAGAAGACTAGATGACTCAACCAACACTGCTGACCAATGACACAGCGTCGCCACACGGCCGCCGGCCGCCGGCCGCCGGCCACCGGCCGCCGGCTTGCATCAGTCCGTTCGCTCCCTCAGAGCATTATGCCTATGGTGCATGTTCTTCTATAATATCTGGAACTTGCTCAGTTTTTGACCTACTTTCAGATGGTTTGGTTTGTTATGAACATCAGAAATGCAGTCATGATAATGCATACTTAAAATTACAAACAATTTTCATCATGTACTTTTCTATTAAAGTAACATTATAGTAACATTATACAAAAAGTAGTTTTTTAGTGCAGATGACTGGATCACCCACCTCACTGCGGCCAGAGTCAGAGGGAGTGGACTGACGCGAGATAGCCACCTGTGAGTTATGTCTGCGTGTAGTCCTATCGACCCCCTTGGTAGCCACGCCCTGCAGGAGCTGTGACCCAGGAAGTAGATCCCAGTGATTGAAATGCAAGTACAGTTCCTGAGTTTCTACAAAGGTGCTTGTATTCCAGGAAAAGTTTCTGAAATAGGTAAAATAAAAACTCAAAGGTTCCCTCTGTCTTCTGTCTCACCTGCTTTTACCTGTTTCCATTCATCCACTGTCTGTGTATAGACTCCCAGCAGCTTTTTCCCCCTCTGTAAAAATCAGCCCCTGACGAAGTAAAGTTAGTTTTGCTCCACCTGCTCAGTCTCCCAACTTTGCTTTTTTGGCACCAGATCTGTATTCATTTGTTCCAACTCGCTTGTTACAGCCGAGTTCTTCTCCCCTCGCCTTTTTCTCGCTTGTCGATCTTGCATTTTCAGCAGTTATGGAATGAAATATAGATAGATTTCCTTCAGCGAGACACTTCCCCACTGATGTAACCATACACCAAGGACACCAAACATGAAACGTAAAATACACACAGGGATGAAGAAAGAGGTGAAGGACTTCTGCAGCTTGTACATGAAGTCTAGACAAGCACTCAGTCACATGTAGTGTGTGTGTGTGTGTGTGTGTGTGAGCGTGTGTGTGAGGTTGATCAAACCGGTCTATTTGTCAGAAAGACTCTGGAGAGACGGCAACGATAGAAAGAAAAGAAAGGAAGGGCAGAAGAAAAGAGTTTTGATGTAACATTCATTCATAACATACGGCGTTCATACAACATTTATGCCACAGTGAAGAAACATAAACTGGAATAAGAAAGAATGTGAAGAAGAGAAAGAAGCGTTTGTTTCAAAGTATCACTCTCTTTTTGCTCCAACTTTCATCCATCTTTTCTTTTTCTTTCCAATCACTGGCTCGTCAAAAATTTTCTCCTCGTTTGCCCCTCCCTCATTCGTCTTTGCCCCTCCCTGCCATCCATCTCTCAGCCTCTCTTTCACCCTGACTCCCCCTCTTTTCTCTCTGCTTGTCATACACACACACACACACACAGGCATGCTGACACTTAAACTAAGTGCACTCACACACACCCTATTCCCTTACTCCCTCCTCTTACCACCCACACAGAAACAAGGACACATACAAGCCACAACACACACACACACAGACTGTTAACACACACACATACACACAGGACCCCCCCCCACACACACACACATACACACACAGAGTACTTTCAGCACTTTCTTCTTTACCATACTCAGCAAGATCAGATGTCAACTCAACTGACACAACACACACAGACGCTGTATTTTTCTTTTCACCACGCTCTGTTTCCTCCTCCCACTTATAGAATATATGCATTTTTAAAAACCCTCCTACACACACACACACACACAGACGGAGCGAGAAACGCTGCGTGGTGGGATAACCTCGGCTCACAAGAGTCATGAAAGGAAAAAGACAAGGAGACACGGGGGAAGCCAGAAAGAGGAGATGTGGCAAGGAAAAAAGGAGTGAAGGTGAAAACGATGGTTGGAGAGGTATGAAAGGAAAAAGTTGGAGGGAGATGAGTAAGGAAAACATAAACAATTCAACACAGACATGATAGCCTAACCTCTAGCTACACATGTAGAGCAAAGAGAGTCTCTATTAGAGCATGCATGCAAGACATAAGTGGCTCTGTATTCAACACACAATACACACATGCACAGAGTGAGCGAAACATGAATAAATGATTTTTCATGCACTGACAAAACAACCACAAGCCAAGACGCTCACATGCTGGCAGCAAACGCAGTACACACGTAAGCGCACTCACACATGTACACACACATGCATGTACAATTAAATTACATGCATATTTTCATGCAGGCTGCATGCAATGACACGGACATGGACATGCATGCAGGCACATGCACTTTTACTGACATGACAGACGTTTTGACATCACACACACATACACACACTTTATGAACTTGTCACAGTCGCATACACAGTGGCTATAGAAATACTAGCCTAGCCTATGCACATAATTAAATAATGAAGTCATAATTATATTTCCATTATTACGAGAACGAACAACCGGACATTTTTACATACATGTATAATGTAGAACTGTTTTGTTATCATGTAAATTATGTTGGATTTTAAAGGTTATTTCAGGTTTTTTCCAGTTTTGATCCCAAAACGATCAACTGTGACCTACCGTGCTTGCCGTAGTTCTGTAGCATATAGTTCTCCCATGCAATGAGGCATTGTTACAAGATCTGGGGGTACCTGTCTATCTCTAAATAACATGGTTTGGATTGTCTTGAGTGTCGTGTTTTATTTTGTCTTTTTTAGCATTTTTTTTTAAACAATCTCAGCTTTTACTTTGGTGAGAAAAATTATATCACTGACATAGAAATCATGGCCAAGACAGAAAGTAAAACCCCAGCAGGTAAAAAACCGGAAATATCCTTTAAGAGCTTACAGTGTGCTTGTTTTTATCATCGTCCTGCTTCACACTCATTGATGCTTCCCCATTCACATTCATGCTGTTTATGTTGTGCTGAAGCAGTAGCAGCTTAAGTGCCTTGCTCAAGGGCACGGCGACAGTAGCTGGCAAGAAAAGGGAGAGTGGTTTTCATTCATTCGCTGGCAGCCTTCCAGTGAAAACTGCACAACTTTCACCTTTAGGCAACCACTGCCCCTGATATATATTTAAGCACAGGCAGCTTTCAGCCACACACACACACACACATACACACATGCACTTGTGCACGTACACGACAGCACGGCCACACACCATGTGTACGAGCCAGATTTGGCTCCGTCCTCATGTCTGCCATACGGTTGATTCCTCCCTGCTGTGCACACCCTGCAGGCCAAACACACAGCCCTCTCTCTCTCTCTCTCTCTCTCTCTCTCTCTCTCTCTCTCTCTCCGTGTGTCTCTCTCTCTCCGTCATGTGTGTGTGTGTGTGTGTTCTTGTTTGTGTATAAAAGCGAGAGAGAGAGACAGGAGAGAGAGAGAGAGCATGAAAAAGAGAAGGAAATATACAGTATATCCAACAGGAGAGAGGTGGGAGACAGAAATATCTATCTCTCTTTTTGCTCCACTGAAACCATGTTTCAGAAGAAAAATGAAATATTCTAACTGTTAATATTATTTTTCCTCGTGGAGCAAATTCACAGTATAAGCTGAATGAGCTCTGGGCTGTTAGACATGGATTTTGTTAAAAAAAAAAAAAAAACTGGATATATAGTTTAGGTGCAACAAAGTGACTGACAATTGCATTTTCTTATTGGCATGTGATGTTTGTGTTTTCATTGCAGCAGGAAATCAACCTCCAAAGTCTATTTTAGGCTGGAGCTTTTTTTTTTAATAAGCAGGAGAGGTTTTAACAAGCCTACACGTTGCTTTGACACACGACTGGGAAAAAAACAGGTTGTGATGACACCAGTAGTCCACAGCAAGGCGGCTAAATTTGGATTTACATCTTTTTCTCTGAACTTTGGACTCTCACAAACACCACACCACCGTTTCCAGAGCCACAAATAAAAGTTTGAATGCCACTGCCAATGCTTCAAACTATAATAGATGTCAGAACAATTAGATCAGCTATACTGAGGCACAGTGCAGGTTTGGACAGTCTTGTAGATGGACAGCTTTGCAAACACAGCAATGAAGACACTGGTGTGAACGCCTTGTTTTTGCATCTCAATAGCAGCTATGACTGGTCCAACCATTCATGTTGACTGCACGTGTGTGAACATGTTGATGTAGGCAAACCCATGAACCCAGAGCCCATGTGCATCCTCTGTCCATCCTACTGCCTGAGTCTGAGACTAGTTGTTCTGCAGAGAGATGAGAAAGAAGGTATTTGTTTTTCTTTCATTATAATACAGTCATTAATTTTTCTCTGTGAACAGAAAACTGGCCTGTACAAAGACCTTGAGAAAAGCTATTATTTGCACTTTTATCACCTCACACATTAGAAGAATAACATACAGCAAAAGGGTTTTGTTTTGTTTTGTTTTGTTTTTTTAAATTGTGTACTGTATGCAGATGCTTGTGTAGGCAAAAGACAGCGAGGCGTGTTGAGAAAAGGTAGAGAAAGCAAAATCAAGATGCTAAGATGCACAAATGTGGAGGAGAGAGGGAAAAGGGAGGAAGAGAGAGTGAGGGCGGATAGACAGCAGTCTCTGTGAACCTGCATAGACAAGCTCAGTCAGGCTGCTTTGGTGAGAGAGTGGGAGAAAAAGCAAGGATGTTTTGACAGCTCGGAGCCATCGCAGCAGCAGAAGGCAGGCTGTGTGTGTGTGTGTGTGTGTGTGTGCGTGTCTGTCTCTGTGGGTGCAGGTGTTTCTGTGTCTGTGCACGTACTGTATTTGTGTGTGTGCCTGTGTTTGTCTGCATGCACACAAAAGACTAAAGGCAGAGACAGACAGTGACGTTTCTTCTGATTCAGAGACAAAGAGGGAAAAAAGGAAGTCTAGCACAGAGCCTGGATGAAGGACAAATAAAAGAGAGGCTGTGTCTGTGTGTGGTGTATAGAATACATATTGATACGTGTCGGGGGGGCAGATCCCATCATGCATCATTCCGGTCATGACAGGTAAAACCTCCTCGTTAGAGGGCTTGTTGATGAGCAGACAGTGTGTCCAGGTTGTTGCTGCGACTTTCACAGTTCTTCCTCTGCCTTCCATCATTGTAAACAAAGACAGAGCAAGCACCTATACCTCTTTATCATGCTCGCCCTGCTTCACCTTCACACACCTCCACTCGGTCACACTGGCAGCTGCCCTGAACAAACAGTCTTCTGGAGCTACCACTGAGCGGCTCAGGAGCAGTTGGGGGGGGGGGTTGTGAGGTGTCTTGCTCAAGGGCACCTTGACTTGACCGTATGTGGTTTTCCTTTCTTCTGCTTTTATTGGAGGCAGGGGAGTCTTGTTCACCTCAACTACACCTTCCCTGCAGATGAGCGCTGCTGCTGCTGCTGTTGACCCTCCAGCCACACACGTTGGAGAATAAAGCTATAGATCTGGATGCATATTGAGTTTTGGATGGATGGATGGCTGGATGGATGGATGGATGGATGGATTGTTGGATGGATGGATGGATGGATGGATGGATGGATGGATGGATGGATATAAGACAGCTAAACTAAGCAAGCTAATATGTAACTTAACATTAGCATTTCATGTAATTCAGCAATATGTATCAATTTAGCAGACTTTGTAGCTACTTCCCATTGATAATAGCTAACAAGGCTGAATGTCTTCTGCTCATTAACTAGCTGCTAACACTAGCTAATGTTGAAATCTGGGCAGGCTGTGCACAGTGACCCAAAACAGGCTGCTGTAAAACCAAAACAATGAGCTGAAAGACAGTGAAGGCAAAGTTGAACTGATGGGAACTTTTTTTTTTTTGGTTAGGGTTAGCTAACCTGATCTCTGTGATGTATCAAACATACAATATACATGTACATATGGAAAATCACACGATATCCCGAGACGTAGACGTAGAGATTTATCAGGTTTGTACAAGACACTGAGTTTTCTACTGACAGTCTGTGTTTTTCATTCTCATTGTTTCTCCTGCCTGTTTGCCAGACAGCCAATGCACATGAGCAAACAGGAGTGAGTGTTTGCTGTTTGACAAGTAAGTGTGTGTGTGTGTGTGTGTGTGTGTGTGTGGGTGTGTGGGTGTGTGTGTGCGTGTGTGTGTCAAAGAAGATGGTTGTCATTGTAAGAGGCCAAATGATAGGAGGATTGTGTGTGCAGGCGTGTGTGCATGCTTGCATGTGTGTTAACAATGTACCCTCATGTCCCCTGTGTCAAAGCCCAGCTAAATCAAGTGAACCGTGCTGCGTGTGTGTGTGTCTCAGGGTGTGTGTGTGTGCCAGGCCAGATCAATATGAACTAATCAATAGGAGAAGACAGCTAGAAGGACCTTGGGGACGGCAGATACACACCTGGTACACACTCACACTCACACACACACACACACACACACACACACACACACTCACAGCCCCTCTTTGTATTCCACTCTCAGTTTCTCTCTTTATCTTCTCTCTCTCCACCTCCCATGTCTCTTTCTCAGAGCCTCCCTCTATTTCTCTATTCGTCTGTTTTTAAAATCTCTTTCTAGCACAAACACACCAATTATCTCACTCTTTTCTCTTTTGCACAGTGGAGGCTATGAGCGCACATGTCACTGCCTAATTTTCCTCTCCTTCCTTCCCTCCTTCCTTCCTTCCTTCCTTCCTTCCTTCCTTTTGAATCTCTGCATTTCAAATCATCAGTTTATCTTCTTTTGTTAGAATAGTGAAGGTCGGTTGCGTCAGTGACTCTCCTCTCCTTTGTGGAATCAAAGACAAAAAGAAGAAGAAGAGGAAGAAAACAGGTCTGACTTTCCGATCAGGAGTCACACAGCTCAGCATTAGAGCCACACTGTGTTCAAGTACAAAACAAACCTGGTACTGTAGATTTTTTCAAGTCTGATCACATCTGTTGAAGCAGCAGTGGAAAGATGAGGTCTGTGCCACTCACAATCAGGCAGAGCCTTAAGCGCATGATCTGCATCTAATGTAAACTACGCACTTAAAATACTTATCAGAGATGAATATGTGAAAGCAAAGAAAGACTCAAATGATTTTATTTTATTTTGAAAACACATGACATTTTGAGTGATGTCGTTTCAGGGGACCGATTCAGAAAACTCAGCCTTTTCTTTTCTTGGTTGTTTCTTGTGTTGATCAACATCATCTGATAGTTCAGATAGCATATGAAATTTTCCAGGAATCTGAAAAAAACTTCAGTATGTATATACATATTAATAAACACACACTTTAAAGAGTTTGTGAACCACCATTACATACATATGGGTACATAAGGTAGTAAATATTGATTGATTGAATTTTACAATTAGGTATAATATGGAAAACAGCAGCAAAACTGGTTTGAATCTCAGTTTCTGTATCTGTCTCTTCCTCTCACGGCCACAGATTCCTCACAGATCTACACACTTCATCACATCAACAAATCGAAGACAAACTTGGCTTATATCTACATGTATTTTTTGGACAAGTGTGAATCAAGCTTTTACCAAATCCCAAATTGGCAGGCTGGTTATTAGCAGGCACGCCACAGCTCTGGTGGGAGCTCTGGGTCTGAGACTCATTCAGTTCACTTCACTCAACATGCAAATTAAAACTGTAATTCATTTACTGGGAGATAAGAGTGCTTCTCTGTCTCAATAATATCTTTATAGATTGAATGTGAAATAATATTGCATAATAATATTTTATCTTATGGTTTAACCGTCCACTTCCTGGGTCATTTGCACTGTTGGTTCAATAATCATATTCAGAGCAGGCTCAGACAAGTTCAGACCTGTTTGGTCCCTATTTTCTATAAATTCCCTCCTGTGTTAATCACTTTAAGCTCCTTTCAATCCATCAGTAGCTACAGGAGAAACAGTAAATGAGTAAATCTGAAACAATACTATATTTACTGCAAATACACCAGGGATTTTGTTGTAGAATTACTTATAGTTTAGAAAATATAAACTGATGATACCACAACTATTGTGTTGTATTGTGGACTTTTTGTGGAAACTGTCGGGGTGCTTCTTGGTGGGCAGTTTCCATGGCAGCGGTTGACTGAAATGTGAGCGCTGGTGTATGGAGACGTGCTGTCAACTTTTGTGGTGTGGATGCACCATTGACAGGAGAGCATCAGTGTAACACACTGACTATGTGGATGTTAATAAGTCCACACAGGGTTGGTTCGGACCTGCAGGGATTCAAGATATCCATCTGCTCACAATATAAAGCATGCTTGTTGAGGTTGTGTTCAGTGGTTTTCTTTGCTCATGATAATTTGCTTATGACCTGTGGGCGTGGCCTCACCGTATCTACCTGCATGTTCACTTGTGTGGCAAAAGACAAAAAGGATGAGTGAGGCTCTGGGAGCTGTTGTTACTAAATAAAAGGTGTCAGACTTACATGGACTGCACTTTGCATTTTGCTCAGATGCATTACAGTTAAGGCTTGTGGCATGCTTCAATGGGCAATGATAGCAGGAGTGCAAGCTTGCAGCACCAGATTGTGTTAATTGGGTCTGAATTACAGCACAGAGCAGAGGCAGTTGTCATAAAATTATTATTTCCTCACAAAATGAAGATGATATAAACTTTTTTTGTCTTCTCAACACCATAAAACCTTAAAGTATTTGGGTTTGGTTTTCGGCTACGTGTCAGCCCAACTCTGAAGGATTAGGATCTGACTTCAATCCCTATCACATGCTCTTTGCACCTGCTCTTCTTCCACCAAACAATCCTAACATCTCCCCTGAAAAATCATCCTCGTTAGCGCGGTGAAACCTCTCTCTCAGACATGTGATAAAAACCCCGCTCAACTGTTGCCGCAGTTTCCTGTCTCCCGTTCTGCCCATTTCCCCTGTTTGAGAGAAGCATGACAAATTTTAAACAGAGTAAAAAAACAGAGAGAAAAAGTTTCTCTTTATTAATGATTGAATGACAAGCCGAACTGACAGGGACGAACAGAGGAGCTGGCAGAGAGAGGCACAGACACCAACTCAGCGTACATGCATTATGCACATACACTTTCAATCACACATGCACAGGAAGACAAGCGCACGAAAAGGCGCACCACACCTCCCACGCTACCAAACTCTGCCTCACCTGACAAATTAGCATGTGTGCGAGCCTGCCAGATTTTGACATCGCATCTCTCTGTCACATTTCTGTCAGAGCTTCACGTGGTTTCACATCGAGACAAAGAAAGCCAAAAAGAGCCAACATGTCACCCCTCCTCCCCTCTCTCCTCCTCCTCTTCCTCCTCCTCCCTTCTCCCTGCCCATCCTTCTCTTTCCTGTCTTTCTCTGCTGGGTCCTCTCAAATGAAGCAGGAATAGGGAGCAGAAGTCAACATCACATGCTGCATAATTCTCAGTCTCCCGTTGTAATTGCTGAGGCTTTTATAAAAGATTCAGCAACGACGTCCATGGTTCGATTGCGAATGAATCGGGGCCTTATGGTTTCAAATGAAAGATTTAGTGTGTTGTTTTCTCGTCCAATCTGCTGAACCTGACACTGATTGAGCAAAATGGCCAAGAATGGCCGATACTAGGTGTGTAAAATGGAAGAACTCTGACGGTGTGTGTAACATGGCTCTGGCACTGCTAATGCTGATACAGTATGCAATTCACGGCACTTCTATAGCTCCTATAAGACATTAGAAAAAGGTTGATGTCTGCATTTGTTGCCTAATGAGCAAAGGGCCTACAGCAGTAAATGACCTGATACCAACGTGATGAATTAATCAACAGAGAAACTAATGAGTAAAAGATTCTCTGGTCTAGATGGTGAAAAATACACCAAAGTAGGACTGAAACAATAAAATTTTGATTAGCGATGAATCATTTTCTCTGTTCTACATCATTGTAAATTGAATAGTTGGGTTTTGGAGGCTGGTCAGAGTAAAAGAGGGAGCGCCTGCAGACGTCACTGTGGGCTCTCGTAACTCGCAATGTTGGCTTCAGGGACGGCGTGTTCACCACTGTGGTCCAGACTGAAATACCTCATCAACTGTTGGGTGGATCGCCATGAAAATCTAAACAGGTATTCATGATACCAGGGTCGATGAATGGTCTTAGTCCTCCACTGGCTGCTGGGATGATATGGATATCAGTGTTCATCACAAGATGAGTAATAAGATGAGTAATAATCACCTCAAGTCTCAACTTTTTTTCACTCAACGTCATCAACACATCAATTTTTTTATCCATTTATATCATATAATGTAAAACTGATGACATTTCCATCAGTTCCAGCTGTAGATGAAAAGCAGATTGGCATCATTCTAAGCACATTAGCAAATTAGTGTTCAGCATTTAGCTCAACATACTACTGTGCCAAGGCATAGCCTTAAAAAGCTGCTAACAAGCCTCAGAACTGAATAACAGACTTGCTACTGATCAGTAGTTTCAGTCTCACACTAAAAAACACTGTTGAAGAGGGAGAGTGATGTTATATCTGAGTTTAAACCACAGCACCACGTCTGGCCAGGATTGTTGTAGGAGAGAAGGAGCTCATTGTTATCTACCAAGTGTATAGTTCTTAACAGAAAAATCATCAACAGTTAATCACTTAAGTGTTGAGCGATGTCAGTGTTCCCCCTCCTTTGCTGCAAAGTTAAACTTGTTCGAAATGGAAAGAATTACTTTTGACCTTCGCCTAAATTCTTACCTTTGTAGAAAAGCAGCTCATTACTTTCTGAGGAATGTGCAGCAGAGGTGTGTGTGCGTGCCTGGTGTCCAACTGAAAATAATTAGCTGGTCTGCTGGGCAGCAAAGTGTGAGACAGGCAGTAGCACGACTTTTGCATAAACTTTTAATGTGTGCGTATGTGTGTGCATGTGAGTGTGTGTGTGTTGTGCCAACCATTGTTGAAGTTAAAGGCAGATTTCTGTATTGTGGAAGAGTTTGGTGTGTGTGTGTGTGTGTGTGTGTGTGTGTGCCCAGACGGTATTTTAACATGGCTAGCTGACTTCTAGCAGCCCACAGTTAAACAGTGACTCACAGATTCCTCTCTCTCTCTCTCTCCCTTTCTCTCTCTCTCTCTCTCTCTGTCCCTCTCTCCCACTCTTTCTCACCAACCCAACTTTTTTCTCATCTGTTTCTCCCCGGGTTTCTTTTTCTTTCTCTCTTTTCTCCCCTGATTTTTTTCCCTCTTTCTTTCACTGCCTTACCACCCCCTCTTTCTGTCTCTTTCTCCAGGTTGGGTGCTGACTATAGCAGACTTAAGGACAGAGGCACTTTCTCTCTGCTCCCCCCACTCGTCTCCAACCGTGCCAGCCCCTAAACCCAGTAAGTTACAGTATGATCAAACTTCATTCCTTGTCCTAAGTCTATCATGTTGTTTTTCTTATTGTCATATTTGAAGTCAAAGTGGTCTCACACCCCAAAAGCCCCAGAGTTTAGTTAAACAAGTTTGTAGTTTGGTCCCTTTGTCGTTCTCTAAGTTGAAAAAAAACCCTGAACAATCATTTTTATTGTTGTCCAGCTTTGATTGGTTTAAGAAAAGCAGGAAAGGTCACAGGGATTTAAATTCTCCTGCTATACATAATCAGGAAATACACGCACGCGCACGCACACACATGCACAAAGACCTACACAAGGAAGGTCGTTTCACCATTAGAGACGCCCAAATCAAAAGCAACGCCAAATGTTCTTGACTGGAGCTGCTGATAAAAAAGTTTCCTGACACACACACACCCACATGGAGCCTCGAGGGCCCCTGGGACTTCAAAGAGCCGTCTACTGTACCTCAGCGACACCTCAACACCAGGTGCCGCAGAGAGGGAGGAAAGGGAGGGAGGGTGGAAATGGAAATAGTGAGAGGGGAAGAGAGAGAAAGGAGGAGGAGAGGCATGGGGAGGGTGGGCATGAAAGGGAGGAAGAATAAAGTTGGGAGGCTGAAGGAGAAAGAGAGGGGAGGAAAACGGAGTGCGGGTAAAAAAGAAAAAATCGGATAATGAGAGAAAGGAAGTGGGCAGGTAGATGCGAAGGTGGAGAGAAAAACATGAGGAAGACGTAGGCTGAGGAGACGAAGGCTGACCAACAGACAGACAGACACCACGGCAGACAAGGAGCTGTTGAAGCCAAAGACAGAGATGTGGGGGAGGGCAGTAACACTCTGCTGCTAATACCCCTGCTGCTTTGTTGTGAAGAGCCCCAGTTCCCCTTCTAATGGTGAACTGTTCCTTTAATGATAGCAGTAAAACACACTAGTCACAGTTCAACTTTTACAACTTACAGGCTTAACACACACTGATTCACACACCAAAGTTCAATTGCAAAAGCAGCATTTATAGTATGAAAAGGTTTTGTCAGCGACCTATATGGGGCAGAAATGTGAGCCTTTGTCTAATTTGGGTGCCTGTAAGCTTTTGAATTAACTTGTTTAGAAGCTGTCAATCACGCAGACAGGCAGGATCTGTGGGCTTGAAGAAGAGACTCACACTGAGAGGGAGATATATTCTCAACATAAAGCCATTTGGTGAGCGCTTTGATCCCAGCTGCCTCACAGTGCACCGACTGCACGCTCGTCTGTATGTACTGCCACGCTGAAACCCTTTTCTTTTTTTTTTTTGAGTTACACAGGGAAAAAATCCAAGCCCCCTAACTTAACCTGGCGGTGTCAGTGCCTCGCTCAGTCTGTTGTGGTGTTCATCCGAGCAAGAGGAGGGAGGTAGGGCTGAGCCGGAGGAGCTCGGCATCAGCTTAGGAGGCAGATTTCTGAACGTGAAGACGAATCGTGTCGGGACATTTTGTTGAATTGAGCGGTTTAAGCAGACGTGACACTGCTAACATAGCTGTCTGTACGGCATGAAGCCAGAGCCAGGAGGCGGTTAGCTTAGCTTAGCATGAAGATTACAGCATCTCTCATCTAACTCCTGCGAAAAGAGTGAGAACTTCAGAGCATAAAGATGGACTATCTGCAGAGCTGTGGTTTCATACGGTCGCCAAAAGAAAGCAATAACTACACTTAACAGGAAAAAGCATACCCTGCACTGGTATGTACCATATCCTCTGGAACTGAAACTCCACAGCTTAATTCACACTCAGCCCTCTTTATTCCACATGCAAATTGAGACTGCAACTTATACAGTGATGGAGCAGTTCGTATTCTCCTCACAGACCGAGATAAATAAGACATAAAAAGTCTCTGTGTTTTTAAAAATGGAAGAAGCGGTGCTTTGCAGGTGGCCCGCTGCACCTCCGAGGACTCACACACAGGCCAGGCAAGGTGACCTAAAGTGAATACATGACAGCCCCCCACCCTGCTGATGTGTCCTTGAGCAAGACACCGAGTCCCCGGTAGCTCCAGCAGTGGGGTTTTGGAGCTGAGCCTGACCTCTGACCTCCCCCGCGGAGGGCAGCAGACAAAAAGAGCCTCTCCCTATGGGGATTAATAAAGTATCACATTATCATTTGAATGCAGCTGATTGTATCTGTGTCAGTCTACATTTCAGCCCGCAGACCTTTTCTGTAGAGCCGTGTGATATGACCATGTCACGGCAACCCTCCGGTATCTGCTGAGGAAAGGTCTGCAGACCCAAATGTCAAATGATAAAGAAACAATCGGCCGTGTTGTACACCTACCTCCCTGTTCATTTATCAGCATTCAAGCTCCAATTTATGACAGTGTCACACCTCCTTCCTTTTGAATAAGCTTCTTTTGTTGCCTCTCTGCAGCATTCAGGATGAAAAAACCCCAAATATAAAAGGCACAAAATGAATAACAACAGTACTGTAAAGGCAAAATACATAAGCAGCAGTAGCTCAACAGTTAAGTCTACATATTATCTTTTTTCTCTGTGGCTCATAAAGAGGTTTTTTTAGATGTTTCTGGGAAAAAGCAGCACAAAATGCCACAGACAAACCTTTCACATCTCAGTGTGCACTCGTTGCAGTGTTATTGCACAAGACCAAAGGCCAGCTAAAGCAAACTTAAGGAACAGCAAACACTGACATTCTCCCTCTCTTTCTTTCTCCCTCCGTCTGTCTTTCTTTCTTTCTGTCTCTCTGTGTCCCTGTGGTCAACAATCCCTCCACTGGCCTTTATCCCCAAATCCCCATGGACAGAGAGTCAGGAGAGAGAGAATGCTTAAATGCTTTGAATGATGGTGTGGAATGCTAAAAAGAAGTGTGTGTGTGTGTGTGTGTGTGTGTGTGTGAGATGGTAGCGGGGGGAGCAAGCAATGGAGGAGGGGGGGGGTCTCCTGCCTGGTCTAGGATCTGGTATGCGTGACTGAACAAGAGGAGGAGAAAGAGAGGAAAAGAAGGGGAAAAAAATCCCCCACCAAAACCTGCCTTCCTAACTTCTAAAGACAGACAATGGCTACTGACTGGCCTGGCAACCCTCTGTGTATGTGTGTGTGTGTGTGTGGTGTGTCACTTCACACACAGGACACGTCCTGATGGAAAGCAGAAAAGAGGGAAATCTGCCCTAACCAACTTGTAGATCTCATTACTCCGCACACGCAGCCGCACAGACGCAGCTCTGCCACATGTGAAACGAAACACTACAAATTAAATAGATAAATAAATAAATAACCAAAACTAATACCTCCAAAACCTTCTGTTTAAACCATGAAATCCAGCATGCACAGCTCCAAACTCCCCCTCCCTGCGCTTTGAGACCTGAAACCCGACAACTGCCCTCCCAGCTGATCTGAACACCTTCTTCTTGAGCATAAAAAACTGAAGGAAAAAAAAAAAACAGACGTTGATGATTAAAAAAAATCAGCAGGGTGGAACAGCTTCCTATAATAAACGCATTGGTGATAATTAATTACACAGGCACTGCAGCCAAATCAAGATGGCAAGCATCCATTTTAAATTTCCTTGTAAATAATAAAACAACACAACAGATTTTTTTTCCTTTTTTCATCCCTCGTCGAGAAGCAAAGACTGGACTGATCAGGGACAATACAACACGAACGTGTGGGCGATTCTTAAGAGGAATGCAAGAATATCAAAGCCCTTACTGTATTAAATGTGTCTAAACATGGACAGCATCATAGCAGGAGACCCGAGCTGTGCTGACTGACCTGTGGGATTTGACAATGTCAAACAGCAGAGATGTTACTGTAAACAGACATACATGGTGACAACTGTGAAGTGCTACACCTGCACAAAAGTAGTCCACACGGCTTGTTTTTTTCGTTCATTATATAAATATCTTTAATTGTTTTAACCGTAAGAATATAAAACAATTTAATTTTGGGATTCTGCATTTTTTTCTTCTTCTTTACAAACACATAATATACAGTACATCTTTTTTATTTTCAAACACACACAGCTTTTTCAGCAGGACGCACATCCGTAATATTAATTTTCTAGCAGGTCATTGCATTACATTAAAGCGCGCACACACAGGCCCCCGTGCGTGCGCGCGCGTGTGCATGTGTGTGTGTGCACGTGTGTGTGTGTGTATGTGTGAAAGGAGGAGAGAGAGTGAGAGAGAGAGAAATGCATTCCGCTTGTAACCCGAGACGGAGGAGAGAGAGAAAAGAAAAATAATCGATTGCTCCTTCTTCTAAGCATGTCTCAAAATGGATTCAGGGTATTTTTTATTCAGGGAGAAAAAAGAGGGAGAGATGGAGAAAAAGAGGAGGAAAAAGATGTCTATCCCTACCCTCCCTCCCCCCCCCCTCCCTCTCCCTCTCTGTCTCTCTCTCCCTCTCTCTACAGCAACATGAATATGAATGCGACCTGTGCTGGCAATAACGTGGGAAAATAAAAAATCATAGAGCTAAACCCTGATTCGTTTCGATCAATAAAGGGTATAAGATATAGAAATCACTTCAATTTGAAGTACGACGCTCTGAACAACATCCACTGACATTTATTTCCACCAGCATCCCTTACAAAAAATGCCAAAATATTCCTATAATATACTCCCAACTGACATATATTGCGTTTAATAATGGCCTGCTTATGCCAATACGTGTTACCTCGTATTGTATCACTATAATATTCCTCTGTCTCTACAGCCTAGTATTATTATAGGATGACTATAGGTATTTCTCCTAAGGGTAAGCTGATAATCTTGTCTCCTTTATATCGGTCAAAGCTTGAACACAGCACGTCTCTATAAAGGGCGTTGAAGTTGGACTTAACCCATTGAAAAATGAAGGAAACAATTTTTAAAAAAAGCTACTACACAAGCGGGTTCATGTTGTTGTGTTTTGTTTTTTTGCATAAAGCGCCGTCCAGTTGTAATCTGACTAGATTTTACAGCTCCCTTTCCCTTTCTCTCTCTCTCTCTCTGTGTCTCTCCGGGAAATTGTTGCTGTTTATGGGGGTAAATTAACAAAGGTAGTTAGATTGTGTCCTGGTCTCCTTTCTCCAGCTCTGCTCATAGAGGGAGGGAAGGAGGGTGGGTGGGAGGGAGGGAGGGGGTGGAGGGATGGGGGAGGGGGCAGACACAGTCCCTTTAGGCACATTTTCTCCCAGTCTCTCATTCTCGCTTTCCTTCTTCCTCCTCTTCTTTCTTTTTTTTTTTTTTTTTAACAGTATACACCCTTTGAAAACAACCACATACGAGGTAGCCAAATGTTTTTAGGCGTGATGGCTGTAGCGGAGATTAGTCGTTAAATGTCTCAAATCCAGACTCACCGAAAAAAAAAAAAAAAAAGAGTCTCATACTCAAGTTTTAAAACCTCACTTTTGCTTTAAATGAAAAATAGAAATTAAAAAAAGAAAACAAAATGTGCCAGTTTGTATGGATGCAAGTTTCACTTCAAGAATTTTCTGGAAGCAGGTGTCAGTAAATGGAGCAGATTATTCTAAACAGTATGAAAGAGACAGATGACACTTTCTGAAATGTGTGAAACGAGCTCGATATGCATTGCAAGTTATTCCAGTCCGATGTCGTGAATTCATGAGATATTAAAACTCAAAAATGAGATCAAAACAATCGCTAACAGGGGTTTTCATGAGTTCACAACAAAAGCAAGTTTTAATTGCTTCCTACCAGGCAGAATATTAAGTCATATCAAACACTAATTTAGATCCTGCAAGGCCAACAGAAAGAAAAATAAAACATTTTGGACAGAAGATTGTGGTCACATGGGAGAAGCACACCGTAACACAGGGGGAGGGAGAGGAAGGCTTCTCTCTTTTTAAATAAGAAATGATGTCTCCACACCCATACACCATCCACCCCACCTCCTGCTCCTGCTCCTTCTGTCCCCCTCTGTCCCCATCCTTAAAAGAAAAGGCAAACACATACACACACTGCACACACACACACTCGCACACACAAAATAACATTTCCAATCACCTCACTTTCTCACTCTCTGTCATCTGCCAGAGTCCAAGGTTCAACACTTTAAGGCAGGGGAGCTGTGTGATCCTCTCCAGTCCCCTCTTGGTGATCTTGGTACATCCATACAGGTCGATGCCCGCCAGCTGGGTCAGGTGGTCAGCTATGAGCTCCAGCCCTTTGTCCGTGATGCGCACACACTGTCCAATGTTCAGGGTCCTCAGCTCGTGCATCTGCCTCACCATCCGGTTTATCCCGTCATCAGAGATGTGACACGAGCACAGGGACAGGGACTTGAGCTGGTACAGCCCCTGGGCAATGTACGCCAGGGTCTGGTCCCCTATCTTGTCACAGAAGGAAACGTCAAGCCCAGAGAGCCTTAGGGTGCCCATGGCGAGGTGCATGGTTCCTGTGTCACTGATGTTGTCACAGGAGCGGAGGTTCAGGCTCCACAGGGAAGCCATGTGGGAGAGGTGGATCATCCCTGCATCAGAGATCCCCCCACAGAAGCTCAGGTTCAGCACCCGGAGCTTGGTCAGGCCCTTGGAAATGTGTTTGAGTGACAGGTCCGTCAGTTTCTGACAGTCCTGGAGAGTCAGGTACTCCAGGTTCAAGCAACCCTCTGCTGCGCTGCGGGTCATGCCCGCCAAATGTCCAATCCCCACGTCCGAGACGTGCCTGCAGGACCTCAGGTTGAGGCTCTTGAGTCTGTGGAGGCCCCAGGCTATCAAGAGAAGCCCAGTGTTTGTGATGTTGCTGCAGCCACCAAGCTCCAGTACTTCCAGGTTCTTCAGATACTGGGCTATCCTGCCTAGACTAGAGTCTGTGATCTGCTTGCACAGACTCAGGTTCAAAACCCTCAGTGATGGGATCTCCTGCACAAATGCATGGCCGAGCCCGTTATCTGTAAGGTTGTAGCAGCCGGACAGGTTGAGGGACTCAATGTTAGGCATTCCCTGGATCACATAGCTCAGGCTCCGGCGCAGGGAGAGGATCTGGACCCTCCGGATGCCCCTGGCCTGGAGGCTGGGGAACAGGGAGGGATTGGCCCGGCGGAGGTGCAGCTTGGCCTCCACCCCCCTCCACACTGACTTGTGGTAGGATGCGTCCCTCCAAGCGATACACACTTGGGCTACCCTGCCTTTGTCCCTCACGTCCAGATAGCTGAAAATCATGGCCAAAATTTCCGGGAAGAGGCACGAAATGTGCGTCTCCATTGTTTTTCAAAACCCAGGCATATAAGAATTAATACTCCACACCTCCAAGGCTGAAAAGAAGGAACCCACTCAAAACACCCCCCCTGCTCTTGCACTAATGCAAAAAGTATCAACAGTCCCAGTTATCCACAGAAGTAAAAAAGAAAGAGTTGTTTGTTTCTCTCTTTTTTTCTCACATTGAACTGTGCAAAATCGATCCAACTCTCTCCAATCCCACGTGATCCGGTCTGGTTGCGCAGTAGGATTCAAATGCATTTAAAAAAAGAAAAAGAAAGAAGAAAAAACAAAAAAAGGCGTTTATTCCTGCCTCAACCCCTCTCTCCGCCAAAAAGAGGAGGAGAGGGGGCGAAAGGAAGAAGGAGGAGGAGAGGAGGAAAAAGCGTCAATCCTTCCCCCTCTCTCTCCCTCTCTCAGACGACGCTTCCTTGTATTATACCTACAAAAAGCCTTCCTCTCTCGGCCGAGCGGGGATCCAGACGGTCGTACATTTCAGTATAAGAAAGTAAAAATAAAACCAACACTCTTAACGCCACCTATTACAAAACATTTCCATGATAGAAAAGCGGGGAAGATAGAGTTAGGTTGGCTTTGTAGGCAGAGTGAGAGAGAGAGAGGGGCGTCCTGAGCTCAAAGCCTTTGTCTGCTCTTTTCAAACCGACTTGGCAGGGACCCCAGCACTCTGGCTGTATGGGAGGGGTGGAGGCAAGTAATAGTATTAATCTCTCCCGTCAAAATCAGACTAAATAACAAACAGCGTTACCGCGAGTGTTTTCATACGTCAACGGCATAATGAAATGTGTATGTGGATATTTAATAAGCGATGTGGTGCGAAATTAATTTGCAATTTCACTCAATCACCCCTACCCCCGCCGTGTCAGGCAGTTGGTCCGTCCCGCCTCAGCTGGAACGGTGCGAACAGTTTCCCTTGGAAACCAACTTCTTACAATTCAGTTCACTTTGGGCTTTAACCCTTTGAGCGGACCACACAGGAAACACAGGAAGGCCAAACGGAGGAGCCCCTCTCGGTCCGTTTACTTGGCACAGACATTTAGTCATTTTTATTGCGATTTTGTACTTGTGGAAATAGTAATAAAAGCGCGTTTTCAAAACGGCCCCAGCACAGAATACAGCGTTCTTTGTCTCATGTAAACAGCCTCTCATCTATCTGCTCTCCTCTTTGACTAACTTTATTGCAAAACCAGAAAATAAATATGCACTCCCCCAGACCATCAATCAACATTTCATCTCTCAAATATTAAAACAAACAAAAAAAAAGTGTGGCTGAAAATCAGTAACAAAACAACAGCCCGACTCATATAATAATATTCTTGATAATGTGTGGAAACAATGTAGAGTAAATCTCTTTTAATTAATTTCAACATGCTTTATTGGCTTGGTATTTGGCACAGTGTTGCCAGAGCCTCAAGCCGGAGATCACAGTTTGTGTCAGTGTGTGTGCACAAAGACACACACACACACACACACACACACACACATACACACACTTGAGACAAACAACCAATTGCTATTTGCCAGTTTAATCTGAGCTCTTGTCTCTGCCTATTTCTGTATTATTACACTGTCCTTGCCAAATATAGTACACAAATAAGGGTTATATATATTTTTTTTCTTCAAAGAGGTGAAGTGTCCTTAAATGACGAGTGGTAAAATAATCTGTAAAGTGTGAAAATAAACTTAATTTCTCCCTTGTGACTCATAAAGAACCAAAATAATCACTTTGAAGCTCTTATCTCACATCTGGCTTTGCTTAAGTTTTGATCCTTGAATTGAAGTATCTTAAGTCTCAGCTGGTAGTTCTGTGAGTATGTAATGTATGTGTATAAGGGTAATAACTGGCTACAGTGGATTTGCTTATTTAATATATCAAAGTGTAGAGAGAGAACAATGTTTCTTTTCTTCTTCTTTTTTTAAACTTTCATCCCCTGCAGTGGGCCTCTGTCACCCCCTTAATAGCCTTGGAGTATGTGCCTGTGTGTGTGTGTCTCAATGTTTGTTTGTATGTGTGCATGTGTGTAGGCACAGACAGCAGAACATATGGCTGTGCATATGTGGCCTTTTCATGTAAACAGTATATCTTATATGTTTGTATTTCTCCCTCTAACTGTGCATGTGTGCGTGCATGTGTGCGTGCGTGTGTGTGATAATATGACAGGGGAGCCGTTTGCTGAAGCCAGTGAAGTGTGGCAGAGTGGTTGAGAAAGAGCAAAGGAGAGGGAGAGGAAGAGCTGATGAGAAACATAGTTGGGGTGAGAGGGAGAGCGATAGGAGGAGAGAGGCAACAGTGATCAGGTAAGGATAACAGGAAGGGAGAGGAGCTGCAGAAACAGGCATTTTTACATGAAAGAGGCAGCCGTGCACAACTGACAGCAACTCTCCTCGCTTCCACCTCTCCCTCTCATCCCCTCTGTTCTCCCTCTCCTGAAAGGATGGTTGCTGTAATTGTTCCTGTGCCTTCCCAACACGACTACAGAATGAGAAGCCACCGTCTTCGTTGCATGCAAAAATTCAATCCTGAAGTTTCAGCCAAAGCTAATATGACACTTTAGCAGTCAGAGTTAGTCACATCTCATGGATGTTTTCCAAAGTTAGTTGAAAAAACACCACATTGTTCAATCACTTGTAAAGACTGCTACCTCTCCTTACCGCCTGAACCCCACACTTTTGTCTCTGTTTATTTGGTTAAAATATTAAAAATACATTAATAAGCCCCATCAGAAGAAAACAAACAAACAGGATCGACTCACAGAAAACACCGGTAGGTATAATTATGTCATCAGAAGTGTCTCTACTGGTTTTCGTTTCTGTATGTGTCATGTAAACATTAATTAAAATATCTCCCTCTAGGAGGAGGAGACTTGGTCATGACCACAACTTGCTGTGACTTTACATAATCATGAATTATGCAAGAACTGATTTGGCAAAGCCGAGTTTGACTGAATAATGGTTTTGAATTTACAGAAAAAAATGAGTGTAGCTGCTCCAAGCTGTGATGTGATGTTACGTTATTAAATGGCCTTTTCATAGAGTTCTGACATAGTATGATTTTTTTTTTTTTTATGTCAGATGATAAAAGTGACTGTACACACGGGTCAAATAAAAAAAAAAAACTGGGCTGAACATTTTAATCGATCAGAACTGTCTGGTGACTGTTTTTAATGTCGTCCCTCTGCTCTCAACTTATATCCTGTAACTTCATCAAGGGCAAAAACAAAGCAGTTAACTGCATTGTCCCCTGTGGCTGCCAACACCTACGTCCTTGCTACCCGAGCACAGAGTGTGTCATGCATTTTCAAAATAGAGATCCTGACATGAATACCAAGCTTTATAATGACAGTGTGAGCACCCTGAGTTTTAAAGAGGGCGCTAGATTAATGTGCGGATAACCTGTGGCCACTGTTGAGCAGCGAGAGGTAGAGAAACCTCTTGGGATTTAGCAGAAGGTGCAGACAAAAACTAGTTTGGTCATAAACCAAGATGCTGTTTGCCTCACCCAAATGTTCTGTTAAACCAAACCTGCTTTGGAGCAGTAGCCTTGATGGATTTATGTTTGCTGGGTTCAAAAAGGAAAATAAAACCCTGCCAATGTGGCTTTAAGACTGCCAACCAGACTGTGTTGTGTAGGAGGTTATTAGCAAACGTTTTAATACCAGAAGTGCCTGTGTGTGTGTGTGTGTGTGTGTGTCATTAGTCAGTCACTCAGCTGACTCCACCATTTGCTGTTCTCGAGCCATATAGCAAGACGATGGAAAGGTAAAAGAAGGAATGACAAGGTAAAGGAGGGAGAGATAAATAGAAGAAGAAGAGAAGGAGTGAAACGTGTGTGTGTGTGTGTGTGTGTGTGCCACAGGCTTTCTCCTCAGCAGCGGTAGCTGAGGCTCTCTCTGCATGACCTGCCTGTGCGTGTGTGTGTAGTTGCTCAGCATGCATTTTTTTTTCTGTTTTTCTGTCTCCCTCTGTCTGCTTCATATCCCAGCTGCATCTGTGTGTGTACATGTGTGTGTGTGTGTGTGCGCATGCATTGCTGTGGTGTGTCATACCTCTCTTGGAAAACCCGCTGGGCCCTAGCTTGCGCTCACACTGAGCGAGAGAGGAGAACGAGAGGGATGGATAGATGAGGGCAGAGAGAGGAAAAGCAAGGGAGGAAAAAATAAGGAATAGGTCAGAGGGAAAGAGAGGAGGAGTATTTTTAGAGAAGGTATCAGTCAGGATGAAGAGAGCCACATGCTGTTTTCTGAATATTAAAATGGAGGTTTGAAAAATGGGATAAGAGGGGAAAAAAGAAAAGGACGAAATGCTGAAGTGATGCCAAGAGTCAGATTTGGCATGCAGGTGTGTGTGTGTGTGTGTGTGTGTGTCATCTCCCATAAGTGTTCAAGAACCTCTCCTAAGATTCTACTCATCATGTGACCCATCATGTGTGTGTGTTTCCTTTTGTGTGTGTGTGTGAGACTTAATGTGTCTGTATTTGATGATTCAGGGGAGGGCTCTTGCTGGATAATTGCTCGCCTCGACAACGTGCTTCATCTGCACCCGCAGCGATTGCTGGTTGCCAAGGTTACATGGGCATGTGTCAACACGCCACCCCCCCACCCCACCCCCCCGAAAGTCGACACCGTCCTGAATGGATATTACCATGACTCTGTAGATTCTCCTCGACTCGTGCGCGCACGCACACACACACACCCACACATGAAAGAGAAAGCAGACAGTAACAATGCATTGAGATACACTAAACCTTTGTCTGTGTGTGTGTGTGTGTGTGTGTGTGTGTGTGTGTGTACACTGTATACTGTGCACTGTAAGTGATGAATCTTTCATGCTCCTTCAGGTGTTTCCTTGCTTCACTGGGGCTTCACCTGTACAGTGTGTGTGCATGTGTGTCCCTGTGTGTGTGTTTCTATTGTACAACCACCCTTAGAGCTCCTCTCTACCTCCCTGAGGACCTTTGTTGCAAAAAAATAGATACCTGCAGTGCAATCATGACATTTAATGGACGCAACATAAGGTAGCTGTTAAGTTGCTAACTGTTATGAACTTTTATTCTTTTATTCTTTTATCTTATTCTTACATTATCTTACATTAACTTGTTATTGTTTAGTTTTCCAACTAGTTCTGAAAGTAAAAAGTCCAGACCATAACAGGTTTCCAGCAGCACCTGTTTCACATGGAAACTTCTTTTCTGTCTTTCTGGTGTGACCGGGCATTTAGTGTTTAACTTCCTCTCCTCCATGTCTTTTAGTTTATTAAAAGTCATCCCTTTTTCCACCAACACACCGAGGGCTCAGTGTGACAGGCAGGACAACTGTGACCATGACGACAGTGACAATGAACAGTGAGGTGAAAGACTGAAAAGAGAGGTGAGAGGCACCAGAGAAAAGTTGAGTCAGTGAAACAAAATGCAGAAGAGGAAGAGCAGATGCAAAAAAGAGGAAGACAACTGAGGGTCATTACCGGGTAATGCCTGCTTTTTTTTCTGAGCATCTCTCTCTATCTCTCTTTCATCCCTCTCCATCCATCTCTACCTGTGTTTCTTTCTCTTTCTTGCTTTTTGCTCACTTTTCTTCCCTCTCTCTGACAGCTCGTCTGTGCTCCTGTCTCGCCACAATGCCTCACAGTCTGTGTGTGTCCGTGTGTGTGTGTGTGTGTGTGTGTGTGTGTGTTATGCACGGCCACCCTGCTCCAGTTTTTGCACCACACAGGCTGTCTAGGTGTGTGAGTGTGTGTGTGTGTGTGTGTGTGTGTCCTCAACAATGCTTTTCTTTTCTGCCAGCTCTGCAGTCTGACATAGGAGATTTTTCAGTCCGTGTGCTCTCTCTCCCTCAGTAGTCAGCATTTTGGCATTTTCTCAATGCACTCTGTCATCTGTTGGCATGAATAGGCTGCATATTGGTGTGTGTGTGTGTGTGTGTGTTTGGCTGGTCTTTTCTCTGTCTCTGTGTTTGTGTTTGTGCAAGGAGCCATGAAGGTGGAAAGCAGCTAATTTTCAATCTTAGAAATTGCACTAGGCAGGTTGTTTGATGTGGACGTTGACATGTCATGACAGAGTTGGAGGTAAAATCCCGTAAACTGGGTTTTCAGTCGAGTCAGGTTTGAAGGAGACAACAACTGAACTCCCAAGATGAAGGTTAAACAGCATCTGTTCAATAGGTTTTCACTTTGCAACTTGGGTGTCAGACATTTATGTTACACCCAGCAAATACAGGATATGAAATTGAGATACAAACAATCTCCTCTTATTTAGTCAAAGTATGACACATTTAAACTTGAAACACTAATCATGCTGCTTCCCATTAAATCCACACTTGGTGATTTGGCAAGTGTGAAACTTGTGGAGATGTGTTTAAGTAATAAGCAAGACATCTAAATGCTAAAGTCCCTAAATAGGCAGAAGTGGGTTTAAACAATTCAGAGTGTAAACACCATATAACTTGGATGACAAAGACAACACATGCAAAACATCATCAGACAGGAGCGTAAGAAGTTATTTGTCTTATTAAATCTGCCTAAAGGAGCTATTGCTACATATCCACCATCAGCATTAACAGCTGTTTACTTAACAAGTGTTGAAGTTTGGCCATAGTCACACTTACAGTCCAAGAGTTATGAGCTATTTCTCACAATACACTGACTGAACAGATGTACTTTGTCGGCAAAAACTGCAGGAAGTAACCATCCCACTGATATAACCTGTCCGTACCAAGTCATTCTGAAAGAGCAACAACCAATGGAGAATGTCCAACTCAGTCACATGGCATTCAGCTGCCCATTCATTCAGACATTCACGATTATTGAGTTGGCTCCACTGTTCTGGTCAAGCCAAAAAAAAAAAAAAAAAACATAGGGAGACCATAAACTGAGACATTTCTTAGGTAATATGAGTGAAATATCAACAGATGTCTGAGAAAGAGTCTCCATAAATAGCAGTAAATGAAAAGAGCGTCAAGACAAAAATGTCTCATCAGTGAATGTGCTGCCAAAACATTTATAACTCATAAATTTACTCATCCCACATCAGAGAATTTTTAAATAATCCTTAACATTTGAGTCCATGTTTAGACCTATCACATTGTATTGATGTCAGATTTGTGGGAGGTGTCATCCTTTGAGTTTCCAGCTGTCCTCATCCTCACTAGTAAAACACAAGGAGCAGATGATCTGAAATCTAAATTGCAGAGACTTCTCTTATTACATAGAGTAGATATTATAATTCCCATTGTGTGTGTGTGTGTGTGTGTGTGTGTGCAGTTGTAAAAAGAAAAATCTGAATTCAACAAACTCTTCAAATGTTGCGTGAGATCTAAAAAGACATAAAACTTTGTGTGCGCCAGTATGTGTGTGTGTGTTTTCTGACCTGACACAGTACAAGACTTCCTGGGGATTTATAGGCCAGATGAATCAATTCAGAGGCGAGCAGTAAATCAGGCCAGACCAGCCGAGACTTCCACCGCTTCATATTGTAGGTGTGTGTGCGTGCATATAAGATAGTGTAAGTCCTTGTTGATAATTAGGTAAAGTGTGTGTGCATGTGTGTGTCACAAAAAGATTCACTTTTACATACCCAGAGGGTCAAGAAGTTTATTTATTTTGACATTCACTTGTTTACTGGAAGCATGTGTGTGTGTGTGTCCATGGGTTAGCGAGGCTGAGAACAAAAATGTGTGTGTGTTTGCACTGGTATGTGTGTGTCAGACTGTTTGTGTGTTTGTCTCTGCACGAGTATGCATCTGTGTATGCTTGAAACTCTGTTTGTACATGTTTGTGTGTGTGTGTTAATTTCTCCAGGGAGGGGATCAGGAGACCAGTGTAGTTTGACCAGCGGAGCTCCAGGGCACCAGGGGGGAAATCAGGGGATCTGGCCCAGCTACAGTATCCTCTCCCTGGGCTCTCTGATCAGGGATTCAGCCTCTCCCAGGGTTCCAGTCCAGTGCCAAACGAGGCCAGCCAGAGTTTTCTCAGTTGACAGTCTCTACTTATTTATTAGTTTAGACTCACCCACCTTTGTTGGGAAGCACCATTTTCCTACCCTGGCCCTTACCAAATCCATTATGTGGTTATGAGACATAGAAATGCAAATTTTTGTATTTCTGAAACCTGCAACTGCTTAGTAGCACTAAAACAACTTGTGACTTTCAGCCGAGGAAAAAGAGATCATGATTGAAAATTTTCAGTCCAGCAATTAATTAAATACACAACCAATCGAGAATATGGAACATCAAACAAGTCAGTGAGGGACCAGGATGAGGTTGAGTTGAATCACCTGTTGTGACTTGTTGCTGGATTCTGTCTTTCTGTTCTGAGTCTTCAAAAAAAAAAAAAAATTCTTTGGCTTTTCAAGTTTTCACAATAAATTCATTTTTTTCAGAGCACTGTAAAACTTCTTGTCCACGTCGTAAAAGTTGAGACTGGATCTTCTCTCTTAACCTTGAAAACTGCAGCAGAGGAACAAAACAGTCTGACAAGTTCATGGCTCTCAGTTAAGTCAGATATAAACGCCTATATCTTTTAAACAGTGAAACAATTGAATTGAAACAAGCAGCACATTTTTATTTGGTTGAAAATAGACAAATTACAGCCATTTTAAAACCTCCACATCATCCACCATGTCATGTCATTGTTGTAGTTATTACCAATTTCATTCATTTACTGTATCTTTGCAGAAAAAGCATACTTCACCTTTAATCATCATGAAAATAACCTTAACTGGACACATATTAGAATCTGAATGACTTGTACAAATAAAACTGATTGATGAAAACAACAAACTCAAGATTATTAGTTCATGCTTGATCCATTTCTTTTCACTGCAGGGGACAAATGTACAAGAAGATATAGATGGAAAAAATATAGTTCAGGTTAACTGTAGGACCAACTTAGTGAACATGTAACAAATGTGTGTTCACGTCATCACAGTTAAGAGACGAGGGAGCATGAGAACAGCTTTTTATGGATGCATGGGTGCAGTGTTTGGAGAGAGAGAAAGACAAAGAGGAGGAGAGAAAGATCGAGGGGGACGAACAGAATTATAAACGGCTGATGAATCTGACTTTCAGACTGACGGGGGACGGACCAGAAAAGCGCGAGAGAAAAGTGAGAGAGGAAGGAGGAGAGAGCTCGGTGCTGGATCAACAGAACAAACGACGCTGAGAAACAGATGGTGATGAAGAGCAGAGAGAAGTGCAAGAAGGAGGGAGAAAGAGACGGAGAAAGAGTGGGGAGGAGAAGTATATAGAAGATATATTTAGAGAGAGAGAGTTTTAGCCTCCCAGCTAGAGGCATGACTCATCTTCTGCCAGCTGACAGAAGGATGGATGAAGGGAGGTAGGGGGGAGGAGATGGACAGAGACAGGGAGAGAGATGGAGCGCATGAAGGAGGCGAGGGGAGAGCGAGTGTGACGAGGGAGAGGAGAGTGGGGAGAGGGAAGGAAAAGAAGTGATGATGGGTGAAAATCAGAATAAAAGAGGACGACACATGTAAAGTGCAAGAAACAAAGATGCAGATAAAAACAACAACAACACCAAAAAAACGATGGCCTCTCCAAACAAGTCTGCTTCCAAGTCCCACTGCATTTCCCCTGGGGTGTGTGTGCATGTGAGAGAGAGTGTGTGTGTATGTGTATGAGGATGATATAAGCAGCTGCATTTGGCAGTGTGTTGCTGTTCATATGTGTGTGTGTTTTTTGAAGAGGAACAGACATGAAGAGAGACAGACAAAGAGAGGAGGACAGAGAGCGACCGACTGACGGGGAGGCAGAGCTGTAGTAAGTGGAGCAGGTAGTTTCATCATCCCATGGGCTCCCTGTGGTTACATTTGTAGTTTGAGTTCTTTGGTTCGTACAAATGTGTCCATGTGTCTGCTCAAAGTTGGTGCATATTCCCACGTCTGCTCTGCCTTGTTGTTTTTTTCTTTTTCATATTATCAAAAGAAAAACAACAGGAGCTTGGAGTAGTGGGTAAGATGACACAGGGCTGATATGAAAATGCATTGGTGGCTTTCACCGAATGACATCACAGGAGAGAACGATAAGGAAAACCACACAGAACATTTGAATAATAATTGAAGAAACAACACTTGTTTAATAGTGACACTGTATGCTGGTGGTGCAAGGATTGTGGATTAGGTCTTAGTCTTGGTATTAGTTACTGTTAGTTTCAACAGTTTCAGTTTCTTGCAAAGCACAAAGACTAAACCTCAGCTGGTGGACTTGTACGTCGTTGAAGCTTGTCTATATCCTGTGCAAACATCTGCCCTGCTGAAGTGTCCTTAAGCAAAACTCAGAGTCCCTACAGGCTGCAGGGTAAGTGTGCTGCAGCTGAGCCTGACCTTTGACCTCCCGCTGGAGGCAAAAGGCAAGAGACTTGTTTCTGTGTCAGGAGCAAAGAAAGTTGTCCAAGTTGTGTTGCAGTGGAAAATCACCACCCTCGCTGCACTGGGTGAAACTATTGTTCTACAAGTTTGAGTCTGTTTCATGCAACTGAACATTTCACAAGCAAGTGTTGTAGTTTTTACTTGACATTTATTTGACAGCTTTAGTCACCAGTTATTTGGCTGATCCAGGTTTTTGATGCAAAACATATGATGAGGTTTTAAAGTTCACTGTCACATATTATACCTGACAGTATATAAAACAGCAATGTGACAAACCACTGCAGTAAAATAGCACTCACACATGACTGGTATCTGGAGCCATTTTTCTGAATTATGACCACTTTCACTTTTAATCTTCTAAGTACATTTTACTCAAAGGGATTGTTCAGTTTCTTTTTTTTGGGGGGGGGGGGGGGGGGGGGGGTGGGCGTGAGGCAGTCGTGCATAACCAGTACAATATATTACATTCATGTGGTAATACTGGCAGACTAGCAGAACTGTGTGTACAGGGCCTCCAGAAAAAAAGGTGTTTTAGGCACAAGTGCTGTTTTCACAAGGAGATAAAGTCCTGAAAGTGTTCTACACTGTGTTTCAAACATGTTTTCTTCTGATGGCCACATGTAGCTACAGCAGTTCACAGCTCTCTCCTGGTCTGACCTCCATAACTGTGAGAGCGCTGATCAGAATCTGCTGCAGGTAATGTACCGACTGTCCATGACTGCCTCACATAGCCCCACATCAAAGAACCTGAACTATCCCTTTAACATACTCACCAACTTTTCCTTGACATTTTCAAGTGAAGGGCTTTCATGTGTAATGGAGTATTTTTCTTTGCTACTTTTGCTTGAGTCTCACTACTGCGAGAAGGAAAGTGAGCTGTGAGAAAACAGAACAATTTTCTGCTGAGTGAGAAGTTGGAGAGGACTGACTGTCTGCATGTTTGGTCCCTGAGGTCTGAGGACAGACCTGGGCTCACAGAAGGACAGCACCTTTATGTGCCCCATCATTTGGAGAAAGGAGCCCATGAAGTGGGACAGTGTTTGCTGACAGGCTGCTGCTGCTGCTGCTGTCTGTGCTTCCTTGAGTTGGGACAAAGCCTTGAATATCCTCTCGGGTATCTGGTGTGTCACATGTATCCTCTCGTTTTCTGTTCAGCCCGTCTCCCCTCCGTACACTCAGAGGATTATATTTAACTAGAGGGTGATCAATTTTCAAGCGACAGCCATTTCTAGAAATTGGTGATTAACATTTTTGGCATGAGCGGCATCCAGGGGATCAGTTCAGACCTCATCAGTGGGTTTCCCTGCAGGAGAAGGCTGGCTGCTTCTCCTGCTGTAGTCTGGCTCTGAAGGCAATAAGAAAAAAAAAAAAAAACTGCGGCTGCTGTTAATCCAGAGAGGAGCTGCCGACTTTTTCAGGCATTGCTCCCTGTTGCATGACTATTGCTCATATCCTCTAGGGACAAGTCCTCTTTCGCTCTCCCTCTCTCTCTCTTTCTGTCTCTCTCGCTGTGTATCCATTACTTGGACACTCCCTCTCTCTTTCACTCTCTCCATTTCCCCTCCTTCCTCTTTTCTTTCTTTATCTTACTTTGGTCCAAGTTTCGTCTCCGTGCCCTCCGCCCTCCCAGCCTCATCTTACCGCCCTCTCTCCTTCTGGCTGCAGTGTGTGTACAGAGGCTGAACTGCTCCTCCTTGTGTTTCAGGAGGCTCATCACAAGTTCACAGTGAAACTCCACTCGGTGCTACATCAAAGACCCGTCCAGTCCAGTCCTCCTCGAGCTCTAGGTCATGTCCCAGAATAAACTGTTGGCCCGTTTCTCTTTAGCTCCCAAATGATGAGACAATCAGTGTGTTTTAATTAGGAAAACTCTCAGGAGGAGAAGCCCATTTAGTTCAGTTTGGATCTGGAATCCTCTGTTTTCTGTGTTAATGTAAAAGAAAAAAGCCAACAAGGGAAAAGTTCTGTGCAGCCTCTGCCCTTTGACACCTATCAAAGCAGAGCAGACAGACAACAGTAGATGGTGCTATAATGTCAGATACAGACTGAGCATGAGGGGAGCTGCTGATTGGCCCGTTAATGTCCTGAGTCATTCCCACACTTTCATCCTGCTGAAAGCTCAGGGAGAGCAACAGAGGCGATAAGTGTGGTCTGCACAGAGTCTGCAGGATAACAATGGTAACCTTGCCACATTGAGAAAACGGTAAGGTACCATGTCAGATTTTTTAACTAATCTTCAAACCACCACAGAACACATGCATATTTATCATATTTGTGTAGAGCAGCAGCTGCACATGTAAACAACATGTTAAAGCCCAGTCACACATCACTGTCCCCAACGCTTCACAGACTTTTATAGAAACTTTTTTTTTAATCCAAGGGGAGGCCCCAACAACCAGATATGTCTAAAACAAATGATGCTCAAGACATGTGATGACAGTGAGGCCATAAAAACACTCTGCGCAGCATCAGTGAAGATACACAACATACATACATAAGTCATTTCCAATAAGCAGATCTTTGTCATGACACACAGGGTGCTGGAGTTTTGGAGAATTCAGGGTCTGGTTTTTAACCAGATGAGGGCGCCGTTGCCACAGTGACACCTCCTAAAGCATGCAGATGAAGGAGCAAAAACTATGCAAGGTGCCACTGCAATAACTGAATACAGTCACAATGACCAGTTTCTGTTGTAACACATTATAATGAAGTTTCTGCGTCCCTCCACCCCACCCTCACTCCAACCTGACCATGGCCCCAGTCACAAGAGGATGTATATTGAAAGCAGCCTGTTAGATCACTCACAGAGCATGAGTGCATGTGCGTGCGCGTGCACGTGATAGGGAAGTTAAGGGCCCCCGGGAGATGAAAGGTGTGTGGCCTCTGCTTAACATGCGCGTCTATTGTCATGCAGAGACGGCTGACATCCGACTCTGCTGCTGCTGCTGCTGCTGCTGATCTCCACAAATGACAAACACCAGCAGAAAAGACATGAGGAAATATATTAGAATTTACGTTTTTACAACAGAGACCACGTCCTGAATGCTGCGATGATACAAAGGATGAATAGATAAGAAATATATAGAATGAGGGTTAAACTAGTGTCTGAAATCAAATGGATCTCCTGTTTCCTGCTCATTGAAATTCTCTCAAACGGTTTGTTACAATCACAGTTTTTTTTTTCCTCACAAGTTTTTCACCCACGTTAAATATGGATCAGTGAGAGCAACTGTTTGTCGTCAGATTGAAGAGTAGTTCATATCTCCAAGGTGAAATCATTTATCCTCCTGTTAGATGTAATTTGCTGCCATCTCAGGTTACCACTGAATCCTGTGAACTTCTTGATATCTTTTTTATTTCCACATGTATTGCTCTGATAAAAGCTCTTGGGACCGATAACCTCTTAGATGAATGTACCAGATTCTCTAAATTCAGCTCTTTTTCTTTGCCCACCTTCGGCTGTGGTCGCTCTCCTTTGAGAAGCACTGAGTCAGATCAAAGAGCCTGTTCCTCTGCAGGTTCACCGCCCACCGACCCAGCCGCAGTTTGTCTTTGACCGGGTTATGAATTGAGGAGAGCTCGCTCCAACACGCCTTTTCTTTACTTCAGGACTCCTGACCGTGTGTGTGTGTGTGTGTGTGTGTGTGTAGGCAGGCTATGCGTGGGAGGCGGGGTAGTAGTGTGTCGCCTTTTATTTTGGCAGACCAAAGAAGAGGAGGATTAGGCCATTTCGAAGAGCTCACCTTTTATTCAAACAAATTATTCACTTCACCTAATAAAAGGAATTTGACGTGCGTGAACTTTTCGGAGGTTGATTGAGGTTTTGCAAAACCTTCAACCTCCATCTCTCATCCCATAATAACCCCCCCCCCCCCCTCTCTCTCTCTGTCAGTACGTGATGTTTTATTCTGTCCACCTTCACCCTGGTGCGTTTATTGACTTTATATGGATCAACACAGTAACAAGTGATCGGGGAGTGATTGGTCGAGATTACCAATAAATCAACCCTCTCCCAGACTTCAGGCTGTGTTCAAGATCTCTAACATCACAGGTGGTTGCAGTCATAAATGTTGACCGTGTCCAGTACCCGTTTGTTTATGCGGTCTGCGCGCGCACAGACTCAGGCGCGCCCAGTATATAGGCCGTAAAACTGGGAGGGAGGGATGAGAGGGCACGGTGGGGGAGTTCTGAGGTGAAGTGGGGGTGAGAAGAGGAGGAGTGTTTACCAGAGAGGGAGAGAGAGAGAGAGAGAGAGAGAGATGTGGAGTGGCCGTGAGGGGACAGGAAGGGAAAGGAACAGTCGCTTTGCTGCTCAATTAGCGTTTTAATCTCCTTGTTAATCTTTCGTCAAGACAACGACAGGACCACACGTTCCTCATCTTTATTCTTTCTTTATTCTGCTCTCTCAGTGACAGAAGGTGACGGAGGAGTGGTCTCACTCTTTGCGTAAAACCCAACTGATACCAAACCATTTTACGCACAGAGAGCTGGGGTTTTTACCAGTAAAGTGGACTCAACTTTTTTTTACAAGCAGCCTCTGACCTTCTGGGAACATGCTGCTGTAACTTCAGATTAACCATCGACTCCAGTCCACAGTAAAACTACACAACCTGGACATTAACCTCTGTGTTTTGCAGCATCTTTTGATGGAACTTTTTTATTTTTTGATCAGTTGAAATACTAGAGACAGAGACTGTAAGAAAACAAGAAACAAGTGAGTCTGACTCAGCATCGCCAGCTTTCCGGGTCTGTAGCCCCGGATCCAAAGACCCGGCAGGGGCAGATCAGGACGGATCCTCATTTTCTGCCGTGTCTCAGCAGCACAGCGCTTCCCCACAAAACACCGGCTGTGAGGCGGCGGCGACGCGGCGGACCATGGACAACAGGCCTGTCCGGAGAAGGCGAACCGGTGCTGCCCGACATCTGCTGCTGGCAGCCGCCTTCCTCGCCTGCAGCTCCCAACTGCTGCTGGTGGATGCCAACTCATGGTGGTGAGTAACTGGTGGTGCATTGATTTCTGGAACGATGAGTGGTGTGGCGAATAAAACGTGGATGAACTCTGATCTCCACTGGGTGAGCCACTGAGAAAAGACAGAGATGAGAAGAGGTATTTGTTGTTGTTGTTGTTGTTGTTGCTGCACAGTATTCGTATTATTTACATCCACACGTGCGCATTTTGATTTTTACGCACGACTCATTCAGCCTCTCTTCACATCTCATCCATTGATAAGATGTCAATTTGAGCTCAAACTTCACTTTGTGCTGCCTGTTGTGTCTGTATGTGTGTGTTTGGGGGGTAGTTTTGCATCGTGCAGAGATGTCCCAGTCGTGTGGTGGAGCACTAACAATGAATGGAACAAATGTGAAGGCTCTGTCACAATATTTACCCTGGCTGAGCCCCAAATGGCGCCGTGAGGTGGCCTGCTGCTGCTGCTGCTGCTACTGCTCCAGGACCAATTAACCACACTTGTTCTTGACTTAGAAAACTCAAAATATTCACTTGTGTGTGGAGGGATTAGCAGAAAATCTGTGTTTGATCAAATTTAACGTGAATAAGATCTTAGTTTGTGAAACATTAAACAATATGACATGGTTCATGTCGTTTGTCATTTCCATTTAAAAGTACATTCAGCCACCAAAATGCAACCTGAGAACAACTCTCCGGATGCCCAAATAGAGCCATAGCCTCACAGATGGGAAATGCATTCATTGTATTACATGTGATGACTTGGTGGAACACATCTGATCTCCTGCTGTGTTTCTGATTGTGATTTGACTACCTTTGAATTAGAGTCCATGAAAGCCACAAAGATAAAGGTGATCATCTGTCATATTTTATGTGTTCATTTTTTTATGTATAAGGGAAATATGATTCAACATTTAAGTCCTTGTTTGTGGTAAAGGAAAGAAAAGGATGGGTGGGGCAGAGATGTTCAGCAGAGGACATTATTTATCAGCACTTTATAGGCCAGTTGTCCTGATAAAAACATGAGTCTGAACTTTGTCCTGTGCAGCAGCGACCTCCTCTCAGAGGGTGCCGTACATCGCAGTCTGTGCCACTTCTCTTTGAGCTATTGGATCCAGTTTATTACTTTATACTGTAGACTAACGCAGCCTCTGTCTCTCAGGTCACTAGCTCTGACCCCAATCCAGCGGCCTGAGATGTATATCATCGGAGCTCAGCCTCTCTGCAGCCAGCTGTCTGGACTCTCTCAGGTAAGTTACCGTCCGTGGGAATCACATCCCGTTTGCACCTGATGCTCCTACGAGCCCCTCCTCTGCAGCTCCAGTGCCCTGACTCCAAGGGACTGGTATAATACAGGGAGAATTTCCCCACTGGGACCACTAAAGTATCAAACCATTAACAGACTAATCTCTGCTAATCTCTCCTCTGCTGCTGCTGCTGCTGTGCAATGTGCAGGGCCAGAGGAAGCTCTGCCAGCTGTACCAGGACCACATGATCTACATTGGAGATGGAGCCAAGACTGGCATCAAGGAGTGCCAGTTCCAGTTCAGACAGAGGAGGTGGAACTGCAGCACAGTGGACAACACGTCTGTGTTTGGCCGGGTCATGCAAATTGGTGAGTTGACTCTTTGATCAGAACAGATGAATAATGAGCAGTGACAGCATGAAGCGGCACATCAGTCAGTGTGTGGGTGATGGCAACCCCGAGGCCTGTTTGTGTGTAGATTTGTTTTTTCTGTTGCCTTTCATTCTGTGTGATTGAGTATTTTACATGTCAGTATAACTATTGCCACATAAATCAAAACATTGACCTAATGTCAAGCATGAAAAGCCCAGAAACCACTGTTTAAACTTTATTTGGCATGTCAGGCATTTATGACCCATCATAACCTCTGCTAATTTTATTTTGAAAGGTAAAATGATCAATGACAAAAAAAAAAAAAAAAAAAAAAAAAACAGTTGGCAGCTGAAACCTGAGCACAGCCTGCGTAGTACTTGACGACATTCCCGTACTGGGTTGACATTTGAACTAGATGGTGACCATGATGCACCATTTAATAGGCCCAGTCTTATTTTGAAAGTGCTGTGATTGTGATCATCAGAGGTTACATAAGAAGCTGCTTGGTTTCAATCAAATGAGACATAACTGGTGAATAATCCTAAACATGTTGGACAGAGTGAGTTTGTTCCTGTTCTGACTTCTGTGACAATATGCTGTATGAAAAAGTTCAAGTCGGGCCTTCTGATGAGGTGGGTATATAAGCCAGCTAAAAAACACTGTAATGCCAATGAGACTAATATAATATAGTGTATTATGTGGTTGGGCAGTTCAGGTGTTGAGTTATCAATAGTTGAGGTTTGTTTAAATGTATCAGGAGGAAATGGTTTTCCACATAATTTAGTTGTATTTTATCTTTATTATAATCATCGACAGAAACTTGTCATTTTATTGATCAGGGTCCAAACCGTACATATAATACATTAAATATAGCCTATAGGTGTCCATAACAGAGTTTGTAGCCTTTTTTTTTTTTTTTTTTTTTTTTCGTTCATGAAACGTCTTAAGTTGTCGCACGACTATTTGGTTGGAGGACACAGAAACCGGAGAGGATCCTTTCCTGCTCTGCACGTGCGCAGTGAAATGATTTAACTTCTGGAAAAAAAAAAACAAAAAAAAAAAACAGGAAGCGCTCCTGTCGTCCAGTCGCGTAACAAACCTCCACCATTAGCTAGAAACAAACATATCGTGGGCTCTCGGTCGTTTTAATGAATCTGATCCTGGATCAGCTCCCTGCGCCGCTAATTCCCAGCAGGCGATGTGGGAAACCTCTCATCAACAAGTAAGTGTCAAATCCGCTGCGGGCAGTGGGACGAGGTGTTTGCGGCTCTGTCCCCTCTGTCTCCGTCCCTCCGTGCGCGTCTCTCTATTGACAGTCAGTCTATCTCCAGGTTTATATGGAGGTGTTAGTCGGTCCATTGTCCTGCGGCTCCTCTTTTGAAATGCACTGATGAGCTGACACCGAGCCGGCAGATCCGGACCTGCTATTTGAAGTCTCGGCTCCGCAGCCTCGTAAACCACTCGGCCTCTCTCCCTGTCTCTTTATCCTGCTGCATAATATGTATATATGGCCGATCCTGACTGGGCTAGTCACTGCTCCTAAAAACCCCTGGATGAATACCCACACTCCTCAGCTCTGCATGCATACCTGACTGTCTAGCTGCCTGCTGTTGATTGCAGGCTTCAGTAATCCTATGATACCAGAGACTTGAAATAACTAACTCCAGAAAACAGGAGCCTAGAGAGATGAAGCAGGCAAAGCTATTACAAGAATATCAATGACCTACCCAAAGAGATGCAGACACCATGAGCATAAAAGAATTCAAGGGGCATACTGAATATATTAGCTGTTTTAAATGGCATTAATGTAGGAATAAATAGGACATGCTAATGTTATGTTAATGTCCCCATATAAAATAGCTGATTAAACCATCCATGAGAACAATTATAGGAATATTGTAGCATTAAAAATGCATTAGAGACCATAAAAACATATGTGAGGGACACTGTTGACTGAACTACTAAAGCCACTCCTTTTTGTCTCAGGCAGGAGGTTTATGTAGAACTAAGGGAGGAATGCAAGAGTGAAACTGAAAAATACACTTTTCTAAGAGACATCAAACTCAGCACTGAGTCCTGCAGACTTATATATACAAAAAGAGAAGAAAACTGCTCATATAAAACTTCAAATACTGAAGTCACAACCACTAAAATGTCAGTGTGATGTAAATGCAGACTCAACCTGAAGTGCTGCGAGCCTCCTCACTGTTCACATGTAAATGGTGGAGTATCGCTGCAGTCAACCTCCCACCTGTCAGGCCGTTGTCTTTGTCCTTCTCCACTTCCTTGTGTGTTGGGATGGTTTGTGTATTAATGCAGATCATAGGACACGCACGTCTTGTTGTGTATTCCACAGTGTAAAAAGGCGTTAGTCTTGGAAGTCAATAGAAATCATTGATATGAACCAGTCTGTTTTAATGCTCTGCATCAAAGCGACCGCAGCCCGTCACTGAAACTGTGCTGGAGTTTGTTTTATAAACTACAAAGTGTGGCTGTTCGAGCTGATGACAGGTAGACAAAGAAGTTTTTCCACACTTGTGGGTCAGTTCACAAAATTTACAATCCTCTCTCCAATCTCTGAGCTCATCCAGCCATGAAGATGTTTTGGTTTTTAATTAGTCAAAACTTTCAAACAATCATCTCTGAGATTTCCGACCTTTACCTCAACACAGTGCAGATGATGTTACTGTTAGTGCTCGCTGCTTTGGAAAAAATGACATTTACTAACAGCATCTGTCCTGAAATTGTGTCGTTTTATATGCAGGATAATCAGTTTTCCATAGAGACTTTGTATCAGGCAGACACATGCAAACAGTTGACACTTTGTCAAAGGGACGTTTGATTTTGATGAACTGTTCCTAAAACATTGTTGTTGCTGAACATCCAGTCCAGTGGGCAAGTAAACCCAAAGGACAATTACATGGAAGTCCCAAATAGTTCTTGAGAAACTGCTTTGTTTACTTCAATAAATGCTGCACATGTATTATGGATGACTGGGCTGGTATTTAGAGCTGTGGAGTTTAACCAGGTACAGAGTTAGAGCCTGAAATCACATCTATTGTCTATTGTTAGGTCGACTGGGGTGTGGGCTGTTTGCTGTGTGTGTTGTGGGGGTTAACCTGAGCAGCTACCCATGTTTCCTGTCTCTGAATACACACACGCACACACACACACACACACACACACACATCCTTTCCAAAGCTCTGAATAAATTAAAATAGCAGCCACTGTGACGAAATAAGTGAAACTTTAAATGTTCTTCTTCGTTTCAGGCTCCAGGGAAACGGCCTTCACCTACGCCATCAGCGCAGCCGGCGTGGTTAATGCCATCAGCCGGGCATGCCGCGAAGGCGAGCTCTCTACCTGTGGCTGCAGCCGTGCCGCACGACCCCGTGACCTGCCACGGGATTGGCTGTGGGGTGGCTGCGGTGACAACGTGCATTACGGCTACAGGTTCGCCCGTGAGTTCGTGGACGCCAGGGAGAGGGAGAAGAATTACCCCCGCGGGTCACCTGAGCACGCCCGAACCCTGATGAACATCCAGAATAATGAAGCAGGGAGACAGGTACAGAGGACAAAACACACACATTGTTCTTTTTCCATGTGAACTTTTTTTTAATCAATATGAAACTTAAGTTAAAGATCTAGAAGTCAAACTTTAATGTGTGTGTATCCCTGTGTGTTGACCCCTACTATATCTGTGTGTCTGTAAGGAATGTGTGTGTGAGTCAAGGTGGCCCCTGATCACCTGACCTGCCAGGATTTTTGTTAGTGTGTGTGTGTAGGTTATTTATTGGGAGGGTCCAAATGGTATAACTGCTAACGCCCTTGGAGTCTGGCTAGGTCGCTAGGTCAACGCACATTCCACCAGAGTAGCACACACACACACACACACACACACACACACACACACAATAACTTCTTGTATACGCAATGGACAATAACACTTTGGAGATAAAAAGTTGTACAAGAAAATAAGGAGACAAAAACATGATCATTTATTAGTTTTGAAGGTTTTTGTCCCTTGCTGGTTGCCATACAGACAATCAGAAGCTCCAGACTTAATGCAGGAGCTTGTTTGGAAATGCTCTCAGGTGGAGAGAGCCTTACAAGAAATGCACTAAAAGAAACCTTTCACCTTTGACTGCTCTCTCTCTCTCTCTCTCTCTCTCACACACACACACACACACACACACACACACACACACACACACACACACACACTTTCCTCGTAAAAGATCCATTTGCCCATTCTGGTGCACAGTGAATCAGGAGAATGTGTTTATCTTCAGTTAGAGAAGCTTTGTTTAAGCTGTTTACAAGACAGAGACGCTCTGTGTGTGTATGTGTGTGTGTGTATGTGTGTTGGTCTGTGTGTGCACAGCTCAGCTCCATTTGATTTGTGTGAGAGACAGTGAGCCTGGTTTCTGTGCATGTGTGTGTCAGAGGTCAAAGGTGAGGGTCTGGAGAGGTTGTGTTTCTGCTGAGGGTCCCATTGGGGCTATAGGAGAGTGTATGAGAGAAAGATCTACTGCTATGGCCTTGTATTAACACACACACACGGCTCTGTAACACACACTCTTTTTGAATGAGTTTTCCTCCTCTCCTGTTTGATTCTTTGCTTTCATTGTTGTCTGTGCACTGGAATGGAAGAGAGGAGAAGAAGAGACAGATGAAAAGAAGGAGAGCAAGAGAGAGGAAGACTTCTCTCTCCTTCTTTCCATCCTTCCTTCTCCTCTTTTTTCTTTTCGGGACACGCTGGTTTGTCTTAAGCGGGATTTGTCTTGCTTGGTTGAACAAGGCAAACCACAGGGCTTTTGTAGAGGTGACAGGGGCGTGCCGCTGTGTGTGTGTGTGTGTGTGTGTGTGTGTGTGTGTGTGCAAGCGTCTGGAGACAGAGACGCAGGGTGAGGAATGGAACTCCGTCACACTCCCCGACTCTCAAAGACACACACACACACACACACACACAGTCACACAGTCACCTAGTTCCACTGTGTCCGTTTCACACAAATCAAATGAGGCAGTGCTTGTCACATAGAGACCACAACAACTAAATGTACATTCCCAGTCTGAAGACAATAACAGGCCACCTCTGTGCCGCCTGCAGTCCAAACACAGAAGTAAACTTTCACATTCATCTGTCGACCTGCGGATCACATAGCACTTTGCATTAGAGCTGCACAATTCACCTCAATGTGAACAAAATCACAATAAGCCCAAGTTCATTATCCAAATTGGAGGAGCTGCAATTAACAATATTGTTGTGCATTGCTTGCACCGTCATGTTTCTACAGAGACACCCTGGCCCACAGGTCTTATTCTGACAAAAATGACATCATCATCAGTTTGTATCTTAAAAGTAAAAATGGCAACAGAAATCACCATTCAGTATCTGACTAGACCAATACCTGCCTATATAATCGCAGTATGATGTTTTTTTGCGAATCATACAGCCCTGAATCTCAGAAGTTTGGGAAATTGGCGATTTGGGAAACAAAACACCAAAATCTCTCATGTAACTGTCAGTCTCATAGGTTGTCTTTATATGTGAATGTGCCCACACACTGTACAGTCTGCTCAGGCGCTAATGGACTAGGAGCGTCTGTGTTGACCCTTGCAGACATGGACATGTCAAACTGCATACTGGACTTTAAGCTTTCACAGCTAACAAACTCTATCTCTGTTTGTCTCTCTAGTGACGTGTCATCTCATGTTATTTCATCCTCTTGAGGTCAGAGACGAGTGGGTGATGACAACAGCAGGTTAGATAAAGAGATACAAAACATAAAACAAAGTCTAAGATGACAATTTAGTAAATTCTTAAATTGAACAAGAGGATTAGACATGAAAGGTTTTTTGGTTGTCTTTAGTCTTCATTCAGTGGTCGTGAGGGTGGGCTATTTTCTCTATTTCTGCCCCATTCTAGTAGTGACTCCACACACACACATACACACAAACACACACACGGCTCCTAACCCCTAACCCTGTCTGAGCAGAACCTATTGTGCCTGACACAGAGACCGTGTCTCCACCACGGATGACTGAGCGTGTGTGTGAGTGTGCTTGTGTGTATGTGTGTGTGTGTTCATAAGGTCCGGTGTCATTGCGCCCAGCAGGCGTGACCTACCAAATAGCTCAGTATGAAGCTGGACACACACATGCATGGTGTGATCTGACAGCGTGAGGTTATTGGCAGCTTGTATAGTGTTGTAATAATAAAAAGCAGTGTACATACAAAAGAAAGAGGCTCAAAGTTATTAAAAGAATAAAACATACTAAATAACTTGAGTTAAAGTTATAAAACTGAGAAACAGATCTGTTGTGGGCTGCTCCTCAAAGACTCTACGATTTGGTTCCTTCCTAATATTTCTTGGAAATGAACAGAAGAAAAAAGTTGTGTATCCAGTTTCTTTATTATTGCTGCTCTAAATATCTCATAGACCCCCACAGTGGGGAATCTGAGGCTTGTGAAACAGCCAAGACTCATAAAATATAAAGGATAAAAAGGATTTTCTCCAACTGATGAATGCATGACACCTAGTGTTACTTAAAAAAAAAAAAAAAAACCTGATCCTCAACCTCCCATTAACACCTCCTTCATTCTGAACAACAGAGAAAAGCTTCACACCTTCTCCAGGCTTAAAATATCAAAAAACAAAACCAAAAACGCTTTCCAAAAAAAAAAAAAGAAAGAAAGAAAGAAAAGTTCTTTATTCTTCTACAAGAAGTCATTGTCCCCTGCTCTCAGGTCTTGCGAGGGGGTCACAGGGGTCGAATCTCAGGATTGGACGGTGCCGAGTGCTATGCCTGCTGGGTAGTAAAGGAGAGGAGAGGGGAGCAGGGGTGGGAGGTGGGGGTCGCTGGTGTTTGGGATGCAGGGGTTAACAGAGGTGAGAAGGTAATTGAGATCAGGCAATGTGAGGAGACAGTTTGATGGGACTCACTGGTATGGAGGGTGGGAGGGGGCATTCTTAGTCATTTAGCCACTTCCACTGTTTAAAAAAGTGATTGGTTTTCAGTATGTGTCATGAAAGTAATAAATTAAAGGCAGATGAGTGGACATACCCAGTCATCTCTCATATTATGGGAGACCTGTGGACTGTATAGCGAAGATAATACCATGTCTCTTCTACATATTCTTTAAAATCACTGCTTTCTATACAAGAACTGTGTGGGAAAGTTAATTTTACAATAGAGCCTCATTTCCTCTGGTTAGCAGTAGACCTTCTATTCCGAGTCGGCTGTTTGTTTTAGTTTGGTGGAGCGGTATCGACAGCAGAGTCCGAGAACAGCACACAAAATCTTTTCTTTGTTTTCCTTTGCTTTTCATTTCCCCCATGTTTATCAGTTTTTCACTGCGCATTTGAACAGAGAGTCGGTTCTGCACCGGCATGGCGGCGGTGACGGAAAAACCAGAGACGAGGGAGGGATATTTCCAGATTTTCAAGCTGTGGTGTTAAAGTTATTTTGGTGGAGGCAGAGGCAGGACCAGGGCGTCCCACAGGAAGTCCAGCAGTGCATGGACAAGTGCTCAGCTGGCACATGTGGATCTACATGTGGTGTATTTACTTCCAGCCATTATTCAACTGTCTTTTTCTCCCATATAAATTTGGCAGCAGAAAGGGCCAGAGTGTATCTATATGACTGTGTAACTCTAGACTAAAACATCTACCACCTGGATTTACCTCCACTTCTCCAGGAGCAGTTTTCTCAGGCTTCTGCTGCATCACTTTGCTGAATGGCTGATGGCAGCAGTTACACATCTTTAACACTAGGTGGTAGCAGCGTAGCAGAAAATACTGATCTACAGCCTCAGTTGCAGGGTCAGACCAAGGGGTCAACCCCAAGGCTGCAAAATGAGATGTGTTTTTATTACATATCTAACATCTACAAATCTTCCTGCCAGGAAGTCAGAGACTTTTCTTTCTCATATGTATGGATCTGACATTGATAAAATGAAGTGTAAAGAATCAGATGAATGACATAATGTCTCTCTCTCCACCAGGCGGTGTACAACCTTGCTAATGTGGCCTGTAAGTGTCATGGCGTCTCGGGTTCCTGCAGTTTGAAGACATGTTGGCTCCAGCTGGCCGACTTCAGACGTGTCGGAGAGTTTCTGAAGGAGAAGTACGACAGTGCTGCTGCCACGCGCATCGGACGCAAGGTATTGAATTTGTACCTCTCCCTCAAAAGTTGAACAGAAATCAATTAAGAATCTGAATTGATTACCTCTTAGACTCATTATCTCTTTCTTTGTTTCCTCCAGGGAAAGCTGGAGCTGGTCGACAAACGCTTCAACACTCCAACCCTAGAGGACTTGGTCTACATTGATCCCAGCCCGGACTACTGCCTCCGCAATGAGACCACAGGCTCCCTGGGCACGCAGGGCCGCCTCTGCAACAAAACCTCCGAGGGCATGGACGGCTGCGAGCTGATGTGCTGCGGCAGAGGATATGATCAGTTCAAGACCTACAAGCACGAGCGCTGCCACTGCAAGTTCCACTGGTGCTGCTATGTCAAGTGCAAACGCTGCACGACGCTTGTGGACCAGTTTGTGTGTAAATAGCACGTTGATGGGCGAGAGAGACAGACGGAAGGGGGTGAAAACAGAGGGAGAGGGGGACAGTGGGGGACAGTGACTTTTCAGGGTTTTGTTCAGGATGAGTTTAAGCAACAAGTTCCCTTTTTTCCTTCTCACCTCCAAAAACAAAACATTAATCTCCACAAAAGCTGTGTAACACCTGTGCAGCCATTTGTGTGTATGATGAATGGATAGAAAAGGAAGAATAACAGATGGATGGGAGGAGAGCCAAAAGTAGGGAACACAGAGGAACGGGACATCCTCCACACTTTTCACACGACTCTGATCTTGAGTTTTCCCACCACTCATCATCACTATCTGCTTTACTGTAAAACATCCTGATCACAACCCTGAAGGAAGGAGGGATGGAGGGAAGGAAAGAAGGATGAAGAAAATGGAGGAGAGTGGGCCATGAAGGACAAACGGTGGAACAACTGGATCCTAAAAAATTGGACACATGAACAGTGTGAGGTGTTAATGAGGAAATGAGAAATGAAATAAATATGTAATTAAATAATAAATAAACATACAGATCTGTTTGCTATTTAAAAAAGACTCACAGCCTGAGACCCATATATCTCTGTTTACCTGTTTGGCAACTGCGGGTGGAGCCATCAGAGTGCTGACTGAGTGGTGTCACCATGTGTGTTTCAAAGACCTTTGACCTTTAACCCCGCAAGAGACATATTCTCATACGTGTCTTGTGCTGGTGTTGCCAAACACACCTGCAGCCCATACAGGGACGCAAATAAAGACCAGAGGAGAGGAAACAGGAAGGGGAATCACATAAGAGAGGGAACAAATGAGAAATAAGGTGAACTGAAGGAATCAAGAGAAGAGGAAAAAGACGTCAAATCAAAGTCAAGAAGAACAAAGGGAGGTGGACTTTGGTGATTAATCAGCAACAAAATTCAGGAAATATTATCACAAAGCTACAGAGCTGATTGGAAAACTCAAGCACAGGAATATGCAGCCGTAGATCTCTGCTCAGAAATGCATGTGCAGCAGCAGCAGCGACACTTAAATCTCCAAGTCACAGTGGACTAATGACCTACAGCACACGCACTCCATTTATCTCTGTGTAACTACTGATGTTACTTTAACAGAGCAGATTTCCAGTACCTGCGACCTGACAAGTGTCTGTGCAGGTTAATGAGACTCGCCGGTCGCGGCCATGTTGACACGCACGCTGCCTGTTTGAAGAAGCAGCTCACACCCTGCAGTCCAGCTCCGTGACCTTCATCTGACAGTGAGGCGAGCGAAAACCTCCATTAGTGAGATTAATGTGCTGTATCTGGCTGAATGAACCCGCACTAAGAGACACGTTCGCGCCGAGTGGACCTCTTCATCTTGTGTTGTTATGCAACTTATTAAGTCAACAAAAAGCCCTGTGGTGTCGATTTGGGCAGTTTTGTCCAACTAATTTCTACAAAATCTCATAACACTGATCCTGTACCATGATTTTGAAAAGTTGTGTGGGTTGGGTTGAGAATGTTGTAACTTTATTTCACAGTAGAATTGATGGAGACAGTTTATAACAAACATGAAGAGGACAAAGTGGACTGTGGAAAAATGAATGTGCGAGTGTGGAAAAAAAAAACAGAAAGGACTGCAATTTAATAGTTAAAAAATACTAGATCAGAAAAGAAAGTATATTTTATTATTGTTTTTCATTCTCTGTTTTCTATGTTTTATACATGAGTATTACTATGTATTCTTTTGATAAACTAGTCTTTTCGACAACGAGGCTTTGTTCTGTTTCCTGTTCTGCTGCAGTTCTTGTGGAGAAGTCTGGTCCCAGCCAACATTTAACTCTGTTCCCCCGAACAACATGACAACTACAGACAAGTCTTTGTCTTTAGAGGATGTTTTGGAAAATGATGCCACAGTTGCTAAATAGGGACAAGAACACGACAGTGCTGCCATTCATAAAGAAGGGTCAGGTTCAGTCTGCTGAAATTGAAGCTTGTAATGCAAAAGTAGCTGAAAATCATTCAAATAACATGAAATAAAAAATGGGCAAAGGTAGAACTGACATTGTTTAAAGGGTTTTCCAATCAGTTTTCTTACTTAAATTTCTACTAAACTCTTTAAATTCTTCTGTCAAAACTGTGACACCAAAACTTAAGTCAGCCGGTTTTTGTGCCTTTGTTTGATGTCACGAGGCCTCTGAATCAACATAATCCTCTAATACTAACACACTCCACTGAAATCTGCAATAAAATAATACTGGTGTACATTATAAATGGTTAAACTCCACTCATTTTGGAGGAATGATAAAGTTCCGTCTGAATGCTTTCATGTTTATGACGAAGCCTCACTGACATGCCGCTGAAACAATCAAAAACAAATGGTACTTTTATGTGTGCACTTCCCAGGTATTACAGTTCCTCATGACAAAATCCCCTTACACTGAATCTAGAGTTGATCTTCACATTTAAAGGATTTTGCAGTTCATCTCAACAAAAGCTGACAAAAGCAGATCGTAGTGTTTTTCATCATTTAATGCAACGTCACACTGTGTTTGTATTGTTTTCTCACACAAAAAGTAAAATATCATGTATGTCCGCTATGTTGCCCTTGAGGAATTTTCTGATTTACTAGGATACTGGACGTCATCTGCTCTGTGGATGCCAGGCTGTTCGTAAATCTCTGTTGAAAATGTGTTTCAAGCTTCATATCCTGTTCACATTTCGACATCAATGTGATGACCTAATGCTAACAGCAATGTGATGTCATGTTTTTATGGCTTTATAAAAGCTCGCAGCTTTACAGGGACTAGAGTTATAATGCTTTGATTACACTGATAGTGCATTATTGCAGAGTTATAGCCAGTTCTTTGTGAATTTCAGGGCACCAGGACCTACAACCAAGTTCATGCCCTTAAAAAACAAATATCATATGTTGTTCAACCCTCCTCACACTCAGGTGAAAACCAGCAAGTCACCCTGTACAAGTCCACCGAGGCCAAGGCCGCTGACAAGGTAAACTCTCTGATTTGCTCTGCTTATATAATTTCTGTCTGCACCATGAGGATATATCCTTCCACTCTGTTGTCACCGGTAAATGCACAATCACTATGCCTGAAGGCAACGAAATCTGGCAGAGGTTATTACCACAATCCTCACCCACATGTGCCTCTCTCTCTCATTTGGGTTGTAGAGCTGCCAGTCTGCAGTTTATAAAGCTGATTTCATTCCTGCTTATGCTAACCAGCTACCCCTTCAGCTATTGGCTCTCACCGAGACTTGGATCAAACCAGAAACCATTGCTAACCTGGCTGTGCTCTCAGCATTCTCCCTCACCTCCTATCTGTGAGTGGGCATCTTGGACAAAACACGTCCTTGGTTTGAATCCTATCTCACTGGGTGTCTTGGTGAATCATGGTCATGGTCACGTCTATATCCAGTCACCTCTCTGCAAGGGAGGCCCTTCTTGCAATATGCACAACCTACTTGGGTTCATATCTCCTTGTGGTTTCTACTATCAAAGTAATGCAGATGATACTTAACAATTTCCTCTCATTTCCACCATCTTGACAATCTGACAATCACAATATCATCATAAAAATTGTCTCTTAATCTCTCATCCCAGCCAAGACTGCAGGTGTCATATGTGTCATGGTTGAGCAGCAGCTGTTGTCCTCTGAAAATGTTGTATCTGTCTCTTAACTCAACAAAAAATCAGGCCATGTCCTTTTGTGGACACTGGCCATAGTCATCTTTCACATTGACTGCAGTGTCCCTCCACTGAGTCTCCCAGCCTGCACAGTGAAACCCTTACAGGTGATCCAGCATCACATCTGGTTTTCCATTAACCTAAAAGGGCATGTGTCATCCCATTGACCTCCACAGGCCACCCATGATTGCTCAAATCGACTTCAACCCACTAATGCTTCCCTGGACTGGTTTCTTGGTGTACTTGAACTCAGTCATGTAGGTTTATGCTATTTCTCAGCCACTTCCACTAAGGAATGTCCTACTTTTGTCTGTGGTTCCCTGACAGTGGAAAGAGAAGCCAAATAATATCAGAGCAAGATGGCCCTCTGTATCTTCAGGAGTCTATTGAAGACTAATCTTTTCCTGGAGCACCTCCTCTCCTTACACCTCTGACACAAACATACCTAACCTACACTTACTGTGCACCTCCTCACCTTCCTTGCACTTTGTCTTATCGAACAAATGTACTTAGTGCTTACTCCAAGGTCTGCTACTGTGCGGAAGCTTGAGAGCAATACTGGATAAAAGCATTAAAGGTGCCAAAGGAGTATATGTAAATGTAAATATAAAATGCACCATCATCTTTGCTCAACAACCTCCAACAGCTTTTAGCAGTGAGTGTCAAGCATACAGTCAAGGCTAAGCAAGTCTGTACAGTGACCTAACTAGCAATCCCATTACTTTTAGCTGCTCACCACTAATTGGATTAGATCACTGACCAGAGTGGCATGACCGACCTGCAGAGCTATCTCTCTGTGTAATCCTCCTCACCTGACTCAGAGGAGACCTCTCTCTCTCTCTCTTTCTTTCTCTCTCTCTCTCTCTCTCTCTCTCTCTCTCTCTCTCTCTCTCTCCCTCTCTCTCTCTGTAGATGGCCTGCTGATTATTGCTTTAAAAGCTAGTAGCAAGACTGGTTTGGTCATATATATCTGTTTATCTATCTCCACATTGTGTGTGTCTTTGCTGAAGATTAGATGAGTGAAAGTGTAACCTGATGGTCAGTCTAATCCTTCTCACCTGACAGCCATCTGGTGCTGTGGTGCTGATAATTTGAAAAGTCTGAAACAAATAAACAACAGTCAATGAGGGTATCTGTCTGATATTCAGTGAGTTTTTTGTTTTTTTTTAAGTTTGGATGTAGGATTACTGGGTCTGTATGCAGCTTTAGTGCCTTTTAAGTCAACCTTCATACATTTCCCACCACTCTCTGGGGCAGGAAATACAGTTAAAGCAGCACTGCTACTTCAGAAAAGTTTTTGGGAGGACATGTGTGTCTCTCTTGTTTAGACCATCCCCAGTGACGTGCAGCTGTCCTATAGTTTGGACTGGGTTGTAAACATTGGCCTTATCTTGCTCTGCGCAGCTTTGACTGCACTCTTTCTGGAGACACTTTTAAGCAGCACGCTGCTACAAAACATCTCTGCTGTTATTTGTACACTAACTGGTCTGAAACACCAGTGCAGCGCAGTGTTTATGGATGGTATTAATGGGACCACGCTGAGTCCCGTTACAACCCCCTGGTTCTCCCTTACAGGACCTTTTAGTGTTTCACAGCCAGCTGGCTAATGATGTGTAATTATGTTATTATGTGCTAACCTGCTTAGCAGTATGCTTTGCTGTTCTTCCAACTGGACTGTATTACTGTAGGAATGTTTTATACCATTCATCTTAACAGCTTTTCTGCTCTCTCAGTGCCGTTCTCTGGCATTGAGCAATGTGGTCATTTCCTCTACAACCTGTTCTAGTTCTGGCCGAGGACAGAGGAGGAGGAGGAAGCTCTGGTTGTGGAGCCCTGTTGTATCAAGCATGGGTGAACTGCTGTGGCTGGAGAGCATCTTGGATTAAAGCATTTACACAGACAAAGCTCTGCATATAAAATTAAATGAAGCCAAGATTCTCCATAATACAGATCACATTGTGCACCGTTAGACGGTACGCTACTCTTGATAGTGATTTCTTCACAATGGCACCTTGCTGAGAAAAAGCTATTTTTGATCATTTTACTGTAGCTGTACATGATGCCAGAAGCCAAGTCTACAATGGGATCTTGCATATGTTGTGTGTGTGTGTGTGCGTGCATGCGTGTGTGTGTGTGTGTAGATTTGCCAGCAGCAGCTGTAGTTAAGACGTCCGTAGGCGAACTCTTTGATCTGGATTAGCTCAAGTCAAGAAGACACAACCTCATTTTCTGTGTCTCATATAGACAAATACACTCACACATGCACATGACATTTATAGTCTGTGTCTGTGTCGACTGCTCTGTTTCTGTCTTGTCCACTGGTCTCTTCTGTCTTTGTCAAACACACACAGCTCAAAGACCAAATCAAACACAAATGCTCTGCCACTGATCTGTAAGCTCATTCATCCATATGCTCTCTGAGTCCTGCCGAAGCAGAATATCTAATATTGAAATGGCCATGTTGAGTAGCTGTACTGTGAGTTGAAAGTGTAATCCCCTCATCAATGGGCTCCCTTTCATTCCAAAAACACTTGACAAAGAGCTTGTGCAAAATGTAAAATAAAAATGATGTTCATTAACGAAGCTGCCATCAGAGGACTTTTTAGGAATTCAGGGCAGCAACCACAACGAGTTTATTGAAATCAAACTGTGTCACCAGACCATGCAAAGACTCACTGCTGGCTTTATGAAAACTTAATTTCCTACCCAGCACTACCAGCAGGTAAAGACACGTGATACAGACCAGATAATGAGTCGAAACAATAACGTGCCTCATTATTCCAGGACTTTTATAGCCGTAATTGCCATAATTGATTCAGTAAGTATGGTCTGCATTATTAATCGAAACATCTTACACATAATTAACAACACAATTAAGAATTTACGAAGTGCTCTACCCAGTTCTTTAACTAAACTGAACTCTAAACTGAACAACCAAAGGAAACCAAAGGAAAGGCTACGTAAGGCGATAATTAAAACTTTCCATGACCTGTGACTAAGAGAATGAGGTGTGGTCACTGTTAAGTAGTTAACATCATGCGATCTTCCTCTCTGTCACACCCCATGCGCGCATGTGTATGTGTGTGTATTAGATTAGAGTGTTAGTGACTATATGTGGGATTGTGAGTGCTGCATTCAGGCTTGTTTTGCATCAGATGTTATTACAGTAGCTCAACAGTTGTATGCCTGTTTTCCTTGATTTGTTTAGTGTATTTAAGACATGTTACCTCCTCACTGCATTTGCATTAAGAGAAAAAGACAAAGACAAAACAGACACATACCTGATGTCAGGTGTGGTCTACCTGTTGTGACCTGTGATGACTAGATGTAAAAAATACATCTCTTCCACCCAACAGAAAGTTACTTGCACTTTAATATGTGCACTGTACAACAAAGTGGTGGTAGAGGTTTTCCAAAGATATTCTTAATATTTTGTATGTGAGTTATAAGTACGTTAAACAATGCTGTTTGACTCTTTAATCAAGTCCAGTAATGTCTTAAATAATCACTATGCTTATGAAGCTGCCAAGTCTACATTGTTGCTCCACTCGGTACAGCAGCAACAGGAGTAGCAGATTAGCTAAATGGCCATATTACCCAAGGAGGAGTTTGCACAAGTACTCCCACACAAATACAGACAGAGAAACAAAAACACATTTAAATTGCAGGATTAGGTACGTAAACATGGTGTGATCAGGAATCAATGTTATGCAGACAAACATGCAACACCCGGCCAACTGCAATGTAATGTCTCCACCTCTGTGAGTTCACTGGTCTGCTGTGGAGCTCAAGGTCTCTAATCAATAGAGTCGCCATATTTAGCTGCATAATAGATCATTTGCATCAGCAAACACTGAAATGAACAGGAGGAAATACATCTCTCACACCCCACATGTCAAAGTAGTAATTACATTTTTGAAGAAGATGATGCAATATGATGAACTGGACTCAGGAAGCACTGATGAATGACACTGACCATGATGCTGATATATCATGTTTTCCTTTCTGATATCTGGCCACCGATTTGTCATTCTGTTTTATCTGCCTTTCCCAGGAGAAAGCAGGATGACTGAGACAAATTCCTAGAACACATTATTTAAAGGAACCAGGCATTTCCTATAATCACGTTACATCTTAAGAGAAAAAAAATGATGAACCACACTATCAGTACCAGACAAGGTTGAAATCATATCACATAATGTGCCTGCCTACACCAAGTCCTTGGCACAAAACTCAAAAGTCACTTCACTTATACTGTAAAAAAAAAAAAAATCAATTACTTGATTGTAGACTTTGACTGAAAGTCAGGCAGAGGGAGTTGAACTTTATGCCAGCCAGTTCAACTGATAAGCTGAAAAACCGCAGGCTTAGTACACATGTTGTGTAAAAATGGAGGTATGTAGAAATCATTGTCAAGTCATTGTAAGTTATAAAAGTTGGTTTAAGTCATATAAGATGCCATTTCATTGTAAATTAGCTGACTGAATTGGTCACACTAACTTCTCTTCTAACGTTCACCACCATTAACAGCTCTTATCAGTCAGATAAGATATGATAAGATAAAGTCATAATCCCAGGATCATACAGCAGTAACCATGGCAAAGTATCAAGGTAACGTCATACATTGATATAAACTCATCTGCGTCAGTAAAGCAACTGCAGCAGGATTTTCAGGTCTTTAGAACCACCTCTTCTGAATGGTATCTCTGTGGCCTCTCCTTTCCTTTAAACAAAAACATATCCATTGAAAAAGTTGCTGAACGTGTTTAGGAGTGAGACTGCATACTCAATTTACCAGACCAATGAAAGTCTGTTGAACTGTGCTGAGTTTAGCAACACACCCAGCTGCCAAGGCCTTGCATCACAATAAATCCATTTGCACAATCATGTAATCAGAGATAACCATAATTGTGGCACAGCAGGGTAGTGTGTTTGAGTGTGTGGTTTTGTATGTGGTTTCGTGTATATGTGTGTGTGTGTGTGTGTGCGTGCGTGCTACGCCCCAGGCCAGGAGAGCAGACAGGACAGACAGCAGATGATCCAACAGTGGGGTGATTCTCAGCATGAAGTCGTTTTTATCACACTGTATGCCCCCCTCACTGGTGTTGTGTCATGCCACCTGCACCTCTTTTATTTAGTGTAGTTGCTCAATGCATGAGGTGTGATGTGGTTTATATTCTGAGTGCCAGAGCTGTGAAAGAACATTTCTTATTATATTATTATACATTACGATGACATGATAACCTTATTTTAGAATACATTACACTGACAACATAAATACTAACACTGAGACAGTTAACAGTTGTTTAAAGACAATGAGTCTGTATTGTCAATATGTGTTATGAGTTATTCGTTTAAATTGTAAGCAGCAAAAAATCTATATAAATTTGCTGCTTTTTCAGCATCATAAATCTGGATTTTCTGTGTTTTAATATATTCAATATCTTTATAAATAATTATAAATTTAATAAGATTGTAGAAGCAAACAAACAAGTGTCAGTTTAGATTTGGGATAACCTATGGTATGGTATGTGGGTTGACTAAACATTGTTGAAACTTGCTCAACGTCTAAATGGCAGATAGTTACCAAACAAGTTTCTAACTGGAAGGCTGCTGACAGCGTAATTAAACCACCACTGAAATTAAATACAGAACGTCAACGCTCACATCATACCTCTATAACCAGGTTTATAAGCTCCAGCCGTGAAACGTGGCTATACCCACACATTTTCACAAAAATTAACCTCGTGGAATTCGTGAAAATGTTGAAAAACTACAAAAAGCTACTAGAATTTGTCTTCCTGTTCCTGGTCGTCAATGATTGGTCAATTATTTTGATTCTGCAATTTGATTGGCTATCTGGCGCTCATGCGAGCGCCGTCACGTACCGATTGCCTCCCACCGACGTCTCTGAGTCAAGTCTGGTCCATCGACAGTCAGTAAATGTTCAGAGTCCAGAGGAGCAGAGCGACGACTACAACTCTCTGTTAACTGAGTTACATTACCCAAGGCACGGACTTATCTTCAGACACCAGGACCAGGTGAACAATACGACTGACATTTACCAGTGTAGATTGTTATTGTTGTTGTTCCGTCTTGTTTCAGACTGTTAAATCCACCTAGGACTTTCCTAGCGTACCGTTAGCGCCTCTGTGAATGTAACCTGCCAGCTAGCAGCTTCGCTATCCAGCTAATTCTGGCTGTCAAAACAACAGAGAGAAGCATAATCTGCTAGCCAGCGAGAAAACACAGCTTCGCTTTCTCCTCACGAGACATTAATACCCACTCGGAGCCCGTATTTGGTATGTCTAAAGGCAGATAGATCGATATGGGAAGCTGTCAAAATAAACACAAGCTCTGTTCAATAGTTAACTGGCTTCTTTCGGATGTGGCAGCTCCTGTTAGCGGACTAGCCAGCTCGCTAGGTCGGTGTAAACAAACCCTCATCACAGCCTGTCGACGGGGCTGCAGCCTGCCTCTTATTTTTCTTTGCCTCTCACAGCACAGCTTCTATGAAACGTAAGGAAATATTATCACAGCAGCTGAGCCTTATTAGACATAGAAACCCTCCTTTGTGTTATTCTTGTGCTGGAAGTGGACGTATTGTCGCTGTCAACAAGAGGGGAGTCTGGCTGGAGTTTTGCGTTTCTTTGTCTTGCTTGCTCGCCAGTGTTGTGTTGACTCCTGTGTACTCTATGTCTGCCTGAGTTTACATCATTGCCTAGTGTGGCTATTTTAGTGCACTTACATGTGTTTCTGTTTATAAGTGAATGGTTGAAAGAGCCTCTATTATCACATTGTTGATAAAGTAGTTTGCTGCAAGGGCTAATTTATTTGATAACTTGACTGTGCTGTTGTGGCTCATCTTGTTGCCAAACACATGTTCTTGCTTTGCTGTATTTTGATGCCTTTTGAATCACAAAATAAATCTGGTGTTAATCATTTATACCTGAGTTGTGCCAGGAACATGCAGTGTTTTTTTTTTTTTTTTTTTTTTTTTTTGTCACATATTATTATGACTTTTCAGATCAAGACTCAGCTACTGTCTTATACCATATAATTTGAGCCAAGCAGTTATTAATTCATGAGGAAATTATGTTTCCATGTAAGATGGTACAAGTCGATTTCATGCTTTTGAACCCCAGAGGCTTGAAGACCTGGATTGAACCTGGATTGTGTCTGCTTTAGCGTGCTTTATTGTGAGTCTCTGGGGACTTTCACTGTAAGTCAGAGTAATTTGAGTAATGTGTTGTATTGAACAGTCGTTCATCAATATCAGGAGGAAAAACACCAGCATTTTCATCATTGATCAACCAACATACACTATTAATTCAGCTAAATAATAATGCCGATTGAAGGTGGGGCCGCTAAAAGTGGTAACTTTGCCATCACCCATAACTAGCAGACAAACCCTTTAATCATGTTACCACTGAGTGCTACTTTATATAGAGTGTATAAAAAGAGAGATTCAAAGTTGTGTGCAAATTTTTATCGCTTCCTGATATTTCTTCGTGTTGCAGTGACTGCATAGGCTGCATATATGCCCATCCCATTTCAGTGTTCGTCTGACTACTGTTTGGTTTGCCACAAAGCATGAGGTCATGTCATAAATATTTTATGGGCAGGGTAGCTGATAGCCTATTTGTCTTCAACCCAAACTTTATAATGTACAGAAACACTCCCAGCCGCCCCCTAGCTTGAGATTAGCCCATGGATATTTCATGGACCTGCGTCTTGGTTGGTATTTGTGTTGAGACCCATTTTGCATTTTTAATCAATCAATCTTCTCGTGGAGTTTGACCCTCTGGGGCTCCCGAGTGTCATTATTTCAAGGTTCAGTGTTGTTGTTTTTTTCCTTTGCAACTCACCAGCACCGTAAAGAAACTTCAAACTGATGTGTAACTTGTAAAAAAAGGAGTTGCAGCTGTGCATGTCAGCGTATGTCTCTGTTAGAGCCTGCATATAGAAAAATCAAGGTGTGCACAAAAAGGCACAGCACCCACAGTACCACAGCAAAGCTACCACATACCCACCATGTCTGTCACTTGCAATTTCCTGTTTGGAGATATTTATTTGCTATTTTACAGTTAATGTGCACATTAGTGATCACTGAGCAAAACATCTTTTTTTTTTTTTACTGGAAGTACAACTTCCTAGAGAACTGAATGTATAATGAAGTCACTCTTTGACAGTGTGCCAGGCAGGAGAGCAGCTAAACATAGCTTCTGAGAATAGCAGTGAACTGTCATTGCTAAATTGATTGATCATAAGACTGAGTGGCTGTGTCTCTCCTTCTTTTATATTCCCCTCTCTCTCTCTCTTTCTCTCTCTCTACTCACTTACCATCAAAACTCTCAGAATGAGGCTGTGTGTGTGTGTGTTTGTGTGTGTGTGTGTGGTGAGCAAAACAAAAAGAACAAACAGCCCCTTTCTCTGAAATTGTTTATGAAGTCATCTTGCTACCTAAGTGACCAGTCACATACATACTAGTTACTAACTCCATAGACACAGTAAGTAATTCTGATTATTGATTAATTGTTTAAGTACAGTTTAAAGCAAATATGATGAAGGTGATGAAGGTTCCCTGTTTTTTCAATAGTCTTTGATAAGACAGTTTGCACTTTAAGAAATGAGGATATTTTATTTGCCATATTATTAAAGAGAGTAAGTGAGAACATAAGATCATAGGTAAATATAGGTTTATAACAATGATAAATGTTGATAAATGAACTAAAGTGATATAGTTCCATAATAATATCCCATATTATATCAATGACTTTGTATTAAAATATACAGAAAACATGCTTCTTGGTGTTGCAGCAGGAATTTTAATGAAAATGTACATTTAGTTGATCGAACAGTTATTTGACAAAAATATAACCTTGTGTTTTATCCAATCTACATCACATCTCGCAGACGAGAGACGGTAACTTCACACAGTCAGTAGCATTAGGTTCCCTTTTCATCAAAACATTTAGGCGAGCTATTTTTATCTTCATATGACCCACCTTTGGATTACCACCCAGTGCTTCAAAAACCACTGCATTTGGTTGCACTGCATCCACCAGCAGTGCCCACAGCACACTGACCTTGTTGTGTTCTGTGTAAGTAGGTAAATGTTTATTTAAATCACCAAGTCACAAAGACCTTCACAAATTAAAAAAAAAGCAAATAAAAACCATTAAGATGGACACACACACAAAAACAACAGAACAAAGCGAACCACCACTGTGGATCTCTTTCTGCTTTTTTAATGTCCATGTCTGAAGATGATTAGTGCAATGGGAGAGAAATCCAGAGTCAAGAGGGGAGGGAATAAATGTATAATCATTTCCATCTCAGTTGCACTTCCATTGCTACTGAACAAACAACCTGGCACTATAGTGTCTACACTGGAGAAACCTTAGGTCCAACAGACGATATCAGCCGGGGCAGTAATCTGGACCTTTGTTTCTCCAATATTAATCTGTAGAAAGATATCAGCTGTCTAATCTTAAATAGAGGGGGCTCAGTGGAACAGGCTCAAACGATAGGTCGAATGCATTTTCGTCAATATTACAGTGGAAGGAAACGTCATTAAAATAGCTTATTATTTGACTAAGGAAAAGCAAGTACAGGGCAAACAGGACAGAACTTTAATCTGCTGTTAGAGGGAACTTTTTGCTCAGGGCCTTGGTTTAAACTGAGTTTGTTTGACAGGAACCGACAGTGTTTAAAACGTGTTACAAACATCGTATGTTTGCACGAGTTACCTGTTTGTTTAATACCAAACCAAACAGTGACTATGACAAATTCTTCTGGCAAAGGACACGTGAAAGACACGTAGTACAAAATCCGTTCTTGTGTATGTCTGTGTATGTCTGTGTGTGTGTGTGTGTGTGTGTGTGTGTGTGTGTGCATGATCTGTCAAGATTGCTTCCTAACAGTAAAACATCAATGGAATGTATTTATTTGCTTAATATATTTACGCCATCCACCATATTTGTCAAACAAGTGAGAATACTATGTATTAATTGCACTGTGTATAGTGTGAATGACAAAACAAAAATGTGGTTTTGTGTGTGCGCGCGCGGATGTGTGTGTGTGTGTATGTGTGTGTGTGCGTGTGCGTGTTTGTTGCTCACTTCACACTGGTTCTCTTTGTTTATCTCTCCATCATAAGACTGTTGGCAGCCTTATCAGGAACTCTCTGCTGTACCAGGACTGAAGGGTCACCAGGGGACGCATACCCTTGATGTCAACCAAGATATTTTCATGATATTGTTTTGATTTTTTTTTTTACTGACAGTCAGTCTATCTGGATGAAAATGCTTGGTTTATATTTCACATAGAAAAACAACACGCTACACAGGCTCGAGAGTAGTCAGGTGAAGCAAACCCCACCCATGTAAAGCGAACAAAATCTTGCACTTACTAGTTTTCATGTGTAACCACATGGAGACACAGAATCAAAGGTGTGTTTTCACTAATATCATGGTAGTGAGGGTGTGTATGTCTGTTATTATGTGTAAGTGTAGGTCCCAGTGCGACCACACCAGCCCACTGCGCAGTAAAAACAGTCATGTGGTTTCTAACAGCAGGTTTAAATCATTGTAAAGCTGTCCCTCGTACAAAGGGGGGGCCTATTCACCTGCCAGAGGAACTCACACAGCATTATAGCACGGAGAAGTCAAGCTGCACCACAGTTTGCAAAACAGCGAGTTACAGGAACAGATGAAAGAATATTAGAGGACAGCGAAGGACTTGAATTAGACCCCAGTTAAAGAAAAAGTAATATCCAGAAGCTGACTGATGTCCTTCAAAGTTTAGAAGAAAAGACGATTTTAATTTTCTCTTTCTGCTCGATGAAAAGGTTTGAGGTCATCACGCTGCAGAGGGTAGTAATGATGATGCTCAGGTTTTAATTGGTTTGCAGGGACAAAACCACACAGACACACAAAAAATGATGTCAGTGATCAGTGCTGGTTTTCTTTCTACCTGAGTAAGCAAGGTCAGGGGCTTAGGATATTGACGATTTAATGAGAAAAGAGTCTACACACCAACGCTGGGAAAAAATCTCTGTTGATTAAAATGCTCCCACGGACGCCCACTGCCGTGACTCCCAACGCTAGGACCATCCCTCACTGCTCAAAGTAAAGGCATAGGTGTAGGCGACAGTGGCAAATAATGAAAGGAGACGGACAAACATGACATCAGGATGGGAGTTGTAGTTCAAAGGTCAATGTGCAAAATGAGTTGCCACAAGTCTTCCTCTTATATAATGTGTTTGTGGCTTTTGGACTGATGCTTCAGTGTTCAGATCCAGCTCTGCGTCTAAGGAGATATATATATATATATATATATATACACACACACACACACACACACACACACACACACACACAAGGCAGTTACCGTGGCTCCTTTAAAAAGAAGACGTGACGTCATCATATATTGAATTAGAGGAGATAAATGGCAAAGGAGATTTAATCAAAACGCCCTGTGAGACAACTCTCAATGAGCCTAGTTGTAGTGTTTCAGTTTTGTGGCAGTGAGTAAGGAGGAGATACAGATCAGAGTAAACCTGCTCTGACTGGTTATAAACAGACAGGCCTGTGTAACCTGTTTAACAGACTCTTTCTCCTGTTGACAGAAAACCCAAGAAAGGTCATACCCAAGTCTGATTTCTGTTTAAGATTAGATTTGTTGTGGGATACTATTTAAAAAAACAAAAAAAACAAAAAACTATAGTTATAATATATATAAATGCATCTTCATTTAAGGAGTCATTAGAAAATAAAACAGAAAGACGATGACAGATTATGAGAGGTTAAAAATCAAAGGCCTCGCTGCATTTGGCATAAAAAATGTGATAACATGAGAGCTCCACCTGAGTGCTAACTGTTAGCAGAGGTGTTCAGTTTATTTGTTTCTGGCAACTGATTCAAACTACGGGTCAAGACAGAGGTCAGTGTAACAAAACCTGCATCAGAAAGAAAAGCTGCATTAAAAGGGCTTTGCTTTAATGGGTTCGTATCACGATAACTTTGACGGCACTTGAACAAACAACAGGAAATGGGCAGAAATGTTCTCAGTTCTTCCATGTGTGACTCACAGTTTTGTGTGTGTGTTTTAGTAAGTGTATGTGTGCGTCTGAGAGAGAGAGGGAGAGAGGGAGAGTAATTGCATAGCAAGTGACAAGCCACAGGCCATATCTGATGAAGTGACTCAGACACTGAGCACACATTGTAGGGGAAAAACCACTTGACAGCCACTGACATCACAGCTAAAGAACCGGCAACCAATCCTCGGGAAGATGTGACGTTGCTGTAGAAGTGTGTAAACTTGCTATACTACGGGTCAAACATTTTTTCTTTTTTTTTGAACACCCAGAAGAAGCCATCCGGTGGGCATCTTGGTTATGTGCAGTAAACAGCCTAAAAATAGACGATGCAGTTTGATTTTATAGCTGAGCCACTTTAAAGAGGTTCATGTTGCAGCCAGCTCGCGGCACATGCATCTGACTCATCACGTTATTGTTAAAACTTATCGGCCGTTCTAATGAAGAGCCGCCTTAACATCCGAGGGCTTTGTGGTTAATATACAACTGAATCATAATAAGGATTTAGATTTAAAAAAAAAAAACTGACTTAATTGTGATCGCACACAAATGTAGGCTCATGGTAGAGTGGTCCAATTCAGAAAAAGATTAGTATTTTTTTGCAGAGAAATGATGAAAAATCTTTTCAGTGGCTCTGTCAAGACAAATTCACAAGGATGTGTAGCTTGACTAAGAGGAGACTCTTCGCCCTGAACAATAAGTTTCAGCTGGATGAGAGTCAGAAGAAGAAATGATCCACTTTGTTGCATTGTTGGCTGCTTGAAATCCAGTCCAAAATGCTAAACCATCTTGTAGTGAATAGGAGATGTTTGTAAGACATCCTCATCCTTTCACTCTCCACTCACTGTCCTTCCTTTCTTTAGTGTCTTTACTCAGCTGATCATGTTATCTCCTCATCTCCGCTCGGCTACATGTGTGAAAATGACTTTTATTTTTCCCTCAGCATGTGGAGCAGCTGCACAGTACTCGTTCTATGCCATTTGACCTTTGTCCTACATCTGCTGACTGCTCAGTGAAAGTTCAGCAAAACACTGCTTCCCTTCAGACGTTCTGAAACGTACGACTCGATTGTGTCACCACACAAACACTCATGCGGTCCTCGGGCGCAGCTCGGTGTCTGACGAGCAGTCAGCGCTGCATAGCAGGCTTATCAAGCAATGTCTTCGTCCACTGCATAACATCCTTCTCTCTAGACGTCACTTAGACACAATGTGATACATGTGGGATTTTATAGTACGAATTGGCCCATGAAGCAGAAATGGAACCACTTCTTCTTCTCTTTCATTTCACTGCCACCTGCTCAGGTTCATCACCCACTTTTCTGCCTTGAGCAGAAAGGAGAAAAAAGGAGAACAAATCAATTCCCATTGACATTTTCTCTTTGGTTTTCTCGCCCTTCTTTTCAGTCTTTTCATCCGAGTTCCTGTTGGGTTTGTCTGTCAGTTGCCACGATTGATTTTTGGAGCCACATCTTCAGTGACAATGAGTCCACACTGCTTTGGAGTGCGTGTGGGTGTGTGAGTGTGTGTGAGAGAGAGAGACAATGAGATGGGGACAATGAGCATGAGGGAATGCTGTGGAACAGAGTCCATGAATGAATGACCTTGTGTCCTGTTAGCGTGCTAATCTTAGCATGGAAACACGTGTATAGTGACCATAAGGCTTCGGACAGTAAACGCCTTCAACTTTGTCTGTCCATCCAGAATGTTGGACCAACAGCTGGACGTCCAGGAAGTGTAAAGATCGTTTACATTGTCTTGTAGATAATACGCCTGTTAGCTTAGCATTAAGACTGCAAACATTTTCCTCGTGTACACTCACTAATGTGTTGAATCTATATAAGGACAGAAATGTTAAAATAACAGATGGCCATCTTCAGTCTTGTGAGAGAAACGACAGATAAGATAGAAACTGGGAGGGATGGCAAGGTGATCCGACTGTCAGGGAGATTACAGCTTAAATGGATGGTCACAGGTTTGATTTCCTCAAAAACCAATCAGTAGCATTCAGGGAGACGAACCCCTGCCTCTACATTTAATTAGTAATTCTGAATAATATGAGCTGCCTCTAGCCTTTGTGTGTGTGCGCTGGTGCACAAAGTCCTAGAGACAGTAATGTGGTCAACAAAGAGCAGCACAGTACTGTGCGAGTGTTAAACTGACACCGACAGAGAAGAGTTTGAAACTGATGAACTTTGCTTCTCTGGATATATTCAAGGTCTGGGTTCAGTACATCAGACTCAGAGCCCGCCGTGACATTCAGTGCAGATAAGATGTGCCGTGTGACAATAAATAAACGAAAATGCGCCAAAGTCGGAGCAGCAGATTTTTTTCACATGTGCCAGACATTCAGTTTCTTTGACCTTGTTTTTTTGTGACTCTTATCTTCCAAACAAACTCATCTCCAGCCCTCGAAACCTGGAAACATTATTTTGCTGAGATCAAAGTTCATGTCAGAAACATTTAAAGATCAATGATGTCCCTTGTGTCATGACAAAAATCACTAAGGCTTTTAAAATTGCCCATTCAAATCAGTCTCCCCCCACAGCCTGCCAGTGGATAAACACACTCACATTATTGTAGATATTGACCTGGAGGTCAAATCAATAGCATCAATATTAAAAGCTCAATAGCATCCATGGTTAAAGGACAATAATATTTATTAATGATGCTGCTGTGGAAGCTTCAGGGCTAGTTCATGATGTCAAGAGAATAAAATATTAAAAATTAATGGTTGAATCCAACAAGTTCACTGACACATTATTGCTTTTTGAAATAAGCAGTACCTACATGTGTCTAAAATATTGCTGACAGTGGGCAGTCATGATTGCGTGCTCGGTTTTATCTATTTGGGGAATTGTTGAAAAGCGATGCTGAGCAGTTTCATTAAACGAGAAAGGGAAGTGTTGCTCAAGGGCAAGCCAGTGCCACATCTTAAAAGTCAGAGCACTGGTTAATCTGTGTCTTGACCTTTCTTGAGCCTCCAGGCTACTGCTGGCGTTTTCACCTCTCTGACTCCCCCCGAGGCCTACGTGTCACTCACAGACAGTTTGACGGTGTTTTCAATGATGCAGAAGATGAACTTGTCGGCGTGATTTGGTTTGTTTCATTGAGTTTGAATGTGAAAAAATATCTAATCTCACTCCAGGGCTTCGGTAGAGAAAAAAAACGAAGCGTGAGTGTACTGCAGTGTTTCAAGGCTTTTATGAGCCAAGAAAATTGTGATCATTCAGTTGCCCTGCATGAAACGTCTTGATGAGTCATCTTTGCATCCTGTTGTCGACGGACATTATTCGTCAGCTGTTGTCTCAGAACTGAAACAACATTGGGATTTGTGCTCAGACCCTGGGAAGCCCCATTTGGTTTGGGTGTGTGAAAACGATTTTTTCCCTCTCAGTTTCTTTTTCTTCATCATAGTGAAGCTTTTTATCTCAATACGGGGTCAGTGTGTTCTGTTCTGTCTGTTCCACCACTGTTGTTGTCCAGTTCGTTCTTGCAAACAGTGCCAGTGTGTGTGTGTGTGTGTGTATGCTCGGTGTTTTTGACTGCACTTGTGAATAATGAGCTATTTGATGATAAAGAAGCGCAGACAGTTATGCACCCATTGTTTCAAAGACATAGAAAAACTATAAAATGTCACACGGCTGCTTTTTTCAGTAGACCACACTTTAATTTCCCCACCAAATATTTTTGGTTATCTCGGTGTCATCAGGGCGGCGTCTGATGTTGCTTCCACTTTTAAACATGCAGTCTACTGATGCACTCAAGGGATTAAGTCAACAAAGTTAAGTTAAAGAGAGAAACTATGCAAGATTTTTACCTTAATTAAACAGCTTTGGAGCGACTGTGATGGTTAAATGACCTGTTACGGGGAGAATGGACGCTCTCTGTCTTCCACCTAGCCTCTCTTGGCTAAAAACCAGCCTTGCAAGAAGTGTCTCAGCTCTTGTTGACACAAACACACCTGTAACCTGTAATCTCTTGTTTATGAGGGAGAAGACTACACAAATATGATACGTAACGTTATCCATGGATCCATGGATTGGCTTCTTGCCGGCTTCGTTGAAAAAAAATGCGCATGGCTGGGGGGGTGATGATAGCGAAACAGCGAAAAAGCGACCAGACTTGCATAGTTCCCCTTTAAGATTGTCTACAAATATTGAGAGATGGAAATGATTTGAATGTATAGATGCTGTATAGTGCTGGAAAACTGTATAGGAAACTGTCCATGCTCTCTCTTTGTATGTGTGTGTGTGTGTGTTTACAGATATGATCACGTATGGCCATGTTGTTCTCCTTCCTGCTTTCAGACTCTTATCAGACCCACACAGGACAAAACTTCTCAGCTCTTTCAGTTGTAAGGAGAGCTGTTTGTTCTTGTGTGGCAATCGGGCCACAGGACTGTTATCCTGGGAATCGACTGCAGCTGCGAGGGAAAAAAAAACCCCATCAAAAATACTTTATTCCTCTTATTCCCCAGCTAATAAGGAACAGGCATGAAATCTCACTTCACATCATGACGGAGAATGAGGGTGCAGTTACTCAAGAAGAGTGTCAATGTAATTTTCCAAAACAGTCGATCGGGGAGAAAGAGTGGAGAGGAAAAGAGGGGGATTGATCGCACATTCTCTGACTAGAGAAGTGTTTGATTTCGATTAGGGAACTTGCCCATAGGCCAGGCATTGCCGCTCTGCACAGACCGTCTTTTTCATCATTATCGCAGCACAGAATAGTGGCACTGTCTGTTTGGTCGATGTCGTCGGATTATAAAACTTTTTCCAATGACTTCTTCAATGATTTTCTCTGTGCTTCTTACTTTCCTCTTTTGTCTCTTTACCCCCTTTGTGTGGTTCCTTTTTTTTTTTTTTTTTTTAGCTGGACAGAGCCCTATGAATGCAAATGTCGCTGACCGACTGAGTGATGATGTTAGACTGGTGCCAGAGCCAAGCTTCCCCTTCTCAGAATGATTTGACATAAACAAACTGTGTTGCAATAAAATTTGCCATTTGTTTATCTGACTTTCAGATCCGTATAGTCACTTGTCCTCAAAAAGCACCTACCAGCACATCTAGTGACTTCTTGGACAAGCCTTGGTCACAACAGCTGGTGACGACAGAAACAGAAAAACATGGGAATAAGAACAGCTTCTTTGGGAGTTTGGCTGAACACAAAGACAGAGGCAAACAGATAAAGGTGTGAAACTGGCTGTCACTAAGCACAATGACGATTTTACACCACATGCTAGTGCTCCATCTGGCCTTATACCTGGCTTTGACGTTTCTCTGTTGTTTTCTGTAGCGTGCCAATGCTCTTTTACCAGCAGCAGTTGTGGTTTAAAGTGTTTCTGTTGTCTTTCACATGAAAAACCACATGTACATGCAATCTCTTCTCTGAAAATCCCTGCTCCCATTGTTGTCGTGTCTGTTATGGGCATTAATGTCTTCACTTTTAATGTTGGATGTTAATTGTCAGGTGATGTCAGAATATACTCACTTTAACCTCTATTTTGTTTGACCTCTCACAATTCTCCTATTGTTACTCTCATTATTAGTTAGTTTTAGTTTAGTTCGTATACATTGTCTTTATGCGACGTGTTCTTCAGAGGAGGTCATTATGTGCAGTTCATTATGTTGTATGAGTGTGTTTAGTTGTTGTTTGCCGTTGCTACCCATTAGTCATTCGTTCCTCTGCCGTCTCTGTGTGTGTGTATGTTTACCAGCACATGCTCAGGTGTGCATGTGCATGCCTTTGTGTTTCTGTTTTCCCCCTTGACTGCACTATCCCCTAATGAATGTATGTATGTATGTGGCAGCACAGGGGGTTGGTTTAAATGAACTGGTCCGGTGCTCAGGGGCACGTTCAGGTTGGATTGGCCCCTCTGGAGTGCTGCTGTGTGTGTGTGTGTTAGAGCTAGAGCAGTGGGGGGAGAGGGGGAGAGGGGGAGACAACAGTGTGCATCAGTACGCTGATATGAACGTGCAGCTGCAGCTCTCATCATTTACGCAACATTAAATCTTTGGTTTTGGGTGAGTGAGTGTTTGGAAACATGCTGCTGTAAATACATGCAGAAAGAAAATGGGGTCTAGTTCAGGTTAGCATGAGTGTGTTTATCCCACTGAAGGCTGAATTTTATCATTTCAAGGATGAAAAAGTAAATAGTCCAAACCCAAGGACTTGCACGGGGTCTGTTTTCACTGCTCCGAGTTGAGGTTATCATATGTTTAATAATACAACCTGCACGCTCTTACTCCTGTTGCCATCGTGACCACTTCCTCTGAATTTTTAGAGAGATTTATGTCTGTGTTTACAGCTGTGTAGTGGCATTGTCGCAACCGTTCAGTCTGTTCCTGTCGGCGAGCAGCGTTTCTTAAACCAGGTGCTGCTGGGAAAGGCATTTTTTTTTGTGTAGTCACACCAGAATATATGAGACACTTGAGCAGGTGCTCGTGCCAAGGTGGTTTCAGATTTGAGTATCACTTCCAAGTTATGAAAGGCTCTGTGCAAATGATGTTTGATTTTGATTCGATTTTTTGGTGGAAATATCTGACCTCGTTCCCTCACACCTGGATTTTAGATGGAATGATCCGTCCCTGTAAAAAAAGACAAATCAACAACGGCTAAAGAAAGATGAAGGAGAAAAAAAAAGCGAGACTAAGTTCTCAACACATCTACTTCCTGTCTGCGAATCTCCTGTTCCTGTCCTTGACACCTCTTGTCGCTAAGCAACTCACCATGACAGCGAGTTGGGAGCTTCTAATTGGCTGTGGCTGTTAGTAAACACAGGATTTTAACTTTTTGAAGTGACAGATGAAGCGTCTTTATCTAATGCAGCGTACAGAGATGTATTGGACAGTTTTGTGTTTTAAGACGGCCGAACGTGACGTTTTCATTTCAAGACTCCGTCTCCAATAATTGTGTTTTTGAATATAAATATGACGCCTTCCAAATGCTTTTGCTGGGACGTGCAGTATGTGTGGTGATGAGTTTAATTTGTCCACTTCAACATCTGTTTTAGTGTAAAAATGTGTCGTTGCTCCATGTTCTGTGTATTTGACTGGATTTCAAATTTAAGGATAAACAGAATGATACTGACTTTCCTCTTCTTTCCCCTTCTCTTCTCTTTCTTGCTATCTCTCTCCCTCTCCAGCTTTGTTGCACAAAGTCGTCAAGTCCCAGGACTTCAGCCTTTTCCATTGGAGTGCAGGTTGGTCATCTGATTTATGCATCTTGCTCTTGTATAATTGGTGCACTTTTGTCTTTTCCTTCACCTTATGGCTGCTCCTGCCCTCCAGTCCTATCAGGTTCGATCTCATCTGGACTACAGCGACAACCTCCGCTGAGCCCTCTGTCAGGTCCCAGCTGAGTTCATTCCAGTTTTTTTTTAGTGAGGGCCGGTCCAGCCTCTCAAGCTGGACGGAGGAGAGACGAGTGGGGCCGAGGGCCCGGCCTTCGTGCTGCGACACAGAACTTCAAACCTCATAGAACACACCACAGACAGCACGCCTACAGATCCCATGAGTCCCCGGGAGAAAGGAGACACGTCCACCTCAGGTTCTTCAACCAGTCACCTCAGTACCGCAGAGTGCCCCTCACACAATGGGGTGAGTATCCAACACGTACACACACACATGTTTCATCCAGTTGGTCCAGAGCCATATGGCGTGGTGTGGGCTGGTAAAACTATCCCACCAACACACCCTTACATTAATAATTAAATTGGTGTTGTTAGCAGGGAAGTATGATATTCTGTAACTGACGCTGACCGGCAAAGTCTCTCAGTGTAATAACTTGGGTTTATAGTATCAATATCCCAGCATGCACCTTTCCCAGATAGTTACTTGACACAGTAACAAAGTCAACATGGTGCACAGTATGAGTCAGATGTTTTTACACCATGTAGCTACAAGCAGAATAGAATAGAATAGCAAAACACACACACACACACACACACACACACACACAGAGTTGTGTTCATTAGAAATAGTAATTAATGGTGTGGTCATTACTTGACCACAGTCTGTTGCTCCTGTGTGTATACAAGACGCTTTAGGACCAGATTTCCTCTGAAGACCTGATGTTTTCACAGATCAGAAAAGAAGATTAAACACCAGAGTTAATTAAACACTAGAAGATAAATTTGACCACACTTTTAAAAGAAGTGTTTTAAAGTTAAGAACTTGTTCATTTAAATCCGGTTTAGGAAAGTTTTGTGGGACAAGTTCTACTTGAAGGTTTTCCTGATGGGATGAATGTGCTTAAAGCCTTGACCAGTTAATATCAAAACATACAAAACAAGTATATTAAACATAATTCAAGATGAAAGAGTCATCAAGTAACACACCATTGCTCTTCCAGAGGCAGTAAAACACAAAGCAGAGACTGTTTTCATAACTACTGAACACACACATAAAAACCTGTGAACTTCATTACATAAAAGTGAATACAGTGAAAAACAGCTGTTTGAAAGGGAAAAAAGACACATTCAGGATATCAAAAGAGTCGATAAAAGTTACTAGCACCATAACGAAAGGGCTTGGATGTGTATTGCCTTGCTTAAGGGCCCCTCAGAAATAGCTGCTGAAGGTGATGTGTGCGTTAAATAATCAGTTTTTCAGGTTTGATTTTGCACAGTTTGGTCGTGAGCTTGTTTCCTCAGCATTTCAACCGCTGCCACCTCCACTTATTATCGACACCCTCACCACCTTCAAGGCTTTTGAAAACTCGGCGATGACTCACTCTGTGCCATAGTAATTAACAGTGCATTATAATAGGGATGTCTCAGCTTCGCCTGATGTTCCGTTTTACTTCCACTCCAAGGTCTGAAATAATGTGGATATTGAACATGTGCAGCGTTCACAGCCCCTAGAAATAGTCCTGCTATGTCTATATACAGATGTCTTCCTGGAAGGAAAGTAAACACATTACCAAAAATCTGTGTGATTAGCATCCCGTGACGACAACGTATTGAACTGATCAAACAAATGTGTCAGATACTCTCTCCCTCGGAGGCATCGCTTGTGTTCGCTTTTTTAGACTGCGCGTGCATGTGTGTGTTCAGACAAAGCTGCCGCTCTGTTGTTCAGTGTGAAAGGCAGTCGGTATAAAGCTGTTGATCTGAAACACAATAGTGTTCGTGTGTGTATTGTGTCTGCCTGTGAGCGGCCTTTTTTACCTGCTGTAACACAACACGGATACCTGAGAGGAGGCCAGGGGCCCCCTGACCCGACCAGCAAGGGTAGGCTGTCTTAACACCCCACAGGCTGCCCTTTTGAATTTTTCAATGCTTTGAGGAGGTGTTAGTGTGTGTTTGTGTGTCTCCATATGTGTTTGTGAGTGTTGCGGTACAGCTTTGGGGTTAGTATCACACATCCTGTTTGCCATCAGACTGGGTAAGAGGTATTTCTCTCTCTCTTTTCTTGTTTTATCTTTAATTATTTGTCCATGATTTTTAATTCCAAGTTAACATTTTTTCAAGTTTCCTGTTTTCCAGACGTCTTTTGAACTAGTCCCCATGAGATTGCGGTATTTGTGCGTCTTCCTGATCACTCCCCACAATCACAGAAGGAATTTTGGAAACAATGGCTGTTTACCTACCAAAAAAAAAAAAACTCCTCAGTATGAAGCATTTCATATGCAAATGTGGCTCTTGAAACACGTCAGAGAAATACCTCTAGAACAAACGCCCTGAAACAATTCAGTATTCAGTTTATACATGACAAAATTCCAGTGTCATCAAAGTTTAATTAAGTCTCTTTTACAGGTCGTTTAATTCAGTTCACGTAATTAAGAGTTTGTAGAATCTGAGACAGCTTTAGCTCCTAGGTGAGCCAGTTTCTTTGACAATTTGCTGCGGCACAGCTAATGGAAATTAGATTTTCAGGAGCGGGGAGAAGAAATCCTGCTGAGAGCTAAAAGAAGACGAAGAACCCGAGAAAGTCTGATAATGTCTTCTGTCTTTAATCCAGAATCTGAGAGCACGACTGTGTTTTTACATCGTTCAGAGACAGATACTTCTCTGTAAAACTTTGTTCCAACTTCATCGTGCAATGTGCGTTCAAGAAGAAAATGTACGCTTGAGTTTTATTACACCATGGACAACAAGGGAAATACCAATAAACATTGATCAAATACCTGTGAACAATGCCTTAGATTTTAGACATTACAGTCCTCTGCACATCCTTTCTTTGTGCTTTTGGTTTTTATTGCTCTCATACATTGACGCCCAGTCTGTGGATGCGGGATGTGACATTCAGTTACACTTCCCCTCATTGTGCCTGTCATCCACAATCAGTCTCAACCTCCCAGGGCTGATTATGTTTTCAACATCAAAATGCAAAACATTTGATGTTGAGGAGTAAACTGAAAAAAATCACATCAATGTTTAATGTAATGCATCGAAATGACCAAAGTTATTGAGTTGCACCTACATCTTAGTAAGTAATAATAGTAATACACAGCCTACATTTGTTTGATCCATGCGAGGTGGAGACTTAATGTCAACAATACACTTTTTTATGGCGAGTTTTTGTTTGGATTTAGAAATAATATATAATCTGTTGATCAGCGGTGCAAGGTATAGATGTAGTAAATGAGGAGAGTTCGGGTTACTTGGATCTCAGTAGCAGATGGTAGACAAGTAATCTGAGGTAAAATGGCTCAGAAAGCAACTAATGACTTTTGAAACGTACCAAGGCTCAAGGTGATCTCCAGCCCTGGTTTGATGTTCATCTTTTTAACAAGTGAGGCAACAAAAACAAAACAAAAGCAGCTTTGAATTTGCTTGAAAAAAAAGCAAAGATCCTTGATTTGAGCCCTGCGACTGTGAGCAGACTGATCAAAATCTGTGTTACTGTTGCCATACTAATGCTGATTTTTCATACCCTCCTCATGGTCATGGGCGAGAACAGAGGAGCGGTTTGCCCGAACACAGTGCCCTTTTTTAGTCAGGCTGTGTGTACGTGTGTGTGCGTGTGTGTTTGGAGCATCACGTCTGTTTTTGAGGGTCTTGGCGTGTTTTCCAAATTGTTATCATCCCAAGAGAGCATTGTGCACGTGTGAGTCACATGTTGATTCTTTCCGTCTGTGCCATGTGGGGGTTACAGTGTACAAGGGTAAGCTCTTCCCTCTTTGGCCATTTGCTTTCAGGCTCTCTTGTCATTGGTGCAATGAGTTTGAGCTGTGTTCCCATTGGCTGGCAGCTGTTCCCTGTATTGCAGCCCATACCAAAAAGCTAGCATGTGACTTTGTTTAACTTTGTTCCATGTTTCTCTGTAGGAGGGAAGTTTTTCCTACCTCCTTCACTTCCTCCTCAATTGTATCTTCTACTGACCTCAGCAGAATAAGAGCAGAGGTTCCTTATCACACACGCACATAAACACAGTGTCTCAGGTGTGTGTGCATGTGAACAGCCTTTAGGCAGGTCTACATACAGAGTGGCTAATCAGTCTGAGGGGAGCTGGCTGTATATTTTGTGTGTGAGACAGAGGAGGTGATTGGTCTTTAGGGGCTTTTAAGAAAAACTGCCTCATTTAATCGTGAGCAGAGTGAGTCTCCAGAGATCTCCTCTGTGCTCGTGTCTGTAGATCATTCGAGCCGAGCTGCTCCGCTCACACTATGAAAAGTGTTGGAAGTCTGTGCTGTTTTTTGTTTTTATGTTTTGTTTTTTTTTTGGTCATACTTTTATCATTTTATAATAGATATAAAACTTCAACTTATTTCATATTTATTGATGGTTATTGTTAATGTAAATTGACAAAGCTGATGATTTATGTCATTTGCAAATGTGAATATTTGACTAAAGTGTAACCAAAGTTTTGGGTTTTGACAGTTTGACAGACAAAAGGAGGAGTTTAAATGAGTCACCTCAGGCTTTGCCCATTTTCTCTGTTTGACATTTGACAGACCAAACAGCTGTGTATTTGCTTCTTATTGTCAGTCACCTATAACCTATAACAAGGAAAATAGCTCCAAACTCCTCTTGAAGCCAAATGTTCATGTTCATATTACACCAGCTGCAGCTCTAATGGGTTGAACTTGTTATCCAGTCTGTTTGATTTAAGGATCCAGACTGGTAAACATCCCCTCCTCGTGCATTTTCCCAGGAAAACCTTCCCTGGAAAAATGGGAACAGCTCTCAGCTCAAGTCTGCTGACAGCTGAGATGACGATTACCCAACACGTGCGACTGTGGCTCTGTGTCAGACATGAAGCCGGCCCACCTTTGCTGACCCTGCACTGTTTCGGTCAGACACGATGAGCTGCCATACAATGAGTTTTTTCCGAGCCGAGGCTGGACTCTTCCCAGGTGGATGGGATCTCACTCATACTTTAACACTGAGCGAAATTTGACTCCATCACCTCTGCTATGATGACTTGTTGGAGAGCAGCTGAAGCGGAGGCACGTGTGGCGAGCATACTGAGATCATCCAAGGAGTGTGATCGAGTGAGTGAGTTAGTCTGTGTGTGTGTGTGCGTGCCCGTAAGCACATTAGTGTGCTGGGATAGCCCAAATTTCCAAGAACCTTAACCTACTTGACATCTTCAGTGCTCCTCGTGTCTGCGTCTCCTCTGTGAGTTGTTACTAGATCTGATTACAGTGACTCCAGCTGAGCAGGCGACAGCCAAACTCTCCGCATCACCTGGCGCTAAACCTCAACACTGCAGCTTTCAGTCTGGATTCAATTCAGTGCAGCTGAACAGATGTTTCAGGGGAAAAGAGAGCAGTTTCTGCTCCTTTTCTCAAGCTGGCAGCTGATCATTTTTTTTCCTGTCGATGTGTAAACACCCCGGCAGCTTCCTCTTTGCAGCTCAACCCTCTGGTATCAGTCACTAACAAGAACACACACAACAGAAATATCAAGCTGAAGTATTAGTAGATCACTTTGTTTTCACAGTTTTTACTTCCTACATCTCGTCGCTGTCCCGTGAAAAACACGGTTCTGTTTGCAGATACATTTGCAGTGAGAGCGAGTGTGTTTTGAAATTAAAGCAGATGATGGTACCTGCCAAAGTGGCCGAGAGTGTGTGAACATTTCAAACAGGACACAGAGATATTTGTCACATCTACTGTCTGGAGGCAGATCTCTGACCTTTGACCTCTGTATGTTCAGTTAGTAAACTAACACTCTGGCAGATTTTTATTTGTAGTATAGTGTAAATGTTTTTTAGTTTGATAGTGATTGAAGTAATATTTACTTTCTGATTTCTACATATAGTAAGAAGCTTTCTGTTTCAAGAGCGGGTCATGTGATCGCTCACCGAGACGAGTTCAGACCTGTGGGAAAAATGATATGGCTCATTTCCATACACTTCCTCTCTTTCTCTTAAACCTGACAAAACAAAGCACTGTGTGACTGTACAGTGGTAACAGGTGTAGTACTTGAGTAAAATGGGGTCCCCAGTGAGGATGTAGCTGATCATAAATCAGCTAAACCTGCAGGTTGTAGGCCAAACGCTTCCCATTCATCTCTGCCTCTTCCTCCTTATCTTCATACTGGAAGTGTATTCACCAACATGCTGCTGTATCAGACGCTGCCCCCAATTCCAGTATGTCCTCAAGGTAGTAAGTGTTATAGCACAGTCACATCGCACTCTTTTGTTCTTTTGTTCTATATGAAATTGGGAATAGTGTGTGTGTGTCGTGTGTGTGCGTGTGTGTGTCCTCATGCTTCACCGGGCCCTGTATCATCTGTGCAGGTGTGAATCTGCTGCCTTGTCTGTCAGGAGGCACCAGTTTAGTGATGGCATATTGGGTACACTTAGAGGACACCCTGTTGTCCCCCTACACACACACACACACACACTCTCAGTTATTCACACCCATCAAGAATAACCTCACAGTCCACAGTAAGGCAGGCAGCATCTGGATTGAAGCCGACTCCTACATCACATGCACGCATGGACACACACGAGAGGCTGTTACTAACACACACACACACACAAAGACCGCAGAGCACACGTGACTACTTGGCAGGCACCCAGATACCCTCTGCTCACATAGTATACTCAATCACTGGGGCTTATACACACACACACACACACACAACTGCACACAATTGATGTCAGTTGTCACCTTTATCTCGGCTTTGAAACACAGTGGATTTATGAGAACGTGGTGTTACAGTTGCACGCCTTCAGGTGTGATGTAAACTTGTGTGTCTGTGTGTGTATGCGTGTGTGTCCTTACAATACACAGCAGCAGACTGAGATTTAACCTCACGCATGACTGAGCACACACTCACACAAAGTATATATGCAGGCTGATGTAAGAGTAGACAACTCAGACTATAGGAAACTGAAAGTAACTGTCAATAGAAGGCGCTGCATGGTCAACACACACATGCGCGCACACACACACACACAAGCGGGGACGATGCAGTCGGAGTGTATTTTGCTGGTGGGACTTTAAAAATGGGTTAGTCATGCATTATATATACAACAGGACATCTCTCTCTCTCTCTCTCTCTCTCTCTCTCTGTCTCTGTCTCTCTTCCTGCAGTCCCCTTGTCTGTCTCACTGCTTTTCTCTGATTTTCTCATTCTTGTCTTTCTTCTCTTCATCAACCTCCTCCTCCTTTTCTGGAGTAATAAAAGGAGCAGGAGCCACATCTTTTATAATCACTTCCTTTCAGAGGAACGTGTTGTGTGTGTGTGTGTGTGTGTGTGTGTGTGTGTGGAGGAGATTGTGTGTCTGTTTTGGCATTAAAGAAATGAGAAAATATGTGCACATGTCATGTGCTCCTGCTCCTGCAGGATTTAATGCAGATATGCCCCCCCCCCAAACCTTATCAGCGTTGTCCACCTGAATCCACACAAAAACGCCACTGTTTTTAGTGTGTCAGCGTGTGTTTGACTCTGTGTGTGACTGTGTTTGTGTGTGCGTGTGTGTCAGTTATGATAAATGACTGTGTATTTATCACAAAGCGCGAGTCGTATTAATTCTGTCCCTGGTTGCACCGTGGTGACGGCCATTGTGTTAGATTGAATTCACACTGTCTAATTGTCTGTTTATAAATGGAAGGTTACACACGCTGTGTTTTCATCTGCTCCGTCAGAGACCGTTGTTAATTTTTGCCCGTTATGATTCTATTAAGATGGTTTCATTGGGTACGGTTTAGAAAAGAGATTCAGATCAAACCAATCAGAAATAAAAACATACTTTATACATAACTTCTGTAACTTTCACAAATTTAGCAAGTTCACTGCAGGTCAAAGGTCGTTTCAACATGAGGTGGAAAGGTTTTAGTTTCTTGTTACAGCTGCAGCTTCCAACTTGTTTTAGATGTCACTTGATCGCCTGCTGATAGAATATATTAATTTAATAAAACATTCAAAACACACAAATCGATTTGTAAAATGTTCATTTCTATAATCACTGCTCGTTTCCTGTGATTGTTTGGCTCATCATGTCAGCTTCCTTAAGTTTTGTGAAATCATATAATCTGAGAAGTGAACATCACTCACATGATGTAAATCCACCACATATCCAGAAGTCACAGACACTGGGAACAGCTGCTTTTAGATATGTCTTATAGTTTCACTTCATTACTGGTGATGTCACATGATGCTGAACTAATCTGGTTAAATGGCCAGTGTCAATATAAAAGGCGTAGTTCCAGGCTTATTATTTATAATGATGATGAACCTTTGAGGAGGATCTGTCGTCATGTTGAAGTTCGTTTGCATGTGAGAGGAGCATTGTGTAAGATGGGATCAATTAAATCTCACACATCTGAAGGGAGGATCCCTGCTCACTGCAGGGTCGGACTAAAGGTCACTCCTCTGTCTTTCAGTCACACGTCACTTCATTCATCCAACAAAGCTCAAATGCCCCAAGGAAGTAAAACTCACTTAAAAAAAAAAAAAATCCTTTCTTCTCATAGATAACGTCCTATATGTCATAAAACAGCCCTTCCTCTAACATCCCTCCTTGTCTGGTTGTTTTCTTTTGCAGAGTGTCCCAGAGTGCGACAAGGAGAGAAGAATAAAAGAAGAGGATGACAGAGGAAGAGAAGGAGGGGGGGAGAGGGACCAGGATGAGGATGAGAGGAGCAGCGATGAAGGTTTCATGGGGATGACTCCATTACTGCAGGCTCACCATGCCATGGAGAGGATGGAGGAGTTTGTACACAAGGTATGGACCACACACACACACACACACACACACACACACCCATGCTGAGCTGATTCAATAGCAGATACTCCACGTGAGTTGTCCTCCTGTAAGAGAACAGATGTGTTGGAGCACCACGCCTTGAATTCCTCCTCCCTCTGAATTAGTTCATCTTCCCGAGAGCGATGTTTGTTTTACAGAGGCAGTTTTCTAACAAAAACACTCCATAAAAGCTCACAGTAAAAGACTCCAATATGCTCCAGATTTGCTCAGGTTTTGCAGGTTTTTCATTCAGTTTCCAGTTTTTTGTTTGTTTATGAGTTGTACTCAACCTCTGCCAGTGTCAGACATGTTTAGTCCTGGGAAGGAGCCAAAACTGCAAAGCATTCAAAATGCATGTCACAATCCAACCGACTTTACTGGTAATAAAATGTTTTATTGAGTAGTCTGCAAGTGGAAAGGTGATAAAAACAAGCAAATTCTTGTTGTTGTTTTTTTTTTTTCCTTTATTACATCGACACTGGCAGGAACTCTGGGCATGTGATTATAGTTTTGACGTGTTTCACGACATATTCTGAGAAGCCGGTTTACGTCCTGCAGGAGTTTCTGAATCAACTGTGTGTTATTACTTTGAGATGAAAATGATAAATGAGGCAGACATGAAGAGTTAAAGGGTTTAAAATGTGGACTCATATGATCCCTGCTTGGACTAATATTCACTCTCACACACACACACACACAATGAGAGGCTTCTGAAATTGCAACCAGCAGGCTGTAAATTAGGGGAATTAATCACTCTGGAGAGAAAATGTCAAAGCTTCTTTCTCTCTCTCCGTCTTCTCTCTGCTGGCGGTGTCGCCATATCGCACTTCACTTTATTTATTTACAGTGCCTGACCCCCTTGCTGCTCATTTGACACTAACATCTGCACTACACACCCTTGTGATCACATACTGTACTCTAGTCTTACACACACACTCTCAAGGACATGTAATAAACAACCAGCTGTTTTCCATTAAGAACATTTAGATTCAATTGTGTGACATTTTTCCAAGCTTGAACACAATGTTTCTGTGTGTGTGCGCTTTATTAACCAATCAGGTATGGGAAGGCCGGTGGCGTGTCATTCCTCACGACGTGCTCCCCGATTGGCTGAAGGACAACGACTTCCTGCTTCACGGCCACAGGCCGCCCATGCCTTCATTCCGCGCCTGCTTCAAGAGCATCTTCAGAATCCACACAGAGACGGGAAACATCTGGACACACCTGTTAGGTAGGACACGCACACACTTGACTCTTTCATACGAACTCTAACATGGTTAAATAACAAATGCACAAGACTGAACACACACACACACGTATATACACACTTATACCACATGACAGTCAGGATCAGGACATTCACACCAGCAAGAACAAGACAGTGTCTGTTTCCATAATGTTTGAGTTCACTCTTGTTTTTCAGCTTAATCATCGTGTTTTTAACCAGGTCTCATTAGGCAACAAATCCATGCGTACAGTGTTACACAAGAGCAAGACCAGGCTGATCAGCTGCTATAAACACTGTTGTGTTAATGGCTGAAATGAGGTTGATGCAAGAAAAGCAAGTTGTTATTTGTTTTGATTCTCCTTGAGTTCATGAGTTAAACATGTGTTTCTACATGTGGAAATGCTCCCCCCAGTTTTACATTTTCATGAAGCCAGATTCGTTCCTTCTCGTCGTCTCTAGTCTTGAAAACAACTTTGTGAATATAAATTTGCTCTGCTGCCATCTAGTGGTGGAAATGGTTTACTGCACCCGAACGTTGTGGTTTGAGTGAGGGCTTGTCAAAGTGTTTTGTTTTCGTAAATCATAAAAAAATGGATGTTCAGTCATCACTTTGGTTAAGATGATTTCTCTCCTTCCTCTGCCCCCCCCTTCTCTCCCCCTGTCTCTCTCTGCAGGCTGTTTGTTTTTCCTCTGTCTGGGGCTCATGTACATGTTCAGGCCCAACATGTCCTTTGTGGCTCCAGTCCAGGAGAAGGTGGTGATCGGGATGTTTTTCCTGGGAGCCATCCTCTGCCTCTCCTTCTCCTGGCTCTTCCACACAGTCTACTGCCACTCTGAGGGCGTCTCTAGGGTTTTCTCCAAGTAAGACGCACACACTGCAAACACACACATAATGACACCTCATTCCTCCTGATGACTAGAAAGCTCACGATGTTGTCCCGTGTTCTCGTCCAGGCTGGACTACAGCGGGATCGCCTTCCTGATCATGGGCTCATTCGTCCCCTGGTTGTACTACTCCTTCTACTGCTCCCCTCAGCCTTGTTTCATCTACCTGATAGTGGTGTGTATACTGGGGCTGGCCGCCATCACCGTCTCCCAGTGTGACTTCTTCGCCACGCCGCAGTACAGAGGAGTCAGAGCGGGTAGGGAGATATTCCAGCATTTATATGTTTTATATCATCTCTCTCTGCTCCCATCAGCCTCGTTGGACCTAATGTTTTTCCGTGTCTCTCTGTGTAGGAGTGTTCGTGGGCTTGGGTCTGAGCGGCGTGGTCCCCACACTGCACTTCGTCATCAGTGAGGGTCTGATCAAAGCGACCACCATCGGTCAAATGGGATGGCTGCTGCTCATGGCGATGCTCTACATCACCGGAGCCTGTCTGTACGCCGCTCGCATCCCTGAGAGGTTCTTTCCTGGCAAGTGTGACATCTGGGTGAGTGTTCAAGAAACGCAAACAGTTCCCTACTATAATCCCAAAGCAGGAGCTGATCCGCTCTCCTGCACATGTCTGATTTACCCTTTTGTCTCTGTCTGCCTCTCATTTATAGTTCCACTCCCACCAGTTGTTCCACATCCTGGTTGTCGCTGGAGCTTTTGTTCATTTCCACGGTGTCTCCAACCTGCAGGAGTTTCGCTACACGGCAGGAGCCGGTTGTGCTGAGGATGGCACTCTCTAACTGACTCACTTATTGGCTCACTTTTTTTCGGGGAGGCACTGGTTCTAATGATATGCACAGAGTTACAAACACACACACACACACATACACACACATGAACACACACACTCCTCAAACATACACACAAAAACCGAAGACACACACTCTCTCCCCCAAACTGAAGGCCAATGTGGCTTGTCCAGTGTGTGCTTGTGTGGGTAATACACATGATGGCCTCCCAGGGGGCGCAATTAAAACTGACTGAGGAGGTTTTTGGTCTCTGTCTGTCTGCCCATCCACTCTCCACCTCCTGCGGCTCTTTTGCTTTGACTATAAAACCACTTCCAAGATGATGTGTTTTATAAAAATGATTTTTGGGACTCTACTCTTTCCAGGAAGTATGTCCGTCTGTGGGACGGGGCGGGGGGGCAATCAAAACCTCCCTTCAGTAATTCTGCATTTTCTTATGTGTTGTTCTGACATTTAATGATTTAATTTGAAAGCATAATTATGGCTTTCAAAAAAGACAAAACAAAAAAAAAAAACATTTTGGGGTGGTTTCTTTTTTTTTTTCTTTTTGCAGGATGCTGTTTTCCATGTCACATTTTAGAGCATTCACACATGGAAAAAAAGAAAGAATCAAGTGGAAAATGTTTTTGAATTTCTTCCATGTTTGTGAAGGTTGGAGGGGAGGCATGTCGGGGTGGGTGGGGGGGTTAATAGTCACTTTTAAAAGTTTAAAAAAAAAACTTTTCCATGTAAATAAGATTTCTAAATTTTGGGTTATAGATTTGTATGAAATATATATGAAAAAAGAACAAAAAAAAGTGTTACAATGGCAAGAATAAATAAATATGTAAGATGAAAAATCAATTAAAGATGAGGAGAGGAGGTGTTATTATCTACACTTGTTCTGGCAGTGAGGTGCAGTGGAGCGAGTAATAGATTCTGTGATTGGAGGGAGGTGCTTCAAACTCTTTCATTAAGTCTGTATATGCAAGGATGAGCAGTAGAGGTGAAGAGGAAGTAAAAGGCACAACACCTGAATCTTATCAAATAATGTAGTTTGTCACCAGTGCAGGTGGGAAGTGACAACAGAGTCACTTTTCTGACCTAAACACGTGGAAATATAAAAAAGAAGACGACAGAGCAACTGTCCTCTGCTTAGTCCCCCCCCCCCCCCACTCTTGTGTTGAACCTGCGGCCTTGTGCTTTTTAACCATCACAGAGTCAGATCACTGTTATCAAATCAGACCCGAGGCCTCGTGAATCAGTCGTCCTCATGTGTGCTTGAAACCAAATATAATGTCAAAACGATGAAACATAAAAGTCATCATGATATGTAGCCATTTTCATTTATCTTCTTACTGTAAATTGTCTCATTTATCTAATGACAAAACTAATTTCTTTACCACCAGTAAGTTCATTCTTTTTTATGACATGCCCTCAAATGACTCCATTAAACACAGGGAAAATTTTAAGACAAGACTCCAGAGTCATTTGGTACTGTAAATCTGCAGTATTAATACAGTACAGATGCAGTTCAATGTCGTGATCCTCCTCCATCTTCCTTGATAAGATTCACCTCCACACAGAAACAGAAACTGTTTGAAAACTTGTTCTTCTTTCTGCTTGGATTGTATTTTAATTTATCCACTGCTGTTTTTGGTATTATAATTATTATTGCAAGCTTTAATTTCATTTTTTTCTTCTTCCTCTCTGATCTTTTATTTGTTTTTTCATTTGTTTGTCTCGCTCAGCCACAGATCATCCATCATTTGTGATGAGCAGAGCAGAGTCTCTCACCCTAAAAATAGCAAAAAATAAATCATGACTCTTAAGTTACAACAAGGTAACCTTGTATACATTGTCTGACAAAACCAAAACACCGCACAGGCACAACAGAAACACTTCAATGCTGAGCTCATTAAACTGTATTTTTGTGATTGTTTGAAATTTAGGTTTTGCGAATTTCTCAAAAGTTCAATTATTATTTGAATGATCTGCATCTTTTTGCATCATGCTTTGCTTTGAAGAAGAAAAAAAGAAAATCTTATTTTCATTTTCTGTTTTTATTTTATCTAGTTTATATTAATTTATTTCTCTTTGGGGAGCGCATACTGTCTGTTGAAGCACACGTTCCGTTCTGATGGGAGTGTTTGATTGCAATAGACCTTTATATCTGCTGTATTGTTCTAATAAAACAGTTTTTTGATCTGTTTTCTTGTTCTTGTTTGTGCAGCACAAAATACTGTAATATTTTGGAAACAAAGTCATAATATTTCAAGGACAAAGATTCAATATTTCAAGAGATTAACCGGAAATATTTATTGAAAAAAGTTGTAATATTCACAGAAAAGGCTGCAATTTTCAAGATGAAAAGCTGTATTATTTGAAGAAAAAAGTTGTAATTTTTCAAGAAATAAGATCAAACATTTTAAGATAAAGTTGATATTTTTCAAGAAAAAACTACAGTAACATCATCAGAAAAATTGAAAATATTTGAGAAAAAAGTGAGTATTTCTAGAAAAAAAAAGAAAATGCGGTAATATTTTGAGAACAAATTTGATTTTTTTTTTTTTTTAACACAAATACTATAATATTTCAAGAAAATAGTTATATTTTATTGATGAAAGCCATGTAAGAAAGCTGAAGTATATTATAAGAAAAGTCATAATATTTCAAGGACAAAGATTCAATATTTCAAGAGATTAACCTGAAATATTTATTGAAAAAAGTTGTAATATTCACAGAAAAGGCTGCAATTTTCAAGATGAAAAGCTGTATTATTTGAAGAAAAAAGTTGTAATTTTTCAAGAAATAAACTGTAACATTTCAAGATAAAGTTGCAATTTTTCAAGAAAAAACTACAGTAACATCATCAGAAAAATTGAAAATATTTGAGAAAAAAGTGAGTATTTCTAGAAAAAAAAGAAAATGCGGTAATATTTTGAGAACAAATTTGACGTTTTTTTTTTTTTTTTTTTTAACACAAATACTATAATATTTCAAGAAAATAGTTATATTTTATTGATGAAAGCCATGTAAGAAAGCTGAAGTATATTATAAGAAAAGTCATAATATTTCAAGGACAAAGATTCAATATTTCAAGAGATTAACCGGAAATATTTATTGAAAAAAGTTGTAATATTCACAGAAAAGGCTGCAATTTTCAAGATGAAAAGCTGTATTATTTGAAGAAAAAAGTTGTAATTTTTCAAGAAATAAGATCAAACATTTTAAGATAAAGTTGATATTTTTCAAGAAAAAACTACAGTAACATCATCAGAAAAATTGAAAATATTTGAGAAAAAAGTGAGTATTTCTAGAAAAAAAAGAAAATGCGGTAATATTTTGAGAACAAATTTGATTTTTTTTTTTTTTTTTTTAACACAAATACTATAATATTTCAAGAAAGTAGTTATATTTTATTGATGAAAGCCATGTAAGAAAGCTGAAGTATATTATAAGAAAAGTCATAATATTTCAAGGACAAAGATTCAATATTTCAAGAGATTAACCTGAAATATTTATTGAAAAAAGTTGTAATATTCACAGAAAAGGCTGCAATTTTCAAGATGAAAAGCTGTATTATTTGAAGAAAAAAGTTGTAATTTTTCAAGAAATAAACTGTAACATTTCAAGATAAAGTTACAATTTTTCAAGAAAAAACTACAGTAACATCATCAGAAAAATTGAAAATATTTGGGAAAAAAGTGATTATTTCTAGAAAAAAAAGAAAATGCGGTAATATTTTGAGAACAAATTTGATTTTTTTTTTTTTTTTTTTTAACACAAATACTATAATATTTCAAGAAAATAGTTATATTTTATTGATGAAAGCCATGTAAGAAAGCTGAAGTATATTATAAGAAAAGTCATAATATTTCAAGGACAAAGATTCAATATTTCAAGAGATTAACCTGAAATATTTATTGAAAAAAGTTGTAATATTCACAGAAAAGGCTGCAATTTTCAAGATGAAAAGTTGTATTATTTGAAGAAAAAAGTTGTAATTTTTCAAGAAATAAGCTAACATTTTAAGATAAAGTTGATATTTTTCAAGAAAAAATTACAGTAACATCATCAGAAAAATTGAAAATATTTGAGAAAAAAGTGAGTATTTCTAGAAAAAAAAGAAAATGCGGTAATATTTTGAGAACAAATTTGATGTTTTTTTTTTAAAACACAAATACTGTAATATTTCAAGAAAATAGTTATATTTTATTGATGAAAGCCATGTAAGAAAGCTGAAGTATATTATGAGAAAAGTCATAATATTTCAAGGACAAAGATTTAATATTTCAAGAGATTAACCTGAAATATTTATTGAAAAAAGTTGTAATATTCACAGAAAAGGCTGCAATTTTCAAGATGAAAAGCTGTATTATTTGAAGAAAAAAGTTGTAATTTTTCAAGCAAAAACTACAGTAACATCATCAGAAAAATTGAAAATATTTGAGAAAAAAGTGAGTATTTCTAGAAAAAAAAGAAAATGCGGTAATATTTTGAGAACAAATTTGACGTTTTTTAAACACAAATACTGTAATATTTTAAGAAAATAGTTATATTTCATTGATGAAAGCCATGTAAGAAAGCTGTAGTTTATTATAAGAAAAGTCATAATATTTTAAGAAAAACTTAAACTTAAAGAAAAACTTAAGAAACTTCATAATATTTTGAGAAGCAAGTTTTACTATTTAAACTAAAAAAGCTAACATTTTGAGGAGAGATATTATGTAGATATGATATACAAAAGATTTGATATATTAAGAAAAATGTCAAGACATTTTGAAAAAAAAGTTGCAAAATTTCAAGAAAAACGGCTGTATTATTTTGCGAAACAAACCCCTCATATTTCAATAATACAACAAAGTTGTATTATCTCAAGGAAAAGTTGTAATAGTTTGAGTAACAAGTTATAATATTTCAAGAAGAGAAGCTGCAATTTTGGGAGAAAATAGTTGTAACATATCAAGAAAACATGGTAATTTTTTGAGAAAAAATGCAAAAAGTACTTTTCAAGAAAAACATTTTGAGAAAATAGTTGCAGTAATACAAGAAAAAAAGCTTTAATTGAGCAATCAGTTGTAATATTTAGAGGAAAAATTTGTGATATTTCAAGGAAAAAGGGTAAAATATTTCTGAAAAAAAAAAAAAGTTGCTGTATTCCAAGTACAAGTATAATATTTCAAGAGAAACATTGCCGCATTTCAAGTAACAGCAATAATATTCCTAGAAAAAACTTGCAATATTTCAAGGAACAGGATTAATATCATGAGAAAAGAATCTTCCAGGAACTACATCATTGATGTGGTTATAGTGATGTTTGTCTTATTTTTGTTGTATTTGAGGTGGTTGAGTTACAGCAATTAAAAACAAAACTAAAGAATCAGAAAAGTCAACATCCAGTTCCTTTTTATTTTTCTTATAAAATGTAGACATTGTGGACAGACCAGTTCACAAAAAAATCTAAATCTAAATATTCAGACTCTTTGAAAACAGAATCACAACATAGAATCATATTTTTTTTTTAACTAGAGTCACTTTCATACATACAATTCAAACTTCTTTATTCCTTATGTCTCTCCTCTCTGACAAGCATGAAGAACAACCTTTACAAATGAATAATGACACAGAGAACGCAATGACAAAAGGAAAACAAAAATACAACTTAAAGTATTTCCAAAGGGAAACAAATAGATTTTAAAGCGTAATGCTGCAAATACATTCTTTTTTTCCAGCAGAGACAAACAAAAACAAACAATAAGCACTTTGGTCTTCCTCCTCCTTACACTGAAGATGATAATGCTAGCATTTTTATGAATGAAATTAGTTTCAGTTAGCAAATGGCTAACTAACTGAGGCAACAATTCGTGTCAGCATTATAACATGTAAAATGTTTTTGTGGGCATGATAACTTCACGTACCATGTAGAGGCAACTCCGACAGTGACGCACAAGCAGATGAGGTACAAAAAAAAAATCTCTTAACATTGAAAACAGGTGTAACTTCTTTTCTCCCATTTTAAAATCAGTTTTTAAAGTGCATATCTTGATTCATGTTCAAACATGTTATGAAGTTTTAACTGCAGTAATTAGAAAGATGTGGCAGGCAGAAGAGAACTGACTGGCACATCAATCTGCCGTCAAAGTAGCTCTGGGAGTTTGATATCAAATTTAATATAAAATCCAATCAACACTGACTGATATAAAAACACCAATCAGATTGTCCAAAAAATGTTCAGAACAGCTAAGACTCTTCATGTGGTGATGATATGCAGTCGTATCAACCAGAAAATTATATTCAATGGTTTCCACATATGCTGCACCTGCAAAGACACAAAAAAATCCTGATAATTTCTCAAAGTTTTTGAATTTTTGTAACTGAAGAGCTCCAGATAGCAACAATTCAATATTTTCATCACTGAGCCAGTGTCTTTTTAATACCAGCTCCCATGTTTTTATAGTAAGAATGAGACATTTTAAAGAAAACTTTGAGAAAATAAAAAAAGGATAAAAAATCTGAGGTGAAAGCAGATTATATTTCTCCTCAGATCAAAACCACTACCTTAATTGGCTTTACATGCAGCAGATAGGCCTCTCTGTAAATCTGCGTCAAAGCTCAAGAATGCCTGAGGTAAACACCATCAACCAAATCTCATTTATTACCTGCATGTCGTAACATATTATGAAAATATCCTGAACATCAGCTCTGTGAGGGAACGTTACCTTCACATGTCTTGCTAGAAATACTGTTAAAACCACCAACCATTAAAACACTGTTTGAAAAAAAAGAAAAAAAAGAATAAATACAAGGGAATCAAAGTCATAAAAAGTCCTCATCTGCAGGATTTCTTCAATTTGCCTACACGTTCAGTAAATGTCACCTCTTCTCCCTGGATGATTGTTTCTTTGCAGTCCTGATGTCACCTGGCGTTTCACCTCTCCCCACATGAGAACAAAACCACAAACTATTTTGTCAGATAAGTCAGCAAACAAAAGAACATTAACAGATATGTAAATGTAATTTTAAATCATTTACATCTGGGAGCCTCTATTCCCTTGAGTAGGATATAGAAGGTGGTTGCAAAGTCATTTTAGGGAGCTAAGATCTCACTAAACAAACAACCTTTACATTCTTATTTGTCAAATACCAGGAACTGAACCGAACAAATCTAGATGTTACATTTGAGTCGACTGTTTTCTTCACCAAACCAGCCAGGATCAGCCAGATAATTGCAAATCGCTATGACTATAGTTCGATCAAAATGTGATTCAAATATTTGCTGCCATGACTGATTTATTTTTCACAAATTAAATCTTTAGAAACTTGAAATCAAAAATATTCGCTTTCTCTGTCAGAAGAAAACCATGGGGCATTACATATATATATATATATATATATGTGTGTGTGTGTGTGTGTGTGTAAATAAAGGGTTTTAAGGTTGTCACAGAGTTCGAAGTTTTGTTTTGAAACTCACTCAACATAAATAATAACTTTAAGTTGAAGCAAATAAAACACAAAAATTACAAAAAAAAATTTCGCCGTGTCGGCAGCTCAATTCTTTGCCTTCATATTTGCGAATGAACTGAAATGAAAAACGGTTGCACTTGCAGCTTGGAACCTAGATCCTCACAATAATAATAATAATAATAATAATAATTGCTTATAATAATAACACTTTTTGTAGACAGGTTGAAAAATAGCATTGTTGTGTGTCTTATAACACAAAAATGGAAACAAACTAGAATTCAAATAAACCCTAAGTAAAAACACTGAGTGGGTAAATAAATAGTTTGTGAATTGCACAAAGTGAGAACGCTGAAGGTCAAAGCACTCCGATAGGTGGAGACTGACGAGTTGACACTGTTCCCGTGTTCACTGTCACGATTTGATCTTCCACAGCTGTGAACACACAGAAACAAAAAATTAGACACAAAGCTTCAGATTCCCAAAGACAAACAGAAGAGATTCATCTGTGTCCTGCACTGATTCTTCACATGGACAGTTTTAGGGTCAAATGCTTGATTCTGCTTCCAAGAGATGTTTAAATGCTACAATCATAAGTAAAACTTAATGGTTGTGTCATGTTGTAGGTGTCATGTTGTAGGTGTCAGGTTGACAGCGACGTACTGCCCCGCAGCTCAAGCGCGTCACTCGGACTGTATTTCCTTTTCTTCCCAGTCCTGACAACTGCTGCCCCTGCCATTGTCGTCGTCAGGGGCAGGAGGCGTGCACAGTTGAGCCCGAGTGAAGGGGCCAACGAACAAACCTGCAGACTCTACCTGTAACTGTCTCTGTGTTTATTTTGTGGAGCAGTTCATGCTGAGGTTGAACAGTTCTCTAAAAATGTGTGGTACAAAAGTCTTGCTATTAAGATTTACCTTCAGGTTAAATCCTAACAGGTCAGATATGACTCCTGACACTGCGGACAGGATGACCACCTGTGTGATGTTGTACAGCAGAGGGTTCATGGTCAAACCGTACAACCTGAACGGAGTATCCAGCTCCTGGACAGAGAGAGTGACAAGAAGAGTTAAACACATTAGTCGGAAGATTAAATACCTCAGTCTGTCTGGTGTCATGGTAAACCTGCTCCTTCTGTACCTTGAGTAGTTTGGTAGCCAGTTTTAAGACGTTGTTGACCAGTGTCAGCTCCTCTTTCTTGTTTGGCTTCTTTTCCATCTTCAGATACAGGTTGATCTGTCAAACACAAAGGGACATATGTGTGAGTGTTTTCCCACACAGTTCATGTGCCGTGCGACTCCAGTGTGTGTTTGTTACCTGTTCAGTGAGCAGTATGGAGGTGTTGCTGTACTTCTTGCTAGTCTCGGAGCCCAGAGTGACGAACCTGAGCAGAAACAGGGACAGGCTGGAGCACCAGATCACCAGCTCCCAGTTATAGTGACACTCCAGGAACGTTTCATGGACGTGGAGCAGCTGTAGAGAGAGAGAGATCAGCGTGTTACTCAGGCTCAAGAGATGTTTCTTTTCTAGAGTGAAGGCTTCTCGGGTGAGTTTCAAGTCAATGTTACTGTTTGTAATTATATAATCAATCTCAATCTCATTTATAATTATAGATGAAGAATAAAAAACAACTTTTCTATCAGTAGAGAACATCTGCTACACTCATAACATTTTCATTTACAAGATTCCCTGTTCGTTTATACATAAAGTGATGTTTGATCACTGCTCATAAAAATGACCAGACACTCGTTAGCTCAGTGTTCATAGATCTTCCACCTGAAGGATTTGAAAGTGTCAGAAATACCTGGGCGCAGCAGATGAAGACGACAGACAAAGTGAGGAGGAAGGCTGACGACACGATCACATCCACCGAGCGCTGAGGGCCCCGTCTCTGTGCAACATAACAGAACCTCCGTCAGTTTGTGTCTCTGCCTTCCTGTCACTACAACTGTGAATGAGTCAAACTTCCAAACAAACTCATACACTCAGAAATTTAGAAAAACTTTTAATAAATCCTCTCTCAACTGTAAATTTGCTCCATCTGTTACCTAAATGACTGTATTAACGATAAAAATGTAGAAAACTGAAATCATTGGCGAGTACAGCTTTAGAAAAAAAAAGAGAAAACGGTGAGGCACCTTGAGGTAGGAGCGTAGCGACAGCCACATCTTGATGTTCTGGACTTTCTTTAGTCTAAAATGCGGGACTTCAGACTTCCTGGCTCGACGGGCTGAGGTCAGGTGACCAAACAGTTTGGCAAACAGTAGCCTCTGAAATGCACAGATGAACATGAAGAATAAGTTAAATATAATAAGTTTAGGATCCAACTTCATGCTCCAGAAAAGAGGGAAACTCAGCTCACGTTCCTGTGGTACAGCAAAAGCTCTGCTCACCTGTTTGTAGGTCCTCTCTGCTACGCTGAGCAGGAAGAAGAAGAGCCATATAAGGCAAACGCGCACCAGGAAGCTCAGTGTTACCATGGTGATGACCAGCGCATCCGACCCGGACCCGCCCCCCAGTGCCACCGACAGCAACTCATTGGCCGAGAGTGTGGTCAGCTGATCCAAGTCACGGTACTGAGCCAGTCTGCGGGAGAGGGAGGGAGACCGATGTGAGCGACACACACACACACACACACGTTTTAATTTGAAAACTGTTTGTCGTTACAAAATCATTCAATATTGATCTCGCCCATTTTGCTGCTGCTGTTGTTGTTGTGACTGGGGATTAAAGGCAGGTCTCAGGTTCTAACTAATTACAGACATAATGAGGAGTGATGTCAGCACCTGTACGCAAAAGGTGTGAGCCCAAGTGTCACTGAAACCAGGTTCCCAAAGACCTGGTAACCAATACCAGGGGTGTAGAGATTCACCTGTGTGGAGCAGGAAACCGTTCTGTGTTACACCGTCATCACATTCTTTAAACATGAAGAGGAACGTGTAGCTTCTTCTCAGATCACAGACACTGTCGCTTACTCTGTTCATGATCATGCCACTGATCTCCAGGACGGACATGTCGGCTTTCTTGCACTCGTTTCCCTCCCACACTATAGCGCTCACTCTCTCCAGGCCGGGGTTAGAGCTGTGGAGCCAGGGAACGTGACCCTACACACACACACACACACACACACACACCATCATTAACTACATTATTAGTGACCTCCTCTTTATTTCTCTTAAGATCAGATGGTCTAGAAAAAAAACCCAGTCAGTCATCCAACGTCTGAGAAGTCTTACATTTCTAGGTTATTTTAATCATTTCTAAAACACTGAGATTCCTCTTTGAAATATTGGTCACATGTAACAGAACAGAAATATTAACGATTACAGACCTGATGAAAAGGGTCGTCTCTATATTCCTTTTTAGCAGGAGGGCAAACGGGTGTTCCTCCTCCTTCTCCCTCTGTAATGAAAAGAAAAAATGATCTATGAACAACGACAGCACATGAAAATCACTTCAGTAGGTGTGTAGCAACTAAAAAATGAATTTAAATAAACCAGTGACAAATACTTTTCTGGCCTGTTTACATTTGGTTCTAGTCTTTTCTCTGCTCATCTCTTCTTCTAACCTGTTTCTGAGGTGCATGAGGATCTGCACTCGGCACAGTGCAGGAAGTCTTCCCACATCAGGTCCTCGGTCTCTGACTCGTGTCGAGTGCTCTCCGAGTCCTGAGTCCTCAGACTGGAACATCTGGAGCTGCAGCTGGTGCCCGATTTGGGAACATCCTGACAGAAGATTGAACAGAGACAGAGACTTGTTGCATGAACGTCCTGTTTTCCTCCCTGACAAATCAAACCATCTGCACACACGTTGTTGTTGTCTGTTCACCTCCACAGCGTAGTGTTTCTTGTAATGGTGCGAGTTCTTGCGGTTTCGGAGTGCGCAGTCGCTGTTCATTCGTTCGACTCCCCTGCGGAGTGCGCTGTAGGACGCCTCGGGGTCCTCCTCGCTGGATGCCTCATCTGAAGCTGGCTCCTTCAACACACATAAGACACACGTGCATCAGCTGAATCCTCTTTTCTAGAGCTGAACCAATTAAAAATCAGCAGCTGCTCAGCTGATTGATCAGGTGTTAAACAGCAAATCAAAAACAAATCATGAAAAGGTGATGGATCACCTTATTGCCACTAGCCAAGATCAGTCCTGTGCTGCGGGTTGTGTGAGTGTGTGTGGGCTGGACGTGTGAGTTCCAGCACACCTCGTCGGCACGATTTAACGAATCGCATCGTGGCTCGTGGAGCTGAAGCCCCTCCTCGCTGCTGCGATTGGTCACTCGGCCGTCCAGTGACACGTAGCCGTTGTCCGTCTCCGTAGATTTGTCGATGGAAAGCTTGGACTTCTTGGATCTTTAGAGAGGGTGTGAAGGAGAGGAGAGATGGAGAGAGCAGGAGACAACAGCAGAAAAAGACGGACGTGTACAGAGAGATAGATACAGATGAAGAGACAGTTATTTAGATAACGAGGCTGTGATGTCATCAGTCATTTAGTTCAGTCTCAGGAGCAGACATGCAGAGATGAGCCACACTAACAGGATGCGTTCAACACAACACTGTGGAACATTCATACAAAATGAACGACAAGACTGGAGAAGATGTGTTGTATAAAACATGACGGACAGTAGCTGCTGCTGTAATCACCATACAAGTAAAACACTGAATGCACTCATGAATGAATGATTATGAGTAAAAGCACTGAACTTTGTAAACATGCAAATCTGATTCTGTTGGTAATGAACCTGCAGTTGGATTTTTTTTTCCATGAAATGTCTTCAGGAATTAAGTTGAAAAGCTGAACAAGAGTGGATTAATAAATGGATCACTGAGGAAAATGAACTGATGGTGTGTGTGTCAGCTAAGCACTGAAGTGAGTGTGACAGGTAATCAATGGATGAAAAGGCAAAATCAAGAGCTAATTAGTGACTAGAAATGTTCCACGCTGTTGCAGTCTGCTGAAAGCCAAGGAAGAAGCACGGGGAGAGGCGGCGGTCTGTTTGAGATGATCAAACGTGTGAACAGGAAAGAGGATCCAGACAAAATGTTTGTTGAGATGATCATCTGAAACTATGAGCAGGTGTGTCGTGATCGCTGAGCAGCCATGCTCCATGCTTCTTTTGAATGTAGCTTGGTCAGCAAAGCGTTGATATTAAACTTAGCTGCAAAATCCCCTCAGTCTTCACTCGTCAGACAAAAGATGGAAACATTAGTTTTATTGCTGTCTGTCGGTCCCACAGGAGGCTGAAGAGTGTCTAGAAATCAACAGTTAGATTGAAACGTTTTTGTCTGATGGGTGCTGGTTTTCTCTGTCCTCCTGCAGGAGGGGGAGAGACGACAGCGTGAGGGGAGAGGAGGTGATGTTGCAGCTAAAGAAGCTGAGGTTAAGTCTGAGTCAGGGATGGGATTCAGTTTCTATTTCAGATATCTTTAAAGATGATCTCAGCTGCTGATTGGACACAGGTAATGTGTTCTCATGTTAAAAGATGCAGTTCTTTGTGAATGTGTAGGTAAATAACCTGATTGATTGAATCAGTGATCTTGAATGATCTGTCAGTGAAACTGAAGCCCAGCCCCATCTCTGTACATCATCTCTGTGTAGGAAGACGGGAAACGAAAATACACACCCAGCTTTACAGATATCATGCCAGAAATCTTGGAAGAGAGCGCCGAGGCTGTATGTGGTGCTGGCTGAGTGGGAGTGTGGCGCCCCCTCTTGTGTGTTATCGGTAGTGCTAGACCCGTCGCCTTCCCTATGCACCTCCATCTGAGATGCCTTCCTCAACTTCCTTCAGTTTGGAAAGAGTAGAGGGTGGAGAGAGACTTAGAGAGGACCTGGACACTAAGGAACTACAGCACTTGTGTGTTCACTGGGAGCCCAGCAGCATTTTTAAACATCAGTGCTGCAACAAACCGGCACCCACTGGACACAGAGGCTCTTACAGTCAAAGGCAAACTCTATCAAATCCCTTTAGGTTCTTATTCTGCAAAAGTAAATATTTCAAGAAAAGCTGTAAAACAAAACAAAACAAAAACCCCCTACTTTAAAAACCACATAATGGGACAAAATTTACCAGACCTTTGAGAGGTCAAGATTTGATTAGGGGCTGTGTTATTTCAAACAAATAGAACAACAGAGAAATGAGAAGAGTCTCGTTTTGCAGGATGTGGGACAGGACTCATGTTTTGGTTTTCAAACTTAAAGAGAGGTTGAAACATTTCAACTACCACTGGAAAAAAAAACAAACATAATACGTAGTTTTGATTAACAGGATTGAAACGGCTAAAACCAGCTTGGATGTTCTTTCCTTTAAAACAATAAATAAAATGATGTAGTGACAGCTTAAAGAGTCTTGCAGATTAAAAATACATTTCCTACCCTCGAGCCTGATCTGTTCATGAGATAAAACTGATAGGGTGAGGGAAAGAGAGAGAGAGGATTCAGAGGATCAGCTTTTTATTATAGTACACGTCCTTACAGGGAAGGAGAAATAAGGTTGACTGAATGAAGGTGCAGTGTACTTCTAGAGCTTCTCCAAAACCCTTTCCAAAACTGTGGCATGGTCCAATTTTCTTTCCAGGAGGCTGAAAATTGTCTTTACATTGTTGTGAGCCAGAAAAAGCAGCCACACACGGAAGCTTCAAACCAGCCTGCAAATCTAAACACTACAAAACACACCACGTGAAGCGAGCTACTCGCTACTGTCACACACATTAAACCCCTTGTCCTCAACTGTTGACTCAACATTTATCAGGGAGAGGTTTCCTGAGGATCTCACAGCTCACCTAATTCGCTGCTTCATGTCTTTTAACAACAGGATCAACTGTATAGTAATGAAAATAATTTACATTTTGGTCTTGAAATTGAGTGTATGTCCTTTAAATCACTTGGCAGAAACTTGTGGAAAAAATCTCCCCGTGATAAACAAACTAACTCTGAGTTTGATTTGAGTTTGGCAGAAGTTAAACAGCGAGGACAGAGGCAACCCAGCAACAAAGGACATATTCATTAGTATGTGTTATCTCCTTGACTTTATCTCTTCCTGTGTCTCCCTTCTTTCCAGACAGACTTTCTGGGTGCAGTGTCCTCTGATATTTAAATGTTTTCACTCCTGCATCACTCCGCCTCCCCTCTCCATCTTGTTAATGTTCTTGTTCAACACTCCTCTGCTTGATCTCTCCTTCCCCCTCTCTAGCTTTTTTTTTTTTTTTTACTCTACACTGTCTCATCTTCTCTCTGTATGCCATCCTCCTTTCTTTCCTCCGTCCTTACCTGCGTCTCTTCCCCCCGCTGCTGGAGGCAGGTTTCGGCGTCCTGGTGGAGACGATCTGACAGTGGACGGTGCCCAGCAGCAGCATGAGCCAGATGGCTCCAAACACTTCGGTGGCCGGTATCCCATGAGGCTGAGGGATGGTCACATACAGGACTGCAGCTGCCACTGTGACACAGAGACACATTACAGACAATATTACACACAGAGTAATTAACTAACAGCACTGAGGTCAGTGTTTAAACCTACACTGAGAATTAACACGCAAACACACTTTAAACCACTAATCGATTTTAAATAGAAAGTGACAATTTAAGTACAATCCCGATTAACTACACGTGTGATCAGGTGTGGCGTCTGCGTGGATCGATGTCCAACATAACTACGGTGACAAAGAAGTCAAACATCTGGATGCTGCAGGGCCAGATGTTTTCTTCAGAATCTAGATTATTTCACCAACTGATCAAAACACAACTCTTGACAGGACGCTCATGTTGCTTTGTGCCTGCTGGTGTGTAGCTATGCAACCAATGTAAACAAACTAAGAAGATGACAGGGTCTGTGTTTGTACATCTGTGAACTTTGTGCTCTGACATTTTTTTTTACTTTGCCTTTGCTGTATTATTACATCAAAGAGAAGAGGTGTAGGGGTGTGTGTGTGTGTGTGTTTATGTGGCATGTGAGGGAAGTGAGCAGGAAGGGTGGAGGGTTGGCGACAGATGAAAAATAACAAGGCTGTTTTCCACCACCTACATCATGTTGCCCTTTCTACACCACTCACGAAAACACTCCAGTCGTCTTGAAAGTGTGTGTCCAGTGAGTGTGTGCCAGGCGTAGCTCGGGACTGCCGCTTAAATGGCGATGATGTAAGTCACCCTCACACACCCCCTGAACCTCATCAGACACAATTTAAAGAGGAAAATTGTGGGTATAAAGTAAAATAGAGCACAACATTGAAGTTATTTCTTTGCGGTTTTCTTGGAGCGATGTGTGTTGCTTGTGGGCTGGGTCTGCAGGACAATCAACATACTTTGGCAACCATCCAACACACGCACGCACCTACACACACACACGCACGCACCTTGCAGTAAATACAGAGCCAGCAGTAAGAGGAAAATGGCTCTAGAGGTGACCTGGATCCACCACCGATAAAAGAACGGGAAGAAGACCACCCTGACGATGCCTTTCCTGGTCAGTGACGTCCACGGGCTCTCTGGTTTGGCCTTGGCAAACGCAGAACCTAATGAGCGAGAGAACAATCAGTCACACATACACACACACATACACACACACACTTAGTTTAATGAGAAGAACTAATTAAGGAAAATGACTCCATGGTGAACAGAAAGCTCATCACTTAATTCATCCTGGAGTTGCTCTGGAGCCGTGTGTTTTATCTTTTAATCTTTCCATACTTCCTTGTCCGACTCATCTTTCACACTCCTGGATTTTTTTTTATATGCGTACTGTATATATGCAGCTCTTTCTCTACTTCCATCCTTCCACATTTATCTCTTTGTCTACTTGTGTCTTTGTCCTTAAGTCTTCCTGTACAATGAAGTAACAACAAGGATAAATTTGACTGATCTGTTGAATAATTCAAAGTGTGATGAATATGAGATGGACACAAAGAGATGAGAGCACAGATAGAGAGATAGAGGATTTACAGTGACAGGGGGTTGGCACGGCAACATTGGCATCTCAGGTTCATGTGTGTTTGTGTGTTATGTTGATACCACTGAGCAGACGTTGTCGGCTGTCTGATGATTTCAGGTTCAACAGGAAGCCTGTTTGATGTCTAATTATCTCGACACAAAGAAAGGGCACACACACACACACACACACACACACTTCTCACCTCTAACCAAGTCCACATCTATAAGATCTGGTTTGACATGTCCTGTCTTCTTTGGCTTGTTCCTCAAGCCCTGCAGGGGGAGACAGAGAGTAACAGAGTCAATCCCACACAAAGAAACAGGCTGAAACAGCGCGCGCACACACACGCACACACACACCTAAAAGGAACTCAACTGCAGGTGGAGGTTCTTGTGCATTTTATGCCATTGTAAACACACGCACACACAATCAGTGTTTGAGGCACACACCATGCATTCAGGCACAGCTACTGGCTCTATTCTCTAGTTAACAGCATGTACACTCGCTCACATCTACCAGATTAATCTCCATACTTTCAGCCAAGTCTGCGAAAACCTGCTTTGCAGGTGGTGATGAATTCAGACAAAAAGAGGGAAATGTCCCTGAAGAGCTTTCAGTTGTAGAAACCAGCTGTGTCATTTCAAAGGGGTGTGTTGGAGCTCTCATTCATCACTGTGAGGTTTACTGCTGCAGCTCCCCTGTGGCACACTGACTTCCTGTGCCAGCAACTCACTTCCTCTTATGATGCACTCACTTGAATGTGTATGAGTGTGTGTGTGAGTGAGAGAGAGAGAGAGAGAGAGAGAGAGAGACTACTGCATGATGCACTGAAACTTTACCAGTTACTATAAATGATGACATTCATTTTGTGAGTCACAAAGCGGACAGTGAATACAAACTAACACAGTTTGTACTGTGTCCATGTATTTCAGTGTGTGTGAGTGTGTGTGAGTGTGTGTGCTTAGATCACGTTTAATAAAAATATATTTATCATTTATGGCATTTCTATGATTTATTTGCAATGATTCATTGCTCATGTAGCTGTCAGGTCATACTGACAGTGTGTTTACCTGCTTCTTCATCATTAGTCTGATGAGGATGTAAATGAATCAAAATAATTTTCAGCCAAATACCGTGTGTCCATTTTTCATACTTTTTCAAAGGTCAAGTGTTTTTCCTGTGTTGTTACCTGCTGTGCCTCTGGTTCTGTGATCAACTAATAAACACAGAGCAAGCACCACTTGCTTTTTCATGTTAAATGACGTCTTTGTTTTGTTTTCGTTTATGATCCATTAACACACATTAAATATTCATAAATTTATAGAGCTACCAAAGCTTCTTTCAAATGTCTGATACATTTATAGTCACACTATTATTTGATACAATATTTCTTAATTTCCCAGACTAGATTATTGTATCTGATTTCTCAGCCTTTATATTTAACATTTAAGAACTTTGAACTCACTTTAGGTAAATTAAAAAAAAGGGATTTTGTGGAAAAACACATTTAAACTTTTCAAAATAAGACAAAGAAGAGGATGAAGTATCATTTTGTTGACAGCACTAGTAAATTGCCCAACAGCTTTTTGTGATCAGTGAAGACTAATTCTTAACAAGTCCTTTGAAACAGTACATTTTTAGGATCTGAGTCATGTTGAACAGATCGTTGTTAAAACACACAGAGCTCCCCACTTGAATCTGACCGTTTCATGCTAATATTTACACAGAGGCCAATCAAGTTTTATGTTATCAGTCAATGGTCTGATATGGAGCCTTGATGGAGGCCCTTATCTTTAAATAACACAGCCAGCGAGCCAATGCACTGCATGTGTTTGTGTGTGTGTGAGGGAGAGAGAGGAAAGGACAGTGAGAGAGAGTGTGTGTGTGTGTGTGTTCATCCAGGGCTAAAAAGAAGCCGATCAATAGCTTCCTCTTGGCAGTAGATTTACTGTAGAAGTAAAGTCCCCCATAAGTAACCGAACAGGCCACAGCTCTGTTATCTCTGTGCTATTCATAGCTTCTTATCTTTATAAACTAGTTTCTCCTCAGGGTATGCTGCTGGCATAAAGACCGATTGACACAACATGTTTGAATTCCACTCATTCATTTTGAGAGTTGTGCACATTCTTGGTCTTTGGTTGAATTATTTGCACACACCTGACATGCTGCGCTGCACAATTAAACGTATTTTAACACTGTAATTTGAACCAAAAACCCAAAGAGGAAATTTTGTAGTTTCCTGTTTGCACCAGCAGGTGGTGACTAGTTTTACACTAGAGTTTTACTCAGTCCTGTCTGAGTTTCTATCTCATAAACTCACGTAATAACCATGTTATTTTCACGAGAACTCACTTTTTCATTCCATCTACAAGAGATAGCAGCAAGAAAAGTATTCGTTTAGTCATTCTGGGTCCCTCATTATAATCCAAAGATCATGACTGATAAGTAGAGCATTCTTGAAGAGCAGCTATAGGGGCTTCAACCTCATGGTAGAGTAAAACTGCTGTTGGGCTCATTGGTCTGTGCACTTTACTCTTATGAGACATGAATCATATTTTTGTAAATTCAAATTGCACAGTTTGACAGAAATTAGCATGATGAATCGACAGATTCAAACTTGAATGACTGGTATACAAGTGTTTTTTTTTTTTTTTTATAGGTTCATAAACAGTATAATTAACACTCCATAGGGGTGAGAAGCCTGTGCATGTGCGTGTGTGTGTGAATGAGTGTGGACTTTAATCTCATCAAAGTGATTGTCTATCACCTCTCTCTTTACAGACAAAGACAAGCACAGGTGAGAGCAAGCAGAAACCTCTTAAACCCAAAGCAATGTACTAAGATGTTAACATGTTTTATATCCTCTGTCATCATGAGCAACTTAAAACAACTTACTTAAAACCTTAACGTAATCCTACCCTAAAGAACACTTTAGGAGGCCTTATGAGATCCTTTGACCTCACTTTGAGAGCCTTGGATGTAAGAGGACCTCTCGTAAAAAACTGAGAAGGGGGTAAAAGACGACGTCCTCTTTAAAAAGGTCAGAGGTGAGGAGGCTCTAACTACCGCTTATCTGAGCTATGAGGGATTTGCTTTGAGGCATGTACCGACTAGCACGCACACACAAACAATATTGTCCCAATAACCTCCAATATGAGGCCACAAAGTGTTATTATGAAGCAGTGCAAAAGAGGTCATCTACTAAGCATCATAAGAGTATCATTCATCAGGGTCTAACAGAGGCAGCATCTAGGTGAAGTGAAGGGGGGTGGGTCCTTCACATTAAAGTCTGTTTACTAGTCCTGTATTTGTGTAAAAATGTTACAGAAGGAATCTGAATCTGACAAATGATCTCAAGTGTCACTACAGGAGTGGAAATCTGAATAATAACAAAGATCAAGCTCAAGGCAAAATGAGCCACAACTAGAATAACACATCTGAATGGGGAATGGTCAAACTGCATTATAGGTAATGAAAGAAGACCCTGGTGGTGTCCAATCTGGATTAAAGCAATATTATAGAGGAGCAATGCTACATCAGTGTTGGGCTCCTCATGATCTAGTGGTGATGAGAGATGACATCATATTGCACAAGTTGGCACCAAAAAAAGGGACTTCCTGCATCTCACATCCCAAAAAACCTGAATGATTTTCAGTTGAATGAATGCTAAAAGAGGGAGGACATGAGGGCACATGTTAATTCCTGTTGAGAAGTGGAGGCTAGGAATGTACTGTCCTACCCAGGTGTTGCTCCCTGAGGAACATCGCAGCACTGACTGGTCATAGAAATGCAGCTGGGATGTTTGGAAAATGCTTTGATTTTCTCCTGAATCTTTGATCTGAGCGTCACTTGAAGAGTCAGTGTTCCTGTCCACACACACTGACTGGTGCCACCCCGATCACATGACTCATGCTAATCCAGCTGTGTTCACACTGCAGACGGGTTCACATTTCAACCTTTAACTTCTGGAAGGAAACGCAGCTACAGTGTGAACGCAGACAGGGGTTAATACACACACCAGGACCGAGCCGTCGAATCAACCAACCACAGTCTAGTTAACTACAGCGTGGGTGAGCGCACGTGCACTGAGGGACGACAGGAGGGACACCCTCCCCGCTGAATACTCACCAGAGAAATAAACTGCAGAGAGGAGGAGGAGGGAGGAGGGAGGAAGAAGGGATGAAGATGGAGGTGAAGAGAGCAGAGATGGGCAGGTGACACCCACAGCCAGGAAGGCGAGAGAGCAAAGAGTTAAAAAGAAAAAACACTGGAAAAGAACTGGCGGCATGATGAAAGGCAACGAAAGGTAAACGTAACGAGAGAGAGAGATAGAGGAGCGAAAGTCAAAGAAAGAGGAGACATTCTGAATAAGCAGAGAAACAAAACACAAATAGGGAAATGAAAAAAGAACACACGCTCACAATGAATGAAGAAACTGAAATTTGGAGCGAACAAACAGTGACGCAAACAAACCTTTATTTCTCTCTGCTCCACCGATTTCTCCCAAATCTGTTGGTCATAGGCGCCAATCTGGGAAAAAACAAGAAAGAAACAAAAGGAGGTTAGAGATGAAAGATGAAGAGTAGAGCTACAGAGGTGAGAAAACAAGGAGCGGAGTTTTAGTTTCTATATGTCCACACCAAAACCACAACAAAGCTCAAGTTCCCTTCAGTAATCTCTCACATCAGTGAACAGAACAATGTTCTTCTCATGAAGGATCCGTCACAGGAGCCGAAAAGACTCATTCATAATGATGTAATTCTTTGGTTTTCTCTCCTTGAAATTGAAGTGAAGTGTCACCTCCCCTTCATTTTGTTGACCGCAGCGTTATTATTTAAAGACATAACAACGGAGTGTGAAGGGTCTTCAAGAACAGATCATTATGATGAGTGTTTTGTTTGTGTGGGAGCTGGAGATTTAAAGTTCTCGCCTCTCGACTGGAGCTGTCACGACTGTGTTAAACATTTTTTAAAAACAGCTGCAATGTGGATGAAACTGATTCCACAGAGATGCACGGACAACCCAGGTTTAAACAGACTGGAGGCAAAGTTGTGCCTGCAAACACATGCAGATACACAAAAGAGGCATCATATTCCACTTCATCTGACAACATGACATTTTCTGTATCAGCTTGTTGCAGCACAGCGATGTTCATACTGATTGTGCAAAGACTCGTACACACTGGAAACAACACATCAAATCAGTAGATACCTGTCATAGCAAACAGCACTGGGGACAATACGTACAGTCATTCTAAGTAAGTCTGAGCTCACCGTGTGTCAAATGTTTTCTGGGTTAAAGTCCGCCCCCCCTCCCCTCCCCGAGCACGATGGAGCTGAGTTTTGTTTATACAGTGAACACACACAGACAGAGGTTAGCATGCTAGCAAACATGATTTACATCTGCTACTGGTTTGAAACGGTGCCAGTGATACATAGGTTGTGGCAGTAATTAGTAAGTAGTTGACTTTGCAAATGTTTTATGGAGGAAGGAAACATACATACATGCACACACACACACACACACACACACACACACACACACACATAGTAAGATCTCAAAGGTTACATACATGCATCTGGTGACTAACGCAAGTAAACAACTTGTTTGTTCATGAGAAAACTTCACAGGCAACTTTTTAAGTAATATTTTCTCGTTACTCATAAATGCAATATTTGGCATCTTTGAACATGTTCCACAATAAATTTCAAACATCCAAATGCACGGGAGGAATATGTCGGTTTGAGGAGGTTAATACACTTTAGAAACCAACCAAACATGTGAGTAGATCACACTTGGATACAAAAAAACAGTATTTACAGTATCATGTGTCATTTTTCTTTCTCTTATTTACTTCTGTGTTTCTTTTTTGTCTATAAATTAGAGTTAAAACTTGTGAGACTGGTCCAAAGAAGGTCAGGTTCAACCTCAGGGTAGTTTACAAGAAACCTCTCTGACAAGATGAACGTGTCCTTAAGCCAGTATTTATCACCGTCACACACACACACAGGGCGGGTGGGGGTTGGGGGGGGGGGCTGTGAGAAAATGCATGCAACACCACCTGTCACTGTCACAGAGAACACTGGGATCAATAGACCTGCGCAGTGTGTAGTCCACAAGGCTGGTGGAGTGGTTAACACACGCCTATGGAGATCTATGAAGACACATGTGTGATGTGTCCACATACGACTGACACGACAAAGAGATGTAAGATGGTCGGAAAGTAAAAGCAACAACGATACACTGTGAGAACAAAGATAGATTTGTACCGTGCCCAGACATCTGACCTGGGAACGCACAAGACGAACACAATCCAAGGTCAAACTGTGCTAATTTCTCCCCGTCTGTGTCTGTGTTGCCAGTTTCTTATTTCTCCTTTTTAATCTGCACAGTCAAAATCAGCAGATAAAACTCAGCTCCTACTGCGAGGGAGAGAAAGCACGACAGAAGGCCCACGTCACACAGTTCGGTTGCTTTTTCATAAAACGTGTGTGCGTTTCAGCCACATAAGAGGATCAGCTGATGGTCTGACCTCAGCAGATCAGTGTATTCATGTGTGTGTGTGTGTGTAAGGCGTTGAGTGTGGGTCGCCCTGCGAGCTCGCCAGTGGAAACTCTGCATCTTTAATGAGATTTCATTAAACATGGATAGAAAGAGAGGAAGAGGGAGGTCGAAGGCATGTAAGGAACTAAATGAAGAGAGACAGAAACAGAGGAGAACAAGGAACTGAGGATGAAGAGAAAGTGGCTATGATGCAGGTTAAACAGGGGCTGTCTCATTCCTTCAACCCTTCTCTCATCTCCCCATTTTCGTTGGCCAATAACATCACATGAACACACGTCCGTATCAGTCTTTACAACAGCATGTATCTATATATGAGTGTCTGTGCTGGTGCACACACCAGTCCTTACTATGTGATACCCCAGTGTCCGTGACCAGATACCAGCATGAGACATGGGTCACACAGCTTTACTTTACTGTCATTACTCCCACTGTATCGCACTTTGAATGCTTTGCTTTCATTCTGAAATGAAGCAAGTGGCTCTGACGCCGTGGACATGCAGCGGGTCACGTTGTAAAATTACTGTGTGCCCCAGGTGAATCCAAAGCTAATCTCCGAGAAGCATCCAAGGCTTTTCTGCAGCCAACGCAAAGTATGGTAATTCAACTTATTTACTGTAACTTGTTTCGTCTGCAAGTCGTTAAGTCCTGAGTTCATGTTGCTAATCTGCAGGAAACAAGTCAAGGACGTAACATTGCTTATTTTTCCGCCTTTCAGCAGTGTTTACACGATGGTTACGAATTATTGTGTTATGTTATTGTGTCATAGATATAAATATAGCCAGACTGCTTGGTCTTGAACACTTGACACATTCTGAAATGACAACACTGTGATAGATATACCAGTATATAAACTGTAATAAAACACTGCAGGATATTAACCAAAGCAAAGTAGCAAATAAATAAGCTGACATGGACAAGGAGGCCTGGAAGTTCTCAAAACAGAAAGGGAATCAGACCATCTACAACTCCATGACGAATGGACAAACACAACGTTCAAAGGAGCAGAAAGTGATACAATCAAAAGCTCCAGACCGGCTGCTAAATGGACCGGGATTTGGAGATTGTTTAGAAGGGAAGATGAACAATTTTCTGATAAAGCAAAGACTGTCTACAACAACAAACTAAAAACCCAAAAACAAAATGTGTTACCTACACTGTTTTCATAATCATTTATAGACCATAAAGTTTATTAACAGAGACATGTGTTGTTCTATGTTAAGTCATCAGCAAAGATCATCATCTTATTTCCTGTTTGACAGCAACAGGAATTAACTGTATATCTCAGTGTCTATTTAGTTTTAGCCTAAGAGGCACGATTTCTGTTTCTCATCTTGCCCTTAAATACAAAATTAATGCACCATGGATTACTACTCAGTCTTTTACATTATTATTGTCAGGCTGTGATAAGTGTGGATCCTGAGGAGCCACCAGAGGAGATCAACTGTTCCCAATGCTGGAAAACATCAAATCTGACGTCTGACTGACTGATTTACTTTGTGACATCTGGGCTGACAGCTAATTTTCCACATCACTCAACCTATTAAAATACACACACACACACACACTTAGATTGGAGAGGATATAGAGTACATGTGGAGGGCAGCCAGAGGGCAAACATGACCAGAGCAGAGAGATAAAGGTGGAGAGGGTGAAGATAAGAAGGAAGGTAGGGATGGAAAGAGGAGTAATCACACGCACACACACGCATGCGCACGCACACGCACACACACACACACACACACACACACACACACACACACACACACACACACACACACACACACACACACACACACACACACACCTTGTTACATCATGGAGTAGCGAGTTAACTGAGATCTGGTGGAGTGGAATTAACAGCACTGTAAATCCTCTTATCTCCACACACTCTCATCCTTACATCATCTGTTTGATTGTCTTCTCTCAAAATAAATTAGTTCTTAGGCAACATAAAACTTGGATTTATCACCTCTCAATTTAACATCATGTTTTGTCATTAATATGAGAAAAAAACTTAAAATGAGTAACAGATGTCTTTAGTAGCTTCTAGAGGTTAAATATTCTTGGTCTTGGTCAAATGGCAAATAAATCGTCAATGACTTTACTGAGAAAAATGGGAGACTGTGATTTGACGGACAAATCAAGAGCTGAGAGTGCACCAGAAGGCAAGATGATGATGAGGCCAAGTGTGCTGCTGCGGCAGTGCTGGGGTCACCATGGCGACGGATGGAGGGACGATCCAGGCAGGGAGAGGGAGAGAGGGATTATGTCGGCGAAGCAACAGAGTTATATAACAACTGCCTCTGCAATGGAGGGAGGGTTACACACACACACACACACACACACGGAGGGATGCTGGTGTGCAGAGGGATCGTGGAGCAGGTTAATATGTGTATGTGTTTCTACAGCAGAGAAACACTTGTAGGATTTAACACATTAACACACTTATCAGCTGGGACTGATCTACATTGTTCAACAGTGCTCACCGCCGCCATTCATCTCTTATCTGTTGTGACAGACACACTGGGGATCAAGTGGCATCAAGCTGAAAGGGACCCGAGTATCAGATACAGGAGTGTGTTGACTTTTCAAATACACAATATTTGCTTGCCGTTGACTGGTTGGCTTTCGAGGAGCTCTGATGGATCACATGTGTAATGTGAAATATGTCATTTGCACAGATGACCCTCCAAGGAGTAATCATCAAGTGTGTGGCTCCTCTCTGCTGCACAGAGTGGTTTAGCATCTTTCAGCTCATTGTTTTGATCTGCTCTTTAGTTCGTTTTCACTGTGGCACAAATGTGGAGCTCTTTGGTTAAGACACATTTAGCACAAAAGGGTAAAGTTCAACATTGCATTCAGGGGCCAGAGATGTAGATATTTCCCTCAGGAGTTGGTGGAGACCAAAACAGAGCAAACACTGGACTTTATAGACCAGGCATCCAAAGACACGTCTCCACATCAGGGTTAATGTGAATGTATCAGTGAGATATATTAATGTTCATGTAGGTTCAGTGCCAAAACAATTAGTCCACTCATCAATAAATCAATCAAGATAAATTATAAGATTATTGTGATAATCAATTACAGAGGAATTTTACAGCACCTCAAACATTATGACGGATCAATTCAACCACTGTAACGTGGGTCACAGGAGGAGCTGGAACAGTTGAAATATAGATAAGTCACTATTCATTCCCCGTCCTACTTCCTACTTGCCAGTGAATCTTGAGAGTCTCTGCTGTGAGACCGTCTGTGGTGGAAAATCCCTTGGCAGCGACTTAATAACATATATCTGTCTAGGTGTGGCCATTTCCGACACACTCATTAACCACCAGAGCAAACACACAGAGACGTTGACGTCGTGTGCACAGTGGTGCTTTCAGTTTCAGAGTGAGAGGGAGCCGAGGGCTATATGAACACATCATGTTAAAGTTTGAGTTTGCACCTGAAATTCACACAAAGACTCATCTTCATTTTAAATTAAGTTGAAGCTCATATTCTTTGATTGATCATCTTGTCCAGCCAATGGCCCAGAATGTCAGTCAGCTGACTCATCAATTAATCATCAAAATCATTTCACCAGCGATAATGATCATGGATCAAAGGTTTAAGCACACGTTGGGATAAAATCAACAATGATGACCGATCACAGCCACTTGAAGAACAAAAGACAGGAACGGTGCAGGCGTGGTTCACCACAAAAATCCAAAACGGATTCACTGACTGAACCAGTGAAAGAACAATTAAAAGGAATTGGGGTCAGACAGCTGGTTGTGGCATGCAGATTAACCTCTCTGCTGTGTTTTCACGCTGCTATGGCAACACGTGGAGAAGTGTGTAAGATCTATTCTCAGCTCCAGCAGGTGTGTGCGAGTGTGACAAATGGTAAATCCTCCTTTTAGAAGCCACAAACACACATGACATTTACTAAGTGGAAAATATGGGGAGATTTTGTTTTTCTATGTTTTACCTTTTGAACTTCACACTGTAAACATCTGAAGTCAAAAAACATATTTTTCACAGTTATTTCCACGATGGAACCATCTGATTAATTGGTTGTTTTCCATGTTTTTAGCCTTTCGGCGTGTGTGTTGATCAATAAGAACCAATGAGTGTGTCATCAGACTTTGCAGGTGGACTGCAGATTGGCTGTGTTAGAAATGGTGTCTTTGACGTGAGAAAAATAAAGTTGTGTTATGTTGTATGTTCAGTGAGGTTTTCCTCTCATCACAGGACTGATGGGGACGTGTGAAAAGAACTTTACATCATAGGCTTTTGTCCTATAATGAAATTGCTGTCATTTTTATTATTCATTTTACATTTTCCCGGAGTTTCCTGCGGCGCTGCGCGGGTGCCATTTTGAATGATTAAAGCTCTTTAGAGAAACAGAAAAGAAAAGCAGCAGATCCTTACATTTGAGAAAACGGACTGAGCTAATTTGTGGCACTTTGCTTAAAACATGACTTGGCAGATTGATCATTAGTTGCTGATATACAAGGTCAACTAATCAATTCAGCTGTGATTTGGGTGGTAGCTGTTGGTCTCTCTCTTCCATCACCCTTCCACAGCCTACACATTCATCAATGGGTGATAGATGAGGCAACTTGATCACGTAAGTGCCGTCTTCTCTAAATATACCCACGTCCTGTAACGATCCCGTCACATACACATATATTCCCTCTGAGACTCTCTGATCCTGCAAAGTCATTAACATCCACTCATCTCACCCACATACCAAGGATCTGAACTGTGTTGTTTATCTGCTAAATTAGGCCATAAATCCGCCGCACCAAGAGGATATAAGCTGATTTATTACAGTGGAACTTTTAAGCCCAAATATATCACTAAATAGGAAACTGGCTGCCAGTTTCCTCTTTGGCAAAAGCAAACATTTTGTCAGACCTATAAAAAGACACAGAGTCTGTCTGGTGCTTTGGCAGATATAGACTACATGGCTGTTGTGATATGGGCTGGCCATGGCACAGTGGTCAGAAACAAGGCTGCCACACAAACATGACACTGAATCTATTCGCAGCCTGATTTGAGACAGCAGCGTCAGAAATACACTGTGACTCACACGGGGCACTGGCTGACGGCGGGAGAGGCTGTGGAGTCGAGGACGTTCAGCTTCTCAGACCTGCTTGTTAAGCCTTCAACCTCTGTGCTGGGGGGAGGGGGGGGGGGTCTTTCATTGTCTCTCTCATGGTCATATCGGAACTAGCATGGGATCATGGGTTTTCTCTTCCACCTTCACAGTGGAACACTGAATAAAGCCATTACACATTAGAAATACTCCTGCAGGGGCTGCAAAATGAGTTTAGCTTGTTTCTGTGATAACTTATGATCCAGATGTTCAGGAGGGGTTTTTTTTTTTTAATCATCAGACTTCTTCTCCGAAAACAAAGAGACCCAGTGATTCGATCCAGTAAAAACACTGAATAACACGGTTTCAAGTCAGAAATCTGTTTCTCCTGTTCTGCTCAACGAACACAGGACATTCAGGAGGAGCTCGCAGAGCTTGTTTCTCTGATAGACGCCCAGTAAAACTAAAATGGATATCATATCAACAATCAAGTATCGTGTGAAAATGTGTCTTAAAACTGTAGAAAACGACTTTAAAAAAAAAATTATGGATAGCCTTGAATAGTATCCGTTATGTGTTCATGTGGAAATGTTATACATCATACCTTTAATATACGTGTGTTTGTTTAGGGTCAGGTTTTATTTGACTTTGTATGATTGGGTTGTTTGGTTGATGGACAACAGACCCAGCAGGCATGTATTTACATTTCTGAAATAACAAAAGGAGAAATGTAAATATTAGGGGTGTCAATTGATTGAAATATGTAATCACAAATCACTGAAGTCTCAATTAATCACAATTAACTGCACTAATAATAATAAAGGTAAAAAAAAAATCTGTTTTCATAAGGACTGTTTCCTTTGCAGAGTTTAATCTAGAATAACAGGACTGATTGTAAATGTCGTGTACTGTGAGCAAAACAAGCTACATTTCATTAGCCTCCATTGTTCTTAGATGAAAGGTCAGAGGTGGCTATCTCAAAACTTCAGCTAGTACAATCAAAAGCGCTGCCGGCCCAACCTGGAGGGAGACCAACCCCTCGTCCTCACCCTGATTCCATCACAATGACAGCATCCACAACACAACACACCACCACTGGTGTGAGCCAAGGGTACAAACATGAGCTGTTTTCCACCACATGAGGCCAGTTAGGAGCGGCGGAGTCATTTTAAAAATACGCACACTTAAATACTCTCCCGAGGGTTGAGCTTCTTTATTTGGAGGGATTTCAGGTGTTCGCTTTAAGCCAAACCTCAGAGTATGTTTCGCTCTCGTATTTTTAGCAAAGTCAAAAAGGCAGACTAGACTACAAGCCTGCCTCTGCCCTTCAGGCCTCGGCTATATCTGCTGTGTTATTGGCCAGTTTCATGGATCTCATGATACACAGAGATAGAAGTAACAGTTGGTGATAAATAAATCTGCTTGTCTGGTGACTCAAGCTACTCAGACAAGAAGGGCCTTGGTTATGACGCGGAAAATCCACAAACTTGATCGCCAATGGAGTATCCGTGTCGCGTCTTATTTACACTCAGGTAGTCAGGAGAAGAAAAAAAACCTCATAACAGAGTTGAAGAAGCCCTGAGGACAGACTGGAGTCATCTACTCTTTAGGAAGGGCTTCATTCAGTCATGACTCAGCAGTGCAGTGAGTGGTGAGCCTCTGCCCAGACAAGCTTCTAATCCAGTTTCTTAGACTAATCTTATGGATCTAAGACCGAATTGAAGACTTGAGACATTTCAATTGTTACTGGCGACTAAAATCTGGGACAAATCTAAAATCCAAAATAAGGAAAAACAAAGACAGAGTAGTGTTTAGAGCTCAGACTGTTAATTAAAGTTTCTAACTCCTCAAGAGGAGCAGACATGAGCCTGATCTGAGTCTAGTGAAAGCCTCTGCTGCTACCTCCATCTGCCAGGTGCCAGCACAAGATCAGAGAGAGGGGATGTAGAGGAAATAAAAACAGGCTGAGAGACAGGGCACAGGAGAGGCAGACTGGGTCATAACGACAGGGAGACAGGTCTGTGAGGACAGAGAGCTGGGGTGTAAGCTGAGAGCTACAGGAGGGGGGTGGGGGGGGGCAGCAGAGCTGGAGTCCATCAGAGGATCTGATATCTGAGACTATGGAACAAGACGACACACAACACCGGGCCGGTTTCACACTGTGCCGAGCGGCCCGACTCGGCTGCTGACAGGGCCGCAGGGTTCACTGCCAAGACACCGATGGATCAATAGGGGTCTGCTCACTCAGATATCACAATGTCGGTTGTGACTCTGTATCTTCAGTCTTTCTTTTTCAGAGGAAAGAAACTGAATAAACACTCTGCAACAGAACATGTGAGATTATAGCAGCTATATTTATACAGTGTGTATACTAGACAGGAAGTTGCTACTTAGACACAGCACTGCCACAACCGACTAATCTGCCCTTTATTTTTAAACTGTAACGTCCCTTTCAGTGCACACCAGACTGAATTCTTCAATCAACAATGTATATAGTTTTGTGGATGTAAAAACTGACAGTGAGACTGTATCACATTACGATTTTTTAAAAAAACACTGAGGTCAGTTTCAAAAATTCATGTTTTACAAGAGCAGAAAAAGAATGAAAACAAAATCACTCTTGGGTGCATGAACTCTTTCTGAACTGGTTAACCTCTTCATTTAAATACATGTCTGAGCTTTTTTTCACGGCTGCCAAGTGCTTGTTTTTCAAGTTGTAGTAACAGTAGTAACTTTACCATTCAGACAGAAGATGCTCTCTAATCTGCATTTTCTGTGTTTTGTCCACTCAAATCTGGAAACATCTACAGGATATTCTGCATAATTTGACAGCATATACCATCATTTACAACCTGATGTGACAAGTGACAAAAACCATGCGATGACCCAGTGAGTTTTGCTTTTTTAAAATTGGCCAAATATTCTATTTTCCATCTTTTTTCTGCCCGTTCTCTTTCAAAAAATTTGATACCGAAATTTTTGACACTTTTACAATAAAAGGCAAGTAGAGGAGGTGCCTGTGGAGTCTCTTCATACACTGACGCAATTCTTACATCCATGTGTGTGTATGTGTAAACACACGTGTAGCCAGGTAGGCTCATCAATGCTGGCAGGGTGATGAGGGCCTTTGGCTCTTTCGAATGACACTGATATAGCCCACATTAAAATACAGTAAATATAGCAGTTTTTCAACCTCATATCATCCCTTTAAATGATTGGAGATGATAAATGATTTGCTTTAGATAAACAAAATGAACCAAAATGAAAAGAAGTGTGTACATTTGAGTGTGAATGAACAGCATCTTACCTTTTTCTGGTACCACACCACAGCATCTTTTACTTTGGAAGCCATTTACATGTCCCTTCTCCCCGCCTAGGGCATCTTAGACTGAAAACACAAAACACACAGCGACAGACAGAGAGAGAGAGAACAGTGTCAGCCACCGAGTAATGAGGTGAGAGGGAGGAGGACCTAGGTCTATATACCTGGTAGGCAGGTGTGTCTTGACAACTCACAAAGGAGGGAGGGAGGGAGGGAGGGAAGGAGGGACACGCACTTGCACACACTTGTTTATACTGATTTGTTTAAAGGCGTTTACTCTGCCTTTTAGAAAACATGACACGCAGACACAAACATAGTATTCAAGTTTAATCATCCCATCATTTTTCTCCTGAAACCACACACACACACACACACACACACACCCCTAATAAAGTCCACCACTTTATCATGTTGTCTCCCTTGACACCCATCTTATACTAACAAAAACAAAGGCAGCCTTTCCATGAGCCTGGCTGGAGTATGCTGAATCATAAACACCCACAACACACGATTACTGATAAAACTTTTTAAACTGAAACTAAACTAAAATCCTGAAAGATCAAAGTCCGTGTGCAGTACAAGAAGTCAGATGAAGTCAGGCTGAAAATTCACACATTTTTATGACAAGTTAAAAAAGAAAAAAAAGAGCTTTCAACTCTCCTGGCCCACTGAGTAATAATGTGCGATGTGATCTCTTATCAACCTGCTGTTTCTCAGGTGAAGAATAAACTCTCCTCTTCGACTATTTTAATATCCAAATTGTATGGTATTCTGCTGATGTGTAGTCCATAAACACTGAGAAGGCACAGGCACAAATCTCTGAATGAAGGGTTATTTTATATTGAACTGATCTACACATAGGAGGGCACAGTGCTACAGTGGTCACCTAAGAGCAAGAAGGGTTCTGGGTTTGATTCCCAACCCTGGGAGTCTTTCTTTGTGGACATTTGCATGTTCTCTCTGTACCTGTGTGGGTTCTCCAACTTCCTCCCACACACCAAACACATGCACACTAGGCTGACTCTACATTGACCATAAGTGTGGTATAGGCGACGGATGGATGATCTGCACATGTTAATGTAGCTCGAACTGCCAAGAGGAAACTGGAGCACACTTTGCAGCAGTAGTTTTTCATTATCAGGTTGAAGGACCAGATGCAATAATCAATATACAACTTCTGCTAATATTCACGACTGACCACATGTTACCTCACGTCATCAGTGATCGGTTGTACCCGGGGCGCTGATGGGAAGCTCACCTGACAGAGAGCTAACCTCCAACCATGACTGTGTCCACAGTTTGCATTGGAGCTGCAGTGTGTCAGTGTTACAGTCCGTGTGTCATTACAGTGAGTTGTCTTTGAAACAGGATCTTCTGGTGATCGAGGTGATGTGAGCTTGTTTGTTGTGGTTAAGAGCAGGAAGAGTTGTGCTGGATCCTCTTTTACAAGCCTGACAAGTTACTTTACACGAAGAATAACTAGTCAGATGTTTTACCCTTGTTTGTAAAATGTGACATATTTTCTTTCATAAATCTGGGTATAAAATAAAATGTCTTTGAAACACACTCGCTATCAACACAAAGGCTGCGAACACTTCAAACGAAAAAATGAAATAGTTAAAAGCAGAAACAAGTGAGATGGTGCAGGTGTCAAGAGGAAGACGAGGAGAACAAGAAGATGTGGTTAATGAGTTGTTCAGTGAAAAAACATGGAGTCTTGCGGTTGGCTGCTCTCCTTCCCTCTCTCTCTCTGTCTCTGCATCTGTTCCTTCCTCCTCTGTCTCTCGGCCTCTCTGCATCTCTTTTTTATTTCCCCGTTATGCAAGTGCAGTGCCGTCCTGCTGAGCAAGTGGCCGGGATGGAGGAGTGGATAGATGGAGAGGGATGCAGGGCAGTGGCTTCGGGCCAGGCTGACACAGCAGGCAGCGGGAGCGACTCCAGTAAATATGACTCAATCCAGTGAAACCTTCCAAATATTAGATGATGTTTTTTTTTCCCCGGAGCATCTTCATGACGTTTTTTGCAATGTATTTCCATACTGACTCTAGTTTTTCCCTCAAGTTCGAACATTTAATCTCTCAAAGGTATCTTCCTCTTCATGTGAAGGCCTGTTTGTGTTGATTCTTCCATTTTTTTTACTGGAAAACTTCTTTAGATGAGTCAGAAGGAAGATTAGTCATTTCATATGTCTTCTCCATTGAAGCTTTACTGTGGCTCAGGATGGGTTAAGAGCTCTTCAGCTGACCGGCCAGCTACCGAACCGCCACACCTTGTGTTCATGTGTGTGATAAACTTGCCGCCACAAAAAGAGTAGTGTTAGTGTGAGAGTGTGAGCCGAAGTCCTCGTGCCCAAAGCACTTGGAGCGAGTCCAAGCTGTGTGTCAATGTGAAGAGTATGTGAAGTTCAAAAGCAGGAAGGAGGCAAAACTTTCTGCTCGGGCCAAGTGTGAATTGTTTCTACATCACAGCGGTCTGCTAGCAGGTTAACACACATGCACACAAACACACACAAAACCAGCAGACTAATGCAAAATAGCAAAGCACACAGTTCATTAACCCATAAGTGCTGCATGCATGCTGCTTGCACAGCTGCAGAAGTGTGTGTGTGTGTGTACGCGCACTTTCGCCCCAGAAGGCAAGAGACATTTTTAGCAACAGGAAGAAAGTCTCTAGCTTGCTGTTGTCTACAATTACGATCATCACTCCTCCCTCCATCCTCCACTGCTGAGCCACACTATTCCTGCCATAAACCACACAGCACACTGACTGAGCACGCTGCGTCTCACCATCATGTAAACGAAACATATTCGAAGCCAAATCTGAAAATGAGAGAGAGAAAAAAAAATGCGGTGCCTTTGCTGGTTTGTTCTCTTTTATGTGCAGGGCTTGCACTAGTTTACGGCTTTACAGACTCAATGAAAGGCTTGGTATTAAAACTTCAGTGAAGAGGTGGTGGCGGGCGGTGAGAGAAAGGAACAAAAGGACAGATCAAGAGAGGAGGGAGGCAAACACAACGTGGAGGGTGAAAAAGCACGACAAGTATTCTCTGTTCCACTTCCTCTGCTATCACAAACACTGAGATGAGTATATTTTCACACACACACGAGAGTCACTGCCCCATCCCAGCATCACATCACGTTTACACACTGTTCTCACAGCTCCAATAGAGATTTAATGGTTCGGCTCTGCAATGAGAGGAACGTGAATTTAAAAGGTTCGTTTCACAGGCATGACACGAGCACCACAGGGGAAAGCATTAAACACAGGGTTACAAATACACACTGATGGTATCCATTCACCAGATATGCTATGATTATTTGATGAACTGCACTTATACACACACACACGAGCCTACAAAACTATAATTACACTGTAATATTTGGTGGATTTCTGGAATTAGTTATGTAATAATATAATATATAAGAGCACGGTGAAAAATGGGTTTGCTGTCCTGATACTGTCGAGCAACATCTCCAGCTGTCGACAAGTGACAAGCCGTCAAATTACGCAACTGCCAAAAACGACAATGGTAAGTGCGACCACGCACTCATCACAGACAGACAGACAGACAGACAGACAGACCTGCGAACGCGACGCTCCGTCATTAGTGGGGTTGGACCGTTCCTGGTTGTAACTCTCAGACTCTGCGACAGGTTTAAGAGCTCAAATCCTCCCCCCGTCCCACAGAGAGTGATAACAAAAACAGGCCACTCACTCAAAGCCTCAAAAATCCCTCCATCATAGCTCAGTGAAGGCAACACACACCATCAGACACAAACACATTATCATTGCCTAATACGGCTATATACGCCGGATTAGCTGAAAACTGCGAGGTTGTCATTAATGTTGGAAAACATAACAAGAAGAAATAGGCAGGGAGTTATTTCCTAACATACTTTTTCCAAAACCACACACTCTCAGTGTTCCCAAAATACACTGTGGTTTGCTAAAGGGTATTTAGGGAACGGAGCCCAGACAACACACACACACACAGACATTATACTTATATTCTCGTCAGAGGAAGCAGAATTCAGACATCCACAAAAAAAACAAACATCTTAGGCACAGTGCTTTTGCTGCTGATAAATATATGATTAAAGGTCTCACAACTGAGCTTTTAATTGGTGTGTTTCTCAGTACATGTTTTCAAGGTTAATTTCATTTCTAACAGTAGCTCTGGTGCCTGCAAACTCATGTCAACAAGAAAGTTTTGTTCGTTCACAAATGCACCACATTACAAAGCTTGCAAAGAATTTAACTACGCTGATAACAACCACACACACACACTAATACACTCAAACACACACGCATGCACACACGCAGTCAGCAGCTCTATGGCTTGCCAAGTCTGTCTGACCAATGAGCTGACCCATTTTAAGGGAGACAGAGAGAGAGCAGTCAAGTAAGACAGCATGTATTATGTAGAGCACAGTTTATATGAGGGCTCTTTATGTGCCCGTGTGTGTGTGTGTGTGTGTGAGAGAGTGTGGGTGTTTGGGTGTGAGAGTGCACATGCATGTGTGTCCTCTTTGTGTGTGAAGGAAACAGTCGAGTGTAATTAGCCACATGTCTGTTGCAGCTACTCTATGAATGTTAGTGTGAGTGAAGGTCAGAGGCAGAAAACGGTCGAGTTTTCAGTGTGTGAGAGTCCCTGTATGTGTGTGTGTGTGTGTGTGTACATGTGACATCAATGTGGCCTCTAGCTGCCTACATGGGGGTGTGGGGGGGTAATGAAACAATACTCCACATCATTTTCCCTACTAAAGGTTGTTTTTCACTGAGGTTAAGACCTTCCTGTAAAAACAGATGAGCTGTGTATCACAGAAATAAAGCAGTGGCTCCTGGTTCTTGCTCCTCTCATCATGAGGAATGTTTTTTTTGCTTAAGTCACACCCACTTTCTATATTTAAAACTTGTTGTGTCTTTTCAAACCATTATTCTAAGAAGGCACTATTTTCAGGAATTTTGTGTTATTTGAGCCATTTACTTTCTAGAAGCTGCTCACATTTTCATTTAAACAACTGCACTTCCACCTTGGCCCCAGGATTCACATGAAGCCAAATCACAACTATTTTCCCAATCAATCACGTTGTGGGGAATAATGTCAAAGTCGTTTCAGCTCTGCTATCAAGCTTCTTCACCTCCACTGGGATGGACAATATGAATCAATTCTAGTATTGTGCGAAGGTGATAATTCATTATACCGATACAAAAAAGCCCAAAGTACCATGAATGTAACCTGCTCACTGACTGTGTGAACACAATGTAACACTAACAGAGGAGTTTTCTACAGTGACCTTGTTTGTAGTCAGAGAGCATCTTTAACTTGGCTTAAAAAATCGCTACAGCTAGATAAATGTTGTGAGTGAGGGTGTGGTGACTATCTAAGTGTGTGTTTTGAATGTGTAAAATGGAAAGAGGGTGTGTGTTCTGGAAACTGTGTGCGTGTGTGTCATGACGTTTTTTGTTTTTAACTCTCATAGGATTTTATGCAATTGGTTATGAAACCTGCCACCCTCTGACTTTTTAAATCTGGCACCCAGCAGCCATACTCATTTGCAGTGACACACACACACACACACAGAGACTCGTTTCATTCTTATTGACTTGTGTTTTTGCAAATGACTTGGGTGGTTCCATGTAACTAGTAGCATTTTTCAGTTCTGAGATGTAGTAGCTCATCTGTGACGCTCTCACTGACAGAGAACCTTCTTGTTTTTATACAAGGCTGAAGCATCTGTTCAAAAACATCATCTGGAAACTGCACTGATAATGAGCTAAGCTCCATCGGGATCCTTCTCGTTCATCTTAGCAGGTGATTGATGATCAGTTTCATCATGCACCTGCTTCACAGTATCAGCGCAGCACGTTGCAACATAACAAGCAGAAGGTGTGAAGATTAACTGATGTGTGACAGACACAGCCGTCAAGAGATCCACCTACGTCAACACACAACCATTGATATGACTTATCAATGATTTCATCACCTCTCGCGGCTTTCATCAAAAATATTTTCAAACACAGAGGCTTGATTTTTTTCGATTATACCTTAAAAGTATGACTCAACTACTGTGGGAGTTTATTATGCTACACAGTGCAGAGCAGATACACATCAGGGTCAGCGAGGGCAGCCGTGTTGTGACGTGCAACCGTATAACTTCCCTCATTCCTCCATCCACCGCTACGGCATCAGAGGTGTTAACACTCTGGATAAACTTTGAAATGAGTCACGTCAGGTTTGAAATTTAGAGGGAGGAGGGGGGTTCGTCCCTGTCAGCCTTTATTTACTGTGCGTATGTGCAGCAGGAACGCTGTGAAATTTCTCACTATCTGCTGCAAGCCTCCTCTCAAACGCAGATGGCTGACCTTCAGTGCTGCTCGTGGAGCCACAGCTAGCACTGAAAATCCTCTTTGTTGGGCTGAAAGAAGATAAAACAGAAAACACCGCATTCCCTGTCCTGGAAAAATAGATTATTTTGCATATTCATCCACCGTGAGTGAAAACCAGGAAAAAGCTGTGCAGTGGCAGGTCAGGTACAGCACATTCAGACAGAAACTGAGCATGAGGCAACACTGATCGCTATCGGAGTTTGACCACAGAGCTGGTTTTAGATGGACGGATTTAAACTGTAAAAAACCAGCAGAAGAGAAAGCAAAAGCCTGGTTTTCTATCTGTCTTTCCCTGGGCTGTCTCTGGATGAAAACATGAGCACGGGAGACCTCCTTCATGAAGCGGCTATACAACTCGTGATGTGTAACACTAACTGTTCCCTCTCTCTCTGGGTGCTCTATATTTCATGATGGGGTGCAGGTTACATCTCTGAGCCGGGCCGAGGGCGTGCATGCGCGTTTCAGTAAGTAAGAGAGTATGTGTGTGTGTGTGTGTGTGTGTGTGTGAGAGAGAGAGAGCATGCCTTGAGGACACATGACGCCGTGTAATCAGCAATGAAGAGTTGAAGGTGTCAGGGGGATTCTGAGAGTGATTCTGTGTGTGTGTGTGTGTGTGTGATGGAGGGGTGGGTGGGACATGGAGATCATGTTTTCCATCATGTAGGGTGATTCCCTGACAATCTCAAGTGACAGCAAACAACACTACCCTTGACCTATACAAGGCTTCATCACACACACACACACACACACACACACACACACAGAGGACTCACCTGTGGTCCGGCCAGAGTTAGTTAATTAGGTCATGCATGTAAATGTAAATGTATAATACAACATAGCACACTTCTGTATAATGTGATGATATGAAGCATTAACCTGGAACAGCTGTGTGGGTGGCTATTTACTGGACAGGAAAACACTGACCACAGATGAAGTGAAAGAACACACACTGCTGCTGCTGCTGGTGACTGCAGACTGCTGTATTTCACAGTTTAGTCTGCAGACGCACATGCACACACAGACACACAGACACACATGTTTTTAAAAAGCTCAGTGTTTGTCTCCTGTGCTCTCCTCAGAGGGGAAGTTTTTGTTTTTTGTTTTTTACACATTCTTCTATTTTTCCATCTGTGCGACTCTCAGACATAATGAACGGTACTCATGAAGGGCTGTTGCTGTCTAAGCAGGGTATGTGTGTGTGTGGGGGGGGGGGGGCAGCTGACACCCTCACAGCAACAGAACAAGGGGTGCTGAAGCATGCAGTGCACAAACAAAAACAGACTATGTGGAGTTTGGGGTGGGGAATCGCAACAAGTAAACACACAATGAATTCAAAACAGACACACACACACACACACATACATAGGACTCACCTCTGGTCCGGCCGTCTGGCTGAGCGATGCTTTGTCCTCACAACCAAATTAGGACAGGAACTGGACATTTGGCAAACAAAGAGAGACAGAGAGCGAGAGAGGGGAGGTCAAGAATGTCTGGTCAGGGATGATCAGATTTGAGATTCAAAGCATCAACAGCAGTGAGAGTGTGTGTGTGTGTGTGTGTGTGTGTGCGCCTTAGGCTCTCACATACGTGTAAAGCCAGTCAGTCAGGAAAGAGAAGGCCTCTTTTTGGTCACTCAGACTGATAATTACATCTAATGTCATTGTGAATAACCAGCTCCCTGTACATGCTGTGCAATCCGTAATTAGTCCACATGTTGAAGCTGCACAGTGAGACCAGATCCAAACACACACACACACACACGTTGTGCCTCTGGACACAGTGTGAATTCTGAAAGATAATCATGAATAACATGAGGCAGCAACATTTCCTGACAATGCAGCTCTTTGTGGAAAGTCAGGAGACCAAGCATCACTGTTATCATCCTCCTCTTCCATCATCCTCATCACAATTATCGCCAAAATGTCATCTTCGTCTGTCACTTCAACCCCGGACCGTCCTTCTTGATGATGACAGCCTAACGAGGTAGGCAATCAATAACTCTCCCGAAGTCATGACTCGAGGCAAGGCAGCGTAGATTCACTCACGTCTGCAGTTGCACCAACGCCTGGAAGTTAGAGGTTACACTACTGTGGCTAAATGATTGACAACACAGCGCATACATGACATGTCGGCTGTCCTGCTCTTTACAGTGGGGAAGTCAATATTACATAAAAAGCAAGAGCTGACGGACAAACCTCTCAAAGAAAACTGAAACACCCGTTCATTTACACATCTTCATGCGCTGACCTCTTTGTGAAAAGCAAAGGTTGAATGCTGTTCGTCAATACCGCAACCACAACTGCAACAAAGGCCGAGGTGCCTGCGATTCCAGATGTGGGTTTGTGGAAGATTTCGCTGCTGTTTGCACTCTGTTTGCAACCTAAAACCCTGACAAAAGCTGCAGTAATAGAGATGTTTCCCTCAGATGGAGATAAATCACTGAGCAAGCATCAGAGTGTTTGTACAGCGTAGAGTGAGAAGTCTAGTTGGAGACAGACGGCACTGCAGAGGGCAATCAGAAAGTGCTGCGGAGCACTTACTTCACAAATAAATCAGAGATATGATGCAAATAAATCTGAATGTGTGATAGATTTATCATTCCAATCTCAACATGAGCTCGGTTTCAGCAAAGACACAATAACTGATAACACCTGTTTGGATGTGCCACATTGGTATTAGCCAAGTTTGACCTGTAAAACTTGTATCTGTACCTGCAGCACTACAATGCAAATATGCATCAAAAGGCCTCGTCAAAGTAGGAAAAGCACAGGTGTCACTGATAACTTTATCATATCTGCATTTTGGTCACATGTCCAAGGAAGTCCCGACAGAGTGACTGTGAACCAGCATGCAGAGGGCATGCATGGCATTTACACCTGTGCTTTCCCCACTTTGAGAAATAGTCCCATTTCAACTGACATCAGGAGAATACGAACTACCTGGGTTCGGAAATTCACCTGATGCATTGCATTCCAGTGTTTGACTGGATCCAGATGCAACATGCTCCTGGTGAAGATTTCCCATTCTCTCACGGCTCGTCTCGACAAAACACCCTCCACGTTAATCGTCAACACGACCTGACGGTCTGCTGCAGTGCAGCTCATTTTGCAATGTGGTATTTTTCTCTGTGACCTTTCTGCTCGCACTCGGTGCCGTAATGGGTTTATTTCTACGAGTTATATCACTGTCCTGCCGGCCACTCTGCAGCTATAACATAAGATGATACGGCAGTCTAGTGTGTGATGTAACTATGTTGCAGCTGATGATGTAACCAGCTCTGCAGGCAGATTCAAGCTGCACTACACAAAAGAGCATCGTCTGAGAGCTCCTCCAAGAGACAGACAGAAAGAGAGGGAGGGAGAGAGAGGGAGAGAAATAAAGAGAGGGAGGAGGACAGAGAGAACAAAGAAATACAAAGGAACTCGCTGGTGGACAACTGACTGTGGGTGCTAGAGTTACACACACACACTCAATCAGTGAGTCAACCACTACAGTTCACTTTGTGCAAATGCATGTATATGCAAATACCAAGGCACCATACATCGCAGCGCGCTGACTGCCCTCCAGTTCACGCTGCAGGACTGCTCACAGCTACGTCGACTAACACGTACTTCTCGCTTAACTGATCAGTCAATCAGTGTCTCAAAGTCACACACACTGTGCAGGCTCATCCACGTGTGTGTGTGTGTGTGTGTGTGTGTGTCAATGTGCCAAACACAAACAACGGTGATTCCATCTCCCATCTGTCAACAGGAAGAAAACAGGCTGCATTTTTTGCAAACTTTTGCTGAGTGCTCTCCTGCCACCACAGTTTCCTGTTGTTAAACTCCGATCAACTACGTGTTAAGTGCCTTGCTAAAAAGCACCTCCAAGCAACTAATTCAACATCATCTCTAATCTCACTCATAAATCTTTCCTGATGAATGCGTCCGAATTCTCAGCCTCTATGGTTTAGTTTAGGGTTGGACTACCTCAGCAGGGGTCTTATTTCAGAAGTCTGACTTTGTTATAGTTCAGTACTTCTTGAAAAAGAAAAATACATGTGTCTACATTACACGGTACTGCTGTCGAACCTGCATTCCCAACATCCCTCAGGTGAAACAAATACATTGATACCTTAGCTACAGTCCAGACATAATGAGGCTAACAGCTGAAACTGTAGATGGCACTGCAGTTAATCAGTTATGTGTTGTGCTTTATGACTTGATTTATGACTCACATGTCTTCTGATCTGTTCCACTTCCTCAGCCTGTACTAATATATTCTGATTTTCAGGAAAGCTATACTTTCTATATACAATATAATTATTGACAGATGAAAGGATTTTATCCGTCCTTGTTGTTCGTTAGCATTTGGTATTCGTACAGGACTGTGTCAGCGCAGGGAGCAGGGTTAATTTAGGGGTCAAATTACAATTGCAGTGGAAAATCTGGGTGGGTGATGACAGCGTTAGTCAGACACTGGAAGAGACACACAGGCTGGTCAGCAAATCATGTTGGATAACCAGACAAGCCTTGCCAAACTGCCAGCCCGACTGCCTGATGAAGGCTGCGACAGTTTCCCCACGATGGCACGCAATGGGTACAGGAAGCCGAAGTTGATGTGTGATTGGCAGGACAGATTATAATTCAGATCTGAAACGATTAGTTGATTAATCAATCTAGCTATCAAGTTAATGAAAAGACACCACTTTCTGCACAGGGAAGCTATGACTGACATTTTTCATTGTCTCCCAATATTTGATAGATCAAATTAATGATCAATAAAATAACAGGCCAGCAGCCAATCAATAATGACAGCTTTCCACCAGGAAATTGTTCAGCCAGGGTTGTAACCCACCCAGACAAACTATGTGGTTGGTAAAAAGTCATCTTCCAGTCATGCAATGTTTGCCATAGTTTATGTGCAGCTCATTAACTCAAAGAAACCCAAGTGTTTAGCTGAGGTGGAAAACCAACCAGACACACTAGTGTGCAGATGATGGACCAAGCAAAAGTCCCAGTCATTAACCAGAATGTTTTTGCTGTGCTTGTTTCCCCTCGAGATTCATGTTTTTGTTTCAAACATTTGATGATTTAAGTCAAGGTGGCCCAGCTCTTCTATAAAACATTATGAGGAGCCCTGTAATGGAAATAATGGTGAGCCACAGCTCTGGTACAATCAAGTGGAAAGATTAACGTGTTTATAGGCGAATACGAATATGGTTAAATTAAAACATAACAGGCTACTATTGAGTTTTAAAATCTATTCTTGTCAGATAAGCCAGAAACATTAGAGTCATTGAGAACAGGGTAGTGAAATCGTATAGTGAGAAGGTTACTATGTGTTTTCAGTCCAAAAAAGGACACGACCTGTGCGGAGCTGTAAATCTCTTAGGAGACAGCTAATTTTGAAGCTAGCCTACATGCAGATGGAGCCACGGTGTTTTCAGACAGTCTTCACGGTTCAGTTCACACACAACAACCCTCCTCCTCCTCCTCTCCACCTCCACTGTGTGCTCCTAGCTCTTGTCATGCTACACAGTTAGCTAAGCTACCGGCAGGCACAAAGAGCCCACACAGCTGTGCCTAAGGGCTCAAATCCCGACCACTGCTGCCCGGACGCACCGTGCAAGCCGCTCGGTCTTACCTCTCTGACGGAGACCCCTCACACACACAAGACCCACAAGGTGGCTTCTTAGACGTGTGTTACGCTGCACTGAGCCTGTCTGTCTTGTCCATTGTGTAGAGGAGATGCTGAGTGTCTGCTCGCCGATGTTTGAAGCATTAGCTTTTCCTCTTCTGTCTCTCACTGTACAAACACAACTTCATCTCACGACCGTAAACCACCGCGTACAGGCGCCGTCACATTTTAAGCCAATAAACGTCGCTACCGGTTTGCAAGGAGAAGAGGAAATCTTATCAGACTCACATTATTACTTCGATAAACTTAAAGTAAAAATTTAAAAATATGATAACACATTGTTTCCTTGTAACATTGGTTGTGTAAATACACGACCAATGTTAGAATTTGAAAGAACTTTACTCCCCTCTACTGGGCGTTTTAATTCACTACAGGAACAAACTTTCGGCGAGGTTGCACTTTTATCACAAACTTTACGGTTAGACGCCCGAATGACAGACATTAACCACACGTGACGTAACGAAACGAGGACCAATCGGCTTCCGGGATGAGCAGGACTCGACACAGATAACGGCTCCAGAGATTCTCTAGTCTGTTATCTTCTAACGGACACATCCGTGGATAATTATGTGACTCATTGTCAAAAACGTTATGCGAGCATCAGTATGTGGCTCACAGCGTGACGAAAATGCTGCTCAACGATTTAGAAATACACTGAAGTAAGTCAGACGCTGCCTTAAATAAAACAACGACCGTTTAGCTTAATGCTATTCGGCGATAAAAGCTAAAGTTAGCTGCTATTGTAACGCCTGCTAACTAAGGATGAATGAAAAATAAAATTTAAATTGAGTCCAGCTTGTGTTAATTATAATTCGGGTTTTTTTCTTTTTAAACAACAGCTGTTTTAAAATCGCTACCAACAGTTATTCCAATATTGCTGTGCATTTGTTTTATGTCAGCTCTAGTGCTAAATATCTCTATTTGCTAAACGTTCATCATAATTTGTGTTTCCTTGTGTCTGTCCATCTGATCTGTGTCACCAGTCGGTGAGATGTCTCTGGCTCAGAGAGTGTTGTTGACCTGGGTCTTCACCCTGGTCTTCCTCATCATGCTAGTACTCAAACTGGATGGGAAGGTAAGGGTTTAATATTATTACTGTGTATATTGTCAGAGCTTTTGTTTTGGTTGTCTATATTTTGTTGATTGTATATGCACTTAATGCTATGTTTGCTCTAATGATCTTGTTCTCTTACATATTTATGTAAAACTCACCAAATTAACACAAAATTGAAGCACTTGTGAGGAAAAGTAATTACTCTGTCTCCACTTCTTCCTCCCAGGTGCAGTGGAACTGGTTCCTCATCTTCCTCCCAGTCTGGGTCTTCGATGGCATCCTCATCCTCATGCTTGCCATCAAGATGGCAGGCCGCTGCAAGCCTGGGTATGACCCTCGCAACGGCTCCCCGGATCTGCGCCTGCGTGCCTGGTACTTGACAGCAATGCTGCTCAAGCTGGGCTTCTGCCTGACACTGTGCGCCAAGCTGGAGAAACTGGCCGACGTAAAGTTGACGTTTGTGTGCATACCGCTGTGGGCCATGTTGCTGGGAGCACTGGTGGAGCTTGGGCTGAACATCTTTCCTGAGAGGAGAGAGGCCTGAGAGGGATCACAGTTGCTGCTTCAAACTACGGCAAAAATCGTCACACCAACAAAAGACATCTAAAAATTTTTTGTATGACCGTTACTTTGTGAAATTGGAGTCTGATTGTTCCCAGAGAGGACTATGAACCACAAAGGAACCAAATCATCATCTGATACCTTGAATCTTAAGAATAATAGACTTTGTGTAGAAATAGAAATTACGTGTTCAGATCTTGGTGACGTGTGCTGTGGGGGTTTTAGCAGAGCTGGGACTCTGCTGCCAGTGTTAAAGAAGAGCTGCTTATGACTCTGATGTTAGCATTTTAGCATTTAACAAAGACAAAACAGCTCAACAATGGCTCAGTTTTCTTTACAAAGAAAAAAATGCGTATGTTTGAGACTACTGTGAAACCTACACTGGGAGAGACATGAAGTTCCTCTAATGTTTTGTAGTGGTTACCTTTATAGTACATAGCGCAGCTTCTCTTTTGGTGAATTCTAATCCCACTTCCTTTATTTAAGCTGCACAACATAACCGTCACTCTTGGTACCAAATCAAGGAGTGTACATTTTGTTACCTGCGCTTCAGATATTTTTTAGTTGTACTTCTGCACAGACACTTTGTCTTTTCATTCCTCAGTTGTGGAGGTGAGGTCTTGTTGGCCAAATATTATTTTTCACAAGTTATAAATTAACTTTGAATGTGTTTATGAGAACAGTTTGGTTTGGCTGCAGGCACACAAAGGAATAAATAACTAAGAAGTTGCTCAGGACATAAAAACTCCTGGAACAACTTGTGATGTTCATTTTTTGTCTACAGGCTACCCCCCTCTGCTTTGTACAATATCTCTTTTGTACTGTTGAAATCATGTGTCCCATTAAAATAAATTAGTGAGTTGTTAGTACGTGCAAGGTCACAAAACACTTTAACTTGTAATCACTTAAGTGATTCATATTCAGATCAGAATGAAGAGTCTATTGCAAATGATGTGTCAACAGACCATGTTCCTACTGTGTAATTAGTTGTATTATTACCAGGTTACTCTCTACCAGCAGTATGAATTTTGACTTTTGGTACAGCTGACACTGCGTGACTGAAGTCTGTTTTTGTGCCATGTGATTGTTCGTTAGTATTTAAATTTTTCGCATTACTTTGCACTTTGTTGACATGAAACTGAGATTGCATGCATATGTTTGAACAATAAACGACTGATTTACATTGAATGCTGCAAGGTCATTTGTCACAAGCATTCAAAATGATATGAAAACGGTAATCTAAGTGCTCGATGGAGCGGTGCAAATTCATATGCAAGTGTTTTCCATGTACACAAGGATCGCATTAGTCACGTCACCGCGCAAAACAAAGTATTGTGGTTTGGGGAAAATCCCTCCAGGACGTGACCCGAAATGATCTGTTGAGAACTTCAGCTGCTCTGACATGCAAACACAGCACACTGAAGCCCTTGTCTCTTCTCTCTTTAATTTTTAACCACTTCTTTTATGACTTTACAGAACTTTAATGTTCAGATATGCAACGATGAGATCAGTGTTAGAGGGTTGTTGTGTGCTCTGAGCCCGAGCTGCACTGACACCGCTGTTAGCAGCCGCAGGAAAATGTCCACAAGAGGAACCGAAATTATGGAGAGAAGTCATTTATATAAAAAGCACAGAACTGGGCATGCTTTAAGGGTACGTTCTCTAAAGCCAGTTTCCAAAGTGAGTAACTGGCTTGAGAGGACACTGTGTGTGCAAAAGCAGGGGCAATTAAAACAGGGTGGACAGGCAGGAGTCTGCCCTCTGTGGGAAGTAGGAAAATACTAAACCCAATGTTAATTTAACAATTTACCTGATGTTGAGTGCTTTTTCTAGACAATTAGTTCTACTACAAGTGATAATCAAACCTGAAATAATGAGTGGAGGCTGCCTACAGGGTGTACAGTCTTGTGTGTGTGCCACATTCACACAGTTCAGTGAGGTTTTTCCGAGTATTCCCTCCAAAAATCCCTCCATTGTCCCTGCTCCAACTTCCTGCCTCACTCCCACTCCTACTCTTTAAAGGTCAGCTGAGCTCCTCTGGCATTCCTGCTGTGTGTGGCTGTGTGTGTGTATGAAATGAGTAGAAGGAGGCTGTTTTGAGTTGGATCTGACCTGACACACACCAGCCCTGTATTATGTGGCTTCTGCATTGTGGCCGCGTATACGTGTTGTCTGCTCACATCTCGCCTGTTAAAACTGCTGAGCTCATTGTTGCAGACTGCAGTGAGTGGGTGGCTTGCATAACAGCAACACAGAGAGAAAACACAGGCAGGTATCACATTAGGGGTGTTGTCTCTTAGACTTAACCACAAGTGTGGGACATGGACATTTGGTGGCCTTTATGGTAAGACAGGTGTCTCTGGTCTTTAACTCAACACACTACAATCAAGGCTGCTACTGTCATAAGGCCGATGGTAAAGTGGTGAATACCAATAAATACATGACATGACATGTTACATCTTATAGTCTATGTTATTTTAACTGTTAAATGGAGCTTTACTGCATCATTCAGTCCATCACTTTGGTTTTCAAACAAGTTTTATGGCCAAAAAAGGTTACCTGTAAAAAAAAAAAGGTTATTGCAAGTTCATCACTTACTTGCTAGCACTTTTCTTCTTCAGGCCTTCTTCTTCTTCGTCCACTATTGTTATGTTTGTTTCAGCATGAAAAAGACAGAAGGATGTGAGTTGTACGAACAAAACGGACTATGTTAAAAACCTGCTCCACAGTGCCACTACTGGTTAAAACTTTAACTTGTTTTTCTCACCCAACTTTGCTTCTGTCCATTTTCTAGAATAATCAGTTTGTTAAAACATGTTGTAAATATCTTGATTTCAAGAATATATAAATATTGAATTCTTGCAAGTCCACCTAATAAAAACATACATGTTCTCCACCATCAGGGCAATAACCATCAGTCCTCACACTGGTAGTCTCATACATCGAACCTTTTATTAGCTCGGCTCATATTTAAAGTAGAAACCACACTACAAGTTTTTTCCTCTTTACAAAACTTCTTATGTACACTACAGTGCTGACAGTTAAAAATCACAGAAACAAAATAGAAAAAAAAGACCAAACCAAAAACCTTGAGATAAATAAATTCTGTGAAAACAACACTAGCCCCTGAAGACTTTTTGTTTTCATCCTTAATTTCTGTCACATTTTGTACAAAAAATATAGAGGTTCCTGTCGTGTTTTTTGTAACATCTGAAACCCAAAAGCATAAAAAGAGCTGCAGAGCGCCTCGCAACTGGCATCAAGTGCTTAATTATCACCTAGCTCTCTCCAGAGCCACACAGTGAAGAGTTCAGTCCTGGGAGGCAAACTGACCGACAGGAGCCGAAGCTCCGGCTTGCGGTGAGACTAATCATGAAAAACACAACCCTGCTTTCAGGATATCATTCCACTGAACCATCCCAACTTCAACCGCAGATATTTGGAAAGTTTTCAGTGGGTTTAGGGGCCAATTTAAGGCTTCAATCTCATTTTCCAGTGAAAACTCAAAACTTCCATGAAAGGGCAGAACTCCTTCTCTATATGGCTCTGGACCATTTAGTAGTTCACAGTTAAGGACAGGCACTGGGGAAATGCTGTGGGCTACATTAGCAAGTGGGCTGTTCTCTAATAGCGATTAAGTCAAATCAAGACATTAATGAAAAAAAAAACCAAAACAAAACAAAATAAACAACAACAACAAAATTCCACAACTGTGGGATTAGCACTGAGACAGAAGATTTTGATCCTAAAATCAGATAGTTGGAAAAACATACAGTCATCACATCTGTTGCTAAAACAGAATTTCAATAATTTATTGTACTTTTAAAACACAGGAGGTCACTTCAGTCCCTGGTTGATAAATAAAACATCTTTTATAGACAGGATGCTCCACACTGTAGAGAAACTGGACTTCAGGTAAATAGATAAACAGTGCTTTGAGAATGAAACTCTCAACAGTGTACCATCTGTTTTCAAAGTGTCCATTACAGAGTAAGAAGTCATATCACAGAGTTGCTGAGGCCTGAATGTGTTAAAAACAATAATCCTGGAAGAACCTGAAAACTGCCCTGGTGATAATCTTGACATGACCCAATGTGTTTTCAATATATAGATCAACTGTATTTAAACGGCAGTTGATGTATCCATGTTACAAAGTGCTGTAAATGAGTCACATTTCTTAACATACTGAATCCGTATGATATTGCTCTACCTCTAAAGTTGCCACCGGGCTAGCTCTGGATGTAGCTGCATAGGTGCTAATATAACGTTGCAGATTGAACAGTATCTTGATGACCCTGAAACCTAAAACTCAAAAATGTCCAGTGAAATCAATGGACCAGGTTTTAGCCAGATTTTTGAGACTGAGATATTTTTGTTTCTTTTTTCTCAGGAGACCAATGTATTCGTGGATGTGTCCTGAATAGATTTTCCTGAGACTCTCAAGGCCTTTCTGTTTAACAGCCTTGGCTGGGTCGAATTCTTCCTTGGCCGACCAGCAAGTGCTCAGTTTCCAAAAGTAGGAGACCCCTGGTGCACATCCAACAGGCACGGCGAAGTTACACTAAGAGCTCTGCCACTGGTGTTGAGGGCTACAGATACAAGACAATCTCAGTACTTTAAATGACAACTCCTCTTATGGTGTAATTACCTACAGTGCCACTGGCTTGTATCCTGTAGCTTCATCTACTCAATCTAAACGGAGATTTCTTTTTGTTTAATTGCACTAATATTCTTCTCAGGTGATAAAACACTGCAAGAGATTAGAAGAATCATTTAAGATGCCTGTTGATTACATTTAATAACTCCTCATGGAGGCCGACTCCATGAACATGATTCAACAGGAATTTACTGGCTTTGAATCAATCACTTTGAAATTTGAGTAAAAATACTGATACTTGTCAGCACATCATTAACTGGGAAATATAATGGTTTATGTTCAGAAGCTTATTGCAGAGCATTATTGCTCAAAATACAATATTAGGGAAAAGTACTGCAATATACTGTATTGATTAGGATGCATCGATACAATATAGTGGAGGAAATGTAGAGATATCACGTCAATACGTTAGTGTATTGTATAATATCTGTTTGACCCATCGTGATTCCAGAAACAGTCTTGGGCACAAAGGATATACTAGAAAAAAAAAGCCACAAACTGGAAGCATTAGCTGCAAGTTTCACAAAAAGGTCATTGTCGTGACCTTTTTTATATAAATATATGACAGAGATCTGACACTTCCTACCTCTGACTGAGTGTCTGATATTCATAAGGGTGATGCTCACTTCAAAAGAACGACAGCAGTTTGGCAGACTTGAACCTGGAAAACCTCTTCTTCACTGTCAGACTTTGGCGCACTCATACATGACTAAAGGCCAAAACTACCAGAACATGCAACGACTGCGTATTATTTTTGAACCAGAGCACAACCGAAGCATCAGTACAGTCTACACCAGTCCAGTACAGAGGTGTGTGGGGGTAAATACAGCCCAACTCTGCTTTATAAACTACCAATCTGTGTCCATACACTTCACTGTCGTCCCCGTTATTTCCTTTTTACATCTTTTACAACGACACAACCAAAATAAAACCTTGTATATATATACAGTCCTTTAAAAACAGCATCATTATGTACAAAAAAGTACTATAAAATCTGTCTCCGCTCCTCTTCATGCTTTGGGGGCGGGGAGAGGACAGAGGGGGAAGGCTGAGGGGGGAGAGGAGGTGGAAGAGGAGGAGGCGGGGGAGGCATGGACTGGGAGGAAGGAGGAGGAGGTGGGTGGGGGAAAGGCTGAGACAGAGAGAGCTGGACCTGCGCTGGTGCTGAGGTTTGGTATTGCGGTTGTAGCGGGTAAGAGCTGGGGTGCTGAGAGAGGAAAGATTGAGGGGGGAGGAAAGGGTGAGAGGGGAAGTGGGGGTGCTGCGGAGGGTAGAAGGTTTTGGCAAACTGGTGGTGGTGAGGAAGGTGGGGAGGGGGAGGAGGGAGAGACTGGGAGCTGGTGAGGGGAGTGTTCAGGGGGGGCTGGTAGTACGGCTGAGACTGGGTGGTGATGTTGGGTTGGTGTGGGGGGGGAGGGTGCAGGTGAAGCTGACTCATGTGAACCTGATGGGGCGTTGGTTTCTGACTCAGGAAGGAGTTAAGAGTCTGCGACTGCGGGTTTGGGGGGAGCATGGGAGGTCTATGAGGGAGGTGGGAGTGTGGCAGGAGAGGTGAGAAGGAAGGGGGGAGCATCTGAGGGAGGTGAGGAGGGGGAGGTGGGAGATGCTGGGGTGCGTACTGGTGCATGTAGAGCCCCTGCCTCCCGGAGTCCTGCGGCGCACGCATTTGCGAATCCGCCAGTGTCCTGGAGTCAGAGTCCGAACTGTGAGTCCACTTCCCCGGGAGCGTTTGTGTCCGTGTGCTGGCCACTGCGTGTGTTTGTGTGTCAGCTTGGTGCGAGGTGTGTGTGTGTACGTCCACGGCAGCAGAGACCTGTGGCGCTTGGACCTCAGGCTGCACTTGTGTCCGTGTGTCTGTATCGGCGTCTGGCTTTAGTCTGTCCTTCGCCTGGTCTGTCTGAGAGGAGGGAGGAGGAGGCGGCGGCTGGGAAGACGAGGAGATGCTGGAGGGAGGGGGTGTGGAGGGGTGAGAGTCCGCTGTAGGTTTGGGACCAGATGTGGCAGATGTTGACGTGGAGGAAGATGTGGACAGAGTAGGAATACAAGAGGAGGTAGAAGAAGACGAACTTGGAGCAGCAGTGAAAGAAGAGCGCAGAGGAGGATCTGCTGAAGGTGCAGAGGAGGAGGAGGAGGAGGAGGAAGACTTAGAAAAAGATGGAGAGCGAGGTGATTTGGACTCTGAGTGAGATGTAGAAGAAGAAGAAGAAGATGAAGAGGAGAGGAGGAGGAGGAAGCTGTACTGGAAGACATTGTTCTGCTGTCTGAGTGATGGTGGTGGTGGTGATGGTGGGACTTTGATGATACTTTGGGTTTTGTGTCTTGATGAGGAGGATGACGAGAGGAAGGAGGGGACAGAGGGAGAGGTGGAGGTGATTTGTTTTTGGACAGAGGAGGAGCTGGAGGCTCTGTCTTCACCTTAGCTGCAGGTGCATCCTGCTGTTTAGGTTTTCCTCCTCCTTTCGACCTCTCGGTCTCCTCCTCTTTGTCTCTGGAGCTGCTCATGTCGGAGTCCACTGAGCGAACAGGCTGAGGCACCAGAGGTGGATGCTGAGGATGAGTGTGAGGATGATGATATTGATCCTCTTCCTCCTTTTTGACAACAGGCAACGTCCTCTTTTCTGACACATCTGCCTCCTCGGCTTCCTCCTTCACCTTCTCCTTCACTCCTTTCTCACCCTTCTTTTCTCTCCTCCTCTCCTCTTCTTTTTCCTCCAATGCTGTTTCTGTCTCCTCCTTCACCCCAACTGGCTTCTCCTCCTGCTCTTCCTTCACCTCCTCTTCTTCTCCTCCTCCTCTTCCTCTCCTCCTCCTCCTCCTCCTCCTCCTCCTCCTCCTCCTCCTCCCTCCGCCTCCTCTTCTTCTCCCTCTCCTTGGTGGTACTGCTTTAAGCGGACGTGCCACGCCAGGCTGCAGACGGCAGACACTGTCTTGAACTGGTGAACCACGTTGCGGGGGATGAAGTAGATGTCCTCGTGGCAGAGGCGGATGCGAGCGTAGCGGATGCCCTCGCGTCGCAGCTGGTTTAGTTTGGCGTCGTCCACCCACTGCACACACTGGAGACCAGGAGGAGACCAGGGTTTAGACGGAGGAAATGAAGAAGGTGCGGTCCAGAATAAAAACATCCATCTTTTGACCCTGACATCTATTTCAAAGCCTGACTCTCAGTATCAATGTGAGAGGAATTTTAAGTGTTCTCTTTTTTGCCAACCTTTGTTCAGTACAGTAAATGCATTTTAAGAATAAGTGAAGAACAGATAAGTTTCATTGTAAAAAAAAACCTGAATTCGTACTTAAAACTCAAAAAGCTATTGTTATATTCAATTAATTTGAACTTCATTTAATATTAAAGAATATGCAATGTAATGTAATATGGATGTAAATTTTGTCAGACAAGGGGAGAAATAGCACCATGTACACAACAACTTAATGAATATATAAGAAGATAATCAAGAGAAGCTATACAGATGGGAAAACATATTTTAAAAGATGAACCCAGTTTCTCATCATTAATGCTGCAGCCTTAAACCAACATGTGATTAACTCCCTGGGATGGATCTCTGCGTTAAAAAACGACCTGCAGACTCACAGTGAGTTCATCTGTAATCAGCTGAATGGATTTACATGGGAACTTCTCCTTAGGTTAATTGCAAACGATAAATTGCTGAACTAACACTGACTGCAGTTCATTGTCGCTCCACCAGATGCCAGCATCCAACATCAGTTTACCTTCATGTTGCATTCATCCAGTGTCATGTTGGGGTAACTGTGAGATAATACTGTGCCTAATTTAGGATGCAGTGAATCCACTGAGTGAGCCATACTTATTGACATGCCCTCTGTATGTGTGTGTAATATAAAACCTGAGACAGTGGAGGTTCGTGAAGGTCCAACTGCAGCCTCTGGACTACATAAGGGAAATCACCAGCATGGAAACACACTACGTCTTTGGTAACACGAGGGGGCTCCGAGCTGAAAAACAACAGAGATGATATTAAGTCATTAATGGCAGTAATAAAAAGAAAGTGTTGCAACACTTTGACATCCACAGTGTGACCGCGGCTGCTTCGCTGCCCACCCTTCTCCGGAGCATACAGCCTTCAGCACGCCGACAGCTGCCGTGGTCTGGCGTTCGAAACCCTGACCGATGTGATCGGCGTGGGCCCGAGTCCGATCCTCAAATAGCATCTCTCTGGGCTCGCTGGTCCGGGGCAGCGACTGCAGCAGGTTCTTCACCTCATTGGTGGAGCTACGAGAAAAACAGAAACGATCGCTTTGTCAGGAAAAACAGAACAGAAGAGACACACATAAGTGCCCACACACTTTTACAAAGAATCCCCTCCTGGCTTTGCCTCCCTGGTGTCTAAATAAAGAAAACAAAACGACTGAAGGTGAGTGGGCTGCTCCTTCCTCTGGTTTTGTGTGTTTCTTTTATTTGTTTCCTGTCTGCTGTGCGAAACAAAAGCACCAGACAGACTGCTCCTATTGTTGTCGTCTTTACCGCCACACAAGGAGCAGCGAGGATGAATCAGTGTGGACATTATCAAACATCCATGGTGTGCTCAGCATCTGGTCTGACTGTTTTATCACTATTAGCTGAGTGTGTTTCACTGCACATTCAGTCTTAAATGATAAGTTGATCAGCCAAATCTTTGATCATCAAAAGTTAATGAGCAACAAATGAAATGACTGATTTAATGTACGAGTGAATAAGTCAAACATTTTCTGGCTGCCATTTTTTTAAATGTGTAAATTAGCATCTTTTCTCAGTTTTATGTAAATGTAGATTCTGCAGCTTTTATTCTGTGATCTTCTGCACAGAGCATTTTGGAGGCGTTTCTTGGACTCTTGGTACATTAAGACAAAATTCAATCAGAAAATGTGATCTTACAATCTGAGAAACTGATGAAAATGTTTCCACCATTTTCTAACATTTTTAAAATTGAGAGGAATTCATTATATAATCCTTTAGTTGCAGGCTCACAGCTCTTTGCAAAATCACATTTAGTCTGGAGATACCATCAACTACACCTCAGCTTCTCCTCACTTCAGGCCAATATCTTTATCCTTCATTTCCTCTGCAATTTCTTTACTTTTTCATGCTGGCTGGAGGTAAAAATCACTTTCCTTGCATGATCAATAAAATGTTAATTTAGATTCAAACCACAGAATACTGGTAGTAAGAAATCTAAATAAAATCAGTAATCATCATGTGGGCTTTGTGTCAGTAGATGAGGTTACATTTAAAATAAATGATGCAGGGTGAAATAAAATGAACACACATCAGTGCTCAAATACAAACACACACATAGACTCTTAGCTTCATGCGCGCAGACTAACGAGTAAAAGCATAAAAATGAGCCGTGTTGCCAAACAATGGAAGTACTGCAGTCAGCTCACTACTGGATCAGTGACTCACGCTGGAGCTGCAGTCAGATTCAAACAAGAGTATAAACACACACGCACAGTCTGCGAGAGATCCCTACATGAACGTAAAACACACACACACACACACACAGAATAGCAGTGAGACTACCCGTGCTGAACACTGAATTGTGCATTCATTCATTCAGAGAAAAGGGCAGAGGCAGGAGCTGATGGAAGAGGAAGAAAGAAGCCAAGGAAAATATTAGAGTGTGGAGGGGGAGATTAAAACACACACACATATACACACACACATACATAGCTCAGTGAGTCTGAGCTGACTGCAGGCTGACAGTAATGAATGTAAAACCAGAAAAGCTGGTAAGTGAAACTGTGAAAAGAAGAGGGTGTAAAGGGAGGAGTGCTGAACGTGCACATCTAGAGTGATATTCAAAGTCTACCATCTACTTCAACTCTTTAACCCCATCCTCTGTGTGTGAGGTCCTATTGTTCTGGCATGGCTGTCAGTATGTACAGCGAGTGTGCTAACGTCTGCACCAACAAGTCGCCAAAACAGGCTCCTGTGCATTTATGGTCAAAATCACTGGGAAAGAGGAGAGGAGAGGAGGAGCAGATAAGTGAGAGTGGAGTGGCGGGGGGTGACGGAGGGAAACGGGATAAAGAAGAAGAGAGGTGGGGTGAAGAGGGATGAGACGGTAAAAAGAGGGAGAAGAGGAGGGAGAGAAGGACAAAGGGAAGACGGAGGAAACCACCTTCTCTGGTGACAAATACTGTTAATGTACATCTTAAAGCTACAGCACACCCCTACAGAGATGTGTATCACAGTTACATTTCACACTCTGATTTAATGCACCTGATCCATGTCAAAACTTTATGAGCAGGGCTGCTGCTAATGATCATTTCCACTGGTAACTACTTAAATGATTAATTGATTATCTGTTACATCTATAATAACAAAGTCTTTATCCAATTTATAATATACTTTATTATAATATTTAAGCAAAATAAAATGTGAATTCATGTCAATTTCCACCAAGTTTTTTACACTTCCATGCAATTTTTTTTTTAAATGTGCATAAAAAGAGATGGATGAAAATCATAGACTGTGAATAAAGATGGACGTTGCCTCTGTGACATCACCCAAAGGTTTCAGGGATGGGTGTGAAACTGAGACTTTGGTTCATGTTGGCTTGTGGCAGTGCCTGTCACTCAAAGTACCACCTGTTTTTTGTACTGTAAACATGTTTATTACTGCTGTAAATTGGGATTGACTCAGTATTGGAGCCTCTAGTGGCCATTCAAAGAAGTGCAGTTTTTGGTACTGATGTGCAGCCTGATGAAAACCCACCTGATGACTGTCAGCCAAAAGAAAATGGCAAAAGGCCATTAAGAATTCATTCATAATGAGCTTCTATAGTAAGTGAAGGGAGACAAGATCTAGTCAATGTAGCTGCTACATATTTTCAACTGACCCAGTTTTCTAGTCATCAGCTGGTTGTTGACTTCTACCTCTTTGCCAAATGATCTCCCTTACTGAGCACGCTGTGGCTTAACATCTTGCTGACAGCCACCAGGCTCTCAACGGACCCATCTTGATTGTCATTCGTCATGCACGAAACAGCATGTTCAGCATCAGGCCTCTGTCCTGTTCGCAACTGGTGCTGCCGGGGGCCGCTGCCGTTACTATGCAATTATTGTCAATCTCCGGAAGCGTTGCGCTCTTCCACTAAAAAGCTGAAATATTTTGGTTTTATTTTCATCGTCTGACCACTGTAATCAAGCCGAATTCAGAGACCGCGAGTCTCAGCTGCTGACAGAGACATGTAACAGCTTGACCTTTTTCGCTGAAACCACCAGGAAAAAAAAGAAGCAACGCTGTGAGGAGACGTTGCTCATGCACAAGCAGCCTTCAACACTGCACACAGTCAAACTGCAAGGTCTCACTGCAAATAAGATTGTGCTATTTTCCATTTCTTTCAGCTACACGTCTTTACAGCTGAATGTTTTATCCTTTTCCTTTCACACAGGCAGACATGCAATGCCACAATATATTCAATATATGTGCTTTCTGCAAACACGCTTGTAGTCTTCCTGAAAGTAACAGCAGAGTAACTGAAATAAATCAACTTAAAGCGGGAAAGAGAGGTCAGGAGGAGGAGGAGGAAGAAGACAGATCATAAGAGAAATAGAGAGAGACAGAGCAGGCAGATATTTAGAGGTAGCAACAGGACAAGGGCGGGGGAAGGAGGGATGAGGGGAGGAAAAATGTGACCAACTGAGGAGAGATACTGGAGACGACGGGGGGACACTATGATAAAAGGACACCTGAGTTTCTAGATGTCATGTTGTGATGTTTTTAATGGTGGTTTATAATCATGGGGTGGAATGAGTGAGGAGGAGAGAGGGAATAGTTAAACCACCTCTCTCTCTCTCTAGCTGGCCACAGCATCTCTATAAAAACAGGTTCTTTCAGCCCCAGCTGTTACACAAGTGTCTCTGACAGTCATTCACACTGACACACACTCACTTGACAGGCGCCCGCTTCAAACACTGTCTAGACACATGTATAAATGTGAGACACACTGCATGTATTTATAGTCTGAATGCAGGTGCAGTCACTGATTAAAACGCATGTTTCCTCTATTACTTCTTTCTCCAATGAGAGGAAGCTAATGGGGTGAAGCTCTTTGGGTGAATCTAAAAACAACAAATAGATGCTGTAACTAAAAAATTTTTCAATATCATTATTTCTTGATTATTCACTTAATAGCTTGATTGATAGAATATTGGAATAGTGATGTCTGTAATGTGTCCAAAACCTGATGATACTACTATCATTACTAAAACATAAAAGCATACAAGCAGGACTTTGGGTATGATTTTTTTCAAACCTAGAATCAACTATAATAGAAATTAAATAAATAAAATCCAGAACATTACCACTGATATGATTACCAATCAACAGGGACAAGACAGAGGTAAATGAAGCATGGGAGGAATGTGTGTGGTGCGTTGTCCTGCGCTTGGCCGGCTGCCATGTGAAGTAGCGTCTGATGTCGGCTCTATTAACATAGCGATGATCTCATCTGAGTGGTGAGCCACATACCGCTCACATCACACACACACACACACACAAACACCCACACTCATCATTTTTCTCATGGTCTCACACAGATATTGTGTGTGTTTGTGTCTGTGTAAGGGCCAATGGCACTGTGACAGAGACAAACAGAGAGGGTGTAATTGCTTCATCCGGAGCTGCTGGGCTACAACAAAGCTTCGTGTGGCTATTGCGGCTGCTGCTTCAAATGTGTGAGTGTGTTTTTGTTACTGTTTTTCCATAATCAGTCCTCATGTGCTGCGTGGAGGGTACAGAGGCAAGCTGGCTCATTAAGGTTCACACAAAAAACGCACACAAATACACACCGCTGAGACTTGTAGGCAGTACAAACGAAATTCATAGGGACAAAAAAAACCTTTTAAATTCTGTGTCTGGCTCACAGCAGCGTTTTGAGGGGGGATTCAAAATATTGGCCAGCTTTATCTGTGAGTGTGTTTATGCAATGTGCACTAAGCTGTAGTGTACTCACCGTTTTCTTTTAAAAGGAGACTTTGGTATATCAGCCACAGGTATCATCTGTTCTCCTGGCCTGACCCACATTATGGGACCGTCGTCACTCTCCGTGGGACTCATCCGCCTCAGACTGGAGAAAGTTCCCCATGGAAGAGTCCTCTGTGGCCAGACGGATGAGAGAAAAAGAGGGGAGTGTGAGGAAAAGAAGGACACGAGAGGATATAATCAAAGCAGTATGTCAGTGCTTTGTTCGCTGCCCTTTTTAGTTGTTAACCATTTCATCCAGTATTTTATTTATTCCACATAATCCCTAAAAAGAAAAATCACATGAGCATAAACCGTCCCCCTGGCGAAACTTGTCACTGGCACCCTGGATGTTTCAGACGGTGACAAATCAGAGCCAAACCTCTCGACGGATAGGAAGCGCCGGCGGATGTGTGGCTTTTGATATTCAGCATACGACGCCGCTCCTCCACACTGCATGCAGGAGATTTGAAGTGTCAGCACAGGATAGCGAACGGCAGAAAGAGCTTGTCACGCCTGCATTTCAGGGACAGCAGTAAACACAACGTTTTGGTGGTCGCTGCAGGAGAAGCAACTTCCCGAACCGGAGCTGGAAGCTGCACCAAATCACTCTGACACGCCACTTAACGCCTCTTGTTTGTCTGCCACCACTGAGAATATCAGGTGTGTTGTTGATGTTTGTGTCGGGCAGTACCTCACCATCTGTTTAGTTTGTGTCATTTCCAAATAATCGGTGGTGGAAATATATTGAAATATTTGGGCCTCATCTAGTTTATAGCTGCATTACTGCACATTTACAATGCACAGGCTATTTATGAGGTATAAGCGTAAACTGTCAGAGGAGCGCCCTGAAGCCTACTTTATATTTCAGTGAAAAAGGTGTTGTGCGATGACAGTGTCTGCTGGCTGAACACTGTCACATAACATCTTCACAAACCCTCCGACAGTGTGCTGTGCTGTTTGACAATCAGAGAGCAGTCTAGCTGAGTTTTGTTTCGATTTCTTAAGTCAGACAGTGACACATGTGAAGAGAACACAGAGAGAAGCAGGAGATGATCAATACATCTTCCTCAAAGTCCTGAAGAGGCAAAAGACCAAATACTCACTGGCCAAACAGACGAGAGACATTGATATAATAGAAAATAAAACACATTTATGACTGTTTCCTCGAAAGCATTTTCCCCACATCTAAGTAAACCTACATGGCAAACATGACACTTGAATGATGCAACACTGATGGTTTCAGTGTAAATGCTGTAAACAGATCCCATGAACAAACACCAACAATTCAGTGACAGGAGTTATCAGTGGGGGCGGCCCTGGTGACCCACCACGGCTCAGGTTTAAGTCCAAGCCGTGGCCGTTGACTGCATGTCATCCTCACTGCCTTTCCTGTCTCCGTCACTGTCACGTGCTCCATTGCTCGTCAGTAACTAGAAGCATATCAGTGAGCCACACTGTTGCATTGGGTGGCATGTTTCTTCTATTAACATGACTGCCTTTAGTTTCTTTTGGTTCACTTCCACATACACTGTCCTGCTGCTGTAAATACTCACAAGGCCATAACACCGCATAGACCGTATAAATCCTGTGCTGAACGTAGCTCCTAACAAATGCACTATTTGTTCATCTTATGAAACCAAGTCGCCAGATGTTTCAGGACATAAGACAGAATGACAGAATGTCTTTTCCAAAGAATAAACCTACACATTCATGAGATAGATTTCCTGTGACTTCCTCGTTCGGAAGAAACATGCTGTAAATTGTAGCCTACTTTATTCCTATTTAAATTCAAGGTTCTGCTGCTTCTGTTGGGGATTACTGCCAGTCATCCTGTCCTTACTCACCTTCAGGAAGGGCGACTCCTCCAGCATGCTGAGGAACTCTGGGAAATAATTCCCGACCTCCTCGTCCACAGCTCCCACCAGGCTGATCTGTCTCATCGCCCCGGCTCTGTATGTACCGTGACTGTACGTTTTCTTCACCTGCAGCGAACAAAAGGACATAAAAAAAAAGAACCACATATTAGACAGTGACATTGTAATGTTACTCTAACACTACAGAGAGCAGGCGAGGCTGATTACTGTGTTCAGTCAGACAGCAGCTGCAGAAGTTTAGCTCTTGACAGATAAATATATAATACTGTGTATTTCCTCAGAGAAGGAGGTGACAAGTGCAGGTGAATAAAAACACTGCAGCAAATTTTTCATATTACACCTCAGTGTCTAGCTGAGAGCAAGCGAACACTATTACATTATGGGATTTTAAATCAGTTTATGCAGCAAACTCTATATCATCATTACATTATTATAAACCTAAGGACTGCAGTCCCCACAACATTTACAGTGTGGCACATTCCCTTTCTCTAAGAAACATGTACCCTTCCCTAACAAGGGCCTCAGAAGAAAATGTAAAGGAGTGTAAACTGATTCTTCAAGATATTATGGATATCATCTTAGTGGTTGCTGGGTTAATTATGGAGTGTAAATATTGCTACTGCATGTCCTGGTTCAGTAGCCCCTCTCTGGCCTTGACCTCCTCTTGGACATCTTAATCATAATCAAAACATGCTTGATATTTCGGTCAGTGATCTTCCAGGGCAGTGTTCCCAATCTTTTTGACACGTGACACCTTAAAATGAAGATACATCTGCTTGCAGCCCTTGTGAACTAGCTGTAACCAATATCTGAATTAGATTTTGAGATGAATGATTTAGAAATTACATGAAGAAAAAAAAAGATTGGTGCTAAGCCAGTGTAAGTGCTATAGCCAAATAGAGATGTTATATGATGAGATTAATTCTGATAGAAACCTGTTCTTCCTTTATAATCTATTCTTAAACATGCCTCATTTTTTTAACTGGTTCGAGTGCATTTCATGATGTGTTTCAAATATCTGTCACTTAAAAGTATACAAAATATCAGGATGCCCTCAAATACAGAATGCATTAGTAACATAATATGCATTAACATGGTTTGATTACAATTCAATGGAGGGAACAAAGTGAGACATTGTCCAACGAAAGAGAGAAGAACTTGTTAATCATCAGTGGATATTAAAACAGACAGTGTATGTGAGAGTGTTGGCAGTTTCTGCTCCACCGGTGTGACTCAACAGACTGTTTGCTGCTCTTCACTTGGCTGACAGAGCATTGCATGTGTGTGTGTGTGTGTGTGTGTGTGTGTGTCTAACCCATCTCCCATACCCTTGGCCATAAACAGTGTCTTTGTGTGTGTGCATGTGTGTGTGCAGTACGTGCAGCATGTGGCCTGCATGCTGTACTCTTGGCTGATCAGGATGTGTGTGTGTGTGTGTGCTTGCGTGCATGTGTATATTGGCCAGATCCTTGGCTGCACGCCTCCAGTGAGTCACCACTTGACAACAAGGCAGAGATAAAAAGAGAGAGAGAGGGGAGAAGAGAGATGGACCAGAGGGAGGAGAGAGTGAGGATAAACAGGGCAGAAAGAAAGAGACAGATGGAGAGAAGCGGGGAGAAAGGAAGATGGAGAGAAAGTTTAGGAAGACAGGCTGTAGAAGAGAAGAAACTTCTGTTGAGGAGACAAAAGACAGAAAGAGATAAAAATGGAGGCAAAGATGGAAATAACTCAAAGGGGTGTAAGGAGGGGTGAGGGTAAGGAGGTGAAAATGGAGATAACATGGTGAAAATGGGGAGGGAGGGCAGGACGGTGGGTGAGGTAGAGGGGACAGCTGAGCAGGAGACATCAGATAGGAAGAAATAAAAGGGGGAGATGTCAAAGGGAGGAAGAGAGATGAGGCCAAGTTATAGAGGATGGGAGGAGGGAAGTTAAGGAGGAGTAATGAAGACAGGAACAATGACTTGGAAAAAGATGGAGGAGAGGACGGGCTTGGCAGCTCCCAGGTGTGTCCTTGAGCAAGGCACTAAATCCCCAAACAGCTGCTAAGAGGCCAGTCATGCAAGACACAGCAGCTCTCAGGTGTGTGTGTGTGTGTGTGTGTGTGTGTGTGTGTACATGTGTGTGTGTACGTGTGTGTGTGTGTGTGTGTGTGTGTGTGTGTTGCAGCTCTTTCCCCTGGGGTGTTGCTGTTAATAGGGAAATGTTCTCAGTGCAGTAGTGTGGTTATTTATACATGCCGGGTAATGAATAGAGATTGGCCATAAAAACAGGATTATAGGGGTCAACGACAGTGAAACTGTCTTTAAAGTTGAGATCAAAATAACAACTCATCACCACAGGCAGGATTAAGTGACACGGCTAATTATAGGTCTTCATGGTCAAACTTTGATCACTGCCGTGTTTCCAATGTAGTCAAATGTAGTAGGATTTCAACATCTGAGACCAAGCATGAGAAAATGACCTTGTGTTTATACTTTTTAGTACAGAGCTGGGCTACACCTAAAAAAAAATCATTACTCATTAACCTATTGATCATTTTAAAAACAGTAATGTGTGTTTTTACATCTTAATTAGAAATTCCTTATAATGCCTGTTGCATTGAGAGCCCAGAGTGATAGTCTAAAACTAATCAATCTGCAATGATCTAAAGCTGCAAATGGGATCAACAAATGTTGAAGGTTAAAAATCAATCACTCAGTTGACTACATAATAATTTAAATGTGTATTATGTATTTGTGTACTGCACTGTGTACTTCCTTTATGTATGACAAATTAACTAAATGAATGAGTTCATCACGCATGAGCAGGCCAAGCCTCACAGCTGTGTGGGCTCGTTCACATTATTTCACCGCATCAGTGCCATACAGACTGTCATCAGTGTAACATCCTCCTAAGATGATGATGACTAGACGCTTGAAATACTCACACTCACATATAAACACAACTTTAAATAGTCTCACTGAGTCAATGACCTAGATACTGGGAGGAAAATGTGTTTGCATGGATTTAAACGCCTTGGTGCTTACAAGTATTTGTGCGTTTTCTCAGCTAGTGTGTGCATTTGTGGGGGTATACATTCATCTTTCTGCATACTTATTGTGCTTGTGTCTATTTTCTCTGTGTGTGTGCGTGTGTGTGTTTACACATGCATAATTTAACTGCAGAATAACCCCCACATTGTTTGCAAAGAGAACAGTCTCTCACTATCACAGGATGAGTATTAGGAGACACTACCTCTGCCTGAAATATACAGATAAATTTAACAGTCAGTGATTCATACACACACACACAGAGTTTGTCTATAATAAGTGAAGGCAAACAGAAGGAAACAGGAAATATGACAGACTTCCTCTGAGCGGCACTCTTCAAGATGCTCCGGTCCTCCCTCACCTCCGTGTGTACGTGCACATAAACACACCACTGTGAGACAACAAACCAGCGGTATCATATTCAGTTGTTCCTTTCACAAAACATAAGAGGGTGAATGAACACTGCAAAGTCAAACAATAAAAATTCTGCACACAAAAGAATAAAAACTGTGACTACTTTGTCTTTCTCTCTGTATCATTGTCTAAATTTACTGCAGCTCATTTGGTATTCCAGGTCCACAAACTCACAAGATTAAAAAGCTGGCATTATTATATATAATTATCATAACTGTCATCTCCCCTGCTGTCACTTCCTTTGGCTAAAAGCAGTATATTTTTTAACAGATCATCTCTCTGCCTCTCTACTTTCCATTTGCAGATTATCTATTTTTCTCTTGTCTGTCAGCATCTCCATCTCCTCCTCTGTGTCTCTCCCTGATAATAGACGCGTCCCTGGTGTGAAGTCTATTAGATCAAGCTCTTCTCTTTCCTGCTCTCTTTTCCGTGTCTGGTTCACCCATTTGTTAATTCTGAAACAAGTTTCGTTCTCTTCATCCTGTCTGCTTATCTTTCATGTTCTCTGTCAGGACATGACCTCGCTATTCTCTACGACCCACTCCTGACCTCTGCATGCCCGTCTGCTTCTTCCTCTCTGTGCCATGTGTCTCTCTTTCTAACTTATTATGCCCATTCAGTCTCTAGAGTGCTAAGTCTATTAGTCTATTACTGTGTCTGCGTCACAACAAAGCTTCTGGCTGCTGACTGGTGCCTCAAACACAATCGTGCACACTCTTCTTACATAATCTCTCCCTTGGCTCACCCACAAAGAAAAGCATGTGAATGCACAAACACAATCTGAACTAAAAGTAACGCAATGGTTCCTTGTTTGTTCCTTGATAAATTGTGTTGACACCAGAGCTGTGTCGCTGCTTCATTGTGGTTCTACAGCGGAAATCTGAGACTAATGCTATGCCAAAGTCAAGCCCCTTTTTTTGTAAACACGGGTACGGATACAGCATCTTTGCCCCCGAGCAGGAGGCCAAGTGAAAAGGATGCTGCCTCGGGGTTAGAGCGTATCAAAGTGGAGGAGGCTGTAGCTGGAATCAGATAAGATGAAGTCAACAAATAACAAATAACGATCTGATCTGAACTTTGACACGGGACACACTGCATCAACTGATGTGAATGAAAGTTATTTTTGTCAATACAAGAGCACAGAAAGTGAAATCCGATTTTCTGGAGACACAGGGTTTGCTTTAGTTATGCGTAATCTCTAGAGTAGCCCAACATACCACGCTTAATAAAATCAGAGAGCCATTATTTTGCACGGAGACTGATTTCATTCACCTATTTCTTTGTTTTGGGGCTCGGCTTTAAGGTGTTGATCCAATGGCAATTTCTTCATGAATCCTCCGGCTTGGCTGCATCATGATACTTTCTACTGTCTCAGTATCTTTCTAACAAAATCCACAGGTTTTTTTTATCCTGTCTTGTTTGCCATCCAGTGGAAATGGATAAACAAAATATTGTTTTGTACCTTCCTTCATCTTTATACTCTGAGCAAAGAAACTATATTTACATGTGATTAAAATCAAGTTAATAAAAACTTTATTAATTATCTGATCTGCGCCTTGGAACCTCTGAAGCTGAAAAAGTTAGGAAGAAATTAACCACAGAATTCTCTATAATATAATGTGTCGACAAATGCATCCGTTAAATAATTTACAGACCATTTTTGTTTTTTCACAGTCATGCCCACAACTGGCTGTTAGCCACTTTACATGAGGGGTATTGTTGTAAATGCTCTTACCAGGCTACGAGTGAGCACCCAAGTACAATGTGAGCACAGTTACACACATCAAGCCGCAGTCTGTTCTTTGGCTTAGTATTAATCTTCTGATGCTGTAACTACATCATTACACTTGGGCACCATCTTACACCCAGCCCAATGAGCAAAGCCAACCCATGTGTGTTTTGCTCATTTCAGACCAGGTTGTTTAAATAGCAAATAGCCTTTTACTTATTTGTGCACTCGAGGGCGTGTTGGTCGTAACATGAGGTTTGGTCAGGCACACTGTTAGCACGCTGCTATTATGAGGGACCAGAAAGTGATTGAATAATTGACCACCAAAACCTGGTCTCACAGTATTTTGGTGTCATTTGCAACTAATCTGCTCAAATACAACGATACCAACTGACAATATGTGCTCAACTGATCGCAAGTACAATTTAAGTCCAAGATGCCAAGATGGAAGCACAACTGACTTTTAAAGGGAACGGGAGCAGCACTGTGATTGGTTTATTGCATGTTAGCCCTGAAACATTCCCATGAATAATTAAGAGATTCAGTAAAACCCTTCTGAACCAGGCACCTGGCACAGTGACTGTGCATATGGGTGGGCCTCGTATAGCTGGGTTGAGCCGGTGCACCATATACAGAGGCTACAGAGGCTCACTGCAGAAGCCCTGGTTCGATCCCCCTGGCAGCCCTTTGCTGCATGTAATTCCCCCTCTGTCTGTCTCCCCATGTCTCTGACTGTCCAGTCAATTAAAGGCATAAAAGCCCAAAAAATACTTCAAATAAAAATACATGAACTTATACCATGCGCTTCAGATTGTTAATGAAGAGCCCTCAGTGTCTAAACAGGAAAGGCCAAATTACCTCGCTGTCCAAGCACATCATACATTGTCTGTCGAACTGTACTTGCCCTGAGACAATGGAGTGCTGTAATCTCCAATAATCCTCACCAGCGGTGAAAATACCCCCAGTCAGGTGCTGAATACGAAATACTAGGATTCTGATCCTCAAAAACATACACGGCCACACACACTGCTCTATATCGCTGTAAGTTACACAGGGAGGACTTATCACAAAAAAAAACATTGCCAGCAGCTGCATATTTCCTTCTTCTTCTTTCATTTCTACACATACAAGCTCACACATACACATGAAAACAGCAGAGCCGACATCCAGAGCAGAAACATAAAACGTGCATGATAAACCATTAATCTGTGTCGTTGTGCGTTCACCTGTGCCTGTGTATAAATATATCACAGTGCATGCTCACATCTGTGTGTGTGTGTGTGTGTAGACTGTATGTCTGCTTCCCAAGGTCACTGCTGAAAGCTAGGAGGGAGGGAAAAAATTAACAAGACCAGTGGACAATGACGTGAGCCCTGCAAGGAACACTACTCTTAAAGGGACAGCTTAGGACACAGGAAAACTCCACTTGGACAACGGACGATTTAGATGTTTAATTCATTGATTTAATTTATTCAGGATCACGCAGAGATCAGGGATGTGTTTGTGGAGGCAAAACTGGCCAAAACAGACAGAAACACACAGAACAACATTATGAATTTTTCATAGCAAGAAAAAAAAAATAGCCAGAAGGACTGATACAGAGAGCATAAACTGTGCTCTCACCCCCTGTAGTACCACACATGCACACTCACGCACACACAGAGTCACAGTGTGGTAGCCGGTGTTGCCTGCACTCACATTGAAAAAGAGCAGGCAGTATCTCCCATACAAAGCCACTCTGGAGGTTTGAGGCAACAAAAGGCTTTTCATTAGTGAACTACAGACATGGGACAACTCTAAATGAAGAGCTCGAGCTGTGTGCCTGTGCACAGAAGAGACAACCCAAGAAAGACACCACCGGCATTCACACACACACTTCTTGTTTTTCCAGTTGTCCTCAAAAGGCCATGTAGTATGCTTTAGAGTGGGTGAGACACATCCCACTACAGCTGCTCCTATACTTGTGCGTTTGAAAGGAAAAGAAGAAAAACACCTTTTGTGTTGGTTCTGACTCTCTAACCTGACTCGCTGTGAACCTGCCGCCTGCCTGACAGCACTCATCTCTTACACTCCACGAAGCTTCCCATCGTCCTTTCTCATCTTCTTGCTAACTGTACTGTCACCTTTTTTCCCTCACTCCACACCGTATTGCAGCTTTTTGCTCTCTGTCTTTCCCTGTCTATCTCCTTCCATGCTCACACTTCAGGTGTGCTTTCTTGAAATTAACAAGCATTGAAGTGAGAGGAGTGACCCGCCTCTCATTTTAAAAAGTTGTAAATTAGTCTGAGCAATCTGATGTCTGTAGAAATGACAAAAAAATGCTTAACACAGGACAGATGGAGACAGATGCTTCCACCAGATGGTTAAAGTCAAAACAATACAACTTTTTATCTGCACACAGCAGTCATTAGGTTTTTTTTTTCCTTCAGTCAATCTTTTTCTTTCCCCTAGCATCCCGTCATCATCTCCCTTGACTTGTACTCCATCTACATCTTTTCTTCCGGGCATCCACCCACCTCTTCATTCATCTCCCGAGTTTCCTATTCTCTCCTTTCCTCCTTCTTAAATCTGTTCCATCAGCTGTCCTGTATTAATCTTTCTTTCAAGAACAAAAAGTGCTGGTTACTGAGGCAGAAGATATGAAGTCACTGTACTCATCTATATTTTTCTTGAAATGATCCAAAGTTCAAGCCCATTAATAAACTCGAGACTCTTTCTCTTCAATTTGCGTTTGCACAAAAACACCATATTTATACATGGGTGGGGCACCCATGTGAAAAACACCAAAGCATATGAAAGTGACAAAGTTTCATGTCTTAAGCCAAACTCTTTCCACTGACAATGGTTTGTCCCTGTGCAACACAAGAGCCGGCAACATGACACACCTATTACAGAAACTAAGGTGTCTGTGTGTAGAGCCATCTTTGCGTATGTTAACACAAAATAACATGATCTATTTTGGTGACAAGAGATGTTCTTGGCGGGCCTCCACTTCCTTCCGAATCTGTGTGTGTGTCTCTGTACAATGTGTGAGAGCGAGATTTCTAAGCAGCAAAAGTGCTGTGTGGACAACTGCAACGACTTCATGTCATCAGCCTTTCCTGTTGAAGCTCCAGTGTGCCCCCTCCATCACATGACCTCAAATTACACTTATTAGATCATGAGAACAACCAAATGGACTATATACCCCCCACACATGCTCCCCTTTGACTGTGACTGTGTGTTACTCACCTGAGAGTAGAAATTAGCCATAGTGGTAGTTTCTATGTCCTTTTTTCCCAGTATTTCCATTTTGACTGGGGCTGATGGGAACTTGGTTGAGAAGTAGTCCAGAAAATCAGGCAGGTAGCTGGCCTCTCCATGGATGATCCCCATGACATAATGAGCTGCCTGGAAAACATGTAAAACAGCACATTTAGATAATGCTGACGGTTTGAATATTAGAAAGCAAATTATGTTTAACTGCATTTCTACTGCAGCTGAATGATGATGCTCTGAACACAGCAGCATCCATGGATCAATCTGATCAATATCTATGCTGTACCTGGGATGAGTCCTCGCTGAACGCCAAGGTGACAAACTCCTGGGCAAACCTCTGTTTCTGGCCCATTGTGAGAGAGGAGAGCTGTGAGGTGTAGGCGTGGGCCACCAGAGCACCTCCATTGGGCTGCTGCTCTATGTGGATGTATGGGGCAAACTCCAGACCTGCCATGCCGGGATAGGTGCACTGTGGCGCCGGTTTGACTGTTGCAGGGAGCGGAGAGGACGACGTGGAGTTGGGAGTTTCGTGATTAGAGGAGTTACAGAGTGATTTTGAGACAGGGGGAGGAGAGGAAGGCTGGAGATGCAAGGTTTTGTTGTTAGGTGAAGGGTGAACCGGTAGCGGGGACTTGAACGGCGACAGTGAGGAGTTGTGTGTGGGGTCGGCGGCTGAGGAAGAAGAGGTGGTGGATGGAGAGGGAGAAGGGAGGAGAAGCAGGCCGGCACAAATGGTTTGGCAGGAGCGGTGGTACATCTTGACTCGTTTGTGCTTCTCCCCCTCTTTGTGTTTCTTCTTCTTTTTCTTCTTCACTTTTTTGATTTGCAGCTCCTCCAAGTTGACCTTGGCTTTCTCTTTTTCATCTGGACAGTGGGACAAAGAGAGAGGGAAGCACATGATTACTTAGAGGGAACAAACTTATTATAGGAGAGAGAAATAAAAGAAACACACACATTAGGGAACACTTGATTTTGAGAAGCCTTGGAAGGGAAAAGGAGTCACGTTATTCTTGCCAGATTCATAGAAATCTCCTCTCATCTGCTTTCTGGTAAGTGATGATCACCAATAAACTCATACCCCCTCTGCCATAAGAAAGTACTTGTCACTGCACTTTACACTCAATCAGACCCTTCTTTAAAATGACAAACATCCAGTAAAATAAGCCAAACAGAAAAATTGGCAAAACTACAAATAAGCTGCTCATTGTGCTCTTGAGTCTGCTAAAACAAACAATGTACAATAAAATACCATCTTTTCTACCGGATTGTTGTGCTATTTATTTTCACTGTTTTGTAATCACCATAACAAATCCTTAACTGATAAATTCCCTACTTAAAAAACAATAAAAAGTAAAAAAAAAAAATGACTGCGAAGTATTTTAAGCAAGTGTGACAGATGAGTCATAGCTTTTCCCACATGATGAGCATCTCCTGAGGTGTGCACATAAAATAAATTGAGGAGCCCTGAAAATGGCATCCCTTGAGAAAAGCAGATATGACTGAGCCGGGAAACAAGCTTTCAAGTGGCTTATCGGAACAGAGATAACACTGTACATGGTAGTCCGTCTCTTAAACGCCCGGGGCAGGACAAAGTGGAACATGCAAATTTATGCATCCTGCTACTGTACGTATTTGTCTGTGAGAGTGTGCGCGTCAGAGCTGTTCACGTCGATTTACAAACGTGTTGGTGGTTCATTCTTTCCCAGTGGTTGTGTAAACAAGACATATTTACCATGTGTGTGTTTGTGTGCAGGCATAAGTGCGTTACTTTGATAGAGGCGCTGCTGCCTCAGCATAATTCCAACAAACACACAGACACACACATATATAAACACACACACCTTCGGTCTAGTTTGTACCCCACACACGTTCAAAGCAACATGAGACAGGAATGAGACAGGATGAAAAACAGCAGAGTGAGAGAGAGAGGGAGTGAGAGAGCAATAAAGAGAGCAACAGAGAGGGAGAGAGAGAGAAGGTATTTGCAGTACAATGCCCAAGCTACTAATCCAAAAGCTCTTTAACCCACAAGTCAACCCTCCCCCAATTCTCTCAACTCATACACGTATGCACGCGCACACATTTATTCCCAAACCTCAACCTTCATCAACCCACAGAAGAGCAGAACAAAAATGGGGAAAATATGTGATGTGTGATAAATGTGTTGGACATATAATGGTGATGAGGAATGTGGAAGCAGATTGTAAGTAATTGGAGAACAGTCTAACCTTGCAAATATAGATAGTGAAAATTCATCTTGTTTCCTGGCAATAAAAAATATTTTAAAGTTCTTTTCAAATCACAACAAGGTTCAGCGTGTGTAATATTCAGTGAAACAGCTGATGTGGTGAAGCCAAACACATATTAATATACAGATTTAGACAAAGTTTTATCAAGCAACTGGTTGGTATTCTAGTCGATGGAAAACATTTCCCATCATGTTTTGCCTGCAGCTCCTTCACAATAAAATCATCATGACTTTTTTTTCTTTTGGTGTCACTGAGAGACGTTCACTGCGAAACACGAGTATGCAGCACACAGTGAAAACATGTTGATTGTATTTGAATATAGTTTTATGTATTTTATGGTTTTCATGATTATGATCATTATCATGATCAGTTTAAGGTCAGATAAGGACCCAGTCAAAGAAGCACTCACGCTTGGCGGTAGTAAAGACGCCTTAGTGACAGAATGGCTGTTTGCTGCTTATTGATTTCCTATAAATGTTTCCTCTGGCTCTGGCCTCCCTCCCTCTCTCTCTCTCTCTCTCTCTCTCTCTCTCTCTCTCTCTCCCTGTCGCCCTGTTGAATTGTAAACTTAACGCTCTCCCACTGATTAAATTTCTAGCTCTCCCTCCATCTCTGTGTCACTCTAACATTTGCAAACTTAACACTCCGTGATTAAATGACTCACTCACTACTCGCTGGTCTCCAAACTCCGATTCAATATCCCACTGTGTATCCAAAGTGTGTCTCTATTATCGTAAACACACATGATTAAGTACTGGGCTTTCTCGTGGGATGACTGCAGACTTGACACACACTGACTCTTTTACTCAGTCTCTCCCATGTCCAGCGTTTTCCTAACTCTGTGTTCATTCTGAAAGTAGGAAGCCTGAAATAGTTGCTAAATGATCCATCTGTAATTTTCATCCGCAGCCACTGGCCATGGTATGTGGCCAAAGCCTTAGTAAGACTCTGAAATGTCACAATGTGGTGACATACCAGCAACAGGGACACTGCCAGTCTGACTGGAGCTTTACAACAAAATCACATCGATCAAAATAAACATGGCGTTCATGCATATATGTCAGCGTGTGGTGTGCGTCTGACTAAAAAGGTCAAGTTTTTAAGAGTTTAAGGAGCTGCGGCTCGGTGGCCAAGCTCAGATTACACACATACACAGAGAAAGAGAGAGAGAGAAACATGGAGGTTACGTCACAGCACTCTGCAAATAATTCACTCCTGTCAAAAGGTCAGCAATGAATCTTGCCACCACATTTGAGAAGTGTACGCAGCAGAGGACAGACATGTGCATTCAGTAGAGCCACACAAAGGCTGATGGACAGTTCGACTAATGCTGGCTTTCACCCATTTTAAAAGATGCGAGTTTATGTTTTGTGACATTACATATTTTTGCCGAAATCTAATGTTATAATATTTTTGGTGTATTCTTGTGTTTTTTATGTTAGAAAATGTGATTTGAGTCCAGTACAATCTTTTTTTTACCCCTCAAATAAAATGACTTTCTTCTTACAAAAAGCATACTGATGAGGGTCCAACGTGCAGGAAAACACAACCATGCTGGACTAGAGGAGCATGTACAAAGACTTTCAGGATGGTTAAGCTTCAAGGAATCATTATGCTCATTACCTATTAACATTGTGCTTTGATTAACCAATTACTGGGTGTGAAAAATGACAAGTCCATCACAATTTCCCCGAACCACAAGTAATGTCTATAGTTGTTTTTGTCCAAATAACAAGAGTCAGATCAAAGTCACTTCAAAAAATCTTTTTTTTTTCATTTCTGTCTTCCCCATCATCTAACATTAAGATGCTTGTCCTTATCCTCATACAGTTATTTTGGTTGTGGCTTGCTAATCTGAGAGCGCATAAGTGTTTGGCAGAAAGTAAGATAAAAACAAGAGGATAAACAGAAAGTGAGATAAAAAGAAAAAGAGGGGGATGAATAACAAAGTGTAATGCGGACAGAGAAAGAGTGGCACTATGGACATGGGTTCCAGGCGTCATTGCCTTGGCCTGTCTTGCAGCTTCTCCTGTTTCAATCCTAGCTACCAGATGCACAAGCGGCGACACACACACAAACAGAAGCACACACAGTGTCACAAGGTCAGACTGCATAAACCCTAGCCAAATTTCTCTGCGTGGGGAGCGGCATAGTGCAAAGGTCAACCTAATTCCAGGGATCCAGTTCTCAAAGAAAGAAAATAAAACAGTTACAACCACTGTCAGTGTGATGGAGATCTCCCCCACACACACACACACGGGTCTATATTGGGCCTTTTATGGCTACCGCACAGTATTAGCATTTTTTCCAACACCCACTGGGATGCTGTGTAGTTGCATATGTTGCTTGTACGTTACCAACATAAATGATGATTTACTATACAGAGCCCTGTGAAAGTAGGCCATGTGTGGTTACCTTAGCAGCAGGTCTCTACTGTGCCTCTACTGAGCTAAAATGCATGCTGAGGTCCAACATGGTGCACGTACTACAGTCTGCGTTTCTAACTGGCTTGAATCCAATAAATGTCTCCAGCGATGGTCTGCACTAAGAGCTGGTTTGCCCCACTTTCATTCTACAATACATTTTAATTTTTGAATATTATCATCACTGTCGTATTTTCTATTGTTCTTAACTGAATACCATGGAAAGAGGGAGAAAAGATGAGAGATGGAGAGACAGATGTAACAAGTAGCCTGTGGGGTGTGTAGCTCAGCCCACTGAGCCACCACTTCACGTCGACGCATTTGATTTCCTCCTCACTCTCACACCAACAGACCGCCCAAACAATAATGAGTCAACATGTCAACGTCTGTCTGCTGCCAAAATAGAGCATTAAAAACCATAAAATAGAATCGACTGCAGAAACAGAACACAGAAACTATATCACATTATAACACGTGTTGCATTTGCAAAAAATTGGCTTTTATGGGGCATCGTATTGCTCAGTGGGTTAGGCAGGCACCCCATATACAGAAGCTACAGTCCTCACTGCAGCGGCCCCGGTTCGATTCCACCCAGTGGTCCTTTTTCACTCTCTCCATCTCCCTGTTTCCTCTCTCTCTCCAAATGTCCTTTCCATTAAAAAGGCATAAAAAATCTTTTATATACATTACTGGTAGTATTACATTTTTGAAATCATGCAAAACATGTATATTATGTAATTCTACACATATCTAAGCCTAACCCTTTAATTTGGGAAAATGACCCAAATCTACCACCAAGTCAGGTAACAGACCCTTGATGCACAGAAAACAAAGCAACATTTCTGATATTCACTAAGAAAATGCTCAACACAAGATGCACACAGTTACTACAATCCCCACTGCCCCATATATACGACCACTTGTTGTCACATGACTGAAATTCCATACTGACTGTGGGTCATGTGCCACCAACTACTGTCTCTGCAGTTACTGCACGTCTCAACTACAATGTCCACAACATGAGGGCTAACAGAGGTTAAGATACACACAAGTAAGAAGAAGCATCTTTGTAAAGCTGCTGTTTCCAACATTCGATCACAGATTTGATCTTTTTATCAAGTAAAAATGCAAAACATTTGCTGGCTCCGGCCTCACACATGTGGTTTTCCATTTTTATATGATTATGTGAATTGAAAGATTCTTGGTTCTGGACAAAAAGCTCATCTTCTAGACATTAGTGTAGGGTAGGCTTTTGGACATTAAAGGTACTCTTTAATTGCATGCTTGCACAACTCACTTGGTATGCATGTGTGTGTGTGTCCACCAACCTTTAATTGGCTGCTTGACTTCTCCGTTCTCCCTCTTGATCTCGTTCATCACTTTGTGCTTCTTCTTCTCCTTCTCCCTCTCTCTGTCTTTGACCTTCTTCTTCTTCTCCCGCTCCTCTCTGTCTCTCTCCTTTGCCTTGTCCTTGTTGGGGTGCTCTGTGGAAGCAGAGAGAGGAAAGTTTCAGGTCTCGGCAGCAGACAGCGGGAGCGCTCAGATTTACTCACTTCATTTCGATTTACTCGTGCGCCCTCTTAACTGAACTCTTGCCAGCTTCCTCACCTTGGCCGTCACCCTTAACTTTTCCTTTTATCGTGTCGGTCTTCCTCCTACAGAGTGTTTTGGCTTTTCCCTCCCTGGCTGCAACAAATTCATCTCTCCGCCGCAACCTCTCGTCTTATCTCGCATGTTTCTTCAGCAGCGTAATGACCTTCCAGTTCCCCTTAAGACTGCAGCTCTGCAACTTCCCCCATAACCTTACAGCCACATTTCATCTAGATCCACCTCATGCTCCTACCTGCAAGCTCATCCCTCTTCCTCCTCTGCCTCTACTGCCGTCAATATGCTCTGGTCTTAAAAGGCCTAAAAATCTTCCCCCGCTTTTTCAACTTATTTTATTTCCTCTTCCAGTGCTTCCCCCGTCTGACAGAATCATTTGAGTGTTGAGGGAATATTACAGATCGGGGAACTGGAGTGCGCTCTAATGCAACACTCATTGCAAATTGCTGTGGATAAGAGCATCAGTTTAAAATGTAAATATCACACTATCGCATATACACCTCTTCAGTTGCTGGAGTGCCTTCTGAAAGTCGAGGCACGTCTCAAGTGTGCCCACATTAACAAACATCATCTTTTTTTTTTCCTGTAAACCAACATCTCCCATCTCCAGCTGAGCTCAGAGAAACCTCACCTTCCTTAAAATAACTTTCAATTTATCAAACCTCTTATTCTTTGTGTCCTTTGATTCTTTATTTTCTTTCATATTCCCATAAAGAAATTAAAGAAAAAAAGCCTTTATTTTTTCCCCATTAGTTCTTTTGGCTTTTCTTTCTTTTCCTTTCCAAAGAACTTTTTTCTTTGAACTCGGTCAGATCCATCGTTAAAAGGAAGCTGTGTTTTCAGACTGTTCACTCTCCTGTGGATGTGAGGAGTGGGAAAGTGAACACAGTGGGGTTGGACTCACTGTTTGCAGGATCAAAGGAGAAAATGCTTTGAAAGTAAAAAGGCTTAAAGGAGCAGTGGAAGAATTAGAGTTACATCGATACACTCCTTCAAATAATATTTAAATAAATACCATGACATTTTGAATTTAGGTGGATTGTTTTCTTTGCTATTTAACATGCACTTCCCCCTCACACCCTGAAGAAGAATGCCCAAAACGTTAACAAACCATTTTTTAAAAGCTATGTCAAATAAAAAGCTGTAAAATTACCAGACACTGTAAGCTGCCTGGTGGAAAAAAATCCTGTTTCAAAACATCAATTTAGCTCCACAGGAAACTGCCGACAAAAGAGCGCTCACTCAGATCTAGTGCCAGATTTATAAAAAGATGTCAGACCATGTCAGAGCAGCAACATTCATAAAGTTAAAATTTTGAGGCAACGGGAGATAAATTATCCCAGGTGGCTGACCTGACCTTGAATACACCGGAGAACAAGCAGTTTTATCACAGCTTGACAGAGGAGTCTTCCCCTTAAAATAAAGAGAAGATTTCTTTTGAACTTCATGGGAACCTCACTGAGGTGGGAAGGCCGGTACAGTGCCGCAGTAGTTCATTCCCAGCTCATGTTTTTCGGGGACAGAGTGGGTTGCAAGTTCAAACTGGTCTGTAACTAAAATCTAAAGCAGTGGTAATTTTGTCAGTCCAGGCAACGCAGCACAAAACTAGAGATGTAAAGGCTTCAAAAGTGGATGGGGTGCATGAAACCGAAACTTTTTTTTCATGGTTTTCTTTTCTGACTTTCTTGTGGCAGCCAGTTTTCAAGGGGAACACAGCAGGTGGTTTTCACTGTTTGGATGATCACAGGAGAGAGATCACTTTGAAAGACAGGAGGGCCAGCGGCAGGCGGTTTGTAAACTCCAGCTACACCAGAACTCACTGGAATCAAACTTGCTGCGGTCAGGGAGGGGAGTCACAAATCGAGTGAATCTATGGGGCATCCACATTTAGATATAAGCTTGTTTCAGTATAAAGTCAAAACGGATGAGCAGCTTCCTCAGAACTTCTGCTCCTATATTTAGTATGAGCATTAACTTGGGGGCAGAAGTATTAAACACTTGTACTACAGTAGCCCGGCCAGATTTAAATTTGTGGTGGCAATGTGATAAGTCTGGTGACCTGTCCGGGGTGTTCCCTGCCTCTCGCCAAAATGCATTCTGGGATCAGCTCCAGCCCCCCACCCCCCCCACCCCCCCACACACACACACACACACACATACGTGGCCTAAACAGGTTAACTAGTCCATTAAATTCTTTAAATGTCTTTATGTCCTTGCATATTATTTACATAATTTCTATCTAATACTCATTGCTATTCTCTTGAGGATCTTGTTTTAACAGGACAGACTGTTTCTTCCTGGACATCTTTCCACCAGATTTTCATATGTAGATAATTAAACCGAATCATATTCTGTTTTTGTGAAAGAATCTACAACTTCAAAAATTAGACATAGTCAATGAGCTCATCGATGTGAAGCACTCCCATGTGAGCAAAATGCTGGATACTATCAAGCTCATAATTTAAGCAGTAAATTAACTCCATCTTAGTGTGTCAAATTGGGAACAGGTAAAAGATGATGTGCATGATGTGTGTGTGCATGTTTGGGGACATACATGGTGAAACTGCTAAATTCAGAGCATACTGTAGTAAGATTACATTACTGTTGATTATCACTTTGTCATCTGGAGTTCAGCAAACACATATTGAACTGAAAACGACAGGAAAGGAAGGCTGGATTCTTCCAATGTGAGTAACTGTCTGACTGTCTCACTCTGACATGGAGCTGGCTGACAAAGGGAAAACCAGGCCCCAACAGATTTTCTGATCTTTTTGCATCAGTGTTGCTGCACTACAGGTGGATCTGCCTCCAGGCTACATCCTGCTAACATAAGATGGTCAGTTCACCCCTGCTGGTGTGGAAAATCTACACTTCACCATTCAAGCAGAGCTGATCTCCAACTACCAAATACCAAAATGTCCATGGAGTCCTTCTGCAACACCATTAAACATGCAGAAATATGAGTAATTTCTGTGGGACTGGACAAATGGCCCAGCTGACAGTAACTTAATTGGGTGCTGATCGCAGCTACGCTTCATCTACCGCCCCCCCAATCCCCCCTAGCTGCACTCGGCCACAGACAAGTAGTCCCTGACATCCCGTGGATTCTGTCAGAATAGCCCATTTGCATGCAAACAAATAACCAAATTACTGCAACTCAGACATTTACATGATTCACTGTAACTTAACTTGCCTAATAACCCAGGTTTACATGACTTTTTCAATGGCCAGAAGAATGATGTCCACAACACACACAGTGCACTCCAGGGCAACAGGAAACTGTAATGCTTAATAATAAGAACAAATGTTGATGTTTTCCAGCTTGATGACTCCCTTCACGCTAGCTCCTGCTAATTGTGACATTATTTGTAACATGAAAGGCATGAAAGTTTTAGACAGAAAAACAAAGCCATTGCCATATTACACTTTTTTTAATTAGGTGTTTGCATCAGCCCTAATCTGTGACTTAACGTGAGACGTGTGAGGAATTAAAATCCAAAAAAATAACCAGAGTAAGTCGTTTACGGTGCGACTCGTGATTAAAGCATTGGCAAGTATTACAGCCTCATTAACTGAGTTGTGCCTATGAGTTCAGCTTGAATGTGAGAAAGATAATCCATTTAAAGTGTTCACCGCTTAAATTATTGGCAGCACGTCAGCTCATGTAATTATAATATCCGACTGCATGTAAATACACTGGGTGTCACCAACAGGTCAAACAGCCAAACACTTTTACAATGGTGACCTGTTGTCAATCAACGTGAATCTTCTTGTTAATATTTCTGCACTCTTATTTCAGTAGCAAATGTGACCAGGAGTCACTGCTGCCTGACTACAACACCCAGCCTGCCGCTAATATCGCTGTGATGATGTGATGCTCTTTGGATCCCTGCAGAAAAATTCTTTCCCTCCAGGAAGGTCAGAGTCGCAACTCCGCCTCTCAGCGGCCGCTCCTCAAGCTGGCAGGGCTCACTCGCTAGCTGGAGGACACTCTCGAGCACCACGCCTAAAGCTCCTGTCCTTAAACCACTCTGTCTAACCACTGGTCCAGTCTGTCTCTCACCACCTGAGCATTTTAATTCTTGAAATAGTTAGGATTGATATGCATTAACACTCCACGTTCAAACACTAACTCCTTCACATTCGAAGTTACTCCATATAATTACGATCTCCTGCTGCTGGCCATTGAATGGCTCACTATCAGCAATTAGAGGTTCCACGTTTTCCTCAAGGGCACCTCAGTGAGACTGCTGAAGGAGTGTTATTATGTCACCAAGTGTTAATTCTTTCTGCATCCAAATTTTCCTCAGTGACACAGGAAGAAAATGGTGTGGTCTTTCAGAGCCTGAAGTGTCTTCCAATTCAGTAACAAGAGCACCCTCTGAATGAATGACTGTTCTACAAGACAGCTCACGTCTTCAGGTATGATTGGATCCGCTGTGTGAAGTGAATCCCTGAGTAATTATACTCAACAAGCTTGCATGCAACAATAACAGTTCATGAATTAATATAATATGCAAAGAAAAACTAACCTGAAATATTACTGACTATGAAACTAAACTGACTGATTTTTGTGCTAAGGCTGATCAAAAAATGTGTTCATGACAGAGTTTAACATCTTAAACTAGCTTCACCTGTTCTGAGATCCTTTCCCTGCCATCTTTTTGCTTGGTTTAAATACAACTGACACCCAACACAACCTGTTTACAAGACAAGTGTTTCTGATGGCGTGTTAGGGCTACAGGCCAACAACATGTCTTGTCCCAGAGCTCTTACTGTGTGCGGTGGCTGTTCAGAGCATGTCATGACCTCTTAAACTACCCAACTGGAAACGGGTGACATCATGCTCTCACACACTCTCACATGTGTCCACTTGGTACCCCCGCTTGCATCAAAACACTAAAGGACAAACATTTAGATGCGCTGACCAACACAAATGTGCACATGCAGAGTTAGAGAAACTGCTTTCCTGTGACAAAACACTAACAAATGAAAAAACACACACAAAAAAACCTATAAGCCAAAAAAATAAGACAAATGAGACAGACTTCTGGCTTTGTGACAGTCAGTCTGTTGAATATAATAGTTAATCTTGAATATAATAATTAATCTTCAGGAAATTATGAAATTCATCTATCTTCTAAAATAATGTGCCGGAATATATATACATTTATTAATAGCCTGATATTTACAATGTCTATTATGGCATAAAATATTACTGACATCTATGTTGATGTAGACAGCACTCATGCACTTATAATGTGAAACACATAAATAAATGTAAGGACAAAGAATTTATGTAGCCTTGCATACTAGTTTGTTTAGATCGACACCTTTTCAATAACTTCATGTAATTTGACTAAATTATGTATAATTATATAATATCATATTTAATAATAAATTGTTACACATTCATTAAATGTCTTTATTGTTCTAAAAAAGGTTTCATTGTTAATGACGAATACATTTCAAAATGTATTTAACACACTATTTCCTTTTTCCCCGGCTCTACTGTTAAAGCATTTCAGGGATACCCGTGGTCAGAGGAAAACCTAAACTAAATGTGGGGGCTTTGGGTCCATAATGCAGTTACACGATTGCTGTTGTCAGCAGAGTCGAGGTCTAATTACTATAGTGTAATAATAAAGGCTTTCGCTGAGAGGCAAATAAGGGGAGACGTCAAGAATGAAACACATCATGTTTTGCATGTACAACTGTAAAACATGGAGTATCAACAAACCAGGGAGCTATGTCTGTTTCCCATACAGCCCGGGGTTACAGAGGGGGGCGTGGTGCTCTACCAAAACAACACTTACACTATAATGGCGGGCGGCTGTCATATTGTTTTGACAGCAGCGAGTAGTTTTCATACATACACCGCTCAAAAGGAAATAAATTCATTTCACACGCATTAATGTTACAGAATAATCAAGAATATACCCTCAATCGTTACGATGACATGTCGGAGATTACAGGTTGTTTCTGCGTTTTACAACATCTTAGAATGAATTAATAACGTTAGGATACTGTTAAACGTATGTTAGTAAAAACACGCTGCGTTTAGTGAACAGGACGTAAGTACGTAACAATTCCGCAGCGGCACGAGAGCAGCTGGTTACCATCTAACAACCAGGTCGCGCGACTACTGCCCTGGAACGCTCGCTGTGGAGCTCGAGGGTTCATGAGCGGGTGAACGAGCAACGAAAGCTGGCAAACAAGAGCCCGTGGACACATCGACCAAAAACTGTGCTCTATAGCCACAAAACTCGATGTAAACATCTCCCCGGGTGGACAATTGTGCGGAAGAGTAACTCTGGGGCATTCAACGGGCTGTTATTCAACGATTAAAGAGCGCTTTTTGAACAGTAGCTAGTCCGAAAACAGGACTGTCCGAGGGAAATTAGAAGGCAGACAACTGCACACTCCGGGCCACATGTTCATATCCCAAGTGGCTCAATCCCCGACGAGCCAAGTAACTATAAAAGGACAGGACTCTTGACTACTTATTATAAACACAACTCAAACTTTATGAATTCGTCCCACATTTAAAGTAGATTTAGCCAAAGAAAATACACTCTGATGGCCTACCTTTGGGTGGCAACATGACCTCCCCGTTTTCTCTCTTCACCGCAGAAATGTTGTTAAATCTGCTGATGTCGTTGTTGCTAACGGCCGTCCCGGGTCCGGAGGTCAACATCAGTTTATGTTTCTTTTTCTCTTCTCCGCCTCCTTTCCCCTTCTCCCTCTCTTTCTCCCGCTGTTTATCTTTACTCGGTTTCTTGGGTTTGGGCGAGGAAGGCGCTTTGTGGAGGAAGAAATCGCTCTGTTTGAAGACTTTGTGTGTGTTTGTCGGTGGTTGGGATCCACCGGTAGCAGGCACCGGAGGGTTGCTGCCGCTCGTCTTAACCGGACTGAAGCTCCACACACCCGCGCCGCTGCTGCCATAACTCTGCTGCTTCGTGGGCTGCTGGAGTTTCTCTTTGCCACTACCGTTGCCTCCCACTCCTGCTTCCCTGCTGAGTTTTTTGGGTTTAACGCTGCTCTCCTCGACTCGGACCTTCTTGGGCGGCGGCGGGTTGGGATCCCTGGAAGACTGAGAGCGGTTGTCAGGGGCTCCCTTCGCCTCGGTCGGCTTGACGAGCGGGCTTTTGGCGGAGGCGACCGCGGGGGCTACCGCAGTAGCCGCAGCTCCGGTGAGGTGAACAGAGCCTCGCGAGTCAGCCATCTTGAGGCTTCTCTCTCTATTTACTCTCTTCCCCCAACGGCCGTCGCTGCTGTTTTTTTGCGCGACGTGCAGGCAGGCAGTGGAGGGGCGGGGCAGAGGCTGGATTGACATTCGGACAGGGAAGGGGGCGGGATTAAGGTTTGACTGACAGATGGGAGGGAAAAACGAGAAGCGGGGCTTAGCAGCTGTGTTTGTAGCATGTCTGCTGGTAATGTATTTAGTGAAATAATAAGTCTCACAGCCAGTGTGTTAAATGTTCACTTTAGGTCCAGTCACACAGCCGCAGGTGTACGCCGTGTTATTTAGGTCAAAGTCATTTTTATTTGACTAAGAACTCTGAAAAAAAAGACACATATCCATCCTAAAACTGATTGTAGTTGCTTTGTACACTATTTGGTGGACTAGTCTTTAATTCTGCATTTAATATTTTATTATTACATATCATAATCTGATATGCTGATCTTGTAAAATTCTGAAATATTAAGGTTTACAAGAACATATTATTACAAATGTATTTATTTTTCTTGATAAAAATAAAATTAATTCACTAGAATTATTTGTCAGTTTCAGTTAAAAGACGGATAATTAAAAAAAGGTTGTATGTGTGATTCAAATTATTATGTTCTATGTTTATCAAAGTGAATGAAATTACACTAATATTGTTCTTATCATGTTAAAATATGCCATTTTAGTTTGAATCACTGTATTTCAGCCAGTATACTAGTTCTTGACTCACATTTTCTCTGTCCATGTTTGGGCTTGACATTGGCACTGTGCAGACCACCATCGGTGTAAAAGAGTCCAGTTTTACAAATAAGTGATAGAACATGTGGAGAAGTTTGCTGGTGGTGGTGGGGTGTGTTTGTTGAAATGGAAAAGCTCCCATCAAAGAGATAAACGTGTCCTCTTCCATCTAATCTTCACAACTGGATGAGCTTATCATGCTCACACACAGAACATCATTATACAGTGTCATGAATCCTCCAGCGCCGTTTACACTTTGATTTATTGAGATGAAAACATTTTCTTTGCTCAGACTGATTGGTGGGCCTCTCAACACAAGGCCTGTCAATGTGTGACAGCCAACCGTGAATACTAAACATGATTAGCTGCTGCACAAGGAGGCCTGTAAAGTTACAGCCGGCCATAAACACTGTGACAAGATTATTATATGATGCAAACCGGACGTGGAAATCTTACGTTTGTGTGCGCAGTGGCAGCAGAACAAAATAAAGTCACTGTGTGTAAAGGAACACTAACTCCCCCAGCATCTATTGTATAAAACTACTTTACCTGAAATGAGTCTGTTTAAATACATTTTATATTCCAGGCATTAGACACAGAGCTGACACAGTTTTCATTTTCTTCAGATGGCAGCACAGCCTGGTGCTATACTCAACACTGATTGGCTATATTTATAAGCCATTACATAACATGTTAAACCACTCCATGGGAAAACTGAGGTGACCCAGTTAAGATAGCAACCTGGCTTAATTTATACTACACACACACACACACACACACACAGAGTATGTGAGAGACTGTGCTCATACAGTGCTACTGAGAGGAAAACCCTGCATAGATTATCAGATGTGAGTAAAATAAAGGGGGGAAGTTATAAAATGTGCATGAAAACGTATAGGGCAGAAACCACTTGAGTGGTGGGAGGCTCACAGGCTCACTTTATTATGGAATATATTACATATTAAAAGAAACATTATCATCCTGTAACATTTAAAAAGTTTGGCAGATGTAGTTTTAAGCAGCACAGAGCTTCATTTAACTTGAGTAGTCAAGGCCTCATATGTTAAAATCCTGATTTCCATTAATAAAATATTATTAGTTTATTATTAGTAAAAGCCTTGTATGTTTTATGAGCTATGAAAATTCAATTTTAAATGATTATGGAGATTAGGATGCGACCATGAATCTGATTCCTGTAAATTTACTCACTTTTATGTTTATTTATTTTTTTCCCACATGGAGTGTGTTTGTATTATTAACCTGATATGAGCGCTGGCTACATGTGATCACTGGCACATAATTACAGTATGTGTGTGCCCACCTGCTGTTCCTCACTATGTGTGTAAAGTGAATACAAATGTGAAACCCTCAAGGTCTCTGTGTAAGACAGTGAGCTAATGTGCGTTTATACCATCTGCTATGATTAATTAATTGTCACATTAGTATGCGTGTGCGCGTCGGTCTGCAGATCCAGGTGTAAGAGCATCTCCTGCTGTGACACACACACACGCAGTATACTGACACCAACTTGAAGTTCATTTTGAAGTCAGTTGTGATTGACATAATCAGATTATACTGAGAGATTTTAGCCAGTGGAAGAGACAATTTAATTACTTTTACTTCAGAAAGAAGTCAAAGTGATTTATTAACCACTGGATTGGTCTACTATTGGAAATGAGTACTTACAGTATGTGCACACACACACACACACACACACACACACACACTCTCTCTCTCTCTCTCTCTGTCTCTCTCTCATCTAGTCCACATGCTTTGTTGTTGTTGTTGTTTTGTCATGTACAAATAAAGAAAAAGAGGCGGGGCTTTACTTAACGTTCATTTTTACTGATTGATTTCTGCAACATACAAACATTTGGGGTGTACGTGTGTGTTTATGTTTGTGTTTTTGTTTGTCTGTGTTTGTGTCTGTGTGTGTGACAGGAAGGGGGACGAGGAGCGTGGCTGAATGAGAGTCCCACAGGAGGCGATGAGCAAGCAGCAGCGAATCATATCGCTCACGCCACAAATGATGATTGGAGGAGAGGGGACGAGGGGGGGGGGGGCGGGCTCTCTCTTAAAGGCACAGGTGGGCTCTTTTCTGAGATCGAGGCTAAGTGTGCGGGGGCGACAGGGGTGGTGGGTGGGGTGCGGTGGGGGGCAGAGATGGTTAAAAAGAAAGAAAAGGATGCTGAGGAAAAGAAAGTAGAGGAGAAATGATGAATGAAGTTAAAAAGGATGCCTCTTCTCAACATGTCTACTCGTCTGTTTCATGGGAATATTCTGTTACTTTGAACCTCCAAAGAGTAAAGAGATACTTTACTTAAGTGAAGTGACACGTTAAAAGCGACAGCCTTTCAAAAAAAGTGGGGGGAAAAAGGCATAAATGAGGGTGAAAGTGGGGGAAGATGAAAGAGAGGAAACAGCAGGAGGAGAGAGAACAAGAGAAGAGGAAAATAATGAGATGCTCCTTGTCCAGAGCACGAGATCCATCTCTGTAGCATGTTTTACTTTGAAAGAGCGAGCTGAAAGAGTGAGCTGAGAGAGAGGGGGACAAATGAAAAAGAAGGAGTGAAAAGTGGTGAGAAAAAAACAAAATATAAGAAGAAAAGGCTGCAAAGAGTGAATGAGAAGAGAAGAGAGAAGTGGAGGTTCGGATGGGGAGCAGTGGATTTGTGACGCAACAAACAACCGCGTATACAAAAATAACTTTAAAATACCATTTACAAAAAAATGACCATTATCATTATTATTATTATTATCATCATCATTAATATTATTATTACAATCTTATTAGGAGCCCGTTGTAGCTATCTGAAAAGGGGGCCAGCTGGCAGTCTATGCTTTTCTTCTGCCAACCAATTAAAACAAAACAAAACAAGAACTCAATCTTTCTTAACGCATATAATTTGAAAATAAAAGTTAAAAACAAAACAAAACAACAACAACCCTGAAATATTTGCCAGAAGCAAAAACAAAAGGGCAGCAAAATAATTTACAGTTTGAAGGGAAACATTGTGTAAGGGGAGGAGGAATCATCATCATCGTCATCGTCATCATCATCATGCACTGACTTTCTTACATCTTCTGTTAATAAGAATATTTAAGAGATAGCAAAAAAATCTGAAATATTATATACCTAAACTGCCCTGTACAGTTCTTTATCTTTATAAAAAAATGCATATACTGTATAGTTATGGTAGCTAATGAAGGAGGAGTTAGCAGAGAACAATATAAATCAAGAGAAAACAGTAGTCCTGGGTCCCTAGCTGCTGTAGTCTTATTTGATCATTGTCTCACACACACAGAAGCAGCTGAAGTACGAGTCGGCCGTCAGATGAGAAACCAAACGAGCTAAGGTTTTAAATATCAAGCTGTCCAGGTCTGTGAGAGAGTCTCAGATGATGCGTGACATTCATACTTCCAAACACTGAGGTCTGCTGTGAGGAAACTGGCTGTGAAAGTAAAGACGTGCACGGTGGTTTCATCTGAGGAGGAGGAGGAGGAGTGAAAACAGAAAGGCAGCCACAAGAGGGAGGAAAACAATGAAATAAAAGAGCAAATAAGAGTCCAGAGTAAAGAGCGGGAGAAGCCAAAATCACAAAGAGAGAAATGAACTGAGGAGAAAAGCCAAATTAAGGAGGACTGTCATTGGCTGTCTTCTCTGAGGGGCGGACTAAGGCAGGCTCATGGTCCCAGCAGTGAGAGCCAGAGTTAAAGGGCCGACGCTGAGTTTGACCACTGGATGTGTTTTAAGGTTATTTAACCGCTGTGACTGGAAACAGGGCCGTCAGGTGTACTGGGCGCACCTAAAGAGACTGGGGTTCAGACCTTTACTGTTCAAAGAGCAACACTTTCAGAGGGGGAAAGTCGCTGACAACTGACCGCCAACTGCAGTGACCAAACCACGTCGGCCCTCTGACTCTGATAAACCAGGGAGGTCAGCATGGAAATATGAAGCACTAGAGCTGACATCGCTGCAGGTAACACAGGTGAGAGAGGGTCAGCTCTAGTGTTTCTGTTTCAACGCCCATCCTTTGTAATGTAGCACCAGCACACAGAAAGAGGGAGAGACAGAGAGATGCAGAGAGAGAGAGGGAAAGAGAGAGAGAGAGAGAAAGAGAGAGAGCACCCTGGCAACCTGTACAAACCCCAACAGAAACGGTTGCATCATGGGTAACAGATTATCTAGGTTCGCTTTGAAGATTGTTGTTCATTCAGTAGGAGGAAGTAGACACCTTCTGGGAGTTCAGTTAAACCTCAGGAATCAGCTTCCCACAGTAGCTTCACTGATTAAAGATAATTCCTGATTTAGGACCAAATAAAAGTTACTTTTCTCATTTGGTATGAAACAAAGAGTTCGTCCCGTTAATCTGAGGAGAACACTTTCCTTAATTTGACACCTACATTCCTCTTCATTTAGCCTAAGAATGGGCAAATCTTCATGATGTGTCTACAGCTCAGAGAAAAACAAACAGAGCATTTTTTAAATCACAAAAAAGAGAAAAAAAATACAGAAAAAAAAAACAAACAAATAGGAATTATCCTTTAACCGTTAACAGGGAAATAACCAGACTGATCCCAGGTCAGCGTCTAGAGAAGTCAAAACCTCTAACATCAGCAAGCTGAACAGGAAAACGTGGGCTTTGTTCTAAAATGGACAAGCCACTTGACCAGTAAGTGTTCTTCCGCTTTGCACAGTGGCACTTTGAAGGAAGGACTGAGGAGGAGGAGGAGGAGTTCGGTCTTGACAAGCCGTTTGGCACAGGGTTACACAGAAGGAGCTTCTATGTAACAATGTGCTGTCTGTCTGTGTAGCATCTATCAACTTGTTTTTTTTTTCTTTTCATTTCTTTTGGACCGGCCAGGTGAGATGGGCAGAGTCCGTCTCCTGACAGACGAGGACACTGTTGGCCGGACGGGCAGACGGATCGTTCCATCATGTCCACTCCAGGGGGGTTCTCGAGGGCCTTTGGGCTGGATGCAGCGGTTACCGAATCCTGAAAGGAGAGGAGGAAGGTCTTAGCTGGGGTTGCATTAAATAAAATGGATGAAGATTTTTTTTTTGTCCCCAGGAAGAACAGGCGAACCTTCAGTCCTCAAAACCATCACACTTTTACTTTTTCAGCACACGCAGCCCAGAGAAAAAGCAGTGCCAAACATAAAAAAAATGATGACATTAATAGAAACCATGTTTGTCAGCGAAGGAAAAATTGTTAACTTGTGCAAATAATAGTCAAGTTCCTCTTGAGGGCTGAACGGTGGAAAAAAAAAGCAGCTTTAGAAAAAAAAAGAAGGTAAAATCACAGATGTCAGGACATGGAGAGGAGGAAAGACAGCAGACTTACCCACCCAAGTCTGCCTTGCTGTCTGTTGCCGTGGTGCCAGCAGCTGCAGGGTCAGCTGGAGATGTCTTCTTAATGCAGTCTGACACATCTACACACACACACACACACACACACACAAACACAGGTTAATGGAGTGGAAACACAGAGTGAATATGAATCTATGTGTTGTATAATACTTGAACCCAGATCTGTAAATTATAAAGAGTTTTATTCAGAACAAGTAAAAGAAAAAAATCCATCGCAGAATTCAAGTTATTCTCTTTTGAGTATTCTCTCTCCGTCTCTCACAGAAACCACTGAAGCAATAAATTGGTAGTAACCATCATCCCCCAGTCCTCGTAGCACGGATAAGCATATACACACATTTTTCATTTCACCTCTGTATAGTCTTTTTTTTTTTTTTTATTATTATTATTATCAGTCTCTGGCTCTTACAGCCGCCCTCCTGACAAATGCCGTCAGTCTTATCGAGCGCAGGCTAATTTGTAAAACACTGACGGCCCATTTCCTCCTCTGCTCTGTTGACTAAACGCTGTGAACATGTCATTTAAAAAAAAACAAAAACAAAACACAACAGCACAACAGATGCTAAAAACAAGTGTCGTGATTTGTGTGTGTGTGTTCGCACCTGTGTGTGCGCCGCTCCATTCGGCCGAGGCTGACGTCCTCACCTCCGAGGGGTCTGGCGGAGAGCAAAGAGAACGAGTGGATTAGATGAACTGATGACTCAAGGTTAAGCCGTACACATTAAGCGCAATTAGACGCACGCCCACAGAAGCAGTCACACGTTTCCTTTCAAACACACTATAGCTTTTTCCATCTCTCTTCATCACTCAGCCTTCAATCCCAACACTTCCTCCACACTTCTGCACAACCTCCACTCTGGTTTTTATGTCCATATAACAGTGCAGGATGTTCACAATGAGTGATATCTGTGCAGCAGTGAACACAGGTGAGAGCTACGCCCTTTCAGAAATCACTCCAAAAAACAATTATCTATAACTCTGACCAATTTCAGACATGTTCTTCACACACACACACAGAACTACTGCAGATCGGAAAAAGCTAATGCTGCCCTCCAGTGTTGTAACGCTGATAAAGCCTCTGTTCACAAATCGTGTGCTGGTGGTGAATGTGCTAGCGACTGGATCAAACAACCAAGAGTTCCCTTGTAAATAAACCACACAGCACCTACCACCTACATGGGCAGAGCAACAACAACACACCTGGATTGTTACCTTGTTGTTTTTAATACAAAGACTATTATTGGTTTTTCCCTTCAGGTTCATAATTGATCGTTGATCAGTCCAGCCTGTGTGGAGTTGACCAATAACATGGAGCCGGGTTGAGGCGAGCCAGTGGATCCACAGCACCGGGGGTAAAAAACACACCTGTGAGCTCGGACCAATGCAAAACGCACCTGTGGCCAGTATGAAGGACTCGGGGGTTCTCGCAGGGAGGGGGGGAGGGGAGTCGTCACTGTCCCAGCAGTCTGGGTTAAAAGGTCAGAGGTCACATAAGAAGCAGCGTTAATGACAGACCGGAGAGGAGAGACAAGAGATCGACAGTGAGGACAGAGACAACGGCAGCACAAGTGTTTGATCCTTCAGATACACAAAGTGCTCAACAACACACAGCTGCTCTGCGACAAGAAGACGCTTTGATGCTGTTACATCTGTTTAAGGCAGATTTCATACAATATTAATATTGATATTATGACTCTATGTGGATGAATCAGTCTGTAGACGTGTACCTGTGCTACTGTTTCACAATGGATACATATTGAATGTGACTCTTGAATGAGTCAGTGGTAAAAAATGAAAAAGAAAAAGATATGTTTATTTCTCTATCTTCAAATATGAATAACATTTCTGTGTTTTATATTTATTGTTATTAATGTTCACTGGTAAATCACACATAAAACTAAACTGTGCTTTGTTTGCTGTTATAACAAAGCAGTTTGATGTTTTAAATCTAATATTAGATGTGCTGTTGTAATTAAGTTTTAAAAGCTATTTTCTGAATTGTTTAATAAGAAGTACATGTACAGTTTGTTTATTTTTGATTTTAATGATGTTCTGAACAAATAATAAGTATTAATACAGTGCTTTGGATATCCTGTATCAGAATTATGGTCATAAAAATCTTTAAAAACATGCACACGTACGATAATTTTAATTTATTCTCTCTTTCTTCACAAAGATTCAAACATCGTTCTCATGGTTGATACTGATCCTCTCTAACTTGAGTCGTAGTATCACCTGTGTTCTGTGTAACAGACACAGGTGGATTTGCAGATGCTCTGTAACAACACTCACGCTGATGCTCCAAACTGTCTGAGACATGTAAGGGTTAATAAGAGCACAGTCCGTCATTGGTTACTGGCATGACCACCAAAATCACTGACATGCTCCAGACAGCTCTAATTACATTTCCTTGCTTTTCCTCATCAGATGGAGTATCGTTTGACGATCTCCATCTCTGAGGACATTGCTTTTTTATGCTGCACTGGATAATTACCCATAGGTCATTACGATTAGCTCCTGCTACAGCGCGTTGCGAGAGGGAATCAATGCACAGGGACGTGTAATTAGGAAAAATGATCTTGTTTCGAGTCCCAGCTGCTTCAGTTCTGTTTCTGGTTCACTCCAAACTCAGCAGTGAGACTAGAGACCATGATGACCTCTGATCCCCTACTCCTTTAATGCATGTTATTTTGACACAGTCCCACCTGTTTACCATAGAAACTCAATTATTTCAGCTTGGCGTGACTCTTGATTTCTTTTTAGAGGCTGGCAATGATAACTGGCCTTTGTGGTTCTATCTGATCTGAAAGTTACCTTTAATCTACTGCGGCTCTTTTTAATGCGAGGCCAATATCCAGGATGACATTTCGTATTAATGACCTTATTATCGACCATGAGATTAACTTGTCTCCTTCTCGCTTGACCTCTAAATTATATTTTGCCCTGTGGTCATCCAGGCTGAAATTTACTCCGACTATAATGCCGCCATTTTAAAATACGAGCCTCATTCGCTCATACAGACAATCTATGTTTCTCCTCTTGGTGGAAGTTTCTGATTCACTCGCAGACCTTCACACCAACTCCACTGCGTCCTCTGTTGTGGTCTTTCCACAGTTGCAGAGGCTCCATCTGATTATCACTGTGTCTTATTAAACAGTTGTAACTAAAATGCGCAGCTCATTTAGCTAGAAACTGCAGAGTTCCTGAGCACTGTGAACAACTCATTTGAAGCTGATATATCTATCCAATCAAACAGCCTTGGATTGTGTCACATTAGTCCTAATGATGGCCTGAGTTCGATACCAGTTAATCAAGGCTTTGCAGCATTTTCAGGAAACATCAGGCGACTGAAGCAGCTGGTTATCGTCACCAGAAGTGACAAGAGGAAGAGTCAGCAAAGACAACATGTTGCTGCTCCTGAACTAGTTCTGTGCAATTACAGAATAAATCTCAGTAGAATAAACAGAATAATAGAAGCAGCTAATTTTTCTCAGTGTTGTTACAGGCAACTTGGTTAATGTAGAATAAATCTGCTTTTTTGTCAAGTTTAAATGAATTGAACAGATGAGAAAACTGTTTATAAGCAACATTATGAGTGAATAATTAGTTACTTAATGTTGATTATTACAGCCAAACATATCTATAATTGCCTTTCCTATAAATATAATCACATTTTCACCTATCTCCCTCTGTATCTCCAGTATTGATTCCATTGTTTTGTGTTTATTATGCTGTTTGACACCGACATGTGAGAGAATCTAAAATGTGCTAAGTCGATATAGATTGATTTATGGACAGTGCACCCGCTAAAACAAGCAAACACAAGCAGCCACCAGCTTCCCCCCTCGACCAACCACAAAGCAGCAATTTGCTCAATGCAACTCATCAACAAACAAGCAGTCATTAGATTCTTGCAACCGATCAAACAGCAGCCGTTAGCTTTTCATGGCCGATTATACAAAGCGCCACCACAGCCTGGACAAATAATGAGCCAGAAAGCCAAGCCAAGACCGAAGACAGACCACGTCAGGGCTGTGAAGCTGATATGTCTGCATTTAGTTTTAAATACTGGAGTCACTTGAGGAGAGCACAATGTAAGATGCCAGACAGGAGATAAGATTGATTTTTTAATCAGTCAGATGAGGTCCTGACAGTTTCTCTGTGTTTATAGCTGTTGGTTTGAACAAGGAATAACACTGACATCACTATGCTCTTCTTTGTCTAGCATAGCAAACTGTAACAGCTTGAACACAGGCTACTTTGAGCCGAGTGCGTGTCGAGCTCCACCTCCAGACATTTTCCAAATTATTCTTGGGATTAATTCCTTTTCTAATCTGGAGAAAGAGATGTGTGCTAAAAGGGCTGTAAGCTGCTGGTGCTGACCACTTACCAGTTTTTACAGATGTCACAGCTACTCATGAAAAACATGAATAAACTGGTTGTTTTAATGAAAAGTAAAAGTCTATGTGTAATTTAAAGAGAGAATATGTTTCTTAAACTAAAGAGAGTGTTTCCTCTGATTCCAGTTTCTATTTGAAGTGCACTGTCAGCCAACTCGCATCATGTCTCCTCACAGTTTCGTCCAAATATCGAAAAATGCAGATAAGTTATTTCATCCAGCTGCCATTCAAGATCAAAACTGTCCCAAGGCAAAGTCCAGTTCAATCCGCTCCGTCTCACATCGGCTGCAATCACAGCAAGAATCAGATTTCAGAATCTCCCGATTTTGAAATCAAGTACAGCGGAGGGGACGTCGCCGTTCCCCTCAGAACCTCGTCATTGCGATAGTGAGAGTGACGCTCGCGCATCAGACAGTGTGACACTGCTGTGCTCAACCCAACGTGCACAAAGGTGTGTGTTTGTCAGCATCATGCAGTGTTGATCCTTCACCGTCCGACATGCACACACGGTTCACACTCAGAACTGCACTGAAACAAAACACAGGCAAACAGGATCTCTCTCATTCTTCCTCCTGGTTGCAGATTCACACACTCAGACGTACACACACAAGCTGGAAGAGGAAGAGAGGAGTTGTTTTGACAGATGTTTGCCTGTTAACATTTGCAGCATTCCTCGCAAACCAACCAATTTGTTATACAGTCATGCTTTAGATGAGGCTCACTGGAAACTATCTCACTTACTCCGTCTGTTTTTTTCCTCTTATTCCCTTCTTTTATTTTTCTGTTCCCTGCTTCAAACTTCCCCCTCCCTCTCTCTCCCAGACAGTCAGAACCGACCGTGTAACCCAGCGAGTCTCATGTGTTGACAGATAAAACTTATCATTAGCATGTGGTCTGTCTGCGACCTCTGACTCCTCACTGACCCAGAAAATGACTCTACCGTGTGGTTTCCCTGAACATGTGTGGGCAGGGATAATAAGGACAGGTTGTCAGACTTACTCTTTGTGCCTTTACCAGTGTTTAAAGGAGAAGAACTTGACTAGACTCCTTAGAACTGAGCTGCACTGGATTTCAGGGTTCAGTTGAGTTAATTAAGTGATGTTTGGATTATTTCTGAGTAAATTTACTTTACTGTTTAACCTGTTATTGATTCATCTGAAGCTGATAAAGCAAGGGAATCAAGATGCGCACTAATCTGACTGACTTCATGGTTAATTTGTTGCTCTATAAGTTGATTGGTTTTAGTTGTAGTAAGAGTGAGAGTTAATTGACAGTGAGAAAAGCAGCTTGGCTCATTCAGTTAAAGCAGTAGACAGACGTACTTGCTGTGGTTGCAGGCGGTGATGGAGAGTTATGCCCTGCGATCGACATTGGCAGCACCTTCCTGACCGGCTGCTGGTCTCCGTGTTGAGAGGATGCGGTTACCATAGCCGTTGCCGTGGATACACTAGTGCGACAACCCTCCCTTCCTCCGGACAGCTCTCCATCCCCCTCCTCGTCCGAGTTATCGGAGTGCAGGGGGTTGGTGAAACTCAGGGCAGTCCTAACGGGGGTGGAGGATGAGGAGGAAGAGGAGGAGGAGAGGTGGGAGGAGGAGGAGGATGATGGCGCCACGCGGTCTGAGGAGGAAGAGGAGGAGGAGGTCTTTGGGAAATGTTTCTCAGGGCTGTTGCAGGGTTGAGCCCACACTGCGTGACCAGCCTTCACCTCTCCCCTCTCCCCTGCGTGTGGCTCTGCCTTCTCTCCGCTCTTCACAGGGAGGTGGTTTGGTCTGGTTGGGGCGCCGCCATCCGCATGACCCTCTCCACCTGCTCCCCCCTCCGTGCCTGAGTCCTCCGACAGCGAGGAGCTTGACGTCAGCAGGGACTGGCCAGAACGAGCTTTGAAGGCGTGGCCTCTTTGTAGCATCCCTCCGCTGTTGGCTGAGCCGCCGCCGAGCCCGCACGCTACTCCCATCGAAGGAGATGTGTCAAAGCTACGAGGTCCTTCCTGCAATGGCACCTTTTTAATCTCAATGCTGAGCTTCCTCTCGATCCGAGGAGCACCAGAACATTCAACGACCGGGGAGAGGGGCGAAGAGGAGGAGGTCTGAGTCTGGCTTTGGCCCGATTCTGATTTTGTTGACGCCGAAGACAATTTGTTATTGTAGTTTTCGTTCAGGTCCAGATTTGAGACCTGCGTCTGCTGTTTTCGACTTTCTAGATCTTGGTCTTTCTGCTCTGAGGGGCTAGTCTGTTTATTTGGACTGGGTTCTGACTGGTTCTGCTGCTTGTCCCCGTCTTTATTCTGAAAGGGAAAGGAAGTGAAGAAATGTGGCATTTAATACCCTTTGAAAAATGAAAATCACCCAGATACCACCCCACAGACACGGTGCTAAAAACAGGTATTACACATCTGCCCTATTAATTGTCACACCTCTCTTCTACTGAAGCCCATATGGGATTAATTCAGATGTTCAGGAGTCTATTTTGATGGCAACAACTCCGACAGTGCACATGTACATAACTGGTCAATATAGCAATGACTCACCACATTTAGAAATGTATAAGTTATTGTTTTGGTATTTCACCACTTGTTGATTCAGATACAGTTCTAGTCTTCAAACTGCAGCATCACTCTTTTGCATGGTTTTGTTTCGTTATTATGTCTTTTAACATCAACCTACGTTACTCTGGATACAGGGATCTGTGAGCGATGATTACAGGTCCTCCATACACACCTACATGAACAGATCTACAGTGCATAATTTACTGTCTTCCTCCTGCGCCGGCCGTCTCACCTGTGTCACGTTCTGCTGCGTCGTCGCCAGGACGTGTATGAGAGGTTTGGGGTGGTAGCGGTCGTTGTCCTGCCGTACGTTGGTGACGGTGGGGAAGGCCGAGGGAGGAGACGGGGTCAGGATGGGGGGTACGGGGTGAGGCTCCGGGGGTTGGAGAATCTCTTCCTTAACATCGCCCTCAGCCTGGGAACTAGAAAGAAAGAGAGACCAGGAAAAAGTGAGCTCAGCTAACAGGACGACAGAATGAAGCCCAGATGAGGTTATCTCTGAATGGATCTAACTCTGGCTTTTGATGTTTTCTAATAACATATTGGAGCAAAGGTGCTGTTAATACACCAAAACTCCACATTCACAAACATAAGGCACTGATTTTGATTCCCACATATTTTGCTTTTGCTCCATTATTAAAGATGTTTCGGTACTGAACTACAAAACTGGACCGTTAGCTTTAGTTAAAAAGAAAAAAGGGCCAAAAGCGGCTTAAATCAAAAGTTGTGAGAACACCATTTAGAAAATGAAAGTGATGAAAAGGAAAAGGTTTCATCATACTGGGCAGACATCATACAGACATCTGAACAGAGGTTTAAATTATTCTCCATCTAAAGGAGTGATGAAACCAAGATGATGAAACAAACTCCTATTAAATCCAAAGGCGGCTTCTGCTCATGTCGGGGTTTCCGCCACTAGATGGCAGGGTTTGAAAAAGTGAGGCAATGTGCTCCCAGGGTGTCAACACAGCAGACAAACTGGAGACAAAATACACCTCCTCAGTGTTTGGAGTGAGACGGCTCTCACCTATTTTTTTGTGGATTTAAGGTGGACACGGTCTTTTGATGTGAAGAAAACATAAAACTGAATCTGTATCAGCACAGCAACGTTTATCCTGCGCATGAGTTACATATTGTGTTTAATGTTTTTCAACCGAGCAAAGTCTGAGACAATTTTCCCAAGGGGATATTACAGTGTGGTATTTTTTCCTAGTCTATTGTATTTGATCATAATCTATGCAGCAAACTATGGAGGCCTTTCTGGTCCATGCCAAGGACATGGTGTTCAAAGAACACTTAATTCTCCTCTCTGCTACTGTAATGCATAAAGACTGATTTGTACTCGAACACCAGTCACCCACATGTTGAGTGCTGTGTATTTTGGTAGCATGCTTACAGTGTACTCACAATAACCCACCTATTGATACACACAGTGTAAGAGTGCGAATTACATACAGGATATTGTGGTTATGACAAAGGCAGCCACTCAGGAATGGAAATTTATACATTAAGATATTGTTCCACTACGCTGAATATACATATTCCATATGCATGGAAATATATAAACACACACAGACAGTGAAAGGATGTGGTGATGTGCTATGCTTGAGGCAAGAGCCAACATATGACTGACTGCGCACGCACGCACACACACACACACACACACACACACACACACACTCACACACTCACACACTCACACACATGCACATAGATAGAAAGTCAGAGAAGACAAGAGAAGTTGCAAGACAGAAGCACGGGGGATTTCCTTTTCTTAAGCAACTTGGGTTGCAGTCGTACTGTAGGTTTCCTCATAGAGCACCTCAGTGCTGTAGTGTAGCTGCCATGTGACAGAGCTCGCTAAATAATGTTTATTTTTGCTTATTCTGTCCTCTTAGGTCTTGATTTTAATGAAATTTAAGACAAAATATACTAATAGCAGGAAACCATGCAGGGGCTTTAGGATAACAGCATTTATGATCATCAGTAGGAAGGTCAGGGGTCATGAGTGCAGTCACAGCACTTTACGAACCAGCAGAATCTCCATGTCTTTCTCAGTCATTTATTGCCAATTCCTCTGATCATTTAAACTGGAACATCATTATTCCTTTGGAGTTTCCGTTAATAAACGTACATTGCCCATGAGTCTTACTTCCTCTACATTATCTTTTTTGCCTGAGCAAGCAAAAGGCATATTTAACAGTAACACAGATGATTCCCACTGGTGCCCATTGTTTCCATGGGGATATGAATCATTCAGATGCCACGGGGTTTATTCAGGCCCTGAATCCCTCTAAGACGAGATGAGATGAAACTTTAATGATTCCTAAGGGGAAGCTGAGCTGTTACAGGGGCAAACACTAATAAGTCACCGCAAAACAAATAAGTAGTATATCAACATGCATAAAGCAAATTGAGGTTGTGGGCACAAAAAAAACATGCAGGATATGTATTAAAATATAATGAGGGCTTCCAAGAAGTGAGTAGAGTAGTAGTGTTTCCCTGAAGGAGGAAGTGTTACTAAGTAACACCTTTAAAACTTTCTGTTTAAGTCATCAGTGACTTTCACTGACAAACAACAAACACACACACACACACACACACACACACACACACACAAACACTCAACTTTCTCAAACTGTATATTTGTCAACACTGAAATTATAACATTTAACTTTTAAGTTCATCATCTACATGATCTCAGTTTTCCATCATGGTGGTGCAACTACAGAGCACAAGAATTTGGGATGCACAATACTACATCTGTGTTGGCCAATAATGACTCAAACAGTCTATTATTGATGACATCAACACCAGTGTTATACTGTAGCTCTTAATGACCCCCAGCCCAGCACATAGTATACACTACTGGAAAAATGTTGTGCATATATCAGCATTGACATCATCAGTCAGTCAAAATAAGTTTGAAAATACTGACACACTGGATCTCAGCAAAAATCCAATGTGCATCACTGACAGGACCTGAGCAGCTGCATTAGAACAAGCTGTATGGTATGCAGCCTGACAATTTCAATGAGTATAAGCTCACTTGAAATCTCATTCACAGCCATATGATGTTTGTATTTATTGCTTCTTTGGCTGCAAATACTGACAACTATTACTGCAGCTTGAATCAAAACTTTCCCCTTCAAGCTGTAAAAATCTTCTGTATATATATATATATATATATAAAAAAAAAGATCTCTAAGAAGTGGGAACGATTCTCCAACACTTCAAAGAGCTGCAAACTACAAAACTAACCATGCACTCCTGTTGTTCTCCTTTTGCCCTTAAGCATAAAAACACTACAACTATCCATCGTGCTCTTGCAAGCTGGTGACACACTTAGGAGCTAACCCTGAACACACACACAAGTCACACATATGCAACCTAAACTCCTACACATAGACACAAATGTGTGCACACGCCTTCAGAGGAACTTGATATTTATGTAATAACACCACCCACACTCATAAATAAATGCACAAACTCGCACACACTCACACGACAAGTGCACTGTGCCCTCCACATATGTACTCCAGAGGGAAGATGCTGCATTTTTAATCAGTGCGCTGGTTCACAGCGGGACATGCATGCACACACAGGGGGCGGGCTGCACGAGGCGGGGAGGGAGCTTAGAGAGAGAGAGAGAGACATCCTGGTCTAGGAGTTTCTGACGACAGCTACATTCATACAAACAGGCAAGAAAAAAGCAGCGAACTCTCCACACACTCCACACACAAAGCACACACAGCTTGAGCAAATGTGTGTCTGTGCCTGCTGGGTTGGATTATTATCTATCTGACTGTCTGCAAATGGTACGAATTAACTGCATCGCAATGTTAACAAGTGCTGCAAAGCTGCAACAGGAGACACGCACCAGTTGTAACAATGAGGCCTCAGTTGTCTGAGATGAAGAGCTGTGACTCGTCAGAGCCGAGCAGCACAACTCAAAACACACCTCTGGAATATATTAATTTATGGATCACAACACACAGAACACAGAGCACCGGGTTTAGGCTTATATCTAAGATGTTTTGCAGGATTATAACAAACACAATTTTTTTTTATTGGAATCCGACAGGCAAAATGAGAGTCAACCAAAAACTTGAACTTGAATTTTTCCTTTTTGCTTAATTTTGATAAGTTTCTGACATGAGTTTCTTGGTGATTTTTGTAAGTATTGTTTCAAACGTGAACATTTTTTTTCTAGGTAATAAATCGTTGATTTGTCTAAATTTGAATTGGGGACTTTCTAACCTCTTGTAAACCATTTCTTCTGTATTTATATGTCTGTGTTATTGGGTGATGGGCACAGGTCTGAATCTGAATCAATGTGTCTATATGTGGCACCACAGTGTGAGCCAGGGATAAGAATATGAATCAATATGAACATTTTTTTTTTTTTTCTTTACAATACTTGATGACTGAAGCCACATTAAATGCCACCTCCTTGTAGTTGACTGTTTTCACTATTTGAGAGGCTACACACACACACACAGTGTGTGTACTGACAGTAGCAGCAGAGGACATGACTCTTCAGGGTGTGGCTGTGAATGTGTGGGTATATGTAAAACTGCATGACTCAGTATCTGTGAACATGATGCCAGACTCATTGTGGAGTTCCGGTATTATCTCCCTCCATCTCGTTCAAATACACAAAAATTCTCCCCTGACACACATATACACACACACACACCCCTTAAAGTGACCCAGGGGGGAGTGTGACCGGCAGAATGTGGAGTATGCTGGTAAAAATAGCTCTAACCATCACTAGAATACTCTCAGGCTTAAACTAGGCCTTGACATTATTTCTTTAGGAAACTGAGGGACAGAAAGTGAGACGAGCTGAGAGAAAGAGAGACACCCATACACTCCTGACCGTCGAGGCTGCGTGACCCACTTCTAGGAACGCTTCCTATTTTGGCAGCATTTCCAAGCTCAAATTTGTATGTTTTACTTAGAACAGGAAAGAAAAAGCTTTTCAGTAAACAGATCACTTGCAGCTACATCCCAAAACTAGGACCTCTGAAAAATGTTTGCTTTCCCATCAAGCCGGCTCGAACTAGTAGACAAATGAAAAAAGAGCAGGATAATTTTAGTGCGGTAAGCAAGAGCAACACAAAGTCAGTAAATGATTCTTCTGGTAACTCCTAACTTCTTAGAAAAGCCCAGAACAGGGCATCAAATCAAGACCAAAGACTGAATAAAAATAAATATATAAATCAAAGCACACGGATGAGCACGGAGCCAACGACTCACACGTTAACACACTAAATGCTGTCAAACAGGACGTTTTTAGACAATGCTTATAGCAACAGGTAATTAAGGGAAACGGTGTCTCCTGGCAACAAGGAGTCCTCTCTGACATGAAAGCAGCAACATTGAAGCAACTCTCTCAGCAGTGGCATCCATCAGGCTTGTTTTAGAAGTCGCACAACGTATGTATTGCTGCTGTTAACGGTAGGTCGAGGGGGGAGAGAGAGAGAGAGGCCGTACCTTCTGTGGATAAATCATGAGAGGAGGGAAAGAGGGGCTGCAGATGAACTGGCTGAGAGAAAGTGGAGCACAACCCCTGCTGGGCACATATAGCAAAATCAAAACTGAGGGGAAAGGGAGGACAAGGGAGCAAAGAGGGAGGGAGGGAGGGAAGGAAGGAGGAGACGAAGGGGAAAACTTGAGAAAGAAAGAGAATAGGGAGAGAGAGTACATCTGTGTGTGTTTGTGCATAACAGATACAGTTGGGCATGTATCTGAAATGACGCCTGCATGTGTGTAAGAAGAGTGTATTTGTTCTCAAAGAGGGCCGAGATGAAAGCTGGAGCAGTTTTACTTCAACTTGCCTCGGGTTGCGGTGCGTTCAACAATACGTAATGTTGCAGAGTATTGCAAAAGTGTTGCAAAATGGCCTCTAAATACAGCTCCTCCTCAGGCCACAGAGGTTTGTTCAAAGGCACAACACAAGTTAACACCAGTGGAGTGGAGGCTGGGTGTTATCTGTGGGCTGATGGGCAACTAGTTTGTCACAAAGCTGTGGTTGGTCAGAGGTGAAAAGTACAGCTGCTGCTTCTGTTCAGCCAGTTTCATATGTTTTCATTGTTTGCGCCCTGATTTTGTGCGTGTGTTCCTTGACAAAACACAACACCCACTGTGTTCGGTGATGGGCCGCTTCACACCTACCACTCACTTCTGTGTGAGCCTGTTTCATTCATCTGTGTGGAGGCTGAGAGTTTATTCTACTACATTCTGCAACTGACTGGTGGTGATGTTTGATTTCTGATATAAAAAGTCAAAGAAAACAGATGTGAAGATGCTTCAGATGACAACAATAATCCACGCCATCACAGGACGCGTCTTACCTGCGTATGCGGGGAGGTTTGGGAGGCGGCGTGTCCCATCTCTCGTCGTCCGATTGCTGGCTTGCTTTGTCTGGACTGCTTTCATCCTGACACACATGGACAGATGACAAGAGAAGATTAGGTCAACAAAGAACATGCAGATGTGCAGGAAACAAAAATTGTGCTTCAAGTTTCGCTCAGTTTTGCAGATCAAAGATGCTGCACTGCTGAGCGACACTCTAATCAAAACTGAAGACGAGTTAAATCTACTACTTGCATCAGCTGTTGCAGATTAAGATTTCAGACACAAGCAGCCACATAAATATGCTGCTTATCAGTAAATGCATCAGTAATCATAAAAATTAAACTTTACTTAACTTTACTTTTTGCTGATGACACCTTCATACTTTTACTGAAGTTAGATTAGATTCAAAGTCCTTCCACTGCTGCTTCTTTACCACTATGGTTTGAAAATAATGTGTTTTCGTGTCTTGTAATATTGAAGCCTTCAGTCTAACGGCCAAATTACTGTCAATCTTTGAGCTTTTATATGTTTCTGGGTATACAAAATGGCCAATTATGCAGAAAGACAAATTTCCTCTGGCAACAGTGGAAGTTACCTCACCTTACCTTAATTGCTCAATCATCTGTGTGATTTCTCTGTGCATATTATTAGTTTTGCTATGTTTCAAAACAATTTGATTTGTTTAAGCCTTGCTCAAGACACAGAAGTCGATTTCGGCGCTCACTGTGACTTTAGTTTTGATAATTGCTGCTGAAACGTTAAGCCGCTCCTGTCTATTATCTCTGCCTCTCTCCTGGAGCGGAGGTAGGGAGAGTTGCAACTAAATTGCTCAAAGGATCAAAACAGTTTCTGAAAGAAGCCCTCCTCCTCCTCCTCACTAATGTTCTCTCTCTTCCTCTCAACTCTGATCTCCCTCCTCCTCCCTTCTCTCTCTCTCTCCCCCCCGTGACTCATTAATTTGACTCTCTCTCTACTCTGATAATTAGAGGATGACAGGACAACTTCAGTCGTCAAAAACCCATGACAGCCGGGAAAATCAGGTCACTCCTGATGAACAACATTCAAGTACATTAAACTAAAGACACAGGAGTCAATCCCATTTGTCCCTATACATAGGTCTGTGTGTATGTGTGTTGGTAGGAACACTTCCTGCGAACAAAGGCGGCTACGTGTGAACAGAGAAACGTGTGTGTGGGATGTGTGTATGTGTAGGCTTATTGTTCATGCTGCCATTGAGAGCACCTATGTGGGTGTTTTAGTCGCTGACAATGGCTGACTGGACATGAGTCAATGTGTGTGGACTGAGTCAGTGCAGCACACTGATAATATTTTTCAAACCGTGTGTGTGTGTGTAGAGAGAGTTTGTTGGACTTGCAACTTCTAAGATAATAAACTGTTAGATAATGACAAGGTTATAATCAGTACCCACAAACATGCAGTGAGTTGTTTTCCTGCACAAGCACCACACCCACTCTTAACAAATAACAGCAACAGCTTTAAAACTAATACTAGACTTCCTAAAATATATATTTATGAAAAACCTAAAAGATACTTTAGGATTTCCCCAACAGTTTATTGTCATCCAAGTCTTTTTTTTAATGTAAACATGTGTGTTTGTGTGACTGTCTCCTGCTTGGGTCCCCCTCTCCCAATGGATGCGTGCCTATTCTGAGACTGTGAAAGTGCATTATGGGAGAGGGGTGATGTCATCACAGCTTCCTAAGCAGGAAGTCGGCTCTGGATCGCTGCCAATTCACTCTTTCATAGTCCTAATGTGTCCTCTGTCTTTAGGTCTGTCAGACGCTGCCTCGCTGAACTCTCTGTCCTCTGGTTTTCTGTCGTTTATCTTCACATAGCTGCAGAACAGGATCAGGGAAACTGTGGTACTACGAGTTGAACTACATTACCCAGCAACAGGCTGGCAGCGTAGCTATTTTCTTCCCCTGAAACAAGCGACCAAGTGCTGTTTGTCACTGTTTTTTTTTTTGTTTTTTTTTGAGGTTTGAAAAGCTCAGGAATAGAAAATAAACCAGTCATAGATCATGTTTTAAGAGATGATCAATCAACTGGACGTGTGTGACGGGACCAACAATCTGTAACAAAAGAAGCAGGATGTGATGCTGGTGCCTCTCTCTGTTTTAATTGGTCTATAATTTCTTTACCATATTAATCAACAGTTGATGCTTCTTGTACAACACATAAAAGCATCAGTGTGTCAAGCTTCAAGTTTATGGTTTAGCTTGTGTAGCTTTACTTTAAGGAGCGGCTTTGTTGCTTCTTTAGCTCACTCCAAAACTGTGACGTAATGATGTGCGATGATGTTTCTGGTCATGTGCGATATTTCAACATCAGATTGGATTTCTAGTACCTGACTCCCGAAACTGCATTTGAAGGCAGGGTGAGCTACAGAGGACAAAACATTTACTGTGCCTTTGACTTCCTTAATGTTATTTTCGTCATATGAGTAATGGCTTCAGCCTGGCTGTGATTTTACTGCGACGGCAGGAGGGAGTGGCAGTGAGGACAATGAGGACACTTCCTATATGGTACATATGTTTGTGTTTGGGCACAATGAAAATGATGAGCGTGAGGTGAATTAAATTGAGGGCAGTGGTGACGAATGGAGCTACATTCTCCTCCAGCTCCTTTAAATGGTTCTAGCAGTGTGCAGATCTCTGAGACTCCCCTGTAGAGAAGAGGAGCTCTCTCTCTTTTTGGCACCAACTCTGTAACTCCTCTTTTTCTGTCTGTGTAAAGAGCAGAGTTTTCTGAAGGTCTCTCTCCCTCTCCTCCTACCCTCTCCCTCCCCTGTGACTAATTATTTGTGTTTTTTTCCCACTCTGAGTGTGTTACTCAGCGACATCCTGTCTTTCTTTAACACCAGATGACATGTACATGTGTGTGTGTGTGTGTGTGTGTGTGTGTGTGTGTGTGTGTGTGTGTGCACATCAGTGTGTGTCATACCATGCCATCATGTATCTGCGAGTTGGTGGGGCTCTCCAGTAGCTGTAGTTGCTTCTGAAAGAGCTGGGCGATCGCTCTATGTACTAACTCGTACTGCTCCTACAGGGAAAAGGAAGACAAAAAAAGAGAGACAGAGACAGAGAGAAAGAGCGAAAGGGAAAGGCGAGGACAAAATGATGAAGTGAAGAAAGAGAGAGAGGTGTTGCAGAAAGCCAAACAGGGGGGTTAAATGGAGGGGAGGAGAGGTGAAGGAGAGTGTTTCAGCAAATCAAAACAAAAGCAAAAACATTCTCCGTGTCAATACTCAAAAACATCCGTTTTCAAGGCTATAAGATACAACCTGTGTGAAAACAATGGGATGGCCTGCACTGATGTGCACACTGATGTAATCTCATTACTCTCTGCAGAAAGACAGCAAGGGTATTGCAGTGTGTTTTCAGAAATTACATTACAGTTACTGGCTTGCAGCAGCAGTGCCTGAGATATTGAATTCACACCTGTGTCTGTGTCTATCGAGGCAATGTTTTAATCTATCTGACAGGGCGCATTTTCCCTCTCAATGTGAGAGTGTGTGTGTGGGCGGGAAGACCATAAATAAAGTGCAAAAGGTCAGAGGAAACCGTGTTTCATTATTGTGAATGTGAAGATAGAAATGTAAGTCACATCAGGCCGAGTGCTGCCCCCCTTGCTGCAGCAAACACAGCTAACAGTATAAACCTGTTATATATGAGAATATGTGAGCTGATCCATTTTCAACCAGGTGCAACAAACAGCACATGCATGCATGAATGAATGAATGAATGAATGAATGTAGAGAGCTATGGCAGATTATATAATGCTGTCACGGACAAATTCTGACAAAATCCTATTAAAATAGTTTGATAGAAACATTACATATGTTAATACAATTACGGTACATAATTAGTAAATAAAAATAAAATGTCAAAAGAGCAAAAAGTGAGTCATGAGCCTTTTTTGCACATTTAAACCACAAACATAGTTTTTCACTGAATAAAATGTGTCACCACGTTACCTCCCACTACCTCGAAAACTACACAACTCATTATATTTTCCGTAAGATGCAGGTGATTGTGAAATGATCTCTGTGAGCCGTGTGCACACCCTTGATCACCGCTTTAATCTACTTAGCTCGTTTCCAAAATCAGGTATTAGGATCGTTATGCAAAATGTTTTCACAGCCTCTGTGGGCAGGGACGTTGGTGGTTTTTTCGTACAAAGACCCACAGACACTGTTTTTAACACTGCTGCCGAGGAACCAGCTTGTGGAAATCTATTAAACTATCAAATATCAAACGGTGTTGACCTCAGATCCCTGAGGCTGATGAATCTGGCTGCAGCGATGCTTTTGGTTGGCATTTGCCGCCCAAACACTCATTATCATTTCAGTATTTACTGCATATTACTCAAAGCAACTTTGTTTTAAAGCTTATGGCAAAAGACCAGCGTCTGAAACTAAAGCTAAAGCTAAAAACAAACCTTGGTTTGAACGGCAGAGTGTCGCTGCGTCCTCATTTCTTGGATCAACCGGAAAACATTAAAATCTTCAGGTATTTTCTTTAAAAGCACAAAACACAACAAGAAAAAGGTTAATTCTCACTTCAGTAATGACTTGACATCAAATATAAGTGTGTATTTGTGCAGGTATGTGTAGGAGTGTGTGCATGTGTGTGTGTGTGTTCACATACCCCAGCTTTGAGGAGGTTCCATGTGTAGTCGATAGCACAGATAGCTCCCGTCCTCCCACAGCCTGCACTGTACAGCCACAGTCACACAGATTAGATAGAACAGACGCACACGTGTAAAGACAGAAATACACACACTCCAACTTACACCTTCTTATCACTAGCACTAAAAACACACTCCTCCCAAGTATCAACCGTGGATTTACTGTACATTGTGGGCAACACAAAGAGAACTAAGTGACGTCTGTTTGTTTGTGTCTAACAGCAGCTCGTCCAGACAGGATGGAGACAGCAGACACACAGAAGCAGAGATTACTTGACATAACGTCTGACACATTAAATCATAAAACTTTGCCTCATGCTGTCAGAGAGGCCTCTGCTCGACTAATGAGCGTACACTTACAGTACACATCAACCCACACAAAGCATCTTTACACACACAGAGACACAGCTTTAAGTCCTGCTGTGTAACAGAGGAACCAGGAAATGTCCTCAGGCTGCTCATTATAGCTGATTACACACACATGGATACAGTGAGCGTGTGTGTGTGTGTGTGCTGTGCAACAGAAAAATCTCAATCTACTGTGAATCAGTGCATTTTCTCCTTATTCTTCTAGTTACTCCATGTCCTCATTTGAACCCCTTTTTGGGACTGATTTGTCATAAATGTATCACCACCTTGAACGATCACGTTTCAATTCTCACCCCGCACCAGTCCGACCAATCACAGGGAGACTGGTGCATGCTGTCATTTCTAACAACAGCAATGAGAGGGAGGGCTGAGCTCATCTGGTAGAACTGTAAATGGCAGCTAAGTAGTTAATCATCTTTTAATCAACTGAAATCTAAATGAGGAGATCGGTCGATTTAAACAGTGAAATGTCAAGTCATTCAAGATTCCTGGTATGTGTCGAACCGGGTTTGGAAATTATAATCCATCTTTTGCCAGGACTAGATCTGCATCTGATCTGCTGCAACATTTCTCTGTTGAGACATGATTTCAAAACACACAAAAGCACGTTGTCCACCATTTTTCACATTCTCACTGTCCCCTCACAGAAAACCACCAACAACCCTCATCCCATTCGTATCCTTCATTTCTGTATTTACTCATCTGTGATCAGTCTCTTTTTTATTTTAGGTGTTGCCTTAGTTACAGCAGATGTGTAGTATCTACCAACCTGCAGTGCACACATATAGGGACATCATCATTCTCTTGGTACTCTCTCATTAGTCCAATCATATCCAGTATGGAGTCAAATGATGAGGGGACGTCGTGATCCGGCCAGTTCATATAATGGAACTGTGTTATCCTCCGAGTTTCCTGCAGGAAGACACACGGGGGGTGTTTTACAAGGCAGAGGACTGATATTTTGAGTTTGTATACAATTATGTGTAAAATGATTTTGAGCATATTTCACTTATAGATTAAAAGAAATTAGTTATTAAACTTCTTGTTTCTTGTTTATTTTTTTCTGCTATAACTTTATCACCAAGTATCTCAACAAGTGAGGATGGAGGTGGCCGTCAATTAAATTGGAGCACTATGACAGGGAACTTACATTTTCATACTCCACCGTCAAAGTCCTGATAAAGTAGTCTGTTCTGGCCTGTTCTGATTCCTACAAAACACAGACAGGGAGAAAACTCAAAACCAGTCTTTAACATGCTAAAACAGGCACTGGAGGAAAAAAGGGTGCTCTCATTAGGCTCACGGTTGAAACACTAGAGACGGGTCCACTTACACAGGAGATTCTGAAAGGACCAAAATTCATGGGCTCCTCATCCTGCATCGGGAAATATCGCTCACACTTTTTCTGCACAGAGAAGAGCGAGAGTTGAGTGTTTGGATGAGAACGAAATACCAGGCAGTCACCACAGCTTCCTGTGCACACTCACACTCTGTTCAAAATAAACTATTAACGTGACATGTGGAGCACAGACTGTGACAATTACAGGAAAATAGAGGCTGAACACATATTATACTGCATTATATATGTATATGCACATGTGCAAAACACACATTCACAGAGGCATACACAAGTTATTTAAGCCATCAGTGACCTTTTACTTCGAGTGAACATCTTGACCTCAAAAGAAAAACGAGCTTGGATCAATGCAAATGTACTCAAGGCTTCAATAAGTGACTTGAGTGAACTCACAGTCTCTCTATTCACAAATACGTTTGTGTGCTCAGACAAGGAGAAAACATAAAAACAGTGGAAATACCTCCACCAAGGTGAGCTAGTCCCCTGAATGTGCTGTTGTACTTTAGAATCAAGGATACAATCATTTTACTGCTACAACAACCGTCCTAAGAGACGGAGACAGGACACCGTGACCTTGGTGGAGATAATGAAACACACATCTGTGCACACACGAACATATGTACACTTGAACACGCATGCATACACACATGTAGGGATCAAGTACAGAGGGGCCTTACCCTTCCCATCTCAAACTCTCGACAAGCCATTACAATAACCTGCAGAGACACAAACAGGAAGGATTTCGATCAACATTTGAATCTTGCATTTCCAAAAATACAGTTCTGTCCGGTCCTTCATGTTGCATTTATGTGAGGCCGTAGTTACAAAAACAGAGACTCCCTCAGAAAAAGAAGAAGAAAAAAAAAAAAAACGATTTGAGAACGGTTCAACCTTCTCCTGTCCTACAAGATTTGTGCAGACTTCAGATCATTTTTGATCATACGTTTCTCTCCCGCTGCCATATCTCCCATCATTCCCTTTGATCATACAGGAGTAATTATCAGCAGCTGCAAATCTGGAGTATTTCAGGGTGCTAGTTAAACCTAATCACAGCTCCTTCCCTCCCTCTCTCTCTCTCTCAGTAGTTGTCCATCTGGTTTCAAGTGTAAGCACTTCCCATCTGCCACTTAATTTCTGCCTCCATATTAAATATTTACTTTAATTACATTAATTATCACAGTTATATTAACTGTACAGAGCCACAGGACAATCTGAAACTGAATTTACCTTTTTTTTTTAAACATCACACATTTCTTTCTCCCACAATCTTTATTTCTGATTGTAACATAGATACATGAAATTACTTTAGTTGCCACAGTAAAACTACCTCATTCAAACTAATAGTTGATGATGTAATTGTTAACGAGGAGATGTTAAACATGAGGTATGAATTGTACTTCACCATAACTATGCATAACTGCACTCAGACAGCCTGGTTTTAAATAAACAGGCACAGCAGCCATTACAGCACACACATTTTGTTGTCTTTGCAAGTTGACACAGAACATTTTTGCCATCGCAGCAACCAACTACTTCCTATACAGTATAATCTTTAATACTCACAGCTACATTGTACTCCCAGTTCATCCTCCAGAAGTCAATGACAGTGTTTGGCAGTGGGCCCTGAGTAGCGATATAGGCCTCTGGGCCATCCATACCCTGAAGGGAGAGAAAGGGACAGAAGGCATGATCACAAGTCTGCACAGCAAATCATGATATATCTTGTGTGATGGTACTTCACTGGTCTCCAGAAGGGGTGTTAGCGTGATTCATCTAACATTTTGTACCCTGAGAATTTCTTCCTTTGCCTAGTTTAATAATCCCCATCATGTCAGTCCAGTCAGCTTTACCTTGATGAAGTTGGCGTTGATGTAATCTGTGTCCTGATTTGTTGTTTTTAACTTCAGCTTCACCCGACTGTGATCAACTGCGGAGTAAATAAGATAATAAATACAATTAGTATTTCATTTTAAAATCATGTATCACTCACAGGGATAAACCCAGAGACTGGGGGAGTAAAAGGTAAATAGAGAGAATAAGAGAAAGACAGAAAAAGAAATGGGGCGGGCGGAGACGGGGCAAACAAGGACACGGCTAAAAGCGAGAGATAAGTGGAATCAAGTAAAGAGGTTAATGGACACGGCAACATCCTCATCCTCACATGTGCTGTGTGTGTGTGGTTAAACATCTGTTATGGGTGGACCAGTTATTCTGCTGCCTTATCAGCAGCTCATTTACTAAAAGCTTTAATGAATGAATGGATGGATGGATGGATGGATGGATGGATGGATGGATGGATGGATGGGTGGATGGGTGGATGGGTGGATGGACAGAGGAAAAAAGAGGATAAAAGGTATAAAAAAGTAGGACAGATGTTGGGTCACGGAAGCTTCCCCTGAGGTCATTAAAGTACAGTGAGAGCTTTGTGTGTGTGTGTGTGTGTGTGTGTGTGTGTGTGTGTGTGTGTGTGTGTGACTGTTACACAACCTATTACAACATACTAAGTATCTCTGTTTGCTCTGAATGTGGGTATTACTTTTACAAACATGGCATTTTTGAGAGATTTTTCCGCACTATATTATTATACATATTATTTTTTCTGTTTTCTTTTATTTAACCAGGTTTTCTGATAAAATGTTGGCTAACAATATTTTTTTTCTGGCACACGTGAGTTATCTGAGTTATCTTTAAAGCTGAGGACGTAAATAAATAATGTTTTAATGCTGCTGACAAGTGGGCCCAAGCTTTCATGCACATTGTACCATCAGGCATTGCAGTTGCTTATGTATTTAAAGCACTGTCACATTAAAGCGCTGTAGTTATAAACACAGGACAGCACGGGAAAACTATCACTCTGAATCAGCTGCGGGCGGGCGACGCACACAGTGATGAATGAGAAGATCACCGTTGAGGTGGAGGATGACTTTGTAGGTTTCCCCTAAGGTTTGTTGTTGGTAGATCGGTCTGGGACGTTGCAGGGCAGATGACTCACGACAGTTGCAGTGAACACTGGATATGCTCAGTGGCATTTCACACCTATGTTATCAATATCACTGCACGCAATGTGATCTTGTTCACCCTTACAGCTCTGTCCAGTGATCCCTCAGTCTTGCATTGAGCTCCATGAAGACATCTTGTCAATAAAAATGGAAAAGGAAAATAAGAGTGTGTGTTGCAGTGGTGTGAGTTGTAATGACTAACACATACACTAAAGTTGGTACTTTATCAGAGTATCAGTAGTTCAGGGACTTTCATGTCTCAGATTATTTTTGCCTGAATCACTCTGAAGGCACAGGAACAATGTGACATTATTCTGTGAATGAGGACGGATTTCTACTCTGACAATCATTTCGTGGTCTCTTGAAGTCATCGTAACCACCAGGCTGGGGGAGCCACGGATAATTCTCAGCCTTAGGAAAGTTAAGATATTAAGCTTTCACTGAGATTCTTCCAGGGAGCTGCTGAGTTGTACCGAGGTGTTTCTAATATGTCGTGCTCCCATATGAAGGTGGGTTTTTATTGCAGGGGGCCGTACCTAATAACCTGGCAGCTAAGTACATTTTGTTTACCTGCATATGAAGTTTAAAACTTATTAGAGAGATCGAGCCTGCCATGGAAACTACAGATGCAGTAATGACCTGGTTTCATGTGGAACCTATGTGGTGATAATATCTCTCTCTGCTGCTCTCAGATCAGACAGATAAGAATTCATATGTATGTCACAGAGCAGGGCTGAAGCTAATACCATTACCAACAGCCCCATTACATTGTACACCAATGTGAGTGAGCAAGCATGCCCATCTTTACATAATGTGGCCGCCATTAGCTACACATGTGTTGGATAAGTCAAGATGTACTTACATGGCAGTATATCTTTATATCTGTTCTTCTTGACATTCTCCTCCCTCTCTCCTACGTTGGTGGGGTAGATCTTCTCTGTCCGGTATTTGGTGGATAACCGCCGTAACCGCTGCAATAAACAAGAGAGAGAATATATTTTCAGTGAATTGAATCAAATTATATTCCTTTACGTCACGTGTTTGTAGGTATAAATGGAGGTGCAAAGGGACGTGCACAGGAAAGAGACACATTAAAGCGAAGCAGCGTCAACCTGTGATAAGATAAACAACAAGTGGGTCTTTGTCTGAGGGGGCAGTTGTGATAATAGTATCTCTACGAACACACAACTATTCATTTCAATGTGTTACAGTGATGTTTTCCATTGCACACACACTCACTCTGCTGCACACACACACTCCTGTTCCTCTTTGTGAGCTAGTGGATGAAGTTAAATGTGGCCAAATCTAATAGTGACTGACACTTATGAGGACACACTCAGTTAATGGGAAGGGAACAAATTACAACATCTCCTGTGTGACGGCAGGCTGCAGCTCAGCTAGCCGCCCTCAGACACTGCGGCCCCCGCAATGTCGTTTCTTCTGTCCACAACACCTATAAAACTCTGTCAAGATTTTACAATATTGTCTTTACCCCCGTAGTGATCCATTTAATACCTGTGGTCACGGCAGCGATGGCAACTGAACAAAACGGCCTCGTGGAAACAGGAGTTTTGTGACCAATATGATGAAGTACCTCGACTTGTCAGGTTATTTTATCTAAAAACACAATCTGAAATTCCCAGAAATATACTATAACATAATTGCGGGTGTAATATAAAACCGCAAATACAATAAATGATTTCATTACCAGTAATACAGCAGGGAAGATGATTTCATCACATCACTGTCTGGTTAAAAAAAAATAGCCATGTATTATTTTAGTTCCTCTTGGTTGATTCGACAACAGGATGTGGAAGAAAACTTCGGAAAATCCAAGTTTGGCAAATGAAGCTTGGGATAAGGTCAAAGGTCAAAGTGCATCTTAGTTTTTTAAGGACTGTGAGAGAGATTTATTTAATTGGTTTCTGTTGAAATCATGTCATTTGATAAAAAAAATAATGGTTTAACGTGCAACTTAAAAATCCTCTCCGTGGTTACAAGGAAAATGTTTGGGCTATTTTTAAATAATACTCCCACTTACACACCTAAATTTATGACTTCAAAGCCTTGGGTTCGCCTCCTTCTTATTTGTAATAAAACCATTAGATTTGCGACCTTCTGAAAACTTCCAGAGGATTTTTCCATTCATGACTTCACTCTGTCCTCGAGCGTCACAGAGAAACTTTAAAAGAAACTTAAGAAGACTTTTTTCTCCCATGAAAAACTCCTGCTGTCTGACTCTGGTAGCGCTCACATGACGGCGCTCTCTCTCTTTTTTTATTCTCTCAGATGGTTCAATCACTCTCTCCTCTCCCTTTCTGAGACAGTGAGGAAATTAGGCATCACTCACTTTGTCTGTCCCCCCCTAATCTCCCCCTCCCTCCTCCCTCTCTCTCTCTCTGTGACTCTGAGAAAGTCAGCGTGGGCGTTCAGCCTGCTGGAGCCTCGTGTGAAAAACGGTCCCACCTCTCGTCTCTCTGCCGGCGGCTGCAGGCTTTCCTCTGCTCATTGTAACATGGACACGCTCTGTACTGTACATGCTGACTCCCTGAGACTCCCAAACCTCAGACTTCTCTCTCTGTCCTTGTTTTACTCTGCACTCTTTGTCATTACGTTCATTTAACGCACCCACGCGTGTCAACTATTAGATACTACAAACACCATCTTCTACAGACTCAGTCTCTCTTTCTACTTCCCTTTCCTCTGTGTGGACGTTGTTTTTTTGATTCAGCAGGTTCTTAAACTGAAAATCTGGCTACTGTAATCAACGACACACACACTTAAACAGCTTGGACTGAGGGCAAAGAGACACCTGAGAAACACAATGAGATTTTCACCTTTCATTTGCATCACTTGTCTTTGTAAACCAAAACACGAGACAACCAGAAAAAGAGAGAGAGGGAGAGAGGGAGAGAGAAGTCCAAACGCAGAGACTGTGGGCGGCAACAGCTGTGGGTGTATGTGTGTGTTCATTTGTGTGTGTGTCTGTGTGTGTGTGTGTGTGTGTGTGTGTGTGTGTGTGTGGTAATAGCATTAGAGCTCCTCTGGCCTCATGTGAATTACATTTCCAACAGAGGTCTGCTTCTGTGCTGGGCCAGAGCCCAGGATTACACACACACACAAACACACACACACACAATAAGACACACAATGAGCAGGAAAGGCAGGCAGTAGTGATTTGTGATGGTTTGTGATTCCCCCAGCCCACAAAACACATTATGTAGAGACACACATGCAGAGAACTGTGCCCTCTAACACTGTAATGATGATAAGTATGTTTCTCTTCGTAGCCCATTTCACTTCATTTACAGCAGACTGGGAAAAACTAGTTGATTCTCCCATTAAAGCCCATAAATTTGGACATTTCGCAGCACCTCCGCGCCGGTTTGGCCCCGCACCAGTACTTTCACTCTGGGCGATACTGACTACGACAGCTGAGGTCAGTGCACATATTGTTAGTCACAGTAAACACTAGTGCTTTGCTCAAAGGCATTTCAGCACATGCAGCCCCTACTTTACACTTCACTTATTACAACGCATAGGATTGTTCCAGCAAATGTTAAAGGGGAACTATGCAAGTCCGATCGCTTTCTCTCTGCTGCTTTCTCTCTCTATGCATTTGTTTTCAACAAAAGCCGGAGAGAAGGCAGACCATGGAGGAATGTCTACCAAGGTGGGTGATGTTAGCAAGAGATTATGGATTACCGGGCATGTTTGTGTCATAGTGCTGTAAAACGGCCCGTGTTTCTCGCGAGACAGGATCCAGGACAGCCTCCATTCTGCCCATAACAAGTCATTTAACCATTACAATTATGAAGCTGTTTAATTAAGGTAAAAATCCTGCATAGTTCCTGTTTATGATCCTTTTGTTCTGAGCAGGTGAACCTTCACACCTGGTTCCAGGCACGCAGCAGGTAATGAATATCACATTCTTCTGTTTTGCAATGTGTGAAAACAATACTCCTCCTTTCAGCTGTGATTAAATGTATGTATAAGACAGCGCCACCGTGCCAAGTGAGGTACTAGAAAAAAATGGGCGTGTTGGCATGTGTTGTCAGCCTTAAGTAAATGTTTTTTTGGGTTTTTTTTGGGCTGCTGCCGCTGACACCTTGTGTGACTAATTTTGTAACATGACTTTGAATGGATGCCATTAAAACTGTCAAATTAGCAACATATACACATTACACTGGTTGCGTACAAATTAAAAATGATGAAAAAAGCAGCACCTCCATTGATTTGTGCTGAAACGAAACTGCTTATCCTTTCAGTTGACATGAGGAGATTAGTGCTTATTTCAATATAAACCCTGAGGTTGTGGTGTAAAGTATAAAGCCTGCACTGTCATACTATTTTTAAACACCCGAGCGAATCGCATGCATGCAGACATTTTTTATTTCATTCTAAGCATCTAATAACCAAATGTTGCTCCACTTGAGTAAAGAGATGTCTAACTTTCTGTATAATGGAAGAAATATTGACACTGTAGCACTTTTAAGAGCCTGTGGTGAGCAGATAAGGCATTATTGCAGAACTTCATTACTTATACAACACATACAAAAAAAGCTATTGAAGTATTTAATGTTCAGCCCGTTCAGTGTGATGTGTCCTTGGATGGAGACCCAGGTACTGTCTGTCTCACCCTCTTTCTCCACTTTCCATTGTCCTACACACAAACCCTGTGTCTAATTACTTTTACTTCCTCAGTTACGTAAAAACACGCGGTCACGCATACAAAAAAAGACTCCTGCGCATGCACTCTCACGCACGACAAGTAGCGGGTGAGCCTGGAGGATGCTGAAGAAATGGAGCAGAGGGGAGAGTCCTCGCCTGCTGTGCAGCACCTTTGCTAAACAAACCAATAACAGGGGAGAAGAGGAAAAGAGGAGGATATGGGTATTTTAGATGAGGGAGATGAGAAGGAGAGAGAGAGGAGAGGGAGAGCCAGGGCTTTTAAGAGGCTCTTGGTAACTAAGCTAATGGGTTCTTTTATTCCTTGTTTGTGTCGCTCATTCACACGCTCCCTTTACACACTATGTCGCATCGCACTAGCTTCTGTTCTGAATGGAGGACGAGGAGGGGGTGCAGAGACGGAGGGCAAAGAAAAGTAAATATCCTCCTCGCGTCTAATCGCTGCTCAAGAGCACTCCTCTAATTCTTGTTTTCTAAGCAGCAGTTAGAGGCATCGGAAAAACTCCAACTCTGAAAGAAGCGAACAACAACAAGAAAAAGAGCAAACAGTGATAATGAGCGAGCGAGACTGAAATTTTTATCTAATCTTTAATCCTCTCTTCTCATCTTCTTCTGTAGGGGTGTGCAACTATTTTCATTATCAGTTCATTTGCTTCAACAGCATCCATTCACTTTGTTAAAGTCATTCCTTTTTTCCTCCAGTGACCTAAATACCTTTGACTTTTACATTTCTAGTTGAATAAAATGAGCTGCATGCATACATACGCACACATAACCTTGAGCTCTGTGAAAACTGTGACAGGCACTTTTCACTGCAGGCAACGAACAAGCGAAAAAAGTGTGTGCAGAGAGCAGGAGAGCTGACAGTTGTGCTTCCTCAGAGCTTTTATTCGTCACCGTCTGACATCTTACAGACAAAAAACCTCATGTTTCAGAGAAAGAAAGGAACCGGTGAATGCCTGAAATGTGACTTTTAACGTTAAAAGGTGGGTGATCAAAACTGTATTAAGCGGAGCTGTAATTGACAATTCCTTTGATCGTCAATTAGTCTGCTGTTTATCTCTCACAGGTCCCAAGGTGACATCCACAAACATCTTGTTTTACAGACCTGAAACCCATAGACATCTCATTTACTGTTACTTAACACTCACACTACAAGCTAAAGCCACTGAACGTTATGAACCTTAATATGGACACGCACAGTTACATTACTGCCTCTGTTATTGGTGCCTTGTTAAGTACGTTGGATACAAAAGCACGGGCACCAAACACCACAGGAAACGCTCTCTCCTCTTCACAGGAAAGGGAAGTAACTAAAACCATAGAAACCTCTCATCAAAGGGTTTTCTATGGTTTTCACACATCCAGAGATAAGACTGCACTGAAACTGAGCAGCACTGTTGTTGTGGTCTGTTAACAAAGTATAGAGCAGGCTACATGAATTGAAGTGGATGGAGATCTGCTGGTAGGTGGTGTTTGTTAATTGAGTTTCAGCTCCTCAGACAAACCGAGCTTTGGTATTTTCAGTATGAAATATATTTCTCTCCGGTTTATCTCTCATTTCACGTCCGCGCTATAAGCACAGAGGCTTTTTTAATCCGTCCACTCTCGACTCCTGCTCCCTGCTGCTTCTATTGCTTTCTTACTTCCTATCAGGCCGAAGTGTAAAACTGCATGACTGAGTTGGCCAGTTTCCTGTGAACGCTCGACTTCCACTGCCCCACACACACACACACACACACACACAGGGCGTTGCCCCCAAAAGCCCAGTGCCGACTTCACAGACCCCCTTCAGGGTGCAACTGAGTCATGTGTGTTCACAGACACATTTCTTCACAATGACTTGACTTGGCCTAAAATGACTCCATCATGCCAAGGCAGCTACTGGGCAGACAGAGAGAGAGAGAGAGAGAAAGAAAAGGAGAAGATTAGAGAGACAGTAGGAAAAGAAAGAGATGAAAAACAGAGAAATAAAGAGAGCTACTAAGGTAGATGTAGGGAAAGAAAGAAAGAAAGATGTACCGTAATTGTTAGTGGGTCTAACCTACTTTCTGTATCCTGGCTGAATAAGTCAGCATCACTATACTTCCCTGGTACACTGAATAATTCACACACACACACACACACACACACACACACACGCACACACACACACTTGGCAGTAAGCACTGATTGGCAGAAAATATGCTCTTCCCGCATCCTTGCATGTATATGTATATATGTGTGTGTGTGTGTGTGTGTGTGGCCAGGAAGTGGGGGTGTCGCACACTAGTGCCAGAGAGGCTGCACTGACGGTCACCTTCCATGCAGACACACACATACACACTAAGCTAAAATAGGTCACCCCTTACAATGCTCTCAGAAAAAATCCATCTCCCGCGCTGTGAGCATGTGGGGGGAAAAGATGCACCGCTACAGCACAGACACTAAAAGGGTCTGTGAGTCGGCTGCTCTGCTCCCTCTGACAATTCAATAAGCCTGACTGACGTCCTCTCTGCCTGCCCGGCCCTCTATGTGGCGTTAATGTCCCAAATCAGAAGGAAATGCTGTAAAGTGCAAAGTCATACTGAGACACATGGAAGACTGTAGCAAATGTTCTGAATGCACTGTTTGGATTTTTTGATTAAATCCTGGCTATCAGGTTTTTATATGTACACTGAATGGTAATATGTATGTATGCTTTTGTATATTTTGACATCAGTGGGTCGAGCAGGCGCCCCATATGCAGAGGCTGTAGTGATCGCTGCCGTGGCCCCGGTTCGATTCCACCGGTGGCCCCTTGCTGCATGTCATTCCCCCTCTCTCTGTCTCCCCATTTCCTGTCGCTCTACAGCTCTCCTGTCAATTCAAGGCATAAAAGTATAATAAAAAATATGTTCATCAGTTGAATGAAGAAATGTGTAAGTTCTGTAATCTGTAAGTTTAGCTGATCATAAAGACAGGAAAGACTAAAGGAAGCTATCACTTTCACCCTGAGGAAATGAGGAGCTTTTTACTTTTACACTTCTGCTTTTGTAAAACTAAACAGATGAAATATAAAGCGGAAGCTTCTGTGGTGATCATACGTGACTGTTGTTAGGTTTGAATGCAGTCAAATCAGTTATCTCCATCTGGTTCTAGTCTTTGTAGCATGCTAAGGTAACCAGCTTCAACTGTATTGAACGTTAGAGTCATGCAGCATGGATCTTCTCAACCAGCTCTCAGTGAGGAAAAAGGTAAATACAATGATCTCAAAATGAGGACGTCGCACTTTTCCTTGAAGTGTTGGGTCAACAAAGAAGAAGGTTTTTCAGAGAGCAGGTCACAGTGTCAGGTGTCTGCTATAAGTGAAACAGTGCAGCAGGACTCACTAATCAAGCTAAATCGCGAAGGAAATAACAGCACACCACACCCTGACCACCAGTGTGAGTCAGGGGTCCGGACTGCGCGTGTGTACGTGCGTGCGTGCGAATGTGTGAGTGAGTGTGTGTGTGCGGGACATCCTCATTAGCTAAAGATCCTGACAAAGATTAGGGCCGACGACTAGCATCAGTCCGCAAGCCGTATACACACACGTGAACATGTACACACTTATGTATTGTGCAGCCATTTTTGCATTATGGCTGCTGGCCAATATAGGTCAGTGGAGCATTGATAGCATGAGTGGGCATGACACACACACACACACACACACACACCTAGATAAGGGTGTAAAAACTAATCATTCTCTGACACACAAAGCACTGTTGTACTGTCCTTTATTTAGCCATCAGACTTCCCTTTCTCCGTTTGCCACTCTTTCATTTTCATTTCTAAAACCATCCGACAGAATCACTGCACGTTTATTTCATAATGCAAGTGACAGATGCAGCAGATCGTGACGACACAAAAAGCGGAACGTAAAGCTAAATATAGGAACTTCTTAAAAAAAAAAAAAAAAAAAAAAAGGAAAAATGATTATACACCATATACAGCTGTTAGAGAATAAGTTGTTTCTTATCAATACAAGTCTGTTAACATGGGCCTGTCTGCGTGGTTGCGGCTGGGCACATGCATCTCATCATGTGTGTGTGATATTGTCACGCTGACCGCAGGAAACACCTGTGCTGAACTGAAAGCACTGGCTTCAAGCAGCCAATCAAAACGCCCCATCACTTCAGGGAACTCACTCACTTCCTCTGGGACCTCGAGTACCAGCCTTACACTTACAGTCTGCTGTCTACAGTAGACTCAGAAAGAAAGACAAACTCTGAACATCTACTCATACTGCTTCCTCTGACTGGGCCACTGTTTGTGCCTCTGTGAGGGAGGAGGGAGGGAGGAATGAAGAGGAAGGATGTAGAGGGGGGAAGAGATGGAGGGACAGTCAGAGAATCGGATGAGTGCTAAGTAGAACCGGGTGGAAAAATTAACATCACCACAACCAGAATATCTGTGGTGTGGGAACTCATCTGTCACATTAGGTTTACTTTGGCTTTTCAAAAAGCTTCTCAAAAGCACCTACTGCTCTAGTTACAACAGCATAAGGCATACAGCATACTCCCAGCACACTGATCACCCTGTAAACTTTTCTCAGGGTTTGAGACATGTTGGTTTAGTCGCTGACTACCACCTTCCACCCCCAAGTTTCGGTATAATAAACACTTCACACTGAAGACCACGCACACCAGAAACTGACAAACTCACCATGTACAATAAGCACACACACACACACACACACCAACTGTGCAGTATTCCTTGTCTGCTGCCATCTTTGCTATATTTAGATATCTGATTGATCGTATTACATGATCTATTATTCATCTTTAAGTGATTTGATATAGACATTTTGCAGTTTCTTTTTTTAGTGCTGCTGTTTCCTCACTGCAGGACTAATAAAGGACTTCTATGCGGCTGATCACCATTGTCACTTGTCCTCTGCGGAGTGACATCATTTCGTGACATCAGCACGACCTCCCCCTCAGTTGTCTCTAACATTTCTAACTCTAAATCAAGTCTTGAACCAAAACCAGCTCCTGGAGTCCAGTGCATACATTTGAAAACAGGGAGCACAGGGAGCCAGGTGTGTGTCCGAGGCCTGAACACACAATCTACGATGTTTGACGTGTTTTGAACTCAAGTTTAAGCCGTTTACTTCACTGTGACACTCAGAAAACTCACACTGGCATTTACTGCTATTTGCCTGGTGGTGATTTCCGACTCTGGATCTCGGCCTGCAGCAGGAAGCAGATGTGGACGAACCACATACTGTATAATCCCAATCATCTGGGACAGGAGCTCATTGTGTGTTCAGTGTGCATTCTTAGTGTTTGTGTGTGTATGTGTGTGTATTAATCACTTCCCCGCTCAGCCTGAAGCCCGTATGGAGGGTTAAACCAGTGACCTTGTGCTCCCGACCCTGATTCTGTAACTTCAGTGTGTTTTCTTTTCATCTTCAAATAGTGGCCTCACTCAGCTCCTGCCCGTCATTAAGTGTGTGTGTGTTCATGTAACATTCTGTATTTGTTGATATCATAACAAATCTGACACCCTCCTGGTGCCTGGTACTGAGTCACACATCACGGATGCAGGATATTACTACATTTGAGTATATGGTCTCCACGTCTTGATCAATAACCTTTGGCTTTGGTGGTGGGCCAGCCTCACACACACATATATAGCCAAATTATACACACACACACACAAATTTTAGAGCGGAAATATTGTGTTGCTTTCTTCTGAGAAACACCCGGCTTAGGGGCAAAAGGCTGGTTCCTTGGTTAAGCCGTGGGAGGGGAGGGTGAGAAAGGAGGCTTGTGACACAAAAAAGAAATTAGGAAGTCTTGTTACAGTAACATGCAGCAGCTTTACAGTGATTACAAAACACACACACACACACACATGCACTCAAAAACAGCAGCCGCCCCTGCAGTGTACCTGTTCCTGCACCCACGCACAAACACAAGCTAATAAAAGCACAGAGACACACAAACCCACCAGCCTTCACTTTTTTTTTTTTTTTTAGCCATGACCAGAGATTGAGAGGACATAGTCAGGGTTAGACACAGGACAACAAACACACACCTTAAACAACAGCTCAGGATCCCCCCGTCATGTGACTGATCAGTTTGTGTCATGCGTTTCATCCCATGAGAACAGGACAACCCAAAGTACCCCCCACCCCCCAGCCCCCCACCCCCCTCCCCTCTCCTCGCTGTTGTTGCTCAGCCGAATAAACACATTCTTTCCAGGGTTTTCTTTCGTCATACGTCGTCAATTTTCAGATACACTTACGGAAACCCTGAAGCTTTGGACTTGCGCTCTTGCTCTGCCATAAAAAGGCCACGCAGCGCTCTGCCGCCTCCAGCTCATTTTCAACACAATGACTGACTGATGAGTTTGAAAACGAGACGCCAGCATACCAAGCATTCTAGCAGTGGTGCATCATTTCGCCAAAAAGACAGGTCACTTCCTTACCGACCACCTGAAAGGGAACAATCTGCTTTTTCATTCAGAGAAGGGAGTGATTGTCCAAAGTGTTGCTGAAATACTTAATCTGGTTACCCTTCTGCCACAGTGTGATGTCATACAGGAAGGCCGACCACATATATGTGAACATGCCTCTCCCCCACCTCAAACTGGACTTCTTGGATTGTGTTTCCCTGTCTCTTCTGCACATGAAACATCACACCCCCACTCACCCTAACCCCCCGCGTTGTTTTAACGCAGGGCAAATGTCTGTCCACACTCAGCCAGAATGCTTTCTGAATCTAACTCCCTAAACACACAAATCCACCTTCTTCTGTGCTGGCACTATAGCAGCCCATGCTTTCACAAACGGATAGGGGCTTTGCATCCACGACCAGTGAGGTGCGTGCGTGTGTGTGAGAGAGATTGTGCTTGGGTAATGCAGGGAAAAAGGTTTCCAGATCATGTGCTAGAAGCTTAGATGTGTGTGCAGGCACTTAACATGCACACAGACACAGAAAACTCAGAAAAGAGAAGGGGAAGCCCCCTGGTTAAAACTATTAATACACACAAGCACAAGCTCACACACACACACACACACACACACACACTTGCATGTTTGGCATTGTCACATCTCCTTTTCTTGCCTCCCCTCTGAGTGTTTACTGTCTGCCCGTCAGGACACATGTTAAGAGAAGCATGGGTTTGCAAATTTTTGCTTTCTTTGATGTCTTGCTTTATGAGTCTGGATCTGATTGGAAACACACACACACACACACGCACACACACACAGGCTGACCTCATATGTCTAAACCCTGTCTAGACTACTGGGTTGAGCCCAGAGTTCCCTAAAGCAGGTACATGTATGATTACACTAGTGTATTTAGAAACAACATCCAAGTTGGTGCAGCGACACACAGATCTGTTTCACTTTGTTCTGGCCCTGTGGTTTATTTCCTGTCTTTACACCATGTTACGCATGCATCTTGTTTCTAACCTAAACCACTTGGTAGTTATATAAGAACCTGTGAAATGATTTTTTAACAACAACACGTAAAGTGCTTCCTACTGTCTCATAGCTAGCGATATCTGGGCATCTGCTCAAAGGCTAACGTCTGTTCACGCCCCACAGGAGGGAGGGCACCTGGCATAAGAGACCAAACCAAACTACAAGAAATCTGTTCTCAGCTTTGTGTTGGAGGCCAGGTTACATTTTGAATAAGTTTAATTTCCTGTCTTCCATAATGCTACAACCACTCTGCCAGCGCTTGGACATCCGCTGGGGACAACCCCGCAAAAAAAAAAAACAAAAAAATGCATGTGTACAACTCTGTGAGGAATTTTGGATGGACGTTTTTCTGTAATAGCATGTTTCTTTCGGGCTGCGGGGTGGCCTACAAGCTACAGGCAGTTTCCCATAACACAGAGGTCACAAGCACAATCCCTGCAGCTTGTATGGCTATGAACAGCTGTGTGTTCACTCAACCTGGCTTTGAGCTACACTCTGTCCTCCTACACACTGTCTTGACTTCATATATATATATATAAATATACATAACAAGGAAGGGTTTACATGAAAGAACAGTGTCCCCAGACCACCAAACAAGAGAAACCCTGTTGCCTTCTCTCTACTCCAGCCTGAACAGAGACACTTTCTCTGCCCACAGGAAGTGACACATCAAACGTGAGGTGCAAAATGCACGTCTCCCAACGGTGGCAGGTCGTCAGCGAAGCTCAGCCCGTGGAGCGGCGATGCTCGTTTTCACAGAGCCAGATTTCTGAGTCAGCATTATGTCTTCGGCCGAGCGTGGTCACAGCACAGGAAGGTGGCAGCCCTTCGTAACAAACTCAGCTAATTTCAAAAGGAGTTCACACGCTCGGTGGTGTAGTAAAAACCACGCTGAGCTTTCGCATCTAGTGCCACTGTGATGATCTTGTGATACGCAAATTCACAGTGTGGAGGTGGTGGTCATGCTGTCCAAAATGGAGGAAGCTATTCTTTCACACCTTTAGGCTAATTTCTACTTCCTACATGAAAGTAGACTCAGTCTATTTGCTTATACCACATCACATTTCTCTTTCTTTGTTCTAGTTTCAAGTTCATATTTAGTTTCATTTTAATTACTGAATCCCTAACGTTTCTCTAGACGTGTCCATGGTGCAGCCTCTGTAACTACCTATTTGTTAAAAAAAAACACTCTGGCTCCCTTACATAAGTGCACTAATAGCTGGTTGGAAAGTCATGGGTTGACAGACCCAGTTGATAACCACCCTTGTGAAACAAGTGAGATTGCCATTGTTTGGTTTTGTGGAGGCAGTTATTGCATGGATGCCCCAATTTTGCAGGACCTGCATCATGCGACGAGCTCCAGCATTCACCGGTGCGCACTTTGCCTCTCATCCCATTTGTAACCTCTCTGGATTAAGTCGCCATCATCATCATCATCACTGGACCAGATTGGTCAAAGTGTTCATACAGTGTGCCTTTTACTGATGACATGTTGCACAACCCTTAAAGGCTAAAATGTTTCAAATAGTTACTGAAGGACGAACGGTCTTGCTGACGTTTAGATCCACCGACATGCAAAGTTGTTTAGGTCAGCTTGAAAACAACACTCTGTCATAAACGTACCAGAAAAACGCAGAAAAGAGTCGAGGCCAAAATTACAGGCACATGTAGGCTATAATGTTGTGTGTCTGTGAATGTATATAGAAGCATGTAATCTAGCTGGTAATGATTGTAGCCCCGAGATTATGACCAAAAAATGTGTCCGAGTGACGTCTTCAACCTTGGACTGGTCATCACGTTCTGCTCTGTCTCGCTGCTCCTCATGGGGGGCCCTGACAGACTGGCACCGTATGCACCTTTATGTGCCATGTAATTACATCAGTTATATAAGTTTCTCCCCACATATGCCACTAAATGAAAATCCTGAAAATTAAAGACACCCTGTAAAAATTCTCAACGCAAAAAAAAAAAAAAAGGGAGGCACGAACATGCTTCTGGTGGATTCAAATATGAAACAAGATCATACTGAGAAACCACATTTGTCACATTCGGGTGCCAAGCGGAAAAATCATCTCAAGCGCTCCCTGTTCCATCGAGCAGCAGAGAAGCTGCACTGAACAAAGTGTATAATCTCTGATTCGTTGCTCCACCAGTGGCCTGTAATTATGTCTATAAAACACTTTCTATATATAAACAACAATAGGCAGTTAAAGTGGGTGTTATGTCAGGGTGTTCTGGTGACTCAGTGGGCAGAGGAGTACACCCCATGCGCTTGTGGTATTGCAAGTTTGACTGCAGCAATTGAAAGCCTCACACAACGCTCTGGGATGTGTGCGACGGCTAAAGCACTTACTTACATGTTGGCAGATGCGGCCTAATTGTGCTTGGTTTAGTGGCACCAAGCCCACCTGTGCTCAATCAGAACAAGTTTCCTTGTCTACAAGCTGCTGTAGCCTGCTGAATAATTTAGGAGACTCCACAATCCACAAGCTGATGTTGCCCGTGCTGGGAGAAAATTTAGCTCGAGGGCCCTTTTCCATGGACGCCATAAAGCTGCCATTCAGCAAGTTTGCATGCACAAAAATAACTTAATTACTGTGAATAACCAGATTAGGGAAATAGTTTAAGTTAAAGTACTTAGATGGCCCAAAAATGAAATTCGAGTGAGTTGTCCGATAGGCAAGTTACTGTCTGGGGGGCCGGGGTGCATGATAGCCTGAGGACTAACAGGAAATATGTTTCATTATAAAAACGAATTATTGTATTTCATGCTAATAGAGCTAACTGAAAGGAAGCTGAACAGATATCACATGAAGAATCAAGGCACAGCAAGAAGTCAGTGGTGTTTGAAAAGCAGAGTCCTGATTAAAACAACAACAAAAAAAAGTCATTTTCAGAAGCCACAAAGGCTGGAGGGTGATTTTGTTGGGAGAGCTGATAAAGACCAATGTTCTCTACCACAACAATAAGTTTTAAGATCTTGCTGATTCACCTATGGCCTCTCCTAAAAGCAGAAGGCTGTGGCTGCACTGAGCAGTTTGACAAGTGTGTGTGTGTGTGTGTGTGTGTAAAGTTATTAATGAGAAGTACAGAGCTAAAACAAGAACCTACATCTACTAAGTCAAATCTACATGGAGAATTCGAGGTTAAGGGGAAGCAGAAGCCAATAACAACGAGCACTGAATCATACAAGGTAATTATTCCAACTAAGTGGCGATGGTGTAGAATTATATTTCTCATCACATGCATTATGAAATGAGTGGCGTGTAAATAAGGCAGCGGCAGACAAGTCTCTTCTCTTTTTGGTGTCTCCCTCATCCATAAAGCACTTCCTCGCCGTCTCTTACACAGATCAACGCCCCTAGAAGCCTGGTTTTTGCGCAACATCCGCTAACTCCCTGTTTCCAGAAGCACATGCTCAAAAGGGACAGGACGGGCCAGGTCATCGGCACACAATCTGACACATACATAAGGATTTTGCATATTTCAGGATTCGTTGTGTGCCTGATTTCAGAGAGAACAGTCTGGCAATTTGTGTCGCTTTTATTCAAAGTGTAGCCAATACTTGATAACGCTCCACTTTTAAAGCCAGGACGAAATGTTATGAAATGGGCCAAGAAAGAATGTTGCAAGCTCCAGCAAGCAGCTTGCATGAAGTAGGAAGTAAGGAGAAGGGTGTGTGTGTGTGTGTGACTAAAGGCAAAAGGAGAAAAGGTTAACTGTTCTGACACTGATCAGTCTCTCTAAATGATCACTGGGCAATAAAGAATAAAGAAACCAATTAATCAAATCATTTAACTTGATATATTGTATATGTTTGCGTGAATCAAACCCAAAACTAACATGCTGTTCCAACCTGGTACCAAGGCCTCTTTTATTTCAATTCTCTAATGACTTTGCTGACACTAACATTTATGCAACTTAGCACTTGTGCAGATCATAAATGTGTATGTATCATCCAGTTAGCTCAGCATGTTTCGTCATCATATACCAATCAAATTCCATCAAAATTATGACATAAATGTTATGAAAGATGTGACATCCCTGTTGTGGCTATTGTAGCTATTTCACAAGCCTAGGAGAGGTCCTATTTTGAGTCAAGAGTTGCAACACAATAACATCCAGTGATGTAGTGACGACTGTGGGTCAGCAGTCATCACAAGGCAAACTAAGTATGTTTTTCATCATATGCTACTCCATCTCAAAATCTCAAAATCTCTGTCCATTGGAAACTAGTTTGACTATGTCTAGGTGGATTCACCAGTTTCACCATAGACCACAGCTAATTTACTATACCAGCACCTAAAGTCATCCTACAGATTGCTAGCTACAGACTGTAACAAAAGTGTGCCCATGAAAATTACACTGAGGGTGATACATGCAATTAAGCTCAATTTGGTTTCTGTGTATCCATTGCTAATTGAGTATCAGGGAGGACAATGAATCATTGCACTGTATCCCAACAATCAGGCATGGTTAACAGACAGTAAGCAGATAGCCACAATAACACTACACTTTAGCCCAGCTGTTACCTGCAAGCTAAGCTATTCCAACAACGCCATGTAAAAAAAAAAATTAAAAAAATAAGAAAAATAGCCAAGGGCAGTAAAGGGACGTGAATGTGCCTTGTTTTCTGTTGTTCGTGTCTTTATTTAAAGAGACAAGGAGCCGGTGGTGTTTCTGTGGATTGTGGAGACAATGCTAGGCCGCCATGTAAAGCCTGGAAATGGGAGGAAAAGGAAGAGGGCAGTGCGGCCGCCCCTGCCTCACCTCCTGGGGGATACAGGGAACCGGGAGACGGGGAGGGGAGGTGGGGACACGGAGGGTCAGTGTGGTGGAAATTATGAGGGGTCTGGTTGAGGTGTAGATGTGAAGTAAAGGATGCTGGGTGTGCTGCTGTAAATGTTGACCCACCATAAAGTCGTTGCCGAAGTTGTCCTCTCCCCTCTCCTCGTCCCCCTCGCTCATGGCCTTCACCCCCTGGATAAACTTTCTCAGGATGCCGGCTTGGTCCATCCTTCTGTCTTCTTGTAACGTATCCCGTTGCCTTTTTTCCCCTTAAAAATAAAAACAAAAACCCACCTCCCGAAGTAGCAAGGGAGGAGAAAACGTGAAAATAAACCCAAAAAAAGACAAAAGGGGAAAAGGAAGAGGGGGAATAAATAAAAATAAATAAGCTTCACGGGTCCCCCCAGGGAGTCATCGTCGGCTCACAACACAACACCTTCTTGTTTTATTATCGCCCCATGTTGTTTCTCCCTTTCCTTCTTTCTTCTGGGCTGTTTTCACAGCGACAGCGGTTAGTCCCAAAGAAAAGCAGCGGCGGCCCCGGGTTTTTCTGTCTACGAACAAGTTTGCAGCCGTGGCCTAACATAAACTGTAAACAATTTGCTCTTGAAAGGAAGAAGAATAAAGAAAAAAGACCAAAAATCCCAGCTCTGGTCAGTCTATCTACCCCTCCCTGTCTACCTCGGTTGCCACATTCACACACTGCTGCTCGTTATTTGCTACTGAGGAACATCCGGACTGGGCAAAGCCAACGGAAAACACGACCCTCCTCTTCCAGCTCATACTCGCCTGTGATTGGACGGCCGGTACCTGAATTTAGAGTCTCATTGGCTCGCGTGGACGTAGCTCTAAACTACAGCCAGAGCTGATTGGATAAAACGCGTGTCTGTCGTTTTGACGCGACTCGTGCTCGTCATTGGTATGATGGATAAATTGCATTGAATTATTTAGTTGTCTTTTATTTTTTTTATTATATGCAATGTGTTTTACGTTTTCACTGACATTCAACAGTGAATGTATTATTGTAGAAATTCATTGATAATATTGACAGTAGGTTATTCATAGTGGAAACAACTGTTAGCTGTGACCTTACAGTTCTCCAATAACAGAATAATAGCACCTTGCCTGGAGCTCAATATTAAACACCTAAGGTCTTGAAACTCTTTTTCCAAACTTTGTAATCATTATAACTATCCTTCAGTTGTGCAGTTCTTTAATAAAATTGTAATTTATCACATTATGTAGCGATTTGAAGCCCAGTGGCCTTGAGCATCCAGGAGTAATGGGCAGTTGCCCACTTTGCCCAGTTAGCAATGCAGCCTTGGATTGTTTCAGTGTTTTAATGTACTGCAAAACAACACTATAAAGTTGTGTGGTTTTCTATAGTGATGTTGTGTTTTTACTTTTTAAATATCTTTAATTAAATTCTGAATGTCTTTGCTGCAGCATGTTATTAAATTTTCCTGCCTACTTCTGTTCTCAGGTCCAAACCCATCCTTTGCTAAATTTTCATTCTCATGTCTGACCTCATAGTAATTTGGCCAAAATGGATGCTCACACAAAACCAGAGGTGGACAACACATTCAAGTTTTTGTTGTTGTTATTTTTATGTAAGTACAACTAGCAATTTTGCAACTCTGAAAACAATCACATGTAAAAGTAACAAGCACTAAGATGTTCTTTGATACTCCGAGAAATGTCCCCCTTACATGTTAAATCATTGATGCATTCCAGTAATCTGAAAATACTCCAGTTACGTAAGAACTCCAGGTGGTGCTCAGTGTAATTCCCTCATCTCCACCCAGTGGCAGACAGACTCTGTTTTAAATCTATACGGACGCAACAGGAGAGACCAGGTTAATCAGCTGCATGACCTGAAATATGAGAGAATGAATAGCTCTGATAATCCAGTCATGCAGCCATACAGATTTTATTCGCATACACGATAGATAGATAGATAGATAGATAGACTCACGCCAACATATTAATGGGTCAGATATATAATCTGGATTAAGATATTGCCAGAAATAGAAACAAATAAATGTATCATGCAACATCACTGATGGTCACAGTGGTTGGTGTGTAATGTAAGATGCAATGTCATGTACATGGTATTGTAAATAGCACAGTATTTGCAGTTAGTACACAGATTAAAATTATATAAGTGTTATGTAATTATGTTTAAGGATGCAAATTAATCTGAATGTAATGTAAGTGACAAACTGAGGAGAAGGAAAGGGGCGACAGTGATGAAAAGCAGAGGAGAGAAAGCAAATGGTAAATTGGTATTCTGGATAGAGTTGTTGGGGAACAGGAACTCAGTAGATACTTATGCATGATTAACTTCCCTCCAATAAACTCACACATGGAGAGAAGGGGAATTGAGTCACTTTATTTTCCTTTAGTTACCAGTGATGGCAAACAAACCCATCTATTCAGGCTGAGTGAGGGAGAAAGCGAGGGGACGCTGTCTCTGAGCCAACAAGCTTTTTTTTACACACACACACACACACACACACACACAAACTGCTTTTGTTGCTCTTGTCTTTAAGCTTATTTGCTTGTTATCCCAGTAAATATTTCATGTTTCCTTTGCTTTCCTTTCTCCCCCATCTTTCTGCGCCTCTGGTCTGTCTTCAGTCACCAGACGCAAGGGACACAGTCAGCTTTCATCTGTTATATTTTATTTCTTCTTTCTCGACTGACGCAAAGTAAAGTCACATTTGAATCAACACGATAACGACAAACAACAGGGAAGAGAAGGCACAATAAAACTCAGCTCGCTAACTCCATCCGCTTTGATATGCACTGATACATGAGTGTGTGTGTCTTTTGAGTTCTTATTCAAACACACACACACACACACACACACAAAACATGCAATCTGTCAACAAGCCTCCAGCTGTATATTGAATGAGATGTTTACTTCTTAGGCTGGATTACAGCAACAGGGTTCTCTAATAAGAGTTTTGTAAAACTTGCTTTAAAATGAACTGATCCAGGTTTGAACTCGGTTTAGTGGCTTGGTTTAGTGAAGCCAAGTTTAATTGTATAAACTGAATTTCAAGTGAGTTGAATCAACAGGGACAAGTGTCTCTGAATGCTGACAGGAGTGTTACACTGTTGCTCACTACCTGAAGAATTGCTGCCTTAACAGTACTTAACAGCTGATTCATTTTCTCCTAATTGATTAACAAATTAATCAACTAATTGCCTATGATCTTTTGCTTGATGTGCACTTCTCACACTCATAAGACAGAGGCAGCAACATATAGGAAATGATCTCAGTTCACCACCACTGCAGAGAATAGTTTCGGCTATGTTGTCTACTATATGTGCAGACTGTCACTTTTTATGTGTGTTTTTTGCATCTATGCGTACGTATAAATAGGTCTTAATATGACGAGCCCCTCTCGCTCTCATTTGTGTGTTTTTTTGCTGTGTCTCTGCAGAGAAGTGTAAATGTGCAGCTAAATCATGATGTGTGTCCGTGTTTTTGGTGAGATTACTATCGTCCTTCCACAGTTCAGTGAAAACAGGTCAAGCAGACTGAAGAGATGAACACACCAAAGAGTACTCTCGTGGACTAGTGTGTGTGTGTGTGTGTGTTATGGCTGTATGGGGAATAATATTTTAAGAGAGACCCTGTGGCCTCCTCTCTGTCACTTCCTTTTCTCAGCGCTAGCTTGGGTTGCTCTGGACTGCATCTGACCCTGACCTCTGACCTCTCTGTGGAGAAGAGGGGAAGTCAGCTGAACATGAATAACACAACTGGGATCAGTTACATCTCATATTATTATTATTATTAGCATTCCCTCCGTCTCCCTCAACCAATTTTCTCTGCCCATCTTCACTCTTCCCTCCATCCTCACCAGTTTGTCTTACATCTCCCTCTCTCACTTTATCCCTTTATTTCTCCTTTTCTTTCCTACTCCCCCCATTTTTTTAAATCTCTCTCTCCCTCTCTCTCTCTGGCTCTCCTTACTTTTTATCCCTTTCACTCACCCTCTTTTCTCTTTCTGTCTCTCTTTCTGGAATGTGCTGTTCAGAAGCAGCTGAGAGGAGGAATGTTGCTGTAACAAGCCCATACACAACCCCCAGGGAGGGAGGCTCCCTCTCTCCCTCTCTCCCTCTCTCTCTTGGTCTCTCTCTCTCTCTCTCTCTCTCTCTCTCTCTCTCTCTCTCTCTCTCTCTCTCTCTCTCTCTCTCACACACACACACACACACACACACTCCCTTTGCTGTATGCTGTATGTGCTCTTCCTTTTCACTTGCTTCAATAACTTCTGTCCTTGCACATGTGTCTGTGGTAGAGGACAGAGCGTGAAGTTGAATGTTTGAGAACATAGCAGGATGAGTATACTGTATCTGGTCTGGACAAACACACACACACACACACACAGAAAAAAGAGAGAGAACGTGAGCCTGCCTGTTTCAGTAATGAAGCAGGGTGAAAATGTCTGCCCTCAGGATACAGGACTGACTCAGTGGCATGTTGCACAACCCCAGTGCACAGATACAGAAGGCTGCTAATGAAAAGAAAAACCTGAATAAATGACAATGAACTCATGATGAGTGATACTAACATCCTATCGTGTCCTGGGGCATGTGGTCCCAGAGTGACAGTGTCTCCATCCAGGAGGCATGAGGGGTCACTACATGATGAAAACCCTCTGCTGAGCCCTTTGCAGTCAGCAGAATGTAACCACCTGAACACCTATGGAGCAATGTGTTACACAACCCTCTCCACCACTGTCTCCTAATCAGGGAGTATCTGTAGGATTAATGGCATTCATTCCTCCAGTCAAGCACCAAAGCCTTGGAAAATGTATGTGGTTGTGGACTTATTAAGATACTTTGTGTTGTTCCTTTTAATTCTCTGGAGGTGGCTGATGGAAAAATACAGCAAGAGAGAAGACGAAGAAGAAGAAGAGGAAACTGGGAAGTGTTTCAGTCTGGAGGCCCAGAAAGTGTGAAAGCCATCTCTCTAATCTATTCCAGCAGTGGAAGAAGTCTTAAGACAACATTATAGGGACAAAACTACCATATTTCCATCTGAAACATAGAAAAGTATTGTGAAATTGAAATGACCAAGCAAAGCCCAAATAGCATTATACTTAAGGACAGTATTTATATAAATGTACTTTCCACCGTGGACTGCAACGCAAGAGCATCCTCAGGTGGAGGCTCAACCAAATGACTCTGAACACTGTGGTACCACAACCAACCCAGCAAAGTGACCAACTGGAATTATCAGGTAATTAATGCTCAAAATATGATTAAATTCAAAAACAAACAAACAATAAAAAAACCCCTACTATTTTTGTTTTTTTTTCCAAAAACACAGGTTGCTGAGGATCAGGGTGGGTGATGTGGCATTGCACTGAATATGTCTGTGTGTATATACACCGGTATGTGTGTGCAGCAACACCCTCAGTATAACCCTTCCTTCAACAAATTCCAGCCAGCCTGTCTCTGTCTTTGCACATACACATACACACATACACACACACACACACTGGTGGTTGGACGCTCTGTCAGATTTAGACATGTAATTACTGTCCTGCCTTTTGAGAGCATGTATGTGTGTGTGTGTACGTGTTTGTGTCTGCGTGAACCCGTCTATTTCAACGCACTGTAACTGTTTTACACAGAGAAGGTTTACAGTAGTGACACCATGCTGCATTATGACACAACACAACCCAACAAAACACAACACAACTTAACACAATGTCTACGTGACTACACCAACAAATTTCTCTGTACACTGAACACAAAATAAAACATTTCAATTAATTTCTATTGTGATTTCAAATATCTTTTTTTAAAATTTACAATGATCACCGTAACAATTACTTCAAGTCACTGTTGGGTGACTTATCCACTGGCGCCACCAAGTGGGAAACATTTGCAATTTGCGAGGAGGACATCTCCCAGCTGATCTATTAATGAAGAAAAGGTCAGGTCACTCTCCACAGTCACTGTCCTGTCACATCAAACAACATTAACAGCACTTAGTTCCACTTATATGTCTGATGTGGCTGCTATGTGATGACTTGATATGAATAAAGTTATCAATGCATATATTTCTCTTTGATTTTATCTTGATTTATATTTAGTTGTTATTGCATGTTGCCTGTACTTATTCAGTAACGTCTTTCTTATTTGCACAAGTACATACATTAACTTCCTTGTAAGTGCAACCACTTGGCAATAAGAGCTATTCTGATCCCTTCATTGTTGTTGATATGAAAGGGGAAGGTCCTGCTTCTTATAACATGGGATAATAATCAATTTATAGGCAAATGTGTACGTACTAGAGAAACATAATCGTCTTAATATTGGTCTATTCCCATGATGTGTAGTTGTTCCATCATTGGAACTGGAATGCCCAGTGTCAGTGTGTGACGTCACACTGACACTGGGACCTTCAACACACATTTACACCTAAAACACAGACTGGACAAGTCCTCTCTGCATCACTATCTGCGTCTGATCCACGTATTTGGAAAGAAACCTAGCCTCAACCCTCAACGACTTCAGCTCACTGCACTGTCAGACTGAAACCATGAGCGGCGTAAAGCAACAGTTAAGAAATACAGTTACTCTTGTACAATGCTGTCTTTGATTTGGAGGCCTAATTGTTGCATGTCACAGAAATATGAATTGACCTTTCTAGACTTTTTCCTCCAGGCAAAAGCTGAAACTCTTGAAGAAACGGCAGAAAAGAGAAAATGGAACTGATGTGAACCCAAACAAAAAGGTTTGTGCAAAAAAACATTTATTTTATTTAGCCTCCATCTGTCACTCACTTGAAATACATTTGATTCTGCACGGCTCCTTTATCCTCTGTCTTTTTTCCTGCATCTTTATATTATCTTTCAGTTTTAGTTCTTAAAATTTCAACCTAAAAGTAGTTTTCTTTGAATATTTTGCCCCAAATCGTATTCATTACATAGACTAGTTTGATCTTTTTCAATCCACAGTTTTGTGTTGTATAAACAAGTAATATGTCATGTCAACAGGATTTATTTTTCCATTCAGCATTTGTCCATGTCATTCTAAACTACTTTTTTTTGGCAGGTTTGTGCAAGAAACATCCATTACATCCTTGCATCAGAGCAATCCAAACCTTCCAGCCTCATCCTGCCAGAAATTGGCGATGATAAAATGATGGCAAAACAAATAAGCAACATGAAGGTCAGTCAGTCTGTCTAAAATGTATACACTGTGTGTTTCTATTACATTCATTTGATTACCAATAACACTGCGATAATTATTACCAGTGGTGTTGGAACTGGGTTGAAGCAAAGAATTTATAAAATGTACTTACTAATACAAGTCGTTCCTCACTGCATGTAACTTCTCTATGAAATATCAGCATGTAGGTGGTGGTGAAGATGTTCCCAACTACTTCCCCTCATTGCCGGTCAAAGCTGTGCCCCAGCTGCAGCTGAAGAAATCAAACAATCTCTCCTCGGCCTCTAGCCTGCATCCACAGCAGGGCAGATGTGACTCACAGAAGCTGACCATGACTCCTGCAGGTGAGAGGACAGTTACAGCTAGCCTATAAGGGACATTATATCAGTATGTAGCATCTAAGATGAAGCATTTATTGTAGCCTATTTAACTTTTTTGCAAGGTATTTTCTAAAAGCTACACTGGCTTGATGTAATCATGGCTCGGGATGTTTAATTCCTGTTTGCACTAAAAACAATGGTACATTTTACTGACCAACTTTTTCCCTTAATTGCTGTCCAGTTGCCAAACAAGGCTGTGGCAATATGGAAGGCAGTCAGCTGAAACGAGGCAGACCAATGCCTGCTCGTCTGCTCCCGATTGAACTGACCCAGTCTGGCTCCAGCAGCGCCCTTGGGTGTCCCACAGAGCTGAACTCCACCAGTAAACTGCCTGACATCAAGCCCATTCCAGCTAAATGCTCCAGGCCAGGGAGTGGGAACGTGCACAAACGGCCACGTGTGCTGCCACCAATCTCCAGGAGGACAGAGGAGCTTGACAATAGTTGTTAGTTGCTGCAAACATGCAACAGACTGAAAGTCCCACGATGGATAAAGCCAACAAACAAAGAAAATTAATTTTGATAATCCACATTGACTTGTGCTGTGACAAAGCTACAAATGTACTTTAAAAAGACTGTAAGGTGATCGGAGCATCATCTTTTTACATTGTCACATCAGTGAATGATACTGTCTTGACACAGTTAAAGGCAAACACAAAAGATGATGATTAAGTTTCAGTTTTAAATTTTGTTGCTACTTTTGTTTGTCTCATTAACTGAATAAATGTTGTACTATGAAATATCTAGAGAATGCCTACATCATGCATTCATATATTCATGTACAAATCATCAAAACCTACACATGTTTAAGTACTCTTATTTAAAACTGATGGAGTAACTTAGCATCAATGAATTTGTTGATTCAGAAAACAGCCAAAAACAACTACATCCAAATGACAAAGGACCTCTAGTGGCTGAAGTATTCATGGCAGTGTAACACTCAGTATTGGTCTCTGTGTCACCACACAATACCCTCCAAACCTTAATCAATCTCTTGGTGGCCATTATAACCCAAACCATCAGCAAGCTCTTTTTATGCACAAACCTTAACTTCAGAGGTGTCTTTTCAGAACAGAGTTGGTATTAGAGGACAGTGTGAAAAAGATTGACAGCAGGTTGGAATCACAACTGTGTCTGAGTCAAGAAGAAGGTCCTAACCGAATATTAATAACCATGAGGAGGGTTTAAGAGAGGCCTACCTTTTACCTGATGCACCAACCAGTGCAGAATGAACAGACCAGTTTTTTGATAACCTACCAGAAAATGACTTTGGTAGAAGTTAAAGTCACTTTTTACTATATTTCGTAGGTGAAAATCTTAAAGTATCTCATATTTACTGTACTTAAGTGGTATAAGTACATTTCCAACATATATTGGAATTGGGAGTTAAAAGGTAAAAAAAAAAAAAAAAAAGTGAGTATTTATAGTAACGCATAATACTCAGGGTTCATACGCTCTCTCAAAAAACATTCAAAGACTTTTCCAGGACTTTCCAGGCACGATTCCCTCAAACTCAAGGACCAAACACATACAAGAGAGACACTTAAACCGTTGGCTCCATGGCCCTCAATCACCGTTACTAAGACGACGAGGTCTTCTTCTTCTTCACTTACTTCTGGCGCTAGCAACCGACCGGAAACAGCCTACGCCGCCATCTACTTGCAATTTAGGAGCACTGATTCGCCAACCGTGATTTTGGAGTAACGGGTGACAAAAATACTCATGGGAAGTAAAGTAAAAGTAGCGAGAGTGAAAGAGGAACTCGTCAAAAGTATAAATAATGAAGTAAAGTACAGATACGTCAGCTACGTTCTTTGACCCCCAGCCTCATAAAAGGAGGAGGAGCCGCGCTGGGCAGCTCCCCTCTCGCCTCTTCTCCCAGAACACAGATATCTGTCCGTGCGCTGTTCGTGACAGTGTGAAAACAGTGAGACAAGACTGCAAAGACCATGCAAAACGGTAAAAAATCACGATGGAGAAAGCCTGATGCTTTGTTGTGGACTGCAACATCGTATGTGGTGATATACGCTGTAAGTATTTCACTCATTTCCAGATTTGCCAAGAGAAAATGTTGTGAAAAGCAGCAACAGAGAAGTTTACAGCTGTGTAATAAAGCAGCAACAGACAAGTTTACAGTTGTGTGATAAAGCCAATATTACCTCCTAGGTGTGGAGTACAGTGCTGTCCATCCTAACAGCGACAGGGCACCTTGTGAACAGTCAGAGCTATGAATGTGGGGAGAGTCCTGAGGTAAAACTGCACTATACACTATACACACATTTCTTATTATTGTTCTTTGAACGATATAAACAACATATATGTAATAAAGACAAGTATAATTTCAAAGAACTGAGTGCAGTTTTTTGCAGCTAGAATTGCTGTGTGTTGATTTAAAAAGAAAACATGGACAACCAGATGTGATGCCAGCAGCACACTTCTTCGTTGAAAGCCTCTGCAGCAGGTTATCATCAGGGTGCACTGTCTCAGCCATCACTTCATTCTTTTGATTTCTTAATAAATACCATTTTGTCACTGATGCCTGTCCTCTGGAAAATCTGAATCTAAGTCAAACTGATCCTGAATTCAACTTTCTCAGAGAACTCTGACCTGGACGACCAGGAGCCTTCACAGACGAACACTGCTGTTTTAAAAGAAATAAATGACAAGATGTGTAACCAGAGATATAGTGCATGGGGATGGGTGCTGTGCTTCAACTTTTGGGGTCAGTAGGAAACATGACATCTGTGAACAAGAGAGAGACTTAATACCAGATCAACAGTTTTCAGAAGGGACATCACGATCCAAGAATCTGATTTTGACTGAAGCTTTTGGTACTGACTTAGATTTAACTCCAGTGTTGTGTTCTGTCCGTGTTGATCTGATTTGGTTCTTTCAGCTTGAGGCCACAATACTGAGACGGGCCTCGCTGGTGTATTCATGGTCAGGGTTAAGTCTGCCGATCTGTATCCTGTTACTGGTTGCAGTCTGGATGAAGAGATCAGGGTGGCTCTTAGCACTGGTATGTATTGGTGTCTGACATGTGCAAGATAACAAAAAAAAACAACAACAATAACATAATTCTTAAATCTCTCTCTTGTTGTCCCTCTATAGTCAGTGTTTGGGACCTGTGCCCTGTTTGTGTACATGACTGTGAAAGTTGCAGGTGCTTGGAAGGAAGAGAATGAGGTGGGTAATCCCAAACTTGCTTGTATGATTGAAAGCTAACGTTTGACATTTTGGGAAATTTGCTTTTTTTCTTGTCACATGATGATGACGACTGAGCAACTCCATTAACAGGGGAAAGACTTTGAAATGTGTATTTAACAATGGTAGGAATGAAAAATAAGCTGTCACTCAGTTCCTCCATTTTCTTCCATAGGCATTAGTGGCGTTGGAGGAGCGCTACATGTCACTGAGACCTTTGAGTCATACACCAAGAGACGAACAAATGCATTTGAACATCAGAAACTGTAATGGCATAGACAATGTGTACCGCTGGCAGACTGAGGTAAGCAACAATGTTAAAGGATGTCAAATTACTGTAAGGAATTTTACTGATGTTACTTATTGTCCGCCAATGTCTGTGTGTGTGTTTGGTCCAGTTTAAGTGTTGCGGACTCCAAACCTACAAGGACTGGTGGCCTGTCATCCCTGACTCTTGCTTATGTGAAGGAGTGGATGACAGCTCTGAATGTGTGAGTCACTCACCTCTCAAACTAAAATCTCATTAAAGATGACAGGGCTATAAAATAACTATAGCATAAGAGTTGATGCAAATTTCACAACACAGTAATATTGTATATTTTACAGTGTTGGCAACAGACACATAATTTTCACCTTTTTTTCCTGCTCTAGGTTCAATATAGAAACAGCAGCGTTTATTCTAAGGTAAGATGTTAGCTGAGAGCGCTACACACAAACATGAACCAAACTCAGAACATTTTTGGTTTGTTCAGCTGAAAAATGTCATAATTTTTAAAAATATTCTCATTTTGTGAAAAAAGATCAGCTGAAATCCTTATTTGCAATGTTTATGACCTTGGCGTAGGTGTTAAATTCACATATACGAACAAATCTTGATCAACAAATCTTTAAACTGAACTGATTACACTGCCATTAAGTGAGTTTGTAGCAGATGAGCAGAGACGCAGAAAAGTGTTGGTGTTTACCTTATCAGAAGTGCTCGTGCTAGTTTACTTCGCTGAGGACAGTCTGAATCAGCACCGAGTGTCATGGTGGTATAAGTGTCAATGTGCCCACTTAGCTGTAAAAAAAAACAAATACAAAAGTAGGGACAAGTCTTTAACTTCAAGTGAACAAATGCATTTAACACAGTAAAGTCATGTGTAATTCACACATCCAGTCATAAGACCATCATAACGTAGAGGCCATCCTCACTCTTCAGCTGCCAGTTTACCTGTCAGTCGCTTCTGGAGTATCAGCTTTTACACAAATGACTTTACGCTAACAGTCTCCTATGGAATCAATGGATGCCAATCAATGTTGAGAGAGGTATCTAGTTCTTCTTATCCTTGGATTCAAGACGCAAAGCTGCAAGGTAAAGAAATATACCATCAGCAACACAGACAGTGTCCAAGTTCCTATCAATCAAATGTGTTCAAACTACATCCATAAAGTCTCAACCATTCACTATGTACATGTATGTGTGTGCATATTTGTGTGTGTGTGTGTGTGTGCGTGTGTGTAGCCTTGTCTCCCTACAGTCCTATACCTTACAGGGAAAGGCAGCCACGCATTCTGGGCCATCATGATAATATGGGTAAGAATTACAACATTATGATTCGGCAGATCTTTTCACTCAGTTGAGTATTCATTCATATTGCCAGGCTTATTATCACACAGTTATAAACGGATATCTTTGATCTCTCTTGTGTATCATTTCTGATGTGTTTAGCTCATCATTGTCATTGCACTGATTTTTCCCTTCCTGCTGTTCCCTCTGTACGGGATTTTGATGTGTCTTTTTTTGGTAAGTACCATGACATAATGATGATGACATTTAAAAGAAACAACACAAATGAACCATCTAACACAAAGCTACATGTTTTCCTTGTGTTCTCAGTTTTGTTGGGAGCCATGTTGTTACAAGCTGAGTAAGTGGAAATACAGACTGAGTGGAGGAGAGGAAATGGTTCCAGTGGTGTTCCTCAGAAAGGATAGTTGTGACCAAACAGATGAGGACAGTGGCAAAGACAGGGAAGAAGAGGAAAGTAAAAGTGATGAGGCCGTTGCCAAAGACACAGAGGATGGCACGGATGTGGCGCAAGAGGGACAAGATGCGGAGGAAGACGACGACAACGCATTGACCATGATTCCTGTGTCGTTGATGAAGAGGCTGCACGAAGAACTGGACCCTCCCCCTGTCCAACATCAAGTTCGATGTATGTGTATATTGGATCGTAAAACTAGGAATTTCTACACAGTTATGATAGAGAAGGATTCACCACTGCTACCCGCTCATGCTGTGTTGGCTGATGTGAACAAACCAGCCAGAACCTGTCTTTGGGGGGAGGGACCACATCTTTTTCTTGTTGATTATATTGTTTGGCCAAGAAAGAATCAACCTTAAGGCACTCTACTGTTGAGGTTGGGCATTTTTTGAATTTTAATGAATCTGGTTCCAATTCCGTGTTTAAATTCCGGTTCCTTATAATTTTCGATTCTGATTCTTTTAAGAGACGGGATCAAAAAAGTTTGCATGGTCTAAATGAGGGAGCGAGTATCATCATTTTAGTAAATGTACGTAAATGATACCTACGCTCGGCCTGGACACCAATGTACGTACCTGTATTACTATTTAGAATAATCGAGCACACCACATTAAAACTAGCCTACCACAGCATCCCAGGCTTCCTCTTTCTTGTTTTACCGCTGGTTGGCAGACAGCAAACCAGGAAAGATGAAGCGTGAATGAAAGTTTTTTAGGAACCGTTTAGGGGAACTGATTTAAAACTTCTTAACAATTCATGATGGAACTGAAATGTTAGAACGGGTTCCATTCAATTCTTGAATCCCAGCCCTCATCATCGTAGTGTTGGACTGTGCTGATGCTGTTTATGCAACTGTGTCACTGTGAAATATCAAATCCCAAGAACTGTTTTATGGAGAACTTGCAGCACATATATTTAGTGGCTCTTATTTATAAGATCTTAAGTACATCTTTATTACGGGTCATCTGAAGAATTGTTGTTTGTATTTCACGCAGGTTTCTTGCTCCGCTGCACCTGTGACTAGTATCTTTAGTGCCAAAAACTTTTTAAAAGTACATCAATTATTCTAATGAAAACACATATTCATCAACACACTGTGAGTACTGGTTGATTGTGATTATGTTTGATCGTTTGTGATCCACAGTATTTAAATAATAAATATATAATATATGCTGTACAGAAATATTTAATCAAATATTACTTTGACTTTCAAGTTCCCCAGAGGATGTATCTGTATCTTTGTTACAATTCAATCAATAGTAAAATGTTTCCATTTGGACTGACTGTCTATATTATAACTGACTTTACTATACCTAAGAGCATTAGAGTCACGTTGGCATCCTCCTCAGTATGTTTTGACAAATAGACCATAAAAGTAATGAGGAAACCATGCTTTTTCCTGCTTCACTGTCTCATAGAGTATGATAATGGTCCCAGTGTGGGAGTTGTTATCAGTGAAATGAAATTATATAAATTTATTGCCGTGTGACGGGAAATGTTGCCGTGTTTAGAAGTCGTTGCCCAGCAATTGCCATCTGGTTTCTCATCATTCCACTTGAGAGTTTACTTAATGTCAGCAGAACAGGGGCCTCTGGATGACTGCAGTTAATACAAACAGCAGTAAATCATCTAGTGTGTGTGTGTGAGATGGGGGAGGGGGGGGTAACTTTAAAGCAGTCAGATCCTTTGGTTAAAGTGTCTATGATCTATACTTTTACAGGTGTCAAATGAAAATGTGATTACCTGAACAGAAGAATTATCACTGAAAGTCTTGGCTCATTATTTTGATCCTCCTTTGCTGTAATGGTTAACTGTTATCAATCATGACAGCATTTACACCCACAGCAGGCAGCTGTTTGAGTGTTAAAGTCTTCAGGTCCACTGTACAATACCTGTTGGACACCAGACAGACACAGTTCTATGCAGTGAACACAGTGGAGCAATTAGCAGCTAAAGAACCAAAAACAGATACAGCAAAGAAAGTTAACAGCTTTACATTCTTGAGTTAGCCACAAACATGACGCTTTACTTGGACGCCAGTCCAAAAGAAATGTTGTGAGTTTAATATCAACTTTGTTCATGCACTTACCAACAACTGTCTCCAGTGGAAAAAACACACACCATGAACTCCTCTTTCTATCGTATCTTTCTTTTCCACTTAAGTTAGCATGCTAACAAGCTAGCAGCAGCCTGTTGACACTTTCCGATAGCGAGTCACTGCAGTCTCCAGTCTATCCTCAAGAGTTAGCACTGTTCAGGGGTGTAGGAGAAAACTTAGAACTAGCACCTTTGACGGACAGTACTTTAGAAATGTTTTACATTTTACTGTGTATTTGAACGCTCCAGCCTGATTAATGCCTGTCATCAATGAATTTCAAGCAATCACTTTCATGATTGTGTTTAAAATGTACTGTTTTTTTTCTTTGTAATTTTCTTAGTTATTTATTTTTAGGTATTTTACAAAAAATAATCACATGACAAAATGTACTTTTCATGTTTCTTTTAATAGATTTGACAAAACTTCTACATGTTTGAGGAAAAATGTACCTCAGTAATAATCAAAGGGAAACCTATTTAAAGAAAATTGGAAAACTTTGGAACATATATGTAAACAGTCATTTAAATAAATAGAACCCAAGTTCAACTCATTCTGATAACAAAATTTAAATAAGAAAAACTTAAATAATTCAACTTTAGCCTCCCAACACTATGATCCCGACCATTACAAAAACAAGTGCAAAGACAGAAGATTAAACACTTAAGACCAAAAAGCAAATGTAGGCTGTAGTTGTAGGCCTTGTGTGTATTTCTTTTTGCTTGTACTTGGATTCACTCACTTAAAGTTGAAGTACAAAATAATTTAGTATTAGAAAAAAAAAACACACATTTTCCGGGAGAGCACAACTTTTCTGTGACTTTCACCAAGTCAAAATCAGATATTCTATTTTTTTCCCCTCAGGCCCTGAGCATCCTCGTTTTAGTAGCATGGCTCTAATGTCAGTAATCACATAGACACTCTAACTGAGGGACACAAACGCACACACGGACACTACATTACAGACAAATAGGTCTTGTCCGTCTGAAGAATGTAAGAGTATCTTGAGAATCTACAGAGGCAAGTGTAAATTCCAGTGAGCCTGGACAGGCTTTCTTCTGTTGTCTGTAAACAACTGCACACCACAGCAGCAAGTCTCAGTTTCTGCATTAACGTCCTTGTTGTTTTTCCTCTGAATCTGTCTGCGCCCACCTGCTCCTGCTGTGTCGTCTTAATGATGGGTGACTGTTTCATGACTCTGTTAGACGGAAAAATTTGAATTTTAAACTTAACTGATAAAACTTTATGACAGTAACTCATTCAAAATGGGAACGTAGAGCAGCTAATCTGGCATCGGCTCTACAGTGTCTCTGTGTAGTTGGTGATGTTTACAGTCAATAACATGAATATGAATATTTGTCTGTTAATTATTTAGCTAGAGCCAAAAGGCAGTTAGCACACTACAAACACTGGAAATGAGAATAAACTGTATGCACTCCAGCTGCAGGGAATACATATGGTGATAATGACATATAAATTCAGCTACGTCACATAAAACGGACACCTAACTATAGTTTCAACATTTAGGCTGAATGTGAGTATGATCCAGATATGAGACACAAGCAATACAACTTTCAACCATGTTAATGATTAAATATGGAGGCAATGAAGGCCACATGTGTTATATGGTAGGCTGAAAAATATTATGTCAATAATATATGAACAGATAAAGGGGAATACTGTCAAGTGCTCGGTCTCTGTCATTATGACTGCGTGTGTGTTGTGCTGAATGAAGGTAAACAAAAGTCAAGGCAAACTCTATGAATGATTCAGCTGGCAGTGGCAGTGATACAGAAGACACACATCCAAGTGGGAACACACATATACGATGCAGGCCATGTATTCATAAAACTAAATCATTTAAAAAATTGTCTACAGTGTAACGCAAGTCTAACTACATAAAAATACAACACAGACAGTTATATCCTCCTAGCTTTGGCTTTTTTTCTTTTTTTTTTTTTCAATTTCAAAAGGCTACAGAGATGCTAAATGCTAATGCTAAATGATGGAAAATCTTGGTGAGGCGCTGTGACTACTTACCTACGACATCAGCTGTATCATCAGCCAGGGGGTCAGAGTTCATCCCGTACTTGTTGCCAAATATCTGCACCAACTGGTCAAAGTATTTGCACTCCTGCTTCTCTCCTCTGGAAATATGAGACAAAATTTTAGAACTTGTCAGACAGAGGCAGAAAATTATGTTTTATATATATATATATATGTTATAAATATATGTTGGTATAAAATCAGCTACTGCTAGGAGGTTAAAAACATGTTTGTAAGAATGTGGGTGTTAAGACCTTCACCATCCTCCCCCCTGGACACCAAGCACCTGCACTTACTTTCTGCCCTCTAGGAAGTGTCTGAAATTGGCCCTCAGCCTTTTTATCCTGGTCTGACACTGTTCAGGTGTACGCAGGTAGCCCTGGCTGGCCATGACCTGAGAGATCTGGATGAAGATATGTTTGTTTTTGGTGCAGCCCTTCAAGTTGTTCTGGATCTCTTCGCTCCCCCAAACGTCCAGGAGGGCCTCAGTCTCACCGTCGCTCCAGGCCAGCTTTGTGCTGTCACCCACCCACTGGTTATTTGAGGCAACTAAGAGAATAGAGTTCACAGATTAAGATGTATGGCATGATTCAAATTATAAGGAATAAGAAAAAGCCACACACTGGTTTATGCACAGCACCCAACAGGTAAATTACTTTACCTTTCTTTTGGCTCGGTTCAGGTGCACAGTCTTCTGGCTCATCTGGGACTGATGTGTCAGTGACCGGGTCGTCTACCTTCAACTCCTTCCTGAATATTTCCTCCATCTCAGTGAAGAACTTGAATTCCTCCCTGAACATAAAAAAGAAAGATACTCAAAGTTACCGCCAGACATATAATATTCAACTCCTCAGTCTGGGATTAGCTGCCAAAGCTACATCCTAAGCAATAAAGATCTCAACTGGACAACACAGAGTAATTTCAACAACAAAAGTCCTGCTTAAGCTTAAAGTCAGACGTGATGTATCCTTTTACCCTTGATCACATCAAAAATTCAATGAATACTACTTACAGGTTATTAAGATCTTAAATCTTGTCATTTACTGTAAAATAAAAGCAGAATAAAATTGCCTCCTGGTGCAATATGATTTATAATTTATAAGAAACAAGAATCACTGACTTTTCATGGAGGAAGCCGTGTTTGAGGCGTTTAATGCGGGTGTAGCACTGCTCTGAGGTCCTCATGAATCCTTGGTCGTTCATCTTCTCTGAGATGTATTCGAACACGTGTCGGTTCTTCAGGCAGCCCTTCAGGGTGAGCTGGACGTCGTCTTCGCCCCAGATCTCCAGCAGGGTGCGGGTCTCCTGGTCCGACCAGGGCATCTTTCTGCTCAGGTCGGCCAGGAGGTGGCTGGTCGATGGCTGCTCGTCTACAAGTCAGAACGACGGCCTTATATTAATTAATGGTGTACTGACATTTGTAATGACAACAACTGCACAAACGGATTTGATTATTTAACCCCTACACAAGTCGGTATCCTTGTCCATAAGTGACTGCAAGTTGGCGTCCAAGGCAGCACTGTCCACATCAGCATACAAGGAGACGTCACCAAGCACTGGAGCCAGGAGGTGGAAGTATCGAAACACTGCGGGACGTCCTCCGCTTCTATAAAGCATGAAACAAATGTAAGCTGGGGAACAGGGTGGTGTAGATTATTCAGCTGACAATCCACTCAACACCATCAGTCATTAATTCATTTTATTTACCTCCGGCTGTTGGAGTAACGCCTGTATGTCTTCTTTAGCCTTTTTATCCGGGAGTGGCACTGCTCCGCTGTCCTCAGGTATCCCAGGGCAGCCATTTTTTCTGCCATGTCGGCAAATATGTGCCCGTTGCGGACGCAGGTTTTCAGGCTGTGCTGCACATCGTCTGCAGCCCACAACTCAACAAGAGCGACCGTCTCCTGCTCCGACCACACCGTGTTCAAGCAATCTATTCCTACTGCAGGGGGAAATAAAAAAGGCACCGGACGTTGATTGAATGTTTATCTTACGAAGCTTTTCTGCAGCTGCTTTGAGAAATGAAATGAATGAACCTGACTCTGACTCTACCTGGATCCTGCTCTGGCTGTTCGTCTCTTTCATCGAACTCATCAAGAGAAACTGCTTCTTGTCCCAGTATTTGCTCCAGCTGGTTGTAGAATCTGTAATCTACTCTTCTCCCACATCTAAAATGTGCGAGAAATATGAACCATTACCACAACAAGGTCACCTATATCTACAAAACACACAAACAGTCAAATGGATCTCACTTCTTTCTGTCGTAGCACTGTCGAAAGTTATTCCTCAGGGACTTGACCTTCCAGCGGCACTGCTCGGACGTCTTCGAGAAGCCAAGGTCGTGCATTCTCTCTGCGATGTCGGCATAAACGTGCCCGTTGTGGACGAAGCCCCTCATAGCCCTCTGAACGTCCTCTTCACCCCAGATATCGATGAGCCCCAGTGTCTCCTCGTCTGACCACGTGCTGGTTCCTGATCTTTCTGTTGACACGGCGACGTCTCCGGCTGTCAACACAAACACAGTACTTGTCACTGCTTGCGCTACTGCTGTGAAACTACAACACCTTACTACGTTTTACAATTTAACATTATCCAGTAAATGCCACATGGAGCCATTTATTTACAACTTAGTCTGTGTGTAAGTACTGAACAAAATCCATTCATAATTCAAAACACTAAACATTGTGTTGGAAAAAAAAAACAGCATCAAGCTCTAAGAAAGGAGAGAGTGAGAAGGGAGGGGAGGGGTGAGTGTGTGTGTGTTAGCATGGGAAAATACAATGTCTGTGTGGAAACCCCCGGCAGAGATACGGAGTAGAACAAGTGCCAAGTAGCCTAGCCTGCAGCTAGCCAGAATTTGATGAGGACAATCGAGGACACTGACCCTAAGAGAACCCTGCACGTGGCCAAACGTGACATAGCCCCACCCCAGTGGCTCAGTCTGGTCCAGAACAGGCTCAGGTTTATGTCCATCCTTCGGGTAAACTCTACTACACCAGGCTTCATCTCTGTCCTTTCTAGTCATTTTTTAAAAGTTATTCAGACACTTTGATTTTTCTGACTTACTGAACACTTTTTGTCATTTTGTACTATCAAATGTTGTAAATAAATCCCAGATTGCAGCTGGCCCTTGTTTGGATCTCATTTTTTACTCCAACAATTGTACACTGTTTACCTCCACTAATATACTGTACATTACAAGTTACACAAACATATAGTTCATTCATCATTTTTCCTTATATTATATATTAAGGACTAATGATGTGTATACCTCATAATTACAGTACAGTACAGAACATATTTTAAAATGCTCTGTTTTGCACCTGACTAACATTATACATCTTGTACACAGACTACTTCAAACACAACACAACACAACACATGTTGATTACATTAAAGTGACTATGAGGAGTTTCGGAAAGCGTTAAGTGTTTTCATACTACATTCCCATGAGCCTCAGCGCGCACGGTCGCAAACTGGTCCCAAATGAGCGAGCTAGCCAGAGCGAGCCGTGAGAGTTTTGAAGACCGAACCAGAGAGCTTTGACCGAACGATGGCCACCAACAAGGTAATTACACACACAGGTTTTACTATTGGGCTATTGGGCTACTATGAAATGCTGGGTGAGTTGACCACTAAATAATAATAATATCAAAATAACTACATAGATAAAGCGATATATTTATCAAAAATGGACACATAAGCAAGTGTGGGTAATGTAGATTCATCCACATTAATGAGAGTCTTTTATAACCAAAAGCAAACTTCACGGGGTATCTTTAATGGATAATCTACCTGCTTCCGTCGCTGATTCACCATTGGAGTCCTCTGATATCTCGATGGAGTCTGTAACCACAGTGGCAGATGTTGACGGCTGCTTCTCCAGGATTTGTTCCAGCAGATCGTAGAATTTGAAATCGATTCTATCAGTCCCAGACGAGCTACAGACAGCAAAGTCAGTTGCGTTAACTCTCTCTCACACTCACACACACACTGAGCCAACAGTGCAGAATACAAAACAAATAATCACGTGCAGATTTTTGACCTCATATTTTCCTGACACTGGCGATAATTCGCTTTTAGCCGCTTGATCCTGGTGTGGCACTGGTCTGCGCTGCGGGAGTAACCGTGGGCGCTGAGCTTCTCTGATATTTCAGTAAAAATGTGACCATTGTGCGGGTAGCGTCTGAGGCTCTGCTGGACCTGGATGCAGGTGAAATTCATTCATTTTAAAACACTTCAACAATCAGACTGATGAATATATCGTGCACATGCATCCTCTGGTAAAATACCAACATGTAAGTGATTCAATGCCTCAATGCAGGATGTTGATTATGCTACTGCCCTCTACCTGTATGTCTCCCCAGATCTCCAGAAGGATGACTGTCTCCTTGTCAGACCAGGGGACTTTCTTCCTGTCCTCCTGAATGCCCACAACTGAGTCTGAAGTGACAAAAATAAAAATCTGATATAATAAACAATCTATTCATTTCATTCAGTTTCTTCTTATTCTTGTAGATCGCTGGACAACAACCACAACTACAACTTCTGCTGACATAACATTTGATTAGTTCCTTTTATATTATTATTATTAGTCATGCAGCTCTCCTCTCTGTGTTTACCGCTTTCATGATGGGAGTAGGCAGGAATGTCGCTGTCTTCAGGCTCCTCTGGTATTTCATCCAGCTGCGGCACTGAGGCAAAGTCTTTCACCAAAATTCTTCCCAGTTCGTTATAAAACTTGCACTCGACATGCCCCTGTCCTTTCAGGCTACAGTTTGAAGATAAAAAGAGATCACATCAAGAAATCAAGAAAAATCAAGAAAAAATGGTGTTCGTTCTGTCTTTCCCTTCTCTTTTCTTTTTTTTGTTGCAAACACTCACGTACTTGTTTTGATAACATTGCCTGAAGCTTGACTTCAGCCTTTTCAGCCTTGTCTGGCACTGCTCTGGTGTTCGAGAGAAGCCCAGGGCGGCCATCTTGGTGGATATGATGGAAAAAATGTGTCCGGTTCTGTGCATGCCTCTCAGCTCCTGCTGCATCTTGTCCTCACCCCACGTGTTGATGAGGGTCAACGTCTCCTGGTCTGTCCATGGAACACTTCGAGTCCCTAAAAAAAAAAAAACACATGACATACTGTTTAGTAGAATAAAAGTATAATAATAGTACTTGAATGTTTCATTTGAATCAAACTAGTTGGTATTGTTGGTTTATTTTTGAGCTTTGGGAAAAAAATACATTTAAATACACATGACCGGCAATAATAACTACTGTTATTATTACTTTATTTTTGTTAACACTGCGCCTTAATAAACTAAAGAATATATGGCTCTATAACACCAGATTTTGTTACTAAACATTTGGTGTTGCAGGACAGGTTTAAAATATGACACTGTACCTATGTCCACACGGCTTGCATGGCCGAGAAACTGCAAGTCCTCGTCACCATCGTCTTTCTCGAGGACCTCCTCAACGTCATAGGTGACCTCAGGAACAGCTGAAGGAGCCGAGGAGCCGAGGACAGACTCCAGTCGCTCGTAAAATTTACCCTCGAGCCTCGAGTTTCCTCTGGTGGAGGATCAAGGACAAGACGACAGGCATTTTGTCAAGGAATTGCTACAATTCTGTTTTGATTTGGAGTCAAATTTCATAAGATTGGACATCATCTACTAAACCGTGTGGGTTGAAGTGATTAAAACCCACTTGTTGTTCTGCCGGAAACACTTCTTCAGTCGTTTGATCCTGGTCTGGCACTGCTCCACCGTTCGCATATAGCCCCTCTCTGCCATCTTCTGTGCGATTTGTGTGAATATGTGGCGGTTTTTTAAGCAGCCCTTCAAAGCCCGCTGCACAGAGTCTTTGCCCCAAATGTCAAGCAGATGCAGTGTCTCCTCATCCGACCAGGGAACCTTCGGGTCCGTTACAACTGGGAGAGCACTTTCCTGAGAGTCTGGAAAAACACAAAAAACAACTTAGTTACAGAACTGAGATTAGATCAAGAAAATTGTGTGTGGATCCAGTGATACAGACCTGTATAATCTCCCCATATTGAGATCAGAGGAGATTCACCTGAATTCTCATCGTCCAATGAGGAATCCCTGTAAAGATGGAAAACACCACCAAAGACAAGTTGGATGCGCTGGCTTGTAATGTTTATATTGTGGTTGGGAGGAAACATAATGTTCATGATATATCATGAATGAAAAAAGATGGAAGGACTGAGATTGAAGATTTAAAGCCAAGACAGTGAAGCAATAAAAACTTGGCTTTCCTTCTTTGTGTGTGAGCAAAATGTTTCTGGAAATCTTACAAGAAAGCTGCCACCTCCACAGACTGCTTGGCGGGTACGTCTTCACCTCCGCTCAGCTTCCTCTTCCTGAGAGCCCTCGCGCCTCTCGAGCCCCGGATGTCCCCATTGGTCGCCAAGTCCGTGTCTGCACCCTCATTAGATGCGGTGAGGTCTATGGTTTCATCACATGGTTGTGCGCTGACTGAGTTTTGCGCTTTCCTCTCCTGAGAAATGTTCCCTCCTCTAACCTGCGGCTGCCGACTGCCACAGTCCTTTGTCTCCTTGAGTCTTTGTCTGATTGTCTCAGAGCTCCTCCTGCCTGCCCTCTCGGGGCAGCTTGTGTTGATGGGAGCGTCGAGACACTCTTTGTGCTCTGGCGAGTCTTTGAGAGCAGGTGAGCAGGAGGTGGTGTTGGTGACAGCTTTGGCCCCCGGAGGTAGCGACAGGGAGGAGAGGATGCAGTCATCCATTGGTAATAATCTAGGATCTAATGTTTAGAGTGAAGAAGGCTAATTAGATCCTGGTTTGGTTCAAACATAATCATTAAGAAAGAAACAACTAACAAACATGTCCAAACTGTCATTTAGCTGAATGTTAAGAGAGAAGCAACTGGTTGTTCTCAGTGCACCTGCACTTTCTCATTTAAAAGTAATGCTTCATTAGCTGTGTGATGACACAATCTACAGGAAGTAACTTTTATTTAGGAGATGTGGATAATCAGGCAGCAAAAAATAAACAACATAAAAACACTGAATGTTTTTTTTTAATATATTTGTTTGGACATGTTTCAGTGTTGACCCTTCATTTCCTGAATCTCTCTCACCACCATGAGCCTGGTGTACCTTTCTCTTCAAAGTGACCAAGGTTTCTGTGGTGTTCAAGTATGGCCTTCATGTCCTCGGGTGGGAAGAGGGATTGTAAACATTCGTCTAGGAATGACGGTGCGTCTCCAAGCAAGGCTGCCAGCTGAGAAGTGAGATCAAGTTACTAGTGTTAGTCTATTTAGGCATTCATTTATAATGCTGGTTATTGTTTATGTTGCCAAATCATCTGCAGAGAGGCTGATTAAAGAACTAGTTCATTTACAACAACCACTTCATTTGTTAAGAGGCTTATGTTTTCCTTTCTTAAACATGCATTTAGTTTTTTGAGAAATTTGACCAGGATCACATTACAATCTCATGTGGGCCCCATGAGAAATAATTCATTTAATGTGGCTTCATGTGTATTTTTTTTTTTTTTTTACATCTTTACTTCTTACCTATAGTGCCTGAGAGCTTGTTATCTAGCTGTGTTTTAGTGTCTGTCTCCCTGTAACAAAGGGAGAGAGGAGGAGACAGTCCACTGGGACACTGTGCTGCACCTGCGCCCAGTTAACCCTCCTCTATATCTGTCTCTGGGTCAGTGGTGCAGACCGATGAGCCGCAGCACTGAGCCTGTGTGCCACAGTCAGCCTGAAAAAGGCTGCTCGGCTTGAAATAATGCCAAGGCTGTTTCCTGATGATCAACTGTTTTGCATCGCATTCGGTTCATAATGGAGGTGGAATAAAATGCACAGGCAACAACAAGTGGAGCAGACCTCCCACAGGGCCCAGGCAACTCCCCAGGTAGCCTTTTGCTTCAGCACTGCAGTGGGCAGGTATCAAACTGGGGATGTAACAGTAGCCAAAGCGAGACCTGTTACATAAGCATGACTGTCAGCAGCAAATCGCTGCAGAGTGGCTATGAAAAGACGGATTCTCTTAAGTGATAGCTGCACTAAAGACGATATTTAGAGCTGCCACACTGTTAGCTACTTTCTCTGTGTGTAAATCTATAGAGTATGTCATAGCAATTCAGCACTGATTTCGTCAGATAAAGACATCCAATTATAATAAGTATAATTATCATATAATCATTATTTTATTACGAATGTTGTGTAACTGGCTGTTAAAGGAAACATGGTACCTGTGTGAAGTCAGGAACTGGCAGAAGCTCGTCCAGTCTTGATATGAACTCCCACACCAGCATCTCAAGTGCCGCATCGTACTTTGGCCCGAAATACACTGGGAATATTTCCTACAAATGAGAGACAGGCGGACCAAGAGAGAGGGCAGATACATTTAGGATGAGTCTGTGAAGAGGCTGTTTGCTTCCCTTAAAGCAAAACTGTCCTTGATGCCGGTGAGTGCAGCTCCTCGGATGTTTTTGCTACACCAGCTCGTGTCTCAACTTGTTGAACTTTTAAAACATTAGAATAGTTTTTGATTAACTCGGGTTGGACAGTTTGATTAACCAAGCCATCATCCTTATAATTATAATGCGAACAGATAATTAGACTAAAGAGACAATCCTGGTCTGAATAAATAGCACATTTTGCACTGTTTTTAATGTCAGACATGTTTCTATCAGATGATACAGTGTAGAGTGATGTTCTTAAACTGCTTAGTATTACGAAATGTTGTATCGAGCCACATATCGACAGGTTGGGTTCATGGATTCATGCCGTTGATGCCAAGTTCTGACCCAGCCATCTGTGAGCTTCAACAGAAATCCACACTCATCAGACCGGGCTTGGTTTTACCAGCCTTCCACTGTCCAGTTATGGAGCCTGTGCCCACTGCAGGCTCAGATTTCTGTTTTTGGCTGACAGCAGAGGAACCCAACGTGGTCGTCTGCTGTTGTAGCCCATCTGCCTCGTGGTTGGATGTGTTGTGTGAATCCTGCGCTGCTTCTCTGCTCACCACAGTTGTAAAGAGTGGTAATCTCTTACACCACACTGAGTAAAAACTCTAGAGACTGTTGTGTGTGAAAATGTCAGGAGATCGTCAGGTTTAGAAAATACTGAACAGGCCTGTCTGGCACCAACAGTCATCCCACGGTCAAAGTCTGAGGTCACATTGTTTGGTGTGAACATTAGCCTGACCTGTATTTGCAGGGTTTTAAGCAGTGCTCTGTTGCTGCATGATTGGCTGATGAATAAGCAGGTTCCTACATACGGAGAAAATGCTGTCTCACCTCAAAAAAATATTTTCTTTCAGAGGGATCCTCCAGTAACGAATGTACCAACTCCACAAAGTTCACTTCAGACTCTTCCACCTGGTTGATGGTAACCTAACAAACACACACAAGATAAGCACAACACTATTTAACACAAGGGAACTGAATACAATACAAGCCACATTATGATATAACATTGACTAGATTCTGATTATTTCTTTCAGTGGAGAAGAATAAGAGGGATTCATAAATTTAAACCCTCTAACCAGAGTTGTGTGTGTTTTCCTGCCACAGTTTGCTTACATGGTGATCCTTGGCAGTGCTCGCAGGAGCTTTAATTCTGTCCAGGTGTGGCTGAATAGTCTGCATATCCACTGGGTGCTCGCTCCGACACATCTCCAGAACCAGCTGGTGGTACACAGAAAACAGATCCAAAACATCACAATAAAACAGATGTAGTGGCTTTGCTCTCTTGTTATACATAGTAACGTCTGACCTGTTGCTTCACTACCTTCACTACAATACTGGTTATCTCGGCTACTTTTATTGTTTTATTTGAGGTTGTAATTCTGATTGTGTTAAGATTGCTGCAGATATTGTTAATATGAAACCAGCTGGCAGAATTGGTTTCATCTCAGTGTGATTGGACAATGAATATTACACACCCTGGCCCTGAGTCCCAGGATGAGCTGAGCCCTCTGACTGTAGCTCATCAGCTCTGGGACCAGCTCTGTCACCATGGTAACAAACTCCTCCAGCATCCCATAGTGATCCACAAGTCCCTGCTGCACAATTTGCCACACTGCAGCTGATAAAAGCTGCAAGGGCGGGGCCAGGAGGCGTAGGTAACGGAGAGGAAGATCATTACCTGAGGTGGAGGAGAGAAGAAGAAGAAGAGAAGAAAACAAAAGTAAGACTAAACAAATAAAGACATGTGTTTGATTTAACCTCTAAATAACCAGGTCCCATGTAACAGCTTCGCCAGCTGCTACTGTTTGCACAACAATTTCATAGTCCATATTGATCAGCCATTAGACTAAGACCCCTAACAAGTAACACTGAGCCTCTTGTTAAAAAGGCACCTGTCATATTTGGTAAATATTTAGTCGTCCAAGTTGAGCTGCAAGAAAATGATCAAGTTGAAGGATGTGAGCTACTGTGACAAGGGCCAAATTGTGACGGCTGGTTTGAGTGGATCAGGTGGACTCCAAAAGTGCAGGTCTAGTTGGATGGTCTAATGAAGGACAAACAGTGACCCAGAGACAAGGTCACTGGCACCCGAAGCTCAGTGACGTGTCCAGGGAGCAAAGACTGGCCTGTGCTGTGTGATCCTATTAGATGAGCTACTGTGGTACAAAACTGCTGAAGAAGCTAGTGCTGGTTCCGATAGAAAGGTTTATGGGGTTATAAGGACTGTGCAGCTGCAGACTGGCCAGTGCCCACATTGACCCCTGTCCTACAATGGCCACATAGGTTGGCCTGGTCTGATGAACAATGTTTTCTTGCTGGCTGGCACCAGGGTGCACTATGGGAAGACAGCAGGCTGGTGATGCTTTGGGGAAATCTTGGGTCTTGCCATTCATGTGGCAAGACCCACACGTTTACTTCACGGACACCTTACCATCCAATCACAGTATTCCCTCATACATTAGGATAAATCTCCCTGCCATCCTGAAAAAGTGGCTCAGGAAAGGTTTGAGGAACCCAGCATCAAGTTCAAGGCACTGACTTGGCCTCCAAATCCCCCAGATCTCAATCTAATCGAGCACCTGTGGGATGTGCTGGACAAACAAGTCCGATCCACTGCGGCTTCACCTCGCAAATTACAGGACTTAAAAGATCTGCTGCTAACGTCCTGGTGCCAGACACCACAACACACCTTCAGAGGTCCATGCCTCAATGTGTCATAATATTCTGTGGGTCGTCATAATGTTATGGCTGCATCATTAGCATTAATTACTGTATATTCATTTATTGCCAATTGACTTTTCCATCTTTCATTCTGAGGCAGCTATGATTTCAATATCAGTATCTGCAAATGAATGAGTAGAACTGGTAGGTTTCCTTATAGCCTTATTTTCATCGATAACAAATCAATCAAGTCACATATTTATGGTTTAATCTTAGAAATATTTGAAAAAGTGATAGGTAGCTTTACAAAAGGTGCAAACAAGCAGTGGCATCTAGTAAAACCACAGCAGATGTAATTTATAAGCACTTCAGCGAGCAACAGCCTCCAGCTGACACTCCACACGCTCATCACTGTGCACGAGTTAACTTCATTTCTCGTGGAACAATGACATGACAGTGGCTGCTGCTCTCAGGTGCGCTGACAACAGCATCCATCAAACTCACAGCAAAACTCAGCAGCACGAGTTACACAGCCTGACACCGACTTCCACCGCAGGCTGCACGGGCTGAGGTATTCTGGGATATAAAAACAGCTCTGAGCGATAATTTAAAAAAAAAACAACAACAACAAAAAAAAAAAAAAAAAAAAAAAACCATCCTGCACACTGGATCCTAACAAGCTCACTCACACTGTCCTCACACACACACTGGAGGACCATTGATACAGCTGTTCATTTCCGTTCTGTGTGGTAAGGTCACTGTAAACTCGCACAGATCAGAGATCATCACAAGACTGACATCGTGATTTTACACGCACCTCCAATGCTTCCACTTTCAGTCCCGTGGTTTATTTCCATTTAGCAGCTGACAGGAAGAAAAAAAACCGAGCAGACGTCCCCCTCCGGTTGTAGCGACCTGGAACAACAACAAAAAACTGTGTCAATGTATGAGGGCTAATAATAAAAAAAAAAATCTGCTAATTTCCCTGCGATAAAACGTCCATGAGCGATCGCCAAAGAGCCGCTGCATGCGAGCGCAGTTTTGCTGGAAGCATTGACAGGCTCTTGTTTTTATTCTCGCGTTGGGAGGAGAAACAGAACAAAGGTTTCTGGTCTCATCCGCCTCAGTCCAGATCACGGCAAGCCCTCTTTCCTGGTTGGCTGACGAAGACCGGATCAACCAGGCGATTCAGGGCGAGCACCACTAGATGGCGCCATTGGCGTTCACATCCGGTCAGTACAGTCTGTGTGTAATTGATGGGAGGCTGTGTGTTTGTATGCACATGCAGGCTGAAGGGAAACAAGTTGTGTACTTTCAATGTCATGCATTTCATATCCTGCATTCACAATTTGAGTTAAAACTACAGTCTTTGAGAGAGATGTGCAACTGATGATGACTCTCTGGACTTAGCATTGATACTAGATGTTCAACAAGTCTGTTGCTAGTCCCCCAGCTTGGTATAGAAAAACATCTTGCATGTGTAAGTGAAGAATATAACGTGCTTGTAAGGTGAAACTTATCCTGGATCTGAGGGATCTGCTCTCACTTCCTGTTGTCTCAGGCCACATGAGGAGCCTGTATCATCCACACTGAGATAAGCCTGGGAACAGAGCATAGCAACCTTGGGGATTTAGCTGGGTTTGACATCTGAAGGCTGAATTGTGGCTACACAAGATAGCAACAGGCAACACACACATCTGCATAAACATAAACAGACACAGGGAGCAGTCCGGCAGAATGAAGGTAGCATCACACTTAGTGCACTGATGGTTTCTCTGTTCCGAGTGTATTTCAATCAATCCTCCCAACATAAGACATCAGGATATCCAGCATTGTTCTTCACACTGACCCTCGGCCACAGCATGGGCTCATCTCCCTAACACAGTCACAATAACTTCATTAGGAACAGTTGTGCACTAGCTAATTTTGCATATATTCTCATCAGCCAATAAAGTGGCAGCAGTGCAATACATACAACCCTGAAGATACAGCTCAGACCAGCTGGTGTGAGTGTTTTCTGAAACTGTGGATCTCCTGGATTTTCACAGATTGTCTCTAAAGGTTTTACAGAGGGGGGGGGGGGGGGGGGGGGGGGGGGGATGCTGATAGATCCATTTCGTTGGTGAGAGAGGTCAGAGAAGAATAACCAGACTAGTTAGAACTTTCCAGAGAGACTACAGTAACTCAGATAACCACTCTTTACAACTGTGGTGAGCAGAGAAGCCTCTCAATAACCACACCTCCAGGTAGATCAGCTATAAGAACATGTTGGGATCCGCTCAAGGTCAACCAAGAGCAGAGATCTGATGCTGCAACCCTGCTCTACAAACTGGACAATGGAGGACAATGAGGATCACAGATGGTCGGGTCAGGCTTTGGCACCAGCAACACGATTCCATGGAACTAAACTGATGGAGGTTGTTTGTTTTTTTTGTGATCAATTTTTTGGGGGATTTTTGTTGGATGACGGAGGTTGTTTTGAGAGAAAAGGGAGGCCCTACCCAGTAGTATGCAAATGATTGACTTGTTTTGATATGTAGGATTTAGAAATGGTGTTGCTGGCACCACATCTCTGCACTTTTCACCTCTCACTAATGCACTAAGAGTATCTGGGCCAAGATGTCAGTATAAGAGAGTGGACCAAGCGCTGATAAAACACATCTGCAGGATCAACTGGGACTCTCTGAGGAGAACCTCCCCTTTCCATTAGTGAGATCCATCAAAGCATTCCTCTGAGCAGACCTTTGTCATAAAAGTGAGGGGGCAAAACATCTCCAAAACATACCTCAACCACAATACGCCCAGAGAGGCTTTGAGTTTTAGCAGAGATGCAGAAGATCATAAACAAAGGGTCACTCATCAGATATGGTTTGACAAGTAAGAAAATGATGCAGATTATACATCACGGCCTCCATGGTCAACATGTGTGTTCAATCTCACTGAACATCTCATCATCAAAACACTAAGTGAGGGAATGTCTTTTCCAAATAATGGTGGTCCTCAGCAGATTTACAGACAGGTGTACTCCATCAAACAAGAAACACAGACGTTTCTGTAACCATTCAGCACAAGTCCAGTAAAGTTTGATGTGCTGTGTGTTTTAGTGGATTATACAACATGACAATGAGACCAAACATACAGCCAGAGACAGATCTGCAACAATTGGGGAGGCTCACACTATTTCTTTGAGAGTAGAGTCCTGATTTCAACATCATGGACTACAACACCTATGACCAGACACAATTTACTGAAATGAAGAATAACCCGGGGAAGTTCCCCAAGATGTGCACAATAATGTTCAAATTAAAGTCCATTTGTGTTGCACAGAAGACGCTACAATAGCTCGGGCTATATGTAGCAGATTGTTTTATCCAAAGCCAAAACCTTAGGAGTGGGGGACACATGGGAGTAACCAGTGGGTTCTCAAATGTGTCATACTAGATCCAGAAGAAGAAAGTTAAACCTTCCACGTGAGCTGTCCGAGCTCAAATTTTATTTTGAAAACTGATCATATGCGTTACCACAACAACTGCAAGACATCCGATAAGCGCCTGGTGCCTTCAGAATAAAAGCAGATAAACTGATTATCATGTACTACAATTTGGTATGAACCCACTAAATCAAACAACACCATACAATTGTTAAGTATGGTCTATCGAGGGAAGTTTGACATGGAGGAAATTTAGTTTTAGTTACTAATTAAAACTTTGTGAAGATGGCACTTTTATTTTGAAGGGCGTTGCTGTGGAAATGCTAACCATTAGCTAGTCAAACCGCTGAAATATATATGCATTTGCAAAAGTCAACAGAAATAACAGAACAGAACTTATCTGAGCTTAGATAGTCATTCGAAACAAGACTGACGATTATAGTTTATCGTTGTCAACTGTTTAACGGAGTTATAGTAAGCAAATTGTATAGCAATGGTTAGCAGAGCCAAGCTAAGGCCAAGCTAAGGCGCTCCGTGCATGTCTAGATACCGAGGCCTGTATTTTCCTCTCTGCCGGGCTGCATACCTTGTAAATACCAACGAAGAGCCGATACTTCTGTCCATGATCCTCAGTGACACTCGGTTGGGTCGGATTGTGTACATCGTTAGCATGATGCTCCCAGTCAAACAGCGTCTCCTGTTGGCCAGCAAATGACATGACACTCACCTAGTTCCAATAGGCTCCTTACATGGGAAGCTAGTCAGGTTGTTTAGTTGAGTATGAAACCTACAACATCCTCTTGGTTATGATGGCTTTGTAAACTGGCCTCAGTTTTTTTCAGATCAAATACTTCAAAATAAAAAGCATAGTGCAGAACAGCAAGAACAGTGGATTGAAATACAAGTGAGACACATGAATAACACTCAAATTTAATGATTAACAATAACAATGTGAAAAGTCTCTAGTAAACAAGACAGGACAATAAAGTGTGATTTCTATTTGAATGACAAAAAAGAAGAAAAAAAACATGTAAGAATATCTTGTGCTGTGATGACACCTTCAACCCTTCAAATACCACAGTCAGCGAACAGGATCTACAGTACTAACCTTATCAGTTAACTGTAGTAATTTGGAAAATATAATAACTGAGCATCTTTAAAGGGGATTAAAGTTTACACATCCATATTAACGTCATTTGTTTATTTATCCTTTGTCTGTGTGGTGGCACACAGCTGGGCAGGTGTCACCTGTGACTGTATCTTAAATCATCAATGCAGATGTTTAATATTCACCACCAGATGGAGACACATACCACATTATATTCCAGCTGAACATGGTCAAACACACTGATAAAAGGGCCTGTAAGAAATTCACTTGCTTAAACTTCCCTAATGGCATCCCTCCTAGGAAGCAGTATTCAATAATTCATAACAGGCACTCATAAATTTCAATGAGTTTCTAATTAGGAGGAGCCCAGAGTAATTGTCTCTGTGGCGGTTTTAACAGGAGGAGGATCATGCTGACAGATTGACAGAGTCCTCGTGGCAGATTGCTGCAAATCACCTAATTATAAGTAGATGTCAAACTTTCAGCCTTTAATGATGATTGTTTTGGCTAGATTGGATGATTTTACGATCGACAAGGAAAGGAGGGGTGGGAGAGGATGGTGTGTGACAAATGACCCATACTAAAATATAGTACATCATCTTCACTTGATCTCTCTCCTTGATTTATTTGAAGCAGATTGGCCTTTCACAGAGGTTTTAGGCTTGAAGTTAAATCCATAGTCTGGAATATTTACAGACTAGGAAGTGAGTCAAAACAAACTTTAAGTGCAGCAGAAAGATTTAGTTGGATTTTTAAGTGTTTTTGAGTTTATTGCAGCTGCAACTTGAAGCTAAAGCAAAGAGTTAGCTTAGCTTAGCACAACAAATAGGAATAGACTACAGCTAACCTAGCTAGCTCTGTCTGAAAGTATATGTGAAGTGGCAAATGAATGCTTCTCATGTTGTTTTTTTACACAAATGAAATAGAAAATGTTTTCAGTGAGCCTTTGAGGTGCTTGTAGATTTATTTTTGACACAACTGGACAGATTTAGGCTAACTAGCTCCAAACCTCTCACTTCAGTTTACAATCTAATTTTCAAATGACTAACCACTGCGTTAAAGGTAAGTCAAAGAAGATAAAACCGATTAAGTAAAATAACATTATTTCTTCATTTGCTTGACTGAATAGCCACTAATACTGCACGGAGAGGAATAACACGTCGAGTGCAGGAAAGCAGACATTGTAATAACAGCAATCAGTTAGCAGAGTTCATTTACAGCGGTAAAACAAAGGTCACTGACATCCCCATTCGGGACTTCTCATGGATATTAGGCACTATTTACTGACGGAGTATAATTTAGTGAGCTAACCCTTAAGGACAGTGGCTGGTGGCTGTGCAGGGACATCCAGAGGTATTTTGTATGAGTGTGAGCACATGAGCTTTGGCTTGGCAGGAAGAACCGGACAGGTGGATGCTCAGCCAGCCAAAGTCCCATTACTTGCTCAGGGGGCAGCAAGTGTGTGTGTGCGTGTGTCTGAGTGCATTTGTGTGTGCAGGTGCATGCATGTGGTAATTACTTTTTCTCACATTGTGTGCACGTTTGTGTGTTTATGTGTGTGTGTGCAGACAGGGTGATTAGAGATGGGTGGCGGGTGGAGGGCTTGTCAGAAGTTATCTTCCCATCTCATCTCATCATAGGCAGTCTGGCGGATTCCCTCGATGGCTCAACAGCCCGATGCCGCGGTGCTGCTGTCAATCGGGCCGTCAACGCCTGCAGAAATCGATGCCAATCTCCCTCGGTTTCTATTTTTAACCGAGGCTCAGCACCCAGGCCTTTGATAAGGATGCTGCCTCCTTTTGGCTCTCCTCTTCGCCTCGGATGAGCAGCCCCCCCCCCCCCCTCCAACCTTTTTCACCTCCCCTGCTGATGAGAGGTGATAAGAGACAGACGAGATGGAGCTAAAAAGCACAGACCTGCCTGACACTGTGAAAGAGGCTTTCATGTTGGAGAAAATGATGATTGTTAGCACCGTCACCTGCAGTAATAGCCATAAAGGTTGTAATATTATTAGTCAAAAACATGATTACATTTTAAATTGTCACTTTTATCAGTGCAAGTACTATTACCACTAGTGCTTCTGTTACAGCTAGCAGTAATGCACCACTGCTATAACTCAAGTCTTTCACTCGCTGAAAATGTAGCTACACAAGAATGGGAAAATCACTTATTAAAGGTTACTTTGTCAATATCTGGTATATTGTAGACAGTTTGACCATAGCGTTAAAGGTCCTGTACTATATAAAATGAGATTTCCATGTATTTCTTGATGATAAAACAGGTCAAGGTGCTATATTGATATTGTGAATATATCAAAGAGCTCAGTCCTTATTCAGAAATTGTACCTATTCTGATGGTTGTGGATGGTTGAAGATGGTTTTAGTTCTTGAAACCACCATAAGATGTCAACACCGGAACAGTGTACAATATGTAGTGGTGCAATATACTTCATATAAATTAAATCACCGATGCCATCCATGGGGTGTAAGAACTCACTCAGTGGACTCGGTGGTTTAATGAGGGAAAAAAACAGAGAATCCAGGGCTGGATTACCAGACAGCCAACATGGGCAACTGCCTCAGGACCTCAGGCCTCCAGGGGCCCCACAAGCCCCAGGTTCATCGTATGTGAGTTAATTTATTTCTGGTAATTTAATTATCTGCAAATTTGTAAGGAAAATTGCACGACTAAATGAACCAAGTCCTAATACTGTGGCTCAATGTTGTAGATGGAGACTGTCATATCAAATTACCACAAACTAACTGAGACACGGAGGTAACAAACAGCGAATTTCAACAGGGCCACCAAACAGCTTAGTGGGCCTATAAGATGTCTTAAATCCTCTATGAATTGAAAGATGCATCAGTATCTATAGGAGATCCTTTGGTGCAGCAGTATTGTGTGAAAACCAAAAGGTACACCATGGAGACGAAAAACATCATCAAGTTTCCAGATGTCAACCTAAGTTAACACTCCTGGGAGATTTTGGACAGCGCTCTCTGCCACCATCATCAATGCAGCAAATGAGGGAATATCTTAAGGAAGAATGATGTGGTATTTTCCCAGTAAAGTTTGAGAGACTTGCAGAAAGTATATAAAAGAGCAGTGAAGCTGTTGTGGAGGCAGTTTGTGTTGCCTCTTCTTTTAATTTATCACCTATCTGTATGCTGGAGTGGAAGCAGCGTAGTATTAGTATACCCAAGTGTCAGCAGCTCAGAAGTCTAATTATGCACAGAACAAGACAAAATGTACTCACCGCCACCTGACTACTGTTTTTCACCCCACGCCTCTCGTACTTATGTGTGTGTTTCGTAGATGGGATGGGATCGCCTCTACTCTATGGACTCGTCGGTGCTTTGTCACCGCTCAGCGTACGTTACAAGAGGAGCTCCCGGAAAAATTTATTCCCCCCTCATGAGTTTGACTTCAGATGTTGCACATTAATAATCACCACTGCCCTGTGAATTTCCACGTTGGCAGGAGTGAAGTTGTGCTGGGAGCTGTTGGAAACGTGTCACACATTAATCGTGCCTGACACAACGGCGATGCCAAGGAGCAGGAAGTGTTTTGTTTTTTAAAATGAACACTCAGAAATTCAGCGTGTTCAGTGGAGGATGTCACTGCTTTGATGGTATTTCCTTTTCAAGTTCTCCTCAGCACCTCTGTCAGGAGTCATCTTGCTAATTTGACTATAACTTAAAAAAATATGCCAAGATCGTTTTCATGGTTTTAAGAAGAACAAAAAATAAAATAGAAAAAGACACGCACTTAATTAGTGCAAGTCATGTTAGATGTTTTCACAGCCTTCCTCTGTATCTCTGACTTTGATGCAGCTGCAGCAGTGAGTAGGCAGGGCGGCCTGCTGCTTGGACAGAGCGTTATGTAACTGAGAGGTCACAGGTTTGACCCACATGACACTCAGCGCTCATCAACAGCTGTGTGCTTTGGCACTGTGCCCTTGAGTAAAGTAACCCTAACTCTTCTGACGTCCTGCTGCACCATCCTAATATCTGAACTACAGCAAATACTCGTCTGTATTCAGTGGAAAACAACCGAATTGATCTCAAAGCTAAGGCTATCATCTCTATGTACAGCATTTTTGGGAGAATCTCTTGTAGCCATTCTTCTCATGTGCATCTATTTTGCTCTAAAGTTGTTGGCAGAACTTGATTCAAACATTTTCCCTCTAATTGGGTGTTTTTTGTGGATGCCGGATTAATCAGCCGCAGGGTATTTAATGTTGTTTGGGCAGCTGAGAGGTAATACAGCCAAGCCATTAACATATCATTAAAGAGTCCTAAGCACTGTAATTGCAGCCAGAACGCTGACGCTACACTCTCATTAAGTGGACTCTGCGAGGAGACGTCTTGTTGTGATGGGCGTTAGTGAGATGTTGAGAGAAATGTGTACAACTCAGCACTGTGGTGTCACAATGGGATGTCCATGGGTCACACTGTGAGCAGAGATCGTTTCCAAAAATGCCAGGTAGGCGCCTGAACTTTCGTCATTTAGAGTGTGCAAAACAAGAGGTCAAGCTGCACGCCACCTTCAGCCAGCAGCAGCACGGCTCCACAGATTGCACTGTTGGTCGGTTGGACCAGTTGGAAATGTGCATAGAGCTGCTCGTCTGGCTGTTACTCCTATGGTGTAGTTACTCACTGTGTTTTCTAGGAGCAGTTGTCACATGTTACCTTTGGTGTGATGCTGTTTACCTGCAGACGTTGCAGACACCAACACACACTGCAACGCTTGCTGGTTTCATGTAACACAACAAACTTAGTGAGTGTGTGTGGGAGCTGTAGTAAGTCTCCCCTTGCTGAGTTCACCTGCTAAATCCACCCAGCTCATGGTGGGAGATGTAAACGAACATGAGGAGACAAGTCAAACGTGGATTTAAAGCTAATCAAACATTGGGTTTATGCAAAACAATATTTATGTTAATATTAGAATGGATTTGATTTTTCATCTTTTATCTGGAGGCTAAACTTTATGGCAAATATGTCACATTTCGCCCTTGTGCCTAAAAGTTTTTGGAGAAATTTTAAAAGCCAGCACACTGACGTTGACTCATCGTCTGTATCTGTACTTTGCAGGACTCATCTGTGTCAATATTTGACAGACTTTCTGGTTTAATTACAGATTCCCTTTTGTGCACTCTCCCAAATTTCAGGGATTATCCAATTACCGCTTGCGTGCTGACAAACAAGGGGGCCTCTTTGCCTTTCACTAATTGGGATGAGGAGTGATGCCAGTGCTCAAAGAGAAGCCTATCACTGAGAATTATTGAGTAGTGAAGAAGTTAGGAGGAAAAAAAAAGGATGTGTGGTCTGCCTTGGGCTGCTGGTGGATTTCCTCAGATTTCATCAGAAAAAAGATGGCTGAGGCGATTCCCCCAGACAACAGCCAGCTGCTGTGTGTAGGCGAGCATCGCTGCCCAAAAATCTCTGAGAAAAGAAAAGTGAAGAACTCATGCCGTGCCTCTGCAATTCATCCTCTGCATCGGAGTTAACCATACATAAACAATGGCTCAGCTCCCCTGCTGTTAAGACAACTTGGCGGGGAGAACATGGCGCAACAGGAATGACATCTTTATTCTTTAATGAATTGGGGTGCAATTGTGGCGTTATATATAGCAATTTCACGGCTGATAGCAGATTTACACATGCGTTAAAAAATGTGTGCAATAATGAGAGTGATTGGCAGCTTATACAGCACTGGTGGGTTTCCTTGTGTCTTTGGTGACCTGTGTATAAATCAGTTACTATCCAGTGAAGCCTACTTACAGTTAATATTTACTGTGACCAATAATTCATCATGTTTCGCTCTGTTCCCATTCACTCACTGTGTGTGCTGCTTGTTTAGCTACATGCTGTGTGTTGAAGCCAAGAGTTTGCTTGAAATCCAGCAAGAGATGTGAGTTAAACAATGTGCAATGTGCAAGAGACCTCTTGTAAAACTGGAAGCTGGAGACTGTGTGTGTGTGTGTGTGTGTGTACATTTGGGCGGTGAATTTGTGTGCCATTTGAAAAACAACAACAAAAGAGTTTGACAGACAAATGAAACAAGAGATATGCAGCAGGTTGAACAGGCAGTGATTCATAATTTATTGAGCAGCACTGACGTTACAACAGGGAACAAATGAAGCACAGAACACAAAAGAGCATTATTTATTACAGGAAAATCAAAGTGTGGCCTGAGGGGGGCTGGATACAGTAGCACAACACTCGTACATTAAACCTACTGTACACAAACAGTGCATTGTTGCAGCTGTCAGATGAAAATCCCATTACTCCAGTTTTTGATGATTTCCATGTTTCCACCTGAACTTGAAGATTATGTGACCTTGTATAATTCGATCATAACCGGAGGACCCATGAAAGCTGTGGCATTCATTTAAAAAAGAAAAAGAAGAAAAAACTGCCAAAGTGAAAATGAGGCTCTGTCTTATTTCACTGAACATTTTAACATTCAGGAAATGGTGACGTTTACAGCATTGGATCGGATCATAATTGTGGAAGGTGCACACACCCTCAGGCAAACTGGAGCAACCTATTCAAAAACAAAAAACCTCCCCTTCGCATGTCAGTGCCTTTTTAAATAATTCAGGCTCTTTCCCATGGATGCTACAATGGTTGATTCCCACCTTTAGATTCCCATGGACCCCTGCTGGTCCAGGATCGAATCCTCTCTCAGCCTCAGCTAATGTGCTTTCCCTGCTCTACTATTCTTTCAGACCTCCCCATGTCTCCATAAAGACGAGAAAAATATGTAGGAGTGGGAACCTGAAAAATAAATTAAACTGATATGCAAGCAAAAGAAACTTTCCATCCCACCCACTGAATATTAGATCATAACAACTTACAGTCTTGAATAAATCATTAAACCTCAGCAGACCATATCTATTGCAATTTATCTTGAATAATTATTCACCTAATATCGGTGCAGAAAAGTAATGTCACACAGTTACAAGCATGTGTCAGAGTCTTGTAGAAGCCAGGGATTACTACGGTAAATCAGGTTTCTGTTTCCGACAACAACCCGTTCAGGCTTTATTTAGAGAGTGTTCAGGAGGAGAGAGTGAGCGGCTCATTTACTAGCAAATACAAACAGAAGGTTGACATTTAAACCCAAACCCCACAGCACCCCACTGGACTCAACAGGAACAGGGTAATTTGAATTTCTTGCTTAATTGGTTGACACTCAGTTCAGCTCAGGCAGAGAGTTGCTGCTGATAAATACTATTGTTAGCCATTTTGAGCCAGCCAAAATGTCTCGGATCTCATTTGTGAGTGGACAGGAGTTTAAGGGGGTTCGCGCTGAGCCGAGTTTTAGTTTCTGGCTGCTGCTTAAAGATTTAAAAGGGCAGAGCAACTCAACAGGAAGAGAGGGCTCACAAAGAGCATATGTAAAATACATGTCCAAAGACTGAGAATGTGGGTGAATTTTTCCACATAAAATGCTGAATGAACGAAAAAGTGCAATTCATCACTGCCCTGTGAAAACCATGCATCTCCAACTGTGCGATTTGAAATTTTTTAGCCATGCTAGCAAGTCCAGCACTTTGCTCCAGGCTGAAATATTAATAACGGCTACTGGATGGACTGTCACGAAATGTGGCAGAGACATTCATAGCTCTGAGGTGATAGATCCTTTGTGACCAGACCCTTTCCCAATCCCACCACATGACCTCCAAACGATTAACCCTGTCAGTCCCAGTGGAACTTGCACATGAACAGATTAGCCTATCTCTCAAAGGCCTGGTAGCTACTTATCACACTTGTATGTTGCCATAGCAATTTATGCAGCAATTAAGCATTACTTTTGATTGTGTCCTACAGATTGTAACCTACACATCATTAGAAAATGTGTGAAATATAGACAATAAAATAATGTATCATGATGACTTCTGTTTATGTTTATGACCAAATTTGCTGTAAAAAATAAAATTGCCATCAGCCTGAGCTGTAGCCTACTCTGTAGGCTAATTCGCTTAACTTAGCTAATGTTAACAATGCTAATGTAGGACACTATGGAAGACACAAATATTGCACCTGCTAAATGTTACATAGGCTACTATCACAACACACAATACTGTAGTAAACTCAGTAAACGTTACACCTGCTAAATGTCTTTGCTAGACATTGTTACTATACCAACATGGCATGAAGCTAACATGATTTTATCTTAAATACATAACAGGCTAAGGTGAGGAGTATATAGAGAGATTTGTTTGTTCTGTAGTGTTCTGTAGTGTTTTCATGTCACCTTTAGTTGTTGCACAATCTTGCTTGGGAAAAAAATAAGCTAACAAGAAATAAAAACAACCTACTCTAACTTTTGCCCCATGAAAACTGAAAGAGTTGAGTAGAGTTGAGCCAAGTTAAACCAGTACCACGCTGAGGAAAAGGGCTATTAGTCTTGTTCAAAGGAGGCGTGAGAGCTCCTCTAAGGGTAGAGAAAACTCCCTTGCTTTTTCTAAAAATACTTTGTACAGAAGCAGAAATCTTCGCCTCCGCTCATGAAAAAGTTGAGGTTTTAGAGGTTTTCACAGCAACAGTGACAACATAAGAAACTGTCTGATGTTTTCCTATCCTATACGGTTTATATTGACAGGGCTGGAGGTTCTGGAGGTCGGATCAATCAAACAGACATCTGGTGTGATACAGGCTCTTCTACCAGGTTTCTACACTCTGCTTCACAGGAGAATTGACCCCGCACATTATTAAACATCACTGACCACCTACCTCTGCAAGTTGATTCCCATCATTTGTGGCATCCTTTCCTCCTCATCTCTATCTTGAGAAGTTTCCAGCTCCAGTTTTGTGCAATGACCCGGGGACAGACGGCTGCAGGAATGAGTTAGAAATTCAGGGCACATGCAAAGCCAGCACGCAGGTGGGAAAAGTAGGTCTGTTCACAACAAAAGATATGGTCGAATTGGTTTGTTCACATTCCCTGTGCATTATGCTCAATTGTCCTACAACCAGCTGTTCAGTTAAGTATGGCAAGTCATTTTATCTGTGCTAAAATAACCTAGAACTCGAACCACTCGGCAGTGATTATGCTGTGCGATTTTATTTTTACTGTGTGCATATTCTTGATAATGGGCAGGACACTGATGTGAACGTGGCAGCTGTCATATCCACAGGAAGCTCACTGCGTGTGTTGGCCAGCGCGTTGAGCACTCACCGCGTGTTTAGTGGCTTCTACTCCTACATGAACCCATCTACCATCACGTAGGAATAAAAAGCCATAAGACACAACAGCAATCTCACAGGAGGGAGGAGAAAGGAGGAGGAGGAGGAGGAAGGAGGAAGGTATTTTAACAGAGGACTCCACATTGCCAAAAGAGAAAAAAAAAAACCCAAAAAACAAGGTAGGGTTGAGGAGGAAGATAGGGAACGTGTGGAGAGTGAGCCCCTGTGAGGACGGGGAAACGGGGGTAGCACGGTTTGAGGAGAAAAGGTGGATTTTGCAAAGAAAAGGAAGGAGGGAAGAGGAGAGCTGGTTTCACAGTCATTCACGAGGCAGAGGTAACCCACAGGTGATACAAGTATTTACAAAACCATGCTCTCTGTTTGACTAACTCTCTGTTTGATTATGAGCGTCTGTACAGCAGATGAATATGTATTGCAGCCATTACTAGACTCCTGAATTCCTCTGTGTGTAAACTATATTTGATATGCTTGAAGCAAACTGCTCTGATGAACCCAACCAAACTCCATCTGCTCTGTTTCCAGATACACACATTTCCTCAGTCTTTCAGAGGCAGCTGCGCATATTTTAATGTGTAGTTTACGGCAAATAAGTGTGTGTGTGTGTGTGTGTGTGTTATTTCAGATGTTACACAAATAATTAACTTTGACTTAAAAACTAGACGTGCTCAAACTGATACCCACTTCATAGTCTGCGTTCGCGGCTCTCCTGCGGTTGGAGGCCAGTCACGCCTGTGTGTAAAAAAGAGGTTACAGTACGAGTGCATGCACGCACAAGTCAGGCACGTCCAGATAAATATGTATGACTCCACCGCGGTAGGTTTCCTGCTTTGTATGCTAATGATCTTATACAAGTTTAATAATGCAACTGTGGTGCACTGAGCATGGGGAGTTGGAGCTGGAGGAGGAGGAGGAGGAGGAGGTGGTGGGGATGACACACCAAAGAATGGACCTGCAGATCCTCACAAATCCTCTGTTGGGCCTCAAGAGACGAGGTTTGAGCAGTGAGGTAACAGATTACATTTAATCTTACTAATTAGACTAAAAAAGAAGAAGAAGCAGGATTTCCATACACTCGCTTTCATGAGTGTAGAGGTTGCAGTTTGAGGAAACAGGCCATTACGATGTATTCACGCACACACAGCTGAATACATTATTATTATCATGCTGTTCAAATATTAACCTACAAATAAGAATTCATGGTAATGAAGCGATTTCTATTCTATCTTTTAAAGTTCTGTACTTAAGTGCAGTGTTGAGCTACTGGAGGACTTTGAATGCACCATATGCCAGATTCTGTTAGAGCTACTTTTTTGGGTGCATTTCTTATTACAGTTTTTATTGGTATTCCAAACTGCAAATTACTGCAGTTCGAGGAAATGATTCTTATATAATGACTGAGCAGAGTTGCGTTCAAGATAAAAATGTCTGAGGAGATTTTAGTGGAAGTAGAGTAGGAAGTTTGGTGAGCTGAGGATTTGTGTTCGTGTGTACGTTGTGTTATCTGAGACAAATCCTCCAGACTGGTGGCAAAGTGGACGTCCGTGTCCTGGCAGGTCTCTGCGTCAAACTCCTGAAGGACCCTGGGACAAACACAAAGAAGACAGGGGGGAGGGAGAGAGAGAGAGGACGTGAGATGTAAGAATAAGAATCCAACCTGTGGAGAGGAATCCTTTATTACTCCACTGCAGCTGTTGCTGTATTTAATGAGTCAATCTCGTGGCTTCATTATTGAATTAAAGGTCATTATCTTTTGTTTGCTGAGTAGCTCCAACAGCAATCACACACTGGAAGAAAAGTCTGAGCGCCATGTCTGGTTTCAGCTGTCAATCTTACAGAAAGTTTCCTTCTGTCTGAAGTCTTGAGGCGCTTATACTGGGATTTTGCAGAGTCACACACACACACACACACACACTCAGCATCAAGTAGCTATTAACAAATTGTGTCCCTCGTTGAGCAGCAGCTACTTCTTGATGACTTGTGTGGTTTACAGAAAGTTAATTGCGAGCGCACTCAGATGTTCCTGCACCTGCGGGTGTCTCGACTGAGGTGAGATTTGTCGACAGTAGGTGAATTCGGCATTTAAACCATGGAGATTACAGGTAATTCACCATATGCCGCCTGTGAGAACACTGTACCTACACATTTTTAGAGACAAGGCCAAACCCTCCTCTGTGGACAAAAATAAAACTTAGCTTTTAATTTATCATCTAAAAGAGTCTGAAATTGTTTGGGATAACACTCCACACAATGAGCTGTGACATCTTCATTGAAAAATGATTGATTGGGCTGCCAGGGAGAGAGGCTGTCTGAGAGACGGATCACTCAAACAGTCAAGCTGTAAAAGCCCAGTAATATGATGAATGGTCTATTTACCCAACAGATGAGGAGAGACTTGCATAAAGATTAAACGTGCGGTTTTGGTCGTGTCCTGGTCACAGAATAGATAGAAATTTGAATAATATGTCTGTGTTCTCTGTCAGGGAGCAAGTTGGAAATGAATTTAAAGCTCGGCTCCGGATAATATGGCTCGGCTCGTTTATCACCTTTGATTGTCTTTCAGCAGGAAACAAAAATGGGTTTATTGATTGTGAGGAATATGCTGAACACCTGTGTGGATCTCCGCCGGCACAGATCTCAAAAACACAGGACACTAATATAAAGATATACCTAGTTTAACGAAGAAAGTTTGAGCCACATTATCAGTACAGCAAAAACCATTATTAATAGAGATGATTCTTCACTGGAGGCCCTTGTGTTTAGAGTATACTCATGTATCATAAATGGACCATGTAACACTTAGAACGTGAACAAACTGTATCTAAAGTCAACCCACTAATCACTTAACCAAACAATGTCTCTGTGGACCGAGAGCGCGTGTTGATAGAGTGACCCAATTTTTTACACATAGCATCTATAATTGATGTGCAATAGATGTAGCAGCCGCAGATCTGATAAGGGCTTGGCTCTGATGGATCTCCAGATAGGCTTTCGTGGGGGGAACAGATGTAGAGTCGTGCATCAGAGAGGGATGGGGTTGCCTGTGATCGTTTCCACCCTGCAGCGAACAAAATAGCCCTCATATATCCCTGTAATCTGCATTAGCGCCGGAGCACAAGCCAGGAGACAGCACAGAGGGGGATGAGTAATGGGGCTACCGCTGATTTGGCAGCCCTATATTACACCTCAAAACTGAGGCATGCCCAACTGGCGAGAATATGAAATGAGGATGTCACAAATGAACATCATCCCCCCGAATGCAGAATTTATCAGGCTGTCCTACACCCACAAACACGATTTTTAGCAGGCTACTGGCTATTTTCACTATTTCAAATGTTTTTCCACCACCTTGGCACATGTTTGTCTGAATACTTACGTTTACTCAGTGGCTGTATTAACAGAGTGTCACGACTCAGATTCACATTAAAAAACATATAATAGCTACTGGTCAACAGCTATTTTAGCTCACGATGTTTTACAAAAGTCATCATTGTGGTTAAGTAATAAACAGGAAGGGTTATGAAAGACAACAGTGACTCTCCTGATATAGAAAGAGCAGTGTGACACAAATCAACACTGACCTTTTCTCTACACTGATGCTGTCACCCCACCGCCTGATTTCCTTGTCATAATCACTACGGCCACTAGAGGACTTTGCAAACGTAACTTCTTTTGCCTTTGAATTGACTTCATCTAAATAAAGCACATTTTTTCTTCTTTGATTATCTTACAATCCTATGTATTTACCTTGTGACCGGTTGGAAACGGTCCTAACCCAATGTTGAGAGCCACTGGACCACACCACATAGTTGTAATTAGCTCCATGTCCTGCAGCGGCATTGTTAAAATGCTGCTCACACATTACTGCATGAGTATTATCAGTCAGAGGAAACAAGCACTGTTGGTTAAAAACACTTGTGCACTAAAGCAGGGTTTTAACTGCAGGACATTTAATTGAGTGTTTTCATATTCTGGTATTCGTGCTTTAATAAAGGATTTGAGCACTTCCACCACTTTTGGCTCCTCTTGACTGGCACATCTCAACTCACTTTCTATTTCTGCCCAGAACTCGGTAGGTTGTGGGATATGAGTAATGACTTAACATTGTTTTTGGCATCTTCCCTCTGTATTACAACCAAGAAAAAAATAAAATAAAATCCCAGAGCCACAAGCAACTCTTTGACTGGCGAGAGTACGAACATGAGCCCTGAGCCAGGGTGAGAAACTAATGTGTCTGTCCAGCAGCCACACTGGAGTGTTCATCCTAACACACACACACACACACACATCACATCACATCCAAAGTAAAGTGCATTACAGCACACACCCAGAGGGGAGAAGCAATTAGTTACATATACTCTGTGTCTCTAACTTTTTCACTCCTGCTTCTGGATCAGCCTTTACATAAGAGAAATAAGCAGCAAAGTTATTTTCGACTGCGTATTTTTTAATTACGTGAATAAATTTTGCAAGACAAGAGCTGTAACCCAAATAGCAGGAATCTTTTCATCTCATCTCTCTCTACGTGGCTAAATCCTAAGAAGTGAAGATATAAAATGAGAGCATAACAAACACCATCCCCAACACAGCGCCTGGCATTAAACTCTTGTAATGGCTTGTAACAGGGTATGCTTACTTGCTATCTGAAATTAAAGCATAGATATTACATCCCTTGAGGCCAATCAAGCAGTTATGTGCGTATTCTGCTGGGACGTTAACGCACTCCTACAAACCATGTGTTTGTGCGCGCCCACTGTTTGTTGTGGCTCCATGTTTGTGTGTGAAAGTGGCTTAATGCCCTCTCGTAATTCACAGTTTCCTGTATTAATAGATTGATCATGGTACGCTCTTGTTTCTATTTACAATTAATAAAACTCATAAACAAAACACACAGCTCAGGGAAGGAGTACAGTAGCTACACACTGCTAATGTGGTTATTTTTGCTCCGCTTCGAATGGAAACTCAGTTATCAGCCGGAGACAGATAGCGCGCCGCAACGTAACAAACGGTGCGAAAACTTTTACTTCTTCATCAGATAAAAGCAAATCATTTAATCATCACTGGTGCCTGAAAACATCAGCATATGGTCGCATTAATTTTACATCATGGGAGTGATGTGCAGCAGGAGCATCTGTACTTGAACACATCATTTTTCTCCTCAGCCTTCACAGGGCATGTATGCATGCTACTGCTGCTGCTGCTGCTGCTGCTGTGTGGCTTTTCATTATTATCTCAAATCAACAAAAAAGAGGCTGAGGATAAAAGTCCAAACAAAGAGAGCAGAAGCAATACCTCAGATAATGAGTCCATGTGGACGAACAGGAGCTTGTGTCCATTTAAACTTAATCCTTTATTGTACCTTTGATGTTTAAAGGACTTTTATGAGACAACCTGCTCCTACAACAGCGAATTCATGTCTTCAGAGGCTGCGTTGAACTTTATACGCACTAACGTACGGCAGCCACAGGTCCTGATGTCATAAAAAAAACAAAAAACACCAGAGTTTCATTATGTTATTGTTAAAGTGAGCATGTGTGAAATTCCCTCCCGGTAACCTTTTACACTCCGACTGACTCGCCTCTAAGTTTCTGCTGCTGCTGATTTTTCCACTGCGGGGGTATTAGAAGATTGCTTTTTCCATTTCACGTGTCTGTACGATAAAAACTGCTTGTGGAGGCAGTTTGAAAAGCGAGTAGAAGATTAACTCTGGAGTCCCTGCTCGAGTGCAACATCTGACCGGCCCCGGCGAAGGTGAAATTTGTTGTTAACCACGCTGGTTATTTGGTTTCCTGTTCATTTGTTGCACCACTTTGTAAGAAGACCTTTACTTTCTGGTGTTTATTAACAGCTAATTGGATTGGAGCTATTAGTGCTTAGTGGGAAAATGTATATAGTGCTGCACTGGTGTAACTAACACTAGTTTTTAATTGCTTTAAACAGAGTTTAACACATACTCAGAACTTCAGGACTATGTTAAATAACTCTGTCACATTAGAGCTGATGTTAACTTCCTCCTTTCTCGCCAACTGCCACATGCAATACTGTACAGACAGGATGTTTATGTAGGGCGGCTAAATGAAGAAATTATTAATAGTCTAAAAATCAAAACCACCCTCCCAAGTATGCAACAAATCACCCTTATCTACTCCGTCCTTTCTGTTCCTCTCTCCCACTCTCCCTCCCCCCGTTTTCATTACTCAATGAAGGTTTTCTCTCTCCCGTCGACTCCAAAGTGAGAACATTTTCATGAAGGCAATAAAACGCTCATCAGCAAAGGCCTGGAATGATTTTTTAATATGACGACATTTTAATGAGGACTGAAGGAGATGGCTGGTTTGGCTGATGGCAGCGCCTCTTTATCAATGAGTGGCAGGGAAGAACTAATGGCACTAAAACAGACAGGCCGCCTAGTCTGTCTCTCTCTCTCACTCTGTGTATGCCTCTCTCTCCCTCGCACACATCACCTACTTCATATTCTTCATTTGCAGGGACTAAATTAAATTTCACCAGGACTCCAGTATTAGAAAGATACAAAGGCATTGTTTCCCTCTGCAGGCTCCTAGCTCCTTTATTGGGGGGGGGGAGTAATGTACTAGGATATTTTTGACCTTTTTGGACAGTTTTGCGCAAAAAGACGAATTGTCCAGTGTCTCCATCCTCCTCATGCTTTTTACATCTTCCTTTTCTGTCTGAGTGTTTACACAATTTGTCATTGATTGGAATTTAATCTTAGGGCCTTAACAGTTTAGCTGCTTGCGAAAACCCGTCAGATGTGAGCGCTGGGATTGTGTGGGCCGTCAAAAAGGTCGGGTTATTGGACTGGAGAGGTTCTGATGAAATCAAAGATAGAGCCAGACGAGGTCCAGCGTTTGAAATACAGAGGACAGGAGGAGACGTCCAAGTCTGCTCGCCCATGAAAAAAAAACACCTCCTCTCTATCCTATGCATCAATATTCAGGGTTTATAAAGCAGCTCTCCATGTTGTATGGAAATTACAGGCCCTTTGTAAGGATGACCTCAACCTCCAAGCTACAGAATAACACAACTGAGACATGTTGTAAATGAATGTCACAGAAGGTGAACGTATTTATATTACTGTCAGAATGTGTTTTGAATGTGACTTTGACTTGAAGCCTTGAACCTAATGAGTTGCCAGACAAAAGACCAAGTCAGTAATTTGAAACTGGTGAAGTTATGATAAGCACCAAATTAATGTCAGAATAATGTCACTCATTCAGATGCTCTACTCATTACAAGCCGTTTGTGTACCAGCGTGAGAAGTAAAGTGCTTACTACGTACATTAAACACGCCGCTGCCTCATATTTTTTTAATGAGACTTCCGCTTTATGATCTTACGCCGGCGAGTGGTCAGACTTGGCTGACTTTGCTCGCCAAGGTCAGGACAGAAGTGGTTTGAGGAGGAGAGCCCCCTGCCCACCAGACGCTGAACAAAACCACTTCGCTGCCCCCTTTCCTCCTTTACCATACAAGGTCGTCTCACGCTGGCTACGCCTCCGCAATTAGCATGCAGCCTGTGGCGTGGCCTGTCTGGCGGCGCACACACACACGAGCACGCCGTTCTGCTCTCCTAATGAGATGCCAGTCAGTGAGGATGCCTGCGGGACTGTGAAAGTTAAAAAAAAAAAAAAAAGGGAAAGAGAAAGAAAACCCTCCTGGGGTGTTTGTGCACCATCTCATGGGTGGTAGAGGAGACTACTGAAGTGCATACAGATGGGCCGGGCAGGGCAGGCAACTAATTTTACATAACACACACTATTTGCCGGATGCTTTCATCTAAATCATGGCACTCTAGCATGGATGCATGCATTTTTAGCATGGGTGGGCCCCGATGGTTTTTCTAGCCTCTTAGCCCAGTGGTTTGCCAGGGGTTTAGCTGCGCTGAACCTCACTGGAGGGGGAAAGTGACTTTCACTGAACGGTCGATGTGTCAAGTGAACGCAGCAGCTGTGGGGACGGAAAAGAGCTGTTGGCTCCACAAGTGTCTGAATCTCCATAACTGGACACACTGGTCTCCCATGGATAATGTGACAATGTTATAGGTTCATGCTTTGTCTGCTTTCGCTATTTGGGCGTAGTCAGGTCAGTCACCTGTGCCTCTACGGAGAAGACACCAGAAGCCAGAAGTGCAACGACGCCGTAGTTTCTGAAATCATCCAAAATTTAACCGAAAAGTAGAAAGTTAATTGTTCAACCTGCGAATATCTGTTACCTTGTGAGTAAAAGATTAGTGGCTGCTAGGAAGCCACTAATGGGGATCGTAATAAACTAAACTAAACTAACAGACTCTAAACCTCTGTGTTTGGATAATTCCTCACTGTTGGGACTCATATTTAACTTCTACTTTGACGCTGTTATACACACAGGCTTGCACCTTCAATTTTTTTTTTTATCGAAGAGCCAAATATATCCAGGCTAAGTTATTGATTTCCTCCTTTACTGATTTTCCTCTGTGGCAGTCACTGAACAAAGAGGCTCATTTCGTTGGAGCTAAAATCCTCCTCCTAAGCCCAGGTGGTTTGTGGGATTTCTGTTCTCACCGATGTGTTATCACCACCCCCAAATAAAACCAGGGTCACTCATATGGCTGTGGATGAAATAATCACTAGGCAAAGTCAAAGGGATTTAGAAATAAGCAGGGATCTTTTGTGAAGTATAAGACATCATATGACAATCTGATGATACAATGATGTGCAAGAAATGTGTTTCCACACTCTCCCTCGCTTTCTCTCTTTATCAGACTAATTATTTCTCTTATCAAGAACGATTATATGAATTCAATAGAAATACGGGTAAAACTACGAGAGAATAAAATACCAACAGGAGCATCAACAGGCGTCTCTGTGTCTTACAATGTGACAATAGGGTCAGCAGCACATTTTGTTTTTTGCTGGCTCCGGCACAGAGCGGAAAAATGGTAACACAGAAATGGGACTGTACAGGCCTTTTCACCCCTCAATAAAAAGACACAGAGAAAACATCAATGCGCCCTATTGTGATAAAATATTCATCCCATCACTGGTTAAGTTGGCTTTTTACTGAATATTAATAGAGCTTCTGTGCAGCTTTAGCTACTTACATACAGCATGTGCCCATTCCTCAACACTGCATGAGGCATAAAAATCACAAAGCACATTTTCCTACAGTGAGGAAGTCATTATAATGCGGCACTGGTCTCTGGTGCTGCCTACAGAAAGGGGAAGCTTTTAGGATGTGTGTGTGTGTGTGTGTGTGTGTTTGCATCTGTTTAAAAACTTAATCCTGCAGCTAAAATAAAGCACTAAACAGCTGCTAATAGGCGTCATTTAACCTTAATATGACCGACGTTAATGAATGTACCTCTCTGAGAAAAAATGAAGGCGCGAATCGAAGTTGCCAGTTCATGAAGGCAAACAGAAAGGTTTTTTGTTTCTGACTCAGATCTGGGTCTGATCCTCTGAGGTGTTGTGTGTACACACTCACACACACACTCACACACTCACACACACACTGTCTCTCTCACATACACACACTGTGCCATGTTTTGACCCAAATTGCTTCTTTTTTGCAGAGGGGACTGATGTAACTAGGCCTTCGGGATCTGGACTAGATGTTGTACCTCGTTACATGAAAGTGCAGGATTTTGTTATTGTTAAATAAAAAAAAAATCTATCTATCTATCTATCTATCTATCTATCTATCTATCTATCTATCTATCTATCTATCTATCTATCTATCATCCATCCATCTATAAAAAGAAAGGACAAACACACAGGATGAGTTGTATACAGCTGATCATACACATTTTAAAACAGCCCAGGGGGTTAAAGGTGTGAAGCAGCGACATGCCTCACAAAGCCTCGATGGCTGCTAATGGCCCCCTGTTTGTAATGGCATCCGTATAGCACCGCTTGACGAGCTGCCAAAGGGGGTGTTCTGTTATTGCGGAGCCAATCACCCACTAAGTATTTGCTGGCTCCTATTTCCTTTCTGCTAATGCGCGAGCCTCCCCAATGCCGCAGCTAAATCGACTCTTTACGCCTGACTTGTCGCCCTGCAGCGACGCACAGAGAATCCCAAAGAGGCATCGTCGGAGGGCAGCGCAACGTCTCTGTTGCCATGGATACATTTATGGGCAAGGGGATGTGACTGGGCGGGTTATGATGCTTTTACTGCAACCCCTAAATCATGGAAAGTGATGGTGTTCAATGATTAGGATGATGAAGCTGACGTGACCTTTGCAAGGGTGTTGTTAGACGGTGATTGCTCACTTTAATGTGCCATTGGATCTATGGTGTCAGATGGTACGTGGGCAGAGGGTGTGTGTTTGTAAACTGCTTCAAGCTCAGATCCAATAGATCTTGAATGGAAAAAACCAGTGGTAGAAAGATGGACAGATATTTTTTTTGTCTAGTAAAAAGTAGGATCAGAGGTGTGCACTGTGACAGAAAACAAATGCTGTGGTAAGTGATTAATCGTTGAAGTAACTTTCAAAACGAGAACAAGTCGACACTACACAACGCTGTTGTTGGATATCAAGACTTAATCAGAACAGCATAATGACAATATTTTTCCACTGATTTATACTCATTACACCCATTAAGAACGAGTGCTCATGAGAATAACAAGAAGAATCAAAGACGATTAAGAAAGCTCACTCTCCTGCATATAAAATACCAGTTTCTTGAAAAAGTTAGTTCAATATAACTTTTTTGAAAAGTTTTCAAGTGGCTTTGAAACCCAAAGGGAGGCGCGGTGAATATAATTTTACGATGATTAACTATCACAACAACAATCGCTTTTCAAATGGGGGGATATATCACATACAGGAAGGGAAGTTCGTATGGATTTCCCAGCCAGGTAGCAATGTCAAACGTTAAAGTCCACCTGTATGGTAAACAGAAAGGTGGCCCGCTGATAAGAGCGGTGAAAAAAGCAAAGCTATGAAAGTGAGAGGCAAATAAACTCAGAAAGATGTGAGTCGACGGCTAGAAAGCCCAGACATACTTTGCCCCCCGTTATCGGCCCGCGCAGATGTGCCTCAGCCTTCTCTGCAGCACTCCCATTCGCCACATCCATCACAGAAGTGCACCTTGGGAGATTGAGAGGATGGTGCAAGCGCCAAACCCACCATCTGCCGTCGTTTAGAAATAAATGACAGGCCCAAACCTAGTGGGAGCCCGTCTCATTCCACTGCCAGCGTTGGTGCGGTGACGGGTCCGCCCAACCTTCCTTTTTCCCTGAAATCGATGTGTGAGACCCCTGCCAGTCATGCTGGAGTGTGCCTCGGAGAGAGACTTGGAGTGGATTTGGTTGGTGAAGCACAGCCCTTTACTCAGGGGAGCGGGCAGGTGGAACAGCGTGGTGAAACCAGCTGTCTCCCCACTGATTACAGCAGCCAACATGGAGAGCTGGAGAACTCATAGGCTCATGGTGGATCGGACTGGAAAGCAGCTCCACTTTGTTTGATTAGAGCTTTATTGATGAGCTACAGATAAAGACACTATCAGTTATAACAAGCTGGGAGTTTTATGGACTGTCTGTCTGCAGGCGGCACTTTTATTCCAATGTACTCTTACTAATTGATATTTCGCACGCATATAAAGCAACTTGTGCAAGTCTACTCCAGAAGGAAACAAAGCTGTGCAATTTAACAGTTTTCCCAAGGTAGAGATTAAGGAAAATTAAGTAGTTAAGTGAACCAAATGGACAATCCAGCTACTGTGTGAGTGATAAATGAAGCCACAGGAATCATAAAACTAACACACAGACACAACCCTCATCAGGGTGAAAAACTACAGCCTGAATATCATTTGCTTAAAACACAAAAACGCCTTCCCCCTCGTTGTCGTTAATCTCCCCGAGGATGATTTCCTGTAGCTTCTCTTTGCCAACTGTAAGAACAGGGAAAGTACTACTTCACTGAGTTCTCGTACGTGACAGCTAATATAAGTTTGGCCCCAGAACTGAGACGGGAGGTAGACTTTATTAATTTCATGGATTTGGAAATGAGCCGTGGTGATAAGGCTATCACTCTCTTATCTGGGGATGGCGGGGGCGTAATTAAGCCGATAGCCAGCAATGATGAAGAAGTGGTTTGAAAAAAAGCCTTGGGGATACGAGGGCGGAATCTGCAGGGCTCGTTTACCAGAGGGATGATTAGATTGGCACTTAATTGCCACCTTTTCTATTTTTAGGGTGGGAGGTTTTCTTATGAGGCTTGCTCCCCTACTTCTTCGATTTTCTTTTTTTTTTCTGTGTGGTCAAGGTCAGTTTAGAGAAGGTTCGATTGTCAGATGTGCTGAGGTTAAGTCACAGTGGTTTGTTAGATTGGGGGGGGGGGGGGGGTCCACTTCCCCAGCCGGTTGAGGAGATGTGGGAGATTGGGGTCAAGAGTAGGTGGACGTCAGTGTGATAGCCGAGCACAAGACTGAATGTTTGCTATAAATGGCTCCAAAGTTTCATCTCTCAAACTTTAACAAGAACCTCAAACTCTGATAATTGTTTTTGCTGCAACAGACCAGGCTTACCAATCAGCTGTTATTGATTCTCACCTCACTGTCTCACTGCACCATAAAATCCCAACTCAAAGCCTGGATCCTCTAAATCCTATTTCACATCTGATAATGACCTGCATAAGACCCTGTGGAGATTCACGACTGAAACTATGTACACAAGAAAACGGGCAGATGTGCATAAGTCTCATTTCCGCTCGCAGAGTTAGTCAGAAAAGGCTGAAGATGCTCCTTTAATAAGTTACTGTCTGAGGCACATAATCACAAATGGCACAGAAAAGAAAGATGGAAACGAAGATTGTGAATCTGAGGCAGTCACAAACTCCTGTTTTAGCCTGAATTTCATTTACTGGGACAAGAGACGTGTTAATTAGGCTAAAGTTGTGACTAAAATAGTATGAAACAGTCCACAGAATGCCTCACAATATAAAGGACAGTAAACAATGATAAAGGAAACACTGAGGACACATTCACTGCTATTTCTGCTGGTGTAAAGCTGCAATTCATTTTTATGTTGAAAATTGCATTGATAATAATAATGACTGCTGGGGCAATTCAATTTATTTTATATGCTTACTTGCTTTGCTCTGGAAACCAAATGAGAAAGGAACGCGTGAGGTGCACATAAATACCATTTAATGTGCAGGAAATGGCGCACATATGGATTTTCTGTGTACACATTATTTATGCATCTGGCTCCAGATCCACTGGACCACAGCATCTTCCAAAGAAGATAGTTTAGTATTATGTCTGCAGTGGCTGAGGTCCAAAATCTGCAGCACAGAGAGTGAGAATTTAAATGGCTATACTCTCCGCTAACAGTTATATTACTGTCAGGGTAATCAAGAGAGGGGCAGGAGAGCTGCCCAGAGGCCAGCAAAGGTGGCTGCACTGGACAGATGTCAGGCATGAAAATTGTTAACTATTAAAATGAAAATATGTATGTTTTCCTCTTCACTGGACATGGTTTCTTGCCAGGAGCAGCGGTGGTGACGGTCGCTTACTGAGAGCTGTAGCCATCAGTGAGATTACAACATATGAGGCTATAATACCCCTTTCACAGTGGTACATCTTCAAGGCAGGCTGGACTCTACAGCTTTCTGAAAGTGACACGACAGGCCGACTAGACTGGGGCTAACTGGTTAGCATGCTTATTTCAGTCGTGTAAAATGAGTGATTTGAAACAGAGACAAATCAAGAGCTAACATGGACATAGTGTTGCTTTCCACCTTTTCCGCATTTTGGCATTTGCACTTGAACATTTCAGCTAAAATGCAGCATGGCTTTGTCAATGTTGACACCTCAACATTCAAGGCCAAAAAAGTTTCTCAACAGAGAAACAGAGTAAGAGGTGAATTTGTTTGGGGACTACAGTATTGACACACATTTGGTGCTTGTATTTGCAGCAGTAGGGCTGGAGGACCACATTAAAATAAACTACAGTATCTTTCATTATTATGGAAAAATGTGTGACTTAAATGCAACAGTGTGACTCACTGTTGTGTTCTTAATACATTTTGAACAACAATGGAGCTCTATGGCACAAAGGAATAAGCTGTTTTCAGCTTCAGCTACACAGGCAGTGAGTCTATTGGATCATTGTTGGTTTTGGTCTTTTCATGGGATTTGTTCACTATAAGATAAATATAGCATAACACCAGTCTTATCCTTAAAATGTCACAGCCCCAGATGTTGTATTTGCTTTTTACACTAGGTCTAACTTTGGCTGTGCTGCAGCTGTGTGTGAAAATTAAACCTTCGTGCTCGTCCTTGAGTGCAGTGGGGTTTTTTTCTTCAGGAATTTTTCTATCCTCGGAGAGCAGTAAACTTCGATAGAGTGACTTTACCTGTCCACTAAGATATGTCTACACAAGGTGAAGCAATGCTCAAAACTAATGAAGACCTTTGTGCGAGGCAGATTTGAGAATATTCCTCTGGTGGCCCCTGACACTCATGATACCTTCCAGTGTAAACATCCCAGCCTGCAGAAAGGGGCTGCAAATTGGCAAAGCCTGCCTGTAAAACCATAATCCCTGCTCCTTCGACAGACGCACGGGAGAATAGAGTGTTATCACCCTGGTTGACACACTCCTGTGTTTTCTCCCAGCATCCTCGGGGGTTTATCACTCCAGCATTTCATTCCATTATCCCGAGCACACCGGGGCTGTCCTCGGAGCAGGGGAACGAGACGACTTGTCAGGGTCGCAGAACAAAGAGGGAGCATGTCGAGCAGCGGATTAGACTGGGAGGAGAAGTGTGGGGCTTCGGGGGAGGGAGGAAAAGGAAGAGAGGGATGCAGGAGGAGAGGAAACGTGAGGGAGGGAAGCATTGAACATGGGAGAGTATAGGGAAAGGAATGAAGGAGAAAGAGAGACAGAGAGGGGAGCAACTTTTCCCTCACATCTTTGTACCTGATGAAACTCCCGCTCTGCATTCACAAAACCGACTTCATTTTTATCTTCTACACATTTATATGCCACGTACAAAACAAGGAGATGAAGAGAAGTGTTATTTCTCTACTAATTCTGTTGTGCGCAGAGCATCCTGTTGGTTTTGATCTGTGCACCACGAGAGGAGGACTGACAAAGAAAGATGAGCTACAGAGGGAGGTGTGAATGAATGCCAAGTGAAGACAGCAGGAACACAGCTGATGGACTTAAATGGGCCTTTTTACAACCATAAGTTGATTTGTTTAAACTCCTCTGTATAATTGACTTCCTGTCTCACCTAAAATACCTCTGCTTCAGTTCTTATTATGACCTAAATATTCAACAGAAACAAGAGCACTTTAAATATATCAGTCTGTCGCTGCTGTAACGACACTATGTAATGTTGCTGTAACAGATGATTTTTTTTCCCACCACTGATTAATCAGCTGATTATTCTCGAATTAATCAAGAAAATGAAGTTGTAAGTAAATAGACAAGAAAAATATTAATTAGAGATGTCTAGATACTCAGGTAATTATTAGAAAAGATAATATTCAGCTAATATTTGCAAAATGAACCACAATGGCAGCAATTTTTTGTCAATTTAGCTTTAAGGAAATAGTCAATCAGATCAATCATATGATTAACTGACTAATCAGTTCAGTTCCTTCCTCGTGTAGCCAGGTTGCCCATTCACAAACCTGAGCTTATTCAGCTCTCTGTGGTGATTCAGATATGCCTTTTAATGTTGAACCTGACTGTGAGATGATACTTTAAATTTAAATTAGTCAGCTCGGTGTTGGTCGTCGATCTAAATTTAAAATTGGACTTTAGTTTTTAATTTTTAATGCGCATCATTCAAGCAGAATTTAAAAATGTTCTTTGAAGTAGTTACAAGAGCCAAGCTGCAAAATTTCACATTAATGCACACGTGGAGCATATTGTGATCCATCTATTTCAGATGATCAGGATGTTTCTCATAGTCAATCAATGGCTCACTCAAGCAAAGCATCCTGGAGACGAAGACCTAAAACCACAGCAGATTACTAATATCTGTATGCACACACACCCACACACACCCCACACACACACACACAGGTGACACATCATCCCACAATACATCCTGAAAGCTATAAGGCGCAGACAAGCGCACGTGGCAACCCCTAGATCCCACACTTCATTACGTGTCCAGCCATCCCTGACTGGAGTAAATCGATGCAGGATAATAGCCAGCGCCCTCGCTCCTCCATCACTCCATCTCCCCCCTCTTCCATCCCACCATCGCTCCATCCATCCACCCTGTCCTCCTTCTTTACTACCATCCATTCATCGCTGTTTCTACATCCACTCATTCTCCCCTTTTACTTCCATCTCTTCTTTCCTATTTTTCCCCCCGACCCGTGTGCTCCCTCCATCCAACCCAATATCTTCACATCACCCCCTCACTAACAGCTGCTCCAACCCTCTCTCCCCTGCTTCCATCCCCTCTTTTCCTCCGCATCTCACCTGTCTGTTTTCATCACTGCTGTGGATCATTCCTCTTATCAGGCGCGGGGCCTGTAATACTGCTGTCGCATATAACATGTCTGTTGTGATCACTGACAGCTTGGCCGTGCTGCAATGACAGTAACAGGGATAATAAGCTCATTTTGCATGCGGTTTCGTGTCACTTCTGTCTGTCTGGGCTGCTTCCTATAATTTAGGTCTGTTGCATCTCTGGGGAGAGAGGTGTTATTAGTCTGTTGAGGATTGGCCAGGGTGTTTAAAAATTCCATTTCGTTAAGGGTGCTGGCTTCTGTGTGAGCGGAGAAGTTGCTGCAGATACAGATCCACTTTCTAAAGGCTACATTACCTTCACTGAACAATCTACACTGATAGCAAGAGAGGTATAAAAGCCATGGCAACGGTCAAAGTTTTTGCAATTCTTCAAACTAGCTTTGCTTTGGAAATAATTTATTGTGGTTAATGGGCCACTGCTGGCTTGTTGCATACAATTAAAGCTGTGATCCATTATCGCAAAAAAACAACAAAACAGCCTGTCGTGCTACTTTATTTCATGAGGTCATGAAACATTTGAACTAAGGAACCCAATCTGCAAAATGTAGTCGGAAGAAATGGATGCCATTATTGGAGCTTTTGTTTGTGTGTTGTTGTATTTTAAGCATATTTAGCAACTTTGCAAGATGTTTAAATGACCCAAGTTGAACAGTGGTACTTTAAGAGGCCATGTTAACAAAAATGTTTCTTTCAACTATGAAAAAGATGCTGGGGTTTTTTTTAATGCAAGTGCAGTATTGTGTATGTATGCATTATAAACTAATACAAAATATGAAAGTGCTCACTTCATGTCTATATCATTTGCAGTGGGAAAGAAACAACTTCACTTTCTGCTGTCAGTTGATGCAAATACTCAGAAACACTGAATAATTAATAATTAAACTTTAAACAACGACTTGATTTGGGATTTGCAAGATTTTCTGTCGACTAAACAATGACAGTGGTTTGAAAGGAGGGGGAAAAAAGATGCATGAAATATTCAAAGAGCTGTGATATAGTCAGACTGGAGAAAGAGCAGGAAGACGGCTCTCTGAGAAAAATCGGAGATCAAAGACCCCGAACCTCCCTTGCAATATTTCACACATTTAGGATGCAAAACATTCCTGTGGCCTGAATCAAAGTGTGATACGTTTGCAAAAATCGGTCTTGGTGTACTTGGCTCCACACAATAGAGAATAGATAGATCACGCAATTGAAAAATGTGAAGCATTGGCAGACGTCTGAAAACCTGAATGTTAATGTCAGTGTTCAGTTATTAATGTCCTTGTGCTCAGTAATAAATAGACAGTGAGGCAGCATGAACAACACCAGGACCCTGAAACTGAGCCGCGACATGAAATTCAACCATCATTAATTTTATTATCTACACTTCCAGTTTTCCTGCTTTGATGTGTAGAAATGTCCTCTGTGACAAAGGCAGATAGACTAACATCTTTTAGTCCTATTCTGGACTCCAACATAGCCCCACTCCCCTTTTAGGATCACACTTTAACCATTTAAAAAGCATCAATCAACCTATTTTTGTTGATGTATCATTGTGAATATTCTTTAATTTGCTGAATCAGTTGTGTTGGTGTTTAACGTTATTGGGTTTGAAGGTGCCAATATTCTCACTTTACCCACAGAGATGTGTCAGAGCTGTCAGGACTGTATAATGTTCCAGAAATTGTGACTCTGAATAACAACTAGGAGTCTGATGTGAACACGCCTGCGAACTCAACTGTTCACAGTTACAGTCTGGACAATATGATGTCAGCGCGGCATGAAAATCAGGTTGTCATTGTGATGTTTGGCTGCGTATGCTCTGACAGAGCTGCTAGCACTACTTTTGTAAATCTTGTGTAATTGGACCTTTCTCTGAACCATATGGTGATGATTGATTGGCTTATTATACTTATATTAGAAGTAATGTAACACGTAGTTAACCAGAAGTTGAAATTTTCATCCCAAGTGCCAATGCTCAAATATTTACTTACTTACTCCCCCGGGGTGTGCATGCCTGAACTTAAACCATCTGTCCACACTGCGTGCAGCTCATGATATCACTCACTGGGTCTCTAAGTGCTGTAGCTAATATTTGGTGACGGTAAAGCCATGTATGAGTATTTCTGTAGCAGCGACTGCAGGTCAGAAAAGTCCATTAGTTCTCCACAGTCTGGACTAGATGGTGGATTTTTATCACAAGCAGACATCATCTCTGTGGAGAGAAAAAGTTGTCTGCAGCTGAACTGTTGAGCAATATTTCCCATTAGTGCATCATGTGATGAGCAGCACACATGTATTACCTCATTTACTGCCTAGAGTCTGCAACAACACTGATTCCTACAGCTGGCAGCTATCAGCTACCTCCAATCAGCCAGCACATTTCCTAACAATGTGAACACTATGGCCGTCTGGAGGAGACGAAACATTCAGATTTCCTGTGTAAAGTCTGCAGAGAGCAGAAATCTGATGAAGTGTAAGAACATCTCTGGAAATAAATGAAGGCGGAGATGGAAGCACAAAGTCAATCAGACTGCAGAAACTCAACACTCAGCTTGGACGTTAACAACGTAGCTCGTGATTTATTTGTAATCGCCAGTCAGACAATTTTTCAAAACGAAAAGACTGCAGGATTGACACTGACATCTGCTTTGTCAAAATCTGAGTGCGTTACTTCTACAGCTGTTGGAAAGCTGCTGCTTTCTTGTCACAGGTAATGACAAAAAATGACAAAAAAAAACAACAAACAAACACGTGTATGACTCATCAAGAGTTAATCCGAGCCATCTACTGTAAAATTCAACAGTAAATGCCAATGACGACAACAACAAAAAAGAGGAGACAGTGGCTCTGCATGTGCCATATTGCATGTGCCATACTGAAGGTAGTGACTGCTCCAATGTGACCTCATAAAGTGACAAAAGTTTTGATGCCTGTTTTAAGGCTCATTTTGTGAATACATGCTGCATTAACTGTGTTTTCATTCTTTCACAGTATTTACACAGTGTGTAGAGCTGCTTTATAATCACAGGAGACTTTCACTTTCTACAATATGGCCCCTTTAATTAGAAAGTCAATGCCGATCCAGTTGTCACTCCCAAAAACAAAACAAAAAACTTATCTCAAAACTTAAAATGAAACTTTTGTAGAGTCAACCTGAGAATCAAATATTCATTATCTCACCATAAGAGCAAAGCGTGGATCAGTCACACTGATGCTAACAAGGGTGATATGAAGTAGATGTAACCGAGGGTGAGGCAGAGCAAACACTGCGGCAGCAGCTGCTCTCTGCAGTACAACCATTAAGACGGGAGGAGGCAACGCTCGTAGGGGGAGGCGCGTAATGAATGTGCATTGGTGGCACTCCTCAACATCTGCGCACCCCAAAGCCCTGCCATGCCTTCACCCCCTTGAACATGCACTCAGCTTTCACCACAGTTCTTTTTTTAACCGAGGCCTGTTTCTTTGTTTGCTTCATGTTTACTTTGCTTTAAACCGTGTGTGAAACTGGGGGCGACATGGAGGAGGTGGAGGTGTTGGAAAGTTAAAACTCAAGAGATAGAGACGGAGACAGAAAGGCAGGGTAGTCAGGAGTGGGAGGATCGGAAGAGCATCCCCATCCCCCTCCCTGCCTCCTCCCCGCCTCAGCCCTCCACCCCCTTACAACTTTTCTTTGGGGGCTTCTTATAAACCAACCATCTATCTCCATTATGCCCCCGAAATTGCTATTTGTCGCTTTGCGGGGAAGAAATAATCAATATGTCTTGTGGGGGCAGCGAGCGCATTAGAGGAAGCAAATTGATGTCTCTCGCCCCAGCGCTCCTCACCCAGCACACTGCACCACAGCTAATGGGAAACCTCGCTGGCTGGCAGACAGGGAGCCAAAGTGTGTGTGTGTGTGTGTGTGTGTCTGTGTCTGTGTGTCAGTGCACATGAGTGAATGAATGAGCGAGTGGTCAGGCAATGGGGAATTTGTTAATGCAAAGTGAATGCCAGTGTTTGTGTGCTCATGTGTTTGTGTGGGTGCAGGCAAGTGTGCATGCAGTCAGTGTGTGTGTGCGTGTGTGTGTGCATGTGTGTGTCCTGTCTGTTTGTGTGTGTCCAGTACCGACACAGCCTTATCTCTCACAGCCATCCGGTTTTAGGTCTTTGGGCTGTCAGAGGCAGATAGCCCTGTCACTACCGCAGCATCCCCTTTCCCCGAGAGCCTTGAAGGCTTCCTATGCCGACTGACACTTCCAGAAAATCCCCACCTGATAAGTGCATTGCAGACGGACGTGACTCGCCCACTAGTCTATCTCCCCTGTCTGGGCTTTTATTCCATTACACTTCTCTATCGTCCTCGATCACAGGGCCGCGAAAAGTAAACATCCCTTTCCTGATTTTTGTAAATGTAAATGCTACTTTTTCATCCGAACGAGTGCCTGCACCTTCCTTTTGCAATCTGCAGGCAAAACAAATGTAGAAAACCCAGCAGTCATAGTGAATGAAATCTGGGACCTGCAACCAGCCTGGTTCTTGTATCTGGCAACACTGTGGGACCAAGTGTGTCTACTACATACATATTCATATGTTTACAACTTGGTGCTTTTACTCAGAGTGTGGAAGCTCCCTCTTTAATCCTGTTTCTCATACTTGGTGTTTTTTTTACTTTACACATAAATGTTTCTTCTTTAATTTATTCATTCCCGTCTCCTCAACATGTTCTTAATATTAATTAAGACAATGTGAATGCTGAAGACAAACACGTGTCGGCAGATCAGACAATTAACATTTTTGCATTTTTGTTTGTTAAGTTTTCACCTGAAAATATGTAACTACTGGTTCCAGTAGTTCCTCTCAAATGTGAATGTCTTGGGTTATTTTTCTGTTACATTTCATTGTAAATTGAAAAATCTGTTGTCGTATAATGGAATATAAAGTTATTTTATCTATACCGTGCTGTGTCTCACCACAGTTTTGATCACATCACAGATTTCCTCTGGAGCTCAAGTGAAATGACAGAAACATAAATTTTCATTGTTTTAGCATCAGACTTTTTATTTGAATTCATACTTCTTCTCATCATATATGCATTTATTTCTGAGTGGTTACGAAAATGAAGATGACAAAAGGCTGGATTCAAGTGTCTGTCCCTGCCTCTTATTCACAGGTCCACAGTAAATGTACAAGTGACACAATGGAGGCAGCAGCCGCAGAACGTCACTGTCATGCCATTATAATATGAAAAATGAATATGTGACTAGTGTGACTGATACTGTGAAAGTCAAGAGAATAAATTCAACTTTCTGTCATTCTTTCATAACCTAACCCCCCCCCCCCCCACACACACACACACACACACACACACACACACACAAAATCAATCTCTGGCTGTGTCATCACAGTGCTCAGATGGCTGTGTCTCATCTCAGACACAGGATGGGGGGCGTCGCAACAGGATTCTCGATTATCCATTTATTTGCTGCAGAGGGCATTAGGGGCCTGTCAATCCTCATTTACCCAGACTGCACTTGCACAAAAAATAGAGCCATGACCACACACACATTTGACGTTGACTACTATGTAAAAAAAAAAAAGAGTCCATATTGCGATTTTTACTTTTCCTGTCTAGACTTTTTTCCTGTCCTTCTTCTTGACTGACAGATTTGTGGGATAAGGATGATGATCTATAGTTTGCTGATGGTCAACAAATAATATGAAAAGTACAAATCTAACAGTGTGGAAGTCTGTCTCTACATATTCTCATCATGAGCTCCTGTGAGACTTACAGACAGGACATTTGTCAGGAACTATTTTCAGCTATGGACTAGGCTAATACACACTGGTGAGTACAAGCAGCAGGACAGCCTATGTGGGTTAACTTAAAATAAACTACAGTGCCCAGATTCATTGTAATTAAGGAGCATAGCCAGCAATGTTGCTCTATGGCAAAATGGAGTAAGTTACATGAGGCTTATGTTGGATCTGGTCTTTCACGGCATAAGAAAAATACAGACATATAGGAACTGAAACATTTACTGGCAGAAAATATCATTGTGTGTATTTTTGAGGCCATTAGCTTTTGCAGCATTCATCCTTTTTCTTTATTGTGGTGTCTTTTCTCTGAACTGCACTTCCTAGGGATCACCTGTCAGTCACGCAGTGCCTCTACTTCTGTTGTCTTTCTGTTTGGATTTTTCTCCTTTGATAAACTTTCTGTGTGGAGTTTTCCTGTTCCCTCCAGGTGCTCCCATTTCTCCCACAGTCCAAAGGCAAACAGGTTTGGTTAATTGGACGCCTTAAATTGCCTCCGTGTGTGTGAATGGGCCTTTTGATTTGCCGTGGTAGTTCAGTCACTGTTTTCAACATGATAAACACACAATAGTTGATTGATGTATGAGGTTTCAGCATCATTTACATATAACCTAATCTCCAAAATACTTTAAAGTGGAATTCATTAAAAGTTGGATGAATATCTGATGACAGCAAGTAAATAAATGACCATGCGACCAGTTTGTGCAACATTTTATGTTATATTTTTTATATTGTGACTGTTTTTAACTGCATTCATTAACTTGCTCTTGGTAGACTGCTGCTACCATAGTCAGGTTTGTTTTTAGCATAGCAGCTTAGCTGTGGTCCTTTGTAGTTATGTTGTGTTGCTTTGGTCTTTATGTTGTTTATGTCACTGTTGTGTTTGAGTTCATCTTGCATACTCTTAAATGTTTCTGATTTTATGACAAAGCACTTTGTCAACCTTGTATTTAAAGGTGCTACATGCTATATAGATTAGCATATAGCATGCTAAAGTTTGAGTCATCAGTGGGCGCCAGGGGCCCCATATGCAGAGGCTACAGTCCTTGCTGCAGTCGGCCCCGGTTTGAATCCCGCTTCGTACGGCCCTTTACTGCATGTCATTCCACCTTTCTCTGTCTCTCTCATACTGTACTCAAATAAAGGTGAAAAAGCCCCCCCCCAAAAAAAGAAACATGGTCACATGGCCAATGGCATCTGTAAATGCTGACTAGTGAGGGACTACAGCTTTTAAATGTGTTGTTATAACATGTGATAAAAGGGTTCAACAATTGACAAAGGAGGATTTTAGCATTTTTGAACCAAAGTATTTCTGTGTTATGTGCGACTCTGCAGGTGGAGGAAACCTGCTCATTGTTCTCCAAACTCTCCATCCCACTATAAAAACCTCTCTATGGTGTCTCCCACAATGTGACACAACAGTGTTATAGAAATAATTCCACTACCAGCTGCATGTGACAAACATAACAATTGTGCAGCGCCGCAGGTTAATTCACAGCTTTGATGGATGCTGAATCAAGGCTGTCGCTGCAAGCACACAAGAAACCATGGCAATTAGAAAAGCCCTGTGTGTGAGAGTTGGCTGCTGCATGCACCGCTGGGCATAAATGAGTCTAGCAGCCCGGGCAACGTAGGCAGGGCTTTAACACAACACCGTAGACACGCCTAAGACTCCCATTGTGCCTCTCGCTAATCCATTTCCACCCTAACAAGCTGCTGCCTTCGAACCCAGCCATCCAACCACAAGCCTGTCCACCGTCTGCTGGGTTTGGTGCAGCTCCAGTATTCTGACTTTCAGCAGCCATTTTAAGCTCTCACTGGCAGCACTCACCCTCCTCTATGTTGAAACAAAGCTGTAACGTTTCAACATTGAAGAGCTGCTGTTCTACTGTAGGCCTACTTGTTTGAATGCAGGCAGTCAAAGTGGCCAGCTGTGGTTTTTATTGAGTGTGCAGTTGTTAATCTGGTGTTTATTTTTATTTTTTTTTTAATCTGTGCATCAAAACTGAGCCTCTGGCATCTAATAGAGTAAGAATACATTTCAGATTGGCTGATGAAGCATAGAAGGGAAGGATAATCAACATCAGAAAAGGCAGACTATAGTATCATACTCCTTTTGTCCAATCAGAACAAGGAGAAGTCCTCAGCATCACCTTGAAGTTTTATTATTTTTCTCCCTCATCGACTGCATTTTGATTACTTCTATAACCTCCAGATATTCAGCACAGGAGACTTTTTTCTTTACCAACAGAGGTAAAGAAAAATAGCCCTTTAGTTCTGTGCTAATAAAGCAGCCGAGGCACCACAGAGAAATCAACAGTGCATTTTCTCTATTGAGCTGAAAATTGTTGAGGCACTTGAGCAGCACTTCTTATTGTCCTCGCAGCTGCGAACATTACCTCAGGTGAAAAGAGCTGAGTAGCTGACAAATAAACAAAATTAATAAGAACATCTGAAGCCTTCTTGTGTGTGTGAGAGTGTTTTAAATAACACTTCTTGTTGCCATGTTGGGAGACATGAAAGAGCTTTAGTTTAGTAGCGTCTACAACTTTACTTTATTTTAATTTTTTTTTTGTTGTTGTTTTCTATCTTTGCCCGATTGCACATCTTATCCCACCTGTTATCAAGGTGACAAACTTCTCTGTGAGCGCCGGCGCACGCCCGCACAAGAGACATCGGGTGTGATGAGATAAAATGATATCGGGGAGATGACAGAAAGTGATTTCAGAGGCGTGCAGGAGGGAGCAGCTTCAGGTGACTCAGCTTGACTGAGGTGTCTGCTAAATGTGAAGTCTTTCAAATCCGTTCTCTCTCTCATCTTTTCTGCCTTTCTTCACTGTGATCTGTGTAATAAGGTATCAAAATAATCTCTAAAAAGGCAGGTTCATTGAAATATTCAGAGCATCTGGGGTAAAAAGAACTACAGTTTATCAATGAAATGAATGAATATGGGACTTGTTGGCATTAAAACATAAACATTACAATATGTTTGTATTTTTTTCTGCCCTAAATCAAGTTTCTAGCACGTGTTGCTCCAACAGGGGTGAATAGGGACTATTAGGGACTATTTTTTGGTGTCACAGGTAGAAGGATATGAATAGTAAGTATAATGTACATGGGAAATATATAATGTGTAGTTTGGCTAATTTAAGGAAGATGAAGACTTGAAAAACGTTTCATTGATGGTGGCGGCCAGTCCAAGTCAGTGGTTGTTGCTATTACAGTGTTAGTGTTTTATTCATGCACAGTGTTTGTATGGCTGAAACTCAGTGATGTTAAAGGTAGAGTCTGTAGGGTTTTACTAAAAAACTAAATACAGATTCATACAAAAGAAATCCTGCTGAATGGTGACTGTGTCTGCAGAGCTCCACCCCCTTTGCCTGGATTTTGATGTTTTGGTTTAGACGGGACGTTTCTGGGCGTTGTACCGTGGGTCGGTGTGTTTTCCACAGGAAATGACAAAGCACAGGTGAAGTTGGGCGTGTGGAGTTGTGAGCTTGTATAAAACACAGCGACTGCACGCAGTCAAGCCGGGAGAAATGGCGGACACACACTAGTGAAGAAAAGGAAGGCCTGCCCTGCAGTAGCTCGGCCTGGGTGGAGCCATGTGGTGCCCACAGCCCCTTTAGCTCAGCCCAGGTGGCTCGGCCAGGGAGCCTGACTCTCCAGCACTTCACTTGGGCTGTATTTCCTTTTCTTTGCTGCTAGCCTATCCACCATTCTCCCAGCTTGACGGCATCCGGTCTCTGGTTTGGTGGTTTTAGCAAATATTCAAAGGAGAACTTTGAAGTGGAGGAGGGTTCAGTGTGAACAGCAGTTGAACATGGGTCAGTCATGCCAACTGTTGACAGGGGCAGGGGCGTGTACAGTTGAGCCCAAGAGGAGGATTTGAGTGTTTACAAACAGCAAGGAACAAACCCACCGAGTCTACCTTTAAATGACTCTGTTAAATCAGTAAGTTTCTGCTGTGAGGAAATGCAAATGAAACGGTGCAGTGCCGCTGAAAACGAAGAGGCGTTCGAGAATTACATTAGTGGTATTTTCTGGCCTTCTATTTAAAAAAAAAAGTGACTCATATTCGGGCTTAAGGTAATATACAGATAATGATTTAAAATTAGATAATAAAATGGAAGCGGCTGAGTTTTAAATTGTATTTCCTGCACTTGTGGAGCAATTTGGCTTCTCTCTTTAAATTCAAATGAGCTGAGACAATTTGTGTGCCAGATGTTCACAGCCGACTGATGTAAGACGTAGAAAGGATGTGTGTGCTGTGCTTGGATACAGCTGAAGCATGGTTGTATAAATGTCCTTTACTCTGGTTTTAGCTTGAAATCTAGTCAGTGATGGGTTGCAATATCCCTTTACAAAGCTCATTTATTCTTGTGTCTTTGTCTTCTTCAACAAAAATGAAAAATATAATGTGCAATTCTTTATAAACAATTGAAGAAGTCAGGAAAATAGTCGTGTCCTGAACTAATATCAGAGTGTTAATTTGATTTCTGCAACATATTTTTGCCTCAGATTTCACAGCTGCTCGTGCGTCTCCAAGCCCCTCGGTGTCAGTCTGTTTAAAGTAACTGCTTCTCGGTACAAAGGCAGACACAGTGAATATGAACTGAATAAACTCCAGACAATGAAAAGGCAGCACATCAATAACTGCTAGGCTGGGCTTAGCAGGGGGGCTTATTGGTTTAATTCTCAAAATACACTGAGATGGGAGACTGCATAAGAACAAACAAGTGAAGAGGGTGTTTGTACGTGTTTATGTGTGTCTGCCATCTTTTTCAACACGTACAGCAGGCCTAGTGCAAATATTAGCACTGCATCTATTGGGAAGCAATCTGGCTGTCACCATATTGTTGGGTTTTCTTTTTTTTGTGTGCAGAAGCTTCAGTAAACAGAGCTGAGCAGACACTGAATGCGGCCTCTGTTGTTTTGCTGCTGTAGGAGAGGTTGTACTGGTAATGAGCAGTAAGTTCAATGGCTTCCATCCTTACTGTCGCTGTGCCTCGGCTGACTTGTGCAGCGTACTGGAACAATGGCATCATTTGTGTGTTGTTTTAGTTGAATGTCATTTTGTTTAGAGTGCAAGCACAACAGCACAGAGGGTGGCACGTTGGAGTAATCCCATTACTTATTTGTGGCAGCTAATCACCTCCTATGTTTGTTTTTTTTAATTTGTGCAACCTGTTTTTATTATGTTTCATTGTTGTGCTGTTATTGCCTCATCGGTCTTTACATTTATTGCATTTAGCAAACAAATATGATCAGGTAAAGTGATTTCATTCAGCAGCAAAATGATGATCTTAGACTTAACTGTAAAGACTGTACGTATCAAGTGTGAAGAATCTGAATAACTAGGATGTTTAATGCCAACACATACACATCTAATGTCTTTGTGGCATGCACCAATGCAGCAATATATCACACGCACGCACACACGCACACACACGAGGGACATCTGGGTAGAGCTGTCTCTGTAGTCTTGCCCTTTTGATCAGATGACTCTCCCTCAGTGATAATGTGAAGCCTGTATCTTAGGCAGGAGCGCTGACGTCTATTAGATCTATAAATCATGTTAGCTGATGGGTGAGAGGGGTGGTGGTGGTGGTGGTGGTGTGGGTTGTGTGTGTGTGCAGTGAGAGCTCAGGGTCGTAAATCTCATTACCTGAGACTGCTGCCGACCCCCCCGCCACCTCACCCCATCCTCAATCTCTCCCATTATCAGCTGACCTTGACCGCCAACGCAGACACTTACACTCAATCAGGGCTGCAGAGGGTGTGTGTGTGTGTGTGTGTGTGTATCTCTAGGCGCATGTGTGTTTACCTGTCACATTTGTGTCATGATATTTGGAGCTCTGTTCTCTCGTTCCCTATCTTAAATGATGCTCTGGGAATTTTTTTTTATGGTATATATCAGTTTATTCTTGCTCCTGTCAAATTGCCATTGGTTTGCTTCCATCCAGCTTGTCTGTCGGGCTTAAAGTTAACACACACACGCATACACATGCACACACACACACACTTCCCTTTTAAATATTTGCATGTAATTTCTCTATCATTTACTCTGCTCAACGGAAAAACATGTCTCGTCCTTTTAATGTAAAATTAGCAGCACAAAACAGATGAGAGCACCTTTAAAAACCAGTAGTCCTGATTAATAAAATGATAAATTTTAAACAGAAATGACCTATACTGTGAACTTCAGGTAATGAGTTTTTCTCTTTTGAAGTATTGATTAAATCTCTCACCAAAGAAGAAAGTACGAACTTTTTCCTTTTTTCCCTCCTTTGTGCTGTGGCGACTGAACAGATTGCTTTGGTCCTTGGTTCCAGTTAGCCGAGTCGCTTTCCAAGCTTCTGTGAAATGGCTAATAAATACACACCTGTAAGCACATCATGGTTCATTTAAAGTCTAATGATCTCATGTAGAAACACAGACCTGTGACTGTGCGACACTCGTGCTTTAGCCGCCACCTGTTTGTCAGAGAGGACGAGGTGAGAATGAGAGATTTTGGACTGTTAACCTGATGTAAGGTCATTTTAAAAAGAGATAACAATAAAAGGCTTAGATTTAGGACTAAATAGAGGAAGTTTATCAGATTTTGTTGCCTAATTTTTAGGTCCCAGAAGCAAAAATGGCTAAATAATGTTATTAGCTATGCTAGCATCATGATCATGGATATCTCAGCAACTACTGGATAGTCCAACTTGCATTTCTGTGACACAAATTCATGTCCTCATCTCCATTTTTCATCCAGAAGTACAACCAAATACATAAAAGACTCAAATCTGTACACTACTTTGCTTTTTGCGCTAATTAGCACACGTTGGCTTGCTAAAATGCTAATTATGATAAACAATGGGTTTTACTTTACCCGCCAAATCAGTGTGTTAGCATTGTTAACATGCTAATGTTGTCTGTGTGAGTTGTTAGCATGACTGTCCATAATTTGTCCATATGAAAACTGTTTTTCACTTAAATTTATCAAAAAATAAATAAATAAATAAATGCAGTATCTTTTCATAGCTGTGCCAGTACTACGATAGCCTCATAATTAGGCTACTGTGTGGTGTTGGACTAACAGTCTTTTTTAAAACTTACACAACCTGCTTTTGGAAATCTACACTTAGATAGCTGTTTGGACCATATTTTGAAAATGAATTGGAGAGACAGAAAAAAAGAGGAGGCATATTCACATCCACATACTGTAATGACATGGCTGAGCTTTGCCAACTGCAGACTGCTATTGTGTGTTTTTATATCACAATAGAATAATGATGGTTTTTAGGAAAGAAATCATTCAGCTGAACTTGGAGTCATTTTCTGCAACACGTCTTGGCTTATAGAGCTCTGCCTATAACTTTACACCTGTTGACATGTTGGAGCTGCAATCGACATGGTCATGGACACAATGAGGATGAAATGGGAGCACAGCTGCCAACAACTACAACTCATACAATGGGAATGTTTCTTTTTTTGGCTGCTGCAGCCACATAAATTTGGCAAAACCTTGAGAAACAACAACAAAAAAGTATTGTCCAGGTCACGCAGGGTGAAATGTCTTTTTGTTGTGTAAATCGAGCCTGTGGCAGTGCCCTTGGTTTCTCTGATGGCTGTCTGAGATCTCCTACTGCGTTCTAACTACCAGCACCAGTGAAACAGACATAATGAATGTTAGACTTCCAAACAGTGTCAGGCGCTGCTTGCAGTCTTCATATCTCTCTGACTCTCTGTCTTTTGCCTGTTTCTCCCCTTCCGTCTTTCTATCGTTCCTTCCTTCCCTCCATCCTCCTCCACTCTTGCTCTGTATTTTCTTTGTGTTTCTTGCTCTTGTTTTTCTGTCTGAATCTCACACATTAAAAAAAAGACATTAGGCAACTGCACAAGACATTTTTGTCCCATTAAAAAACATCATTCCACATAATTTCATCCATCACCTAAGGAACATGGCAGTGTGTCCTACAGTATAATCAACTGTGGACTCTTTAAGAAACAGAAATGGTTTGACTACTGACACAAAAATCATTTCATTAGAATTAATCAAATTAAAAACAGCCCTCTGTAGAAGTGGTGATAATTCAGGCTGCAGCCTCTCTCTCTCTCTCTCCTTACATCATTTCCTCAACTCTCTCTCGCTGCTTCCTCGCATGCATCTTAATGGGTTTTCATGCCCGAAGCAGATTCAAGGCCGGAGCGGGAATCTGCTGCATTGTGGTATATCTGGCTGGTTCAATAATAACTCATATGACAACACTCTCAGCTATCACACAACCCCCAAACTGTCACTGTTCCAGCACTGTGCCTTTGAGTAGACAAGTTCACCCTGAATAATTCAGCCACAGTGAGTTCAGCGAGCAAGTTCGCCCAGAGGAAGTTCCTGAAAAGTACATCATGTCTGCCCTCAGGTCTGATTCATGGGACGGTGACAGGCTCAGTCATGTTTGATAGCAGCGGATGTGCACGGCAACTAATCACCAGTAAATCCAGGTGAATCACTCTGAGGTGGAGGACATGACCTGGGGCAGGAGGGTCTCTGTGGATTCACCTTCACTAACGAGGAGGCCCGATCTGAAACCATCTCTTTACCTGGGGCACAATATCTCAATAGTTACCAATGACAACAGTGTGCACAAGTGTATGTACAGAAAGATACACTGTAAAATCAAGTCTATATAAAAAATACTTGAAAAACAAAAGGCAACACTTCATTTGTGACAATTTAGACGTGATGTCACCGCACAGCACAGATCAATATAGGTGACTCTGAATGGTCTATATACAACGCTGATCTGATGATCTTTATGTTTAGTAGCCCTATGCCAGTCCCATCATGCATCAGCCAAATGCTTGGGTTCATGCCAATCACTCGTAACAATGCCAATTTAAAACAAACAATAACATTATCTCATTTTTTGTCATCTACATCTGACAGACACACACACACACACACACACACACACCCTAGTGCCCTGTTCCACACTGTCAGGCTCTCAGGACCACCTGAGGGTACCACATCATAGGTTTGTTTTTCCTGTATCTGCTCCATCAGAGAGTAGCAGGCCTCATTAGTGTGTGGCCCCTGTAGGGTCCTGGGGCCCCACAACCCACCCAGCCAACCTTCAGTGGCCCCTTGGGCCCCGAGCCCCAAACACAACAAATCACTGAAACAAAAACGCGTACTAGCATCCCTAATGCCCGAATCTTTACACTTCAAAAACACAATTATGCTAATGCCAGGAATCATTTGCCATTCCAACTCTGATTTAATGCAGCCTTTTAGTGGGGAAAGCTAATTAGAGGCTTTAATTAACATGTGCGACACAAACTGAAGAGAAGTGCGAAGGAGCCTGTCGATCATGGAGGAGCACAGCGAGAGTGGTGAAAGAGGGAGAGCGAGAAAGGGAAGTCTGAAAGCTATGCAAATGAGGCGAGGGAGCGCCACAGGGAGGCGTGGATCTCTGCCGCTACAGCGGTTTCTGTAAATATCACCGTGACCCGCAGACAGAGTGGAGTCATCTCATTAACACAGATTGGAAAGTGTCACCAGAGCTCAGTCCACGAGGGTCAGAGCTGATACGATGCAACCTAAGCTTAGTGAGGGTACCATCATTAAAACTGTGACAAAACATGGGATTTAAGACCGTGTTCAGAAATGCAAATAACTTATTCCACTCACATCAGTCTTTTCCAGTATAACTACCTCAGGGTGGACGGCCCGGTGCACCACTGGACAATTACTAGACCTCCATACCGTGCCTCTATAGCCGCAGATAAAATGCTGCCTGAATGCACACTATGATTGCATTTATAGTCTTTCACAGAGTGGGTTTGCAGGTGTCTATAAATTAAACACCAACACGTGGACACAGGAGTCGTCTCATTAACACAGACTGGAAGGTGAACAGTGCACAGATCTGCATTATTGTTGCACAACTCGAGCTTGGGATATCATCATCATTACAACAGGTAGATACACATACAGATAGTGAAAAATAATCACCTCTGTTTTGTTTTGTTTTTTTGCAGTGCTGCATTTTTACCCCCAGAAAATAAACTGGGCCACAGAAAATTGAAATAGAAGATCGGAGCAGAAAACAGGAAGAGTCGAGCAAATGGGCCTATTAACGTCTAGAGCTTTTATTCTGCTTTTGCTTAAATTCACATTTTCACACAGCTCTGCGACACAGGGAATGCACTTTAATATCCAAAAGGAAGATATATTAAGGCTCTATTCATTTTTCCTTTTTATTAATTAAAGAACCTTTTGTGCTGACAGTTCATTTTGGAGTTTCAATAAACTACGTGGCTGGAGAGGATGTAATTTCCATACTCGATCTATATAACAATTGTTCTGCCTAAACTATTACCTCCTGATTAGTCAATTATATATCACCTAGCAATTGGCTTAACCATTTCCTATATAATGTTTCCCATTCCTCATTAAAGTTATATTTATGTGAGGTGGTTGTGAAAGGTTTTTGCCCATTTTATCATGTAACTTTTCCCATTTGATTGATTTTGTGCACAATCGTTCAAAGTTATTTAAGCTCAGTGTGTATTTCTTTTGTAAAGGCTGTGTACGTTGGCCTCGACCTGTGAGTCTGTGCAGGCTGGAGTCACCTTGTTCAATCTCTCAGTGTTGTAATCTGTCTACATGGCTCCAGTCCTGTATGGGCACTACAGGTTTTTCCTCTTGGGGATCAATGCAGCCACAGGGGAGAGAAAGAAGGAAGTGAAATCTGCAGCCTCTCTGATAGTTACATGTGGCCCACTTTAAAATTCATAGAAAGAAACAGTCCTGCTAAGACCTGGGTGAGGATTACACTTCTGTGTATTGATTGTCAATCTCAGAGTTTCTAACCTTTTTCAGTTGGCTGATGTACTTTAGTCCCCGATTCCTTGTCTCTGTAGCATTGAACTATCTACAGATGAAGCCAGTGAATAATAAATGCATCATTAATATTAATACGCTATTGTGCTTTAGCTCAAGTGGATATACAGTGCAGGTGAGTGCTTGGGTTATAAAACACTATAAATACACTGAGGGATGACTTGTCTCGTCCTGACACATCAAATGCTGTTCACACTTCATAATGTTGGAGCTAAACTTCAGGCTGCCATCCATCACTTCAAGGATCGTAGTTATTAATCTTTGAAAGGGAGACAGTAAGAACAGTGAGGCTCACCTGTGCGTTCAGGACACTCAGTCCTCCGACAGGTTTTCAGGTTCAGTCACAGCGAATGCTCATCACAGCACATCATGTCCCCTTGACCTGCAGACAAGATGTACAAAATGACAGGAAAATTCAGAGGTGTAACAACACCCAGCTCATTCCAGCAAAACTGAATGATGCCATGTTATTAAGCCTGGGGACAGACATTTTCTATTCAGTCATTATAGAAAATGCATGGTGGTATTATTATCATTATTTTGTCTTCACTGTGGGAAAATCATACCACATCTGTTACAGCTGTTCACACTGTGTCTACTGAAGGGTTTTAGGGAACCACATTTGCATTAATCCATCATTAACCCAACCAGGATGCATGTCCACATGAACATAAAATATATAGTTATTACTTTAAATGTCTGTACAATAAGATTTCTATTGCTCCTTTCATAAAATAATCTCAAAATGTTTCAGAAAATGCTAAATTATTATGAAAATACCATTAAGAACTCTTGAGTTGATCTTGTGTTGCTAAACCTTGACACTAAGAAGTGGTGTCTGATTCTCTCTGGACTATTATTAATGTATAGTCCATATACACTTAGAGGTGATTAACATGCTGTGTAGAGGTTCTTGTCAATGTATTCATAATATCAAATGACTAAACAACTAAGTGTAATGTTGTTATGTGAACATCACTGTAAAAACCCATTGTATGTTGCCTGGCCTACAGCTACCTACAACCAGAAAGAGTTTTGATATAGATAGGGGGTAGACATTGGTAGAGACCAAAAACAGAGCTGAACTGTGAGTGAATGCTGGACTTGTATTCCCAAAGTGCCAGGAAACACAACTTGAAATGACCAGTAGAAGGTCTGCTGGTTGCAACTGTCCATGTTAGCCTCATCCATTTCAAAAGAGATGATAATGTACGTCAGTGTTGTGTTTACAGCTGCCTCAAGTGGCCAGAAAGAGCTTTTGTAATACTGTTGTGTCCTGTGCTGCTCTTATTCATGCATCAACTGGTCTAATGCAGAGTTTATCTTCATTTATCAAAGTCAAACAGATTCTGATTTAAAATGAAGAAAAGCATCTTTTTTTCTTTTTTTCTTTTTTTTTAATTTGTGTTTTGGGATTTCATTTATACTCATTTGCATTATGTTTTCAAGTTAAAAGGTAGAAATCCAAACAATCTGCTCTCAGAGACAATGAATCTTGTTAGTGATAATCTGATAATGATCAGTCTGTCCTGAATGAACATTTCCTGTTGATTCAACTCCAAAATGAACCAAATATTTACCGGCAGCGTTGGATACAGCATGTGTCTGCACTCATAGCAGTGTCAGGCAAGGTGCTCTTTTTAAACACTCTCTGGATTAAACAGTGAAGCGGGGTAACATTCATATGTATTTCGGAGCATCACGCTCAAGGTCACTGACTATTAAGTGGTTAGCCCGTAAAATATGTTCCTCGTTAATATGATACAGCAGAAATTTCTTTGCCTGAGGACATGAGGAGGAGATGGCGGCACACGGGCTGAGCTCATACTGAGTCTGGTAAAAACCTATGAATCTTAAACGTCTAAGCTGAGGCAGAATGTAGAGATCACATTTATTCAAATACACATTTGATACAAAAGATTTCACATTAAAAAGCATTATGACAATATAATGAAATACATGATATTAAAGTTAAGCATGTTGCTTAACCTTTTTGTGCTGTGATCTCTTTTCTCTTTTCAGAAAGCTGTGTTTGTTGGGAGGACCAACCACGAGTGAGTATATGTTGCATCATTTTTTTTTAACTAGATTCAGCTCAGTCAGTAATACAACATACAGTGAACAGCAGGAGAGTCTCTGTCGTTGTTTCTAAAGTGAAAGGATTCGATCCTCTGCTTTGTCATATTAGAGTTAATTTCTAAATTTATTTTTGTTTTGAACAGATGTTCAGGCAAACGAAGTAATTATAAGACTCAGCTGTGGGAATTTGTCTTTACCTTTTGTAGAGTAAATGATTAATTGAGAAAATGACTGTAATTAATGAAGATGATTGTTGGTTGGAGCTTTATACATTTAAAAATGTGACATTTTTGTCAGGGCTTTTATTATTTAAATGAGATTTTAAGTGCAGGACTTTTCTTCCAAAAGGAGTTTTTACATGTATTGGTACTTTTACTGAGGTTAAGACCAGAGTACTTCTTCACTACTGGGATGGAGGAATGTAGAGACCAGGGTCCATATTGGAGTCATGAATCTGCAGAACATTGTTGTGAAGTGACATAACGTTTGTTGCTGCAAAAGCAGATGCAGACGTTTGAAAAACGAGTCCTCCACTTAAGTGTGTACCTATATTTGTATCTGTCCTGAAAGACCAATAAACTCAAAGAGAATTCTCATTATGTCTGTAAACAGTATTTCATAGCACTCATGAAGAAATCAATATAATGTAGAGAGAGATGGAGCTGAAAAAAAAACAAAAAAAAACAAAATGGTAGTGTTGCTGAGGTTGGCATCAGAGGGGCCTTTATTGTGAACTTGATTAAAAGAAAATTGCTTTCAAGTGCTCTCAGCAGGCTGGGAGGTTGAGTGGGAGTGCTCTTGTGTGCAGCGCTGGTGGAGTTGCACAAACTAGGCTTTCAGGGTGAGGAAACAAGATGAAGAAATGCTTTGAAACTGCCTGAGGACAAAGAATGTGGAGGCACTGGTGACACTGTGGCGCAATATTACAGCTATTATCATTTTCAATACATTTTCATTTACATGCCATTTCTGAGACTGGTGAGATGAAATTCATTTTGGTCTCAGAAATAATTCCTTTTTCCCCCACCACTTCCTCTGCATGATGAAAGGAGTTTTGGTTGCCATGTAAACGACCATCTTTTGTTGGGCATTAAAAATCTTCATTTTAAATTGTTATTCTTTTTAAGTAAACTGCACCTTTCCACACCTTAAAAAACATGTTGAAAGTGTGTGTGTGTGTGTGTGTGTGTGTGTGTGTGTGTGTGTGCGTGTGTGTGTGTGTGTCTGTGCACCTGTGTCAAATGATCCAAAAGGGTTGAAAAATAAATAAATAAAGCAAAATAAAGTCACATAATTGTAGATTATGTGTCAGGTGATTATCTGACAAGAGTCAGTTCACCTGACAGACGGATGGGGGGTCGTTCATTTTGGAACTGTCACATTTGTGTAATTTATTCCCTCTTGAATTCGAAATGACATCAGGAGATCAAATACAGGCCCTGATTTCCATGAAACGTTCACCTAATTGGCTTTTAAAAGAGGGGAGTGAGATCTGGTGAATAATTTAACTACTTGGTTTTAAAGTGGTTTGACTTGGGTGAGAACACTATTGGAAATCCATTTACTGTGCAGGGTTAAACTTTCTCTCCATTTCTTTCTTTTTTTTTTTGTTCAAGAACCACCATTCAGAAATCACATTTGCATTTGATTTACATTTGGTTTCCCATCCTTGTACTCATTAAAACATATTGTCAGTCTAGTCATGTATGAACCCAGCAACAACAGGAGCAAACACCAAAGAGACTCTAACATACAGCTGGAGCTTTCATAAGCAGCAAACCGACCCTCAACAATGAACGCCGCGAATTAATTTCACCGTATCGTCACCTCTAAGGTTTCCTTAAAGCAGATTCGTCTTTGTTTGTTTGCTTTATAGGTCAAATGGAACAAAGACGCTGCAAATAATGAGGATTATTCACCTCTCTGCACCGGGGTTCACTGCCATACACACCGGTTTTAGCGCACCAACAAACATGTTCACAGTATCTGAACATCATCTGAAATGCATTAGCATATGCACCGTGGCACAGTCAACACTGAGCCCACAGAGATTAAACAACAGTCTCCTTAGTGAATAATTTTGAGTGATTAATGAGCCCATTTCCCCAAACAAACTGTAGGTGTGTTTGCTCTTTTGTCATGTTTTTTTTTTTTTTTTTTTTTGCTGTTGGCATTATTAATAATCGCAGATGTCAAAGACTTTCAGTTTTAATAAACTGCACCAGGTTTGATATTTTCTCAGTGAGTGTGAGTCTCTGTTTTTAATTAGATCCTAATATCTTGATATAAAGATGCGTGAAATGGCATGTTTTGGTAGTCTTTATGAGAAGATTGACACCACTGTCACATCTGTATGGGAAATATGAAACCAGATACAGCAGCAGTTAGCTTAGCTTCGCCTAGCTTAGCTTAGTGGAAAGACTGGAAAGACAGGGAAACTGCTAGCTTTGTCTGTCCAAAAGGTGACACGATCACCTCCCAGCTCCTAAAGACCTCTCATTATCTTGTTCAAGTAAAACGCGATCCAAACAGCCTATGATACTTCTTTTAAGTTTATTTGGACCCAGAGATCCTCCTCTGGTCTGAGACTGAGCCGTGGCTGACAGTAGCTGGTAGTGACTTGGCAGAAGTCAGAACATGTAGCCCACAGACAGACAGGGAGAGACAAGACAGAACACTTCAGTGACCACGCTCAGATGGGTGAAATCCCCCGGTCCGACAAACTCATCCCACACGATCGATGGCTGCTGTGACAACAGCCCCTTTCGTCACAGGCTGGAGAACAAGCTGTTGCGAAGGTCTGAGGATGGAAGATAGGCCCTGGAGGGGAGGCTTGATTTACGAGCCTGAGTCAAGATGGAGGCACAGTCGCCCACGTACTGTAGATGGCCTTCCTGCCGCATCATTCTCCCTCTGCCTGCCTGCCTGCCTGCTGCTCTGCTCGTCCTCCCTCCAGTGTCTATTTGCCTGCCTGTTGACAGCAGGACTGGGCTCAAATGACATATCACCCACCAAAAAAAAATTGTCACTGTGTTCTTTACACTTAGTTGGATGTGGCTAGATATCACCTTTTAGCTGGTTTCATCTCATTTTTACACTTATACCCACAAAGGGGGGCTGCTCCTCCATGTTCAGACAGATAATGCCAGAGAAAGAGTTAATTTGAAGATGCCATGTTGCTGTCTCCCACTGGGAGACACACACAGAGGTGGAGGTTAACTACGCCACTAGACAATACAACCAACCACCCTGAGGTATGGGAAGCACAACACATTACTTTGTGGGGGAAACATGTCACCTTCAGGCGAACGTATGCTCGGTGGTATCTGTCGTAGCAGACGTTAGACAGGGAAGAAGACAAATATTGCATCAGCTTCGTTCTGCCCGTTTCCACCTGCAGTGACATGGATTTGGTTTGATCTCAGATATGAGAAGAAAAATTACACGGCAAGGATCACTGTCAGTTGATCAGCACATTATTAGTCTATAATAATTAAACTGAAAAATGTTCATTCGTCCAAAAAGTGTTCAAAAACCTACAGATATAGAGAAACAAAGAGGAAGGGGCTTCATTAGTACGAACAAACAAAAAAATGAGATCTGATCTACTTTTTTTTGCAATTTTTTAAAATCAAACTCAAATTGCTGCATGTTTATTCATTAAAGTTGAGGTTATGGAGAATTGGACCTCAGAGGCTTCAAACAGGAGCCAATTAATTTTCTGTCAGTCAACTAATCGATTAATGGGCGAATCAGTTCCTCAGCTCAAGGAGATTAAAACCTTTAAGAAACTTCATTACAGTTTTTGGATGAGCTGGATGTGGGTGTGGGAGCTGCTGCTGGACTTTCACTGCCATAATGATGCATTCACTGCCACTGTTGTAAGTTAAAGTGGCAGCTATAGCACTTATGGACATATTATAAATGAAATATTGACTGAGCCAAAATCTGAATCTGTAAATCTGTCATCAGCTCTTGACCACATACAGTAGAGTATTGTGGTGATGCCTCAAACCCCGAAGTCCTTCCAACGTACAGTACAGCACCCCCCCTCCCCCCACCCCTCTCCTCCCCCTCCCCCCACTCTGTCTTTCATTTATGGGGCTGCTGTTGAGCGAGTGAAGACACCCTGCCTCCATCTCTCTCCTGAGCCGTATCAATATTCATGGGTCTGCCGGGTGCGTTTGTGCGATGGCTGTCTCATTAGCCTTTGATCCCCTTGCGCGAGCCTTGTCGGAGCGTTGCCGCGCCAACAACAGAGCAGCGTTTGAAGTGTAGAGAGAACAGCTGCTTGCATTGATCTCCATATACTCTCTTTGCCATCCACATGCACGTCCGCACATACACAGATGCTGCCCACAGGCACATGAATACATGCATCTACTGTAGGGCTGCACTTTGTAGAGTCTGACCCCAACACTGCAACAACTGCAAGTGTTCCAGGCTTTTACACTGCTTCTGTAGCATATGGAGCAGAAACAAGGCATTGATTCTTCGATTAGTGGATAAATTGATTAGCTGATCAACAGAAAATCAATCAGCTGCAATTCTGATGAGTGATGAACCATTCAGGCCTTTAGGTTTCTACGGAAAAATACCCATAAATATGCATGTAGCTGTTTTTTATTCATCTCCTCTGATTGAAAACTACATCTTTTGGTTTTCACTAGCTGTTCAGACATAACATGAAACCTGAGCACGTCAGCTTGGGCTGTGGAAACTGTCATTTTATAGAAGATTCATTGATTAACATAGAAATTGGCAGATGAACTGATGATAAGAATAATTGAAACTTGCAGCCCTTGTAATTTATCTCATAATCAAATGCTTATTAACAGGATAATACGTCAAATGATGGGCTGATTATTATGAGTATTTGTCATCCTAGTAAAAGACGTCTTCATGGTCTTATCAACAAGTATTATGCAAAACGCACTGAATTTTTCATAAAGGAAATAAGTAAATAAACACTGCTTGAGTTGTTACACAGAGAATATTATAACACTGGAAATTAATAATGAGGTACGTTCTGTTACGCGATAGAGCTGCTAAGCCACCAAATTATTATGCAAGTTGGAGCATAGCAGTGAAAAAAAAGGCACCTTTTTGCCACTATGAGGCTGCAGGAATTATGGAAATGATAGAATTACGTGCTGCAATCAGAAATATTTTTGATGAATCCCACAAAGAGACAGCAGAGTGAAGTGAATCCTGTGTTTTTGAAAAAGCATTTCACAACATAATCCACCTTCTCTTTTTGGATAATCACGGATCATTTGCTTTAAAAAGCAGCTGAAGCAGCCCCAATATGACATGACATCATATGTTATGCAGCCCACAACGCTGCTCCTGCTATACCACGGTGCCAGTGGAAAAGACAAGGCTTTTCTTCACTTCTTGAATTTTACATGAAACGCTCTGTATAAAGCGCAGTGTTCAGATTACATATCAGATTCACAAGCCAAAGTGCTTTAAAGAAAATAAAAGACCGGGGTTGTCACACTGAAAACACCAAATTTACCACTGAGCTTTAATCATCTTGCTCTGCTCTCGGTCATTACAGGGCAGCTCACTTCCTCTGTCTTAAATGTGAAGACATTTTTTCACTGTGCAGCCTGGGAGGAGAGGGTCCAGCCAGTATGACATCATGACACCTGCACAAAGACAGTCCCTGCGCTAGTCCACTCAATAATTCTCCACTCTGAGCTGAAACACTATCTGCTGTGTAAAAAGCATGGTTAAAAATTAAGACTGTGGCTCTTGCCTTGGCTATTGCCCCCCTGAGACCAGGTTAGCAAGATCAATACTGCAAATGTGCCTGATAACATTAGACTGTCCTTAATGGCACTAATGAAGAGAGTGGTTGACACATACTTAGGTCAGAGGAACAGTCTGTTAGCTGCAGAGCCGGCTTGAATGAAATGCAGTTTTAGATTTCAACACTTATTTTTCTGACTGCAGCTGAAATAAAATGTACTTATTCATTAATTCTTAACACTTAAGGACAGTCAAATCATTACAGTAGATCACAATAGCGAGATTTATAATGTGAAAGTGCAGAAACTCAAACAGAAACTGGTGCATTCGAAACAGTTTTTAACATTTTAAGGCAAATTGCAACAAGCTTTCTCTGTGCACATGCAAGTGAGAGATGAGAAATAGAAAAGCTCATTTTCACAGCGCTTCAGTTCTGCACATCAACTGTGAGCAAAAAGGACGGAAAGAGTGGAAACAACAATAACAACAACGCGAGCAGAGATATTTGTGATGCGGTGAAACTCTTTTCAGTGTCCTTTTTGTAGCGTGAATGAGTCTGATAACAGGGAACGTTATCAGTCCCTAAAAATGTCAGAGAAACTACATCTCAGCAGAATCACTGATGACATTTTGTCAAATCACACCTCTATTTTGCTCCATCTACTCACACACATCCACATCTACACACGTACATACAGTGCAACCTTATGCTGAAAAGCCTTGTACTTGGCAGGATCTTTGCACACACACACACACACACACACACCCCCAGCGCCTGACTGCTGCCGGTCCTCACAGTCCTGCTAAGCATGAAAGCAGAGGCTCAAACGGAGTGAACGTACCTCAAAGCGGATGTCTTGGTTTTAACTTGAGGAGCTGCTGGGAAGCACTGATGAGGCGGGACTGCCGACTTCTTCTTCCCCCTCTCTTTCTCTCTCTCTCTCTCTCTCTGTCTTTTCTGGGATGGAGACTCAGGAGTAGGAGGAGGAGGAGGAGGGCTGCTCCTGCTCCTGCTCCTGCTCCTGCTCCTGCTCCTGCTCCGCTGCCGCCTCCCTGCCTCTGGCTCGCTCTGCTACTGTCTCAGCCCCTCTCACTATCATACTTCCCCTCCCATGCTGATCCCCCCCTCTCCCTCCTTTTTCTTTTTTTACTCCTCCCCTTTTCTAACCTGCTCCCTCCTGTCTCTCCTCTCTCCTACACCACCCTACTCCTCAAACTCAGGGGCGACAAAGGAAATCAAGGCTCTTATCAGTACTTTTCCTCAGACTGCTGTTTTGCTAGAATAGACTCAGAGCATCACCATTTAAACATCTGGTAGAGGTGAATGTTATGATTCAATGTACTATAGTCATGTGACCACAGCTGTGATGGACAGTTATTTTCATTCGATGAGACTTCTTTCAATGAATCTATCATTTATATTGTTTATTTAAAATTCAAGATGATCTCTTCAAGTTGATTGTATAGTCCAAGGAAAGAGATCCAGTTTACTATGATGTCAGACTGGCAATAGAAGAAACTGGAACCAGCAAATGTTTGGTATTTTGCAAGGAAACACAGTCTGCCCTGCAACCAAGTGGGTAACTGACTGATCCTTTCAGCTCCACTGTGGACTCACATCACAGTTCAGTTGTTGAGTTGATCAGGTGGATTCAGGGAAAGGCTGCACTCATGTCTAGGTCTTGATTTCCTTTATTAAAATGATAATGATCGCAGAAGAGGACAAGATGTACGGGCGGATTTTTAAGGGTTTCTGTGAATCATTGGGCTGAAACTCAATATCAAAAGGTTGCTGCTTATGTTTTTTCACAGTCTGTGATCGTATCTCATCACATCTGGCACACTGGCCGCAGCTTTCCCACCATCTCAGTGAGAAGACACTGCTCAGAGTGGACTGACAAATACTGCAATAGAACAGAAAGGCACTTATGGCACAGTGAGGTGCTTGGGATGATATTACAGCACCAAGCTGTGCGTTTCCATCACAGACCTGTAAATAAAATTCATTTTTTACCTGCTCTTCTCTCTCTTTCTCTGTCTCTCTCTTAAAATAAGATTTGTGTCAGATGACCACTCGTGGATTCCTCAGCATCGGCTAGTTCCCAGTCTTTTTTTTCCTCTTTCTCTCTTTTCCCCTCTCTCCCATAGAGAGCCCTCCACTGCCTCTGCCCCTGTTTCCATAGTGACACTTTCCCCGACTCTGGCTCGACATAATCAAGTGAACGGGATAGGGGTGGGGGTTGGGGGCAAGAGAGGAAACTAGGAGTGTGCATGTAGGGGGTGTTGAAGGAATGGCCAAGATAGGGCGATGAAAATGGGCTAACACTGAGAGATAAAGGAGCAAATAATGAATAAAGAGAGTGTCAATAAAGACGGTTTGTCAGCAGTAACAGTGTTTTTTTATTCTCGGTGTGAGTCCGTATCCCTCCCTGATGCTGGGTTCAGATCAGGTGCTTTGGAAAGCCTTGGCATATGGCTGAAATAATTATCATGCTCATCAAAACAACTAGATGGCTACTTGTGCTTTGTGACAATGCTCCCACCAGAGCAGAAATGAATTATGGGATAGCGCTGATCAGTCTGAATTTTAATGTGAGTGGTGCTCAGCATGGGTCTAAAGCATGATGCCAGACGGAGATGGTGCAAACCTCCTCAAGCGCTGGAATAAATTTAAGTACAACATTTGGATTAAATGTGTTGGTTAACCCATACGGCTGTGACGTTTCGTCCAGGGTCGGGTTTGGGTCGGACCACCGGTCCTACTGATGGATTTCTAAAACAATGTTTTCACGTTCATGTTCCCCAGAGAATGAATCCTGGAGATCCCTAAACTTTTCCCTTTCCTTCATTTTTTTGGTTGAATGTCTCGACAGTAGCTGCTCTATCCATGAAAATCTGCAAACATTTGCGGATTCTAAGGTCACCTGAACTTTTATTAAGCAACATGTTGAATGTCTACTTATGTCTCACTAGATGCACTGACACCACATTTAGTGCAGAAATGTTATTTAGCACCACCTGCAAGTGGAATTTGATCTAATGAGATTTCTCATCCAGATCAAGATCGAGATCTAGATATATTCGCACTACTTTCACCTTCCTGTTCCTCACAAAATGAATTGGATCTTGAGAAAATGATCCCGTTATATTGGGAAAATGGTGGAACTAAAATGTATGTATGGCCGCTTAGGGCTTCCATAGCTAATTAATCCTGACATGGCTTACCAGCTGCGGTGGGAAAAGGTCAGCCTTTTTCACGCCATCTTAAGATGTGATTATGTAACATGGAGTCAGGTATAGTTTCATCTTGCTATCTGGAAAGTGTAGTCTGACACTGACTTCTGTTTCTGCTTTTCCTTGATACTCAACAACATGCTCCCCTTTGATCAATGTTTTATGAGCATGTTAGCATGCACACATTAGCAGTTAGCTCAAGACACTGTAAGTGCATTCTCACAGAACAGCTAGCATGTCTGCAGAGTCTTAGTCCTGGAAATATATCAGGAACCTTTAGTGTGCGAGTCCTCACATGAATCATTGAACACAACACACAGGGTACAGATATATCCCTTCATGTGGATAACACTGTAAAAAGATGAGCTGGTCTTTCTTGGATGTAGCTCGCTGTGTAAACGCTCAACAAATCCGAAGAAATAATTTTGCGATTGCTGCAGTTCCTCACTTTAAAGACAGCAGTGAGTGACTGAGTATCCTCAAGAGAGAGATGAGAATGATTGTGTTGGTGCACATCATCGTTTTGTAGCATTAATCACTGTTGCATGGGATTACTGTCAACCACTGTCCTTCCTGTGTGATCATCGAGCGGCAGCAATATGGCTTGTGAACTTTCTAATTCTCTATCGATCCCTGAGCTGTTGTGTTACTGGCTGCCTCCCCCACCAGGAAGGTCAGATGGCAGGGTCAGCTGCTCCTGGACCCAGTAAAGATTTAGAGTCGTGATTAAAAAGGACACTTCTGCAGGGTGGATGCCGGGGGTTATGAAGATCGAACGTGGGACTTTATGGCTCGCAGGATGGTTTCTCTGACTGCCAGGCTACACTGCTGTTGTTGTCCTCAAGGAAACATAAGATAAATTCACATCTCAACCGCCAAGAGCAAATAAAAAGCTCTGTGTTTGTGCGCTGAGAGGCAGAGCTGGATGCTGTGCAACCACTTTGGTGAATGTCTTTGCCCTTTAACAGTCTCACAACACAAAAAACTGTGTAAAAGTTTGCATGTCTTAGTCTCCTGAGGCACCAACAATTATAATATAGACAGTAAAAACTATATGTTGTACATATATATAAAACTCAGCTGACTACAGGCAGCTTATAAGGATGAGCCTTCAGCTAATAACATATCTATACTATAATCACATATATCTTGTACTGTAAAACTTTAAAGTCCTTAACTCGACTGCTTTTGTTGCTTGTATCTGGCTTTGCTGACTTTGTTTTATGATTATAAGCAAAGCAGCTGCTTTTTAATTAAATCAACTCCATGTCCCAGACATCATATGATAATTTCAACAAATTTTTAATGGTGTAACAGGTGGTGTATGGACCCAATTGCAGCACAAAAGACAGAGAACCAATGGAGAGAGTCAAAGGTTTACTGAAACTCTGGCAGACTGGCAAACAGTTCAAAAACACAGTGGCAGGCGGCTAGGTCAAAGCAGGCAGAGGTTTGGGACCAGAGAGATGACAGCTCAGGCAGACAATCCGATGAGGAGCAGGCAGTAGGAACGATAACCAGGCGATCAGTCAGACACAGGCAAACAGGAATCAGGAGGACAGAGGCTGAAATCTTGGTCAGGGACAGAAGGCTGAGACGATTACCAGGAGGCAGACAAAGCAGGGGAATCAGGGACAGGTGAGGTCGGTACCGGGAAGTCAGGCAGGAGAATGCTGGAAAGTCTTGCATGGCAAAGAACAACCTGGCAGTGAGTGTGGAGGAGAGTGGAGCTTTTCACCAGGCTTGATTGCTGAAGAGCTGCAGCTGAGTGAACAGGTGACTGGAGTGACTGACGAGGTGGGTGTGGCTGGCAGATAGGGTGAGCAGGGGATTGGTGAGTGGAAACTACTGGAGGCAGGTATGTATGGAGGATAAATCATGACAATGGAATAAAACTGAATTCATGATATTTATGACAGTTTATAACAAGGAAGCTTTTGATCCCATGGCTGTCAAGGGGAAGGTTTTCAGTCTGTCCCAAGAAGTCAGACAGCGGACACAGTGGAGGGGAATAAACAAACTGTAGCCTTAGGAACTAACTTAGGAAAACTAACACAGAAAGGAAACGAAGAACCAGCAAACTCAGAGAACTGACATGGGGGTGGGTATCTGCACAACAGACCAACAAAGGGCAATGAGAACACACTGAGGGAGAAAGACACAGGTGGCTCACACACATGTGAGACACATGAGCTAACCACAGGAAGACAAGACACAGGGAATTTCAAAATAAAATGTGGCAAACTGCAAACACAAAACTTTTGACTGTTTTTTTGGAGAACACATTTTTAAATGGTTTTTCTGATTTTATGAGGGGTATAAAATCATTGTGCCGTTGTCTAAGGGCTTCGATACTGCTTAAGTGATGTTGTAAAAAACCTAATGAAAAATAACAGGATGGATGTCCAGAGTGATTTCTCTGCTAAAATAGAGAGGTGGTGGGGGTGACACACTTTAACAGAGTGCGCTTGACAAGTTGAATACTGCATTTGTGTGTGTATTTGGGTATGAACACTGTACTGAACCCCATGTGTCTGTCGTGGTCTGTCAGCCAGAGCTAAACATGTCTTCAATGGTTTTATTAGGGCTCTCTCTCTCTATCTCTCTGTCTTGTCACTTTTACATATCTAGTACAAGAAGATTGCACATCTCCTCTGTCTTGTGAAAGACAAATTGGATGTTGGGCTTTCCCCCCTAACTGCCATGTTGGCAACATCCCTATCATCAATTTGGTGATAGCCCTGCCTATAAAGAGCACTACCTGGCTGAGCACAAACTTGTCGTAAAGATTTATGTCTCTCTAACTCCAAATTCCAATCTCAGCCTGTTAGTTATCCCTGGCTTTAGTTTAGTTGGCAGAATGATTGACAGCCGGCTGATTGGAGCGCCGTGGATTTCTGTGCCCTCAAGTCAGATTCTGCAGGGATTCAACCAATTACTGCTCAAGGGCATCAAGACAAGGTGCAGAGGGTTGATGCCGGTACAGGTCGTTCTCTAACCTCGTGGTGCTTGTGCACACCAGAGGGTACAGTAGGATGCAGTCGAATTAAAGGAACGGCAGAGATTATGACAACACAATCAAACCTGGCAGGTTATATCTGTTGTAATTGGAAAAAGACAAAGACGGTTTCACTGGCAGGCACGAGAAACAAAGGATGAAGCAGGAGGTGAAAGAAAAGCATGTGTCATTGTCAGTTATTTAATGTGCCGGTTCCTACAGAGAGCAGTAAGCCTGCAACACCAGCATCATCAGTATCATTTAAGCTTTCCTCTATTAATGATGATACCTGCAAATAGCCCTGATTATTTATCATATTCATGATATGGAACACCAAAACAACCACCTCTCCACCCTTACTTTTAATTACATTGGTAATTATAATAACGGGGCCATTAATTTTTAATAATTAATCATTTTCTGGTCATTTAGCAGGAAGTTTCTTGGACAGACTAGAGTAATTTGGAGCTGATTACAGAAAAATATGAGTTTCCTTGAAAGAAAATCTATATTCAAGCCAGATAGAAAACAGCCCTCAGATAAATTTCATATGTTTGTCTTGTTTACATCGCTATAGCTGAACAACAATCATAGCGTGGGTCAGGTTCAGTCATTTTATTTGGTCAGGTTCTGGGCTTTAAGGGGGTTTGGTTTGACGTTTTCATGTGTAAATGCAGCTAACGCAAGGTGAATTGAAAATCAGTCAATCAATCAAACTTTATTTATACAACACTTCTCAGACAGGTTAGTACAGTTCAAAGAGCTTCACAGAGGAGCTGAAAACAGAAGGACATACCAAATAGGAGATTTGACAATGAGATACAGTCAGTAATGGATGACAGGGTCAGATGTCAGCTTGGTTAAGATGCAGTGTAGACCTGGTGGGCTCTTAAAAATGGAGCAAGAAGGGAGGGTCAGGCTTTGGTGTTGGACTAGTGCAGAACTTTTATTGTGAACAGACATGTCTGTGGGGTATGATGGTAATCAATTGAATTTCCAGCACAACACAGCACAACAGAAAGTGAACGTTGTCTGAGTTTCCCTGTGGTCAGTCTTTTGAAGAAACTTGAAATTATTGGGAAAAAATTACTGACCCACAGTGTGAAGCATTATTACTTCCCCCTTTCTGAAGACCTTCTCCTCAGTGTGGGGTAAAAAGATAAATGTCATCTCCTAACCTAACCCACAGATCTGCCCTCGAAAAGGTTTCAAAGGAGCAGAGTAAATTTAGTAACACTTTTAAAAAGGATCACACTGTTCAATCATTCATTTAATGTCAGCATGCACGCCATCTTCAGTTATTACTGTAGCTGGTGGCACCCATTTAGAGTATTTAGTAGTGGGAAGCGTGTGCGTGTGTTTGTGTGTGTGCATGCGTGTGTGTGTGTGAGGCTCACAGAGGGAGAGCAGACACCTCTACTTGTAAATGATGTCTTTCATCTCTTGACTTCAGATGTGGCTGTCACACATTTCCATTATACAGCAGGATGAAATGGGACACACAAGGCAGACTGTAAGACGGGAGTGTGAGAACAAAGGAACCTGAGAAACACACACACATACACACACATCCTCTGGCTGTGGTTGGACGTGTCCTAATCACAAAAACAGGGGGAGGAATTATTCTTTTCTACTTGAACTTGCAACATGAGGTTTTGGGACAGATAATCTTGAGGATGTCTAGGTGTGGAAAATGAATGAGCAACACTCTCAGCTCCCTCAACAAACACCACTGTGGTGCCCTTGAGGAAGCCACTTAAACCCCAAATCGCTCCAGTGGAGCTGCTCAGTGGCCAACAGCATCAGACTGCAGCTGCACTGAGTGAATGTCTGCATGAATTTCAAGCACGAGGCTGAAAAAGCAGCCAGCGAAACCCCTCCCAGGATATATTTTAAAGAAATCTGGATCTAGGCAGCACCCAGGGGAATGGCAATTCATTTAAGCCAAAGCTACAAGGTGTAAAATAAGAGTCCCTTGGGGAAATTAAAGTGTGATAAAACAAGACATTCACATATTACAGCAATACAACCAGCTGTGCTCAACTTGGATATCCCAGATCCCAGTGTAATTCCTTTTACCCTCTCCTATCAGAATCAGTTCTCATGTTTTCAGTGACAGCTCAGACAGCAGTCAGCAGTGACTGGAAATTGAAATTGCTTTTCACTGTCTCCAAACTCCCCATTTCCAGGCAGATTTATTTTTACAAGAATAATCCTTGGCTGGATTTCATGAGGAATTGTCACTTGTCAGATGCAGGAAATGTCCAGTTTCCCAGCTGAGACACTGACTACGGGCTTCTACAGGCTGTGATGATGACATATTTTAGCATTATATCAAATTATTACATTCATAAAGAGCGGCAATTAGTCATACATCAAGTAAATAATGGTTTTACAAATAGGGAATTCACCATGACAGCAATATCCTTGCTGCTGAGCCAAGGCAGTGATCCATGACAGTTATTAAATCTGACATTTGACTTCAAATGAAAAAAGATAAATAAGGAAATAGTGGGTCCCAGTAGCTCAGACTCTTTTCCAAGGGGCAGCTGACTCCAAAGAGTACATTTTTAATTTTTCCACAAATCAGATCAAAAGGCAGAGTAGCCTGTGTAACTCCTGTTCACTGTAGAGTGTACCTTTCAATCAAATATGTGATTCATACTTTGTCCCGTAGCTGATCTGAAGGCTTTTAAAGTAGTTAGGCTATTTGTTAGCTGCTAACATTAGCATGCTAATCTCCTCCCTCAGCCCTTGAATATGAACCATAGGAGTGTCTTGAATATCAAACCTCAGTTGTCATGTTTAGCAAAATGAGCTGTAGGTTACTGAGAGCAGCGTACCGATCGTCACCATGGTTACTGTAATAATGGTAATGTCTTGATTAGGTCCAGTTGTTTAGGTTTGGGAAACTTGGTCTAAGTTAAAATAAGTCTGCTCAACCTTTTACAATATTTGTTGCCATGGTTACTACAGAAATGACAAAATTATGCGTTGAAGGTTCCTGAACAAAATGAACAACTTTCCTATTTGTTTCATGTAGGAATCAAACCCTACTTTCCTGTCCAACATCCTGATTCAAACATGGATGATGTCGCTCTACAACACCACACTTTGCCCTCGGTGGTCATAACCTACCATGGCCACTACATGTGGCCTAACATCAAAATGTATGGGCTGCTGCACAAACAATGTGCATGGCTCATTTCAATTTTTTTACAAGAGAGTCTGTTTATTCCTCTACTCAGAGTTTGACCAGAAGTGGAAAGCAACAGCAATTTTAATTCTTGGCTTGGCCCTGTTTACAACTTATTTTCTCCTACTGAAGTGAACGTGCTAATGAGCCAGCCCTGGCCTCGTGGGAGCGTTTCACAGTCACTTTCTGATACCAAGTCAGGAAGCAAGCGTCCAATCTGCCCTGAAGAAGTAGCTTATTATTAGGACCTCTTGTATTGTAAAGGGAACAATGGTTGCAGCTTTTGGCAAGAGTGGGAAGTAAACAGCTGTTTATGCTCACGTTGGCAACGTAGCAATAGCGATGCTCCCTTAGGACAATAACCACATGCAGGAACAAAGCAGGATCTGGCGTACACCTGTAAAATATATTCAGGGATATATTTTACTTAGTTTACTTATGGAAGAGTGGAGCCTATGGATCACTTTACATTGCATTCATTTGCTTCACCTCAATAGTACCTACCTCTGCAGCCTGTGACTGTTGTTTTGTTTTTTGTAAACAGACCAAATTAATGTCCATGCGAAGCATTAAAAAAATGCAGTTTTCTGGGTGTTTGTTTTACTTTGTCTTATCAATGTTCCCATTAGCTAATACCAGAGGCGATCAGCACTCTTCCATGGTGTGATCTGATCTGAACAACACAAGTGGATAAACCCACAGCGCAGTAACAATCCACATCGGATTAGGGCAACAGTGTTAAATAAGTTTAACAGACATTTAGTTGAGGACATAGAGAGAAGAGAGGAGGGGGTTGTTACTATTCCCCTGTAAAACTGATCTTAATGAGAGCTGCATGAGGAAGAGGATAAGCAGTCACTCTTCACCTTACATACCAAGACCCTGGCTGCTGAGACGGCTTCATTAAGCCCAGCAGACTATGGGCTGTCACTCCTGAAAATGGGCAAGGCGGCAAAGGAATGGGAAACAACAACACAGTAATAACGTTGACATTTACAATAGGCGTAGGATATCATATCCAATTTCTCCCTGCACACCCTTAATTCCTTTTTAATTGCTTTTCCGTGTTGGTTCCGGGATAAGGCTGTCTCTCTTCATTTATGAAAGTGGAGAGACGGGGACAGTGGTGTACGGGGGGATGAGTGGTGGTATATATCTGTGTGTGTGTGTGAGTGTGTGTGTCTGAGGGGGGGTATCAGATACCAAAGTGGGGGGGGGTGTTGGTTGCAGGCAAGTTGGAAGGCCAGTGCCGAGATAATTGGTAGCTGTTTCAAACAAATCAAATACTTTTTCAAAGAGCTCTGATTAAACACTTTAGAAATCATACTCCATTTGATGAAAGTAACAGAAGAATTAAATGATTATGATATACATGATTAATTATATTGCTGCACGCAGCTGAATGAAGGAAACACTCATCCTTAAAGGGTGGATTATGATACAAATGAGAAACAAGATTCCAAATTTGCTAAGCTAAGCTAAGCTCCTGGCTGTAGCTTCACATTTACCACACAATGTGGAATCAGCAATCAACAATGAATAGGCCAAATTTTCTAAAAACATTTTTTTTTTTTTTTTAATGTCTTTAATTAATCATCAGTCGAACCAAACAGTGAGAGAGGAATTGCCAGTAAATCTGAAATGATGGGAATATCGGGAGCTTCTCTTTCCTTTGGACCAAAGTTAACAGGAGATACATTAAAAATACAAAAGTTTTTTTTTTTTTAAGACCATCAAGCATCAGGTCCATCACACTGCTGACTGACTGATGGCACAGCCCAGTGCACCACATAACTTGGCAACCCCAGAGTTACTTTTATCCAGCAGAGTGTGTGGTGGTTAATCAAAGCCCATAATTTCCATAATTCATGGATGCCCATCTGTTTGCCACCTACTCCCATGCCCAGTGCAGAATAAACAAATTCAGGAGAAGGGCCAAGGGGCTATTTAATGACAGCATCAGCCATGGCTTGTGCAAATATCCACACATAGACACAGAAGAGCATGTATGCAACACACAAACACTCAATGTAGTCTAATCAATCTTTCAGCGCAGCTATAACTCACTCTAAACACAATTGTTTAATTCATCTAAGGTGCGATGTTTGCATCATAATTCACAAACTGAGGTTAACTAATTAGGCCCCGTAAGTGTACGAATATTACTCATCCCCATCGCACTGTCTCTTTTACAAGACTTTCAGATAACTCACGACTCATAAAAATCTCAGATCTCCATCCAGTTGCTCGCAGAAGTCTTGTCACACTACGGGATTGTACAGATTTCCGTCTGATAAAATCTAACTACTTTGATGTTATTGCAAGCCCTGGGACGACAGCATGATTGAATCAGCACGGCTCAGAATAGAGAAAGAAGTCGATATAGCTTAGAGGGAAGTGGATTTGTTGTATGAATCAAGGATAAAGTCTTACCTAACAAACATTTTAGTTGTAAAGCTGCCAATAAGGAGCAAGACCTCACTCTTCCTGGGACATGTTTTGGTCTGGCAGCGTTAAGATGCTGTATTTTTATCCTGTTTTATGAGAAATTTCAAGTGGGACTCACACTGTAAACATGTTTAATCTAGTATAATGTTATAATGTGTTTAGATATTATTATGGGGTAACAAGAAAGAAAACAAATGGAGAAAATAAAGTAAAATAAAGCAAACCTCTTCGTAGTGTATGCTGTGAGTAAGAGCTTCCAACTAGTCCTTCATTGGTGCAAAATATTTACTCTATGATTTTTGGGCTACAATCAAAAGCATTGCTCAACCTTTTATCTTATTTCCTCCAGAGGCTTTCAAAAAGAAAAAAAAAAAACACACACACACACACACACACACACACACACACACACACACAGACGGACTGTACTGTTTTCAAAAAAATACTGTTAAACTGAAAAATGCTTGGCTGGTGCGTGCTTGCTGAGAGATGCTGTCACTGAAGAGGTTTATTCCTTAATGAGATATACTGTATAATACATTGGCAAGAAGTGATGCCTGCTCAACTTTTAAATCTAATGATGACACCTTATAAGCAACAGCAGACAACTGGAGTTAGGAAAAAAAAAAACAGGTCGGATGAACTTAACAGCATTTAACGCTACAGATCTTCAAGTATCGTCTGGTGTGAGGGGGTCACAGATGTAATCAGAGCCCCTCTGACCCAGCTGTTGGGCTCCATTTAAAGTATTAAAGCTGGAATACACTGGGGAGAGACCGGGGGACAAATGACTTTTCTCACAAAAGCACCTGGTGTGATGACCAAAGTTCTCCAACTCTGTAAAGTATCAAAAGTCTCCCTCCAAAACTTGAAAATAAATCTGAAATTGGGTCTCATTTAGAGAAACTTTTATTCCACTCAATCTTGGCTGTCGTCTGTCTGTCTTCCAAAACAAAGCTGGGGGCCGGCCAGAGAGCTGCGAGTGACTCTGACAGTTTCTTGACTTCTGAAGTGCAGGTAAAGAGGCTGCTGCCGCACCGCTTCCCGCAATTCAGAAACATATTAAAAATTAAGTTGTTTTTATCCTTCACAGATGTAGAGAAGGTCATCTGTGCTTTTATCTCTTCTTGTTTAGACAACTGCAAATGTCACACTTGCACATCTCAGTCTGCAACTGTGGCTATTCTCTATAAGATCGGGTGCCAATTCTTCATAAGTGGACCCAGAAAGAAAAAAAAAAGAGAGAGAATCTATCTTTTCTTGGAGCATGAATGTCACTTACGGTTTCCAGCTGACACCTGACTTGAAATGGAGGCAAGTATCTTGATTTCAGGGATACAATACAGAGGGGCTGCACACACATTATTCTGTTCTCTCTCATTTCTTCCCTCGCTGAGGCTGGATTACCACCGGCGTTAAGTGGGCAGCTGCCTCGGGGGCACTAGACCCTGCGGGGCCCTGAAAGGTTTACTGCACATCACTTGATTTTTGGTAATTGACCACTTGCTAAACCCCATCTCCTGAACAGCGATTGCAATCATATCTGAGAAACGTGTGGCAGCGATGTCAGACTCTGGATTTGACGTTACAATAGTGCAGTGTGCGGGGGTTTGAATTAGACTTTGTCTTTTCACACTCTCTAAGCACAAAAATACAAGGAAATGTGTATGGACTGGGTCAGGCTACAGTGTGTTTGTCCTGCTAATGTCAGCATTTCCAGCCAACTAGCACACTACCAGTCTTACAGAAATGCTGCTATGTTACTTTGGGAACCAACACTGTATCATAGTGAATGTTAGCATACTCTACATGCTGCTCCGTTTATACACCTGCAACCTCACTCACATGTTTTATCAGTTTGTATTTTTGGGGGCAAGACACAAAATTTAAAGCCTCCCATGTCCATACAAGGAAAAGGTGTTAGAAAGCTGATTCTTCCAGTTTATTAAGCAGCTCTTGAAAGTTCAGAGAATAAACAAAGGTGGTGCAGAGGTAAGCGGGAGTTTAGGTCTCTAAGGACTAAAATATCATATACATTTCAAACAAGCCACTTTCAGAAAGAAAACGGTTCATTTACATCTTTCCTGTAGAAACTGAAGTAAATAAAGCCTTGCTAGTTACACAACTTTTGTTTATGACTCAGAAAGCCTCTGTTTGTTCAAAGACAGAGTTGGAACAAATGTTGTTCCTCCTGCCTCTGATGCATTATTAGGACTTTACTTAGCTATAAGAGCTACACTGTGCTGTAGGGACTGGTATCATAATGGTGAGAAAAGGGCAGGTAACAAAGGGAGACAGAGAGGTTGGTCAGGGTTCATCCTACAGCAAGATAATGACCCCAAACATTACAAGAAAACAACTAGATGGTGGTTTCACATGATTGAAGAGCAGCACAGTCTCCAGACTTAAACCCACTGGAGCTGGTTTGGGGCGAAGTGGGCAGAAGGTGAAAGCAAAATAAAGTACAAGTGCAACACATTTGTGTGAACTTCTGCAAGAGTGTTGTGATGAACCTTCCAAATGATTTTTGATTTCCATTGTTTTGTCTTTTTTTGCTTTAATTTCCCCTCTCACTGGTGCTGTTTACCCTACTGAACACTTATAAATGTATATATTCATAAAATATGTCAGAATGTGACCCATTTATGTTCATGATTGAGTGTGTATTTGTGCGTGCTCAGGATGCATGTGCAGGTACATAAATATGTATTTTTGTGATTGAGTATGTATGCAGGTGTGTATCTGTATGCATGTGTATGCCAATGCTTAGTGTTATTGTATATGCATGTGAAAGTGATGCACTCTGTTTTGTCCTAGACAGCTTCTCATCCACACTGGTTTATCCTCATCCTAAAAGCAATTTCTCTTGTAATCTGAAAAGTGAGGCCTTCTGTTCAAGAAAACACAAGACTGTTATTCTAACTCATTAATGTTTGTATTCCCCCGCCCATTATGATTGGTGGAGAGGCTTGCTGATTTTATCTTTTGTTTTTTGCGTGGGAAGTGGGGTTAGCCTCAGTCTTTTAGATCTCATGCAGGCTATGTGATCATCAAGTGCACAAGACGCCTTTACAAGGTTATTGTTTCAAAACAAGTCAGCTGGAAACACTGAAAATTGAACAGAAGCAGCTTCGTTAAAGAAACTCATGGAGCTAACATTAGCTTAAATTAGCTTTCTCAGCTACCAATAAAAAGGTCTTTATGCTAGAGACAATACAGAGTATTTTTGTACTTCTGTTTGAATTCCTGTTGTTTTCCAAAAACAAACTAATGTCATTGTTTTCTTATGTAAACTACATCATCATCTGCAAAAACAGAGAGTTTGGAGAGCTGGTTAGCAGGGCTAAGCTAAGATAAATACTTGAAAGAAAATCACAGCATTCAGCAGTGTTATAGCAGTTTATTCATTTCTGCATGTTATTTTTAAATATATTTTGTTTATATATTTTACATTATGGTTGAGTTTTATGTTCACGCCTTTCATACATATTTGCTGAATGATAAACCCAGAGAGAGAAAAAAAAAGATAAATTCTGAAAGCTAAAAAAAAAATACAACAGGTGAATTTGAAAGTACACGATACAAAATCAATATAACAATATTTTAAAAATATAATAATGTGTCTTAATGCAGGTTAGTAATGTTGGCCAAGCACAGTTCATCTAGCCAGCATGATGTTTACAGTGAAGCGCTGTATGCATGTAAACACACTTTGAGGGGTGTTTCAAGGAACAGCATTACGCTGCAAACCCAACCAGCCGCAGGTTTTACAGTCCACTATAGTGTAACTCTCACACTGCATCTCACATGAGAATTACAAACTGAGACTTGCTGCAACATGAATCATCTTCAGTACCCAGTCTACTTTAGTTACATTTGTGGGGCTGTGTCTAGGAGCTGGTGCTACAAGTTAAGCTGCTAAAGTCTCCATGAGAACAAATATACGATTTAACTCGTCAAATGGCGCGAGACACCATGAACAGCTTTTATCCCTAATTACTTTCTGCCCATTCTTTGTCTGGGTAATTCTGTGTCTTGAAATATCCCTGAGCCGTGGCGTTTCTAAAATAGCTTTCAAAACCACTCGATGGCTGTTTCCATAATGGCTCCATCATCTCATTTGTATATGCACTTTTATTGAAAAGCACCACTGATGGCACAACAGACAACCAATTATTGGCAATGTGTCTAAGCTTCTAAGGAGAAAAAAAACACACACAAAAGATACAACCAGCAGTGTTGGTAAACTTATTGTCATGTTTTTTTAAAAGCAACATGATTTTTTTTTATATAACCATATGATAATTTTGCCAAAATTAAATGAAAAGTTTAGAAAATAATAATATAGGCTTTGCCACTTCTTTGCTAGTGTACACAGAGCTGCCAGCTCTTTAACAATCTCCATCAGTGTAAATGTCAACAAGGCAAAAAGGGACAAAACAAACTGAAAACCAAGCGAATCTCAGATGAATTGTTGCATCCTTGGCAGCCACTAATTAGAGAGTCCAAAGAAACCAATCACACACACTGTTGCATGCACACAGAGCTGCCTACTGAACAGCAGCATTAAAATCTAACCTCTCTAGCACTCTGCATGTTTCAGACTTCAATCTACTTTAAAAAGAGTCCATAGACTGACGTGATATGTAGACATTATTTACAGTTTTTTTCTTCTCAGTAAGGCATGCCATTAATCAAAAGAGTCTGCCAGGTTGTGATGTGAATTCCTCCCGTTACCTTTTTGCACCGCAGAGTAAACAACGAAGCAAGATCCTTCACAGCAGAGGAGGAATTCACTTTGTTATTATGCATTCACAGAATAAACATGAGCCTCTTCCTCTCTGTGCTCAAATAAAGGTCAGTAAGATTTGGAGCTCGCAAAATGATCAGAAATAAAATTTTCAAAGCCTGTGCTCGTATGTCGCTCTGAAAAAACCTGCCTGATAGATTCAAGTCGGGGAACGGGTGGTAAAGATTGTACTTCAACGGAGAGGTCGCAAACTGACAAGAGAACTGCTTTTGTGAATATCTGAGTGCAGATTCAAAGCAGAAAATTTAATGTTCCCACTCTGTGTATGGCACTGATGTCACACATGCACGCACACACACATTTAAGTTTCAAATTCCCAGCCTCACCTTGGGCGTTTGTGTGCATTGCTTTTCATATATTTTCTGCTGCAGATATTTTATACACATTTACAATTTGCAGTTATTCACAAGTTCCTCAGGTTGGTACGCTTTGTCGGCATAAGCTGCATACATTAAAAAAAGTACATTCATCTAACTGTTAATGTTTTGTCACACTAGCTTTGGTTCATATGAGACATCTTCAGATCATTAAAATGTTAGTTAATCAGATGGAACAAATGAATACAGCCTGTTTTAGGAGTCTGTGTGTGTCCCTGCTTCATGAACACAGTGAAACATGTCAAAGACTTGGCCAATATTGTAAGTGGCACCTCAGGTCGTACACTGAAAGCAAAAGTGCTGAGGCTTTGTTACAAAACACTATGAAAATGAAGGAACAATGACATAATAAGAAGCGAGGGCAGGACTAACTTTCACACAGTTAACTTTAAGCTGGCTGAATAACAGATGTTTTGCCACCACCCAGTGGTGAAGCCAGGTACATTGAGTCATTGTCGGCAAATTTTTCAGGCTGGATTTTCAACTGCAGGCTCAAAGGCCTCGCTCATCACTCATAGCTCCATTCATATTTTCATTTTTCAGAGAAAGAGGAACAAAAAGCATATTAGTGGCTCTAGCAAAATGAAAACTCAAACCGAGCCAAAAATGTCAAATAACTGGATATACTACTTTGTACCCCCATTTTTATCTATATTAATCTCTGTTTCTTTAATATAAAGTAGGCTACTTGTTTTTTTTTTCTTTGATGGTTCAGTTTTTTTCAGCAGGAAATATGGGGCAACTTTCCTGTTTAAATCAAAAGAAAAGTTCAACTTTACATTGAAAGAAGAAGAAAAAAAAACAACAACACAGGGTTATACTGACATCAGTCACCATGACAAGGGATCACCTGACTTGGTGCTAATAGTAAATTTATATGGCGCATAGAGTTTGGTAGCTACCTTGAGTTTGTTTTTAACATTAGACTTATTGACGTCTGGCTTTGAAAACACCAGAATAAGGCAATCAGATATGGCTGTGGTTATAGCACAGGTGTGGTGTTGCTGTTTGTGCATGCTCGTGCATGAATTATTTACTTTGTCTATGCATAATGTTTACATGTGTCCAAACTATGTAACCTGAAATTTTCTCCACTTCATGAAGTACAACATAAAAATAAAGTTTATCCTCTCTATTTGTCTGGAGCCTCCTCAACTCGACAAGAACACGTCTGCTGGCTTGTAGTTTTTGAAGAGAAATCTTCACTCATCCATTTGAGTGCAGTTAATGTTTGCTCGCAAATGGATTTGACATCAGTTTGAGTGTCAGTTCTGGTACGATGGAAGAGGAGGCAGTGCAAAAAAAAGATGCAAAACAGACCTAACTTGTCTTTCACGATCCCTTCACTGATCCTCCATCATGTGATGGTTTTTTCCTCCCTCACCAACATCCTCCACAGTTGAAGATGTTCCTCTGGTAAAATGTATTGCTCAGGAGCATTTCAGCAGTCTGTGAACCTCCCAGGTACAGAAAACAGTCCTGTAGCACCAGGCTGCCCTCCTGCCCAAACACGTAGGGGTCACACGTAGATGCCCTCAGGGTTGAGGCTGGAGGAGATGGTGCTCTGAAGAGTGCGGAGGTCGCTGGGTAAGAGACGTGAAGATCCACGCCTTGTCAGAGAACCAGACTCCACCTCTGAAACAAGAACCACACACACGTTATTTTCATAACTTCAGCGTCTGCTATTGATCCACAGCTCGTTATCACTTCACCAATGCAATATAATATAAAACCCTCCACAGAACAAACATATCTGACTGAAACTTGGTGAGAACAAGGAAAGTTTACCACATGACAAAAACCTTTCTGGGGGGATTTTTCCTTTTGAGAATGAAAATAGGGGATTTTCTTTTTGACTTGCTTTGAAACTCTTACAGCATTTCATGGTTGCTGGTGATCTGGTCCATGTAATAGGGTTACAGACTTAAGCTGTTATGGCACAACAGTTTTGCCTCAACAGCTGTCAAGTGCTCAGTCTAATCTGTGAGTGTCAGAATGACCACAAGGTGGCACTGTGTCCATTGTTTTTACACATGTAAGGTCATTATATAGCAAGTCTCAGTGAGAATGAGGCTGTGAAATTGAATTTGATAATAAGATGATGGTGATGTGTAAAGTCACGACATCTCTGCCTGTGTGTACATGTAACTGATACATGTGTGTGTGTGTGTGTGTGTGTGTGTTTGTGTGTACGTGCCATTGTTCTCTCCTGTAGGTTGAGCAGGCAGCACAGTGACCTTGGTACCAGTCTGCTGAATGAACTGCTGCAGGTTGACCTGTCGTAGCTCTTTTGTCAGCTGCTCCAGCTCCTGCTCCTTCTCCTGCACCGGAAAAACAAACAAACAACACACCCACATGATAACAAAACCAGGTTTACACCTCTAATCTGACATGATGAGTGTGAATCAAAAATACACTCAACCAACTTTCAAATCCTTAGATAAGCATTAAATTCTGTTTACTTTAACTGCTAGTGTTCTTACAAGTGCTGAACCCTAATTTGCATCTTCAGCATCCACTCAACTTCAACTGAGGTGGATTTAATTTGTGAAAATCAATAAGGGATCATACTCTGCTCAGGATCCATCCACAAGTCATAACTGATTTGAGACAGCGAAAGAGAAGACTTAGCTCCCAGATGGTTACGCAACCGCAGCCAAGGGATTGTGTACTTATTCAGGCCCCCTCTCTAATCAGGCGAAGAATGCTGTAATACCCTCCCTCCCTTTCCCTTCTCATTACCTCACGCTTCCCACACCCTGCTGGACCTCGCCTGTACACACACAGCTCCTCCACTCATACTAGGATGCATGTATCCACTGCACATCCCTGCAAGCCAGAGATTAAACTTTGCTTCACTGCCTACAACTTAATGAGCTTAGATTTCTATGGTTCCACCTGGTTGCTAGGGACCGAATTTTCACACGCACAAACACTACTTTTTAATCAGTGCTTTTTATTATTCTTATTATGATTTTTTTTTTTTTACTTCTTCAGCATCCTCCAAACACACTTCAAGCAAACTGCCAAAGACGCATCAAATTTCTGAGGATCTTGAGGTTTTGGCTTAAAAATAAACAGATAAATAAAAAACACTGAACAGTAAAATCTGAGCTGACCTGTAATCTTTTGCCTGACTGGCCGAGTGAGCGTTCCAACGCCCTGCAGCTGCTCTCCAGCCGAGCCGTTTGTTGGCTCTGCATTTCCAGCTCTGCCCTCACTTTCTCCAGCTGGGTCTGCACCTGAAATCCACAGAGTTGGAAGAAGTGAGGAGTGGAGGGCAGTGCAACTTTTTTCAGAGGAGACGCACAAAAGCAAACTAATCCTCCTTGTAAAAACGTGTAGGAGGACTCTCTTTATGCTTCAATCTGTTTTGAAGTTCAGGATTTGAGTTGTATTCATCTTCATACTTAGGCATCAACTAAAGAAAACTTTGTGGCCATACACCCTGGTGGAAACTAATATGTCCTTAAAGATGAATTGTTTCCAGCCAGTTCTTTTTATTTTTAATCACATTAGTCCATGGATGTCATTTCACCAACACATGGACCTATAAATGGCCCAAGAGACACGATTTGTTTTTAAACAAGAAGCAAGTTAAAAAAAACATTGACAAATTCTCCGAATGGCGTTGAATCCTTCGTTTCATCCTCTGTCTCTCAAAAACCAGCCTCTACCTCTTCCTCATTGATCTTCTGATTGAGCTCGGCCTCCTGCTGCAGTCTTTCCTGCTCCAGGCCTGTCTCCATGCTCTACACAACATGACGGAAAAATAAGCAATGTAGTAAAAACTGGCATGGAAACGATCTTCATTGAAAACCAACAAATTGAATCTCTTTGATGCCAAGTTCACCTGTATGCGTGCTAAGTACTCTGACAGTTTGGCCTCGCAGTCACGTACACGGCCCTGCAGTTCGACTAGCTGCTGCCGCAGCTGCCGCTCGCTCTCCTGCTCGATCTGCAGCTCGTTGTGCCAGAACTCCTCCTCCTCCATCTCAGCATCGTTCCTCCTCACCTGCTGCTCTAAAAGCAGCAGCTCCTCCTCCAGGTTTTCTCTCTGGTTTAGATTAGAAATGTTTGATTTTAAGACCTAAAACCTAATGTATTTCAAAACACAAGGGTTTAGAAGCTACTTTTCTCTAAGTAAAAGGTCTGGCAGCTGTGGGTTTTCCTCACTTCATTGGCCTCGCCGGCGGCCTCCTCCCATTCGCCCAGCTCGGCCTCACAGCCCAGCAGACGACTCTCCAGGGCCTGGAGCTTGTCTCTCTGCAGCTGCACCAGGCGGCTCAGCTCCCTGGCAGGACTCCCAGGTACAGATGCTACTCCACCACCTCCAACTCTGCTCAGGTTCACAGTGTGCTGCTGTGGCTGTTTGCCTGGTTGGATGTGGATGGATGGATGGATGGATGGATGGATGGGAGGGTGAGAGAGAAAAGGTTGTTGACAAGCAGGAAAAACAGAAAAAACTGAATGGCTGGAATATACAGGACAGAATATGAACAGTCTACCTTCAGCATCTCTGCTTTTTCCAAATATGTCCCGCAGACCTTTGCCTCCCGCAGTGAAGGTCAGAGACTTCCGTTTGGGCTCCCTTCGTTTGAGCGAGCGGTCTGTCCCTGACGGGCGGAGCTTGGCCAGAGGTGGCAGGCTCTGTCTGTAGAAGCCACGCTCTGGGACACGAGCCTGCCCGTCAGAGGTGGGCCGCTCGCTAACGGACGGGCCAGTTCGCTGAAGGATGAGCTGCACATCACTGGCATACTGACCCCACTTGTTGAGGGACACCACGGGGTTTTCATGTGGGGCCAGATGACGTTCTGTCTCCCGCCATTTCTCGATCAAAGTATATCTTCCTGTGCGCCCTGGGGCAAAGGAACAGAAAACTGCTGAATATTTGATATTGCCATGATAAACAAAAAGAGGAGCATATGCACATGATACTTTCCAGATCTACCTCAAGTCCAGACACTTTCATGTACACCGTCATCTGGCTTGCCAACTAATTTCCAGTCTGTTTATAAGTGCACTTTGCAGGACGCTGACCCCTGCTCTGCTGTTTGATCTTACACCATCATTGTTTGAGTTCTTAAGAAGGCTTTTAAGACTGCTGGTCCAGGTACTTCATATACATTACAGGTTTTTCCACTCGACCTCCTGCCAGCTAACACATTAAAAGATTTATCCCCCTACAAGACACACAATACTGACGCAGGATTCAATCAATATCAGGAAAGACAAAGTTGGATTGGTTAAAATATCTGTTACAATCCCTCCATTAACTAAAACTAAACTCCTCAAGCAGAGGATTTAGTTTAAAAGTTCATCCAACAACAGCTTTTTAATGATTTGCTGAATGAGGAAAAGGTTTGACTAATTCAACTCACATATGTCCAATAAAACTGCATCTGTCACAGTTGGTGACCCCTTATCTTTGGAGTTTACCCCTGGGCTGTGGGGTTCCCCAAGGATCTATCCTTGCCCCCTTAAAAAAAGTAATTGAACAAATAAGGTTAAGGTTATTTTGTCATATTTCTAAAAAAAAGGAGACAAGGAGTCCATTGTGTGTTGTGATGAAGAGAAATATAACACACAAAACTCAATCCAATGAATTCTTTTACAGCTCTCCCACGCTCATCCACCATTGGCAGATTCAAAGACCTTTCCCAGCGTGTTAGTGAAAGAACTTTACAGTGGGAAAATTCAACTCAAACAGTGGCTGTGTTGGGAAAAGGACTGAGATCAATGGTTCACAGCTTGTGTGTGTGTGTGTGTGCGCGCGCGTGTGTGTGCATGTGTGTGCCTACATTCTTGCCTGCACACATGTAGATAAGAGCTAAACACTGCCTATTGCACCCTCACCCTCATTTTGCACAGTAAGGGTCCTTGTAAAAGAGGCACATTCATCACCACAGCCATTCACATCAAAGTGCCCCAGCCTGGACAAAAGGCACAGGGAACACAAAGGACAGTGGACGCCATAACTCCTGCTACACTGTCACTGTGAGGAGCACAAATGTTTTAAGCTCAAAGAAAAATCCATCAGTGGGGTCAGTGATGAATCAGTCTAGTTTTAAAAAATGGTTCACACTGAGCAATATGAAGACATTATGTTCTTATGGTGTTGGATCTACTAAACTTTACCTACAATACAACTCATGCGATGACTAACAGTGGCAGAGCGTCAACTTATTCCTCTGCAACTGAACAGAATGTGTCAAAGTAAAGTCTGCAGCATGAGTCATCTTGTTTAGTGGTGAATATCTTTGTGCCCTCAAGTCTCTTTTCATTTTCATGCAATTTATCGTCTCCACCAAACCTGACTCAGGCTGATATTGGACACAGTCTCACATCACAGAATGACCCTGAGGGGATTTATCGAGGGCAAAATATCATTTACATGACTTTAGGTTTTTCAGCATGAAAGCCAGATGGAGGGGATTTTCATCTTACTCTCTTAAATCTCCTCTTCCCTGGTGACGCTCTTTGTCTTGTTAATAATTTCTCTGTTGGATTCTCCAAGACTTTTGTGGGTATTTATATTGGGCTTATGAATTTTACATTTACAATTCACACTCTCCTGATATCAGCTCGTTTTCAAACATCTGCCACCTGTGAACAGGAGAGATAAACACACTGTAAAAAAAAAAAGAAAAAAAAGTAGTTTGTCTTTACCAATGGCTTGTGCCAAAGCAATAACCACTTCTTGGCATGTGGTGAACTCTGTGACCCCGCACACGATGCGCTGCACTCCGTCCACCCACACTTTTAGCTCCATGGCCTTCATCCAGAGGCCCTCATTCCTCCACACCACAAGGGGGCACTAATAATGGTTTATTGTCCATCCTAAAACACAAAGAAAAATACTGATCAATAAAAACTTCAAGCTACATTCATCATCATTCATTACGAAGTATAATGGAAAAAGTGTTGCTTATACCGTTTTAATCGTCTTTTATTTTATTGTTTTGGTTGTATGTCTTAGCAACACTGAAGCCAGTTGTTCTCAGTTAAAAAGCTCAAAAAGCCCACAGTCAGCTACCTGTCTGCAACTAAACAGAAGGCAGACAAAGTGAGCAACTACTTGGTGAACCTAGTGGAGCTTTTAGTAGCCAAGGTTTGTATATTTTAGGAGTTGGTGGAGACCAAACCAGGCTACATTGATTTTGAATATTGGAATTAATCCAGATGTAATAACTCATTTTACTGTTGGGTTTTAATTAGAAGCTTAGGATATTTGTGTTGTTGATTTGCAAAACTCTTTTATCCAATGTGATTATATTGTCATGGTACATTCCCAGACAAACTTTATATAATCTTGTATTATTCACAAACTTACATTTCCCCCACCTCCTGTTTCAGTTGGTTTTCTAGAATTACTTAACCACTAGAGAGTGAGGATTAGCTCAAAAATGACATCAAAAACACTTCATGGTTGTACAGATTGACACCAGTTTCATGTAAACGAACAACTCACAGCAACTCACAACACTTGTTCTTTTTAGAAGCTGTTTCCTGTAGTGCTGCTGATTAATTGCTGCAACAACCCACTTGTGGTGCAGCAACTGTGACCATCTTACAGGCCTCATTCGATATATTTTTCATTTGCTGGGCTCGGCGCAGAAACACTTACAGCAGTTGCATGCACGCAGAACGAGAGCCATTTCAAACTGCTGACACAAGCACCTCAGCAGCGAGGCAGTCATTACGAACCTGGCAAGGCCACCACAGCGGCCGGAGCAACAGAGCAGTGAAGGAGCAGATGCCTAATGCTCAGACTTTTGCAATCCTACTGGGCAGCAGCCCTCCCTTTTCCTGTACGGCCCATCAGCTCTGCTCTGATCCTTGTCTTTCATAGCGCTCGAGGCTTCCCTTAACAATTTAGGTGCCTTCCATCTTCGTCACAGCTGGAATGGGACTCCCATCTCTCCTGCAGTTTCACCCTGGCCCCACTTGAGGCCTTTTCCTACTGAGACTGCAATACAATGTACACTCCATTGTACTTGAGGCATCTCGAGGGCAAGGCCTGCATTTAGTGTGGAGCTGGGCACTTTGTAAATGCAGACCAATGCTGGAGGATGCATATGCACCTGGACAGCTGTTACTACCCAGTAAATACTACGACCATGAAGTCCTCATAAAGGAGGCTCTGAGGCTTATGTTGAGCAAGAATGTTTAATTATGTCACATCTTACAAAAGAGGTGCATTAAAAATTCATGATTTTTGTAAAAGCATACTAAAGTAAAAAACATTGGTCAGTAACAGTGTTACTGAGGGCCAAACAATGCTATGTTAATCAGCCCAGAGCGGTGCCAAGCTAGCTGCCGCGGAAGGCAAGTAGCTTTGCATGACCCATAATTTTGGCAACAGCGGTGCAAACACACAAACAGAACATACACCCCAAAAGATGAGGTGAAAGTAAGCCTAGTAGTATTTTACCATAAGCCTGTCAACACATGGCAAGAGTTAGGTGAGTGAAACCATTTCTAATCTGATCATATAAAACTTGGCTCGAGTAGTTTCTTTACAGCTTGTTAACAAAAAGGTCTGTGACATGGTTTCATAACACGCAGCATCCCAACAGATGATGTGATGACGCCTGACATTTTCACAGCTGTGGTCGACATGTTGCAATACAGTGTTTATTCAGTGTGGAGCGACATCCTGATCACACCGAGCTCTCATCCAGGAGGAAGAGCCAGTTGACACAGGCTTGTAAACCTGATCCTACACTCCATCGCTGACACTTTTGTATACACACATTTACTGCATGTACGTGAGAAGGCATACTGAAATCATTCTCTCCTCTGTGATACAATTATCATGGTCCTATCACCACAACAGAGCCAGATTTATCATCATTTCATTCAAGGTCAAATACATCTTGCTGAAGAGAGAATCTAACATGCATGTGTTGATGAATTAAGGTGAAGGAGTTTGGCTTTTAGCTCCGAGAGACTGTTTATGAAAATGGCAAGAGATGAGTAAGGTGCCACATAAGACTGCTTTGACTGTCCTCTCCAGACGACATGTCATCTTTTCCACTAGTTTAATATTAAATTAAAAAGATGATTCAAGTTTCTTGGAGACACTTTGCAGCTCTGAGTGCAGACAAGTGGAAAGAACACATATAGAAGGAGAAGATATTGGGTAGAGACTGCTCTTTCCTTGACTTCACTTGCTCCCATTGGCCCCTTGACACAAATATCACAACATATGCTAGAAGGCTTTTATAAAGAGGAGGTGTACAGTGCAGGAGCAACTCTGCAGTGGAGCCCAGCAGGTCTCCAGGTTTGTAAGCTTTGGTCCTTCTCATAGTTACAGAGATGCTCTCCATGGGTGAACCCAAAGAGAACAATAAGCTACAGTCAACTGGATACTGAGGCTGTGACTTGGGAGTGAAACACCACCATCAGGTCTCACACTCATGGATATCACACCAATCGAATTCTCCACTCAGCTCAGATCGAGCAACAATCGCCTTTGTAGTCGTCTTGTTTCCTCATGGAGACGATCCTCGGTTTTCTTATTCTGCTGTATAACTTTGAACACTTCAATCAGTGGGATACCTGCCGCCTCTCCCCAGCTCCTGCTGCACCCCCTCGCCTCCACTATCGCTGTTGCTGTTCTACATTTTCATCATACTATTTCCACTTGCTCTCTGGTTACGTCTTTGATCTAAATCACAGTTACTTTGAAGCCCCCACTGCCACAGCATGAATAAATAAATCATACGGGCTACATGACGAGTACACACAAGTTAGTAGGCAAGCGACATGTGTGTGCGTGTGTGTTTCTATTTTGGTTTCGGCTTCACTTTAAAATATATGCGTCCGTATTAAGTATCACACCCCTATGGTTAAGCTATATACATTTTCATAGTGGAGGAATCTCTGAACCTGTGGGAAAGGTGCAGTATCTGTTGGAATTTCCTCTTCCATTAGTCACAGTTTAATAAACAGACAGATTCAATGCTCCACATTCCTGCTCCACGTAGTAAGCTATTCACCGAGGATCCAGGACAGCAGAGTTGGATCTACTCATCTTTCAACATTGAGTCACTTCAAGTGGATTCAGCCTTTATGTTTAGCTCATTAACATCCAGAATGAACAATGATATTAGATTGTTTTTCAGTAAACTACAGTCGTTATCTGTTAAGTTTAGATTTTTATTTATTAGTATGTTGCAAATCTCATGGACTTTTTTTCATCCTTGATACTCGATAAAAACATTAGCAAGTTATCATATTGTGAGTGTGTCAGTTTTTAGCTATTAGCAGTTAGCTCAAATGACTTTTAGTATACCTTCTTTGTATTATGACTAAAATAATTGGCCCAGTTCTGGAAATGTGAAGTTATAATGTGCCATGTACTTTGTCTACTTGATTATGTAACATTTTCCACTGTCTTAGCCCCAGACACTCGCAGTCATCAAAATTACATTGCTCTCACATAGCTGGCATATTACAAAAGGCAGAGCTGTAAAGACAGATGTATTCACATTCACACTGGTTATAGTGATGTAAGAAAAAAGTGTCTCTCCCTGCAGTCGAGAGAAAAGGTTGCTGCTATCATTATAACTCAACAACTTCTGCTGCAGCCATTTAGGGTTCAGACATGAAGAATACCATCGTGTGGGCTGTGAACTGTCGAGCTAAACTTAGTTGTGACTTCAGTCTGCCTCCCCTGAAGTTTCATTCTCTGGATGCCACAGAAAGGCAGAGTAAGGGAGGGGACACAGTGTGGCAAGTCACAGTTTCCTACTTGCATCTCCTCAGACATGGACAGTTAAGTTCATGAGACGGATCAGCATGAAAATGCCACCGCAAGCTCCTTTAATATCGCTGAGCTCAGGGTTGAAAAGATGTTAGGGTTGAAAAATGTAAAGAAAAGCCTCTGATGCCACACTGGCTACATGATGGGGGTTTAATGCAAAATACCCACAGAGGAGTTCATTTCCTGTCTTATTCAGTTCAGTGCTCTCTGTCCATCGCTAAATTAAACTTTAACAGACTCATTGATTAGGTTTGACCCCCTGACCCCTATTTATTTACCCCCAGCAGTCTGTCAAACAGAATATTGTTGCCAATTAAAAAAGTAAAAACTTCAGCAAGTTGTTTGCCAAAACACACTAATGTCAATCAAATAAATATAATTACATGTAAAAACTTCTCACTGAATCGACGCAATCACTTTGAAAGCAGCAGCAGTTCAACAACACACGATGATGCAATCACAGGCCAATTTTTAAAGTAACAAGGAGGCAGCGGCAGCATGAGGGGGGTCCGCTGAAACAAGTGCTGTACAGACAAAAGAGCATGCAGTGGTGTGTGTGTGTGAGAGAGAGAGAGAGAAAGAGCGAGGGAGAGAGCGAGAGAGAGCCCACATGGCTAGTGGCATGACTGGATGCAAACAATCCCTCACCATGGCGACACAGCTCTGGCTTTGTCCGAGCCTTACACAGATGACTGGATTGATTGGAGGGCACGCTCTGGGAAAGTAAACCAAACAATCAGCAACAATTAAGAAGCAACCTGCGCTTTCCTGTCACTTCCTCTTTGTCTCCTCTGAATGTGGGCTCCGAGAAAACATGGAGGCGTTCGCTGCAGCGGGGTTTCCCAAACTCAGGATTAACTCGGGGTGTTGCTGAAACGTCTCAGAGCTGATCTGCTGGTGGAGATTAACACCAGTTTGAACTGGAGCTGTCATATGGTTTTAGATGACCTCTTACACTAATCTCTCACCCCAGCTAAGTAAATATATTTCCCATCAGCTACAAAACTACACAGCATAAAGTGAACGACGTCCACTGTAGTTACTATGGGAACAAAAATACCTGACATTGCCACTCCTTCAGCTGTGCTGCTAGCTAGGCTATAAATACCCGCAGGAAATGCTAATGTCAGCAGGTATTTCTAATATAAAAAGCAAATTAAATCAGCGATGTGACCCCTGTCCTCAGACATGATGCCACTTCTCTTGATGGACCACCCTGGACACTCAAGGCCCACACACTCTGAGGCAGCATCACACTCCTGTTCCTCATAGCTATAGTACTAGATACTGCTCCTCCAGGTTTTGTTCTGTTCATACAAACCGCCGTCAAAATGAAACCTTCATATTTCAACCTCTTGAGTTCCTCTGCGTTTTCCACTCAGCTGTGTGCTACTGAATTTAGACGCCTTTTAGAGATTAGTTCCACATCAACTTTGTCAGCTGAGGAAAGTGAGGTGGCTGCAGGTGCAACAGACGCTGGAATATGCTGAGTGAAAAGCTTCAGGCAATAATCAGACAGAGCAGCTTTCCCATTCAGGTGCTGTCAATCATCTGCTCTGCAAGAAACAGTGAAAAGATTTCCCAAACAGGCAGTGTGGCGTTTTGTGAGGAACGTTTGTTGAGCATTTTAAACCCAAATTACTAGAAATGCCTCCAACAGCAGTAGAAACAAGTTGTGGTTAAAGTGTAAAAATGAGAATGATCGCCATCATGTATTGAAGCTGGGTGACACCTTGGAGTCTCAAAAGTTAAAGCTAATCAGCAGAGACGATAAGCCTTTAACCCTGTAAGACTCGGAGCTTAGCTGACTGTGCCCGGGTGGGAGGGGGAGTCTGCTGGAAGATTTACACTGTGGAAAATGTGTCTAGTTTTAAATTTTCCTTTTACCACAGATGTTTATGCAAATATCGACCACACGGATGAATCGCTGCATTATCAACTCAATAAATCAGAATATAGGATTGACAGCTACATGTAGCCTGGATCTTCACTTTGGTTTAAAGTAGTGAGTGTGCAGCTGATTCAAGATTTGACTGAACAATTCAAGCTGTTTCTGAAAATATCTCTGACTTTTGATGGTTTGAGCTTCTCAAATCGTTTAAACACTCATTAGCACCCTCATCAAAACAAATCACTGTGTCATCAACAGTCAAAATCTGTCGGTTTAGACTGATTCTAACCAGCTGGACCGGGTCAGGATTTCGAATTGGCCCCTCATACGTTGGATGAGATGGCACAAGAGAAAGCTGATTTAGGAAGGAAAGTAAAGAGAGAATTGTGAGTCAGAATGTAGTTCAGGTAAAAACCAAACAAGCCCAAGTGGAGGTGTGAACGCTGTGGCCTGTGAGGAAGTGTCGTCCTTGCCTCCATCACACGTGTGCTTCAAGGACTCCCTACTCTCCTACTATAGCTGTCTGACTCAGTTGAAGGAACTCTGATTAAAACCTCTGCTGAGTGAGCGCTTATAGCCCAACTCTATTAAGAGATTCATCACTGCAGGGCTCAGCTCACTCACTCACACACACACACACACACACACACACACACACACTGACCACACTCATTTACTCACTTCCTGCTGCCTCATGGATCAGGTATGTCACCATGTGGAGGACCTGCCCACCCAGTTTCACAATATCACAGGGTGAACTCCAGTGTGAAATATTAACTAAAACATCTTATAACTGTACGTCACATTTTACTTTCTCTCTTTTAAAAGAGGAATTTATAAATCTGACCCCAAAATAAAGTTATGCAACTACAGCTGATCAGCCTCTATCCGTGTGTTGTCCTGTCCTCCACATGTCTACACCACCAGGAAATTCACTAAGACCTGTAGTAATCCAGTCATTTTAAAAGCCTACAACCTTATTTAAATATCAGTGGGGTTTTAAATGTTGCCTTGACTGGCGCATTCAAGCCACAGCACAGAGGACTGGCCGCAGTCCGCCCTGTGTAAAAAAGCCCAGGCAGCAACATACCTCTGCTCGGTGTATCAGAGCGTTTCAGACTCCCCCGGCTCGGCTGTAAACCTCTGTATTTCCCCCTGGAATAAAACCCGGTACTTTCCGCTGCATGTTATATATCAGAGAGCCACTTACAGGGAGATCCTGTTTATTCCCAGCCGATCATCCGCCGCCTGCATCAGAGTGAACGGAGCGCGCTCATCTCATCCCCGCCTCTGTGGTAACAACCCGTGTGGATGTAAACATGCGTCCGGCCAGTCATCGGACATCCGACATGGGGCTTTCAAGCATCTACCGCCCCGCCTGTTGACCTGCCGCTCTGCCCATCACACAGAGAGAGAGAGAGTGAGAGAGAGGGAGGGAGGGGGATCACGGAGCTTGTTGTAAATTACATGGGAACAGAACTGGGACACCGCAAGGCATGATGGACCGGTTAAAGCTGCAATGCACTGGCGACGCAAATGGACCCCGAGATCCACTCATGTCTGGTGCAGTCACATCGGAGCTGGAGGGGTTTGATGTAACTGTGGTGGGGCAGCAGCCTACGTTACTGTGCTAAGGGAGACGGTTTGCAGGCTCAGGTGTAAAAGAAGGACATGAACCTGACTATAATCCTACAAGTGTGTTTCAGTCAGAGTTAAACACACAGGCTCCTGTAGAATATGTGTTTGTATGAGTTTGAGTGACTCTCTTCACGCTTAGTTTGAGCAGTTGTAACTGATGCACATTTTTTATCAGGGTTGTGTTGTTTGTGTGCTGCACATTTAGACAATCAAATCAAAATGCCATGGGCCTATAGGACCTTCAAGTAGAAAAGCAACAGGCTTCAAGTGTAAAGTAAAACCATGTTATTGTGTGTAACTTGTGTAAGAAAAATGTATGTGGACAAAATCTGCACAAAAAAGTCAAGTCAGTAAGTTCATGTGTTCAAAACTCTTTGCAAAACCCCTCATTTGAATATACAGATTATATAAATATGCAAACATGCTTAATGTTAATAACTCCATTGGAGGTTTCATTTTCCACATCACACTTAGAAAAGTACAAGTACAAGTGTATTTATCCAGGACCAACCTCAAACCTCATTGTGATGTCACATAATGCTGGTTGTCCTTAAGTGAAAAATAAAGACATTTACGTTTAGTAAATGAAGCAGAAAATATTCTGGTGTCAAACTACACATGCAGAGTCTGTAAAGTGAAGCCAGTTTTATTTGGAGAGGGATTTTATAGTGCCACACATTTAGTTTCTTGATTGAATCCACTCCTCTCCCCTCAGCGGTCAGCTGCCCCTGGCTAAGGTGTGTGTGTGTGAGCATGCGCGGCAGAGTGTCTCTGTCCGAGGGCTGGGTTAGCCTGGCTATAGTCTCCACCGCGGACCACGGGCCGGTCCGGCTCCCCCGTCCCTGGCTTCTCGTTTATGTTTAGAGTAGGGACTCAGAGTGTGAGTTGTGAATCCAACACTATGTGGATGTATACCTGCAAATAGCTGCAGAAAAAAAGACACTAGATGCTTCATGATCCATATAAGTTTCCTTTTTAATTCTTATGGCAAAGCTTTCAACGCAAGACCCTGTTTTTTTATGGCTGCACCATGCCATGAAGTGGAAATATGCTGGATCTTTCATGCATTATTTCACACACATCTTCCCCCCAAAAATACACTCTGACATAATTGGTATCTGTGGAAACACTGTGATCTCCACTAGAATTAAACACACTTCCGTGGGTTGGAGAAATGTTTCGCTGCACAAAAACGAGTTAAAAGGACACAGGGGAAGTTTCTGGAGTCATGAAACAAATGTGTAATGCAGAGAGAATGTTTATGTTCTCATCCTTGGGTTATATTCAGTGTCCTTACTTTTAAGGGCAGCAGCCAATAAGCTTCACTTGTCATTGGATAGTATTACAGCCCAGATACAGCAACCTGTTTCATTTGACAGAGCTGTTTTACTAGAGCAAAACAGGTGTGTGTGTGTGTGCGTGCGTGTGTGTTTGTCCTTGTTTGAATTCCAGTCAACGCTCATGTCTTCATGTCTCCCAGCATTAATCATGACAGCTGCCTGTTGTGCTGATCTTGCAGAAACCTAGATGACCTTCAGCTTTTCAGTAAAATGTAATTTCAGTGACAGTCAGTTCCTGATGTTATGATACCGACCTGCACAAACGGAGAAAAGCAGCACTGTGACAAATTTACTGACTAATACTTAACTGGTCCCTTGTTGCACAAATCTCAAAAACCCAACTTTGTTTGAAACTCTTCACATGACTCGTAAATTTCATAAAACCCATGACACGGTTCTTTTTCTCATCAGCTTTTCTTCTAATAGCAGCCATTTGTTCTGGTGTTGTAGGTACAGGCCTGTAGCTATATCTGTTTACAACTTAACTCAGCAATTAATCCTCAACATATGGTTGGGCTGTTGTGACTATCAAGCCATGAGTGATAGGCTAGATGTTTTTCTTTGCTGGCAGTGGTGACAAGCTTTGACAGATGCTTCGAGGACTTAAAGCCTGAGGTTTGGTTGACACAGATTTGTGCTTTCATTATGTAGATAAAGCCTTCAAGTCAGAGATAGAAAAACACCACAGTTCAATGGAGAGCCCATCAGAGCCCGTCAGAGGTCATCATCCCAAGCCACTGAAAACACCTGTGTAGGTGAACAGGAGCCAGGTGCACCATGCAGCCCTTGGTTCAAACTATAAGCCTCAAAGTATTGAGAAAGTGGAAGTATAATAACTACATTAAAACAACCTGCAGCAATAGAGAAACATGTGGAGATTAGCTGTTGCATAGCTAGCTAAACTAACCTTGCTAACACCTGCTCCATTAAGAGAGAAATTAGACCTACAAACTGAATAAAATGGTTGACATGTCAGCACCAACAGTTGATATTATGCTACTTAATAAGCTGATAGGACTTTGAACATACAAATGTTATTAGTTAGATTATCATGACACTCAAGGCTAAACAGTGGCTAGGTTAGCATTATGTTCCACTCATGATAAATATTTAGCTAGCTTATCATTCAGACATTTTCTACTCTACAATTCTACTGATTGGCATTGAGTGTTAAGAGCTTAACTTATTTAAACCGTGAACTTTTATGGATTTATGCAAATTAATCCTGGGCCTTTGTGAATTTGGTCAATTTAGACCACCAAATGAAAAATGAGTCATCATTCTGTGCATCACACTCAGACATTCAAAGCGAAACCTCTTAGCCTTAAACTTTCTTCTTCTCCTTTTCAGCTATTTCAGTTTACTCTTTTCATCAGGCTACTTTTTGGATATATTTTGAGAAGACTGAAAAGAGATAAGTCTCCAGGTTCCTCTTATCCACACCACGTTGATAAATTCCTGATATTCGTGTTGTTTTGACCCTCTGCTTTCCTCCCTTGTCCACATGTCTGTGGGCTGTTAGCCATCAAGTCACGGAGACAACTCTTGACCCCATCTTTTGTCAGGACCTACAGACTTGAACCACTCTTTTAAATCCTTTTCTCAAACTCTCCGGCATGCTTTCTGCGACCAGCCTCCTCTGTACCAGTCACAACACAACCTCCTTGACCCTAATCAGTCACGAGTCAGGCCAGCACACTCAGACACTGAAACACTCTGAATTTCAAAAGCACTCCACACTCCTCATTCACAGTCCTCATCCTTCTTGACCTGTCTTGCTATGTTTGGCACAGGCAGCCACTAGTTACTCCCTGGCACCACTGCAGACCATGAGATTTGAAAATATAACTGTATATGATCCTTTTCTACCTGACTGCCTGCATCTATAAGGTTTCATTGCTGGAATCACTCAAGTGCTCATTTCTTGGGAGTTCCCTCATGTCCCTCGCTTTCCAAGAACTGATTTGATCCTCCTGTTCGGGTGCTATGGTTACAGTTAAAATTTCAGATTTTGTTTCCAAGTTTCTGTGTTTGACTGAAACTTTAAGACATACAGATTGTTTATAAATTAACCTTATAAAAGTATCCAGTATTTCACAGTAAAGGAGAGCAGGAAAACATTTGTTCCTCGTTGATACAGTGGACACAAGATAAAGATGTTAGACTTGATTAGAGTCTTTGATGGACTTTGGTTGTTTGGGGAGATCATACTGCTGAAAGGTCAATTTCTGGTTCAACTTCAGCTTCGTTATCTTCATGCACTCTTTGATATGATGCAGATTTCATAGTTGAATCTATGAATGCAAGCTGCTCTGTCCCTGAGGCAGTAAAGAAACCTCAAACTTCACATTTCCACCACCACCACCACGCTTGGTTGGTTTGAAGTTCAACTCTGGTCTGTGCAAAACAAGTCTGCTGTTACCGTGGTCAAAACTATTTGCTTCATCTGTCCACAGTATTGTTCTTGTAAAAGGCCTGGTCTTTGTCTATTTGGTCTTTGCTTTGATGTTCTTTTTGGGCAGGAAAGGCTTTTTCCTGGCATGACTCCCAGACACATGCACCTTTGACACCAACAGGTGCGAATAAAGCATTCCTGGAGATCGGGTAAGAAACCTTTGGGGTTCTTGGAGATGTTTTTTGTTTTGGTTCGTTTTTTTTTTTTTTTTTTTTGCACTGAACAGTCAGCTCATGGGCTGACTTTTCTGGAGCAGTTTCTACACCACTTAAAGATGATTTTCTTCACATCACAGGGGAATAATTTATTTCAAATCGTTTTTAAATCCCTTCCCAGACTCATCACGATTTGTTTTCTGAAGGCCTAGCACCACACACACTTCAGGAGGACACCAGACCTGAAGCTGCCAATCAATGGCCTGTGATCAGGAACATCTGGTTCTAATTCTGTGCAGGTGAAGGTGTGGTCAATTGTGTTTGAGTACATCACCTCATTAATGGAGCCATTTCATGTTTGCGTATTCAGATGTGTGTTTAAATTTAACTTTTCATTGATATCTTTACTTTGTGAAGCATAAATGTGTGTTTGGATTTCTTCTTGTTTGTGTCACAGCCCAACAGATTTATCTTGCAACCCCTCGAGGGGTTCCTGACCAAGGCTGGGAACCCTTGTCCTTGCAAAATATCATTATATCCAAAAAATATCCTCTCCAGTTTATGGACCCATTCGTTCTTTCAGACTAGAATACATTCAATTTGTTTGAGGGTGTCACAGTTCCTCATTTAAATTGCTGTTAGATGTTTTATTTTTTCAGGTTCAGGTCTTCTGTTCTCACATTCATTTCTGTCTTTAGTTTATGTGGTTATATCTGTAAGCTTGAGCCTTGAGAAATTCTGCTTTGTCTTGGGAGGGTCTCTCCAACTGGTAAAACCTTTGTCCTAGTTTCATAAGCTCTCCCTGCTCTGCCTCCTCTCTCAAGGAGAAATGATTTCTACTGAGACCGCTTCCCTGAACTCCATAATGATTGCTTTGTTACTGCCAGCTGATGGCTGCATATCAGACTGCCTGTTATCTGGCAAACTTAGGTGTTTTTAATTAGCTGTGCTTTGACCAAGAAAAGGGATTAACTCAAACACAGACAAAACAAAGGCAAAATAAAACTGGGCTCAAGGGGAAGATGTTTTTTTTTTTTTTGAAACAAAGACTAAGGTGTGTGTTGCCAAAAAGAAAAGACAGGCTTGCTTTGAAATGACTCCAAAGGGCCATAAATGTATGCAAAATAAAGTCTAAAAGCCAGAAACAAAACAGAGATGGACACACACACCCTCCCAGCCCCAACCAAGTGTGCTTGTGTGGACTGAGGCTTTTTAAAACCTAAGCTCAGCTGCAGGCAATCCCTCCTGATGAGTGAGCACCGCCCACAGCTGAGCTCACTAACAATGGGTAGCTCCAAAAAACTAAAGTAATCAAGTTTTTAAATCTTCTCAAAGTCTAATTTAAATGGATGCTGTGTCATTTCGATGCAGCAATCACCAAATAAAATGTTGCTTGTTCATATTGTTCATGTCTTTCAGGTGCTTCAGACAAAACTGAACACATACCAATCGATTTAGGGTTAGGGTTAGGGTTAGTCCAAATATTGACTGTTTTCAACATAAGCAGCAATTTCTTAGCTTTTTACTTTGATTTCACCCACTTCTGACCAAATATGTAGTGATTAAAATGAAAGTTACAGCAACAGAAAATATATGGTGCACATGCTAGTTTTAATATAATCAACTGAACAAACATAAAAGTGTATGTTCAGAATGGCATCTTAGTATAGAAGGAATAAGTTTGTTTTATCAAGTGTTCTTTATGTCATTATTGCCAGACTATACCACATTTACATTTATACACTTAACTGCACTTCCCTCTTCTTTCTTTTTCTCAGTGTGTTGAGCTGCTGTGTCTTTGGGTTACAGTACAGTGCAGTGACCTCTTTACTTACAACCATCTGGTCCGGACTTAAAAACACCAACACACACTGGGTCTGAGTTTGTGACATTACCGGGTGGTACCTCATTCCAGACATACTCAGAGGGGTGAAGACACATGTAGCCTGCAGGAAATCATGAACCGCTGGACCGAGTCCTGCAAAAAAAAAAAAAAAAAAATCACTTAATTTTGGGTCCCAAATGTTCTTGAGTGATTATGTCAGTGGATAGTCATTTGCCCTGAGCGCTGACGCCCCTGACAATGGCCTCAGTGTAAAGTAAAAAAAAAAAAAAGAGAAAGAAGAAGAAGCTATACTGGCTTCCTTTTGGTCTGTTTTCCACTGCTGCTGATCTGTGAAAGAGTCCTTTCTCTCTGTGTATCACACATGTTCAGTTATTATGTGTCAACCCTGTTATGGCTCACTTCACTGCCCTGCTCCAGTAGCAAACAAATCCATTCTCATGTGTCCTGGCACCTGTTACCATTGGCTATTTTAGTGTTTTGGACACATATGATTTCTGCGTTGGGCTATAAATACCATTCTTCAGGCCTCACAGGACTTAATCCCTCATGTTAACAGGAAACAAATTTATCTTGGCTACAAATATGAACATTCAATTATTCTTATCGACTAATCCCAACGATGCTTGTCTTGAAGTCTGGTCACCTCATTCGTGACAAAAAGATGAGGTTCTCTCCCTGAAATAATTGTAAATCTGACCAATTCTCGGAGCGGTATAAGCTGTGGAGAGACAAGAAGGCTGTTGTTAAAAGGATTTGGCTTCTTCAGAGCTTTTCTCTCTCCTTGCGCCAAAGCCAAAGGCTTGAAAATCATGGACTTTGTCACCAAAATAGTTCACTAAAGTGGGTGAATTAGAGATTATTAGTGAAAAGAAGAGAAGTGCAGGGTTTAGTTCCTTAAATAGAAAGGCTTAGGGTTTAATCTAAGAGCTAAACCACTTAAAATACGTAGGATTCAGACTTTATGAATATGAAAAATAAATGTTATTTGGGGACAAAATACAACTTTGGGAAATTGACTGTGAATCTTGTCTCTGCTCTTCACTGAGGTGACTGATGAGCTGTCTATGCTAATGTTACACCACTGCCCTCTGCAGGACACATTCACAACAGACTAATACTTTTCCTGCTTATTCTCCTCATTCGAACAGTGAATTCATTGAGTTACTCCACACTCTTTGCATATCACCTCACATCTCCTATCTTATAAACACTCACACAACTGGACATGAAATGCGCTTCAAATCTTGTCGTCTCAGCTTTTATGCACATGAAAGTGTCCTGCAGCAGCTCAACATAAAGCCAGAGAACAGCAGGAAGAATCTCATATCAGAGCTCAAAAGCATTTTTAGGTCATGTCATGCTACATTATGGTCTGTGTTCTTGCAGACAGAGACTAAGAGCTTTCTTCCAGCACACATCCTCTGCTTTTGTGCAGCCTGGATATGCAGACACAGAGAGAATCACTGATACAAAGCTTTAATTACTTTGTGGGATACTGTTAATTTGATTTAGAGAATTCAGCCACCGACTGAAATGAAGTGATGCCTTTGTAGATTTCCCAGTTGGGATCGGCTTCATTAGATAGCGTGGATCTCTGGGGGAATTTGGCTGTTTAAACTAAAAAGTGTCTCAGGAAGACCACCGAGGACGAGCATCTTCAGTTTTGACTACAGTGTTGGTGCAGAGTTATGCTTACCTCACCATCATGACTTCTGGGCTTGCACACCTGTCTTTCACATCGTCTTCCCTTTTCATTTCCAGTCCCTTGTCTGGGAGGGAGGGGCAAAGTCAACTGGCACCCAGCCTCTTGAGCCAGCCAGCCAGCCCCCCTCCTCTCTCAGCTACCACTTCAGCTGTGCCGCAGTGCAGCTCACCTCAAAGTCACCGAGAGGCCTGGGGAACGAAGCCAAACACTGGAGGTTTCACTCTCATCCTCTGGCACAGACTTAGTCATCCACACTTCATTTGCAAATGATTGAGAAAGCTGTTTGATCAAGAGCTGTTTTCAAACATAAAAGGTCTTTGAACTTCATGACAGTCGTTGATCTTTCACTGTTTTTCTTTATAAATATTCCAAAAAATAGGGATAAATTATTCACAATAAAGTTAACTGAAAACAGTTTATTAACATGAGGAAACAACTCACAAAGGCAGATCAGCATGAATCACTGCTTTTAAAACACATTTATATACAAACATGAACAGTTGTCCAATAAAAATGAACTGATCTTCATCCTTTACATATTTTTCAATGTGGTTCTTTGTATAATTACTTGAAGTGCTTCAAAACACACGGCTACATCGACAAATGTCAAGCTAAATAAAATAAAATTAGATAGAAAAAAAAACTTACGGAAATACTTTACATTTCATTCATTACAATGGTTGCAGAAGGTTCTTATATTCATCAGGCAGATTTTCTGAACTTAAGGCACAAAGACCAAGGCCTGAAGTGTCTGACACACCTGATGAAGAATGTGAAGAAACTAAAAAGTGCGTTAAAGGTCCTGTGAAATGAAAAACGTCTCCTCACTAAAGTCCTTCTTATGTTGAGTTACCTATCCCTATTTCACCACCACACCTCGACTCTTTTCCTGTTTCCATGATAACTAAAAAAAAAAAAAACTAATTTTTCTCCTTAAGCTACTGAACATTAACATCTGCACTAATAGTCAGAGAAACACAATCAAACACAGAAGATAATCACTAGTTTAAAGCTATTTCATAAGACTTTAAAGGAAAGTTCAGGTGTAGTTTTCCAATGATCTGTCTGCAAAACAAATCCAAGTGTCAAACCCAATTAATCTGTGACACAGAAACTCTGTTACAGGAAAAAAAAAACAGTGCAGTGAGTTGTGACTGTGAAGTGCTGATACTGTTACCAAGTGCAGCTCTGAATTTGGTATTGAGGATCTTCGGCTCAGTTTTCTAGTAGTTTCCAGAGTTTACAGCCTTTGTTGTTCTTGCATTGACGAAGTCAGCCTTCTTGTAACCACACTGTGAGAAACAACAGAGGTGTTGAGTCTGGGATGCTTTGGTGGTCCTATATGGACTTGTGCAGGAGATTGCAGGTCTGACACTTACTGTCATATTTCCAATGTACTATCTAATAATCCAGAGAAATAACTTTTTTTATAACTTAAAAAAAAAAAAAAAAGCATGCTTTACCGCCCTCTGGTGGTAGTTTCCAACAATATGGCAGGAAAGTCACCAGGAAGTCCCTCATAAATCAATTTTATAAATGTAATGTTTCCATGAAGCAGCTCTGCTCATAGATTTGAATTACCCCAAATGGTTGAATACAATTGATTATGTTTCCTTATCAACAACTAAATTATATATGCAAACCAATTCCTTGCAAGGACATTAAAGATACAGTTGACGCTGCATGCAACCTCTAATGTTGTAACTCTATGTCTGTATCTGTGTCTACATTACACTATGTTGCAGATGAAGGACAATGAATTAGACAGAAGAAACCCACATGACTGACTCTTGTCCTTGTGTAAAGCATGTGCATTACTGTAACGTGTTGTATGGAGGAGAACTCACCTTCTTGTAGGCACGATGGAGATCTTTGTGTTTCCACATGGTGTGCAGCAGGACACATGCAGCATTACCTGCTCTGGATGGCCCACAACTAGAACACAGAAACATGAGTTTACTCTATCCTGTTTACATATTGTATGAACATATGTGTACATGTGACAATACATCAGAGGTAAGAAGAGCGCTGACTGACCCCTTGTCTTTGCTGCTGATGTTGATGATCTTTGGGAGGGCTCCCTGGTTGACAATGGCTCTAACGTGCTGCGAGTTGCTCTGGCTGAGGTTAGTCAAGATGTGACAAAGACAACACGTCACCGCTGTGGGCAGGTCGGTACCAGTGTCGTCATTGGGCAGCATCTCCACCACCTCCGGCAACACCTGATTCACTAAAGGAGGAAGAAACAGGAAAATATACATAAACTTGAAATGGAAAAAAACACCACACACTGAATGCAGTTAGGGATCCATAATTAAAGGCCTATGTTTAAAATGATAAGTGCCTATATCAAAATGACATGTGTCTTTTGGTTTGAATGGAAAGTTACCTATTTCAGGGTGCAGGTCCTGGTAGCGAGAGGCGTTTTCGATTAAAGACATGGCCGTCCTCTTCACATCCCGTTCTCCCTCCTGCAACATCTTCTTGATTTGCTGAAGACCATTTTCCCGCTGAACAATGGTGAAAGTAATGGCTTCAGACACCTGCCACATCACAGAAAATAGATGAAACATGTGTCATGTGTCATATGTTTTCTCATGCCACTAAAACTTTGTTTGAATCCTCAGTAGTAAAATAGTTTGTCATGAAGTTGTGGTTTCTTTAAACATGTGAATCCATGTACTCATTGCACCCTGAGTAACAATCTATATCCACACACATTTTGAAATCTGTCCTATGTTTTTTTTTTAATATTACTTCATAATCTCGTGCTGAACTTATTTGATTAATTCATTTGTTACAGAAAATCTGACAGTCATTTTATCAATCAACCATTAAGGCATCAAAATAAAATCTTAACTATTCGCAGGCTGCACTCTCAATAGTAAAGAAAAGCTTCCTTTTCTGCATCGTATAGCATTAAAAATTCAAAAGGTAAAGATTTTATTTTTCTATAGCTTCAGCAGAATATGTAGAAAATTCTCAAACCATGCAAATGTTTCAGTATTTAAATACACCTTAAAGGTAAAACAAACACAAATACATAAAACTGAATTGAGACATCACTGTGTATTTGGGTAATTTTTGATTAGGACTTTGTAGTAATAATATTTATCATACTAATCAATGGAATAGCAGATCAACCTGTATTTCTGACACAAACCAGAGAGAGGAGCTAAGATCTAAATAGTGCAAATCTACAGTATTTACTACTACACTCATAGTAACCCAAATTATCTACCCTCTCCGACTCACAACTAAAACGTTACATCCAAATATACCCTGTGTTAAATGTACATTCAACTGTGAGGTCAATATACAGAACTAACAGCTACATTTTAGTGCTCAAGCTCCAGAGTGAAGCTCTGAAACATCTGTGTTGTCTTACCGGTCCGTTTCCAGCTGTGATGTTCTGCAGAGCTCCAATGGCGGCCTCCTGGGTGTAGTGGCGCACACTGCGGGCGATCAGTGACATGTACATCCGGATGGTGATGGAGCTCCACAGCCACTCTATCCCACGGGGATTAGCCTTATCCTCCAGCAGAGGGCTCTGTCGCTGCAACTGCTGGGAAGAAAGGATTGATGAGCTGCAGCTTCCAGATGGGTTCACTGGGTTCATACTGACAACAGGAGGCTGCTATTATTCAGCAGGTGAATGAATCATGTATATACTCTCACTCCCATTGTGTGTGTGTGTGTGTGTGTGTGTGTGTGTGTGTGTAGGAATGTAAGATTTACATAACCGGAGCTTCAGTGCATTTTTGCAGCATCATCATACTGTAAACATACAATTAAAAAGAATTCACACAGGAGCATCTGACAAGCTGCAATGCAGATATTGTTTGTACATGTAATGAATAATGAATAATATTTAATGAAAACTACAACTCCAAATAAATAAATGTAATGTAAATGTAAAAATGAATATCAGTATATCAAACCCCTCTCTTCTCTCCTGCCTTGATGCCTTGTGTGTATCTGTGAAAGAATCTGACCTTGGTTGGCTAACCCTGCTAGATAACCCTCAGTGATCCAGCTAGCAGTGTTACAGTAGCTCATTGTCTGATTTGTTAGTCAGTGGGTCATAGAAGCTAGCAGAGCAATATAACAGCTGTAGGCATGTGTCTGGATCTGAGTGAGCAAAAACCTTCTTTAGACTTCGCAATATAAACATTAACACCTCTGTCCACAGACTTCTGTGTAGCCTACTTTTGGTGGGCTGCACTTTTAAACCCAAAATCAAACCCCAGACCTGAGTTTGAACATGGGAGTCATGATCCAGCAAACATGTCTGCACAGGCCCACTGTGGGTAATGAGGTTTTACTGTGGGACAGGCTGGGCAGTCCTTTTACCATTGGGACCCAATGTTGTGTTGAGTTGTGGTTCTGTCCAGCTTTAAAAAAAAAATCAATTGATCAGCCAGGGAAATATCTGGCTCTTTAGCTTCTGTGCTATTTAGCTCGTTGCTAGTTTAGCTTGTCACTAATTTTGTCTGTCCATTGATACAACAATGACTTAAAAGAAGCTAAAACATTTTGTTGAACTCATAGGGAACTGCAGTGTTGGTGCTAATTCTCTGTTGTTGATATTAAATGTCACTAAATATCACTTAAATATCACATAGACCTATGAAATTGCTTTGATGTTTCTCAAGCAAACAATGAGAGAAAAAGAAATACAATCACCTTCAAAGAAGCTGTTTTAACGGGTGACTAAACCTGCAGCCATTCAGCAGTTTTCAAAGAATTTCTGTTAAATATCATACGACATCTTTTGTCGGTGTGGATTATTATCCAAGGGATTACCTCTGTGATCTTGGCACTGCGGTCAGGAAAGCAGCTGACACTCTTCTGCTTGGGAGCCAGGTTTTGTCGAGACTCTCGGAGATCTTGTGTGTACTTCTTAGGCAGCTCAGCCTCGATCTGATAAGACAGGTTGTGCAGGATGCAGACGCAGTTCTCTGTGGACTGCAGATAAGCAGATAAATATCAAATTATAAACAGTATTGTATGTTGTTTTGGATAGATGCAACATACTAGGTCCAATAAGTTTTGCTTTGCAGTTTAGACTGACAGAGAACAATTTATGTATGGAATTAGATCGTGCATTTTGTAATCCTGTGAGAAGCAACAGGATTTATTAGAACAACTATACAACTAGACTACACAATAGGAAAAGTATGGTTTAGACACAGTGTGCATCACATCACAAAACATCTCCTGTCTATCTTATCCTGTATACTTTCCAACAGTAAAACCAACTATGAAGATAAATGTTTTTTTATGGGATGCTCATCATTGTCATTTCACCTTGTCATCCGTTTTATGGTCTGCTATGGTTCCCCGAACATAGTAGACCAGAGAGTCGATGAGATTCTCACAATCCCTCATTGCTTTCCTGCCATCTGGGCCGGAAGAGCTCAGATTCCTGGAAACAGAAGCAGGCAAAACATTCAAGGTAATGTCACATGTGTGTATTTTAATCAGATAAACCCTTCTCAGTGTCACTGAGCCATATTAGTAAAGTCAGCAGTACAAACAAATTCCCACATTGTAATAAGCCAAATAAAAACATGTGGTGTCATTCTGTCAGTGACATAATGATACAAGTCACTGTTGCACTCTTTTGGATCTCAGCCATCTGCAATCCTTACAAATTATTTCAGGGCTTATTAAAGCCTTTTTATGTAATCCAACTTTCCTTCGGGAAAAAAAACACAAATTATTATTCTAACTTCACACAGCAGTTGTTTGATGAAAAATGAGAGGAACTCATCATTTTCCCATCCACAGGGGACCTCAAGGGGGTTTGAGAACATGATAAGGAGAACTTGATAAGGCAGGGCCAGAGAGGACTGAGTGATTTCAGTTCAGCAGAGCGGAGAGAAGAGAGAGCTCCATGAATAATTCAGGCTTTGACTTTTTTCATCCGGCTATAGTTGCCAAGGGAGCAGTGCGTCTGATATCTCCTGCTTTGTAAACAAAGAGATGATATACGTCCCCACACAAACATGTCCAACTGGAAACTATGGAGGTGATACATAATCTTAGATCACAACAGATAAATTGCCGTTTAACACAATCAAATATGGTGACACGTCTTAATGAGAAAGCAGCATCTGTCTTCATTTCAGCTTCATGCAGTGGTGAAGCCAGTTGTTACTGATCTGTCCATTTGTGACTCAAGAGGGAAAAATAAAGAAGCCACTTCACAAGTAATAGACAGAATATTTTTGACTGTTTGTGATCACTGAACTGAAACAGGACAAGATGGATATATCTTTAATCCATCACCATGTAGCTGTGACACTGTTTACTTGTCTTTTGATAAAAGAACAAAGGTTGTTTCCAAAGGAGTATAGTCACTGTTTCCTGCTTCTCACTGGAAGGGTGATATCACTTTTTATCACATCTAACAAATGTTTAATCATAATTTGGCAGAGACTGGCGCCATGTATGACTGTATCTCTGCCATCTGTTAACTCTCAGCCTTTGTAATATCATAAAATATTGCCTTATGCTGTACCGTGACCACACCTGGCCTGTACTGTGCTACTGCTTCTTCCTCATGGACTGTAAACTTTTCACTTCCTCTATCAGCTCCTCCATATGCACAATAACACACTCAAAGTTATTCATCTGTTTGTTTTCAAGCCAATTTTTGCAGAATTCTGTAGTTTGGTGTGAGCTGATGATGTGACACCAGCAGTGGTGTCTGTTTAGTCCAGTCTGAGTGTGTAGTTTTAAAGCTGTTGAAGGCTCCTACCGTAGGCAGCCTGTAGCAAAGTGGAAAACATCAGCATCAGCAAGGAGCTCGTCTTTTGGGTTCTCGCCTTCAGAAATGCCAGAACTGGGCACCAGTACTGACTTGATGAGGACAGGTAAGGCTTCTTTGGTGAGACGCTCCTTCAAAATGTCATGAGAGGAGAGGTTCCACAGAAGACCTAGGAAATAGATGGAAATTTACTCTATTATTTGCAAAGACATTCAAGTGTGCAGCAAAAATCCAAGCCTCTATATTTGTAGCAAAGTAAAAACAAAAACTCACCAGTCAGTTGACGTCTGGTCTCTGTGTCGCGGCTGCTTTTTAGTGCATCCAAAACTGTGGCCAAACCTCGTCCTTCCTTCACCTCCATCTTGTTTTCGTCGCTCTGGTACACGACATTGCGCAGCGCCCCAGCAACGACACGTTGCACCTCCTCATTGTCGCTCTGGAGGAGCTGCAGGAGCTTTCCAATTCCACGGAGATAGTACACCTGAAGAGAAGAGCAGATCATTGACTGACAGTGGGAACATGCATGTATATGTAACATGACATTCAGAAAATGAAATGTAATTTGTTTAACTAACTATTGATTAGGACACTACATAGTAAGACAGGCCATATTAGTGATTGGTGATCAGTGGCAGCACCAATGGCCTGCCATGAGGTGTGTCACTTTATTTAAGGTTTAATCATAATACTGCTGTCCAGAGGTTATCTCACTATGTGTGTTGGAGATAGCAGTTTGATATCCCCTCTGCGTGTTCCACTTAAAATGCCATTTTGAATGCTGGAGAAGAGCTACACAACTGAAAACTTGACAAGTAGGAAAAAAATTTGTACATTCAGCTATTCTAAGAGGTACATAAATGCTATTACCATCCCACTGTCTGTGAAGCAAACTTGTATTTAGCTGTCAACAAACTCTATTTTGAATCGCTGAAAAATGATTTGATACACTTACCATCTTTTTAGCATCTGCACTCTTGAAACATTGATTCTGTATGTGGCTGGCTGCACAGATCAACATCTCCTCATCGTCCTGGGTCAACAGGTTCACTGCTCTCTCCAGCGTCATCTCTGGAGGCTTGTTCTCTGACTTCCTGTGTGAAGAAAAAGAAGATGGCCACGAATGAGAAAATGTGCAATCCACACATGGTTCAGACGACTGCTCATTGCCTGAAGCATATATATATATATGATCTTACAGTGTTGTGACTTTCTGTGCCTGCATCTGCTGGATGGGGGAATCTGCTTCCATCTGCTTCCCCATGTCCACCTCCATGCTGACGACTGAGGGTGGGTATGAATTGCGTCTCTGGCTCCAGGCCCTCCCTCCTCATCTGAGGCCCTCCCTCCCCAAGTATCTGACCGATGCCAGGATATTTCTTCCTCGGGCTGGGTAACCCCAAGTATCATACCCCCACCTGATGCTGTATAGTGGGTATCTCCTGTTTGAGAACAGCTTGGTTATGATTCCAGCCAGAATCATATTCACCACCTCCCTGAAATGCCACTTGTACATTGGGTATCTCCTGTTTGAGAATAGTTTGGTTATGACTCCAGCCAGAATCATATTCAACACCTCCCTGAAATGCCGCTTGTAGAGTGGGTATCTCCTGTTTGACAACAGTTTGGTTATGACTCCAGCCAGAGTCATATTCACCACCTCCGTGAAATGCCACTTGTGCGAACATAGGCTGCTGCCCTGCCGCCTGTCTCAGTGACCTCTGGCGGAAGCTCCCGTGTGCAGATGTGGAAGCATGTGGACGTGTGAGACGAGGCACCTCAGAAAAGGCGTAGCGCCGACATGAATCAAACCCAAACGAGTGGCCCAGCGGAGGGCTCACTCTGTGTGACTGGATGGGGAGGGTGACCGTCCCAAAACGGTAGGCACTGTAATTGAAACGGCTGCGTGGTAACTGCGGGCTCGGAGGTGGAGATACTTCCACCCTCCTGGATGGTTTTTGCAGGCGGCTGCTTGCCTCAGAATGGCTGGTCAAGGCCCATCCATTCATCTGGGGAAAAACAAAACAAAATATAATCTGCACTTTAATACATTGTGAAGTTTTTATTCTGCAATTCTTATTCTTACTCCAAATACACTGTTTTGTTCCAACTATGTTAAAGGTCCATATGATGCTTGGTATACTCACTATTTTAAGTTATTTAATTAATTAAAGATGTGCATATGTTAATAGCAGCTACTAGTATCAAAGTCGTAAATCCTGATGTCAAGCAAAAGTAAGAGCAGAATGATTTGTTTGATATGAGCCTGTGAGCGTTAAGCAGCTGCAGGGAATTTGACTGCATTCAAATTGTCCTAACTCGTGACAAGCAAGTCTCAGGTACAAAAATCATGTATAGAACCAGCTGCAGGAAAAAACAGATCATGTCTCTTTTAAAGGGAAAAACGACAGATGAATCTTTGATATCAGGAAGAAGGAAGAAGATGAAAAATGTCCCTAGACGAAAAGAGTCCCTTACCTTGGTGTTTGGTAAGAGTCCATCTGCAGCATCAAAGCTCTTTGCTGTGTGTTTCTGTAAACTGACACTCCCTGAAACGAGTCGAAGAAGTTTTGTTAGTGTACAGTTTCACACTGTAATCACCTAAATGTATGTCAACACTGACACTTCCTCGAGTCGAAGGTCTGAGTCCCCCCCTCACTGCCTGAGCTCACAAAGCACAACAGTGTACAGCGAGCAGACTGCCAACATCTTTGTAAACCATGTTTATAATATTTCATATAGTCATACATTTGTCATAGCCTATGTACAATAAAAGAGACTGTCTCCCCAAAGGATCAACATTAAAGACTATTCATTCCGGTATCTATTCCAAGACATTATCTTCCCTCAGTTTAACATAACAGGACATCACATGACAGTAGCACCAGTCCAAGTCACAACATATTTCTGACCTTTTATGACCAAACTATTAATCAATATACGAAGCAATTTGAATGATGAATGAATTGATAATGGAGATAAATGTTTGTTGCCGCCTTATTAATATGTGGGTCAGTCCTAATTGGATGAAAGCATGTGGTCAAAAACATCTTCAGGAATATTATCTCACTCTATCTATATATATAAAATATATATCTATAAATCTATAGTTAGAGATATCAAGCAGTGACAGGATCTTTCAACGCTGCCCTGAAACTAGTATAATATTTTTTTGTTGATGACTGACAGAAGTTCATATAGCTGACTCACCCATATCCACTACTACATGAGAATGAGGGCATGACCTTGGGGAAATCTGGGAAGTGGGTGAGATATTACATTCAAGCTCTGTCAGCTGTCACTTCCAGCAGCCTTAGGCGAACGTATGAAGCTCCAGGAACCTGTTGGGCAAGTAAACTACTACGCAGCATGCATTCCTGCCACAGAAAACCTCATGCCTGTATTTAGCCTACATTCTTTCAACTGAGGTATATTTACAACACAAAATATACCCTATGAGTAGCAAAGGCCCCTGACAGGGTTCAGTCGTCTAGATCAGTTCCCAACCTAGGACCCCTCATAGTGATCACAAGATAACTGAAGATAAGAAACTAATCTGCTACTTTAATTCCTGTCAATCTCAAATTTCTCATCATTGCTTACACATGTAAACAATAAGACCGTGTCTCGCGGACTCTAACAGCTTGAATGGATAAATATGAAGAAGCATTTATTATAGCTGCTAGATAAAAGGCAAGCAAGCACACACTAAAGCCATACTATACTGTAACTACTGTTTATAGCTGTGTTAAACTGTCTCTAAACAGTGCTCGCAACATATAGATAAGATCATATTTAAGCGTAATTTAAGAGAGATAATTATCCTCTGCAGCCATTATGAAGACTGGAGGGGGTGGGCAAGTGAATGCCCTTGGTCTCCAGAGTGTAACACCCTCACCAAAAACCATCGTGACTGCTCATCTTGTTGTGCATATCTGTGTAAAACGTGTGAGAAACTTGCTCAGCGTGTTGTGAAATCGATAGCCTATCGCTGACTATAGTCAGTGAAGAACAGCTGAAGCATTACCATTTGACACGCTCCTTCTCGCCTTCCGTGCCAGTGTGAGCTGAACTTGCTGATGAACACGGAGACTCCGGTCGTTTGAAACGTGTTTCGTCGAAGACCGCGCGGACGGCTCGGACGGCAGAGCCAGACTGGTGTCGTCCAGTAAGAAAGTGTCCTGAGCAGGTAACGCTGACTTAAAAAACAGCTCGTCCATTGTGGACAGATCCGAAATCCACCAGACTAGAATCCCAGATCAGGCCGGTCGCCTCATTTAACAGGTCTGTGGTCCCGTACGGTTTCACTCTTGCTTTGTTGTCCCTCAGATCTCTCAGGTGGGTCGACCCACGTACTGCCACTGCGGAGGGCGGAGCCAGAGGCGACGCACCTGAGGTGTCAGGTGTCACTAATATTACCATGTTCATTCACATAGAAGCACTAGTAGTTAGTTAAATTGTAGTCTATTTTGATGAAAGTAAGCCTATTGTTATTTTCTGCTACTGTTCCTGACTGATTTCTGAGGGCAGATTTAAAACTTCAACAGGTGTAGCTTATCAAGCTATCAAGCCATAGCACACCTAAAAGGTTATTTTACCCACAAACTAACTTTCAGGTTACAAGGAATAACTCTGCAGAATGAAGTTGTAACGTCTTGTTTTGCATTCTAGACACAACTGCAACTGCATTCTAACCATATGCGGTTGCTAGGTAACCATCATAGATGTTATCGTAGAGTGCAATTGACTGCAACTTGGCTACATAACGCTGTATGAAGAAGCAAATGGCAGTTTTTATATTATGTTTTTTTTCAATGGATTAAATAATTGAACAAACAATATTTATACTGTTATGTGGTGAATTTAGGAGGTCACAGTTCGAAAGGAGCAGGCTATTTGTTTCCTTCTTTTTCCAGATCTTTTTTGCTAAGTGATGCTATCTAGCTGTTAGCTTCAGGCTATGGGCAGCTTTAAGAGTCAAAATCTTTAACAATTTGTTAAAAATGAAATTCACCTCAGCCTACATGGGTTGGAGGAGAAACATCCATAAATTTTACCACCAGTCAGATATTTGTGATGCTTTTAACTCGATCACTTGTTCTGTGTGCTCCAGGCAGTTGCTCAGCCTGTTTTGTTTCCTAGATGAGAACAAAGACCAACTTCTGTCTTACTATATTCTATTGTTATTATATTATATGTTCAGTTACTTCCAAACAAATCAGGATTAGTGAAAAGACAGGGGGCTTCAGATGGTTGGACTGGTCCGGACTGTGGTCCCAAAGTCAAAATGTAGTTTTACGGTCCTTGTCATCTGATACTGTGCAAAGTATCTAACTCAAAAAACGCAGATAATGAACATATAACATTACAGAGGCTAACCCCTGCTGAGAATGGAGGGTGGGGCTGGGAAATGGCTCACATTTTTACCACAGGGCCGTATAGCAGGTTAATCTGGTCATGACTCCAAATCTAGTATTACCTTCAAATGCTTTCTAATGGGAAATCAGCAGCTGGACACTCATTATCTTTTACTATGGCAACCTATTGCTGCTTCCCAAAATAAAGCTACTGAATCATAATATTAATTAAGATTCATGTGGCTCATATATGAATCATGATAAAAACAGATGAACATGAAACAACTGTTGCAATTTGATTTTTCCCCTTTAATGCAATCTTTTCTCAAAAACAATCTTTCCAGTCCAGCTCTTTAAATCATTTTCACATTAAACTTTTCTGTGCATATTAATATTCATGAACAAATTGTGACAAGACCTAAGTTTGCTTTGTGCCACACACATCTGTATGACATTACAATGTGTTCAGCAAACATTCAAGGTGTCCAAATCCACAAAACAACAGTCATTTAGTTGACACGTGTCCTGGCTGTCTTGACATTTCTGTGTTTTATCACACACATTTTTTTTTTTTTTACGGTGGGATTCTTTTCCTCAGTGTCATGTTTAACCCATAATAGAACACAGTCACAGATCAACATAGACCCAAACATGAAACAGCATTTCAACAAGTGGAGAAAGAAGGTGGTTCATGAAGCACCAAGTGGCATTTAGGTGAAAAACATCAAGATTAATGGGTTTAAGTAAAAATTATTTTGATTTTATTCTGTAGTCTGAAATGGTTTTATATTCTCACACGACAAATGGGTGTTAAAAGAGTATGGGGCAAAGAATAAATGCCTACAGTCATCATTTCAATGATGGAAGATGCAGTCAGTCACTATAAACACACTCCTTTTCACATGGTTAATGATTACATTCTCAGGTAACATTAATGAACTGAATCAAGCAATGTTTAAGATCTTATTTCACAAATTTGTTGACCTACAGGTCTGTATAACATCAACATTTCACCCCCCCCCCCCATCTGAAGACCAACAGTTTTTTAAATTTGGCACATCATATTTCACGTTCATCAATCCACAATACATACTTAACATACACACACACATTCAGAGGTTTAAGATGGTTGGAGTTATTTTATCTATCATATGCATTTGAAAGTTGATCATAGCCAAACAGGCATATTAGAGTTTATGATACTGTGCATGATGGAGCAGTGAGCCACCACGGTTTTGAAGCATGACATACATCTGTGCTGAACTGGGAAACCTAAAAGAGGTGGTTTATATTCTAATTAATCATTTTCATAAACATTTGTCTATGACAGTGTGACAGTGTATTTTTCAGTTCTTACTAAACCTCCAAAACATTGCTCTGATCAGTACCATCCTGCCTTTATTTTCTAAAATTGCATTTTTTTCGTCTCTGACATGTTAAGTATCTTTATTAAAAAAAACAGATTTCATCATTTTATTTTTACTCGTTAATACTCAGACTTGTGTGCTTGCTCGTCTATAACAAACACAATTTAATTGGCATGATCATATATATATCTATATTGTAAAAAAAGAAAGAAACAAAAGAAAAATGCATCAAGTTCTTAATGCAACACCTCAAATATTTTGAGGACACAGTATGTATATTTTTGTCAACCTAATTTTGTGTTGTCTTCGTACATCTCATTCTGAATTTTAATTCTTGATTCATTGTGGACAACATGTGGAATTAACCAGATCACATTTTGAAATGCACTAATTCCACTGAAACACAAAACCAACCCTCGTATCCTAAACCTGTGGCACATTGTAGTTGATACAAACATCCTGTACGATACATAACTCAGTGAGGTTTTTCTACAGGTCTTTTTCTGCCATTTGTACATTGTTAAAAAATATATAAAATATTAAGAGAATTTTTTTTTTACAGGTTCATTCAGGTTAAAAACACATTTTCAATGTTTCTCTCCAAAGCTATTTACAAATCTCTGTATGGTTACTATAGTCGTCATTCAGCTGTCGACACAGGAGTGAGTGGGTTGATGGACAAAACAAACAAAACAAACAAAAAAAAAACATGACTTGTCTTTCTTTGGGTTTTTGTCTTCTTGATAATTCGGTTGGTTTTTTCATTAATACATTTTTGAGAGGGGATTGTTGCCTTTTATTGATAATCTATAATCAAGAGAGATGGAAAACATGGATGGGGTTAATTATTCTAAAAATGTAATTTAAGCTCAATTATTGAACTGTTTTCCTGGTGTAATTCAAACAGTGACAGTTGATAATCATTAATCAGCCAGTCAAATTATAGTTGGCAGATTAAATGATACTGAAATAATCATTAGTTGCAGCCCTAGACATAAGTAATCTAAGTTACTTGTAGACAGTAAACAAAAACAAAATTCTGTACACTGAAATTAACGTGATAGTTGCTTTAACTAACCTGCCCTGCAGCACCATGATACACTGCAAACAGTGACTCAGCATTATTTTCATTCAAGGTAAAATGTATTGATAATGGATTCTTCTGTATAATTACACTGAAATCAACTTGACCCCTGACCATGGCTCAAGGCAGCACGTAACACCTTTGCCTCATTAAATACTGTGACAGCATGGGAAACAACAAGGTGTGTTGCTTTTACACAGACAACACACCATATCTGTTGGACCAGTCAAGGTTAGTTGACTTGTAATTCTGAGGCATTGGCTGAAGTTTAACCATGAATGCAGCAGTGTTGTGTCAAAGCATATCGAACAGCATCATGACTTGGATCCAGTTTTCACCTTGAACTGAGGTAGCAACTCACTGACGGCTTTTTTATCAGGGCGACTTTCATCTCATTTTGTTGTCTTGTTTTTTGTGTCAGTTTAAATAAACTTTCACTGTAGTTACTTTTATTTAAATGATGCGGAGGAAGCAGATTCGTCGTTATAGAAAACTAATCCCACTTCACATTAAAATGCTTAAGAGGAAATTCTTGAAACATTAATGCCCACGCATTTGATCCATGTCTATGATATTTGGTTGTTATCATCATGGGTCGATGATGAAGACATTATTCAGTCTAGAAACATTCCCCCACATGGACGTGCTTTTGGGGTCAATTACCCTTTTATTAACTAGAAAGCATATCCAGTCTGCTAAAAAGAAAATAAAAAATGACCGATAGTGAAGTAAAACAACCCAAATACAACATTCATACAAAGTTTCTGTAAGGCATTCCTTCACCAGCAGAGTCTGCAGCTTCCTTTTCACAAACTTCAGCTCATCAGTCCGGTGTTTGCCAGCAAATGAAAGGTGTTCTTGAGTTAGCCATGTGCGCAGCTTTACCAGCTTCTCCTGCTCAGTCACATGAGTCTTTAACACAGTCCTGGCAATGGCTTTGGTCTGTCCTGCAGCTAAGACTAGAAATTATACATACAAGAGCCGCAACTCTTTAAAAAAAAAAAAAAAGGGAGTCACTAGATTCATGCAAGACTGTACAGACTTTCAGTGAGCTGTCCGAGCTGGACAGGACAGAGGGTCTCGCAGGGTGCAGTCCTATCTGCAGGAGGAGCCCAGCACACTCCCCGTCGAGGGCGTGGTGGTGGCCGTAGCGCTGTAGTGGGGGTAGTTGTCGTTGGGTGGCGGGCTCGGGAGGATGGAGTTCCCGTTGGTGGGGGAGCAGCTGAGCTGGAGCCTCCGCAGGTACTCAGCGTGGACAGGTTTGTGGCTCTGCAGCACTTTGATGGCCTCTTCCACGGTGAACCACTCCCTCTTTCGGCCTGTAGAGGGAGACAGAGATTGGGGTATAAATTAGAAGGCTTTCATATTAGATTATACTTATGTAATACAACCTGCAACAAACACTAGAAGCTGTTTCCCCTTTTCCACTGGGTGTTTTTAAACTGCATCAAAGCTATTTCTTCAAGTGAAGATGTACCAAACATCAAGGAAAGCACAAGCTTCACTGTCGTAGCTTTAATGTTACTCTCTTTCAGCTGTAAGGGAGACTTAGAAAACTGTTGACTGGATTTTTGAGGATTTTCAAGTTTAATTTGAAGCAGGTCTGGAATATTACTGAATATGTTGCTGTTAGTATCTATTCAATAGTTATCTGCAGCTGATTAAAACTCAGTTCAAGTCAAATGAAGGAATATATTGTATCATGGGGACTACGCACATACAAGGAACCTTAAGCATATGTGACTATAAGACATATGCACAGGAAATATGCAGTCATGCATCCACAAATATAGCCAGCACATGTGCGAAAGACTCTTTCAGATTTCAAAACAAGAGTGCAACAGAAGGAGCAGGCTCTGGTTTACACTGATTTACACTGCTGACAGCTCTAATATACTGCAGCTAAAGAACCACTGCAGCTAAGATCAGTGCCCTAGATTTACAGGCACCTGCTGTCACTGCATACCCCACTGCCCATAGTCTGCATGCAGCACAGTGGCATTCACATTAATAAAAAAGACAGACATTTTCTGAAAGGTGTGACAGCCCTCAGCAGAGCGTGTACACACATACACACACTACTGCAGCTGCAAAACACTGGTGAGAAGGTGAAGGGACGCAGTACCTATGTTGACAGAGTCTTCCCAGGCCTCCAGAGTTTCTGTCACAGTCAACACATACACGTACGTCCGGTGCTTCCGATCCTGGTTTTGCTTTAGGGATCAGAAGGAAAGGAAACTTGAGTATTTGATAATAATACAGATAGATACACTGAATTATCAGAGAATTAATTCATATCATTGATATGATAGAGGCTTACCTCAAATACACCGAGCAGGCGTCCTAACTTGCCCTTCACACCAGCCTGAAGAACAAAAGAGGAGAAATCATTAAAAGGGGATTTTTTCCTCTTTACTGGTTCAATTCTATAAAACAGGCAGACAGTGGAGGACACTCTTGTGTAGATGTGACCTTACACCACAAATTACTCGCATGAATAGAAAGTGAAAAGCAGTCTTCAAAACACAGACTGTAGTGTCACACAATGGTTGTTGTGTATTAGATTTCAGTGTTTTAAAGAACTTCAGATCCACCTCTATGTACTGAACTCTGCTTTGTTTTGATATAGAAGTGCTTGAAAGATGATCACCCTGCATGAAAACATTCAGAACTAAACTGCCGAATATACCCACGAGCCAAGGCAGAGATATTCTGGGCTTTATTTCTGTAGAAACTGTCACCCAAGCTACAACCACCATCCCTCTTAAAAGGTGCAATGGTGTGTACATGTGTTTTGTGCTGGCTTAGGCGATAGCAAATCTTCAGGAGGACATTATATAATAACAGTCATCATTATGACTCATTTGTAATGCTCCGTCGCCTGGGGAAAACAAACTGGCATGAATCCTGAAAGAGTTTCATTACGGAAATATAATTACGTCCCTTTCATAACACGTAACACTTGTTTTATTAATTCAGTTGCACTTTGCAGGATTCAAATTACTGTCAAAGACATATGACATCTGTCCTTTCCCCTTCTCAGGATACTTTACAAGTGTCACTCTGTCCCACTGATGTGTACAGCGGGTCTGTGGATGCGCAGGAATCCAGCGAGAGGCCAAGTTTAGACCACTGACGTGACTGAGAACACGGCGTTCCCAACCGGTGGGGACCTCTGGAATACCAGCGGGCTCCTCAGTCACCCAACCTCTGACACCGTGGCCCTTCAACAATCTTCACCCTTAGCCTGCCTGCTGCTGCCAACCACAGCAACTCCACTTCTGGTTATGTCAGTGCATTTATTTTACTAGAAACTACAAACAATGGCAAAAGGGGCATGAGAGGGTCACGGGGCTCTCTGAGGATGCACAGATGTGTGTTTGAGCTCTTCTGCAAGATTTCTAATGATAGTAATGACCACAAACAGCTTTCCCTATCCAAAACATGGCAGGCGTAATGTCCTCAGCAGCCATATGTTGTCTCAAGTGACCTCTGAACAGATTTTCATCGCAAAACTGCCAAGTCATGCTGTAAAAATACCACATATGTATTATGTTTTTATGTTTTTAGCAACATAGCTGTATCAAAACCCTTCTTTATACTCCCTTTACCTACCTTTATTGTCTCTCTTGACATGTTTTGACACCTGTCACTTTTGACAGGTGGCCTTCGAATGTAGGTTAAGATTAACTTCAGTAAAATCAAATGTCCTCTTCCTTGTGATCGCATGTAATGACCTCGATTTGGGGGTTAAGAGTTTGTTAGAGCAAATCCACATATCTAATCACCTCTTCAAACACCTCTCGCACCGCAGCACCACACGGCTCCTCCTCTGGCTCCATCCCTCCTCCAGGGACGATCCACTGGTCTGGGTGCCGACTACTGCTCACCAGCAGAACCTGTCGAAGGAAACCCAAATATTAAGAAACACTGAATGCCTTTATCTTTTTATTTCACTGTAGCTTGATGGAAGAGGACAGCCATTTCCTCCCTATTTGGTTTCGTAGTGGAGGGGAATACTTTTCTGGCACCTGATTGTCGATTGAGATTTGCCTCAGTGACTTTGAGCCTCTTTTCAGTGTCAGACTGAAACTGAGCACACTGACATGAGCCATGACCCTTTGACTCAGTCAAGTCTAAAGGACAGATGACTGATGAGTGGTGGTGCCTCTGCTATTTATTCTCTGTTGTTGCTTACACGATCTTCAGTCTACCACAGCACCTATTAAACATTCAAGTCTGAAAAATAAACAGTCCTGTAAGTTCAATAAGCATATGAAAAGATGAGAATGTAATATTGGGGTTATTTCATGTCAGTCTAATTCGTATAATCTAAATATCACAGACAAACCTTCATATTAATGTTAACTAACTGGAACAAAACAAACAGTCCATATTTTGGAGACTATATTTAATATACTTTTTTATTCATCATATTTATCTCGTAAGTTTCGTGATGGAGTTCAATCAAAGCCAGTATCACAGCTTTCGTGACACAACATGACCCCAGCAAACAATGCATTTAAAACCCAAGCATGAGCGGCTGAAATCCTATCAGTGTTGCTCTGAAGCGTCCTGGTTTAAATTACACTACAGTTGCAGTGGATACTGATATGCACAGATCAGATGTTCCTGCATCTGCGGTTTCTGCCAGTATCTACGTAGCAGCCACAATGGCCACGAGCCCACCTGCTGTAAACATTATCACATTTGCATGGAGCAATTAAATCATCATTTAAAGACTCGGTCTGTGACAGCAGACTGGTTGAAGTGATATCAGCAGCCAATGTAGGAAAAAAGTCAATGATGGTTCATTTACTTGTGATTTGACTGGATAATCTACATGTTACAGCTTTTCATTTGCCATATTAGGTCAATTTATACATCATTATACAGATTTAATATATACATACATTAATAGATATTAACATTACATTACATACATTCATTTATATTAATGTATACATACATTAAATCTGACACAAGCATAAAAACTGATCTGCTGCAGGAGATGGGGTCAAGGAGGCAGCGGTATTGCTCATATTATCGCTTCTCCTCCATCCTTGCCAATTAAGCTATCATTCTCTAATCTTTACTGTAAATATACATGCAATAAAGAGAGAAACATGTGTCTACCAGCTTGCACAACAGATTGTGACATCCGCCTCTGCCACCCATCTGATCACCATATCCAGTAATCTGCCAGGAGTCAGCCTGTCACTTAATCCTAACTCAGCTTTTGTATAGCTGCCCTTACTCTCTCTAATGGGATTGTGGCTGCACAGGCCTTCTGAGGCTTCTCTTAGGCCCACGGCCAAGGGCCAAACCGATTGGCCAGCACATGCCCAGGGGCCTCGACAGCGCGTCGCTCGTCGGCTGCTGCCTTTCTCACGTGCTGCTCTCACTCATCTCAACCACCTGCTTATTCCCAGATGATATAGGTTAGGATGAGGGGGGCAGGAAGCGGACAGGTTGCGTGTGTGCAACTTCACGGCACGAATGTCAAGTATGAGGCCGTGGATTAGGTGCATGCACGCTCGGTAAACATTTTCTGCAGATGAAAAGGTCCAAGAAAAACACACAAGAGGTGTTTATCCCATACAACAGGTGTGGGTCTTATACAGTTTACAGTAAATGATGTGAGTTAAAAGAGGACACATTTACAGTTACTGGACGAGCAGCACTAGTGTAGAGCATGACGTCTTCTCAGTAGAGTGCAAATTGTAGGAAATGTACAAAGTTGAACCTGACGGCCTGGAGGTAAAACAAGCTGAGTGTGAACTTAAGGCCTATAATCATTTTGATTGTAGGAGGGAGTATTTAATAAAGTAATGACCTTGTCTGGAGATTCAGAAGCTCCTTCTAAATTGTTGTCTTGGAATATGTGTGTCATATGCAGCAAGTGTTTATTTGAACACCTGTTTTCCAATGTGCTGTTAACACCTGAAGTGCTTCCATGCAGACTGGACTATTTCAGTGCTATGACATAATAAAAGATTCATTCATCCTTTGTGTTTTGGATGCGTTAAGAGATTTCAGAGCTCTCTTACACCTGGCACCGCATGTGTGTCTCTGTGTGCTGATCAGCGGCCAGCAGGCTTACTGGGGAGATCGCCGGTGTCAACGTGTCCGAAAGCTGACAGCGTGGGTTGTATACAAAACAAAAGCCGCAGAGTTTCCAGGGCAGCAGGGGACAAAGTAGATTTCTGCTCTGCTTGTGCCATTTTTATCTCGTGGTAGACGTCCATCCTCAGAACACAGCGAAGGTTTATTTTAATGAACCCAGCAATGTCGAGGACTGAATCGACATATCACAGACGGCATATAATTAAGAATCTGTTCGTTCACATGTGCTGCTGAGATGAATGCAGCCATTAGTTTTATAAGAGGGGGCAGCAGGGGTTTGGTGCTGCCTTTTAGAATTGCTAATGGAAAACAAGTCAAGCCTGTCTCCTTGTATTCCTCTCCAGCACCAAGTTACTTACTGAAACTCAGAAAACTCATTGAAATTAAAAGGAAAGTATTTAAAGCTCATTATAAATCAGGCAGATGAAGAACTACTCTGGGGAACAAGAACTGCTGGTTGATGCGTCATGATCTATACCTCCCTCTTAACCCCATTCACTATGCTTTAAAGTGTGATGAAAAAAACCAAAACAAAATAACTCACATCGTCCTGACAGGTCAACGGTCAGACGACAGCTGAACTCCAAGCACAGAAACCCCACTTATATTTGGAAAGAGAGGCAGGGTGAAGGAGAAACCCCAGGGGGAGTGCTGTAGTGTTTCCCGGTTACATTTCACTGTTTAGCAGCTTGCACTACTTCCCAAAGGCCCCCATTGTGGAAAGAGAAATTCTAGGGCAACATACAGTAAATCTCCTCTGTGTAATGAGACCGACTATATTCAAATGTCAGACACATCTGGTGTTACCCAGAAATACATCTTAAAAATGTTACTCAAGCATGAGCTTCCTGTAAAATAGAAATCATTCATTCTTAAGCTTAATTTGAGGTATCAGAGTTGTCACTGGCAGTTAAACACTGGCTGTGACAGTAAGTCCCGTGGCGTGCCTTCAAACAGAGACAGCAGGCAGGAATATTCTGGAGGACATAAACACCTCCTGCTCCTCCCCAAGGAGGAACGCCTATAGTTGTCAAATAAAGAAGGCTCCAAATGCCAGGCCAGGTCGGCGGCTGGGAAGGGAGAGAATGATGGTTAAGTCTTAAGACGCTCAAGCAGACAAGTGCTGGGCCAGAATCAATAGTGCTCCGGCAGTAATACACTCGCTGCATTATACAGGTATCAACAAATAACCAGAGTCATAAAGAGAGACAAGTCAGAGACAAACAGCAGGAGGTAAAGGGAGAAAGAGCCTGAGCGCCTTTTATGGCGAAGCATCCACTCACACTGATAACCACTGTACCATTTCCAGTTTGACACTGTTTACAATCTGCTGCAATAATCTTCCATATCTAGCCTCCAGGTTACAATCTGATAAACATGGAGATTATTGCTACAACTGTTGTCCTGATCAGAGATAGCAATTCATTTCTCTGTCTCCCACCGATGCAAAAACCCATTGCAATAAAGTTGTATGAAAGCCTGCACCAAGCATTAGATTGCTTCTACATCACAAAACAAACAAAGGGGATTTCAATGGTGCAAGTTTAGAATCAGACATAGTGATTTTGACAGATTTGTCAGCCTGATGTCAGCGTGAGCATGTTGAATTTGGACTTGCTGGACAACAGGGGTTCTATATACAACGAGCAGCTTTATAGGCCAGTATTCACCTTCCTTTTAGCTCTGTTTTTGTTCTCCACCAGCTCCAGAGGAAAATATCTCCTTTGGTGTGCTTAATGCTGCAATATACTAATGGCTAACTTGGTCTGTCTTCAGTCAGCAGATGGCTTTTAGAGATTTCACTATGAAAACAACGCTAGTCAGTGCTGTGTGATGTGGTTGCTAATAAAATCAAAACAGACACTAAAAAGCTAAAGCTAAGAAGAGCTACCAATTCTGTATGTGAGCATATTTTCAGGTGATGCATCATTTAATCAGTTGTTCGTAGAAAAATACGAATTACAACAGGTTTTAAAGGTTTATGGACTCCGGACTTTTGACTGCAGTTTCATTACTTCTGAGAAATTTGTGGAAGATGTAATGAAATCATTTCCCAAAAGCTGTTCATCATCTACAGATTCCCACAGCTCTGTCAGTGCCACTGTCAATATGTTCTGAGAGATTCTGAGTAATATCTGCACAAAGTTAATTAGTTTCAGTTTAAATTAAATGTTGTCTTCATTCAATTAATTCATCAGAAAAAAAAAACACATTAGGACTACTTATTTAATTAAGGTTTTCTGCAACCTATCATTGCCCTATTACGCTGTAAAATAATTAAAGTGCCAACTCTCTTGACACACAGGCCCCAAGGAGCGCACATGGTGTTAAACTCAGGTGGCCCAACTCAGCTATCACTGCCATCCCTCTGCACTGTCAGGTTCCTGCTTTCCCTTGTTAGGACTTTAATTGCTGTCAGAGTACCTCGCCCTGAAGGCTCAGCTTTCTCCCTTCCTCTACAAAACAAAACACTCAAGCAGCATGTGTGGCTCTTGTTTCACCACAGTTGGGTCTCCTATGTCTAGGGACTGATTGTTTGCGGGTAGGTGTGTGTGTAAGGAAAGTATTGATGCCACAGTGCCCCATACCTCAAGCTTCTTTAAGCAGAAAATGGATATTGTCATAGCCCAAAATCTGACTGACTCCAAGCAGTGTCATCATTGTGATTACATGAGCAGACTTGTTTGTCAGAGCCTGACAATCCTGAAGGTGATAGTCACACCTCTTCTTCTCTCACAATATTTCATAATTGCTCTTTCCTGTAAAAGTTGTAAGAAAAGCATAACGGTGTACCAGCAAGTTCTGATGAAAAAATTAGGAAAGAGCACGAAAAGTTTATGTACATCTTTCCTTATAACAACAGACAAATCCATAATTTTATACAATCTCTTTTGTGGTGCTCCGCTTAAAACTCAGACATAATGATGACATAACATCTGTACACATGTAAGTGAGCGGATATGCTTGTGTCCAGTGACCCCAGACTGGACTGCTTTTATTCTATATTGTGTAACAGTTTGTTTATGCCATGCAGACAGAGGAGGCTAAATTTAGACATGTGAGAATATGCCACTAAGGCTTTGATATGGCCCTGATGTTTTTAATATAAACATGACTAAGTAGTCATTTGGATTCATGGTTACTACTTGTCCCCAAGGGGGACTTATAACTAACCTGGTAAATCTATATCTAAGAATAAGAGCAACACTAAACAACATTCAGAGTTAGATTATATTGTTAATGTACCCTTTTTAAAATTGCATATCTTTTGGTTCAGCCTAAACAATTATACAAGGTTTCATTTGTCATCTGTATTCAATTTTATGCTTTAGATTAGATTATGGAAATTTGTTGTTGTTGATGTTTTTGTGGATATTGCACAAATACAAATATTACATACAAATATAAAAAGACATAACACACTGTTATATTTCTAGGAAGCTAAATGTTAATTAATGTGGTAATATCTTGAGAATACCAAAGCTAATGTGTTTTAATTACGTCTGGAGTGAAAACTCCTGCTTGAGGGATTAGAGATCCCTTTTAAAGTGAGTCTATGTGTTGTATATCACCGAGAAAAGACATAATTGCTTTAAAAGTCGTCACCCCATATGCATTATTTACATGGTAAAGGCTCCTTTAAATCCTCATCCACATAATTGCTACGCAGCTGCCCGCTCAAGGCCGGCGGGATGCAGCATTATCATGAATGGCCACTGTCTGGTCATGGATGCTTACGATGCCTCGCTTATTAAATGTGATGAAGTGACTCGACATTTGACAGATACATTTAATAATAGACTCATAGTCTATATTCTCGTCTCCTCGCTCAACACGAGCCGATGTTGGAGCAGCTATTTAAGGAAACGTGCAACAGAGCGCCTCGCCCCCTCTGTTTGCTACTCCAAGCTAGCTAAAGGTTAACAGGAAGTACTGCGAGCGTCATTTCAAAATAAGAGTTTTGAATTCGATAAAAGCACTAGTTCGATTGAATTCTTGTCGGCGTAGGTTTATTTTGAAAACCACCACCGCTACTCTGGTGTTGCTAAGTGACGCTACCTTGACAACAGTCGTTTTTCTCTTTTCTCTACGTGCTCCTCGAACTAGCCTAAACTGGATAGCCCAAGGCGCATCAGCAGCACCACCACCAGTGGTACAGAAACACGAACCAAAACACTGGCCTTCAATGAAACATGACAGCGGAGTCATTGTAGCAACACGTAAAATGAGACGCTATAAACCAAACACAAAATATATGAACGGAGAACATTGTGCATTTTATCCATACTCCCCCTCCCCTGGGCTGTCTGAATGACTGGGTGCAGATAGAGGATGACTAGGCCACAAAGTCAAGATACAACCGCTGTATATTGTTCAAAAGGGTTCGCTTAGTCATAACGTTACACCACGGGGTCTCTTACCTCTTCTTCTCGTTCATTCTTAAAGCACAGGCACGCCGCTCGTTTCTTGAAGCCCTCGCCATCGTACGTCCTGGTCTGGTTCGGCTTGAGCTTCATGCTGAATTTTAATTCTGCCTCTTTCAGTCCTTCAGTTAGAACCGGCAAAAACAAGAGCGAGAGAGCGCGCGGGGGGGAGTGCGTGGCCGGTGTGTGTGTGGGGGGGTGTCTGTCCAGCGAGTTAGGAGAGGAGCCGCCGCATCGTTACTGCTGCTGCTGCTGCTGCTGCTCTCTGCATCCGTGGTCCGAGATGGTCACTCATGGGCAGAGTGAAGAGGGGGAGGGAGCTTCGCTTTGTAAGAATGATCCCTTTGGTAGCCGACAAAACTCTCCTGGATTAATAATTTCCTCGAAAGATCAGTGCGAGCGAAAGGTGTGAGGGCAGCAGTCCCGCAGGCAGGAGATCTTATGTAGACTACAGCCTACACACCACAGCCCTCCTCTAGATCCATTTGCGCATGGCCGCTGACTCAGTACAATGAACAGGCACACAGGAGTTTTAGATATCCAGATCACTCCTATGAGACAGGAGCGCGCTCATTGGCTGGACCGGCCTCAGTGGGCGGGGCCACAGTTCTGGTCAAAACAGTGGTAAGGATAAACAAATGTGTAATTTGTGCTGATTCCCAAAACTGGTGCAACAGCAGGACATGGCCCTATTTCCCAAGAGGGCTTGTACTTGTGAAGAGTGTACAGTCATTGATGGGGAGGGAGACTAATCAATAATTTATCATTGGTACTATGATGTGCTAAGTTTTAAGATCTTTTACATGTTCTATTAGATGTCCAATTGAGACACTTGGTTCCTGTGCATTTGAGGGTGAGAGTAGACTCAGTAAGCTCCTTGTGTTTGGGCATTTTTTCACAGAAGTTATATTGTCACAGTAGGAACCTGTGTACATCATAAAATTATTTGCGGTTGGATTCTATTGCCTTAGTTTCAGGGTCCTGGTTCAATGGGGAACATGAATATACAGCAGCTGTTGTTCATGTTATCACCGGTGCACCTGCCCAGTTCTTACTGTGACAAATTAAAAGGTCTGGTGTGAAAAAGGCCAAGAAATGGAGGATTGTCGGTTTAATTCTCCCACACTGCTTTACTGTGTCTCAGTGGAGGAGGAAAAGCAGCAGTTTTGAAATCAAAGCCCAAACTCCACAAAATATGTTAAGAACGCCATGTGAATCAAACCTCCCCCCAGGACCAGAGCCTACCCAGCCCTCCTCGAATTATTAAGCCTCAGGCTCAGCTTAGTATTAATGTCATTCAAGGCCAACAAATGAAACAAACCCTGTTATAATCTCAGCTATTTGTCATAATACAATAGTCAACCGTGACATTTTTTTATTGCACTTTTATGGGAGTTTTCTCATGGGAGTTCCATGTTTCAAGTTCCACCTGTAATATAAACACACCTACCTGACAACAACATGCCTGAGTTATTGTATTTGAGGAAGAGACGCTGCATACATGCCACATTTTGTTTTTTCTATGAGTTCAAAAAGTCAAGCGGCCTGAAAAAGCACCAGCTCATGTTTGACACGTCCAGCAATTAACGGACAGTTACATCAATTCCAGTGTGTTGTGAAATCAATCCATGACTCCCATCTTTCACTGAATTTTCATCACATTTGTGGTAATTTTATGAGTGCGTCAGACCTTAACCAATACATGATGACATTAAACAACAACAAAAAGGAATAGGGACACATGAGCACTTGTTCAAAGGTGTTTTGACCATTTTGACCTGGGCCCTTTTCTGGAGAAATGAAGACTGTCTCTTTTGAATAAGCAGGCACCACTCCCCACTGCTCCTCCTGACTAAACACATTAGAGTAAAATCCGTCACAAACCATATCTGGTGGCACTCCCAGGTTGTGGCTGAGCTCATGTTAAACTCATAAAATGTACGCTGAAATGAAAAATGCCGACCCTTCCCTACGTAACTACTCAGCAGGTGGGGTCTGAGAGAGTCCACTTGCCTTGTAGGCTGTTGTAATCTATTAACTGATTAAATGTAGTCACTGTTTCAATTATGTAATTTCTACAAGGCGTGGAAGTCAGTTGATAATGACAGTAGATAATGACAATGACAGATAGTGACAAACTACCATTTAATGGAGACATAGTAGAGTGCATGCGATGACGTACTCATTTTGTTAGAGAGAACCTATAACCAGGTGGTTTAACATCCTCCTTCACCCTCAGTTCACCTTTGACCTGCAGGCTGACAAGGATGTTATAACTTCATTGATAACATTACAAAAAACAAGTGACCTTCACGGGACAAAGACAAACCAAAGAATAAGACTGATCAAAGTGGGTCAAAGAGTGCCACAATCCACTTTGCTTGTGAAGATTATCACATGTTGTTGCCGGCGATTCTTTATCTTATCTGACTGTCTTCTTCCAGGTTGTCGTGGACAATATACTGGTAAAATGTCTAGTATCATTCCTGGAAATGTGAGAATGTTTACATGCTAAACTAAGACGGTTGACATCCCTTAACCTGGAGTGGCTGAAAAATTCCCTTCACTTACTGCTGCCTACACTTTGTTTTGAGATTGCAGAACTAGATGATGACCTCCCTTGTGTTGTCCAATTACCCTCTTTCACCCATATTGCACCATCGTTGCACACATATCCCGATCATGGTTTTGCAGATAATTCTGATTTTTAGGTGTTTAGACAAGAAAAGAAAACTATCAGTGCACAAGTGATGTTATTATTTTGATCACAGCGAAATCTGATTGACTTGCACTCAGGTTACTGTGTCACTAGAAGTCATGCAACATCAACATCTTGTTTTACTGATCTGATTACTGGAAAGATAACTGCAGCACATTTCAAATGTAAAAACACATTGAGCAAGTTTAAGTACTTACTGAGTTTGTTATGAAGCATTATATGTAAAATGATGATAAAGAGAATAGAAAATACTTAAAATGAATCATTGTATCATTGATGGATTGAGAGGTCATCTAAATCAAGTGATTGAAAAAAATCAGATTATATAAGTGAGTCTGAACATTTTAATACAGGATTTCTACAATTTCAAAAGACTGCAGTTTGTACCAGTGCTATCAGAGTTAGGTAGACATGTTTATAAAACTGATATATTTATAGATTTATAGTGTTGTTTGCATCTCATATATAATAAGCAAGCTATAATGTACTAAAATTAGAAAATAACCTTGTGAACTTAATCTTGCTCCCAAATATAACAACAGATGCTCAGTCATGTTGTCATTTTAATGGGATCAGTCACCTCAGAAAGAAATAAATTGTTCTGTCATCGAGTTACTTCAGATGGTTTATCATCATCTTCCGGCATAGGAAAGGAAGGCAATTTAGATGTCCTCTTTTAGTCGAGGTGTGAGGGGAATAGAGGGATCCAGTTTCTCCTGGCTCACACTGAGACAGATGGAGGGACGAAGGAGCCAGAACTGAACGTCTGCCCGTTGCTGTCCTCACTTCATCAGGAAAGTCAGTGGACATCTGCTTTCTGACATCACGGTGAGCTCAAACTACACATAACACACAGAAACACCCACGCATATAAATAAATGCATATGTCACATTTATTCAACACACTATACTGTACATCGTCTGGCTATTTACCTACAGATACACACCCACACTCAGACATACACACTCTCACACTTACACATGGGGACTAATCTGTCTCGTCATTTGCCTGTGAGTGGATCACAGTGCAAACTCAGATTACGCGTATAAAATCCTGAGCTGATTAGCTCACCCATAAGTCTTCTCTTTGACCTTAGCGCCGAGCTTTCAGATGGGAGGCATGTGAGGGAATGGCTACTTGCCAGAGAGAGAAAATTAGAGCCACAACAAAAGTGAAATGCCTTCTGACACCAAAGATGTAAATGATCTGATCAAGATAATGACAATTAGGCGTCAGTTAGCCCCTACTAAATTTGGTTCATGGGCAATCATGCAGGAGCAATTATTAGGCTAATTTTAGACTGTGCCATCTGTTACTGCATGTAGTAAGGTCTCCATTATTAGCCACTAAAGTTTAAAGTTAAGCTTCAGCACACTCAGCCTCCCCTTTTACAGTATATTCACTATGACAAACCAAGATGGGACGATCATTCACAGGTATTCAGTGAGGTGGACGTAGCTCATCAGTGATGAAGTGAGTCCATGACAGCTGGCCAAGGCTGCTAAGATGGATGTGAGCTGCTGTCACTGTTGAACACAGGACCATGACGTTTATCTATGCCCTCTATAAAGCTGTTTTTCCATTATAGCAGCAACAGAGAACTTACAGGACATAAGCCTTGTACTGTTTTATCCTGACTAGCTTGATGTTAATAACCTTTCAGTAAAATATTTTTACTTTCAGATACTAAGCCCCCAAGTCTTAAAGCTCTTTTAGTCAAATATTCACTATACCTTCTACTGGCCCAATACATGCCCAGTTCCACAGCCTGAAAGCGGCCCATATACAGCATGATTATACTTCCACATCTGGGCCAATTCGGGCACACACACACACACACAGAGAAAATCTTTCAGCTGTCTGCCACTCCTGCAGGATAACAGCTGGAATATGCCCAGATGAGGACGAATATGGGTCAGGCTGGAGCCTGAGACCCAGGACTATGTTAGGTCAGACGTTTTGTTTTGCCAAGACTGTAATGACCCACAAAATGTAAACAATTTCATACATACACTCATTTTGCCTATTGTAAAAAAGAAATGTCTATTAATGCAGCTATAACGTACTTGGATGTAGCAGTAGGTCAGTACTCAGAGTGGTTGCAATTGTACAGAGGTTTAAAAGGCACAAGCTTTTTTCCAGCCTCTGCCCCGTGAGATCACAGTGGAAAACAACCTCACATCAACATCTCTCTTAACAGTTTATACAACAGAATAAATACAGGTTAAGGCTGCAGATGCAAGAATGACAATAACTTGGTTGTGAGGGCTGAAAGACACAATGGGTGCTTGTTGGTGCATATTAAAGCCTGTCATTACCATGGTTGAACATAAAATAGAGCCAACATGGGTAAACATCACTTAGGGATGAATAACCCGGCGCGATGAGCAAAACAGGGAGAGGAAGGGTGGGGTTGTAGCTTAGGTTTTTTTCTTTCTTTTTTTTTGTTTAATCAGAAATATGATGATGAAATGACATGATTATGAAAATATATATAGAAATACACAGAATGAGAATACAAATTGAACTTTGATTTTGATGCTCTGAAAGTTATTGCTTTGTGAATATTAAAGACTTTTCTCTGTAATGTCACCGTTTAGCTACTGCTGTTGAGACTGTTGAAGCTACCTGCGGGCAAAAGTTTTCTTTCACAATGATGCCTCTGTCTCCTTTACGTAGCACGAAAACACAGACACTCTGTAATCATGTGAAGATTAGGCTTTAAGGGGCATAAACAAAGCCAGACAGTGACAGTGTGATTGGACAGAATGTGGGAAAGCAGTCTGAAACAAAACCCCACAGTGATGATGACACACACAGGCTGAAAAGGATGTCATTCACCCAAACAGGTAGGTTGAGGCCTACATGTCAGAGGATAAAATCTAACTTCCACATACATGTGCACTGCTCAAGTGCTGTCAGCTATACTGCTTCAGTTAAGGAGATTAAATACAACTTTTAAAAAGTCTCCAAGGACAATCAAAACGCAAACCAGCTCACTCCACACTTATTTAGACTGCAGTGCTCTTGTGAGATAGTGAACAGCCTGACCTTGGGCTTTTTTTTTTTTTTTTTTTTTAACAGACGGGGCAAACACCATGCAGCTTGTTGACTAAAGAGCTGTTGTGGGTGAAAAGTTTATTGTTATGTGCAAACAGACTGTTATAAAACGGAAAATGTGCATGAACAGAAAGAAAATGTTCTACTGACAAGGCCATCATCAGTTGTGCACAGACACAGAAGCAAAGCCAGGAAAAACCTATGACAAGTCACCAAGGGCCAGGAAACAATCAGCCGTTATGATGTTCAACAATATGTGATGTGACAGGGCTTGTGTTGCTATGCCCTCATACACGGGTGTGGGAGAGGACAGGAAACAAAGTGTGTGATATTGGATGGACTACACAAAAATTACTCTCTGAGTCTGTGTAGCTCAAACACCTGAATGTGAGCAAAACAACCGCACCTGTCAGAATGCACAGTATCGAAAACCTTTGAGCTATCAACGGGCCTATTTCCTCTTTTTAGTCACACCCCCAAAGTTGCTCAGAGGCCCTGTATATAAAACCTGTTTTCATATTGTTTCTTTTACATCTCTTATCTTAAAAACTTGGTTAATGGTCATAAAAATGGTACAAGAGCTATTTATAATGCTGAAAATGCACCTCTGTTCTGTTTTCCCCCGCACCGTATTGAGGTTTTACTTCATGAAGGTGTGTTCATTTTAATGGTTCAAGGGGAGTCTGCTGTGAAACACAGTGGGAAACCCTGCACCTGAACTCTGTAAACACAATAATCTGGACTGTAGCCATTTTCAATTTACCCCAGCACAGCACAGCACAGCACAGCACAGCACATAGTGCCCATATATATGTGAAAATTATGTTAAAAATGCAAATAATTGCTGTATAAATACAGCATGTATGTAGTTGACAAAGGTTGCCGCTGACCAGCTTTCACTGGAAGATCAGACTCTGAAAAAAAAAAAAAAAAAAATACACTTGCAAAACTTCCTCCTAACGTCACTGGAGATGTGAGTTTTCTCATCTGACACTTACAGTAAGTACATTGCACCATGACTTGATGTGACCTCACGCAACCATTTACACTGCAGCAAAAATCCTCCCTGTGTGAGACACTTTCTATATGTCTCAGCAGCTGTCTACAGCCCTTTCCTCATCCCTTCCCTGAGGTGTGGTGCTGTTTTATGAATGAGCTGTTATGCAAGCAAAAGTGACCTGAATACAGACAGACAGTAGGGTGAGGGAGGGAGAGAGCGACGGAGGGAGGGAGGGCGGATTGAAAGTAGTGTATGGCAGGAATTCAAGTGACATCATTGCCAAGGTCCCAAATCAAATGATTCGTCCTTCTTGTGGTTGTTTCCTGCTAAATGACAACTGCTTTGAATTAGGTCACATCAGGTACTGTTATAAATACACCATGCATTTGCCAGCATAATCACACTAAAGCTGGAGATTTACTCATGTTTATCAAGATGTCCGACATGTAATCGTCACCATGATGTCATGGTGATAACCGAGTGCTGATTCTGTGGCATCTCGGCCAGACGACGGTGTGACACTGTGCCAAGGAAACAGGGGTTTAGATAGCATGTAAAAATCTACTGGTCGCCACCTCACAGGGTCAACACAGGGTGAATCCACTTAAGCTCACATCTCTGCCAGTAGCAATTTTTGTCTCTTTTAACTGTGGCCACTTTGACAGAGAGAGAGAAAGAGTTTTTTTTTTTTCCAACTAGTTTTTCGAGATAGTGGTGCTCTCTTTAGTCCATAAAGAGTTTGACCTTTACATATTGGATTCTTTGTTATTTTAAGCGATGTTCAACAATGAGCTGAATAATGTTATTTGAGCACAAAGGGTTTTCACAGCCTCCTGCTCCACGTTTTGTTCACTTTATGCCTGCTTTGTTACCTTTGACCCAGCCCACCTTATCTCTGTCAGCTGTCTATGTGAATTCAGGGCTGGGTTTCCTCTCGGTGCAGCGTTCACAGTGTGAAATATGAAGCCAGTGCGCTTTTGGGGGGTCATAAAAGTGATACACATTGAACCGAGACAATTACCCAGACAAACTGATCAACACAAGTAATTATTTAAGTGACTTATAGTCTGCAGATGGGTAAGTTGCTGCTCTATTACTACTGGACAAAATGTGGAACATGTCATTCACATCTTTACCTTTTATTATTCTCCAAAGGGAAATTCTCTTTTTACCTGGCTACAGAGAGGTCAAAGGTCAGCTCAGCATGACAAACAGGCAGATTTGCCATCTTCACATATTTTTGAAACATTTAAACACCCAAACGATTATCAAACTAATAAGCCTTAGAAATACTTCATATTAAAACCTGGAGTGTCATTAACCTGGCAGTCTCTAGTCTGTGTGATCCTCATCTCTCCATAAAAACCCACTTGAGTACAACGTGGTCAAACAGACAAGACATATTGAACTCTGGAAGCTAAAATCTCACTATCAGCACATTGTCTGACGGGTTATTGATCAGCGTTGTCAGCAGCAGCATGACTTACGCTCCCTCTGATACAGGGTCCTGGGTTTATTTTGAATTCTAGGTGGTGGTTCATCAGCTCAGGCCCCAAACAGAAATTCAATGTATGGAGAGGATGAGGAGTTAAAGGGGAAAAGGCCATGCCGCTGAATACTGTATGTATAGTATGTAAGTGTCTGTCTTTTTTCCAGTATCTGATCACTGATCTGAATGGGATGTCAGGCTTGATTTATTTGTCTCATTAACCTCAACACAGACCACAGGCAGCTGTTTGTTTGAATCATTAATGAAACACATCTCCGGCTGAGGAACACAAAGATGTTCACCTCAAAGAAAACTTTCAACACACTCGCGCACTGCTTTCTATCCAAAAACCACACACTGATTTTTCTATGTGCTTATCAAGCGAGTGCCATCCAGACAATCATCAGGAGGTGAGTGGAGAGAGGTGGGGGGGCAGAGATGAGGCACATAAACGAGTCCGGGCTGATGTCGGAGTGTTTGTGTTGGCACTAAGGAGCGAGAAAGAGTGAGGAATGAGGGAGGCGTGTTTTTTTTACTATCAGGTGAAGTACAATAACTTTTACAGAACACGCTGTTATTTAACTGTGAAGTGTTAAAAGCTGGGGAGTGGTCACTCTGCAGAGGTTATAATATGTGACTGGGTGGCTGCTGAAATCCACAGCAGCACCCTTCTCTTACATTCAGGAGGGCCTCTGCAAACATAGTGCACACATGCGCGCACACACTCACACTCCTCTATCCTTCTCTGCAGTAGGTGTTATATATATAGATAGAAAGAGCAGGGAAAAGGAAGGATGGCCCGGGACAGTCTGTTCTTGAAATGGATGAAACACTCAGTGAAGCAGAAGAGGAATCCCTGACACAACTTCTCTCTCTCACACACACACACACACACACGCACACATCTAGACAAGAAAGGAAAAAGAGCATGTCCTGTAGCTCAAATAATCCTCTACATATCTACATATGTTGCTCTGATTTATTATATTGTGGGTTTCAGTTCACTCTTTGTTTTGCAGTAGGTTTTCCAGGTAACGCTGTATGAATTCCACAGTAAAATATTACATCTCTGATAAGCCTAACCTGTCCTGAAAACAAAAACATACATCATGCACAGCTGACTCATGCAGTGACTGTGTCGTGAGCCTAGAAATCAAGGGAGTGAACATGAACAGCAGCAGCCTCAGGTTGAAGAGTTAAAACACATACGAGACTGAAAACTCCCACAACAGAGGGATAGGACTTAAAAAATAAATATATATATATTATGTAGAGAGAAAAAAGGCTGAGCTGTAATTTGCATTCACAGCAAACTGCATTAGTATTCCACTGCAGCTGTCTTGTGTAACGTCTGTGATAGAGAGTGTCTTGTACCTAACGAACTCCTGCAAGAGGCTGACATCAGTCCGGATACTTGCCGTGGTCAGAAACCAGGGGTTCCCTTGACTTTTGTTTTCACGCATGAGAGATTAATAAGGATGGTTACATAACATCAGCAGGGTACAGGTGAGAGGGCTCTGACTGCAGCAGCCCTTCTTTAACTTCATCAGTGCAGTGAGGAGAGGAGAGGAGAGGAGAGGAGAGGAGAGGAGAGGAGAGGAGGAGTGAGGTATCAGAAGAGAGTGTTTGGGGAAAAACAGGGAGGAAATCAAAGGAAATAAGAAATAAAGGACAAGCTATGAGAAGGGGGACGAGAAAAGAAAAGAACAGAAAAAAGATTAGGAAGAGAAAGATGGAGCAAAGGCAGAAATAGGCAGATAAGAGAAGGCAGTGGAGAAGGAGAAGTGAGAAAAGAAAGGAGGCAAAGGGGGTCTATTAAAGCGAAGGAAAAGAGAGACGGGGAAAGAAAAAAAAGAAAAGCAGCAGCAAGAGAAGAGGCAAGAAACAGCACAGACCTCATGACGCAGCACAACAAGCATCAGCTCTGAGTCCATCTCCCCCCCCCCCCCCACCCCCACCCCTCCCCCCCCCCAAACACAGGTGTCCCCTATCATATAAACGCTGATACCGATGACATGCGACACCCGAAACAGGATGTTTGTCGTCACCTGTTGGTTCAACATTAGCAGCATGTGACGAGGATGTTTTCACCTGCAGTCAGCAGTCACATCAGGGCCCTGTCAGAGCGGCAGGCCTATGTTTAGGATGCAGCCTCGGTGTCATCTGTTGCAGTCATCAGTGTGGTCGTAGCTCTGTATTGTCATGTACAACTTACAGTCAAAGCTGACATCATGTATCAGGACAGACAGGTGGTTTTGCTCTGTTGTTATTTTTAGTCTAGAAGTGTGCACGTGCTACAAAGAAATTACTGCTTACTTGTCACAGATCATTATTATCTTAATGAGACCACTTAGGGGAAGTACTAGTTTGATTATATTTTTGGAAATATGCTTATTTGCCCTCTGAGTAAGGTGACATACCTACATAGGTAGGCTACATACAGTTTCTTAGCATTTTTAGCTTAGCTTAGCTTCAATTAAGGTAAGCTAACAAGGCTTCTGGCTCTGTAGTTTTATATTGAACACAGATACACAAAAGCAGATCTTTCTTAAACTGAGTTAGACAACAGTAAAAGTATAAAAAACACAAAATCCATGTCAAAAATGATTAGAAACTTTTCAAGTGACTGTCCTCCTACATGTACAAAGAGCTGTAACTACCACATTCACGTCCTCACTATTTTATTTATGTATCTTAGCAGCCTGTAATTAAAAAAAAAAAAGATCAACACTGGTGTTTAACAGATATCTGTATTTAAAAGCAGACTTTTAAACCACTACATTTTTATTCCTGGCATTGTAACGAGGCCTAAATAAATAACAACAACAAACAGAATGTGCAACGTGGACGGTGCAAACCACAAGAGGTAACACCACAGTAAAACTATCACACGTCATTATAATAATCAGCCTTGGCCAAAAAGCACTGTCTCATATATGAGCTCATATTCATATATAAATAACCCTCTGGAAGCTGTTAAGAGTGATAGACTGACTTTAAGCTAAATATATCAGCTCAGATAGAGATTTTCTGAGGATGGATGGTGCAATAACAAACCATCTCCAGAGACATCTGCCTCCAAGACTAGTTAATGTTTTGTCAGATATTTCAGATAGTCAGGGGAATCATTTCCTGCAATTCCACTCAAAGAATGGCTGCATACCAGCCTGAATGACTCACTGTTGCCATATAAACCAAGCCATGATCGTAAAACATTGTGAAACCTTTCGTGTCTGGTGAGAAAAACATGGAAAACACTGGCTACCAGGTCAGGTGTGCCCTGCACAGAGGTGGACACAATACTGTGAAGGGAAGCACAGTGGGTGTTGAGTTTGAACATTTGAAGAAGTTTCAGCACAACTTGAACGCTGAAGTGCTTGTTTCTAAACAGGATACTGCTGAGAACATCCAGTTTACAGAGATCAAACAGAAAGTAATCCAATTCCTGAAGTTGAGGATGTCCTAAAAAAGATTAAATCTGCCAGGGAAAGCAGTTTATATTTTTATGAGGTACCTCGGTTACAGCAGCCCACAGATGTGAGGCTTGTCTGGTCCAGCTACATTTGACTGCAGCACCATCTGGTGGAGAATTACAGAACAGGAGGAGAAAAAGAAACAAGGGCTTTAGTGCTTGTTTTCCTCACCAGACAAGAAAAGTACAGGTAATTAATACTGACTTTATACAAGTGGCTGAATAACTGTTGATATTTGACTGATACCTGATTAAAGGGGTAACTTCTTTGTTTAAACGATTTTAAAGTTATTATCAACTGGATGTCATCTGCTGTCTGACTTCTTTATAGATGAAAGTGTGAAAATAAGCTGATGGACAGTCATGAGTTATAGCTTCTACACTAAGTAAGCCTGTTACATTCATAACTGATGGAGGAATCTATAGATGACCTATACTGTACATTGGGTCACACGTCCTCCTCTGTTGAGGAAATCAACAAAGTGACAGGATCATTTTGAAGACAACTGATGATTAAAATGATGTTTTGGTTGCTACTATTTATTATGCTCATTTTATTTCTATGCATTTCCTATTTTGTATCATTTGGCGCTGATCTGCATGGATTTCTTGTTTGAGCTGCTTTCTATGTATTTTAATAAACTTGAGTATTTCAAAAGGTCTATCTGTGGACAGATGCCCACGTTTGTGATTGGTCTGTTATACACAGCAGTTTCCACATAAAATCAGAAGTAACATAAATAGCAACACACTCTGCATTGAGTGACTCACTACTCTGTTAAGTATTAATGCCTCCCTCCTCTGGACATGAGCAGTCCTACGTCCTGCGAGGATGTAACAGTGGTGTTTTCCAGGGCGAGGGCCCAGACCGTCCCTGGGATGTTTTCAATTCTCCTTTCACTTGTGCTAACTGTTTATGTCCTTCTTCTGATCAAGGATTTACGATGTACCACTGGTGAACAGATTATCCGAGCTGCAATTTTAAAATGTCTTATATGGCTGCACATTAAAATGCAAACAAGACAACGTCCTCAAGAGATAAAATTTGATGAAGCAGCGCTGCTGATCCTCTGTAGATCAAGTCTTAGCTGTCAAGTTCAACACAAGTTGCACACAACATAAACCAGACGAGCCCTTTACTTACTTACTCAACTCAGTTTATTTACAGAGTATTTGAAGAGCCATGTATGCAAATGTACTGAAATTACCGACAGAACTCTTTTTTTCCTTTACACATGGGGAGCTGATTAATCAAGAGTTTGATCTCTTTATATTTTGATCTAGATGCTTCGAAAATCCAGTGACTGTTTCTTGTTTTTAGATTGCTGTCAAGTTCCTCAGGGAAACAATAAATTAACCCGGGTTTTAAGCCGTGCTCTGTCTTCCAGACTTGAGTAAATGCAGCGGTTAGAAACAGTTAATATTTCTGGGTGAGGACAGGACACAAATAAATCTAACTCAAACACCAAGCTGGTGATACTCTGATAGGGCATGAAAAGAGATCAACCCAAAAAACAAAACAAAACAAAAAAGAACGCTTGACAAAATAATTTTACTACAACATAATGTTACAGTCCTCCCTCAGATGAGCCATACAGAAGCTTTATGATCATGGAGGGTCTGAGTCACTGGACAGGTCACACTGATCCCTCTAACCCATTTATACAGTATCTTTTAAAAGGAAAGTTAAGGGATTTTTCGAGAGCTTTTCTACAGGTCAACAACAAATCCTACCGCAGAATTTGATTTCATGTGCACACTTTCGAGTTTGATTTCGAGCCCAATAAGAAATCTGTAACAGCAAGATGACGACCTTTAATCTTTTAAACTTTTTTTTTTATTATTTGTAATATCACTTTTTTTTTTCTTTCCCCCACAAAGACCCAATCTTCCCTCTGGTTTCAATTCAATTCACTTGCATAATCATCAGATCAGTATCATGAAAGAGCAGAAGCAGGGTTAAGACCAACTCAAGGAAAGTCACGGTGGAAAAACAAAACTTTGTGATTGACGACAAGACCTTCAAAATAGCCTCAACTATCCCTTTAAAGAAAGCACCTCAATTCTCACAAACACCCCTGAAGAAAACTAGTTTGAACTGTCCTGATATCAGTTTTATGATGGTACATGCCGTTTTTTGTTTTTTTTTTAATTAACACTGAAAATAAAATAGAGAGAACAGGCAACATAGATAGCATGGACAGACGTTAAAAAAAAAAAAACGTAACATAAAAACAGCAGGTTCCTACACTCTTAAAAAAAAGGGGGGGGGGCATTTTCACCACATCTGTCTGCTACCTCTCTAGATGTGCTGGGAATGGCTTTTTTTTTTTTTAAGTGTGTGGAAGTGATTGGCTCACCCTCCCCAAATTGTCCACCAGGGGTTGTGAAGACTGAACTTGTACAGATACGAGAAAACTGATCAGTGGAAAAATGAACTTTTTAACACGTGGCAACATTTCATAAGTACTGCCAAACAGACTGCTGGATGTGACTTCTTTCTACATTAACACGAGCAGATTTTGGATCCTCATCTAATTGGGATCTGGCATCTCATCACACTTGTCTTTTCTATCGACCTCAGACCAACATTCAAATGTAACTAACCAAACAAGCTAAATTTACATCTGTTGGGGCCATAAACTGACTATAGTCAAGGACTAAATGCTTTTAAATGGTGGCCATTAAGTACTATTTATTCTCTCCCAGCAAGTGTGGCAGGTATACAGCAACCTACAGGGCGTCTTCTACTTTATGACTCTCCTTAAGTTGTAATTATTAATTAAGGTTGACATCATCTGTCTACTCTCTTTTTCAGCTGGGTAAGTCTCTAATCACAGCTTCTGAAAAGTGTGACAAGGATTTCCACTGTAGTTACAGTTTATATGAATTGAAGAACAGTTTCATGATGTATTTCCAATGTTTAACCTTTTAAAATGACCTCTTTTCTAGGTCCAATTCTACTAATACGATGATGTGATGAAGATCTTGTGATCAGGTTTCACCTGTGTTCAGTATTTAAGTGCCCCCATGAGATGATGCTGAACTACATTAGCTGCACCATCAACTAAATATTCAGTGTTGTGAAGTGCTGGCGTGCACAGATACACAGGTGTGGAAATTCAACTAACCTTTTTGTTGAATTCACAGGCTTACTTCCCAAAAAATTCATCGTGTTCCCTAAAGAGAGCAAGGGAAATGTCATCATATATGCTCATATTTCTTGTCCGTTTTCTAATAGTGGTGGGGTGGGGAGAGACGGCTCTACGTTCTCTATGTGTTGAAATAACAAAACCTGTCATCTCTCTCACAAAAAGACATACAGATGTGTTGACAAATGATGCATGTGTTAAAAGAAGGGCAGCTTTAATGTATATTTTGCAAACGTACCAGTATGTGCCTCGTTCAGGACAACATATTGCATGTTATTTTTAAGACTGTAGTGGGGAGGGTGTCATTATCTGTCCATGCATTTAAATAGCAACACAGGAAAAAAAAAAAAGACTAACACACATTTAACGCGTCTTAGAGAGGAAAATAAGTCACCCAGAGGTCTGCAGCAGTAAATCTTGTCATTTCTTTCAAATAGATTTGGACTTATAATCTTATTTTTTTTCTCTTTTTTTGTGTCCGTTAAATTCAAATGTTGACAGAATAGGAGTACATTTTGTGGATCACATTCAGACGCCTCGTCTCTCTTCTTCTATACTTCAGTGTTGCCCGCGTAGAGCCTGGTCCATGTTCGGGCTGGAGGGGGGAGAGAGAAAGAAAAAAATGGTTGTGGTTGTGAGGGTGTCAGTGGGTTATGGAGGGTGCAGGACTGTGGATAAGAAAGTGTTGGAGAGCGTTTGCAGATGTCTTTCATTATAAAACGCTCGGAGCAACGAGCATCCTGAAGTCAAAATACCAATATATGAAACCAAATTAGTGTCATCAATTAGTCTGTCTACAGAAAATAAACCAATCACCAATCATTTTGGTGAACAATTAATGGTTTAAAAAGTTCTTGTTGGTTCCAGCTAGGGCAGCAACTCAGGATTATTTTCATTATCCCTTAATCTGCCAATTTTTTTTCTCAACTAATCGTCTAATCTCCTGGTCTTTAAATTCTCAGAACGGTAAGTTGACATATTCCAGTTACTTGTTTTGTTCCACCAGCAGTTCAACCCTCAAAAGATATTCAGCCTCCTATCACACAAGGCAAAGAAAACTAGAAGATCGGCACAAAAACCTCCTGTAAAATGTCTCTTAAAACAAAAATTCATGAAGGATTTTGGTCCATTAGTTCAACAAAAAGTGCCCTTGACTACACATGAGATGTAGTGCAGCACAACTACACTGCAGAAATAAAACCCATAGGAAATGACACTACTGATCATTTTTAAATGTTCTGAAATGACTACACAAGAGTAAAAATGACTACAATGCCCTTGTGGTGTCCCCCCACAGTCATCCAGGCAAGTCCCTGAGCTTCTGTTACCATCAACACTACAATCAAATACTAAATCTTCTTCTAACCCATTACTCTTATTTTGACACTTACAGTTTTATTTTTGTACTGTGAGTCCAACATCTGTGGCTGAAGGAAATCCCTTTAAAAACTGTGTTGTCCTGATCTATGAGCTGTTGCTTCATGATTTTGTGTTTGACAGATTTAATAAACGCATGCATTTTTCATGCTCAGTGCCAGATTCACATTCGTCTGTTTACAGTCATCGGCTCAACCAGCCCACGAATGCGATAACAGGGCTGTTTTTCTTTTCTCCCTCCAACCAGGACAACTGCCACCGAACAAGACAACACCTGAACTTTGAATAATTTGACAGCATTTGAAATGTGGGTGGTAATTCTGAGGTCTGGGACTGAGCTAATGGTTGCTGCCATCTGTCCAAACACTGTTCATACACGAAATCTGAGACCACATGCTGTGAATGAGCATTGAACAAAAAAAAAAAAAAAAAAATATGAATCTGCTCCTCACCTGTCTCAATGGCATGGCTTTCGTTTTTCTTCCACTGCTCTGCGACGTCGTTTGCCAGGGGGTCATCTGGATTGGGAGCACTTAATAACGCCTGGATAGATAGCAACACTGTGCGGATCTGCAGGGCTGGAGACCACTTATCTGGCGGACGGAAAGTTTAGAAAAAAGGTGCAAAGGGAGACAACAGTGACAGTTTATTGGTCAATGTGGGAAAACAAGGGAAAATTCTGAGTAAAAAAATGCTATTTAATAATGGAAAACAACTCCAGATCTTGTAAATCTAATGAATCAAAACAATAAAACATGAAATGGTAATGAGTCAGTTGCATGACTTTCTTTATTACCCTAATCACAGTCTGCTAACACCTCTGTTTCTGCCTGTTTCACTCACCAAATAAACATTATCTTCAGTTTGTTTAATCCCAAAATTTGATTTAATGGTTATAATCACATCTGCTCTCTGAGGCTTCACCTCACAAGTGCTTTTAACAAATCACTGGCTACTTTTAAGCCGCCTGATATTATAAAACTTGCTCATTTTACACGGCAAGGTCTGGCTGTGACAATAAAAACTCCATCTGTGAGCCAATACCTCACACTGCTGGTGTGTAATAATGTTGTAATTCGGCACTTTCTGGGTGTCAGAGCTGTGTGAACGTGTCAGTCAAATGTAAGATAAGTGTTATTTCACCACTGGTTTGATTTGACAGCTGCAAATTACTGCTCTTGCCATCATTATTGTTCCTCTTACTCATAATGATCTTACTTGGGGCTAATTTTAATTTCCTTTTGCCCCTATTTCGATATCTGCTTCACATAGAATCAATGTTTTAAATGATAGACTTTCAAATTAACCAATACTACCTGTGGTGATAATGACTAATAGTGTTTAAGACTTGAGATATTACCAAACCCTGTGAGAATTAACCCAGAGATCCACTGCTCTGAGATTATTGTTTTGATTCACCATCTTACATTTAAACAGCACAGCAGCTTCCCAGTGGCTCTTAGCAACCCCACATTTAATGTCACAAACAGTCTTTTCTCATAAACAACAAGCTTTGACACATCTGTTGTTTGCTACCTCTCCAGCATCGAACAGCATACAGTCAATGTAAACAAGTGTTTGGTGAAGAAAGAGAAGCCAAAGCTGTTTGGGAACAAACACAGGTTGGACTATCTTTTGTTAGGTGAACAGAAACGACCTTCCAGTCGGATACCCATAATGCTCTTATTATCTGAATACATGATGTAAATTGTCAATAATAAATCAAAATCCTGTGTACGTGTTATTTTAAAACAATTTTAAGTCATTTGCTAGTACATCAAATCCTCCTGGACCCTTTCCTCATTCCTCAAAGGATTTCTACGTAAAAGGTAACATTAGATTATCATAACTCTGTCAGGGAATAGGGAAGTTTGTAACTGGAGAACAGCAGATGACTGTGAAAGAGTGATTGTCAGCGTTTCACAGGGAGAGGCAAACTACTTGACAAAACTGCAGTGACATTACTACCTCACTTCCAAGGCTAAACTCACATTTGTCCTGCACAGATAAATCTCAAAAGTTAGATAGTACTTAAATGTTCAGATGAGTCTATTACACTGGGTGATTAGGAAGAGAAAGGAGGAGGTGGGGTTAAAAAAGGAAACATGGGATGCAAACTACTTCCCTTTAAAGCTCATGAGAAGTTTCTTTTGGATTTTGACCTGCAAATGTCTATATACAGGCTGGAATAAATAAAGATGCTGGTAACAAGAATGTTAGTGCAGATGAGGGAGTGAAGAGAAGCAAGAGAGCAGCAAAGACAGGTGAGAGAGGATGCAAGGGTGGGTCATGAGCAGGGGCAGGAAAAAGGAGCATCAGCAGGATACAGAGAATGAAAAGTTTGTGTTTTCTGTCATGTTTTCTTACCTTTCAAAATGTCTAAACATATTCTTCCCAGTTTGTCAACATTGGGGTGGTAGATTTTGGTCATGAATCGCACTTTGGGAGCTGCCATGGGATACTCTTCTGGAAGAAATAGTTCAAGTTTAAATGTGCCTCCTTCAAAAGGAGAGTCTTGAGGGCCCGCAATGACCACATGGAAGTAACGTGCATTCCCTTCATCAGGCGTAGCCGTGATTCCTGGAACAGGCTCCGCCATCAACCGCTGTGTCTCCTGAGTGTGGTCAGAAGAAGAAGAAACACAAAACACCATAGTTGATCATTTAGAATAAAAATAAAATTACTGCCTCGATGTTGTATGTCTCCACAAAGTAGTGACGGTTCAGGTTACACCTATGTCCGTCCAGAGCAATAAATGTAATCAAAATATATAAGGAATTAAAAAAAAATCTATTCAGTGTATTTCACCGATTTGTCATCTACAAGAATATGTACAAAATTGTTTTATCTTGCTTTGTTGTTTTTATTCTGCTGTATGTCTTCGTTTACCCAATAAAGACATGACAGTGATCAATAAGTTCAACTATGTTGATGTTACTGCCAGAAAAAAAAACATACAGCGCTGTATAAGGAACTGTGGAGGGGTCAACAGACAACTGACTTACAGGTACATAAATAACAACAATGCTCAATTACACCTTGCTTTGTCACACGCATTCTTTCAAACTCACCCACATACAGACAGGACGACATTCCACAAATTATTGTTTAACACAGAAACTGGAAATGCAGCTGAGGGATGGAGCACTTCTCATGCCAGGTGTAAGTGGTTTGATTAAACCACTCACAGAACTTTCCACAACTGTAAAGTACTGCTAATTTCTCAAATTAAAATACTGTTCAGACCTGCAACTATCACTTATGTTAACTATATATTAACCAGACGACTTTTCATTTTTGAAAATGACTTATTTTGTCTGACCTAATATCTAAAATCTAGCATTTACTGTTGTTAGCGCTCATATAAGGTTTGGTTTTTTCATGTTTTCCAAAAGATTTTTTTTTTTTAAATGTTCACACTTAGAGACTGAAACCAGTGAATTTAGTAGTATATACATATATATTAAAAATGATGAATGAATTATAATTAGTTGCTAACTCAATATCTGTCAATTGAATATTAAAGTAATCAATGCACAGTTTCAGTTTTGCTTTGGATTTATAATGGATTTCACTATAAGAATTCAATCAAAAGATGATAACACTTGAATAAATCTAAACTAGAGATCAACTACGTATTGTGCGACACTAAGAGGAAATGGAAATAAAATAAGGAAGTGGAACATTATTTAATATTTCAGCATTTCTTCAAGCAGGTGCAGCAAACAGCTGCAGTCAACAGGAAACAACGTGGTTTGATCGTGTTTAATATACTATAATTTCTTTGATGTGGTTGGAATGCAAACTAAGGTTTTCCATAATGGTAGCCCGTTCGTAGTTTCACTTTGTCAGCGTTATGTCCCTGGCTGTAAAAACCAGTTAAACCTGAGAAATAGCTACTAGATGTGGCGGAAAAGGCTGATCGCGCCCACTGCCGGGGCCTGGCCCAGCGGAGAGAAGTCGCGTTTAGGTTGAGGGAGGAGACTGCAGCGCAACAGGCCTCACGCTGCTGCTGCATTTTCCGTGTCTTTTTACATTAAATAAAAAAATTGGATATGTTGGCTTTACGACGAGTATTTATATGTGCGGAAAGCACAAGGGCGGCGTTTCTCGTCAGCGCCAGACATGTGTACCAATCATCAAAGCTACAGTTGCTAGCTTAGCTCACATAGCGAATCCATTCATATGGCGACCAGGACAAATTGTCATAATTTGTTGATTCTCGCTGCAAATTAGCAACCCGGCGGTGTTACAGCTACAATATAAGTACAACAACAAATCTACTCGTATAAAAATGAAATCGCGAATAGAGCAGAAGGGAGTAAACGGAAGTGGCAAACAAAACACTTGCAGACACGGACCAGCGAGCTAGCTCGATAACTAGCTAGATAAGAGCTAATTGTGCTAGCCGCGCTAACGTCAGGCTACACGCTGGCTGGCAGTATCTCTACGGCCATATTCGCTTTAAATAATCGTTACAATACGAACTCACGGACTCATTAACATATACATATACAGCCCGGTAGAAAATGTACCTTTATAATCCTACGAGGCAAACCGGCCATCTTGTGTTAGCTATTATATTTTTAGCCGTAGACTCGCCTTCTCTTCTGCTTGGACTGACTGAGCTGCCGGGGCGGGGGCAGATAACTCACTCTTCCGGTGGCTTCAGATGACGTTAGGAAATACGCCGTTAGTTGTAATAAAAATATAAAAACTGGACGTGATAAAAATGTAAACATTAAATATAAAAATGTTAATTATAACAAAAATATTGAGATAAATCATGTAAGTAATAGCAACATTTTATTAAAAATATAAATATTACATGTAGTATAATTATAAAAAAAAAAAATTAAGTGCAATAAAAAAGACACTAAACCTGAAATATTTCAACACTAAATATATCGGCAAAAATCTAAACACTAACTGTCCACATCATAAACACAGTTTGAAGCTCCCCTTTGCACACATCATACATACTAGAGAGACACAAAGTAGTCTATGTGAATCAGATGAATCACTCATCGGAAAAATGAAAACAAATGTGAAAGTCGGCTCACTTGAGTCAGAATGTGTTTCTTCATGTCAGAGGTTCAGTGTCTGACTTCTGTGGACTGACCTGAAAAGTGAGTGTTGGGGCTATACCCCATGGGTGTGACTGAGCGTGGGGAGAATGAAACCTGTGTCTGCATCTTGTTGTGATATGCGTGACCTTGAACACACCACACTATGAATGCCCTTGTGTTCCTTTTTTGTCCCCCTGCAGGCACTGTAAGACATCGTGGTTGCTGCTCAGATCTTGTGGTGCAGAACTGCAGCGGCATTGGTGGTTTCCTCTAATCCGATGGCAGGGATCACTTCTTCTTCACAACATCTGTCTCAAATGAAAGTCAACACGTAGCATGCATTCACTTACATTCATTTTATATCTAATGCTTTGTTCATTTCAGTTGCACTGCTCTGCAGGCATCTTTTTGCTGCAGATATATTCAAGATTAAGAACACACAGTGGTAATCTTTTTTCATTCTTCATTCATTTTTAACTCCTCATAAACTATTGACAGTATGAAAGCAAAATGTGTCATGAAACAAAATTAGATTGTATTTCAACACATCTTAAAGCTCAAAAAAGTCTAGTATAAACTGCCTATAAGATTTAAGAGGACATTGCTGAAACAGTAATGGGGATAAATTGGTTAGCATATAAAACTGAACTATGGTATACCAGAGCCAATCCATTACATTAATGAATCCATATATTGCAGGAGAAAATATGAAAGCCCCTAAAACCTACTGCAGTAGATCAATACAGTATCACGAGATTAAATATAATAAAAGTATGGTTTCAAAGTCAAATAATTGCTCCAGCACAGCAGCTGTGACTCACACACTCGTGACAACGAAGTCAATATTTAACAGTTTATTATACATAATTGTGACAATAACACAAACATCTGCAGCTTTGTAAGTCTATCTGTCTTTTGGAGGATCCTTCTTTATGCGTCTCCTACGGTACCTGCAAACACAGAAACAAGGGAATTAACTGAATATCTACACAACAGGTTTTTTCATATATTTTCCTTTGAGTCTCACAATTACATAACAAAGAGGGGAAGTTACCGATTGTCCTTGTCAAAGTGTCAAACTAGTCGTGTTCAGCCAGCAAAGGTACATACAGTAAATCAGTGTTTAGGAATGAGAATGAGTAAGCCACGCCTGTTCTTTACCAAGGTTTGATTTAAAGGAAAATGCTCATCCACTTCTCATTTCTGACCAGTGACGTTTCAGTAAGTAGGTCATGTGTCACTTGTAACAACTAATACAGCCACATAGGTTCCTGTTTTGTCTGTGTATTTTGTCTTGGTACGTTCTGCTCAAGGGCAACTTGAGATTAATGCTTTAAGTGCAAATACATATATTCATGGGGAAAATGTCCTGTTAAGTCGTTGTATCATGAAGCCTGTTTGTTGTACAGTCATGTCAAAGGACTTTGTCAATACAAGTTTATTATTTGTGTACTTACTGTCCTATTGGATACCAGCGATGTTTAGTGGTGAAAAACATTTTGCTCAGCTCCTCTATAGTGGGCCCCTGTTTGTCCTTCAGCACCTCCTTACTGAGGTGGGCCTTTAAAACCTGGTCATGGGTCTCAACCGGGTTGGTGGCGGGGTCAGGTCGTTCTATAGGCTGTAAAGATTCACAGTCAAGAGTAAGGTTTCCCCCAGCTTAATGTAATGTCCAACAATTTTATTCTGATAACAGATAGATCTGTGACAGTGGTATAGAGATATGTTGGCAGTACCACATTTCTGTTCTGTGTTGTTGTGTTGGTGTTTTATGGTTTGCTTCTCTCCGGTTGGAAAATAAGTAATTGTGGGTTGTTGAGATCATTATAGTCTCACAGTTCCACCTTGTGGCAGTGCTATGAATAACAGTAAATCAATCCGGGCAACCTGCTTAACCTGCTTAACCCTCACAATTACTGGGTTTAATTCTAAAATTAAATTTAATAAGTTAACTCTGTGTTTGTTTTCCTCCATTTTTACAAAGCACACACAAACGCCTGAACAAATGTGAATTTAAACTTCAGATCTTAACCTTTTATCTTTTCTAGTCACTTCAGCGGTGGGTGTGTGATTCTCCAGAAGCAAACTGTATGAGAGAAACCACTGTCAGCCTTTCTCTAGCTAACTCTATCTCTTCAGGAACAAAAGGAGACAAGTGAGCAACGGAGGGCAGAGGTTCGGCAGGATTTTCTCTCCTTTGTGGAAAAAGTCACAGATGTTAAAATACAGTTGTTGTCAGACAACTGATATTGATGAGACTACACATATATCACATCCTTACTTGTGTTAGTTCATAGGGAATGTCGACAGTGGGATGGTAGCACACCACAGTTTTACCATCTGAAGTCACACCGATGTCCACGTTACTAAAACCAGGAGATCAGAAACTGAGCAACTTCCAAGGACAAAACGCTTATTTCTCTTCTCTTAATTATTTGTGTTTTATTATCTTAAACTATGTAGCTGACATACCAGTTTGGGCCATCAAGTGAAGGACCACGGACACTGGACTTCTGTCGCACTGGCACCAAGCATGCTGCAACAGAAACACACATTAACTCTCAAATTTAAAATACCAGACTCACCAGACCAGAAAATACACACATTGCAACTTTTTTTGCAAGGTATTAAACATCAATTGAAATGAAAAGGGTGCACGTTATTTCTATGTTACGGAGGTGATGAGACCAGCAGACAATTCAACTTGGCGTGTTTGACGGTTGAAATAGGGTGATACAAGACGAAGCTGTGTAACTTTTCTTATATTTCAACAAAGTACGAGCCTCTATACTGTCAACTAATCATTATATATCCAAACAATAGAAAGAATGCGGCACTAACAGTGAAAACAGGGATGATGATAGCTACCTACAAGTGTTAACCTACTGACCATATTTCAAGGTTAGCTCCTGTTAGCTTGTACTGCCGCCACCGTTACACCATTATAAACTCAGTCAAAATAACTTGAGCCCCGTCAAACAGCTTCTTAAATTCACGTTAACAGATCTTACTCTGAACATGTCGCAGCGTGAAGCCGGTAGAAAGCCGCGTTAGGAGGCTGTGTAATTTGCACAAGTGAAACGACGCCATGCTCAGACGATGATTACGAAGGGTGCGTCGCTGTAATGGTTCCGTCTCTGCGCCGGGACTCGTTCCAATTAGTTCCACTTTACGAGCGACCATTTTTGTAGAAGTGCCACCACAGCCTCTTGAACTTTGTGTTGATGCTGGTGGAACTCATTCAACCCCATTAAATGTTAATGACAATATGACAAAAATTGAAGGTTTCTATTCTCATTTATTGAGTTAAAAGTCTGGTTTATTGTGAAAAACTAGTGGTGAACTCCCTTTTTCTGTCTACCTTGCATTTGTCATCCCCCACCCCTTTATTTTTTTTTTCTGTTGAACAATTCCTACAAAAATATAATGTATCAATATGTAGGCTTTTCAAGTTTTCTAATTAAATGCTTACTGTTATCATGTATAAATGTCATGTTCTGTATGAGTCACAGCATTAACTACAGCACAATCTGATTTGCTATTGACCCAAATGCACAGCAACTTGCAAGAAGCCATAGTGTAATCAATCTGACCTTAGGTCAGATCTCTTTTGTTTCTTTTGTATGGGAGGAAAATGGATGATATAATGGAACAAGGCAGTACACACTGTGCAGAGTTGGAGAATCACAACATACAGGTCAATGCATGTTTAAAACTGCATTTATTTTGATAAGTCGATGTTTGCACAGATTTCATTTAATATTTAATTTTAATATTTATCATTACAAAGTAAATCCATGTTCGGGATATATGGAGTTAAGTCAGTTTCTTGTATAATTCTTGTGAAAACAATCTCCACATGAAACATTTGTACAAAGAAAGGCAAACTGAGTGGAGTATTGAATGAACAAACAGTGATTGAACTTTCTAAATCACTGCTTCCACCTAAAAGTCAAAAATAAATTGCTGGAAATATTCACTCATATGAATATAAGAAACATTTTCTGGCGCTTTCTTTACACATCATTGAGTGTGAAAAGCTCCAAAGTCTTTCAAAACTTTTACCCACAGTTTCCACTGGCAAACTCTTTCATGAGTGTGGCTTCATTTGATCCAATCCTTTTCCCATGAGACAGAGCGCTGCACTACGAGGGAGGCAGCAACAAGCAGATCAGCTTGATGTCTTTCCGGTGAAGCTCAGTTTATGTGTGTTTAACAGGTTGTTGCTGCATTCACAGGCTCACGAGGAGACGTCCATCTCTGCTGTGGCGGCACTGCTGGATGTTTGTGCTCCTGTGTTCAACACTAAGCGCTCTCGACTACCGAACACTTCAGCCACTAAAGGAAAACAATGAGAGTTAACAATCACATTATTTTCATTTTTATCTGAATTCGATGAGTAGCAACATCTAGGTGTTGCTTAAGAAGAAAACAACTTGAGTGTCAGTTGTACCTGCTGCAACGTCACTTATATCCCAAACCCTCAAACCATCCTTTTGTCCTCCAAACGCGTAGATGAAGGGCAAGTCAGGGCAGCATGAGGCACAGAACAGGACTCCCTGTTTACAGGTGAGGAAGTACATTGTCACAAAGACAAACAGCATGGTTTTGAACACACTGCAACCCCTCAGTGACAGAAGAGAATGAGTCTGACATGAGTTCTTACCATTTTCATATCCCGTGAGTGCACCAGACTGGGTTTGTTACCCAAAATATCCCAAATTTTAACATGTTTGTCAGCTGATGAGGTGACCAGACATCCTTTTATCTGACTGCTCAGGTCCAAACCTGTGGAAATATTGAAATGTTCAGCTCTGACATTTTTTCCCCACAATGAAGTAAACCTATATCAACATAACATTCATGGCACAAGAGCAGGGAGCTTGGTAAAACAGCTTTTTACAGGAGCAGGTGTGTTCAGGAGTTCATACTACAGGTTTGTCCACAACTCTCTACCAACCAGGAAATCAACAATATCAAACTACGCCCTCAATATTCCTTAAGCACACCACAACACTTTCTCACTACTGAGGAATAAGCACCAAAGCATTTGTGGTGTTTAATTTATGATACACTCCACCAAATGCACAGACTGGGAATCCAGAAATAAAGTGAAACTGAACACTGTTTTGATCATCACACACACCAACCTGACACTTCTTCATCATGTGCCCTCAGTGTGAAAACAGGTTTATCTGACCGTGCATCCAGGCAGTACACAAAGCCGTCCTCTGTGCTGGCCTGAAACACAAACACACACTTAAGTATAATAATGAGCTGGTGAAAGAAATAGAGAGACAGACAAACAAGGTCTGATGCACACTGACCCACGATGCACCAGCTGGATTCATTCATTTCTATTATTGGCATAATTACTATTTGGGGTTAGTGTCAGCTGTCAGGAGACCTGTCAGTGTGGTTGTGGTTTTGTGTGATCATTTTTCCTTCTGCACTAATGAAAAAACAGTTGTGCTTGTTTACCTTACCTTACCATAAACCACCATTTCATTCACAGTACCCAAGTTTTTAATATCAAGTGACCTACATGTCACTTGGCCACAGATGTCATTACAGTTCAAACAAACAGTACTGGGAAGTGGCAAAACAGACATTTGTTTAATCTGTCACTATTTTGCATTCAGGAGAAGCAGGAAGCAAAATCAAGAATTAATGACGACAAGGTCAAACTAATCAGGACAGTCTCTATTTCTTGAAATTAAATCTTGCTACCAACATTAATTATGTTGTATTTGCCGACATTAAAAGCTCATGTGTGACTCATTGTTGAAGACATCAGTGTAAAATATTTACAATTAGCATATGTCAAGACATGTCTAATAATCATAAAGGAATATGACATCTAGCCTGGGAGGAAAATTGTGAATCTCTGACCTAAAGACGCTGTTCACAGCTCATATTCCTTAAAATCCATCAGGACTGATAAAGAACCTACCAGGAAGTTGCAGGGTGAAAAGTGGTTCCAGACCAGACGCTCCACTTGGCCACTGAACCGCCAGGTTCGATAGCTGTTGTCAGGGCTACGGCAGTCGTACAGCACAGCTGTCCTGGAAAAAAAAAAAAAGATATTAGTCTTGAAACAGTTTATTTCATTTCTCCTCATTCTATAAACTAAAATATTAAACAACGCTTACTTGTCATACGATCCTGATATCAGAGTCTGTGCCTCAAATGGGTGAAATGATAGAGTCTGAACCTGAAAGATAAAAACTCAGAGGTTGTAATATCCACAAACCACAGAGCATTACATTCAGCATCATTCTGCTGTGTGTGTTTTAATAAACACCTTATCAGTGTGTCTGCGCAGAGTTGTGGCTGGTTTGCCTTGAGACAGGTCCCACAAGATAACAGTGTCATCTGCTGATCCACTGGCCAACACATTCCTAAGTAAGAGAAGGTGTGAACAAATACAGTTATGGTACATAACAATAGTATGTGCAGAATAAAAAATATAGATTCATTTACAACTTGTTGAATTTAGAACATCTGACAATCATTAGGTGCTTTTCAGATTTTATTTTTCCCCACTACTGCATCAAAATATTTCCAGTGAATCCTCCTCAGAGCACTGACCTGGCCAGTTTGTTCCAGGACAAATCCAGCACTGCATCTGTGTGGCCCTCAACAGGCTCTGCTGCTGCACCCTGGTGTCACCACAAACACACAGCAAAGTGTCAATGACATCCAACAGAGCAGGAAACAATGCAGAGGAGCAGACAAAGAGCGACTGTGCATGACCGTCTCTATCTTTAGCCAGTTCTTCACTCATGGCTTCAACAGTTACTGTCCACACTGGCACAAGGAACTTTGACCTTCTGACACAGTTGGATGACATGTAGTAAAAAATAGTTCAATTTGCCCTTAAAACTCTGTCAAAAATGTAAAATTTTCTTCTTTAATTTTCAACTAACTAAAACTTGCTTCCTCCAACTCTTTCCCAAACTTTTTTCTTTTTTAACCTCATGCCTCACTCTCTAATCATGCAAATGTTTCAACACCACCATGAAACAGTGAACAGGCCTGCACCTTCTTGCTCTTCTTTTTTTTCTTTGAGGCCTTTTTGCTCCCCAGGGAGAAGACTGGCTCTAGACAGTCAACCACATCCAAGTCCCAGACGTCGATCTGAGGAGTCATGTTGCCCACAGCAGCGTAGTTGGCTGCAGGAAACACAGAGCAGTTATTTTATTCATAGTAACAAGAGAAACCTACTCAAAAAGATTAAAGAGACAAATTTTGGTCTTTTCTTACCTGATCCTTCTCCAGGGTTTGGGTCAAAGTTCAGCCACTCCACACACAGTGGGTAAGCTGGCAGCAGAATGTCATGATGTACATACAAAGAGTCCTCCTGTGAGTTATAAACTGTAAAATAAGAAATAATAATTTAAAATTAAAGAATTTTATAACAGAAAAGGTTTTCACCGTGTTTGGAGAAGGATAATATGTAGTTAGCATATATTCCTAGCCAGTATCCAAACAATAGATGCTTTTTCTGTTCAGGTGAATATCCACTGCCAGTCTATTGTGTCCCATATAAAGACTCACCATAGATGTCCAGGTTGCAGCAGTCCTTCTCTGCTTTGCCCGCCAAAATGAGATTATCACCGGGCTTGATTTGGAAGTCCTCTCTCTCATACTGGTCCTAAAGAGAAGAAAAACAAGCAACATGAAGCAAAATAAATCTATTTACACAAATAAGGACAATTGGTTTTCTTTAAGATATTGATCCTGACTTTAAGGAGGAGTCTCTTCACAGCTACATGCTCATGGTAGATATGTGACCTCATTTTATGCACACTCAAAAAGGCACTCACTGTATCTTTGATGGTGATGTAAGGATCCTCCTCATTGGAGCTGAACACTGTGAGCCCAGCAAGACTGTCGCCAAGATTAGCAGTCACTAAATTTAAGATAAATAAAGTGTAGATATCAGGTGAGGATTGGTTTAAATATTTTAAATAGATGAACTGGTAAAAGACAATGAGTGGATATAATTTAGTCTGGAGACATCAGTCATCCCACTCACCTGTGTCTTCTTCATCATATTTATCTAGGCCGTATTCTGCCAGATCATCATCTTCCTCTTTTCCATCTTCATTCTCATCCTTGGGAACCTCAGCTTCATCTGCTGCATCGTTGACCAGATTCTGTTCAGGGGCCATAGCCTCATCATCATCATCTTCCTCCTCAACCAGTTCCCTGGATTAGATCAGCAGATTAACAACAATATCAGCTCCAGTTTTTTGGCTATAAAGAGAATGATAATGTACAGTTGCATCTAATATTCATTTTGAATATGAATACAATTTAAGATTATTATCTAAATTTATGTAGTGCAAACTGCCAGTTGCACACCAGCTACAACGTGAGATAGCTTGCTTGGTCTGATCAACAGTCCAAACGACACTAACACAGTGGATTTATAGATGCCAGTCTGCCAGTGAGCAGCCAGGAGGAGGTTAACTTGGCTTGGCTTGACTATCTTGAAAAGCTGTGTCTTTGATTCCAGCATACCCCAGCTCCTCTTTAGCTTCAGTAATGATGCGCTGCAGCTCCTCTTGGCTCAACTCAACCTGAGGGGGAATTAAAAAAAAAAAAAAAGGTTAAAACCATTTGTCATGTGCCAGACAAGAAAGGAAAATTGAGTGCTTAAATATCAGTTTTTGTCCTTAGCAGTACCAGTTTAATCTAATCGTGAAGAACAAGTTTTGTGTTATCTACAAGTGTATTACTCTTCTGGTATCTGTCATTGCTCAAAATGCGTCTCATTTATGACACGACAGTGTATTTGTTGACAGACTTAAATAATACGTTACCTGTACCTAGAAATGTAAATTAAAGCCGAAGACGTGAGAATTCAGGTCCTTTAAACCATTAAAATCACCTAGTGTACCTGCCATGTTGACACGTTAGCAGCCGCTTGCTAACGTTGGCTTAACCGGCACGTTACTTACCTTGTCAGGGGTTTCCTTGGCAGCGCCTCGCCGCACCCAGCCGACACAAGTAATCTGAGAGCTCATAGTGAAGAAGTATGGTAAATTATCTGATAAGTACAAACAAACTCTGCAACTGGTCGGAACTGCTTCACTTCAGGCACGCACACAGCGGGATGTCATATACATGTGAGTTAAAGTGGGTCCTGTGTCGCACCCCGTCGTATTTTGATGACGTCAAGACGGCGTCGAACGCATGTATCGTTCCTGATCAAAAATGTAGACCTTATCTAGACAGAGAAAAGCGTTTGTTTTGGAAATAAAGAATAAGTGAGCAATTGTAAATGTAAAAACAAACAAATAAAAACTACGTCAAAAGATGTCAAATTTTCTAAGATTCATATAAAAGAGTTTTTACTCAGGAAGATGCTAAATACACATTTTAATTAACCATTTCAGTTTTAATTGCTCATGAATAACAGTGACTTTGATTATAATAATATAATGTAATGTAATATAATATAATACCAGCTGGCTGGCAGTCAATGTATTACTGATACTGATCCTGGCCATTTTGCCACAGTGATAAGTATAAAAACACTGTGCACACCCTTTTACCTTTATCTGCATAATCAGACCAGTGACTGGTTTCGATATGCATCTAGACTACTGGTTATTTTGTGTAGCAGTACAGTTATTGAAGTTCAGAGAGGTCATGGTTGCCATGGCATGTCCTTCCTTGTTTGTTTCCTCTCTTCAGATCAAGAGTTGTTTATTGTCCTGAAATAACAGTATAAGTGTATTCATCCGGTTACATTCACAAACCAAACATTGTTCTGTCAAGATAAATAAACTGCACTGGGATTTAGCGAAACAAGGGAAACTTTTTTTATAAAACATTTTTAATGGCACTGTATATTAAAAAACTGAAAGATATATGCTTGAGGAGATTTTGCTGGTATATGATACTGTTTACATACGTGGTGATTATAGTACCGTATTTTTTAAATCACGAGCCAAGGCAATAATACAGTAGAGGTATTGTCTCACTGGTTTCTGTACACAGGAGAAGATTAAATTACCGTACTGCCTATATCACAAGATACGATAGGATCTAACATGCAGTCAAAACACTGTGCACTGGTCATGCCACAGGACAGGAACTCTAAAAACTGCAACGTGAATTAAAAAAAAAGAGTTAGACTTAACCCACATCATCAGCTAAACCACTTTGGGCTGTGAGCTTTTCATTTCAGTGAAAATGTAGGTTAACTGTACTGCACCAGGTGTGACGATGAAACTGTTTGTGTGTATTGGTAAACTTGTGTTCAGCAAACCTTTAGCAAAGTATGTTTTTAGTTTTTCTGAACGGTGAAAAAGGTTAAGAATCCTGAATTGACTAAGCTGAAAGTGAACTGTCTTTAAAGTAACACATCTCAAGTGCAGAGTGTAATCTGAGGATCATTTGAAAACAAGCTTACATGTGTCCTTTGGTGCTAACAGTGAGGGAATCTTTAAAAAAGACACTCCATTATCAACTTTGAATGCACAGATTTAACACAAGTTCCATATAATAATAATACTGAAAGATCAGGTCAGCATTGAAGTAAAACAATCCCCCAGCAGTGGCATTTATCCAGCAGTAGACAGCCTGTGTGTGAAAGCTCTGAGCTACTGACATGAGGCTCACTGGACGGAGACATCAACAGCGCAAGTGCTACAGCCTGATGTAGCCAAGCTATAATAAAACTGGACTGGTAAAAAATATACATTTATACAAATATACAAAATCAGATCTGAACTCAAGGTCTACTTACTAGCTTTTTAGCTAACACACAGGATAGGTCAAACAAGTGCTATGGAAGAAATCTTGAAAGCTAATGACAATTATGCATCTGCTAACAAAGACCATGTGATAGAACCAAAAAAAACAGGAAAAAAAAAAGATTCTAACATTGTTTTGTGGTTTTTCATGCTAAATTCACTAAATACAGCTTCACAGTGGAAGGCACTAACTTTAAGTCCCCGCTTTCCTCTAACATCCAAACCAGACTGCAAAAACAAATGCAGAAAATATTGTCATTTAGCCAAATACATAATGTATCTGCTAAAAGTTTTCATTTCATTAAATGTTGATGTTTGAGTTTATGTGCCTAAAACAAAGCTAAACAGATTCGGACTCAGTGCTGAATTCAACCTCCACCTGTAACCCCCTAAACAGGGGCACTTACTGCTGACATATTGATAAGGTTGTGCTTAAGACTGCTGTATCAATAGTTTAGTCCATTCCTTATTTCTGCATTGATTGCGTCAGCTTTCATTGGCTTGAGGCCGATGAGTAGTGATGAAGAGCAGACATTAGTGGTTTCTCCTTTCTTTGTCCAGCAGCACCTAACATCGTCTGTCTCACTGGTCGCTGCACATTTCCCACAACAGAAGCCCATAACTTTATTTTGTCTCTGGTTCATAAGGGGCTTTAAACAGATGTGGCCAGGTGCTGGGCAGTCACCTCAGAAATCAAGATCCATCTCCTCTATGGCGTGTTTCACCTCTGTCTCCTTGTCTTCATCAGGTGGTTTCAAACGTTTGGTGACCAGCTTGAGGTTGGTCTCATGCAGGATAACCTGGGTCAAGTATTTCTCTCGTTTGATCTGCTCTTTGACAGCATATGGGACGTCTGGGATCATGTAGGACAGGATGAACTTGGTAAGGTAAACAATGTGCTGTGAGGAAAATGAGAGGACATCTCCATTAATATATTGTATTTAACAGGTTTTTACCATCACAGACACTTCCTGTTATGTGTGTACCCACCTCTACGACAATAATAAAAGCCATTTTTGCTGCGATCACATGCCAGTAGAAGATGTTGTGCTCATATTCTCTGGGGTGGCCTGGGGGATACCGAAAATCTCGATACCTTCAAAAGAAAAGGTTATAATTGTTTCTTAAAGAACACAAACATGACTGTTCCTAACACTAGCCATCTATTGATCTCACCATCTTAATTCACAAGTATTTGCATCTGATTAAGTTGTATTTTGTCCATCATGTTTACCACTATCTATTATTTTTGCAATTTATATACATTAAGTTCAACTCAACTCAAGTAAAACTCACACTAAAGAAATATCATTCGTTTTAACTGTGCAAGAGACATTTTACACTTGTGGCTGAACCTGTACCTGCAGGTGGTGATGAGGCCGCTGTCTGAAACGGGCCTGCTGGAGTTGGTGAAATCTCTTGTGTTGAATACAGACAGTGAGCTGTTGATGTAGCCCTCCATGGTGTTATTGACGTGATTTCCATATGGGTACACAGAGAAAGACCAGTAGTAGACCAACCGTGGAATCATGTCTGATGTAAAAGCAATGATCATGGCCTGTAGAAACATAAAGACAGTGAGTAAATGTAGGGAGGGCAGAAAATGTTAATGTGACAATCATGGTCAGTGTAACTGTATAATTAATACTGGACTACATTATATGGACAAATTGACAAAGAAACAGTAAACATCCTGGATTCAAACAGTAACTTACATTGGTTGCAACAGCCAAGATGGCAATGCCCTGAAGAATGGGTTGCCAGGCTCCTATGTCCTGCGCCTTCTCTGGCATGACTCGGCGAAACTGAGTGGTGATTTTCCAAGCATCAACCCGAATCTCAAACAGGTTGTTGACCAGAGCGAGGACTGGGGCCAAAGGGAAGGAGGCCACGAACAAGGTCACGAAGCCAAACTGGATGACTGTTAGAGATGAGGCAAAACAAGACTCAGGATGGCCAAGGATTTAAACTTTTAGTTGGTGAAGACCTCAGTTGATGAGTTTTTTTTCCTCTCACCCATTTCAAGATATTCGTAGAACAGGCCTAGTTTTGAAACAGGCTGGAGCTCGTAGTCCTGCTCCCAGCGAGGAATCACCTTCTCTGAGGCCACATGGGTGCAGTAACGGAAAATCAAATTCTTCACCCACCTGCAGAGGATGAGATCAAACAACAGTGGACCACTGGTCAGTACACACATTCACTTATGTTTACTGTCATGGAAACTAGCTGAATGTTAAAGTTGTCTTTGTGTTACTTTGGTGCAATTGATTACTTACGGCAGCAAGACCTCTTGGATGTTGTTCCAGATGGCTTTTCCACCCATGATGATGGCGAGCTGAGTCGTCAGCTCAAAAAGACAACCACCGGGATCACACTGCAGAAACAAGACACATATCAAGACTGAGAAATAAGAAGTGAACGAATCAGACTCAGAAGAGCTAGATGGATATATTGTACCTCCTCATTTCTGTATCTTCCCAAAAGATAAACAGGCTCTCCAGGATAGCTAACTGCCTTCCCTTTGGCGAAGGCGATGTAGAAACAGGAGGAGTAATAGTTGACAAACTGGAAGAGGAACATCTTCAGGGTTAAGCTGTTCTCGTAGTCTGTCTTGGTCCGTGGGAGTTCTGTTGCCATGTGTCAGATGAGAAAGAGGTTTGGGATTAAACCTCGTTTCCAATAAGGAAAGTGCAACATTCAATTTAAATTTACCAAAGTCAGTGATCCAGATGGCGACGCGCTCATAGAGCATATTGAGGATCATGATCACGACAAAGCTGATGAGGGAGGCTGTGACAGAAGTGGCCATCTGAGGTGTCACATACTCCTTCAACGGCTCCAGCTGCTTCAGATCCTGATTTCTGAGGCGAGTTGAGAAGGCAAAGAAAACCGCCAGCCGGTACACAGTGATGGCCACAATGGACACCAGAATCAACAGAATCTAAAGGACAAATAACAGTTTGACAGTTTACTGCATGTTGCATTTTGAACATTTTAATTTTAACTATTTACAAGTCATTCTCTGGGAAGATCTCGTAAATCAAACTTTTTTTTCAAAGAAATGGCCAAAAATGCTGCTACCATATTAAACATTTATTCACAGAGACCTCATGAGAAAGTGTTACAGAGATACAGACAGGTAAAAGAAAAGTGTTACCACAAAGTACAGTGAAAAAAAAAAAGTCATTTATTTACATTACCCAGAATAGGACTGTCCCTATTCCTATCGACACCCGAACACATCGTCCACAGGTTGTAAAGGGCACTTTTTCTTTCACCTACATGACAAACAAACATTTTATATGATTCTTGGTTGGTTTAGTCAAAAAACAATAGGATTTAGTATTAGCTGCAAAATGACTAAAAATAAAACAAAAAAAGTGCCCATGTGTGTGATTTACCCCTGTGACAGGATTTTTCCTCTCATAGACACACTTGGCCTCGTACTCGGGGCGAGGAGGCTGCTCCTGCTCCAGGAATTCCACAGTGTCCCATTCGTACTCCAGCTCCGCCTGGTAACGTTTCCAAAACTCCAGGAACAACGTCACTGCAGCCAGGACAAAGAGAATTAGTGGGAAAAGAAAAACAAGCAGGGCAATGTGCTATGATCATATGATCATCTTCAATAAAAAAAAATCTGATTAAACTCATGTAAAGCTTACCCCAGATTGACATGAAAACCGCAAACACCATGGTTCCAAAGTTATCAAATATATTAAGTTGCTGAGAAACGAAGGAAAAGAAGAACATAAAGGAACATTGTCGCACGTTATCTGTCTGACATGCAAATCAGTTTAAACTGTTGCTGTGTCACTGAGGAATAACAGCATCCACACACATTTAGATATATAAATTCTTCAAGAGCCTTGAGTACTCCCATAGACTGAGGTTTATGAACACTTCATATTCAGCTCAAGCTGAGACAAAATCTCACTCACCTTCGAAGCTTCACAGGTGCTGTTTAACCTCCAGTAATTGCAGAACCTGTCGCACTGTGGACACATCACGATGTTTCCTCCAATCTCAGGGTCACACACCTCTTTGCTGCAGGGCACAGAGAGCGGAGTGAAATAGGAAAATAAGTTTTCTTTAAAGTTTTCAACCACTCTTTATGGTCTTAATCAGCAGATTGCAGTTTGTTTGATCGTCATGGAGACAGCTCATTTGATTTCAACATTTCAACATGATGACGATTCCTCAGTCAGCTGATGACAAATGAGCCATCTCAATGACAGGTCATCATCCACTGTTGTGGTGGACCTGCCAAGAAGAGTTTACCTCCAGGTGCTGGTTTCTTGAGTCTTGTATCCATAAATGAAGCAGGCCAGCCCGACAACAGCAGCCAGCGTGAGCATTATTGTGTAGAAACCCAACCAGGCAAAGTAAATGCCAATCTTCTCCCCGTAATACTTCCTGTGGGGAAAAATATTGTTTGTTAAAGGATAACCACCCCCCTGGCTCCTCTGGATATAAACACCGTTCTGTTCCAGCATTCTTCCTCTTGTTGTTTGTTATGTTCAAGGGCGAAACTCTGCCCTTGGATTAATTTCCACCCATGTGGGGCATCTGGGGGACTAACTATAACTTGAAGCACAAAATTCACAGCATGCTGAGCTGAATTACAACGACGCATGTTACATTTACCATTTAAATAAACACACAGAAACTAACTCTTTCACTGGTCACACTGCTGCAGCACTGGCACATGATTGAATTGCACCTCATTTAAATAGTCCGTGGCCATGAAGCAGCAGCAGACCTCTGTAGGCCCGTTATCTTTTGTTTTTACATTTTCTTAGATAAAGCTGAATTACAGACGGCACAGTGCATGGGTAATACTGAGTGTATTCTCAAATGGTTTAAGATAAACTTCTATGAAAATGCCAGTGAATTAAACTGATTCCTATCATGGAAATACTTCAATGTCAAACTTCATGTGTTGTTACGCCTATTTTTGTGACCATATTATCTTCACCTTATGAGGTCCAGTGGCTGCATCTTGTAGAAGCTTTTGGGATGAGCCCATTCGTGATAGAGCAGAAACCTCTCGTTGGGGCAGCCCTCCTCTGTGGACCTGACGTTGAACCTGGACTGCAACCACCATCACAAGAAATAATTCAAATATGTTACCGGACATTTTCTGTTCTGTCACCAAAACACTATGGTGTGCATTCATCCACACAAAACAAACAAGACACAAACTAAGCAGTGCTACTTACATCATGGAGTGGATAAGCAGCTTTGTACACTCCACTGTCCAGTAGTTTGGTGATGCCAAACTTCTTTATATTTCCTCTAATTTCATATGGGGCTCGACTCAGGATGTAATAGGCCTGAGAACAGAAAGAAAGAAATTTATACATTTTTGGTAAAGCTGTCTTTATGCAACCAACCTGGATCATCATTGAGTTGGAAATATATAAGATACAAGTGGATAAGAATATTTCTGTAACTTCCTCTGGGTTCTTCTTGTGCTGCTCTTATTATATAATTCAGCTGAATTATTGTGGACATGATATTTCTTTACAGCTCAGCTTCATTCCCCAAAATAAGATCATAAAAAGAATTTGTGGACGGCAACAACATGTGACAACTGACCATCCTGCTCCTCATGGCCGGAGTGAAGAAGAGATCCTTGTCCTTTATGTAGAAATAGTCCAGGCGGTCCTTCTCGAAGGGGGCGGTGAAGTACTCTGTCTCTGCTCTGATCAGCTCCTCGTTGGGATAGAAGTACTTGGTGATGCAGGAGAAGTATCGCCAGGGGGAGGGGCGGGAGGCCAGGTCGTTGGGCTGGATGGGGAGCTTGATGTGAAGGACCTCGGCGTAGGTGCACAGCACCTCCCACGGCATGTGGACCTTGACGAACATCAGTTTGTCGTCCACTACCTGCAGAGCACAGAGAGTTCAGGTTGAAGTACGAGGCAGGAAGAGAGGGAACAGTTGAGTGTTGGGTGCAGCTCCACCTACAGATCTTGTGGCCTCCAGCTCCATTCCCATGGACATCAAGCTGGCCTCAAAGTACTCTCGTCGTCTCTGCAGAGAAAAGGACAGGAAAGGGTCTCAATGAGCTTCTTGTTTCCATGCCATCCCTCCTCTTTCTTCTCCAGCCATTATTCATTCATTTTCTGCTCCAGAAATCAACACACAGTGTCTCTGTCTCTATGTGTGTATGTGCCAAGGCAGCAGAGTGAATCCATTTTTCAAAGTAATACTTGTATATATTGATCTATTTATTCTCTTGTTCCAATTTTCCCCTTCTGTTCAAGTATCTTTGCTCATATGTTTGTGTTCCTACTGTATTTACTCTTTCACTGTTTTTTTGGCAATAAACCAGATTGTGACTTTTATTTTGAATTTCAATTGTGTTATTTAATGTAGATAATGTGTCTATTTCCACATTATCACCTTTATGACCTGTATGTGATCAAATTTAATTGACAGTGTTGTTTTGAGATGACATTTTAGCTCATCTTATAGGCACCAGCTCATTTACGTAAGACGTTCCACCGCCATTATTTACATTGCACATGAACAGCAGTGCTGCCAACAAGTCTGTGCAGGTTCTTGTAGCTGGTACATCACAACTGAGTTACTGAGCACTGACATTATTCTGTTAAAATTAGAGGTATAAACGGTACCCTTGCTCCAGTCAAACCTGTTTTAATGGCACAGAAAATACCACAGGTACATATTAGACAAGTATAGTCAAACATTAAGTAACGGCAAATTCAGCATCATTTGAAGCTTATCATTTAACCTACACTATCTGAACTGGGCCACTCCCTTCCAGCAGGCAAGAGACAGAGAAGGAAAAAGTTTTGCAACTTGTGTCAGTTGTTGGCTTTGGAGAGATGAACCAAAGGGTGTGCCCAGTAGAGACTGCTGCACTGCTCATCCCTCTATAAACACAGACTCAGGCTCAGAGAGACCACCGACTTACAGCAGCTCTTACACATCATCTTCAGACTCCTGGTTACCTTCTGTCTACACCCATTACCCCAACGTACTACTTTTACCACTGACTGATGATCACATTAAAAGAGGTATGATGCTATAAACAACTGAAATTGTGTTACATAATAGAAGGAAAAAAAAACATGTTTTATGTTTTAAAATGCGTCACACTCTCCAACTAACGAGCCGGCGACAGCTCTCTTCCTAATAAGTCAGGCAGTGTATTGTTGTGAAATAAATATGGTAACAATTTCAAGCATTTGAAAGCACTTTATCCAAAATTCAAGCACTTTTTAAATCTTGAAAACACAACATTGAAATTTAAGCATTTTCAAGCACCCGTGGGAACCCTGGATTTATGACTTTAACTCCTCACAGCTTGAGGGTCACTGTTGCAACACAGCCAGTAACAGTCTCTGAGGTCTGCGGATCAACACTATTTTTAAAGCGTTATATTGCACCTTCAGTGTAAACCTATTGTGAAAGAGGCAGGAAGCCAAAAAACAACCTGGATATGTCAGCTCATGTCTCACTGTTCCTGTTTGTTCACTTCAACCCCTGCACAGATCACTGACATTAAGATTTGTGATGTGCCAACAAAAATTGCGATGCATGATAAATATTTATGATATTGATATCTTAACACAAGCATGAAATGATGCTGGATTCTGTGAAAATAGAAAATTTGGCTAAAAAACGATCAAGTCAGACAGAGTTCAGGCTCTGATAGAGGCTTATGACCAGGCTGATATGATTTGATAGAAAGAGTAACGCTCCTCATTTTCCTGTCCTCCCTCTAAACAGCAGCAGCACTGAACACATCACAGCAAAAGTATGTGCTGAAAAAGTCAAGTATAGTAAGAAGGACCTATGAAAACAGCCTCTGCTCAGCTGCTCTAGTTCCTGGATATGACAAATAGATATTAAAGTCTTTCCACACCGTGCCATGCATACACTGGCACAATTAATTATTGAAATGTCATGGTCTGATGTCTTGGAGCAAATAAAAACTCCCTTTACAAACAGGCATGAGTCAATACAGATTGTATGTGTATTAAACATAGAAAGCACGTTGGGTTTCATCTGGCCATATAATGACATGAATGTTTTAATAGTGCAAAGTGTTTTTCATATAATTCAAGTTAGACTTCATGACTTTAAATTTTCCATTGTGGTATTCATTTACATAAATGACGTGCTAATGTCATTAACACGTCATTTACATAAATGACGTGTTAATGAATCTATGTTTAAAAACTCTAAATTTATTATTCAGAGCCTTATAGTCATCAACATCATACTATGATTTATTGGTATTTCAGTGTCTTTCAGTGCCCAGTGACTGGAGCTAATCTCACTGTCTCCGCTCAGCCAAATCTATTAAAGATATTAAATTGAGATATTAGAGGTAAAATATCCCAAAAAAACTTTATGCTGTGAATATTCTGTATCCGACCAACCAGTTTAAAGATGTAAAGAAAGAAAAACCAACCTTGCGTCGCTGGAAGGTGTGTCTCTTCTCAAACTCCTTCATGTCCTCATCCTCATAGACCAGGATGAAATCGATCCTCCTCACGCCGTCATTGAAGAACAAGGAGTCGGGTTTGTTGTTGAACTCAATCTGAGAGCAAAAACAAGCCGTGTCAGGCAAAACTGTCGACTCAAACTCGTACTCCTCTTCCTCCATGATGTTGTACATAGTGAACAGAGAGAGACTAGAGAAAGGCCGAGAGTGTGTGTTTGTGTGTATGTGTGTGTAAGGTCTGAGCAGACACTGGTAAACACTGACCTTAAGCAGCCTATTTAACCTAAGACGTGTGCCATGCAGGAGAAATGGGAAGAGCCACAAACATTGGGACACCCGCCCCCTCCTTCTCTCCCTCCCTCTCTCCCTCTCTCCCTCTCTCTCTCTCTCTCTCTCTCCACAATCAGACTTGTGACACCAGTCTGTATTAATGAAGTCCCTGCAGGCATATACAACTACTCGTGAGAGTGCATTTTTTTGGCAGCAGTGACAACTGAACACCTTTTCCTTCCCTTGGGTTGTGTGTCAGTTCAACTGCAACAATCAATGGTCATTATCTGACATTATTTCAATTACTGTGACTCACCAGTTGTGTTTTGGTTACTTTTGCTCCTTCTCTAATGGAGTGATATGTTGGTAAAAACTCCTCTGGATAAACTGTGGAAAAAAGAAACAAAAAACAGATGAGACACATGAACTGGAAAACAAACATGACAGATGCTCAGGTTGATATGATCCTGTTGTCAAGTTGTAAATGCATTTCAAAATGCCAGGAAAATATTTTTCTGGCAACTTTGTGTGTATTTGAAGATATTACTGATGCATATCTGATTAAATATTGTTTTTTTTGTAGTTTTACTCATAATAATCTAGTATAATAATAATTTCAAAGATCAGTATGTTGTATTTTACTGTATGTATGTAATGAATTAAAATACATCAATGGATGTATAAAATATCTTTACTCAGATATTTTCAGTTAATTCATGATAATGAAAAAGATAAAGAAAGATTATTAATACTGAACTAGATACAGTGAAAGGCTTAGAAGAGCCAGTGTTCTACATATGAGCATCAAAAGCACAGACTCATAAAAAATTATTGCCTTATAATCTGAGGTAATTGATAAAACACGTGCTGTAAAAGCCTCCAGTTGCATTTCTCCATTCAGTTCTTGGAAGTTAATGATATGAACAGCTGGAGTGGAAAATCAGAGTCCTGACTGCTGCAGCAGATCTTCAAGCACCATTTTAAGAGAAGCACAGTATCACATGTTTTCATTTCCCCTGGATCACCTGTGTGGAACAGGCCTTTTAAGGTTACATCATCATCATCATCATCCTCATACGTTGTGTGTAGCTGACACATTTGTCAGCAGCTCAGCTGAAGCTGACGCTGTGTTTGTTCAAGCTGAGGAAGCATGTTTAAATTAGCACAGAGCTGTTTGAAACCACTGAACGTCCTGATTTATTAGATTTATCTGTCCGAACATGCAGCTTCACTAACATGACAACAGGAAGTGCAACACAGTTATAAGTCAAATTGTTAGATTGTCACTTTTAAGCTGCTTTGTGTTAATGTTGATTTAGCTGTAGACTCAGACTTGTTTTCCGATGAATCCACTGCTGGACTTACAAATTCTTTACATCCCTCCTGGACTTCACACAGCTGCATGAAGTCGTACAGACGGTTACTCTCTTCTAAAACAAACCTAAATGTTCGACTTTCCCCAGTGACTCCCTTGTTACAAGTCTGTGTCCTTAAACATCAGGTTGCTGCTGCAGCTGCCTTTTTTTTTTTTTTACAGCTTGCAGACAATTGCCCACTAACCACAATGTCATATTACTTTCTAAAAAAACAAAAAACAAAAGAGGAAATAAGTCGCCGCCTGTAGTGAGTGCAGTGTGGAGACTCTGACCAATGCTGTCTTTCCCCAGAAATTCATTACGAAATCAGCAATAACGATTCACACTGCTCATCTCGGACTCCCATTTTTTCACTATTCAGAGGACACATCATCTAATGCGGAAAGTCCTGCATTGTATTTATTTCCATTTGAAGTGGAAACGCATGCGGGGAGGAAACTAACCAAAGACAGATGTTGTTTGCAAAACACTTGCCATAGTAACACCCTGGGAAATGTGACAGTCGAATCACTGCTCAATCAAACAGGAGTTTCCCTTCACAGCCCACTAACAGCAAAACACTTCTCCCTCTTGTCGTACAAGAACGTCAATGAAGCAGAAATAAAAGAACTGATAATCCCTCATAACTTTAGGATGTTCTTGTTTCCTACTCTCTAATTAGTCTATAATCTTTACACACCATTGTACACACATGCACACATATAAACAGGCGGTAACTAAGGGATGTAATGTTTATTTGTTTCAGTTGGGTCTGACAGGAAGTGATCTGTAGTGCCCCTGTTTCATGCCCTACTCTGTTCTCACTTAGCTTTTAGAAGTACACTAACTGAGGGATTGAATTATGAAACCCCGGTGACCAACACTGAGTCACTCGTGATTTTCTGAAATGCCTGTAGCAGAGTCTGCGCCCGTGGGTTGCCAGTGATAAAAATCTGGTTTCGTGCCACAACCCCCCCCCCCCCATATACACACACACACCTCCCACCACCCCAACCTTGACCCACCCAGCAAACTAGCCAGCCTTCACTTCCTCTCAAGTGCACATCCTTCACCACAACACGCAGAAAGTAATAAACAGTGAAACAACTGTTCCTTCAATTGTTCTCTGCAGCAGTAACACACATGATTCACCTCTTTTTTTAAATTTCACATTAAGGCTAGGATTTAAAAACTGAACTCGTCATGTTTTGTTTCAACAGCAGCCAATTCCTCGTCACCATCCGACAGGAAATTCCTCTCTGACTCAGGCATGAGGGGTTTTGTTCTGACAGTTGTTAGAAGAAGTCCTCTTTACTGTCTTGCATATGTAATAACAGATAGTGCCTGGAAAGCTATGTTTTGCATGTAACATTGGTTATCACTGAATAATATTCCAGCAGAGGATGTTATTTACAAGAGTGGCTCAGTGATAAAGGTGAATATATCCTCAACCTCCGCTGAACTACAGTCACCTGTCAGATCTGTGGACAGCAAGAACATGAGACTTTGTGAATTACTGTGATGTAAAAACAAACCATACATGTATCATATGAGGAAGTCCACTGTGTTGTTCACACAGGCTGCAACAACATGTGAACATTAATAATTCACAACACTGGAACAAATGGAACCAGTGTGAAAAGCTGTGGTCATTTCAATATAGTCAGGACCTTTAACATATGACTGACAACTCTTACTGTTAATGGTAAACACCAAGAACCAAACGCCTGTGAGTGCAGCATTACGTGCTCAGTCAAACAAAAGGCTTTTACAGATGGAGAGATCTGTCACCATGAAATCTGAACAGGAGATGGGGTTTCACGTGTGCTTCAGGTCACCAGCCGGCCTGTTTATTTTGTTCCCCAGCTAAGTGGTGGTTTCAGTTTGGAGGAATGTAAAACACGGATGAATCAGCAGTGCAGACGGATGGAATCACTGCCCACACCATGTCTATGAAATCAACAGGAATTTAAGATGCGTTTGCTCAATGGGTGATAAAGTAAAAAGAAAACAAAAAAAACAATCTGTTATCTGTGTTCTTTTAAGCTGCGGACACGGTGGTGGGAATCGAGCCTTGTCAAGAATGTGCACGCCTCCCCTCCACTGGTGTAAGGCACAATGAACTGCAGCATGTTCTGAGCGTTTACCACTCTCCTGTTCTCACTGCTTCATTTTCTGATCATGTACTTCTACATCTGCTCTAACTTGTGTTTCATGTGGCAGGAATGCAAAAAACAACACTGTATTTTTAAGCAGAAAAATCATGAACCATTCGTTTCCAGCTGCTCTCAACAGCACAGATTGCTCCCAAGTTAAAAGTACTGCATGCCAGTGTTACACCACTTCTTATAACTGGTATAGCTGCATTTTAATCCTGCAGCTGCTCAAGTAGAAGCTCATTTTAACTGTTGGGTACTTTAATCTGACTGCAACATGCCTTTTAAGATGCACAGGTGTATTGTTTCTAACATCTACACTGTCAAAGTGTTAGAAAGTAAGTAAGTGGGAGTAAATGGACTTGATCGTGGTCCAGCGCTGTAAAGGTTACACCCAGAAAAAGACAGCATCACTGTATGAACTGGATCAGAGTCCTGTGTGGTGATAAACGGGTCAACGGTTACACTCCCAGACACGAGGCCAGAGGAAACAAACGTCTTGTGAAATAAGCAGCTGTCTCACCGACTTCCTCGTCTATCATGCCAACTTCAGTATCACCCTCCACCTCTTCTGTTTCAGATACGGAGTCCATCTCGAGAATGTCGTTTTCGCTCATCGTCTCCTCTTCGGTCACAGTTTCAAAGTTTCACCGCCGACATGTGGCTGGCTGCAGATCGGGGGCCAAACTCACAGTGGTTTCATCGGGAAGCCCCGGCCGCCCCTCCGCGTCTTCTCGCTTTATTTCTCAACATCGGTTCATCCACATAAAGTTTGGTTCAGGTTGTGACTTCACAGGGCTGACTGAGTCTGAGCGGGTGGGGCTGGAAGAGGCGGGGTAGGAGGAGGGTGTCGATGTTGTTCATCAAGAAACGCCCACTTTACATACTTGAAACGTTAGGTCTGCTCTGTGCAGCATCTGCTGCAGGGTCTGCTTCAGACATACAGTATACATATAGCCTTCCATTAGACTGCATGTGGCTGTGGTCAAGGCAGGCACCGGGTCCTTCTGGGCCCTTAAAGACCCACATTTTGAAATAACTGTGAACACGTGGCATGAAAACTATTTGGTGTATTAGAAAATATTAATACAAAGTGCGATCAGGCCATATGACATACATATATTTTACATCCCACTATGAACCATTCAGAGATGTGACATGAAAACAGAACAAAAAAAGAAATATTGCTACTATACAGTATTTGTGATATGTCCATAGCTTTTTATATACAGTCTATGGTCCATAGTAGTTTCCATCACAAACTGTTTAAACTGTAGTAACATGGCCAAAAGAGGCCCCAGATTTATTTATATTGTTTGGTAGTACTGTTGTTTCAAAAAATATTTTTTTTTTTTAAAAAAAAGAGTTAATACCAATCATAAATACTGTATTATAATTTTTTCATGTCATGTGACCCAGTGGTTTACTCTGTGACACATGGCTCTAAAACGCCATTAAAGGACATTAGTGCTTGAGGTCAACATCTGGTGGTTAGACCTCTTTATATACAGTCTATGGGTTAGACAGGATGGCTGGAGGCTTCAACTAAGTCTGCCCATTACAAACACAAGATGAAACTAAATGAAATAAATTCATAATAACATTTATTATTAATATTATTATTATTAGTAGTAGTAGTAGTAGTAGTGGGAGGAGGAGTAGTAGCAGTCGTAGTAGTAGTAGTAGCAGCAGCAGCAAAGACGGTTTAGAAACTTATTGATTGCTGGTAGGAACCAACAGTGCGGCCTAGCAGACGGGGGAAGGATATCGGTGACGGAACTCTAGTAGACATATTTCCGCTAATAACAAACCTGCAGCTACTTACAAGTGTACTGTCTATGTTAGTTTTTCCACGAGCGCAAACATCGTTAGGTGATTGTTATTTAGAAGTAGGTTAAGTATAAGTAAATAAACATTACATCGTTGTCATGATGGGCAAATGTTCGTGTCGTCGGTGATAAACGTGAATCAGCAAACAAATGATTCCGCCGAGTGTTAGCTAACAGGCTAAAGCGCCGTACCGACATGATGCTGCTGTAGCGTCTGGAGCTTCTGGTCAATATCATGTCCTGAGACCGATCAGGTCCCTCGTTTCGTGGCCAGATATTTAGTTTCACAGTAAAAACTTGATCTTTAGAGAGCAGACACAGTTTTCAGTCGGTTCAGATCATTTCCTGACCGTGACGTGTTCAAGGTTTTTCTCAGGTGAGTTAACGTCCTCTGACCAACAGGGAGTATGTAGACATGTTCATGTGCATCAGTGCAAACTGACTAAACCAAACTACTTCATACATATATTTACTTTTAAATCTATACTAGCCGTATCTTATATGTGTCTAAGTAATTATAAGCCGTATCAATGATCAGTCTCAATAACCAAATAATCATTGTTGGATTGATTTATCTCCATATAGTCACACTGATCTGATCTCACACACTACAATGATTCAAAGATTCATGCCAAACAATCAATGTTTACTGAGGAGGATACATAGAAATTAGGATTAGATATTTTTTATGCATGCATGATTGTGACTAACCAGCACATGTACATTAAAATTAAAAAAAAAAAAGACAACATCTACAGCTTCTGGAAGACAAACTAACCTACAGCATATTATTGGTGTTTTTATCAGTGTCTCTACAGATCAACACATGCAGCAGATTTCCAAAATGAAGATGTTTTCGGTGTCCCACAAGACGGTCTTTGTGGTGGATCACTGTCCCTACATGGCCGAGTCAAGCCGTCAGCAGGTTGAGTGTGACGTGCTGACAAAGAGCCGAGCTCAGGGTGTTATTCCTTTGGCCCCTGTGTCCAAGTCCCTGTGGACCTGCGCTGTGGAGTGCTCCATGGAGTACTGCCGGATCCTCTATGATATTTATCCAAGGGACAAACTGGTGAGATTGTTATTTTTACCTTTGCTGGAGGCTTTTTCCTTTTTCCTTTCTCTTCATTAACAGCATTAACATATCTGCCACCTCTTCATTTTACAGGTTAATTACATTGTCAGTGATTCAGAGTTTCATACACTGAATAGCTGGAAGCAGGAAGAGCAGAGCACTCATGAGGTAATCCTGTTCAAACCCAATAAGTATTGGTATTTGCAGTGTCTTCATCTCCATTTTGGGGAAGTACAGCATTTTTGCAGAAGCGTTCTTCAGAATTAAACGTGCAACATGGCAATGTGGTTTTGTTTTTCTTGTCTGGTAGCTCATGTCAGCTCTCGCAGCTGTTGGACCTCCTAACCCCAGGGAGGACCCAGAGTGTTGCAGCATCCTGCACGGCCTAGTTGCTGCAGTGGAGTCATTATGTAAGATAACAGAGTTGCAGCACGAGAGGCGCACAATGCTGATGGACACGGCTGATAGAGTGGCCAATCGGGGTCGTATTATCTGCCTCACCAATGCAAAAAGGTAAACGTCCAACATTTCTATGTGCCGATGAAACACAAAATGATGAGTTAACAACTAAAATGTTCTCAAATGCGATATTTATCAAAAGGACTGTCACTTTTTTGCACATTTATGCCCATTAATAAAGGTGATCATTTATTTGATGATTATAAGATGAGTCATTATAATGTACTATGTCATTTGTTCTTTTTGTGTTTTATCATGCAGTGATACTCATGTACGCATGTTGGAGGACTGCATCCAGGAGACCATTTTAGAGCAGAACAAGCTGGCAGCAGGTTCAGACAGGTCAGAATCAGACAATGTCTCACTGGCCTGTTCATCTGATTTTTGCTTTAAGAGTGTTTGGAATAGAGGGAAATGAGCTAAAATATCATAACCTCAGATTTGTTCTCCTATTTTCAGGCTGATGGCCATTCAGCAGTGTGAGCTGGTTTTGATTCACATCTACCCGCAGGGTGAAGACACGCTAGTGTCTGACCGACCTAAGAAAGAGGTGAGTGCAAACAAGAGGCTGAGGCTTAAAAAAAAAAAAAAAAAAATCTAAATTAGCCAGAGAATAAAACGTGAAGATATGACAACACTTATCTCTGGTCTTTCCCTCTCTCGTCTCAGATCTCTCCTCTGCTCACCAGCGAGGTTCACAGTGTTCGTGCTGGGAGGCACCTCGCCACCAAACTCAATATTCTGGTCCAGCAGCACTTTGACTTGGCCTCCACCACCATAACCAACATCCCCATGAAGGTAAGCAGCTTCCCGCCCTTCAGTCTGGCCTTGCACATGACTCGTTCACATTAAAACTCACATAAAACTTTCAAATATTTTTCTTTTGCTAGTATAAAAGATGTTTTCATGTCCAGAATGCAGTACACCTCTTCCACTTTTTTTTTTTTTTTTTTTTGGCTTGACAATGGCTTTGTTTCTGTTGTTTTTCCCTTTTCTCTCACAGCTCTTCACATTTTTTCTTTGTGCTTGCTTAATCTTTATATGTTAGCCCTTCCTCACCTCTAATGACCCATGAAACTTTATAGTCTTATCTCTTTTTTTTTGTTTTATCTCATCTGCATGTTGATATGACTGTGAACCTGCTGCTGGTTTCATGCTGTATTTTCTGTTTTGCTAGCCCACATTAAATGTTTGCGAACAGGTTAGTACTCTTATCACACACACATGCAAGTGAGGAAGGGGCAGAGTTTACACTATGTAGTATATATAGTAAACATTTTAAGCTACTGTTGCAAACACACTCACAGTGTCATTAGTTTATTTTGATGTGACAGTTGACCTACAGATTTGCTGGTGAGGCTCCAGTGAAGGACGGGCAACTCTGGTCTCATGTTGACAATCAGAGAATGCAGGGTTATGGGGTTTGCTTGAAAATTGTAACTCCTGCACACCTGAAATCAACATTTAGGTCAATTTAATAATGAAATAACATCATAGATCATGTATTAAAAAAAAAAAAAAAAATTCAAATTGTTCTCACAAATTAACCATTTTGGTTGTTATGACTTAATATTTCTCCCAAATAATGATAAAAGTGTTGAATAAAGCTGTCTTCAACTCAGGACATCTGTGACCAGCGTTGCCTCTTCTGAGTTACCAAACACTGTCAGTGTCTGTCAGGTGTTTTCACCTTCAAAGTTGTCCACACTTTACCCCAGGTCTTTGTTTCCCTCATCAGTTCCCACTCACTCTCCCTTTAGTGTCTTTGTGTGGTCCATTGTGCTGTCTTGATAACTAGTTTTTTTAAGCCTGACCATCCTCTAAATGTTTAAACATGATCCCACCTTTAGCTGTCCTAAAACTGTAATTCTCCCAAGTGATTTAAGTTTGCAGATTAGTGGTTGCCAGGCTTCATTATGGGCATATGCCATAATACATATAAATATACTTTTTTAATTGTAAGGTGTTGATTTAATAGAAGCTGTGGTATAGAAGCTATTGAACGCATCATGTGGATTAAAGTAAACACTAGTTCCCAATGTCAATAGAAGAAAACGTACTTGGGTCATCCAGCAAGCAAAACATTTTGCTTTTACTTTGCCCATTATCATTTCCCCTTTGGAACATGAAATCAGCAGTGTTACTGTGTGTTTGTATAGATTTGTGTGTGTGTGAGAGAGAGTCTAGGTTTGCATGTTCACACTGACCTTTGTTTATCTCTGTGGATGGACAGGAAGAGCAGCATGCCAACACATCGGCCAATTATGACGTTGAGCTCCTACATCACAGGGACGCTCACCTGGAGTTCTTTAAAAGTGGTGGGTTCTTCTGTTGAGAGATGAAATCATAAGTCAAAAGTGTTAGTTATTTTTAATTGGGCCTCAGATTCATAGGTGCTCTTTGTATGAGTTATAGTCAATCAAAAATATCTGGGACCAAATCCTTAAATGTATAATAAACTGAACAATCATGTGGTCTGCAGTGTCTTTGTAACATCATTGCAATATGTTTTAAAGTCAATATTTTCTCATGTCATCTTTCCACTGTGCAGGAGACTTGCATATGGCAGGCACCAGCACTCGAGAAAATGGACTCAAAGAGACAGTGACGCTGAAATGGTGCACGCCACGAACCAACAGCGTAGGTGGGCACCGTCAGTTTAAGTTCTCATTTATCAGTCATTATTTTTTTAAATGTTAAATTTGTCTGTTTTTTATTTGCCTAATTTATCCTCCTAAAATGGTGATGGTGACATAAAGACGTACATGTGTCATTAAAAAAAAAGCCTAATTCAGATTTATTGAACTTCATTTTTTCCACCTCAGAACTGCACTACTGTACCGGAGCCTATCGCATCTCCCCCACAGACGTCAACAGTCGTCCATCATCATGTTTGACAAATTTTCTCCTTAATGGTAAAATGGATTAATCAGATTTTTTTTTTTACTTTGGTTTATCTAGTTGCTCAGTGTTTCTTATGATGCTCCTGAGATATCTAGATTTACAAAAGTCTGTTCAAAACTTAACTGTTCTATTACTTTACTTGTTTGAACTGATATACTTACTAATGGTTTGGCTTCCTGGGTGGTTACTCATCTTGTTGCCTGCCCACAGGTCGATCAGTTCTGCTGGAGCAGCCCAGGAAGTCAGGGTCAAAGGTCATCAGCCACATGCTCAGCAGCCATGGTGGTGAGATTTTCCTACATGTGCTAAACAGCAATCGCTCCACCCTGGAGGACCCGCCCTCCATCAGCGAAGGCTGTGGAGGCCGAGTGACAGACTATCGGATCACAGTGAGTTCAGGTCACCTCAACTGTGCTGAAATACACTGAATTTTTTTTTCTTGTAGTAGATGATTATTTCTGTCTTCCTCAGGACTTTGGTGAATTCATGAGGGAGAACCGGCTGACTCCGGTTTCAGAGTCTTCCCACAATCCCTCGGGCAAGCTGCCAGCTGAGAGGGCCAAGGCACAGCTGGAGCGTCACACTCGATACTGGCCAATGATCATCTCCCAGACCACCATCTTTAACATGCAGGCAGTAAGCAGCACGCAGGCAGTTCCTCTGGATTCCAGCAGTTTCCACCATGTTCAAAAATAGCTCGTTGTTTCCTCCTTCCATCATAAATTCTGTCATTGCTGTTTCTCTCCACTAGGTGGTTCCTCTAGCTAACCTCATAGTGAAGGAGACTTTGACTGAGGAGGATGTTCTGACCTGTCAGAAGACTGTTTACAACCTGGTGGACATGGAGAGGAAGAACGACCCACTTCCGATCTCCACTGTCGGCTCCAGAGGAAAAGGCCCCAAGAGGTGTTTATTTAAAAAATCTTGAAGTGCTTTATCCTTTTGTTACCAGCATCAGCGCCACAGTTTATAAAAGAAAATGTTGGCAGGGTCACAAATGTGTTTGCATTGTTGTTATTTCCAGAGATGAACAGTATCGCATCATGTGGAACGAGCTGGAAACCTTGGTGAAAACTCACGCTGGGGCCACCGACAGACACCAGCGGGTTCTGGATTGTATCATCGCCTGCCGCAGCAAACCCCCTGAGGAGGAGGACAGGAAGAAGAGAGGGAGGAAGAGGGAGGACAGGGAAGACAGGACAGAGAAAAATGGCAGCAAGGACACAGACGACAAAAGCTGGCAGGACTCGGAGAGGTTTGTAGGCTGTGGATGTCACGAATGAAAATTATCATTTCGGTTGAAAAAAAAAAAAAAAGAACAATACTTGAGCGACAAAGATTCTTTTCCATCTTGGGTCACTCAGCTCGTTTACATTACACCATCTTGTTTTCAAGGCTCAAAGGTTTGTTGGATAAAGACGATCAGGAGTCAGAGGTGATCAAAGATTCCCCGGACTCTCCAGAGCCGCTCAACAAGAAGCCACGCCTGTCCACAGACGAGGTGCAGCCTCCAGAGAGAGCAAAAGGTACCGACGCTCGTCATAATCCGATCAGTCTAATCCACGTGATACTATGGGTGTGTTTGGTATGTTCTTACCTGTGTCCTCGTCCCTGCAGGTCCTGTCTCACTCCTCAGCATGTGGACCAATCGCATCACCACGGCCAATTCCAGGAAGCACCAAGAGTTTGTTGGAAGAGCGAGCTCCGTCAACAACAAGTTTGAGCTGTACCAACACCTGAAGGATGAGAACGGGTGTGTTACTGTGAAATATCAATCCATGTATTCTGATTGGTTGAGTTGTACCTGTATTCTGGTTTGTTGATTAGTAGCTCTGTTCTGATTGGCTGGTTGATTTTACAGCTGTATATCTTGACTTGTTGATTTTCCACTTGAACTCGAGGATCAACAGTAGAGTCTGTTGGTCAAAGTAACTGTGTCCGCACAAAACAAATGATCCATGACGATATTTCACACATTTCAAACAGGATTTCATCAAACTCGACATTTTCTTTGTTTACAGGATGGATGTTCATGAAAATGGCAAGGCCTCCAGATGATGTCTCCATGAATACGTCGCGATTCACCCCTTTACAATGATGAGATTGTGGACCACAGTGTTTTTCAGACTTGGGTGTCACCCTCTACCCCCAAAACAATAAGGATATAAAGAAAAAAATAGACAGTGAACTCTAACATGCAATTTATAAGTTTTTTTACCCATGATTTTGTAGATATGCCGTTCACATACTGTGTGACACAATAAACGCTGTCAATAGAGAACTTTGCTGTTGGTTTTGGAGAAATTATACTGAATGTGGAAGTAATGAAATTTGATAAATGCAAGTGGTTACATGGTTTTGTTGATGCTCTGTTAGAGAAACAAGATTGATTAAAGCCAAAATAACTAAAATGAGTTTTTACAACTGGTAAAATCCCAAATGATTGACTTTTTAAAGGTCAAGAGATGTGAGATTCTGTTGTTCTTTAAGAATTTTCCTGTTTTTTGTTTTTTTTTTTTACTATATACATGAGAAATCATGGATGAGGCTGCAGTGCATTCTTAAGAGTTTTTTGTCTTTGATCATAATCTAATGGAAGTGGCCTCTTGTCATCTGGCGAGAGATTAATCCACAGTCTCAGGTGGTGGAAACTCAGGTTGAAACTGTGGAGGCATCCTTGGTTTTATACCACTCAGCTCTTTGACTTGAAGTGATGTCAGGCCATTTGCCATTTGCTAACCACATGCTCTGAATTTGATCAGCGGAATATGTTGTTACTTTGATTTGGCCCATCTCACACAAGCTCCAGTTGTACCAGGACGCCACATTAGAGCCAGATGCCATGGAAATAACAGGTGGTCGCTGCTAGAGCTGTTGAAGAAGCGAGTTTTCTTAGCAGGAGATCCACCATGTGGTGGTGACGGAGGATGGAGTGGAGGCTGCGATGAGCAGTCAGGGTAAAACATGACATGGTTCAATGAGGCTGCAGTGAAGGTCCAGAGTGAGCGGCAGCAAGGGGCTCAGGCCCTGTCTGTCCTGGGCGACCAGGAGGAGACGCTGTGGGGCAAACTGCAGGTCCACCTCCAGAGGAACCCCACGGAGCACCAGGCCATCGAGGGTCAACCAAGTACCCATGATGGGTGGAGGCCCATCAATCAACCTGATCTGCAAGGAAAGAGCATCTGCCTCACCATCCTCTGGATCCAGAAAGGTTTTCAGTGAGATTGAGTAATGGAAACCAACAGTAGCAGTGAGCACTGGAATAGACTGAAGCACCTTGGGTGGGAGATTCAAGGAGTCTGTAACACAAAATAATGTGAAGTTATAACTTTTCTAAATCTAAATAAAATCTATATTGTTCATTGCTTCTGATCATTCCTGCCAACCTTGTTAGGAAAATGTGGCTTGTTTTAGCTGTTAATCCTATGTATTGTATTAAACAAAGATTATTTACTCGCTGCACCTATTCTTCTCAGCTTCCCTACTATCCTCTACTATGCTATACTTTTTTTTTGTTTTGTTTCATTGTACTGGGGCTTACCTGAGATTGTAGCGGAAGGACTTGATAGCTGGACTGAACTTTGTCCTCCACCTGAGGAGAGTCTTACAGCCTTTAATGATGAGTGTGTTGAGGAGAACTTGAGGAGTCTGGGTTGAAGAGTCTGGGTTAATTTTCCACTTGATTCAAACATCAATGAACGTGAAGGAAAAACCGTCGAGCTTGAGTAGGTCATCAAAAAGGCCAGACTGTGCTCCATTGTGTTCTCGGGGCTGGTACTTTTAATTGTTGGTCTGCACTCACTGATATGCACATGATCATTTCCAGGGACAATGGGATAGAAGGATGTACACTGTGCATTAGAGGAACGGACGATGTAGTGTCTGGCTTCTGAGCAGTAGAGGGAGTTGTTGGCTCAGAGTGGCCCTCAGACACTGGATCAGTGCTCTTTGAGACTGAAAGTGGAACTGAGTAAGTCACACTTTGGCCTCGTTTGAATGTTCTAACTGGATAGCTGTTTGTTGTAAAGCCAGAGACTGAGGATATGTGGGCAGATGAATGGATTTCTCAGGACTCCCCAAGCTGCAGAGTGAGGACAAGAGTTTGTTTCTCACCCTCATGATCTGACCTGACAGATGGTTGTTCTGGGGGTATTGTTAAAGAAACGATGCTCATTTCCACCAATAATTGGGAAGTCAGTAAAATGCCTGAAATTGATATTTGTGTTTGACCAAAGTTTGTGATATCAGGAATCTCAAATTGTCCACTAAATAGACAGAACTGAGGGCAAAGCTGGCGTAAACATTGTCCCTGAGGGCTCCAGTAAAGATGTTGACAGCGAAGACTCCAGGTCAGCCTGTGCTGCCTGTGTCAGTGTGGCTGATGATGCACCCTGAGTTGTAACATTTGACTGAGACATCACATCCTCATTGTTCCCAGATGGAGATGGGGACAGATGTTGAACTGTCTCAACTTGCTGAGTTGATAATTGTTCTGTCCTTAAGTATGAGGTTGATGACACATCTGGCAACAGCTGAGTGTTTGGTATTTTGTTTGATAATGGTGGCGACTGTATGGACTTTAATGTGGAGCTCAGTAGAAGGATGTCATTATAATCTTCTGATAGGAGGTTGTGTGCTGGTTTGGCAGCGTTGTAGTTGTTTGTTGGCTCCTGGCCTATTAAAAAAAAACAACAATTCAGTACAATAGAAAAACATATACTACAGACGTTATATATAATCAAATTAATTAAAATGACCAATATTTGATATAAGACAGAATAGGTAATTTCTCTATTTATTCACTCATCCATCCATCTTTTTACCAGAAACAAGACGCTGACGTCGCTTGGTATCTGCTAGATGTGCACAATATCTTTGCTGTAGTGATAATATGATTAAATAATTTTTATATACCCTATATAACCATAACAAAAAATCTTTTAACACAGGATTAAATGATTTCTTTTGTGTATTTACATTAATTGGATTCACTACTCTATATCCTGGGTTTCCTTTTTGTTCTTTAATAGGACATACAATAGTCATTTGTTTTCCATGTCATCCATGCATCTCATATTTCCATTACTACATTAGGCCATATGTTCCTTCATTCATGCCTCCATTCAGCTGTGGACTCCCTTTCAAACAAGGTCAAGTCATTTCAACATATGACCTGAATGACTAAGCACCCAGAACAATCCCACATAGTCAACAGCAGCAGACTTACCCAGTGAGCTCACTGCGGCCTGACTCTCTGAGTCAGTGTGGTCGGCTCTGTAGGATTCAGCGCAGAGGGACATTTCCTTCATGTGAGGTCGGAGGGTCAGACAAGTGGCATGCGATCCCGTCTACGGCCTTGTGTGTCAGCATGGAGGTGACACTGTGAGAGACTGGGGTCAGCGGCAGCAAGGGGTAAACAGTGAGAGGAGTGGAAGATGAAGATTCCCCAATAAAACATGTGACTGTTGTTAAATACTTACAGACACTTGATGCAATATCTGATGCTTCTATGAGGGGTTTTGTTTTTAAGGCAGGAAGCTCAGTTTGCTTTATGTGTTGTAAGCTGAAATCCAGTTCTGGTAACTGCAGATGAACACCACACACACAGATTGTTGATGCCGGATGGCATTAACATCCTTGCTGAATCGGAAGAAAAATGTCTGCTTCAAAGTGAGAACAGTTGAGGATACCGGCTTTTCTTGCATGTGACTGGTTTTCAAAATAACAGTGGGCATCGCTGGATTTTTATCAAAAGTGAGATGGAAAATCCCACAGGCCTGCAGGAAAAACGTTTTGCTTGATGAGTTTGAGGCCTGTCACTGTCTGATGCACCTGTGCTGGAGAAAAAAATATCTTATTCACAGTTGGTGTAAAGTTCAGCCTGTGCAAGTTTCTCTTCACTCTATGTTGGACCCCTCCTGGTCCACAAAGCACCCTCCATCCCAAAACGGCAGCTTCCAGAAACCTGTCCAACTCTCCTGTCTTCACACTGTGCTCCAGTGCCTGGCTAAATCAGACTGTCCTTGCTCTCTTTGACAGTCCACAGTCCAGAATCATATGGTATGATATGAATGTCCTCATATTATAAGCTTCACCCATCATTCCACAGCCTCAATGACAGTAAATTGATGTGTAACTACAATCACATTCAATACACATTAACCTCGCTACTAGTATAATTTGACAGAGTTGGATTTAGTTATATTTACAGAGCCAAATTTACATTTATCAGCCTGTTGCATGAGTTTCTACCATTATCCAGTGTGTTAGCCTAAAGTTTTATCAGTTAATATTCTCTAAATCTTCTAATCTACACGGGAACAATCCGCCAACATACTTACTTACTTACTCACGTCGATTTGATTCCGATGCACTACTTTGCACTGCCACTATGAAAATTTGATTATTTAAACATTTTACCTTGAACAAGTGTAGCTCCGAAATCTGCTCCATTGGAATTACACTGAGCGACAGTTAGCTTGTGCTAACTTCCGGGAACTTTTGAGGGGCTCCATGCTCCGCCATTGCTGTGGAAAACCTGAACCATTGCAGTGAACGGAGATGTCGCCACTCTCTCTCTCTCTCTCAAGCATGGGTGTATTATATATTATATTATTGTATTATATGTTCTTATAATAGATCCATGCTCTCAAGGCACTCTAGCCGCCACAAGCCCTAGCGACGAGCTAGCGGATGCTAGCGGTGAACGTTAGCCACCACCGCTAGCGGTGGACGTTAGCCATCGCTAGCACCCGCTAGCGGTGGCGGCTAACAGCGCCGTTAGGACGCGCTTTTGTGCTCGCGGCGACGGCCCCCTACTCGTCGCAGCATAGCACTTGCAACGAACAAACATACGGACTCTAACTTTAACTGTTTGTGTTCTTACCTTGTTGCGTCCATATCAGTCAGTGTTATGTGTGGGATGTGCGGCTACAAGTCGGCATCACACTTCTCACCACTGACACTTGAAGGTGATATATCCCATGATCGTCAGTCAGAGCCAAACCAGCTAGAGTGCAACTTTGTTGGCTAAACACCATCCAGTGAGGCAAAGTACTTCCTCCATCGCTCAGGGATAACTGGGGGTGGGTGGGGGTGGGGGTTGTAATTTAGATTTAGTTATTGTTGCCTTTTAAAGCAGGGATGGGCAACTCATCCCACAAAGGGCCGCCGTGGCTGCAGGTTTTTGTTCCAACCAAGCAGCAGCACACCAGACCTGACTCATTTAATCAACTGAGCTCAGTCTGCAGACAGTTGATTGGTCAAACTGTGTGCTCTTGATAGGTTGGAACAAAAACCTGCAGTCACACGGCCCTTTGTGGAATGAGTTGCTCATCCAGGACCTGCTCAGTCAGCTCACCTGACAGAGCTGCATGTATCCAGGTGGAACTGGGAGCTGAAAAAAGAGAGGTGATCCTGCCTCGGCTGTGAAGTTGAGAAACCCACCAGCTGCCATCCTCACGGGACACTGCTGTGCTAGCCTATTACAAGACAAATTGTGACAAAAATGAAAATAAACATACAATGAAATTAATATAGGAGGGAAGATGTGGTGGTTCAGCTACACTAAACCTATTAATATGAAATGAATCTGAACATTTGATAACATAGAAACAACACTGTCACTTCCTGAGGAGCAGATGCAAGCATGCATCCATTAAACATCAATGAGAAATCTGCCTGGAGTGGGCACCCAGGGGAATTAAAGAGGAAGGGAAAAAAATCAAAGGACTGCTATTAGGTGCAGTCATAAGGACTAAACAACATGGGGCCCATGAGAAGATCATTGCCTCTGGCAAAGTGAGGTGGACATCCATGGAGGACATCCTCAGTGAACTCTAAAGGGACTAAGAGGGTTAAAAGAGGAATGCAGTTTAAATTGGACTTTGAAGAGCTTGCCTTTGACCTCAGACCTTCTGTCTCTTAGAGGAACAACAGAGGAGCTTGTTCCACCATGTGATAACAACAGAGCACGACTTCAGTGTCTATCAAGCACAGATGAAGCCGTGCTGAGATGCTCAGCTGGAAATGACAATCAAGTAGACAAAGAAGTGCAAAGATACACGATCCATTTAACATTCATTTTTGTTTGAAAATACCTAGTTAATTTAAAATTTTACTCTTAGAAACATTTTAGTGAACCAGGGGGTGAGGTTTAGGGTCCCTCAAGGATAAAACCAGTGCAGCTCAGTCCAGTTCAGTACTTAACTGTGCCTGTTGACCTCCCTTTTGATCACAGGTGAACCTCTGGTGATGTCTTGAGTACTCTTCAGACAGCAGCTCGGGTCCTCTAGCAGCACCTGCTGTAGGACTTTTGAAATTGCATAGGTGAAAAATGAGCACAATAGATAACAAACTTCTGGCAATAACAGATGCTTGACTCAGACTTTGTTAATTTGTAGTTTCCATTTCCACTTAGCATCATCGTCAGCACAGGTTTACAGGGTAGACCGTCACAGGGTGGGCTGGGAGGGGTGGAGGCGGTGTGGGGGTGGGACTTCTTAAGTATGACAGCTTGGTTGTTCTTTACTGTTTTAGGCCATTTTCCACAATAGTTAACTATACACTTGTGCCAGTGCTTTGCTTTGCTCCCACCCCATAATGAACTATTTTTGATTCTTGTGAACTCCTACAACATTTTTTCCCTGTGCTTTTTGGTGTTGTGTTGAACACTAATGCAGTTTGGCACTGGAATCAGTTCATTTTCCCCACACTTTAATATAGGACTTAGCAGCTCTGCTACTTTTACTCTGGCAAAAAGGTCTGAATGCGTCTTATACCATTGCTGACTAAGCATGAACCCATATTCCTGTTTCAGAGCTCATGATGGGCAGTGGAGAAGAATTTCACAAGATAAAACAAACCGTTAAGAAGACTGTTCTTTGCTAAGAGAATTTATTTTTCTGAAAAACATCAACAACAAAAAAAATACTGAGAACAGGTACATTACTTTGTGGCTTATACAAGGCCACTCAAAACAGGATAAGTAAAGCAAAGATGAGATTCATAGTACAATCTCATCACACACTTGCATAATGTTAAATGATTCTCGTGTTCAACCTAAAATCAAATTCTCATTTTCCCGTGTTAATTCAATAGTGTGTCTACTGATGGGGGAAAAAAAAACAAGATCCTAAAAACAAACAAAAAAAATACCCACAAAGCCTATATTCTGTCTAAAACAAAAGCAGAGTATTTGTTATGTTAACAGTTCAAGGTTACATATAAAAATGTGGTGAAAGTAGTTTTGAATCACTACAAATCCACAAGAATAGTGTAACAAAATTAAATGTTTCCTATGGCACTACAGCATTTTATTACACAGCAGACAAGTTATCTACAGTCACATGCATTGAAATACTTTTACTGTTTACATGATGTCCATCTTGTCAACGTTTGCTATCTTTAGGAAGCCTCTTGAAAAGCATGACTTTTGGAAACAAAGAAAAACAACTTTCAATAGCCATCGCTTTCTTTGTAAGGAAAATTACAATTAACAATTCCCAAATAGAGGAGTTAAACTTCACTTTACTGATCTCAAAATGTGACAGCTTTGGGTAACATTACCTAAACTAACTTTGTCACATCACCTAATTATATGAGAAACAGCAGTTAAATGTACTTTATAAATGGAGATGCTCCTGCTGGTCAGGCAATGATTGGAGCTGGCTACTACTCATTATAATGCAAAAAATAATTCATTGGTAGTTTTAAAATTCAATGATCAGAATAAATTGTCATCACGTCATCTGAAATGTGTTTTCACAGCTAAAGCCATTATGACGAGCTGATCATCACAAGTCAAACTTTCAACATGATGTGGCTATTTTGATGAATTCATCTATCATCATCACCCCTAATGAGAGCTATTTATTACAAAATATATTTTTTGGGATTAATAATCATCACTGCCCTCGTCTTCCTCATCATACTTCCTCTTGAGGGAGTGCTTCTTGTGCTTACCCCTGTGCCTCCGTTTGCCAGAGAAGTCAGGGTTAGCGTCTCTTGTATGCAGCTGCTCATGCTTCTTCAGAAGCCCCGGGACAGAGAATCCCTTCCCACACGTGTCGCACGTCCAGGGTTTCTTGCAGGTATGAGTCCTTTTGTGGACATTGAGATGCGATGCCAGCTTATAGGTTTTCCCACACACGTCGCAGCTGAATGGTCGCTCGTTGGTGTGTAACCTGATGTGGACCTTGAGATTGCCAACCTGGGTGAAGGTCTTGTCGCATATGGAACATCGGTAGGGTCTCTCCCTGGTGTGGATCCTCAGGTGAACCCTCAGGCAGTACTTGCTGGAGAACTTCTTCTGGCAGACTGGGCACGGGATCTTGGCTTTGGGCACATGGTCTTGCTGGTGCCTCTTCAGGTCAGACAAATAGACGAAGGTCTTGCCACACTGGGAACAGAGATACTGACGGTCGCCAATGTGGTAGCCCATGTGTCTCTTCAACAAGCTGGGGACGAGGAATCTCTTCCCACAACGCTCGCACATGTGAGGGCGATCTCTGGTGTGCCAGCGCTCGTGGTTTGACAGTTTGAACGCTGTAGGGAAGCTTTTGCTGCAGTGCTTGCAGGGGAACGTCATCTGGCTCGTGTGGCACTCCATGTGTCTTTTGAAGTAAGTCGACTGCGTGAAGCCCTTGTTGCAGATGTTGCAATAGAAGGGCTTCTGGCCGCTGTGGGCGAGCATGTGTTTGGTCAAGCTCTGCAGTTTGGTGAAACACTTGCCGCACTGGCCGCAGGCATAAGGGCGCGCCGTGCTGTGGGTCTTCAGGTGGTTGTTGAGGAACGCCTGTGTTCGGAAACTCTTGTTGCACGCTGTGCACACAAATGGCTTCTCCCCTGTGTGAATGCGTTCATGGTCCATCAGCTTGGACTGGTAAGGAAAGCTCTTGTCGCATACACTGCAAGTAAATCTGTCAGCTGGAGGTCTAATTTGCTTTTTTCTTCTCAAGCTTGGCCTCATGTCGTCTCCTGAACTTAGACTGGGTGGAGGAAGCGGTGGCAAGGCTGGGAGCGACAGTGAATTAGTGGCAATCTGTGACACCCACTGATGCAAAGTGACCCGCTGGGTCTGGGGCTTTTGGCCATGTTTAGTTCCTGTGCTGCCTGCGTTCTGTGAGGTGGAGGTAGTTTTGATCGGCACCTGAACTACCCTGAAGGGGATTGTTTTCAAGGGCACCCGTTGTGGGTCCGATTTCTCTGGTGTAGTTGTTGCTCCATCCTCACCTGTGCTTTGTACAGTTGTAGCAGATTGGTCCTGTGCAGAGCTCTTCTCCAGGACCAGATTCTCACTCTGAGCTGGTGTTGTCTCATTCTCAGCTGGTGCTGTGACACTCGTTTCTTTTTCAGGATTGTTACTGTCTGTTTGCTTGCTTTGCCCTTCTTGCTGTGGTTTAGCAGCAGGAGGTGCAGGGCTGTCTGGGTCCTCTGATATCACTCCCAAATCTTCAGTGTCACTGAGGGAGGCTGAACTTGTTTCGAGGAGGGTGACCTGCAATCGTTTTGGTGGCTCTGGTGGCGGTGGCGGTGGAGGGGGAGGTGGAGGTGCTGGTGCTGGTGGTTCTACTGGTTTGGGCCGAAAAGCAAGTGAAGAAAGTACACAGTCGCCCACTGATGTGGAGATGGTAGCTGCACACACAGAGACAATATGCAACAGGTTTAGCTACCTATACCTATGAGGTATAAGTTGACAAATGTGTCATAATATTATGCCAGCTTAAAGATACCTTTAACACCAATGAGTCCTTTGGCCTGCTGGTGTAGGAGAAGAGTCTTCAGGTCCCTAGAGTCAGGGATGAACCCTCCACATGCCTCCAGGACAGCAGGCTCAGATGAGATCATGGCACCAAGCTTAAGTTGAGAAGCAAGAAATGGAAGTAATGAATACATATGCAGTGCAGTTTTGATCACACATTTCTGTTTTCACTGTACAAAGGATGTTCCTGTGGCTATCCGTGCTGTGAATGCCCCAGAGTTTTGAAGTAAAAATCCGGTTCACGTGCTTACCTGGGACAGATTTGGGACAGGAAGGAGCTGCTCCAGCTTGCACACCAGGCCTGCAGTCAGAGCCTGCAGCGCTGTGTCAAACTTTGTGCCGTACTGAACAGGGAACACTTCCTGCAGAGAGACGTAAGAGTTTAACAGCTGTGTGACTCCAAAATTATGAAAACCTGGATTTAATGAGTTATAACTCCACATGCACTGTGTTGTAATGCAGCTAAATTCTGTGTGGAGCAGTGTGAAATCTGACCAAATGTGTGAGGTGCTGACAAGATTAGGAGCAACACTAGGTTATCATATTCAGCCAGAGTGAATGTATTATCACATCTAAATGAGCTGAATGCCTGAATTAAAGCTGAAAAATAGTTTTATGTGATGACAATCAATGACTGTGGATACCTGGAAAAAGCGCTTCCTCTCAGCAGGGTTTTTAAGCAGATTCTGGACCAGCACCATGAAGTTCGTCTGAGATTTCTCCACATCTGAGTCTCTCTGTAACACAGGAAATACCAGAGGTCAGATCTGATTTCAGTCTTAAATGCATTACATGCCCTTTAAGATGGTACAATTGTTTATGTTCATCATAAATAAAAAGTCTGTGCATTCTTACCCCTGAAGATACAGTGACTTTCAACTTATTTATGAGTGTTTGAATAGCTCGGGAATCTGGTGGGCCCTCTTTGTGAAGCAAATCCAAAATGATCTACAGCGCAAGAAAAAGATCATAGAAACCAGGAAAAATTAGCAAAAAGAACAATTAAGACAAATCAGTATCATTGTAGCTTTGGGGGGAGTAAAGCCATGATGTCACACGCTCTTCTTGTTTTTGATGTGTGGTGGTTTGTAATAGGAAACATATGGAGTTTATCAACATAGTGTGGTATGAGCATCCACTTTGATGTTCCCTAACCTTAAGAAACAAATCTAGAGGAATGAATGTTCATTATAGAAGCCTGGAGAGCAAGCAGCATCACATACTGAGTATGATGGAGGCATGTGGTGTTTAAAGAAACTATATGACAGCTGGAGGACTTGACCACACAGCAGCTAGAGCGTTCCTCTGTTCTTGTACATGACAATGAGCTCTGACAAGAACAGATGATTTATCCGTTTAACTCCTATCCAATTAAATGCACTGTTAAAATAACTGTTCCTGAGGTTGGACGTTCACACACAATAGATGAAACTCACCCTCGCCCTCAGGCCCAACAAGAGCTGGGCAGTCTGCTTGAAACTCATCAGCTCGGGAACAGTTTGTGTTACCATGGTCACAAATTCCTCCACTTTGGCGTACTGCTTCACATTTCGCTGCCGTATGACCTGCCATATATATGAATATGTCAGCTGCAGAGGGGATGCCATTAAGCGAAGGGAAGCAAGGGGAAGGGCACCTCCAGCACCTGTAGAGATCATGAAGCCACACTTAGTTTGAAAATCTTTATAAATGACCACTATTTTCTTTATTCTTGTCAAATGCACAAAACCTGGAAACCCTGTGTGATCTGTATGGAAACCAAGCTGGGTGTGTGCTGTCTTAACTTTCATTGTACTTAGTGTGTTTGTGTGATGAGTGTTTCATCCTGTGTTTGTCTTTCAGTCCAAACTTGATCCACTAGTATCCAGCTGCAGCCTCGAGAAGGAACTGTGTTTTCTGCAGATGTATCGTCACTGTCTGTACATTTTTGGTTTGCAGTGTATTCATTCTCCACAACTTCCTTTAGACTTTTATCAACAACACACACTGGCAGATAATATAAAGTTCAGATAATGAAATGTTGACGTGAAGGAGTGACAATGGAAATCATCGCTGGTGCTCAATCCAAATTATATTTAAAGATTCTGTGGTCGGGCAAAGAAATACAATTCAAAAGTCAAAGTGAAAAGTTTTTGTACCATATACTGTGTCAGGGGAAGATTTTATATTCAGCTTTGTGCTTCACTGCTCTTTTTGTGTCCTTCCAGATGTTTGTGGACTCAATACATTACAGTGGGCTTAAAAATCAGAGGACTGCAGAGTGGGCAGCAGTCTCCACATTACTGCACTGGAGGTGTGATATGGGTGGAGGCTGAGTACAGTACAGCACAGTATCTTGTAGTTCAGTGGTGTGGGCGATTAATTGCATATTATAAATACATTTACATAATAACTACAAACTCATATGCTGTGGGGGTTGGGGGAAATAAAAGAGTCCAAACTTCTTCCCCTTTTTCTAATTCTTCTTTTCTCGCCCTTCGTCATTTCCGTCACACCAGGACCACGGAGGCTTCCTTCTCCGGGGCTGCTGCTGGATATCACCCGCTCATTCAAACACCATCTTAAAGCAGGCGGGGGCACGGGCTGCTGTAGGGGGCGGTGCGGCGCTACCGACACGGTTTGATCGTTACAGAGGGCTGAAAGTGTGCACGTCTGCGTGTGCATGTGCAGTCGTGAAGAGAATGAGCGCCAAACTGCAGCCAAGTTACAGTATCAATTCAAAGCTAAAGGAGCAGGCATTACAGTCATCTCCAGCGGGAGTTATCGCTATTGATATGACACAGGGCAACGGTCGAGCGATGTATCCGGAAGATGGATCGTTTTATTTGAAACCTGTGTTTATGTCTGCTAAAGCTATTTACCCCACTACCAACCACTCTTGGTCTAAAAATAGTCGGATATGTGCGCGCTGACCACTGGTTAAGAGGCGGGCCGTCAGTTTGCTGCTACAGATGGCACATGTTGCGTCTTATTTTCTGAGCACCGCTCTCGGCGGCAGCTGCTGTTAGCCTGCTAACGTTAGCTTAGCAACTTACCTGTGGTATCGGACCGTTTCTCCATCATGTGTCCGAGATGCGTCGTCACTTCACGACTCAGTCAGTCGACAACGCCGAATAGTTTGGCAGAGTTGCAGTTTACCGCCTAATATAGTGTTTAAAAGTATTTAACCGTCTTTCTCCCTGACGTCAAGCCAGGAAGAATAATGGCGACCGCTGTGTAGCGGCTTTCCAAAACAAAAGTCGGAGTGCTTCCGGCGGATGTTTCTATACAAAATAAAAGCACAAGAATTTTAAAAGTTCAAGCGAGGGAATAAAAACCACAGACAAGCAATCAGCTTTGTGAATTACGATGGTTAACATTTAGTTAGCTTTTTAATAATGATATTGTTGCCACGTTGAGTGCTGTGCTATAAATATACTTATCATATGTCAATTTTGTTTAAATAACACACAAGACTGTTACACAGAAAAAGTCCAGTCAGAACAAAGGCATTAGGTATATCACGCAAAAAAAAAGCTCCTGATGCAACCACAAATACAGTTTTATTATTTCTAATTTAATCATTTCTTAATCATCAATTTTCTTTTTTATTAATGCCACTATTATTTGTGCACTCAATAACCACAAATAAACAAATCCTATCAGTGAATTTATATTATTGACAAATACTTACAAAATATACAGATAACACTGTCAAAATAATTTTGCTCATAGGCCACTTGCAGAGAGTAGACAAAATAATGTCAACCTTTCATGAAAGAAGAAAGTGCCCACAATCATTGTTGTCAGCTGTTACTATGGGTCATATGCATACCAATTACTCAGCCACAGAGCACCTGACAATGGACAGAAAGAGGCACAATCTTTGCCTAAATTGCAGTGGTTACAGGCAAAACAAAGTGAACATATAAAAAAGAAAGTCACACAAGTCAGAAAGAGGGATAGAGGGACTGGGGGTGGGGGTGAATGTATTGCTTGGCATCCAAGTTCATATAATCCACAATTGTAGAAGTATTTGCCCTGATGATCATGTACTTCACAGTAATTTTGTATTTTCCTGAGTGTTCACAGTATTTTGTCTACTTTCTGTACATTCTTGACTGGAATGAGTATCATTTATAAAATACAATCTTGTGGAAAATTGTTAATTAAGTTTGTTAAGTGGTTTATCTTGTGACAAAATAATTTAAATATTCCACATACAGTACACTTACACGTTTTCACAAAAACAAAAATTAAAAGGTATAAATTGGTCACTATAAAGACAATACACAACAGCAGAAATTGTAGAATTTGTCAAGAACAGGAAAACATTTTAATAAAAGGTACGTCATTCAACATTTCATTGATATGTTTTGGAAGTAAATCATTTGAAAACAGAAAATTGTTATTGGAATACTAACCATCCTCTGCAGATGAGGCTACATAGCCTGCGGTCTGGAGAGATTCTTTGCCTGTTGATTCATAGGGATCTGCCGACATCAGTCGTGTTTGAAACTGGCATTTCCTCCAGCCTACGGCCAGTTCTTTTGTGACGAGAACAAGCCCTCCTTATGCTTCTCGCTGAGCTCATCCGTCCATCCATCTATCTGTCCCTATCTCCCTCACTCGCTCTCATCCTGCCTGTGCTGTCTCTCGCTCTCTCTCTCTGACACATACAGTACGAGAGCGCACACACACGGGGAGTCATGTCCTCATGACTGAACATGATTGACTCAGTGAATAAGGCATTAAAAACTCTAACACACTCACTGTGGCTGAGCAGCAGCTATAGATCACTGGGCAACAGCTTTGAGATACAATGACAGGATTGAAAGTGCCTCTGGCGATGGCTATCAGCCATCTGGTCAGATCTTTGATACACAAAGTAGGACGCTTGTTGAACTGCTCAGTGTGTTGTTTGTGACTAGCAGCTTCACAATTTGTGACAGATCACAGATCATAATAATGTCAACAAGAATAAGACAAGCTGCTGCTGCATTTTAGTTTACTAAAATGCAAATACTTTACTTACTTTTTAATATAGTGGAAGTCAGAATACAGGAGCAGGATGGAAGCCATTGCATTGACTCTTGTGTTGATTCGACTGCAGTGAAGGGCAGTCTCTGTAACCACCAACATCTTGATGACAGTCCCATCTCAGGATAAAATGATGTCCTCCAAACAGTGCGATATCATTTTGATCTGAAGCTCCAGTGATAACTTTGAAAAAACTGTAAACTGGGAACCCCCTGAATGGCACCAGTACAGAATGGGCAGAGGTTAAAAAAAAAAAAAAAAAATCAAACGCTGGCCGAGGAGAGACAATTAATGTGCTTCACCAGCCATTCTGGCAGATAACCAGCCATTGTGTAAACAGTTCCTTCTCTAGACTGAATAAAAATCTCTTTGGATGGTTAAGTGTTAGAAATGCCTGGGGAATTTTGTGATACACCCGTCTTCACAGCAGGTGAGTTTTCTCTCATAGCTCAAAGTCCACGCACTCGGATGAGGGAAAGCCGAGTGTCGGACTGACACTCACCTATCCAGCAGGCTCCTGCCAATAACAGAACGACCTGGAGAGTGAGTTGTTAAACTGCTGTCTGAAATTTCCTTCTCCTCTTTATTAATTGTGCTTCATCCACTTTCATGTTCAGGGATCACCTCCCCCGCTGGCTGAGTGTCGGCAGCGTGGGTGAGTGTTTGAAGTGGGATGGAGACAGACACACTTGGGATCATGTCAGGAGGTGCCATTTGGTTATTTTCAGTATTGCACAGTGGCAAATGCCTGCCAGACTTGACCTAAAAATGAAAAAGGACAGATAGGAAATCACACTTGACAGCCTTAACAGTGTTCCTCTATCCTGTTTTCTGTGATGGACAGATGACAGATAATACATCTCAAAGGCGAGCATCATTACATTAGGTAAAAACCTAGCCTCAGAGTACTACTGAATATTTGATGAGCAGTTCTTAACTTTACAAAGATTGCCTTCTGGGAAGTGCTCACTAAAATGAGGGCAAGCAGGCTTTATAAAACTGACCCACAGAAACCGAAAGGCACACGGGTCAAAGTAGTTGATGGAAAAGTTAGTGCTATTTTAGTGGCGGCTTCTCATAATGCATAATATTACAAAACACAAACAACCCATATAATTTGGGGTATGTACAGTGTATAATGTATGCATAGGGCAGCATCCTGTCTGAATAATTAATCATGAAATGGCTCCCAGTAGAGCATTTCATCTCAGAGGAAACGGAAGCATGAAGAACGTGCTGAAAATTGTTAGTAATGAACATGGGTATTGTGGTTTAGAAACCATCACCACCATTTATGCTCTATGAGATTGATATTATTGATTTTTTTTTAATATAAGCTTTTATGTGCCTGTATATGGTGCTAATTGTGTTACAATACCTGCAATAAACCAGAGCTTTTTAATGCTTTAACTGCATTTTAAATGCTAATTATGCTTTTATTGTATTTTTAACAGCACAACAGCCATGCTAGCAGGAATGCTTTGAGCTACATGCTAACATCAAAATGCTAACATGCTCACAATGATAGTGCTTAAAAGCTAATGTGTAGCAGCTGTCTTCACCATGGTGTTAGCATGCACAATGTACAGCTAAGATGGATCTTAATGTCATTAGTTTGCTGCTATTTGGTCATAAAGCAAAATTGGATCATATGAAATTTAACTGAGTGATGCTGTTTGTTAAACATTCAATAATAAATATTTTCTTTCATTTGAGCTTCAAGCGTTGAGGAAGAGATTTGTGCACTTACCATCCACACCACAAGAATAACACAAGCTGCAAAGGGGATGAGAACCAGAAGCAAGGGTGTTCTCTTTGACCAGCTGTGCCTCCGACCATCTTCCTGACTCCCTGGAGGCAAGAAAATTATTGGACATTTTGCTGAGTACAGTTACACTTAAGATATCTGATAGTGGGTAGTCTAATCCCCTTAATGTTTATTTATTGAACCAGGAGAGATGATTCTGGTCGGCCTCGGGCGTACACGCAGTAATTCCACTTTGCCTTCGTTCTTGAGATATCAAGTGGCACAAAAGGCTTTCCTAAGTACTAGCTGCTTGAACCTTGCAGGTTATAGCCCCTTAAAATGTGTAACGATCTGTATGTTCAAGGTTACATGTTTCCTGTCCTGCTTTGAACCCCAAATCAGTATCTTCCCACTAATATGCCACTAAGCTTTCGAGGCATCGGTTCAAAATCTAGCATTTCAATGCAAGCAAATCATGTACCTGGTGTTTGTTGTGGATTAAGGCATGGTGGCGGCTTGCAGGAGAAGCTGGATGTTTCTTGAGCAGCAGTATGTAAGACGTCTTTGATGTAGTCAAAGTAAACACCAGACATTAAGCTTCCTTCCTGGTAGTGACACTGGAAGACTTGCATTGCTGTTTCCTGGGGGATCAGACAACAAGCAATCCTGAAATAACTCAATTATGTGATTAAATGTGCAAAACATTCGCTGGATGTCCACAATATTATGTACTCATGCCTACAACTGAGCTGCATTGGTACAATCAGTGTCTCAGAGTTGTCCTGCTGCTCGCTGGCCCGTGTTCAAATAACTCACTTAAAGATTACTTACCAGTTCTTCATGCTCATAGGTGAAGCGTAAACTCTTCAGCATTGCAATGAAGACGATTATGTTTTCTTTGTTGGAGGAGATGGCACCAAACATGTTGGCCAGCTTCCGAAGACTTTGCTCTAAAGGATAGATATTTAACACCACCCAGCACGTACCAGCCTGGAGACGCAGGTATAGAAAACAGTTAGCATCACTGGTTTAATGTCCTATCGGACTGTTTCACATTATGTTTTTCAAGCTTCATACTTACCACTTCTTTGGGAATGTAACTAACAGGAATTTCATAATCAGAGGGGATATTCTGCTTCTACATTGAAATGAATGAGAGAGAATTTTGCTTTGTTATATCATGTTATATCACTGTGACCATATTGTGTGTATGTGTGTGGTATGTATCAGCGTCCGTGGCAACTCACTAATCTCACCAATAATGACAGCTTGGTCACATCATCAGTTATTGGTGTCCCAAATTTTCCAGAGCAGAGATTCAAACTTGTGAACAGACTCAAGAGGAGACAAGGTGCTCTCAAGATCTGAAGAAGAACAGAGGAAGATAAAAACATATTAACATCATACAGTGTGTTTACGCTGCAGGTAAAGTCTACTGTAGTGTGACAATGAAGTTATGGCAGGAGGATATTGTACAGCCTATCAACCAATTTGCATTAATCCAGTTTTATGTTCACACCTTTAAACTAAGCAATAAGACCACACTGACACCCACAGTGCCCTGCTCAAGGTTTCCATGATTGCAATCTGGTATAGGACAGCACAGATGCTTTCCCCTTTTCTTGGGATAAAGGCTGCCAAAAACGTCTTCCATACAACTTTATATTAAAACAAATAAGATTTTCATATTTAAAACAAATAGCAACTGAGTTAATCCCTTCATAATATTTATCCAATGTGTTGCAAAAAGGAAGCGATGTCAGTTCTAAGGATTAGCATGCATGTCAACGTGTGCATCAATTCCAGTTAAATTATCACATTTACCCAATGTAAATGGTCATATATATATCAATGTAATATAATATCAATGAAAAAGATTTCATATTTTACATGCATTATATGTTCCTCTTCCTCCTAAGAGCATCTAATTTTTAATATAGTGCTTTTACTTAGTGACCAAGGTCTGCTTGAGTGCTTGAATTTCTTCATATTAGTTGCCATTAGTCTTGACATTGGTTTGATGTTACGTTCCTCAGATGCTGAATATCGAATTTCCTCCATTAGCCACTCACTAATCCAACTAAAATACAACTGCAATTATCAGTCAATTAATCGATATCATCAAACAAATCATTTTGGTCACTTAAATATATTAATTAAATATTCTCATGTTCCCTTTTCTCATCTGCGAACATTTTGCTGTTTTTTGTCTTTGTCAATATATGACAGATAATTGAAAATCTTGAATATCTTTTGCATTACTTATCACACAAAACAATAAGACATCATCCTGGGTCATTTATAGTGACAGCTGTAATTCCTAAATTAAAGAGTGAAGACTGAACACACAATGAGCTCAAATATGATGAACGCTCAGACTTCGAAGTTGCCAGTGTGACAGGCAGGAATGTGTTCGTTCAGATCAGAGGAATTTTCATTCTCGTAAAATATTTTCCAGCAGCAGACTGAAGGAAACATGCAGTTGGAAGATCTTGGGGAGGGGGGGCGGTACACGTGCTAATCTCCTTTATTCAATATATTGAGTGAAAGCAAACTGTGTCCATGTGTCATGTTTAAAAATGGTGCAGCACCAGCAGTACATGAAGCAGTTACTCTGGAGCCTTTTAACACAGTTAATATAGAAATATTACCTTATTTTTGTTATGAGAGAATACTTTTGTTTTGTTTTAAAATCGAACTCCATTTTAAATAAGACAGCGTTGATACACATTTATACTTTTAAGTTAAGAATTTGTGTACTTCGTTTCATAGTTTCTATTTTACAGTAGTAAACATAGTATATATATAAATATATAGTATATATTTGCATGTACATGTGTAACGTACAGATAGGAAAGCACAAATCACAAACCAACAAATGTGAAATTTTCAATCTAAATGCAAATATTCTGCTTTAAGATGAGTCCATCACATGTGAGACTTAAGCTCCAGGAAACAGCTGCATCAGTACACATTTTACAACACAGAAACAGACCAACTATATATATAAATAAACAGAAGAATAAAATTGTATTACTCACTTTTTTCCTCATATGGAGCAGAAACCTGTGGTTGCTCAAATCCAGCGCATGAAATTCAGTGTTTTCAGTTCAAAGACAAGAGCTCATCTGTGTATGTGTGTATGTGAGAGTGTGTGTGCGTGTGTGTGTGATGGCTAAGCGTGTAGTGAAACTCGAGGATGGGCTGGCAGTCTGCTTTCACTCCAGACAGATTGGTGAAGTCTTTTGACGTGGTGGAGAGGCCGCCTACAGGCTGAGTCACTGTGTCACACACTGACGCTGTCTGAGAGTTTTTCCATAAACTCCCACGTATCAATTTGTTCATCAGGAGAAAGTGGGAGCTTGTTCTCTTGAGGGAATATTTCGCTTAGAATATGTCAAGGTTATTCCCCAAGCTGTTGTTTGGAGAGTGAAAATAAAACGTATAGAGGTCCATGTTATGTGGAGGGTGTTGGCCCCCAAAAGCGAGGGTAGTGCTCTATTCCATCATTCTATCATTTTTTGATTTTGTAATCTCTTTATATTTATTATTTTATATTATTTTGGCCATGTTTTCAAAGATACACTTCTGCTATTATTGGACTGCTTGTGTGCGCGTGTGTAGATGTGCAGAAGTTTAGTTGCATAATCTTCTCATGACTTACACTGATGAAGTGAATCCATGAAAAAGCTATTATCCATAATTGATTTCCATTATCAAATCAATACCAGTCACAAGGGAAACATTTAGGAAATACAGAGGAGCATATGAGTTAGGAAATTATCATTAATGTGGGAACATAATATGAGCATTAGAGTATTTTGCACATTTAATGCTCTGCAGAGTGCAGTGAGACAGGTACGTGCGAACATGTAACACTGTGTTTTATTTACATGTGATGAAATGACCCCCTTTGAATGAAGTCATGTCGTGGCAATCAGGGGAAGGAGTACTTTGGTCACTGGGGTTGGCAGTGAAAACATGACAGACACACTCTGAGCTGAGTCAGGTCGTCTAAAAGCAGGTCACATCTAAATATAACTCAGACAGCTCAGGACCCCGCAAAACAAAAACACAACAGGCTGCGACAGGGAGTGTTCAAGGGCACACACTCAGATCAACAGGTGAGAGAAAATCACGGGACTAACATGAAATGACATTCATTTTGCAGTATACTATCAGATGTGACAGATTTATACTAACCCACTCGCATGTGATGCCATTTTGTGCATGAACAGTGCCTGCAGCCCTTCACTGACAAACAAGTTGCACGTTCAAACTACAGACAGATGTTCTAAGTTACCTGCACTATTTTTTTTTATGAGCTCAGCGCCCACACTTATCATTTTACCCTCACGTAGACATGGACGAATTTGATCAGGAAGCCATTAACGAGGAGCTGATAGAGTTTGCCATTCGAGAGAGCATTCAAGATGCCTACAAGTCTCCGTGTCCACTGCAGACAAACAGGTATGAGGGTTCAAACGGTTGACATGTCACTGTCTACTTATCAATTTATTGATGCAGTTGTAAACATCTTACAGAAAATGTGCCGAAATTCACCACAAATCCCAAAGGAAAGAATTCAAATGTTAATCAACACTATCATCAAGATGTATCCATGTAATTTGACCCACTATTCTTGCCCATTAGGAAAGGACCAAACAGTGGAGCCTTTATGAAGATAATGTCGGCCATTCACAATGGTAGGGTTCCTATTTAACTCAGAGACATCAACAAATAAACAAAATGTGGCCTCATGAATCACTGTTGTCCATTAATGTTACAAATATGTCCCTGTGTGTGTTCTTGTATGGGTCTCTGTGTTTCGTCTCAACAGGTGACATGTATGCACTGCAGGAACTGTCAGCTCGTGTGTCTGCCTTTAAGGAAAGAGACGACAGGGGCCGGCTGCCTCTGCACGCAGCAGCCGTGCACCCACAGCGGGAGATCCTGCATGTGGTGCTGCAGGGTGAGAGCTCAGTGCAACAGGCTAAAGTGTAATGTGTAAAGGAAAGAGCAGCTAGCATGTGCAATTTGACAAAACCACTCAGATAGAAGGAGAGGTAGGGTGTGTATGTATCCGAGGTTAACAGTCTCATAATGGTGTGTCTGTAGTAATGGCGTCCACCGACCTGACCCTGGAGGAGAAGACGGAGGATGGGGACACAGCTCTGACTCTGGCGGTGGAGGCTGGCCTGGTGGACAATGTCAGCATGTTGCTGCAGCACACCGCTTCACCACATAACACCAACAGCAAGAACGAGTCTCCTCTGCTTATTGGTACACACACACACACACACAAACACAACACATTACTAACACAGTAAATGGATGTTTCTAAAAAATCACTTACTACTACCTATTTGATCCACTATATAGGGAGTGTGAATGTATAGTGAGAAATATTATACCTTATATAGTGGAGTCACAGTATCCCACGATGCATTGTGAAAAGTAGTGTACAACCAGTGGTCACTAACCATGCAATATATACCATCACTGACTGATGAGGTAGTGAATTTGGACACAACCAGTGTTTCACTTTATCATTTACCCCCAATAACAGTCTAAGTATTGTATGTATGGATTTGTCATATGTTATTACAATAGACCATTAGTAAAAATCTTCTTACAAATCATTAAAATGTTCTATATTTAATATGTGTCGAGTATTAATTATCTAAGATGATAAATACTTTACCCATTAAACAACAGGATGTTAGTATTGCAAGCATGTTAGCATGCTGACTTAAGCATTTAGCTCAAAGCACAGATGAGATGAGATGCTAGCATGGCTGTGGAGTAATTATTAGCCTGATACATTTTGCCATTATAAAACATCCGTTGTTTTTTCTTTTTCTTTTTGTTCTTGTCACAATGTCACTTTGTGTTTTCTGCACTTTGCAGCAGTGAGACAGAGCTCATATGACATGGTTTTTTGCCTCATCATGGGTGGGGCCTTTGTGGAGCAAGTGTGTCTCACTAAATGGACGGCCACCCATGAAGCTGCAAAGGTGTGTGACAGTGTGACAGTGATGGTGGTTTAAGCATGTGAATCAGGACTCATCATCCAAGCTAAATGTAACACTTCCTCCCATCTTCTACTTCTACTCCATCTTTCCTTTCTGCTTGGTTTCCCTGTTTAAACCAGGTGGGTTGCCCTGCTATTCTGATGCTGCTGCTTCGACATGGAGCCAAAGTAACGGCTCGTGACGGACATGGGGTGACGCCCATAGGGATTGCAGCTGAGCACGGCAACACTGAAGCTTTGGACCTTCTCATACAGCATGGTAACATGCTCAAAAGCAGTGTACAGTGCCACAATACTACATAACAATTTCTCATGCCCATCAGACTATGTTGTATTGTCCCTGTCCTCCACTAGGTGGTGATGTCAATGCCCAGGCCAGCAACGGAGACACAGTCTTGTATGATGCATCTGGATCTGGCAACCTGGACTGTATCAAGCTGCTCCTGCAGCATGGAGCCAACCCAAATGTGGCCAGCTATGCCTCCGAGCTGCCCATCCACAGAGCTGCCTATGAAGGACACATACTGCAAGTTTATTTCTCTGAAGCTGTGTGACTGAAACTGTGCACTGAGCAGAAGAAAAACTGCCAGTCATCTGGCCACAATAGATATGGCAATATTCTCATGTCAAAAGCTTAACAATGTCAAGAAATTCAAAGAGACAGAAATTGTTCAAGACAAATTAACATTCTTTTCCTCTTATTTTGTGGCTGATCTGATCAAACTGTCGACTAAAACATGTCTCTCTCTGGAACTCACTGCTCTGCAGTGTTTTCACTGTAGCCCCTTCCACAAAGAGCCCTCTGTTTATCGCTGTTTGTCAGTTCCAACACTGCAGTTCAAACCACAATCTAATGAACATTTTTCTCTATGTCCTGTTTTCTGCCATTTGTTTTTCACTGCTTCTGTCCCTCGCTCTCTTCCTGTCTTCCTCCACCCCCCTCTGTCTCTCCCCCTCCAGAGCCCTAAGGACTCTCATCCCCATCACCACAAAGAGAGCTATCCGACTCTCTGGCCACAGCCCTGTGCACTCGGCAGCTGATGGGGGGCAGGTTGAATGTCTGGAGCTGCTTATACAGAAAGGATATGAAGTCAATGCCCTGCTGCATACACACATCTCTGGTAGGACTCACATATACTATCACACCCAAATCAGTCTCAGCTCCTTTTATTGCGTGAGTAGAGTAATTTTAACCTTCTCACACATGCGTGCTTGTGTATTGTGGGAAAAAAAATCAACAATGGTGTCTCTAAAAGCTAAAACTGATGCAACTGTAGCAAATAAGCTGAAGCTACATTCACATCATTGTTTCTGTGTGAAAATTATTCTTCTTAACAGCAGCAAATTAACAATAGCGTGCCCACTGATCTTTTGTTTATCTTTTCACAGAGACCTACGGGGACCTCAGGAAGACCCCTCTGTACTTTGCTGTTTCTAATGGTGATGTGACCTGTGCCGAGATGTTGCTGGCAGCTGGAGCGAAAACTGACCTGGACCCGCTGCGATGCATCCTTGTCGCTATACGGGCCGAGAGGTGTTTAGTGTACATATGTTTATGTGTGTGTCTCTTTGTTTATAAAAGAAAAAAAAGAACAACTAACCTTTCACCTTTCTGCTCAGGTATGAGCTGGTGCAGCTGTTGCTGTCATATGGAGCGGAGGTGAACTGTTACTTCAGAGTGATCAGTAACACAACTTTCCCCACAGCCCTGCAATACTGTCTCAGGGACCCAGTCATGATGCGACTCCTGCTCAACAGTGGATATCGAGCTGAAAAGTACATCTCCTGTAAAATGAAAAATAAAACACTAAAACTGAACAGACTTAGTCAGCACAGTAACACAGATCAAACTGAATTGTGGTTGTAAATCAACTCTGTCTCTGCTAGGTGTTTCCAGTGTTGTCATGGTAAAAGTGAAGAAATGGATACTACCTGGACTGACCTCCACAACCAAGCCTACCAAATTTACACTCAACCCAACATCGTCACAGTAAGAGCTGATACAAAGACACAACCAATGAGCCGATAATCCAGCAAATATAATAAATGACATCCTTGATTCTCTTTTTCTCTTTCAGTTTTGTGAGTTTGTGTCGGTGTCGTGGCTGACACACCTGGCGGGCAGTGTGGTGAGGATGCTCCTGGACTACGTTGGCCATGTCACCATTTGTCCCGACCTCACACGCATCCTGGAGAAGAGGGCAGAGTGGGATGACATTTCTGACATACTGAGTAAAACTTCCAAGTCATCGCTTCGGATGGAAAGAAAACATAGATCACAATACAGCGGGGTTAAGTTTCCTTTAACATACAACTCGAGTATGTTTATTTGTGTGTCCCCAGGTAAGCCACGGTCTCTGCAGCACTTGTGTCGACTGGTAATCAGAGGTCACATGAGTCTGAGGACATTGAATGACCCTGAATCCATGGCTGCGGTCGCCTTCCCTCCACGACTGAAGAACTACCTGACCTACAGAGAGTATGACCAGTTCAGTGACCTCTACTGCTGAGGTCATGTTCATGTTATTTATCCCTATGTAGTTAAACGATCCTGATGAATAAGCACACTTAATTACTTACCAGCTGGAATATACTATCTAAGTCATATTTTGTATTCATTCTTTATTGTAGTGTATGTCTGTGACTCTGATGCTTCGTATGAACTATTTGTGTATTATGAACACTGGATATGAAAATTAAAGCAAATAAAAATGCTGTATAAATATAACATGGATTTATTGGAGTGCTATTAAAAGTATTTTGTAATAGAAAATAAAAAGTTACTAAAAAATGTTGGATCGTAACACAGTGATGTGTGTCCTGGCATTACTGACTAAAGCTGGACGTGTTTACATAATGTTGTGTTGTTCATACAACTGTCCTGCACTGGGCTGGAGTGCAACTGTAACTCGTCACTCAACAGCCCATAAGGACAAATAGAGTAATAATCTGTTTAAATCTTTTAATAATATCAGCGTAATTCCTGTTCTTTCACCATGTTCTCTGTGCCAGATGACGCTGATGACGAGCTATGTATATAAGTAGCACACGACTGCTTTGTGAGAACATGTACATGTGATTTCCGTATGTGTGTGAGTGATCAAGTGTGAATCAATTCATGTGATGTGATGTGTGATGTTTCTCTCATTTTTCAAGAGAGAAAAAAAAGTCCAATAATGATCAAATTATTGGTGAGGTCAAGCTTCTTTCCAACAGAAATCCTTTGATACAACAGCTATTTTTAGTGACTCAAAATAATCAAATACTAAAATCTGATTTAGTAACACTGGGCTTTATTGTGTTGACATCATTCTAATCCCACACCTTTTTTTAATCCATTTGAGATGTCAAATAAGGTGAAAGTATTCAAACATGAGCGTTCACTGTGCTGCCAAGTGCTAACGATAGCATGCTAACATGTTCATGTTGAGGAACCACCATTGCAAATCATCCTGTGGGGGTCATGAATGTATGTGTACCATGTTTAATGGCAATCCATCCAATAATTGCTGAAATATTTCAACACGGACTAAAGTGACACAACATGGTCAATCCTTCAGATGTGCTAAACCCAGCAAACGTAATTCTTGTGATTGTAGAGCTTTATGTTTGTGTCTTGTTGATGTATTGGTTTGTCCAACTCAAATAAAACTTAAAAAACTTTTAGAAACTCGAAAAATAATAACCACATAGGAAATTCATATTATATTGTTATCCTCAAGACACAGGATCTCTGTCTATTGAAAATCAAAACCTGGCATCCATCCACATGCAGCTCTATTTTATCGTCTTTAGAGTTTTTACAGTTGGTCATCCAGATCAACTGACAATAATCAAGGAAGACGTGCTGATTTTTAATGTTGATGGATTGATACTGAGATTGAGCCTTTTTTAGGGGGTGATTCATTAACTCGGTTTATCTTTCTTGCTGTGTGTATCTGTTTGGTCCAGTTGGTCTTTTTTTGGCCGTGAACAAAGCCACAAAGGCCACAGTGACAGACTGCTACGTTGACAGGCCGCACAGCGTCTGAGCTCACATGCTTTTTGTGGCACTGTCTCAGAGCACTGCCTCCCAAAAAAGACGCTGCATCATGGGGCCCACACTTTGCTACGTTCCCCTCTGATCCCTCTATTAAGGCCCAAACAGCAGCTGTGGAGATTAGAGAGGAGAAGGCACTGACACTCACAGGCTCTCCCTCACAGCGACACAGCAGATAGGACAGATCTGGTTCAGACTGGAGTGGACTCTCATCAGAAGAACCTCTTAACGAGGCTGGGAACAACCAAACACCTTCCCCGGCAAAGATCTCCTTGACTGGCCTCTGAATTTCCAATGACCCCTTATGTCCTTGGATCTCCGGTAACATCACACTGGACCTATTCTTTTGTTGGAATCTCTACCCCCACACTCCTTTATTTTGGGGGCTACACTAAGTCATATGAGACTCAAGAATTGTTTTTGTTTGTGTTGATATAAACTAATTCTGACTGGTCCTATTCACGTTTTGGTCATGAGCTGTTTTGGGTACCGTCGAGAGCTGAGTAAGTATGAGGACGTTGATGAGGACGAGCTACTGGCTTCCCTCAGCCCAGAGGAGCTGGCCGAGTTGGAAAAGGAGCTGGCGGACATCGATCCTGACGCCAATGTGCCCATAGGACTCAGACAGAGAGACCAGACAGACAAGACCCCAACAGGCACCTTCAGTAGGGAGGCCCTCATGAAATATTGGGAAAATGAGACACGTAGACTGCTGGAGGATGAGATAGGTGGGGGAAGCCCCAAACCGGTGAGTGTTGGTGTTTAATTAGATTTGCTTGGCATTTGTAAAATGTGCCACAGGCTATGTTGGCTTGTTTGAAGTTGTATCAGATGAACTCAGGGCAGATTACTTAAAAAAGCTAAGAGTCAAGATGTTCTTTGAAGTACTAACAGGAAGAAAAATCAAAGCAAATCACTAAATCAGCCTTAAAAAAGCCGGTGTTAGTTTAGTTTTACAAGATGTTATGTAAGTTTGGAAGATGCTCCTAATATTCAAATATTAAATCACTTTGTCAAAATACAGGCTGAGGAACAAGAGGAGGAGTGTGTGACAGAAGAAAACAGTGAAGCAGAGGATGAAAAAGATGACGAAAATGAGAAAGAAGAGAACAAGTATGAAGGAAGTAAGGGAGACAAGGAGGAACAGGACGATGAGGTTGAGGAAGAGGAAGAAGAAGAGGAGGACAGTGAAGAAGAGGAGGAAGCTGTAACAGAAGAGGAAGAAGAGGAGGAGGAAGAGGAGGAGGATGATAAATCAAAACCTGAGTTGTCCTCAAATGATTCTGGGACATTGCAGGCCAACACCCCAAAGCTCTTAATACCTCAGAGAGTGGAGCCGATTAGACTGACTCCTCCTCCTCCACCTGCTGACCCCAGCACGTCCGGAAACCCTATTGTTGTTGACGAAGCTCTCCAACGAGTCCTCAACAATGACCCTGAACTCACAGAAGTAAATCTCAACAACCTTGATGACATCTCGCAGGTATGAGAGGCATTGTTTGTTTTTTGGTAATACTGGCCTTTTTTAGAAGATAGACCTTCTGCTCTGAATGTATGACCCCCACCATGAGGGTAAAAATCTGTCTAATGAAGTTCTACAGTTTCCACCAAAAAATAGATGAAGTATAAGTTTCGAACAGTTGTTTACTCAGAGGTAAACATGTGTTCGCTTCCAGCTTGCTAGGTGTTGAATAACTTTTGATTGTGCGCCAGCTTAATTTTAGAACAAGGCATCACACCATGGTTATGCAATGGAGGGCGTACTAACATATTTGATCCAAACTCTTGTTATGACTGGAAATTCAACAAAAAACATGGTCTATGCCTTAAGCTGGAATCTGCCTGGGGTTTACTGAATGGCAAGCAGGAATTAGTAAGGCTATGCTGCTCAATGAAGTTCAAGCTTGTTGTCTTGGTAAGATCAGCTTGACTGGACCGATGTTCTGACCTGCACTGTGGGAAATCGTCCTTAAACTACAATATCACGACACAACCATAATGTGATTCAAGGAATTTCACTGGGGTATATGTTTTGTTAATGCAGGTCAAATGATGTTCTAAATGCTTTCATGTTGAGAAGTTCTCAGATGTTACGGAAAATGTAAACAGTCCAATTCACTTCTTAGGAAACTCTGATCCGATTTGCTGAAGCACTGAGGTCCAACACACACGTGAGGGTCTTCAGCCTCGCAAACACCCGAGCCGACGACCCAGTGGCTGTGGCCATTTCTAAGATGCTGAGGGAGAACTCGTCCATCATCAGTCTCAATATAGAGTCTAACTATGTGACCGGGAAGGGTGTAATGGCGCTGGTTCAAGCACTTCCAGGAAATAACACCCTGACGGAGCTCCGGTTTCACAACCAGAGACATATGTGTGGAGGACAGGTTAGTCCTCTTCCCTTACCCCCTCTCTTTGTTCCTTCACCAAATCAAGCCATCTTCTCAAAGGAAACTTCTTCTCGTCTTTGTCTTTCCAAAGGTGGAGATGGAGATGGTGAAGATTCTGAGGGAAAACCACACCTTGATCAAACTGGGTTACCAGTTCAACCTCCCTGGTCCCAGGATGAGTATGACAGGGATCCTCACCAGGAACCAGGACCGTCAGAGACAGAAACGGCTACAGGAGCAGAGGCAGCAGCAGGGCCAACAAGGGGCGACAGAGGGAGTTGTTAACCCCCGAACCACTGCACTGGTAGGTAGCTTTGCTCCAGAAAGCACAAAATTGGATGGTGTATAGATTGGATTGGATTCCACTGGAGGATTGCATTCATTTTTAGTGATCACATCTATTTCCTTGACTCTGACTCTAGAGAGGAACACCTAGTTCATCACCTTACAGCTCACCCAGAGCCTCTCCTTGGTCCTCACCCAAACTCCCCCGGAGTGACTTGGCTAAAAAACAGACTCCTCCTGCTCCACCTCCTCCTCCTCCTCCACCTCCACCACCTCCACCTCCCCCACCACCTCCACCACTTCCTGCTCTGCAGCAAGAGAAGAAGAAGCCCACCAGGATGATCGCAGAGGTCATCAAAGCGCACGAGGCCGGCAGCAAGAAGGTGACAAAGACGAAAGGGAAGAAGAGCAAGAAGGGGAAGGTGAAGGACTCGGGGGTTGAGGAGACCGGAAGCATCCTGAAGGAGCTCAAGAACGCACTGAGGCCCGTGTCAGTGGAAAGGAGGGGGGAGGAGGGCAGCCGGCCATCCACGCCAATGAGGTCAGCACATGACCAGCTGATGGAGTCCATCCGCAGCAGCAGCATCCGCAACCTGAGACGGGTGAGTGGGAGGATTTGTGCAACAATACTGACATTTAAATGATACCAAAATGATGCTATTAATTGTCTTAATTGTGCCCTAAATACTGTTCAGGCAGAAGCTGGATTATGTAGATATGTATCTAGTGAAAAGTATTCCTCCTACACGAGCAGTCGAGCAATGTGCTTAATGAAAAATTGCAGAGGCCCTCTATAGGCAACGCAGACAAGTATGAAGTTTAATTTAGATGAGGATGACACAGAGTCAGTGGTGTCTGAGTCATCTCTGTGGATGACACGATATGTTCTGTCTACGTTGAAGTGGGCAGGTAAGAGGCTTACTGTGATATGATCGCTGTGCTACAGGAAAGCCAGTATAGAGCGAATAATAATAATATCAGGGAAGGCAGTCAAGTATTCTGACCGCGAAGAGGAAGATAAGTTGATACAAAGAAGGAAAAGCGGCACGGTAAACAAGATGCGAGATGGAACGAGACAAGAAGGAACTATTGCTGTGAAGAAAATTGAGTACTTCTGCATTGTTATTTTGAGTGGTTGCTATTTTTTGTCTTTGAGAGGAGAGACAAGCATTACCTTGGCTGGAGCTTTAGCGCAGCTTGTTACATTGTTAAGAGTGGAAAATCAGCTCTGCCCTCAGATGGCGGGGTCTCCTAGCTGTGAAATTCCTGCCACTTAGTGCCGGTATTTATAGAAGCTGTTCACTGGAGCTTTGATAAAGACATTTATGATGCGTTACCACAGCACACAACAAATAACACATTTGACAAAGCAAACCAGTAAGAACTCATCTTTTGTCACCACTGAGGACGCCTTCATGCAGAATCCAAGGACGTATTAGTCATAAGCCAGTGATATCAATCGGTATCTTCGTCTCATCCCTATCTATGAGGTTCCCATCCTCCTTCTTCAGCATGAAAGGCTTTTTTCATTCACTATCATTGTCATTTTCCAGGTGCCAGTCCCACATCATCTGCAATAATACCAGCAGAAATAAGAGAGGCCAATCTGTTGCTGTGGAAATCTCCATAATGATGATGATGGAGTGACCAACAGTGATGAAGACACAAGGTGAAAACACGCAGGGGCGACACAGACTGAATTCTTACTCATGATAAAAAAAAGAGGAAAAAAACATACTGGAAATTTGCACTGCAGTAATAGTTTTACATTTTAATAATGTTGACGTTTTTTTTAAATATTCATGCATTATAATGATATTCGTATTTTAATTTTGAAATGATTGACTGAACTGTTTATTGACCAGCTGTCTAATTCACTGTTTTCATGTAAAATTGTAAATATGATCTGTTGCTGGTTGCATTCTGTGTTTAATGTCTAAATATAGCCATTTGGTGCTTACAGTAATACTTGTCAAAACATGCAGACTTTGTTCTTGTTTCCTGGCTAATGGATGTGCTCGGTTTTCAAAGAGAAAGGTCGGTCAGGCAGAAGTGGAGGCAGCAAACACTGCCATCGTTTTTTTTCCTCTTTTCCTCTTTCTTTTTTATCAGCTTTCCGGTCAAGCACCTCTGATGCATTTTCCCACTCGGACACATTCACAACACACCCACTCTAGCTGACACATATCAGAAGGGGGCTTTTGCGCACTTTGAACAATTCACAATGCATGACCAGAAAAGGGGAAGATTATACACTAAGACCGGTATCACTGCCAACACAGAACAGAAACCAACCCTAAACAAATATCCTTCCGTGTGTAAATGATTGTCACCTGCTACTTAGGTGTCACTATGACTACAATGATGACTGCAGGATGATGCTAATGCCACAACTGACTAACAGAAGCACAATAGGTGAAAGTAAAAACTGTATATTACAGGCCATTATCAATACACTAGATCTGTCTCAGTTCAGGGGGTGCATCCCTCAACTGCCTACCAAGGCAAATCTTTTACAGCCAAGACCTATGATAATAAGGTGGACTATGCAAATATCATGTCGTCCTTCACAGTCCACACAGTGTATAGACCATCACCTCTGAGTTTTGCAGCAGTGGGGTTTGCTGCCACTTAGCCATCACTTCTTTGAAAAGTCACACTGAGACATGAAGGATTTGCTGATTATGACACTGGGTGCTCGATCAAGAGAGACATGTTGACATGACGGAGAGACTGAGTGAAGGAGATGACTAATTGGACATTGAGAGAAGGAGGTGACAGGTTGGATGAGAGAGACCAAGGCTGTATGTGTGTGTGTGGGGTGGGTGGGTGGGGTGACAGACGAGAGGGTGAGAGTGGAAGACTAAGAGCTAAAGAGCTCGAGAGATGTGAGCTATCAACATCAGTTAGACTAATCCTGTTTCTGCATTTCTTAATGAGTGTTGGAGTTCCCCAACTCATAAATAAACCCATGGTGCACCTGTTCAAAGACGCTGCAGTCATGGGCTGAACCCGCCTCACCCCTAACCCTTCACTGTTTGCCCAATCTTAACCCTGCCTGAAAAAAGTTTTGCTTCAGGAAAACAGTACTGTCATATACATGTATAAGGTGATAGCTTGTACAAAAAAACTGTATCTAAATAGAAAATATAACACTGGAGTTATGAAAGGCGATAAGTTCAGCTACATCGCAACAATGCAGGATTCACTCCCCACACTGAAAATCTGCTCAATTTCTTGCCTGAGCACATCAGCTCACTATGCACAATGCATTCCTCTAATGGCCTATAAGAATAAGATTTCCTGTACTCAAATACGGCACTTAATCATATCTGTCAAACTCCAAATAGAGGGGAAGGATCCTTCCACAAAACTCACCCATAAATTGTACACACTTCCTGCTTGTAAACGGGGTCTGTGCACTCAGGGTGGTCGCTGCATCATCCTCTTAAAAATCCAAGACATTATTTTCCGAGCAGGCAGAGGTTTTCATTGTCCCTGGGGAAATGTAAAACCAGTCTTCAAACCACAGTTATGCCAGTTTGCATGTATTCCTTTAACACTGAGCTACAGAATATCCCTTGAGTTCACAACTGTCAGGCCCTTTGACCTTTGCATTTCTTACTGATGTATGCATGTGATGCTGCTGTTTCACAAATGACATCTGTTCTACTACACTCAGAAATTCCTAAAATGCAAATCATGCTGCAAAAAGAGTAATTTCACCAATAACTTACTGATAATCTATTTTTTGAACTGGCTGCATTACAACAGCGACAATATCCTGTAATGTTATACACTATGTTTGCATCTATAAATGCATATGTGTCTGTGTTGGTTTGGGTCTCTATGGAAGCGCTGTCTCCATGAAGTGCTGCCACAATAGTGGAAAGTGCCATACCTGCTCTAATCCTTGTCATAAGCTCTGCAGCAGGGGACTGATACAGGGTCAGTGCCATGTCAGCTGATGTGGACATCAACTAAAAATAATGGGTAACGACATTCAGTTGTTGTGATTGGTATCAGTTAAGTATGCAAAAGAACTGAGAAGACATTTTTATAGTTCCTCACCTTTTCAACTTGTATTTGAATTAGCCCATCCTACTTGCACGAGAGAAGCAGGGTTAACAGACAGACTGAAAATAAATAGGGATGTCCTCAACGTTCAGCTATTTTTGTCCTTCACACACAAAAGATTCACTTTTATAGCTGTGTATTGCTATGAATAGATTCACAAGGGGAGTCTACGCTCATTAAGAAGGCGCATGAATGCCTTTACTTCCTCTTATTCTGAAACTGGAGTTTTACAGTCAAAGACACAAGTCATTGCGAAGAGATAACACTTCTGCTTTCTCCCTCACTCACCCAGTTTTCACTTCTACCTGCCTCAGTGGGTGAAATGGTAGCAGTAAAGGGTGTGATAATCCCCTGCTCAGCTGTTACCAGATCTCTCCAACTCCCTGTCTCGCTGTCTGCTGCAGGTGACGAGGCCTGTAGTCATCACTCCAAACACACACACACAGACACACACACGCAAATACTCATGTTACAAGATTGAGATGATTATGCTCTGATACAAACAAGTGTGGCTAAACCTGTAGTATTAGGATTACTTTTTAGCGAAACAAAGATCAAATCTAAGATGCCCTTCAAATTAAACGCCTAAAAAAGGTAACAAAGAAAACATAACAAACACTAAAAATATGTTTTACAAAAAAGAAGAAGAAGAGATGTATCCAAAGTATGTAAATATCAACCTTTTATTGGAGTGTACAATGTCAGAGTCCATTATTTGTCCAGCCTCTTTGATAAGGCTTGGCGTCCATAACATTTTATTAACCAAGTTACCTACAGAAGCTAACATCAGCAAAAACATGGCTAGGTTTTTGCCCCAAAAAGAATTTTGATATTCGACAAAAGAGGTCAGTTCTTACATCAAACAAGTGGCAATTTGTCTCTCAAAGACAGAATTTAAAGAGGAAGCATTTACTATCTGGAAACAGAAAAAAACTAAAAAAGCAAAAGGATTTTGGGGACATTATAGCATACATTTAGTTTTTTGTTTTCTTAATATATAGGTTAGGGTTAGGCAAATAGGTTTCTCTATTCGCTTCTTTATAACCCAGATATTAGCTAGCAAGATTACCAAGATGCTTGTTAGCATGTTTTTTCCCCCATATATATATATATATATATGTATATATAATTAGCCAATTAGCCATTACCCTTAGCCAAAAAGTGTTGTGCAGCCATTGCCACGACAGTAGTAGTCACAGTAGTGTTGTTCTAAAACGACATTGATGATATTTGAAGGACAATTCATTTATGTCATGTCACATTAAAGATGCTGACGTACTGTAGTGCTAATTCAATGCTAACACTTTTGGGAAAAGCTCTTGTTATGATTAGCAGGCCTAGAATAGACACAAACCATTAGTCTGGTTAAACAACTGACCAAAGTTCATAATCTGCACAATTTTAAGCCAACCAAGCAGCACACATCAAGATTCATAACAGACTATTATCAGCGAAACAGAGCTTTCTTTAGGGCTAATGTGGCTAGCATGCCTCTGTTGCCCCTCATTGCAGAGATTTAAAGCAGCTATTGAAAGTTTTAAAAATCAGTCATTTTCAGATTAGTTTCAGATTATTGAATCCCACTTAACTTGACATTTTTGACATTTGAGTATTTGGTCTTTGTAGGGAAAAAAATGGACCACTGAGAGTTTCCTATGTTACACCTCGTTATGTACTAGCTGGTAAAGACAATATTGATACTTGTTTGAATAATGCCATGAACCTAATGTTTGTCCTTAAACTGTGTCAGCACTTAGTGTCTATAACAGGGAGAGCACTACAATAGTCTCTCTGTTTCTGTACAGTAACTTAGCATATGGAGCCACTATAAGCATCAGGTGTGTAAAACTAAAATGTCTTTATTCCTCAAGCTTTACATGATGAACGACCTGATTCCAACAAACAGGCATTTGTTAATACTCTGCTTGCTACTGTGAAAACAAAACAAAAACTTGATCTGTAGTGTGACACAAACAAAAAAGAAAAGTAAAGATCACAACCGATAGCCAGCCATAACACTGTGGGCTACCCCTATGTGATTACTGTATGGATTATGGTGTGTTAACGGTTAAAAATGTCTATGTGTATTTTGCCTCATTACTTAAAGCATATGCATGTTTCATAATGATACAGACCTGAAAATGTCCTGTACTGTACTGTACTGTACTGATGCAGCGAGTCTCCTCTTTCAATCTGTGCAAAAATATAACAAGACTCAAACTCTGGAGCAAATTTACAGTCAACAGCAAATGAAGCTAAATATTCCAAAAAAGAGCATTTTCTTTTTTTCCTCTTTGTTTTAAGAAAATATGAGTGCTAAACTAGGATCATTTGAATAAGTAAAAATAAACTACAGAGCAATAGGGTATGAAAATAGTTCATTTTTTTAAACTCCTGACAAACAATGACATGATTGATGAAGGATTTGTGGCAGCTTGTCGTATGAGCCCTCTTTTCAATCACTGACCAAAAAAAAAAAAAAAAACATTCAACTCTAAGGTTTAACAGACAACTCGGCGCAAAATTGCACATGTTAATCTGGGGGCTGGAAACATGGGAGAGTGACGGGGACATGTGTGATGGGAGGCTGAGTGACAGATGGAGGCGATAAACGTTGCAGAGTTGGGGGCCGTGGGAGGAGGAGGAAAAGATACGGAGATGGAGAAAAAGCAGAACACAGTTAAAACAACAGATGAAACAAATTACTTATCGAGGGACAGAAACGTAGCTAATGGGAACACAGACGGACAGACGTGACGAAGATAAAGAAATTACCTAAGATATGAGAATGACAAACATTTACAGATTAAATGAGGTATTGCACAGATTAATAAAAAAAAGCATAAAGGCAACAAAAATATACAGCAAATTGATAGAACATTTACATTTATAATTTTGAAATTAAAAATTTCTTTTTTAAGAAAGACGAGAACAATTTTTAGTGTCATAATCATCCAGGTGGTGGGAAGGGGAGAAAAAAAAAAACAAAAAACAAAAGACAAAAACAAATCACTAGTCATCCCATTCATCATCATCTTCAAAGTCTTCATCATCGTCATCATCATCATCCTCATCTGTGGAAGAGAAGCGAAATGTTACATGAGGTCAACTACAACATCTGGAAATGATACAAAACACAGTGTGTAGTAGCAATCACACATGCACACAAATGTCCTCTTTAACTTTGTACTTTTTCTGAACACATTTCAAGAACTACTTTCACATGGGAGAAATGTTTCCTGCAACGAGAGGCTTGTAATGGAAAAGAAGAGTCACAAGGTTGCTCGAGGCTGATGAGGAAGTGGTGAAAGTCCAATTTATATTTTGGTTACCAAGTGTCATCTGACAGACACAGTAAATGACGCAAGGTCTAGTTTTAATGTCAAGCTGACACACCGAGTTACAGCTGCAACTGCTCAGGAGTATCATTCAAGACCAAATAAACCTCTCACTGCTACACAGCTATTTGTTCCTAATAAGGAGCCATCTCTGTGTGAGCATTTCACTTTTCATAATATGTGTTATAATGTTATAGGTAAAAGGAAAGACCAGTCACCATGGATTAATCCTCTATATACTGTTTATGAATGTACCTGAAGAGTGAATAGCTTTGCTCCTTTTCTGCATCACCTCCATCAGGGCCCCTACGATGCCAGCTGAGGGGGCTGGGGTGGAAGGCGCTGAATCGGTGTTTTCATCCCTCTGCAAAGGAATGGCACAGAGTCAGAATCAGTCAAAGTTAAGGCACGGGAAATAGATTAATACATTGTTGATTGACAGGTGAGGTGTGTGTGATGAATGAATGCTGACCGGTTTAAGTTGGATGCCTTGTCGGATTTGGTCCAGAAGTGCGTCTCTTCCAGTGCTGGACACTGGCCTGTCTTTCTGCTCCACCTTCTTCAGCTGGGTGCCTTCTCTGATCTGACTCAGCAGTGCCGACTTTCCGGATGAGGGCAGACCGCTGTCCCCTCCATTAGCCTCCATGCTGAGCGGAGGAGCAGGGGGCGGAGGGCCAGGGGGTGGTGGAGGAGGAGGCGGGGGAGGCGGGCCTCCAGTACTGGATGGAGTTGAGGATGAAGGGGGAGGAGGCGGTGGGGGAGGCGCCACATGGATCGAGGCGTGAGCTGGTGGAGGGGGTGGCGGGAGAGAGCCCCGGCTTGGGGGGGGGGTGGTGGAGCGGACATGCCTGGCCGAGATGGAGGGGGAGGTGGGGGTGCAGAGACGGGCGCTCTGGAAGGGGGAGGAGGCGGCGGGGCTCCTCGCCCTCGGGCAGGAGGAGGGGGGGGTGGGGCCGAGCTATGGTGTGGGGGTGGGGGTGGAGGGCCACCTCTGGATGGAGGGGGTGGAGGTGCTGGGGACAGAGAGAAAGAATAAAAACTTAAATCATTTAAACAGAAAGCGTTCACTGCTCCGCCTCCAAGAACATCCAGTTCATAATTACTCATATTTCATGTGAAGAAAACCTCCATGAAGAGACAGCTGAAAGAAGTGGAGGTCATGAAGGGTGTAACAGCACATCTGTCCAAAATGCTCATCAGTTCCCCATTTCTTTCTTCTATCAAGCCATGCAGTTATTAGATTAAGCCACAGGGGGCAGCCTTCTCCCATGTAACTGGTGTTGACATCCATTATAATCATCAACAACTGTCTCCCATTACAAAAAACGAGACAATAATAAGTTGAAATCAAACCTGTTCTGAATTTGTAAGAACCCGCAATTTGGTTTTCAAACATGCCTTTTGTTTTCTCTCACTGACCCCTGAACACTTTTTGGGTCTCTGGAGTCTGGCTGCTGGTGAGAAAGGTTATCAGTTCACATGCAAAGTGTTTGTATGGTTTATGAGTGTGGCTAAGGCTGAAGTTGCATAGCAGAAGAGTGATGACTGCATGACTGTTAATCCATCCATTTGGCTTAAATACGAAGCAGTGTGCTGTAGGAGGAATGCTGCATCTTTCATGGCACTAGTTGGAGTCAAAATGCCCCAGAATCAGGTAACAGAAGCACATTCAACTCAGACTGAGAGAGTAAAACACTGCACTCGCTTCTGAACTCACACTATATCACAGAAATCTCAGGTCATATTACAATCCAACTCTACATGCACAGTCATGAGCTGTCATAGCAGGTCATGCATAGAAACCTACCACTCCACCTGGGCGGACCTGGGGATAAAACCACCACAAGAGTTAGATTGTCTTAAACTGACAATCAACCCATTAAAACACAAGGTGTGTGTCCAAAGAAAAAAAATGTGCACAGAGTAAAACTGTATCACCAGACAGGACACAACAGGAAGACAGTCTGCATTCACGGCTGTATATCTGCCTTACCTTGTCTGCGGAGCTCATCCTTTACAGCCTCTACGCCTCCTTTCTTCTCAATGAAGTCGTAGATGACCTTAGAGGTCTCCTTGTCCTTCAGCTCAGCCTCGGAGATGCCACACATGTCAAACAGGTTCTTTAGCTCTGGGTCCAAGTTATTCAACTGAAAAAAAAACACACACAGGGGGAGACCTGACATTTAATAAATACACAAATTATGTAACCTGCCAAAGACAGCTGCACTCTGAATGTAAGTATAGGGTATACACACGCCACAATCTGGTCTGTGTAGTCGCGTAGACACTAATAACACCATATTATGAAACGCATACAAATAGTTGACCAGCTGATAATGTGTGAAAAGAGGAGTTCATTAATTCATCCTCAGGGACACATTGAGAGACACTGACTGAAATTGTATTAATTACCAAATGTCTTTCATTACCCTGGAAACTGACATGCCTGGTTTTTAGTCAGTGGCTCGGGCTCATTGCATTCGAACCACAAGTGAACCAATAAAAGCTACTTTAGTAAATAAAAAGGGAGAAATTGAGATTTCTCCTCAGTCCCATTAAACTGTAGCTGAAACTGGCAGCATGTTCATTAACCGATGCTGTGCTGCTATAGGTTCCACAGTGACTAAAACATACCAGGAGTAAGCACTGATATCCTATTGCTGGAATGTGCCAGTACATTCCTACACATACGGCACACGACCGCATGACCTATATGTTAAGAGCTGTGATTTTAATCTGTATTTATGAGCTGTGCAATTCAGTGTCACATTCAGTGGCTGACATGGATTACTGCTGTTTGACATTGGCTCTTAGATATATCATCAGCTATTTTTTGTGTTTGAAGTTACATGTTGGTGTATGAAGACATTCTCATTCTCGCTACCCTTAAAATAGCTGAAAATGTGACCAGAGAATATTAGCAATGATGCTGCCACCTAGTGGTGGAGTGACACCACTCTGTATAGACCCTGGACAAACATACTTCTGTTCTGATTAACCTGGATTTAAATAGTTGGAACAGGTGTGGCCTCTTCCCCCCTCAGCTGTGTTGTGTTTGCCAGGAAAGATGATAAAGAGAGAAGTTATTTGTGTTCACATTCTTGTTTTTCGGGTTATTTGAGGTTGACTGTGTGGGGGTGCAGCACTGTCACAAAAATACACCATGAGAATAGTTAATGCCTTTTGCAGGTAAAGTGTTCCAGCTGTTCGCATCTAAATTCGAGTTTACTTATCCCATTACAGGTGGGACCTATTTAAGAAACTGCAGATAAAGTAACTTTTGATTTATGTGAAGTAAAAGTAAAGCACTTCAAATATATTATAAAGATAGAACAGACAATTTTAGCAGCTAGGACTATAAAATATGTCCCTTCTTTATGAATCCAGCCATTTGTGCGTCAGCTTTAAGCCTGTGGATTTGAGAGGTGAGCGACTGACGTCACCCATTCAGATCAATCTAAGTCCTTGAAAGCATTAACTTATGAAACCAAATCATCTGATTTTCATCTTTTTTTTCCATTTACAGACAGAGCAAGTCCTCTGACCTGCATGATCTCATACTCAGCATCCAACGTAATTACTGACGATGCTTTTTGGGAATGAGTCCATGGATTATGCAGATGCAGGTTGATTCTCCTCCCTCCAAAATCTCCTTGTGTAACACTCCTGACGACTTGGCCATGCAGCTCAGCTTAATATTTTCAAAGTTGGTATTAAATTTGAAAAATCTCTGCGGAAGCGGGACGTCTGTCTGACAAACAGATAAGCTCACGGGCCAAGTTTTGAGGATATCTACATGCAAACAAGAGCACATGCTGACATTAGGTTATGTGACTAATTGCTTACATCAAAGCCTGTGTTTGGATCCCATCCTACGTGCCCAATGTGCCTGTGAAAGAAAAGCAAAACAAGAGAGAAAGTGAGAAAAAATATAGTAGTATTATAAAAGTATTTCTGGGGAAAAAAAGGGGTAAGACATAGAGATGTAAGTCAATCATCTGTTTGCTGTAAACACTAGGACAGCACCTGAGTTTCTAACCCAGACAACCCACAGATCTGGCAAACACAATGAAAGCTGTCAATGACATGATTCCTGAAAGCACTGCACAGATTTTGCTGCATTATTAATCTTTCGGATATTTCTGGATTGCTGGATTAATATCTACCCCCACATTCCCCAGTGCAGTTCAGACATGAGGCACATATGGTATGTCAGACAGGAAACATGTCTGCATTAATTCCATGTTAATTTTATCACCAACATCACAAACAGTTGGGGGTATGGGAGAATAACAGCTGGGCTTGAGACAGAGTCAAAAACATCCTCTGTTGAATTTTGCAATATTGTTATTGGATTTCAAAGGAAACAACAGCTCATGACAGCACACACAATACAACTAGTGTTGATGCTTGTGACTCACTGGAAGTTGCTCGGTGTGCCGATGTCTGCCTTGGTCAGCCTCTTCCTCTTGCCCTTGCCCCCTTTCTTCTCCCTCTTGGGGAAGGAGGAGTGCACAATGTTGTTCACCTGAGAGTTGTTATGGTAACGCTGAACACTGTTGATCTCCGGGTTTTTGATGTCGACGGTGGCCATGGGCAACGAAGGACCTGGAAAAGTGATGGAGGCAACGGTTAGGTTACAGTTTATGTAACACAGAGGACAGAAATGTGTTGTATGGTTTTCCATCATGTCTAGAGAAGTATTTTTAAACCCTCAATACACATACTGCCTTTATTAAAAGGGACACAAATTATGAAATCTGGCATAATTTTAAAAACACTTTGGTGTTAAGAGAGTAACAAGTCATAAAACAGTGAAAATGACCCTGGCTTCATATGAAAATGCAGGCCCAGCAATGTCCTTTCACTTATGTAACCCATTATTTAATGGCTATTACAGACTGTGTTTGACTCAAAGAGAACTGAGAATTTTATTTGGGTTTAAGGGCATGGAAGTGGCTCAGACTGTGTGCGATTAGAGCATCATCTCATCACTGTCACTCAGGCAGTACAACAAACTGACAGAACTGGTAAAGACTAGAAGCTGATAGTGAACAAAATGTTATTACAAAGACCAACAAAGACTACACAGATAACCAGAGGTTTGTAAATCTGTAGTCAAACTCGTTCTGTGAGTTTGGTGGCCTATAATCCTGATAAACACTGTGTCCTCTCATTCACTCTACAGCAAGTTCCCCTTGGATGATTTTTTTTCAGACATGTTCCATCTGCAAAGTGTCTGCTATGTAAATGGATATTCTTTTGTTTATGTGACCTTTTTTTCCATCCAGGCCTGTCGATGACTGGCAGAAATAACAAAGTACCAAACTAATATAACATAAACATGACAAAAAGGATGACCATCAGCACATGATTTCGATTGTATCTATTGTTATTGCTTTTGTTCAACTTTTGGTCTGCTTGTTGTGTTACTGTCATCTCCTTTTAGACTGAATATCTGTATATTTTTAGCTGGTTTGATGATATTATCAGTTGTATTGTTAATTTTGTTGTTGTTGTCTCTCCTGAGACTGTATGTCACAATTGCAGGATTTCAATATATAACTTGACTGTTGCATCTGTGGTACATTGTGATTGTATGATAACGAACATGATAAAGCCCAACATGTGACAAGATTATATTGGGTTTATAGTAATATACATATAAACTCTCTTAAGTTTCATGATTTGTCTCAAAACCTCTTCAAAATACAGACTACTTTGTTTTCACTGTAATACTGTGGAACACTTTTGGTTGTTTGTATATCAGTGTTTCAAACACAGTAATGTAATCTGCCTACAACCAATCACAATGAGCCAACACTAACTCCATTATACACATGCAGCCAAACAACATTATATTTAAATCAACAACAAGCGCTCACACACTGGGAAATATCAACCAAGAGTACAGAGACAGAATCTGTTGCTGCACCTAACCTCATTGCGGTTTATCTCTGGTTCACAGATTTGTACCATGTGTTAGCCACATTTTTCATACGCTGCTCTTTAAAGAACTTTCAAAAGTGTAGTTTCATGAGGGCAGCTCCCACTCGTGCCTCAGCTGCAGCACGTACCTCTGACACTCTCAGGACGGGGACTTTTGGGAGTTTCACCAGGTGAAGGCGAGGCTGACCGACTACGTCGCCTTCTCACCCTGTCCCAAATGCACCCACCCTCCTGTCTGGCTGTGCAGGTGGTCAGACTGACATCAAGGAGCATTTTGCCAACCAAGCTGCGAGCTCGCTCTTGAGGGCAAATCGAGAGTCGAGCCACCGGGTCGGAGAGAGGTGGGTAAAGTTCATCTTGAGGGAGAACCAGGCAGTGCAGGGAAGACAGGCAGCTACCTGGGCCCAGACCTCCACCTGCTGTTCCCCCACCGCCCTCACAGTTAAGTTCCTCAGAGGGAGCGGACAGGAAGGTGGTGCAGAACATCATTGTAGCTGATGGTTTGGCGTGAACATGGAAACTGGTTCAAATGAAAGCGTCTTGTTCTGAGATTTTCTCTGCAGATACGGTAGATTGTAGAAATTCTGACAGGTAAGACCATGAAACAGGGAAAAGCTGCTTCCCAAAGGATGAGACTTTGTCGCCGGTTAAAAAACGCAATCCACTCGTCTTGATTCAGAAATGATTCCAGTCTTCTGAGGTAAAAAGTTTCTTCTCGGTTGGATCCTGAAGACAAAGGTGATCTCAGAAGTTTCCAAAGCACCTTCAAAGAAAATAAGCACAGTGCAACAGTCCGCATTTACTGAATTAATATCTTCCGCAGACATCTGGTGGAGTTGACATGCATGCTGTCTGAGCTGTGAAGGCAGACGTCCAGCAGTGGCATCAGAGGGGAGAAGAGCCAGCCAACACTTAGCCAGCCAACAGCCAAAGTTTACTCTTCCTCTTACATTCCTTCCATTACTACAACAGCTCTCCTCTATGCATCTTGTTTTCCCAGCCTCTGTTTCTTTGCTGTATCTGAGCTCCGCATATTTTGTAACTATTTTGCAATCATCTTCTATTCCCCTGGTTTTCCCATTGCAGCAGGACGCACCGTTAAGATTATCACGCTTGGACTGGCTCGCTGCGATCGTTTCTCCACCCACCTCCACAACTTTCTCCTCCCATTCTCTGCAAAACACACAAATGGATCTAATCCCAGCAAATTATTCTGGATTTAGCATTGGATTTTACGTAACCATTAAAACCCATCCATGGCATAATCCTCCACGTTAATCTCGGGGTTTTCTAAAACATGATGAATCTGTGGGGTGAGAGAAAGGGTGAGAAAGGCAGAGTGATAGGAAAGACAAGAGAAAGAGAGAGAAGAGGGAAATTAAGACAGATTAAATAAAGATCAGAGGGCAAATAGGGACAAAAGATGACCAGAGGGAGAGCTGGAAAGGGCAGAAGAGAAGAGAAGACTGGAGCTGATCAGACAGTAACACAGCTACGATGGAGTAATGGAACCAAGAGTATGACAGATGGAAAAAGAGAATAGAAAATACTCCTGAGACTTCCTTTGGACTTGGACCAATTCACAGACCAAGATGCACTAATTCAGAAACTGAAATCATGCATGAAAACAATCCACAATAGAAACCAGTATTAACATTTCTGCATGACAGCATGACTGGGCACAGATACGTGGAACATGTTGCTTTTAGGTAATGCGTGTCCTTTTAATTCTCCCCTCTGATTGGTGATCTTAAAAAAGCTGCAAATACCACCGCAAAGTCAACTAGACTGGTACGGCGGCACATACTTCCACCAAGGCCAAGCATTTGATCCGAAATATTATCCGGATCTGCACCCAACTGTACAATCTCATTGTTATGGCAGCATGTGTTTGTGGTACTTTTGTCCTTTCCCTGTCTTCCCAATGTCTTCCCTGTGGCTCTGTCCAGGCTCTCCCTGATTACTCCACAAAGCACTTAGATTTGGAGGAAAGGGTTAAAAGCTCTGGTACCAGTGTTGGAGAGTAAAAGATTTCACCTTGGGGGCTGCTGGCCTTGATGCATCTCAGTCTGGGCTCATTTATGTCTTATAGTAATTTGTATGTTCAATAAGCCCTTTGTTTTTTTAGAGGTGTCTGCAGAGTCCCACACATGAAAGAAAGTGACTGAAAAAAACCCTGTGTCCACCTCTGTAATCAGATCATCAGACATCAAAATTTAATGGGTTCCTCTCTGGCTCATGCCCCCCACTGTCCCTCCACCAATTTTGGTGTAAATCGCTTAAGTATATTTTTGCATAATCCTGCTGACAAGCCAACAAACAAACAGACACAGGGAAAACATAAGATGAAGAACTGAATGATTTGTTGTAAAACACGTCAACCATCAGCTCAGAATAGCTCTGGGCTACACGTGGCTTTAGGGACATCGTGTGTACGGCCATATGTGGCATCTGATGTGACCAAAGCAAAACACCCGCAAGCCCAATGCTGTTAAGCTGCTCTGAAAATGAGCATCAGCTAAATGCTTAAATGTGTCATCTTGTGTAGTTAAATCCTTTGCATGATTGCACACACACACACACACACACACACACACACACAAACGAACACATATATATTAATAAGCCAGCTAGGTCAACTCATGCTGCTTGTCTGCCCAAAACTGGTTCATCTCTCTCCTACTGTCTCAAACTTGGCTGTGTTCACGAACCATATGTCCAAAAAATAAAAATGAATTTTAAAAAAACATGTGCGTATCTGCAAGTGCATTCCATCTCTATAGTCATGTGACCACACTGAGTGGCTGGGGCCAAACTGAGGCCATGAAGGGCATGCAACTCACGGATAAGGGACCCAACAAGAGGGCACTGTGGTATTACGCTATTCTGTATATAATCTCATTGTCATGATATTAAGATCATGTGCTTTTTTCCATTTATTTTGATTTGACTGCAAGCTAGAGTTATAAACAAGAAAACAATTCAGTGGATTTTAGGGCAATATTCATGTAACTCTTACCTCTGTCCACAACTGGATCAACTGTTTTTTTTGTTTGTTTGAATCTTAATCTTTGACAAACCCAAAGCAGTAAAGTAAGGTGTTGGATGGGAGGCAGAACAGGCAATAGCTGTGTCCCAATTCCAGGCTACATAAGTAGTTCCTACTACATACCACCTATTAGCATAGTTTAGCATGTTGTACAAACAGGAAATATTGTGCTAACGGATATCAATTCTGCTGTTTTACCACCTTCCAGAATTTGTTTTTCCACATACGAGCAGCTCCTCTGTGTACTGCACTGTGGAACAAGAGCGTCCAACAACTGTGGACCCATCAATGAAGTATGTTGACTATAGTATAATTTTTCACCTTTCTAACAGTCTTTATTTACTCTCTTTTTTCAGTTTACTCATTGTGGATACCAGGTTGCTTCTATTTCCTATACAGAATATTTAAATGCAGTGTCAGCTATGTTGCATAGCTATGACAAAAATCTCAATGATCCCAAAAGTTCCACCCACTGAGATAAATATCTCCCAGCATCATCAAACACATTATCTGACACTGGTTTCACACTTCTCTGTCAGTTTCTTAAGTTATGTTCAGGAAATAGTGGAAAAAAAACATACCATTTACAGGGTCGCGTCTCTTCTCTGTGAACACACAGACAAAATCAAACCATTACAATCCTGTGCTGAGCAGTGGGTTACGTTAGTGAGAAGCGAATGTGCACGAGAGTGCAGATGCACATAGAGGAGAGCGTATCGGTTTTTAAGTGCAGGCCTCAGTGGGATTGGAAAGTTATTCGGAAAAGAAGCCAAGCAAAGTGTTCTGTTAGTGTGTTCAGGGGCGTAAATCAGACGTAACTCTCATTCATTCACACATGACAGCTCACATCAGATCCATACATAGATCCAAACACTCAACTGCCTAGAGGAGGATAAATGTGTGTTTCTCTCTCATGTAGCACTATAAATAATATGAACACTGACACACACACACACACACACACACAAAGAATGTATCAAAATACTAATGGTTTGAGCTTCCCATTGAAGGTCATACAGAAGAAGCCTTGTAGATAAGATTAAGGGCCCACAGCAAAGGGCTGAAGGAGGAAAGATGAAAGAGAATGATCCATCTGAAAGGTCATCGAATGACCCGCAGAGGGGGAAGACGGGAGACGGTCTTAATCAGGCAAGTGATGATGAAGGTTAAGGCCTTGATGCCAATAATTAGTTTGAGAATGCATCTGTGTGGCTTTGCATAAACAATGTGTTCTCAATTGGATCCTCAGTCTGGTTGGACGAACGCAAATATGCGCAGCTCATTTTCTTAGATGGAGAGATAAGATACACTTCGATGCAAAACAAAAACTATGTTTCAATTCCATTAAGTTTGATGTTTTGCATCCCATGTATCTTTATTATTTATAAAAACCATCTGTTAGGGCTCACATATACTCACCATTTTAAATTCATTATACGCCAACTCCAGAAACACTGTGCTCATGAGGGATGAAGTCTGTCTCTTAGCAACTCATCCATTTGCTCATTTCAATCTGAAACTGTAGTGCCCCCCTTGGGCCAGTTGTCATAATTTTTCAAATATGCAAGTAATGTGTTTTGATCTGTTACTTGCAGGACTTGCTTTAAATCTGATTTAGTGTCTGTTATTACAAAAGAAAAGAATAACGATATGGGGGAAGCACTAAAAATGTAGTTACTATGCCAAATGCACAGTTGAGAACTATTTGTAAAATTTTCTTGAAGCAACACATTGAATATTTGGCTGATGTGTCTTCGCACGTCAGATGTCTGATGATCATCTTCATTTCTTCATGAAGCAGCTGTTTGCAGACTGACAGTTTTGGAGATGGTGTTACCCAGAGAGAGTAGAGATCACAAGAGATAAAGAGAAGAGCCAATAGAAAAGAGTACCAGGCAAAAGAAAACAATCTGAACCATTTTCAATACATGAGACTTTGGTTTGTTCATCTCATATACCAGATGTAAAACATCAGCCCTGTGCAACTAAATTTATTTTCCTCATGTACTGAAGTTTCAATGTTTTTGCCCAGTAAAAATGACAAGTTTAGAAATTTGTTTGATGTTGTGCTAACACTGGTTGGATAGTTTCAAGTCAAAACCTCCTACTACAACTTTGCTTTTGCTTGATTTTTTGGGGGGGAAACTGAGATAAAAATTTACTAAACATGTCATTTTTAAAAAAAATCATGTTAGGACAGCAGGTAAGGTTGTAGGTAAGTCAGCAGCGGCTGTAAGTTGGTACCAGTTTTCCTCTGTCTTCTCCCCATTAGCTCCGACACCTGGCCATGGAAACGCTTGGTCTCCTCCTCACTGGCAAAATTCATACCCACTTGGCATGTCTGCAAAACACACACACACAGAAACACAAGAGAAATGTATAAAGATTCAGTACAGATAGACTGTTGAAGTCAGTTTATTCCTTGTCAAGAGCCAACAATCCACCTCCAATATTAAATTTCCATGACTGAATTTCCAAACGTATTTCCAGTGAACAGTCCCAGTCTTATCAGCACAGTCAGCAGTCCCACATACCTCATGGTGTGCTGGAGGCAGAGCCACTGTACCCTCTAGCTAAGATGTTTGCTCCACACATAAATGGGGCTTTATCACATGATGCATTTTAGATATGAGATAAATGTTGTTGGTGAGAAATCAATTTCTGTGTTGAACCTTTAACAATATCCTCTTATCTTTTCCCAAGAGCAAAATTTGAACCCATTAGGCCCATTATTTAAGAGCAAGAATGACAAGTTGAAGATATGACAGAACTCGTTTATCCAAACATGCAAAGTCAAAATGAGTGAAACTGGTAAATTTTTTTACTAAATACCACAGGGGAAGAGAAAATGTTTGCACTCAGAGGACTCAACATGTCTTGAAAAATAGTGGTTTTAACTATGACTCAAATGCAATAATCAATAAAAATACATGAGACATTGCAGGCTGAAATGTCTTGCATGGTAACAAATATCACAAAAAGCTGCCAAGTGTTCAAAACTGCTTGTGTAGTAGACCCTGATACAGTAGGTGTCATATTTTAACACACTGACAAGGTGAAAACATGACTAAGTAAATAAAAACGACAACTGTGAAACAGAAGAGAGTAACTCACATCTCCAGCAAATGTGATGAAGTAAGGTTTGGGGAAGTAGACATGAAAATTGTTGTACAGCTCCTGTTCAAACATCATCTTACCATCCTGTGGGGAAAAAAAACACAATATTGAATACAGAATAATTCGGTTACAGTTAATGCTGTTGACCTTTAAGAAACACACATCACACACATTCTACTGTGTCTAGAGAAGCATAAATTATATCCAGAAAATCGAACTGTGGTACACCACCACTGACATTCACTTGGGTGAGTACAGTCATCTGGTTTTGTGCCAGTGCCAGCAAAACCACAGACGTAATCATGAGTGTGCAGATTTGCTTTGTATTCACTTACCCTGAGGTCAAAGACCCTGATGAAGTAGGATCGATTGGGGTTGTCTTTGACCAGACAGGCCACCCCGCAGCATCTCTTGTTCCAGCTGGAGTTCCTATCTGCTGTGAACACCTGGACCACAGCTGAAGACAATGTCTGGAGGGAGGGAGAGGGAGAGAGTGTCATTCTTATTATGTCCTCTTCCTTGATGGACAGCACATCTGTGTTGTTGTTGTTTTATCACAAAGGGACTTAAAGGGTGCAGATCACAGGGAGAGAATAAAGTAGCAGCAAAGGTGAAAAGCAATAAAGTGTCAGGTATTCAGCTAAAAACAACTCACACACAAACACTGGTGTTGACACAGATTTAAGTTCAAGATACAAGTCTGAAATTAATCCAGAGCAAAAAAAAAACAAACACCCACACTTGTATCTCAAAGAAGATCAGTGAAACGACTGCATGTGAGATAAAGATAATTAAAGTGTGAATTCACAGAGAACTTAAAAACACAGGTCTCAAAATCAATCTTGGATAAAAATCAATGTTAATAATGATTTCTGAAAACATGTTATGAATGACAGCTACCAGACACACAGCGGCATCAATATCAGCATCACAGTGACATGGGAATAATCTAACTGGACAGTTGACATGTGGGTATTTACATGGACACCACAGTTACTGAGTGTCTTGTCACTGTGAAAGCATAAATATGACATGAGAAAACCAACTCTGCACAGTACTCTCATTAATAACTTGATTTATGTGTGGAAATCATCTTCCATTGTTTGATTGGCAGCATGAAAGTATAATGACCACAATGACCACAGGCTGATTGAGTGACAGAGTGACAATGACTCTGTGGGGAGGGGGTCAAATCGCTCTGTTCTGCCGGTGTCTGAAATGCCAGATGTCTGACATGCTGCACAGAATATACGATAAGACACACGTCCGCAGTGTGAGGTAGATGAACTATATCACCAACAACAACATAAATATGAACTCTGATGCTGCTGACAGCAACGTGTGCACTTTATGTAATGTCCAGGAAGTCAGCAAGGACACGCTGCCCTCGACTGTGGCTGGGAGCTGAGGTCACTCTGCTTGTTGTGTATTAAGGACAGCGAAAGCATTTCAGCATCTCCCCAAGTCTGAACTCCCTTGAGGATCCATGCTATAATAAGACCAAGCCCACACACACACGACAACAATGCATGGTAAAATCAAGTATAAGAGACATCTCAGCCCTTGTCTCATGCAGCTTCTTCTGTGCTGTGTACTAATATTTCAGCACACACACAATCACTGAAACAAACATGAAAATAAAACCAGAACATTAATACAGATGTTCGTCTGATGTTAGTCTGAGATTAAAACACACACACACACACACACACATGGCGAACACACCTGTAGCACACACACTATGATTGTAAGACGGGATCAGACTCCCACAGGTTTACATGCTGCTCCAGGGGATTTCTCATTGCAAGGGGTCCTGGTTCACAGTCATTACCACACAGATGAAAGTGAAAGCACCAACAGGGGGGAACGCCTGGTGATTTTTACACCTTTTCTATCCAGTAGTTCCAGGAAATCTTGGCATCATTTCATGACAACAACATCGAGGTCTTGCATGGTTATGTTCCTGCTTGCTTGTTTTTTTGGACTGGCCATCAGGGCTCGGCTGCAGTACAGTTGGACATGAGGAGAAATTCCTGTCCCTGCTCATAATATTGATACTAGCAACAAGCAGTGTTTACAGTGCAACTGTCCACACAACTAGCAATCTCAATGCTTGTGTATGACCAAGAACTGACTCCCTTGAGGTCGCCTCAAACACTGAAACAGTGCTTTCTTTGCAAGTCATCAGGACTAAGTGGTCTCGTTTTTATAAGACATCACAGCCACTGATGCAGACTAAATGCAGTGGAAGTTAAAAAAAGTAAACAAAAAGGAGGCTATTGCAAACTCTAACGTTTGTTTTACTTGCAAAGCTACTTAAGCGGTGATATATTGTCATCTGACAGACAAGGCTTTTAGGGAGAAGTTATGGTGATCCTTAACCCCCCATCTATACTACTCCCTTTGAGTGCACACTCCAAAGAATACATTCAAATGTTCACACAACTCTTCACAAGAGGGAAAAGGTCACACGCACACACACAGATTCAAAGCACCACAGCTCTTCATATAGGAAGTGAAGTTTAGCTAAAATGGTTACATGGGGGGAACAGCTGGAAGGCTACATGTCGTCATGGCTAATGTGGCCAAACTGAATGACTCATATTAATCTGCACATAACATAGCCTCAGTGAGATAACAGGACCACACGTGCACTCACAGAGGAAGGGATACGTCATAGTGTTGGTTTGTAAATCTGTTTTTTACATTCACAACATTAATGACACAGCAGATCATCTCAGCCTCAGTCTTCCCTGCACTTATCAACATTATGTTACTGATTGATGAAATCAATTTGGTGTTTACAGACATTAAGGTGTGTCCTTAGAGAGGTGGTTTGTCTTTCAGCACTGCATGTGTGAGATATTTTTATTCATATTTAGACAAGCATTACAGCACAGCAGCTCATGATTGTTTGGATTTGGATCAGAAATATTAGAGATCAATGGAATAATTTGAACTCTACTGTATGATAGACCTTCTCTATAATGGTGGACATAACAGTGTCCAGGCTCGGAGGCCCTGGGGTTTCATCTGTCCATGGAGGGCTGATTGTTCATGACAGGGCCAAAGGCTGCAGGAAGTGGAGCTCAGTCTATGGCGTCATCAAAACCCGACAAATAACGCTTACTCCACACACACACACACACACACACACACACACGAATGAACTCTCTGTCCCTTATGCACTTGCTCTCAAACACTGCACTGATCAGGATATGGTGGTGATGCCTGATGGTTTGGGTGTGAATGAGGCAGCTCCACACATGTAAAGGCAACAATCACACATGTCAGAAAAGTAAGGAAGAGCAGAAACAGAAACAGGTAACGAGAACGAGTTTGTTTCAAACTGAAGGAAAAGAACATCATGTGCCTGTTAAAACAAGAAATACATTCTTGAAATGTGAATCACTGACTATAATCATTAGGTGTGTCAAATGTTATAATGTAATTTAATCATTTATTTCAAAAGGGAAACATTAATACTTATGAGAGACATGCTGTGCAGAAAACTTTATAAATATACAGTATGTGCCCACTCAACAGTTTGTGAAAGCAACAGAAATGATCATGCCTATGTTTTGTCTTAATGTGGCTGTTATCCCTCAAGCATTTGGCTGACGCTGGCACAAATTAGGCACCATTACACCACTTCTTACAGTCTCTTAGAGAGGAGGTGATGGGAAAGATGGGAAAGAGTGGGAACAGAGTCAGAAGATGAGATAAGTAGCTGATGCAAAAAAGGCAGCGTAGGACAGATGAAGGAGAGAAGCCTAAGAAAGAGGGATGTTGATGTACAGTATGGAAAAGGAAGCAAATAAAAAGCAGCAAAACAGGCCTGAAGATGTGGTGAAGCTACCTGAGAACAGGATGACAGATGACATAAAGGTGGTAAGGTGAGACTATAAAAAGGATGGAGGAAGGAGGAAAAATTAGAAAGAAGGGGAGAAGTGGAGGAAAAGAGGAGTCATGTTCCACTTCTCCAGCACAAATCACTAGAGGAGGCCGACCACGGGACTTCCTGTAGGACAGGACTGCTGATCAGGCAGTCTGCACACACACACACACACACACACACACAATATACACACACACTCTGTCTCACACACACACACAGTGTGAATTGGACCCCTTCCACCTTTTGCCCAGTCAGACAGCATTGCTGATGGTGAAAACAGCACAAGGAATACCAATGAGTAAATCCAATGAGCTAAGACCACTGTGTACATACATGTACGTCTCTCTTTCTCCAGGTATATGAATGACATGGCATGATCCTATCAAACACAGTGAAACACCTGTCCAATTCCTGAGCTATTTGGTAAATTCTTGCTTTTGTAGCATGTGCGTGTCTCTGCTGCAAAGTTAAACGACTGTCACGCAGGAAAAACAATGAAAGCGTCCACTGTTTAAATGGTCACAGAAGCTGTTAAAATCCACAATCAGATTGACTATTAATGATTTAATGAGCCCTTGCCGGTTTGGTGGTAAAATATTTCTGGGCTCACTCCAAGTCACGAGCAACAAAGATAGCCACTAAGAAAGAACAGAGCTCTGCTGCTTTCACAGAATTAGTTGATATACACAACAGGCTTTTTACAGTAGAATAAATCAAGTCCACTTCAGTTGCACAGTCAGCTATGGCCTGCACGTCTTACAAAAATAAAGGTGGCTCTAAGGTTCTGACACATTCTGCATAATAAGTACATTACATAACACACAATCACTCAGTCAGCCACTAAATCACTGATGGGCATTCTAATGAGATTGGTCAGGAAGACACACAATGTCTGTCTCTTCCAGTGTCCCTCTCCCTGAGTCTGTCTCTCTCTCTCTCACACACACAAACACAGTCAGTGTCTGCCAAACTCAATCTGCATGCAAAGACGTGTACAGACACACATGAGCGTAGGACTGTGAGGAATGTTCCTGATTCCTTGTCTCTGTCACATGTCAAGTGACACAACTACCAAGATGCCAGAAGCACTCCGTCACTAGATTTAGAAAAGGTTACAGAGGTGTGGGCAGACACACCTCAGAAACCTGTGGTTGCTCATATACTTACAGAGGAGGCGGGACATATCACATCATGTGACCTCTCATACACATACACACAGGGCTGACACACTGTCATGGGACAGGAAAAGCAGTTCTCTGGGAGCAAACATGCTTGAAACAGAGGTACCTTCCCAAACCAACAGTATAACCTGTTCACCGCTGTGGTGACCTATATTGACAGAGAAAGAGGAAGAGCCATTTCTGTCTCTCAAACTCATTATCTTTACTATACACAATGACAGGAAATTATGATCAGTATGGGGAAGTAATCTGAGAACGGCCTCCATGAAGGTTTGGCCTGTAAAAAGATAACCAGATACCTTTGTTTCACCTGTACTGACCCATATCTATAGAGCTAATTTGATTATATTTTGATATTATTATACAGCAGAAACATTACACACCTTGACTTTAACGCCCATCTTATCTGTAAGGACAATCAATAACACGTGCACATGAAGGTGTGACATTCTTTCCAGCTGATACCGCTGTGTGACATTAGCCAGACAAGTAGACAAAGCTACCAAGGAAATATGGTCATTAAAATGATCCAATTTCAAAGTCAGACCAGAAAATCTAGTTATATGTCTCTGTTTTTGTCCTGTTCTGTCACAGGGAAGCTTGCTCCTGGCCAAAGGTTGTGTTATGCACATGCTTTGTTGATTAAACAAGCTAATATAACAACCCTTATTGCTGACAGGACCCAACTTTACAGTAAAAGACTTGCACATAACACATGCATTACAGCCTTACAGCTTTCATAAAGTGAGACTGAGGGTCAAAGTCTCTCTGGGCCTGATGTCTGCAAGATACTCAAAACAATGTATTAGCTGCCCATCTGAGGAGACATGTGCATGAGCTACATACCGTTTACTTTTCAGTCAAAAGGAAATTTGCTTCTAGGTGTGAAGCTCCTAACCACCTGATAAGTATAAGTAAACACGTACTGGTCTCCTGCCTCAGAGTTGATATGAGTTTATGAAATAATGAATGTTAAGTGTACCAGCCAGTGGGGGTGAGGAAGATGGAACAACCTGTTCAGTCAGGTCATAACGAGGGGTGATCAAACACTGAAGACACATGAGGATTAGGATTTTATGTCAACGAGTGTTGATGCTGCAAACGCATCACTTGAGCTGTCACTGGGTGACGAGCTAGCTAGCAAAGGAGGACGTAAAATGAGTCAGCTGAATGCTAAAGGTGTTGCGTAATATAAGACTGAATCTCACAATATAGAGTCGTGACATTGCCCCAGTGATCCGAGCTGCAGTCACACTGGTTAACAGCAGGCTACTCCCACTGCTCTTCCAGTGTCATCTTATACTGTGACTGCAAGCTCTTGCATTAAGGGAGGACTTTTAGCTAGTCAGCGCTGTCCTCAGCTCAGCCAAGTCTGGTCGGCACATTCTTCTCGGTGGACACACTTCCCGAAAACAACCCAGGTTCAGCTCTGTTATGTAATGCCAGTGTAAGAATCATTGTTTTGCCCCGCTTTCCGCTGATGGATTTAACAGCTCCACAGCCCCGACTGTTAACTCCGCTCTGCCCCCGCTGCGCTCGCGGTGCTCACGGCTAGGTTGACAGAGGAATTTCAGGATTTCCTGGGTGATTTCAGGTGTGTCAAGATTTCAAGTTAACAGCCGTACAAGCGGAGGCCCGGGGCTGGAATAAAACTTGCTGTTGCCCAAATGTCACCGTCCCAAACGGGACGTTAGAGACAAGTCGCTGCTAGCTCCCAGCCCTCCCTCGTCGCCTCGGCTGTCAAAACAAACCGACCTCTTCAGTTGGAAGACTGAAGTGTTTCCCGGGGAAAACATAGACGGTTACCTCGAAAAAAACAAATCACTACACAAAACTGTAGGCCACAAATACACCGTGACACCTCAAAGCTAGCTTTACCTCCCGTCTCAGGACAGGAAACACGGTGCAAGTTAGCTGTATTAGCTTTCCCCCCCCTCTTAGCCACCTATCACAACAATTTGATGGAAAAAACTTACGATGCATTTCCTGCCAAGGTGGTTGAAAATGTATTCATTTCCTGCGGCGTCAGTAGTATCGAACCGACATTTGCTTGCCGCCGTTGCGGCGGGTGTCCACTCATTATTGGTGGTCAATTTTATAAAGTATGCACCGACTCTAACTCGTTATGTGAGATCCAAAAAGATACATAAACAATCCCTCGGTCATCCGTGGCCTTCCTCCGACCCCTCACACCGGTTCAGTTTATCCAGTTGCCCTGTAAAACCGGTGTGCCAAAAAAGGACACCGTTTAGGAAAGCCGCGCGACGTCCCGCTCCTCTTTAAAATAAGGTCAGATTTGCAGCGACTGAGCGAAGACGTAAATCAGTAAAAACTTTCCTGGGAAGTCCGGCCGCTAGAGAGCCCGGAGCCAGTTCCATCCAACATGGCAGTGTCAGGACAAGTCCATTATCTGGGAATGGGGGTCACGCGTTTCCCACGTATGTCCCTCATAATCACCAAGAGAAAATCCTGTCACGGAAAATACTCAGAATAATCTATATATTTACATTTAACATTTAGGAGCATTTTGTTGAAAGCGACGTCAACATATCCTGCTTTACAAAAACCACAATTCCCAGTGTACACCCTATTGATATGGTTTGGTCCTGTCCGCCCGTGGCTTTTATGACAGGAATGTGTGCGAGTGCAGAATGGGAGGAGATAAGAAATATAAGGTGCAAGTTGCAAGGATCATGTAGGCTAATGAAGCTCTTTGTTGGAGGAATTATCGAACTGAAAATTAATCCAAAACTAAGACAACTCTTGAAATAGCACTGTATGGCTAAAGTGCTGCTCATAAAAGAGCCCCTGAAATTTTCATTACCCTCTACAGATGATAATAATGTTTGAAGTCAGTGAAGTCAGGCCATGGTTCAGGCCCTGTGATGTTCTAGATGATAAACACTCCCCTGGGTAGGAAATGATTTGTCCCCATGAAATAAAATGCTTCAGCCTCCGTTTTTCAATGCAACAAACTATAAATAACCTCTAAATAAAGTGAAGTAAAATTAAGACTGCTCCAGTTACTATACATAGCCAGAGGGGTAAAGGTGCCATGTTGGACATATGCTTCATAGTATACATTTCTGTGCATCTCCAGACTCACACACTACAGATCTACTTGATGTGTGACACAGTGTGAAAATATTACTATTACTAAAAAAATAAACATTTTATTCTTCACAATAAACAGACAAACAATTATTAAACCACATGTATTTAGAAAACAAGGCATGGCTGGTGCACGTTTCAATAATGCACCTAAGGGTGATTGCATTCAACATGCTCAGTCAGGCTAAAAAATGGGTGTTGTTTGCCTTTGAGAAGTAATACAAATAAAAAAAAACAAAAAAAACTTTCCGTTGCGATCACTGATCTCCAGAAGCAATTTTTTTGTTCCCTTTTGTGCAGCTCTTGCATACTACACTCTTTGAAACACATTCATAGCTACATATAAAGTAGTCTTCCATCAGGCACCAGAAGCTCCTGTCCTTTTGCTTGCAGTCAGAATTAAAAAACAACAACAACATCACACTTTTACTTTCTCAATTAGTAAGGGTAAGCACCAGAAAATCTGATATCTTGCATTTTTCATGTAGCCAGTGTACTTTACATAATGAGTCAAGAGGAGCTTGACTTTAAAGAAATTCTTCTTCTTAATCCCCATGGCCACGATGACAAGCCCTGTTTGACTCTGATACTTTCATATGTGACACAGTGTTTAAACACACTCACGGCATCTTCACACCCCCTGAAGACCTCATATTCAAATACCACATTTGTTTATCTATCTCCGGTCATTGCCCACTGTACATTTAAATCACTGTAGATGCTGCCAAATAATGTAAACACAGTCGATCAGACTGGTGTGAAATGTAACCTTATTGAGGAGCAAATTTCATTATATTGTAGCCACACTGTCTGTCAGTGTGTAATAGAGAGATTTCTTATGGCCCTTCATTGAAGACAGTATTTTTTCTGCCTGCCTTTTGCTCCTCTATTGCACAATACTTGTGTAAAGAAGCCCTTTGTTCTTTGAACATGGTACTGAATGTGATTATTTGCATCTGTGTAAAGGTCTATATCTGAGTATTTGCATGTATATGTGAATATATGCCCACAGCCATGTATTTCCTTCCTGTGAAGCAGTTTGAAAGCTTTAAATGTCAGTAGTAACAGCTGTTGTGATTGACACTACACAGGAAAAATGGCCCATGTTGTTGCTTCCCTTTTTGTTCACTTTGGTGAATGAATATGTGACTTTTTTTTCAAATACAGTTACAATTTATTACCTGTGTGTCTGAATAAAGGGCGGGTTGTTGATTGCCACACAGATTTGATGTATGATATATATGGACAGGTTACTTATCTACTGAATGATTTAATCTCTCAGTGATGGCTAATGCTTTGAAATCTTAACCAAAACCTTGATTTGAATATGTTATGTGAGCTCTCCTGCACTTACTTCCACGTGTCCTATATCTAGTTGAACCAATTCCCCTGCTCTTCAACAGAGTCTTGCTGAACTTGAAAAACCCGACCGACAGGCAGAGAAACACCTTGTGAAACTCTGCACTACTACACCTTGCCTTGGTTCATCGCAGTGTAGATATGTAAGAAATGATTCATCCTGAATGGGTGGTTATGGGAACATTTATGTTATTCATGCGGGGGAGTGAAACATGAATGAGAGAAAGGAAGGGTGGGAGAGAGACCAAAGCAGATGGACAGACAGAGGGTGGGAAATAATAGTGTGTGTGTGTGTGTGTTGGGGGTGGGGTGGAGGGTAATGACAGATAACTTGAACATAAAGCAGGCAGAAAGAGAAGCAGTCAAACATTGGAGTGTACTTCATATTAACGAGAAACAGTCCATTTACTGGTCTTACTACAGGAACTCCTTGTTTCAGGATCATGTTGGTTGTTGATCGTGTGACAGTGATGATGACTGTGATACTTTACCACAGTGCAAAACCCCTAATGCCAATGACAAAGACAATCTTCCTTACTTTAAGAAGAACTTATATGGGTTCAGTTCCTTTTGGTCAATGAAAAATGGTTTCTAAATGCCTTTTTTCTGAACTCATGATAACTTGTGGACAGTCCAGTTTCAGGCTGGTACATAAAACCCAAATTTCCCCAACATTTCCCGAAAGTCAATAATAATATAAGTGAGGAATTAAATCCTGCATCTGTCATTGTGCTGAGACAGATACAGATGCTCCATTCACAACAAACTAATGATGCTAACAGCTAACACCGCCTGGTATGCACTTAGGCACGCACTAAGGAGAAGTGAACTGAGAACAGATACTGTTGTGTGGGCAAGATATACCTCATTGGGTTCTATGAGCAATGCTGACAGGAATGTTTGAGGTGTGTGAAGGGACGCCACTTCATTTTTGTAATGTCCTAAGTGTGTTTATCGGATGCAAATGTGTATTTAAGGAATGGAGAGCTCTTTGTTGTGCAGGGCGTTTACGGTGTGTTTGTTTTTGAGGTTTATTTGTACCAGCGCAGACAAACCTTCTGGGGCTGCCCTTGTGAAACATTCGTTTGACCCACTTTCCACAACAAAGGAGAATTGAGGTTAGGAGAGAAGGAGGGAAGAGGACAACATGAATATTATATTTTGGATTCTGGAGGAAGACATCCCCTACAGGCCTCCGTATGAATATTTAATGAACGTGGCCTTTCCACATCTCTTCAGCATGTTCTACAATATGGATTTTGGAAATATCACGACGGGGGTCACCTAAACAGAAATATATTCAGACAGGCAAGTATTTTGGTTTGCCAAGGGTGGCATTTTACTTCTGATTAAGGACTAGATGATGACACAGATTTGCCTATTACATATGCACACAATGATTCACAGGAAAGAATCTGAGGGATTATCATCAGTCACACAATGCTTCAGTTTGTTATTACTAATACAGTGATGATGGTAATGCAAGAATGAATGAGAACTAGACCATGTGATTCCTAACTTGGGTGTCAAGTGCCCCAAAGGATGTTACGATATTATTCTGTGATGAAAAATAAACAACAAACAAACATAATTCTGTGATACAAAACTTTTATTTTATTCAAATTCTCATACAATATTAGTTTTTTTTTTTTTTTATCATGAAATAATTTAGGTTTTTACCAAAGGGTTCATATGAAACAAAAGTAGAATAAAGTCATGTATAGATATACAAAACATAGGAGCATCAATATCCAGTAAAATATGCCACAGATTGGATGGAAACCACATGACATCCATGATGTTTTGGCCAAACAGTGGCTACAGAGTCCAAACTCTTTCTTTAAGAAAAAATGCTTGAAATGATAAATGGTTTATTAAGATGTTTGCTTAATTGCTCTCTTTAGTGATTATCAATTGTTTGACTATTTATTGTAGCTAGACTAGACATTGCTTTGCTTTGGCCAGGACTGTGCATCCAGCCATACAATATATGATATATGTTGGTGCATATTCCTTAAGTTTTTGTTTTTGTTGTTGTTTTTTTTTTCTTCAATAGCTGCTGTCATCCTCCTTTGGATGATTCAATAGAGTCTTACATCAGCTGCACAGCTAAATCACAAGATGGCAGCATTACACCAGATATTATATCACTGTTGCTGGAGGGAGCAGTCTGCACATTGGTTACTTATGTACACAAAAACACAATAGCCACTTCATGCTGTGCTGCATAACGCTGCCTGCATGTGTCGTCATATATCAAGGAGAATGATGATGAGTGAGGCGGTGACGAGTCACTGCCCATCTGTTGGAGCAATTACCACAGTGTGGACAGTCTTAACAATGAAGGTTGTAATGTTAATGCAGGTGTGGCAACAGTACAAAGTATTAGTAAACTTGGACTCAGAACTTGGTGGGCAAAGCTTCCTTTAACTTTGCAGGAATCCCTTGGAATAGATTAAGTCTTTAAAGAAAGAGCTTGAACTATATCTAATCTAATCTAGTCTAATCTAGTCTAATCTAATCTAATCCAATCTAATCTAATCTAATCTAATCTAAACTAATATGGCTTATCTGGCATGCATGACCATCTTAAAATTTACATTTGATTATTAGCATAACAGCTTGATCCAGTCTAAAGGAGATTTCATTTGTAGTAGATGCAATTTATCAAAGGAAATTTAGACACTAACACGTACTAACACTGAACACATTTGATCCTTTCACAGTCACAAGAAAACACATTATTATTTTAACAGAAGAAACTCACTGTAATCTAGAAAACAAGTAGTCAGGTCGAAGGTCAATGTCCCACTCTTCACACTGTGTCACTGACCTGTGAAATAACCACCATTTGGTATTAGCTGTCCCTGACAAGACACAAACACATACAGGGTAAACACCAATGTCCAACGCAGACATCTTCAGATAATGTACAACTATGTGCAACATGGAGGAGAGCGTGCTATTGTTCTAATTTTAGTTGCTCTTGCCTATAAACTTCTGTGTATGACAGATGTAATTAAAGTCTCATGGGAAAGATATGCGTTGTTATTGATGTCATCTGTGCACCACACCTCTCTTAACACCTAGATGTCAAACTTTCCTGTCTCCTAACTGCTGTCTGGCTGCTGTTTGATAGCATTTATCATATTATGCAATTTTCAATAGACCACCCCATAGGAGCATTACAGTAATTCAAAGATAACAAACTTTATAATTTATTTATTCAAAATGTGTATTATGTATTTAACATGTATGATGTACCAATGTGCTGTTGAACCCACAACATCAACAGTCAAAATCATATTGAATGCTGTTAATGCACAAGCTGTTTTAAGTCCAAAGAGGGTGACATGAACTGCAAATGTGATTTTAATAATGAATTTCAATGTATTTACATATTTAAAACCCCAGTGACCTCTGTTGTTGTCATTCTTTGTTTATCCTGTCCCAGGTGACAGGCACCAGTATCAACACCAGTGCATACCAGTCTGAGCTCCACTCTGAGGCACAGCTCAGTGTGCTACACTATGAAGACGCTGCATGCTCCATAACCTCACACCCAGGTGTGCCTTCCTCCCCTGCCCCATGTCAAACTTGGCACATGGTGAACAAAACAAGACGTTCTTCTGTCACAAACAGTTGGAGAGCAGAGCGCATCCTTGTACACAGCTCAGCCCACCATGCCTCTCCTCCTCTACCCATGTCATACTGTGTCATTTCTGTAACAGTGCTCTCACACTCTGCGATCTGCTCGACACATCTTATGGTGAGACGGTTCCTCTGAAGGCATGTCCAGGTACTGTGACTTTTTTTTTTAGTTTTTTTTTTTCCATAATATGTAGTCAGTTTTGTGTTGATAAGTTGATAAACTGTTGATTTATTTGTGAAGATCTACAGTAAAAAAAGTTGATAGATATCAAGATCTGTAGTTTGTGATTTATATTTGGCAAAGCAAAGAGGGTCTAATTGCATTTCTGCTCTTTATAGCAAAGCTTTCGAATGAATGATGCTAAAAAAAAGGATTAATTTTAGATAAGGATAACACTAAAACAACTGCTGAAACTACAGCAGCCACTCAGATAACTGGAGACAAAATTAGACTGTCAGTGCGTAATTTATCGTGAACATCTTAAATCATCTTTGTTGTTTCAATATATTTTTCTGACAGGTTTAACTGCCTGTGGAACATAAAAGCTAATATGGGGTTTAATGGGCTCTGTTTGTTTTTGTTTGATGCTGTTTCAGGCAGGTGAGAGGATGGTTTCTGTCACGGGGAAGAACAGAAGCTTTGTGCTGCTCCTCCTTTCACTCACACAATCGATCCTTCCCTCTGTGCCACTCTTCTTCTTTTTCACCGTAATAACAGCTTCTGTCCGGCCTGCTCTGATGTTAGCCACCTTGAGAGCACCAAAAACCATGGTTCCTCCTGTTGGCGACACAAACAAATCAGTCGTCATCCTACCAGCTGCCATTTCAACTGCTTTTACCGGTCCTGAAATCAAAATACCATCCAGACACACCTTCAGAAACTTTTCTAACGCAGCCATTTCCCCATCTTCTTTGTCAAGAAAGTCACTCTTTGAACAAACATCCCGCAGACATGTCCTCATGACCTCACCCACAGCTTCTACAAAAGCTGTTTCCCCTCAGTTTGGAAAGAAGGCCTCGCTGGGTGCTTGTTCAGTCCATTGTCACCCTGTAGCTCGCTGTCTTCTTCGACCTCTCAAAGAAATGTCACAGTTGCCGGCTCACCGCTGTAAACATGCGACTCTGACCCTCAAAACTAAAGCACCTCCTTCACACAAAAACCCTCAGTCTCCTCTGTCCAAAATGTCTCTGCATCCCAAGTTTCCCAAAAAAGTTCATCCCCAGACTCCTAAGCCTCCAAAAGGTTTACCACCTTCTAACTCTCCAAACAAGCAATTCCCTCTTGTCTCAACGCTATCGTCTTTGATTTCTAAAACATTGCCACCTCCTCTTGCCAAAGTTTCACCTATTCCCCTCCAGAAGACCTTACCACGTCCATCAAAAGAAACAAGCTTCCGCACACCACCTCGGGCTGGATCTCTTCCTCACACCGCTGGCCCGCTGTTTGAACACCAGCCCTTCATTGTTAGCTGGAACATCCCTGATCTGGTGTGTAACAGATGCAACATCGCACTGGACACCTCGCCCTTTAAAGGAGTAGCCACGCCTGCTAAGGTGAGGGTGATACATCACCTCCTCAACCTCTGGTTTGTCCAGGTCAAGCTGCTCTTCTTCCTGAAATCATCTTGTTATTTTTTATCCATGTAAATTTGATACAGTTACCTGTTTGTGTCGTAGGTTCCAGGCCAGTTCCTGTCTCTCTTCTACACGGACCGACTGGGTCTTTACCCACATGTAGACCTCGCTAGTAGAAAACAGTTCTACGGCGGCATTCCTCAGAGGGGGAACCTGAAAGCCAGCATGAACAAGGCCAGAGCAGATATTAACTACTACATCCCATCCAAGTGAGCCAATCTACAAGTTAAAAATTCATTCTTTGGCACATCTGACCCTGATTTTTTTCCCTCACCATCTGATCCTCCTGTTTTTGTTCCAGGACAAGCCGAGGCTTGGCTGTGATCGACTGGGAGGAATGGCGCCCTCTATGGGACAGAAACTGGGGCACTAAGAGAGTCTACCAGACTTTATCCGTGGCACATGTTATGCAGACAAACCGCTCTCTCACAATGCAGCAGGCCACGGAAAAAGCCAAACAACAGTTCCAGGTCAGGACTGACTGTGAAGAGTGGTGGGACTGAGTGTGTAGTTATGGACAGATAATTAATGAAATATTGATGAATAGATTTTTCCTCTCTAGCTGGCAGCCAGAAGCTTGATGTCAGCGATGTTGGCAATGGGCAGAGCCATGAGACCCAACTATCTCTGGGGCTTCTACCTGTTTCCTAACTGCTATAACTATGGCTGGTTGGAGCCAGACTACACAGGCTGCTGCTCCAAAGAGGTGAGGAGGCAGAATGATGAGCTGCTGTGGCTCTGGGAATCCAGCACTGCCCTCTACCCCTCTGTGTATCTACAGGTTGGTTTTTAAAACAAAGCCACCCAAAGTTTTAGTTAAATATTTGAAAATTTACACTAAGGATTTTTCCCTGTGTTGTTTTTGTTGTGTTTCAGGCCTCTTTGGCAGACAATCCCAGAGCCACCCTGATGGTGAGAAACCGTGTCCAGGAAGCCTTGAGAGTGTCCACGCTGCCAAAACGGAGTGGCACTGCGCCCGTGTTTGTTTACATGAGACCTGTTTTTGTTGATCAGAACAGACGCTTCCTCAGCCAGGTAAATAAATCCCAGTTTCCATGCTGATTTGTTTAATACAAGGCTCATTCACAGATGACATTGATACAGATTATATAAGATTATAAGGTACACTGAATGAGTTTTGGAGCCAGTGATGCCAAAATACGTCATTTGGAGGCATTTATTAATAGCAACCACACACTAATCTCTCTAGATAAATAAATAATTATATCCACCATCCAAACAGATTGCATCTTTTGAAACAGCTCATTAGGGAGCAACCACACACTTGACAAGATTAGATACATCTTAGGTTACTTCTTCATCTCTGCAGTGAGGTGTTTCCAGCCTTAGGTCCAGTTTTTAAAAGGAGTTTGGTTTCTTTGGTGTAACAACACCCTGCCCAGGTGGTAACCCTCACCTGAACGTGTAATCCTTATCCTCTCTTCTCACCTTTGTGTGATGTGTTTTTCATTCCTAAATGTGTATAAAACTGAACTGTGGGAAAGGCTGTGCAGCATGTGTGCAGACAAGACTGGTGTTTGTCTCATTTGTGAATGCCTGTGGCTCTTTTCTTATCCTTTGTTTTTGCTTTTCCTGTATGTGTTAGCGGGACATTAGTGTTTGACCTGTTTAACCATTTGTGTCCAGGGGGACTTGGTCAGCACTATTGGGGAGAGTGCAGCAGTGGGGGCATCCGGTGCTGTGTTGTGGGGAGCCAGTGCTGACTATGATGACCAGGTAACATCACACCGCAGACCTCCACGGCGCCGCTGAAAGACACAGCAGTGTACTGATGGCAGGTAGTCAGAGAGAGAGACAAAGGGCTCAACGAGATGACACAGGAGTCTGCTCATCTGACAATAGCTACTGATTGACTGTGGTGGTTGCAACTGTGGTGATATCAGTTAATCCACAATAAGCTTGATGATGGTGACTTTCACCAACATGGTGTCAGTCTTCTCATTTAACCATGGACTACTCTTTTATCATACTCCCACTCTCCTTCCTTTCCTCCTCAGGCCTCATGTGAATCGCTCTCTTCATACCTCTCCTCCACCCTCAACCCTTACGTCACCAATGTCACAGCAGCCGCTCAGCTCTGCAGCGACTTCCTGTGCCAGGGGAACGGACGCTGTATCCGCAAAAACTACAACTCCAATCACTACCTCCACCTAAACCCAGAGAATTTCAGAATTGTGTACATTCAGAACCGCTACCTTGTTCTTGGGAAACCCACCTTTGCAGACCTGAAGACTTTGAGCAGGAGATTTACCTGTCAGTGCTACAAAGGACTGAGCTGCACTCCAAGGACATACAGTGAGCTTGCCAAGGCCTTGATATTTAGTGTGAAACAAGGGCTGCACAAAAAAGCCCATACTCTGAATAAAGCTGTGCTGGATGATAAACAACAAGCTAGTGTTGAAAAGTATAATGTTAAAAATAATTTGAAAGTTTAGGTTATCACAGCTTGCAGGAAACACAACCATTCTGACCATTCATATATGGATACACAGTCCATTTGCAATCTAGGGCTGGAGACAGAAATCTAAATGATAAAAGAGTGTCTTTGCATGTTTGACCCATCGCTTGATTTGCATGGCCAGTGATTAAAATGAAAATACAGCAGGCTTGGCTCAGCTAGAGCGCAAAAGCAGATTGTCATGCTCACAATGCAGTCTAACTGAACATGGGGCGTCTTCTTAATATTCTTAATACCTGTATTTTACCTACAGTATCGCCTCCCATTACTCAAAAGAATTTGTCAGGTAGATTTAAAAGGACTCAGGAAGCATCATTTATCTTTATAAAGCTGCCATATTGTGACCAGTGACGGACGGTATTGTGTTGTGTAGCCTATAGTCTTGTCAAAGAACAGAGATACCATCAGGGGTTTGCTACCAATTGAGTTTCCCTTTATCTCAGATCAAACCTGGAGGAAACACTAACATAGACTTATCAGACACTATTCACAGTAGACATTTGTATGTGATTTGACTGTATATGTAAATAAATGCAATGTGTGTGTGTTATCTTGCTTTGTACAGAGTAATAGGCTGGGAGTGTTCAGAATTCATAATTTGGGATGTGATTCATCAATTAAACTAAACAAGTAAAGCACATTAACTCAAATGTGCTTTATTTGCTTAATTTACTTAAGTTTTAATGACTGGGTTTGTTCTATTTTAAATGGTGGTGTATTGTTAGCATATAAATAGATGAATAAAAGATACTCACTCAACAGCGATGGTAGCTACACTCCGCTAGCTCTTCTCGGCGCAGCGTGAGTCCTTTTCACAAGCAGACTTGAACGCAACTTAGCAGAAAAAGCACAGGTGTTCAACAACCTCGTTTAATTAGCCCTCTTTTAATTAAGCATCCCAGAATAACGTCGATGTGACACATTTACTGCTGCATATTTCCTTACATTTTTAACGCCTGTCTTCAACCTGAGCAGAGGTCCAGTCACGAAAAGTGAAAACACCCGTGTGTCTTCGGCCACCGGAGGGAGGAACCCGACAATAAGCGATAGTTTTACCAGACTGTGCAGTGTGCGGTGTTTTAACTAGCTGAACGTGTTAGCTTAGGCAGTTAGCTACAGCACGTAGCTGCAGATGTGGACCAGAGTGAACGTCCATGGAGAGTGTGCTTCTGTCCACCTGATAAAGGTAAGAGTGACATTTATCTCCACCAGCAAACCATGAGAAATAACCGGTTCTGTGCATTAGCATAATAGGAATAGCATAATAAGAGAGCTGTTGTCTCCAGTGTTTTTGTTGCTGTGGGAACTTTTAAAGCCCCATGCTTAAAACTGCTGTATGTTGCTGGTGGAAATGGGCAAATAAGAGCATGAATTATACATAAATGTTAAGTACTTTGAAACACACACACACACAGGGTAGCCTTTTTCTCCATTACACTTAACATAGAAGTACTTAGATTTCTAGGAAGCAGAGCTTTTAGTCAGAAAAAGTGATTTTCTTTTCTTTTGAAAAATGTGATGGACCACATACTGTGGAGAAAAAACCATCAGTCAACTCCTGCATGTCAGTCATGCTGTGCTGCTGCACTTTTTTTTGAACTGATCAAGTTGAACTTGAAAGTGTTAGGTTCAGGAAAGGCAAAGGTTTTTTGACCAGAGCGCACTAGACTTATTAAGCTGATGTTTGAAGTGCTAGAAATAAAGGAAGATTCCTTTCATTTTAAACGATTGCTGTGTTTATCACAATCAAACTTCATCTGTGCCTACAAAACATGGACAACAGCTGTCCAACTTCAGAAAACAATGCAATACAATTGGGCTGACATATAAAACAGTGCTTTTGAATACAAAGAATTTCTACTGTTTTACAAGCAAAATTTGTCTGTGCAATATTTACTTGTATTGAAGTAATGATTTAACAGGAATATCTATACTTTGACTTAGTAATGCCTTCTTGTTTCTTCAACAGGAAGTTGCATCTCACTTCTTGTTTCCATACATGTGAAACCATGTTTTCATGTTTGTATTCAGCTGTCTTCATAGAGGAGTTGTGTGATATTCCCACTGTGGTGTTGTTAGCAGATACTGTTGCTCATTAGTGTATTCACTCAGGGTCCTCTGGGTGGTGAGCACAAGATGTTTCTGAATATGTGTGTTGGCTTGCGTCATAATGATCTCCCTCGATGTATTATGAAAAGTCTAAAGTCTGACACGTTGATGGTTTTCAACCTTGGCATAATCATTTATTGGTTGCTCATTGATAAATCTTAAGTCTTACTGAGTTATTACCATGTGGTTGTCAGTATTTGTTTTGACAACATTCGTGCAGACCAGATGGCTGCTATGATGCATATTTGTCGAAACTATGCAACCAACCAACCGACCCACGAACATGCGCACACAAACACACGTTGCCCTGACAATGCTCCACATACAGAGTGTGAAAAAAACTACCACTAGAAAACTATGGTGTGTCTTCAAGTTCAGGACACAAACAGACATGTTTGTTTAACTTTATTGCTTCCTCCCTGTTGGTTTAATTTATCACAACAACGTCTCAACAAGGAAGCTCTAACGACACAAATAGCCTTGTGTGTACCAGGAAGTGGAATGTATTTGCTCTTGTACAGAAACTTACCTACAGGCATAAAAACCCACGCTACCTGTCATGATCTGTTGCTTATGTCCCTGTTCTTTCTTTTGGAGTTGAACTTGTTTCATGCCTGTGATAAGATGCAAGTCTATAGATAAACAAAAAAAAAAAAAAAAACACAGGAAACCACTGTCACTGCTGTTGACAACGCAATGTCAGTGGTATGAGTCAGTCAGAAAATAGGTTGCAGGCCTCTTTTAGTTGGTAGCTTATGATGGTGAATGTTTTAACAGAACTGGAACAACCATGGCATCAAATAAAAAGCCAAATAGTTTTTCCCTCTCGCACAAACCCTCTCTAAAGACATGCCTGCTCTTTTTCTTAACAATTTTCCTTTACGACTGGAGTGGTCAAATAAAAAGGAGATCATAGCTTAAATATGGACCCTGTGCATCTAGTAATAAGTTACAGTTCAAATGAAGAAAAAAAAAAAACGGGCACCAGTCATGTCACAGGAAAACTGAAGATTTAATTAAAATGTTCAGTTGTACAATACATGCCATTGCAAGTCAGTCAAGATTTTTTACTTTTATTCCATTTTATTTCAATCATTTAACAGCTTTTCCATAAACAGTTTGGTCTCTTTTTTAAAATCAGTGAGAATACACAAGACAAAGTAAAATATGATTAAATTACAGTTATTCATCCATGGAAAATCTTAGGCATAGAAAGTTCAAAGTCACTCATTCATGAGGCTGTGATAGAGACAATGAAAATGTTAAAGAACTTCGATATAGCTGCCAAGTACCACAACAAAAGTCACCACATGATTTTAAATATGTTCTTACACCCTAAGACATAATAATTGTGCCAAACGTCCTCCTAAATATGCATAGACAAAATTCGGTTGGATTGCTTGATAGAAATCATTAACAAATTGAGAAAAAAAGTGTATTTTAATAATCCAAAGTGAAAGATTCTAGTAAATTTCAATGATATACTCAAATCTGGTAGAACTGCATTCAAGTTCATTCAAGCCCAAGAGTTTAGAGTTACATTGTTGTTTCCTAATTAACAGACGTGGTTAAAGGGCAACTTCATAAATGTCAGGATTGATTCCAGCACGAAGCTAAAATACCACTGTGAGAGTACAGTACAGCTGCTGGTAAATTCATCAGCTCAGTAGGACTTTAAAGTCAGAAATCAACTCCAAACGATGGTTACTCTTCATACAGTGTGACTTGTATAGAGTTGACAGGTTTCCTAAGATATACCACCATTTGTTTTGTCACAGTGCAAGGTACTTAGGTTGGTTTGCTCAGAAACCATAAGACCAATATAAAGCCAAACCGCTGGAGTTTAAAAAATATTTTACTAAAAAACTGTTCCCTCTGAACTGATGGTCAGTCTGTACAATATTCACTTCACAGTTTGATCAATAAAGTTAAATGAAATGGTTGCTTAAAGGCTTTTTACATGAAATGTCCATCTGTTTGGGATAAACTTGCTCAGTAAAAGTGCTTTAGAGACAGTTTGACTCTACTAAGCCTGGGAGTCTTGAGGAAGTTTAAATAACATTGCAGTCTGTAAATTTAATCAACTCTCTTCCTCTTTTCCTAAATTGTACTGACATTGTTTATCTAATGCTCTTTTCACTGGAGATAAGAAAGGCTGTGGATGGAGTCTAATTACTGATAGTGTGTAAAGGATTCAGCCTTGCTGACAGAGAGCCTGTTGATGGTTGATATCATGTTTATCAGGAGAGCTGTGCTCCAAAAGTGTTCAGATGGGCTTCAGATGTCTCATGCAGTACATTGATAGCAGAACTGTAGTCCCAACCCACAACTGTAGCTCTATCAGATGAAAAGAGACATGTGGAAACTTGTTTCTTTTAGTACAGCTGACTCTGTTTGTAGAGGAAGGCACTCCAGCAAAGTAACTTTTGGTTCATGAAAGATTCACAGTAAAATCTCACTTGGCTCCTTGTACCCATTCAGCTACAGCTTTTCTCTTGCTACATTTATTACTGGGTTTATCTCTACTCTAGTAGTTGTCATGCATTTTTTGGGGATCATATTAACAAGCTGGGTGACAATTGGGACTATGTTACACAATGTGACATTAACAATTAAAAAAGATAAGATGAGAAACATTTAAAAACTATTTGCGTGAAAGAATATGGAGCAAGACAGATAGCATCCTCTTAACTTAGATTCTCCTCGTTTTCAAAATACTGACATTTTCATTTTAGGTGGAAATACATGAGTACATATGGAGGAAAACCTAAATTATAAACCCAAAACAAAAGCTTCCAGTAGTATTTCATATATGTGAATATATATATATATATATCTACCTTTTTGTGTGTTCAGCATGCAGATAGGATATGAGCTACAGTCAAGCATGCCAGTGCAGTGAGTAAGGGACATAATCAGCCAAACTGAAACTGGACCTGCCATAATGGATGTAGTGAATAAGATGGTAAATCTGTCACTGCAGTTACTGTATTAAAACAAGACCAGGTCAAAACCTAGCATGAGGCTGGACCACCTGTGGTCAAATCCTGATTTTTATAACTGTGACATCATCTGACAAAATCACCAAACAGGTAAAAACTCATCTGTGATTTCTGCTGCATGTATTTAAAGTCTTTTCTGTACGTTATTTTTTCAGCCAGCCACTCTCTCCCTGCTCGGTGTGTCTTTTATTTAGTTATTCCTTTACCTCCTTTAGCAATAATGAAAGTAGTTTATTTGCCATAATGGAGGTGAGGCTTAGTGTGTTGGAAGTACACCTCTGCTTCCCTGCAGTTCCCAAACAGCCGAGGAAAGCCAGAGTGGCTTCACACTCCCCTGAGCAGTAGTACAAGTATCATCACTCAGTCAGTCAGGGACTTTTGTGATTATTGGGTTGGCCCCTCTCTTGTGGTCTGGCCATGAATGCAATATTTATGTGTCCAAAGTGATCAAGATCTGTATTACAACTGCATCTTACATCAGATAGATAAAAATGGCAGTAGTATACTGAATTGGAAAAGGTCAGGCAAACAAACCAGGTCAAACCAGTTTTATCTTCCTTTATGGACCCAGATTTATCAGGCATTGCAAATGTCCAAATTCCAGACTGATCTCAACTATTAACTGCACAAAACCTCAGCTCTGTAAGTATTATCTAAGATACTGGGCGACTTGACTGCCCAGCCTGGTCCCTCATTATACCCTCTGACCTCTTAAACCTTTTCAAAGTGAATCCAGTGACAAACATGAACTTTCCCTTTTATCAGTTTGCGTAACAAATACTGCCTAAGGCCTGTACGCCTTATTTACTTTCTTAGTAATGCCTTCTTGTTTCTTCAACAGTCACGTGGGCCAGACTTAGACTAAAACCTCAAAAATAAAACTTATAGTTTTTTCTTTGACTCCAGCTGTCCATTGACCTCTCCGTTTCCCCCACTTACATCTACGTCTTTGGTGCACTTGATCCTCAGCAGGACATTGGACAGCACGTCCTGATACAGACTGAGACAGACCCAGCCAGGCAGGTAGAGGAGCGTGATGAGTCCCATGAAGTTGTGAGGATAGTGGGAGTAGTCCCACGAGCAGGCATCGAACTGCCTCAGGACCAGACCCCAGGAGAACTCCCAGGTGTAGATGAAGCAGATGTAGAGGGGGAGCCGCTGCCATGTCCCCCAGCCTTTACTGAAGTGCAGGTGAAGGTAGAGCTTCTCTACCACGAAGCTGCAGCTCCCATACATCAGGAAGGACCACAGAGACGTGTGACCGCTGAGGGACCGGTCCGACTTCTCAACCAGATTGAACACAGACGTGAAGAGCACCTCGTCCAGAAAACCGTGCATACCGAAAAACATGAACCGCACAAAGCCGGGGAGACCCCGAGGACGTGCACGGTCCTCACCGCTGTCCTCCGCGCCGGGTTTGCCCAGCAGGTCGGTGGGACGGCATGGGTGATACTGCAGCCTTGAGAGCCCTCTGTGAAACACCTGGGCAAAGTACAGAGCCAGGATGTAATGCACAGCCAGCTGCGTCCCTGATACTACCCTCACCTGCTCTGTTAAAGTGTTGATGTTCCCGATCAGGATCTGCAGCCCGATGTAGACAGACGGGTAGAAAACAAGATGAAAGACCACAGGCCGACCTCGGAAACACCTCTTCTGTGAGTAGATCTTCTCAAGCGCAAAGTGGGTCAGTGAATGCATGATGCAAAGATAGGGAGAGGAAAAGCCCACCAGCTTAGGGTCCCAATAATTGAAAACCCCCTGTAACGATGACAACAGGACATCCAGAGTCACGCCATGCATCCCGTAGAAGTAAAGCCGCATCCATCGTGGCAGCTCCCGCAGCGAGTCCGCCGCGTCCCCGATCTCTCCAGACGGTTCCTCCTGGTGGGGTGTTTGCGCGGCTTTTAGGCCAGCGGCATGATCCCCCGATCGGCTGCGAGCACCGTCTCGCAACCGACTGGCCATGATCAGTCACTCTGTCTGGAGAGAGATTAAGCGGTCCTCTTCCTGCACATTGTTTTCTCTTATGTTCCGCTACGACCGCGCAGTGGAGAGAGCTGCGGCTGCAAGCATCTCCAGCAACTGTACAGAGTGAGTGCTGCTTTCACGTGCACCTTGGAAAAATCTGTTTTTGTGAACACCGCTTCCTTTTAAGGATGCCCCGTTCAGTTTCTCATCTAATCAAACAGAACTTCAGTTGACATATAGTACTGAGACACATTGAGGTTTAAGGCTAATGCATTTCACTTCACATTTGCAAACCTGGTTTTAGTGTAGGCCTACATTGTTTACCCCCAGGCTCACCTGTCAGTCGCCTTTGTGATAAGCTATAGCCTATTGTCGAATTTGGATGGCCTGTTACCTTCACAAACAGTCTATCTGCAGAAAGGTCAAACCTGTCACACTCTTGTGGATATGTGCATGTGTGTCATTGCATTGGCGCAAACAAACAAGGACGCATTCACAAAAGCATGATCCATAGTGATATAGGCAAAAACTCATTTGGGCATAACAGACTATAGCTATCTTTGCAATAGTTGTTTGATTTTCCAAGTCAATGTCTAACATCAGCCTGACAAATTCATGTTAATCAAACCACACTGATAGTAGTCAGTATGAGGTGTTCACTGTATTTGTACTGTATTTGCAGTAAATGAAGCAAAGAGTTCATCTGTGTGTGTTAAGAGCTTTAGTGCTATCTGCAATGCACAATCCACTGACACTGAGATTGAAGAGAAACGGTCATCATCTGCATCTTTGTGTCTCTAAATTTCCAGGTGCACCTGAAGGTAGCATAATTGAGAAACTGATGGAGGCGGTGTGGCTGCACTGCTGTGGTGGAGACGGGACGTTTCAGCTCTGATGCGGTTATTAAACTGAGCTCACGTCCCCCTGCCACGTCCTGACGGCGCTAAATCATGAGTCATTAATGATAATCACTGCAAATCATCCCGCTATTATTACAGCTCCGTATCCTCACTAAACTCATTTGTTAAACCATCAAATTTCATCAGTAGTAGCCTTAATACTAATCATCACTCATTATGGCTTTATCAAATACAGACAAATGAGTGATCATAATGCTGGCCTGTCTTACTACTCTGGGCTGCTTCCTCCTGTGGTTTCCTGGTTAACACTTTGCGGTTGTGTTCCTCTAACATGAGATGTAGCCTAACGTGATACAATGTAATTTATGTAAAACATGCCTCACCATGGTTTCAGTTAGTCTATTATTCAGCAGCCACTCAGTTATAGTTGTAAAAAAAATGATGTGATGGGCGAAGAACACAAAATGAAGTTCTCTGAAGATTAATAACGTGGAATAGAATCAAAAAGAACAGAAGAGGGATGTTTTAAATTCACTGTGTTGAATTATATTTGCTAGAATGACGGGGGATTAGGGTAAGGTTGTGCTAGGGTTGTCAATGCTGATATGGCCTGGTAAGAACTTTGCATATATGTAAAGGTGCAACTCCTGACGCAGCGATGTAGGGCAGTGCTTGTTTAAGATTGGTGCATGATCACTAAACTTGTAATTGCTCTTAATGAAACAGGCATTAGTCTTTTACCTCTCCACAGCCTCCAACCCTATACATTGCACATTGCACAGGTGAGATAACATATTTATCATTGTGGCTCTAGCACTTTATTTTTAGGATAGTTTTAATGACTGGAGCTGCCTTGTCTCGTTCATGTGGCAATGACAAATGAAGTACTTTGAACTTTGCATATAGTGTAGCACGATTGAGAAGACATGCAGTACACCGAGATGCCCACATGGTGGCACTGCTCAATTGTGTGACCAGAATAGGGAGTGATACTGTAGCTACTGTAAGGCTCATTTTCCCCAAAGGGAACTGAGTGCATTTCCATCACAGGCTATGAAGCGAGCCAAGATGGTGTGTGTGTGTGTGTGTGTGTGTGTGTGTGTGTGTGTGTGTGTGTGTGTGTGTGTGTGTGTGAGACATGGTGCAGTCTGGTGTCACCCATCTCCTCTTTTTCTCGTTAAGTGCTCACTGAAGGAAGGGTCCGTCTCAGTGTGGTGTGTGGTTAGTGGTTTGAAAATGATGTAAGTGTTTTTTGGTCATTTGAGCACGGCTGTGTTCTGCTTCTCTTTGAACAGTCATACAGTTTCACAGTGTGTTTATTTGACAGTATTTGTTTGCTCTATGTGAGTAATACGAGTGTCACCGTGTCTCTTCTGGCTGCAGTCCTGTGCTCCCATTTCGTGTGTGTGTGTGTGTGTGTGTGTGTGTGTGTGTGTTTGTCTCCACACTCGGAGGAAATGGAGATATCAGTGGTCTTTCTGGGCCACTGAGATAACACTGTGTCTCTGCATGGTTTAAACCCATCAGAATCACTTTGGCAGAGATTGAACTCCTGTCTGAACCTACTCTGTACTGATCCAGAACCTGCACAGCCGAAATGAGAAAGCATTTTCAAACAGTTTGGGTCAAACACAATATTATTATGCATGTTTTTTTATGTGTGTGTGTGTATATATATATATAGCTGTAGCTGCTGTAGCACATCCTCTCTCAACTCAATCTCCATTAAGTGCAATGCTACAGGTAATTGCAGCCATTATTCTTGGTGTGTAGCATGTTGACAGTGGCCTTTGAACATCAATAATTCATTACCCTATTTATTGTGAGACATAATGCAATTAGTGTGAATAAATGAGATTATCACTGATATCAACAGAACATGTAGAACATCTAAACCTTCCATAGAATCGAATTATAGGTTCTATTATCAGGAAAAAAAACAAAACAAAAAAACAACAACTAGAATGTCTGGGCAGAAGAGGCGGTTAGCAAAGTGTACATACAGTGTACATATATATATATATATATATATATATATATATATATATATATATATATATATATATATATATATATATATATATATATATATACTTGTGCTTTAAATTCAGCATCAGTCATAATTTTAGACAAAGCAGTGCTGAATGAGGGGGAAGAGTGAGTCTAATGTGTCTCGGGCGTTTTCTGTTTACTGTTATTCTGAGCATTTCTGTACTTTACCATTCAATCGTTACAGCACAGAATTTTAGGCTAAGCTGATTTTTGTCAAATTTTTTGCACAGACACTCAGGTGTATTAGACTATTTTACCGCAAGCTGCTAGAATGACTTTTTTATTGCATGACATGCCAGCAAAGATTTAATAAATGATTTCAGGGTGTTTTAATATTATACTGAAGCTTCACTTTGCACCCAGTCTGAGTCAGACACAGGGAAAGAAGAACCTCATATTGGATTCCTTTGAATTACAATGTGCTATCAGTGATATTTTTTTGATTAATTTATGAGGACACAGAACCATTATCTTATGAAAAGTCACAGCATACTCAGAAAAACAGGTAGATAATAGATAGTAAGTTTGTAATACAGATAAAACCATGTTTGTGCAGAGCTGTAAATGATCTCGTGATGTTTGCAGCTCCTGGTTCAAACTAATCCCGTCCTCCATATCTTACTGCTTCTCTTTTTTTATTCAGATGACGGCTAGTTTTGATGATGCTCAAGGGCTTTATTTTAAATGCAGGCTGCAAAAAGGGGAATGTTCAATAAGCTGTTTCACTGAATAGAAGTCAGGCAATGATGCACGTTCATTTCCCCTGTGAGCTGACAAAAAATCTGCCTTTGTAATGATAAACTATTGTCTTTTGTGCATCAGTGTCATCAAAACAAATTTCTGTAGCTGTAAAAGATGTGGTTTCTGAGATGATACTGATTTTTTATAGGACTGTCCTACAGGGAACCCCTCTTATTGTCAGTGAGTTTGAGTCATGATGAAACAGCATATACCTGCAGGTTTATGCTCCACAGATGGTTGGGCTGTTCTCTTTGTCTCCCTTGGTATGTTTTGTGCATTTCAATGTGCTTTGGATCCTTGTCAGCCAAGTATTAGGGAGTGAAAATGGTGCAGAGAGTGTAAAACACTATAATTTAAGACATCAGTCCAATCGGACCATACAATTATATCATCTCATTTTTGCTCAATAGGAAAATTTAAATTGCTTTTTCACATTTCCACTTTTTTTCTGCAAAAAGCCTGATTATGTCATTTCAAAAAACAAACATTTTAAACACTAGATGGCAGCAGTGTGGCACAGTCTCCCATGGGTTGGGTGGGCCCTCCTGACTCTGTTGTTTTCATTCATAGAAACACAATAATACTGTGTTTTTTGCATGCACTGAGTTGTAATGTATATAGTGGCTATATGTGCATCAATGATGGTTACTGTGGCAAATGCAAGAGACAGACAGTCAGTGTGTGGCCTGAATTGCCCCGACAGATTATTGTGTGTGCGACTTTAGACTCCTTTATACCCATTATGGTGTATGACTGTGTGCTGATTGCCATATTAACAATGGATGATTCAAGCCTATTCTACTGCTGGTGTCATTGTACAACATGGCATTCGGAGAAGAGTGCCTTTTTAAGCCCAGTGCTGCTGAATGCATTCATTTACTGCCTGAAAGGTTGTAGACCACACTCTCGAGATCAGAAAGGCTCATGCAAATGTACAAAACAGATATGTCACATCAGAGCTGTGATGGACTCCTGTCCATTGCATACAAAAACATTTTCTCATCAGATTATGTCCTGTTAGGCTCATTACAGGTTATGAGTGGCTGTAAGATGAAGCTATGTGATGTTTGATTGATGTGACGCTTGACCGAGTCCCACAGGAAATGAATGTGAATCTGCAGTCACGCACTTAAAATGAGAACCTCTGAAAATGTAATTTCAGAACCCATTTCCTCCAATTTGAGCCATTATTGAATGGACGGCTGGCCCCATGCTCGTGCATTGTCTCGTATGGTCAGATTGGGTAAAGTGTAATGTGTTTGTGTGTTTGTGTGCGTGCTTATGCTATGCTATTGTTTTGTGTATTTTTCCTCGAGTTGTAGCTTGTTCTCATTTTATACATTTTCAACCTGGGGATATTATATTTCCAGTGGTTCTCTGTGCTTGTTGCTTCAGTGTGTGTGTGTGTGTGTGTGTGTGTGTATCTGTGATTCCTCCCGAGATAGGAAGAGGAGGTTAGAGGATAAGTTCAACCTAAATGATGGGAGGTTTGCACTGTTCCTGGGAATAGATCAGGCTCTTGTTTGCTGTTCCCTCCTCATTAGGAATTCTGTACAACCCTGAGACCGTCCAGGGATTCACCCAGGCACATGGCAACACAACACCCTGACTCACCCTGTCTCACCTAGCCTTACCCCTCTCTGCTCTCCTCCTCTCCCCTCTAAATGCGCTCTTCTCTCTTTTCCACTACAATTTTATGAACCACATCTTCTTCAAGTCTGAGGCAATATTTTAAAAATATATTCATTTAATACTTAGATAATGTTATAGTCTCTTCTCTTCTCTTCTCTTCTCTTCTCTTCTCTTCTCTTCTCTTCTCTTCTCTTCTCAAGTATAATTAATCTGTGCTTTCCCCACCCTCATCTACCCATCTCATTCTCCTGCTTATCCTCTCCTCCTCTCATGTTTCATCTCATCCTCTCCATAGTAACCTTAGTGACCCTCCTTTTAACCCTGTCATCTTAAATAACCTTCTCTTCATCCACTCCTTCCTTTCTCATCTCTTTAAATCCCCCTGACCTTCATTTACCCCCTTTGTCACCTCTCACTCCAGCCACCCCCCCACACAGCTTGTATTATCTTGTATTTAAAGAAAACATTTTACTCCTCCTGTGTTCTTCACACAACTGCAGTGTTGCGACCTCATGCTTGTTGGGTGGCTGGTGCATCACTTTGTTCCAGGCTGAAAACCCATTAAATAGATTTACATATTTTTTTGTATCCATTTATAGCATCCAGATCTTTTTTTCATTTTAAGTATGTCCCTCAAAACTCACAAAGCACTTATCGTCAGTAACATTTCCAATCCCATGTGTCCATATAAACATCACAGTCACCTTGAATGTATGAGAGGCAGAAACCGCTGCTGTAAAGGCCAGTAGCAATGGAAACAGGACGTATCATTCTCATAACCCTTTATCCTTCTCTTTGCTAACTTCAAAAGTGTCACCTTTCTTTTTGTCTAAAGTCTATTTTACATTTTGACTCATTCTTTCCTCTTCTGTCAGATAACTGTACTTTTCTTCCATCTTAATCCTCCACACCTGTAAAACTGTAAAAGCTGTCAGCTCTCTGATAATAACAAGTCTTTTGTCTCCTCTCTTCTCCTCTCCTCTCCTCTCCTCTGCATGTTATATCAGCACAAAGCTAAGAGCAAACGTACTTACTTAACTCAGTGCAGCACTACAGATGCCCTCTGTGTACCTGTTGCAGACAGTCTCTGTCATCTTTCTGCTCTGACTTTGTATGTGGACCTCTCCACTCCTCCCTCTGCCTTCCCCTCTCTCTGTCTGACTCTCAGTCTAGACAGTCAGGGCAGCAGCATCAGTGGATGGCATGATTTAATTTTTCTTGGCTGGGGGTGGACTGCTGGTGAGAGAAGTGTCTGTTCTGTGGTGGGACTACTTTTGTAGTAATTTGCAGCAATGAATGAAAAGGAGCACAGACAGACAGAGAGACAGACAGACAGACAGTGTATTGTGAGCCTTTGTGCATCCTGTCCATTTTGTTTACCATCCCCTGCTCCCAGGGGGTGTCTGGGAGATTGTAGTCATGGGATACCGAGACTCCATGAACGTGTGTCATGCTCTGATTGGCTCAGCTTGCCACTGGCTGGGGCATTTATTAGACCTGTAGTGATATGGATATGGATCATCGATGAGGCTCCCTGTCTCTCGTCCCCTCTGCTTCTTTGTCTTTCTTTTCTCCTCAGCCTGTTGTTGTTCTCTCTCTCTGCTGTGTTCACATGCATCACAGTCCCTGTTTGTCTTTTTCTGTTCAGACACAGAGACAGGGAGAGAAAAATAAGTGTGGGAGAACAAAAGGGAGCAGGAGATTGTCAGTTATCAGTGTGATGGGTGATGGGTCAGCGCTGTGAGTGAATATGTAGACATCCAGTGAAGCACAGCGTAGGATGTTGTCTATTAACTGTGGCGCCAGGAGGTAAACAGGAAAAAGCAGCAGGTGGCTTGTCTTTCAAATCCTTGGTGTCAGCTGACCTCTGATCTCTGACCTTATGGGTATTTCAGTTTTATTGTGAACCCTTGGGTGTCGAGTCTTTGCTCAAATTTCAAGCAACTGGTTATGGAGGGACTGGAAACTCTAAAACTCATGCATTTGAATATGCTTGTTGGTTATTGTGTGACAAATTGGCAACCTGCCTTAGTGTTACAGTACAAGTCTCTTACTGTACCCAGTGCATGCTGGGATGAGCACCCGTAATACAACACTAGAAAAATAAGGTCAAACCAATGTCATTTTCATGTAGTCTGTAATATTTTAATATACATATTACATCCTTTAATAGAATAGAAATAAAGCAAAGAAACCAGTCTAAAGATGGTAAAGAGCAGAGAAAGCAGTTCTGCAGACCAACTGTTATTTCTCTACAGGAAAAATGCTAATGTGTGTTGCATTATTATGATGTGTTGCCACAATCACTCCCATGAATGTCATTAAGTGCCCACTGCCCAAGAGAAAGCTACCTCCATTCCTCCTCCATAGAGCCTATTCTTAGCACCACCTGTGACTTTGAATGTAACAATTGCTTGGATATGGAAATAAGACTTTGTGTTCAACTCCATGATGTCAAAAAGCCTCCAAACCACCAAAATAACATTACTAAATGAAGATGGATGTCAAGATGTGACGTGGCTCTTGATGGAAAAATGCTGTGAAGGAGGGAAGAACAAAACAAAACAAAAAACAAAACCAAACCTTTCCCCTAATGAGGTCCCATGGCGGCCTGCCTACACAGGTTAACAGAAGAAACTCTCCTGTGGATTTCACCGAATGTTTCACCCTCAAACTTTGATGCTTTACCCCGTATTAATTCTACAGCAGAAGCTGTAAGGTGGGTTAGGAAGAGGTCATGTTGCTGTAGATATGTATGAATTCACACTGTACATGTTAACTATAATGAATAAATTGCATGTCTTTATATATTTGAAGTCAGAGTAGTTGAATGATTAGAAACTTGCCTTTGCAGCGTAGCATAAGTCAATTACTAAATCAATCATTTATTAGTCACCAGACCAGCATATTTGTCATTTATAAATGAGAATCACTATACAGTTTTTTTTTCTGTGGGCTTCCAATTCATTTAATCATTGACTTCTTGTCTGATTTAAAGCAGTGAGTGAGCGAGCGCGGGTGAGTCTGCAACAGAGGCTCATTTTGTTAGCATAATTCACAGATGACCAAATGACTTCTTCAGTCTTTTTAACACGAATCACTGAGCCAATCATTACTTCCATTGAAACAGAAATGATTACTTCAAAATAAACATGAATGAATACGGCTCTTTAAATAATTAGCATGACACGTCTTTAATGTTACTATCCCCAGAGGAGCTAATGTTTATGCCATGTATCTGCTTATGAGAGCAGCATTCGCGTCCTCATTTGTCTTTCTCTCTGCTTCCAGTCACATCTTTTCAATTTAGCTACAACGTAAACAACTCCTTCAGTGTTTCCCCTCTTCCACTTTGTTTTTTTTTCTCCCTTTTCATTGTTATCCCCATGCCTCTCACTTGCTCCCCTACAAATGTGCCTTGGCTTTGTATTTCAGGGTCAGCTATGAAATTCAGCTCCTCCATAGTGCTGCCTGCAGTGCTGCTGAATGTTTAAGATGCTGCATGCGCTGGCAGTATTTGCATACAATTTATATGGAGGAGGTCACTTTCACGAATTCTTCTTTCAAGGAATCTCTGGTTTACACAGTTTATGGGCATAGGACAGGGTTGTTGTCTGGTCAGTTGTTTGTTTATTTATTGGTGTTCATATTAGAGCTTAGTGGGAAAATGGCAACTTTTAGAGACAAATAGATAACTGAATGTGAAAATTTTCTTAAATGACACAATCCCACAGTATTTGACCTGTGACCTTGATATGGATGACAAAAACCTGGCACCTTATCAACCATAATGTGATGTCTTTCTCCTTTTCTGACCTTTACTTGTAAAGAAATCCACCTGTATACATTTGATTCCTCTTCATGGTTTCCCTATGGCCTTTGTAACTTTTCAACAGAAGCAGAATAACATGTTGAACCATGTCTGACTCTTGTCCTAAATCATTTCTTCTGACTACTGGGGCCACATTGCTGGGTTTCCAAAGGGCAAAAGATGTTGCAGGAACAAAATAAAAACACACCATATTTTCACAAGCGTTATTAAAATTTCATCCAGCGACAGTAGTGGAAACATCAGCAAAAACTTGCTGCAGGCTATGCTTGAGGAGCAGAGCTGCATCTGTTTGTATATAAATGAATGTCTTCTACTGCACATTATGCAAAAGCGAGATTTTTGCTCATAAATGAAAGGAGAAAAACATGGAGCACCACAAAATGCACAAAATCCAAATGCCCTGTATTTGTCTATTTGTCTTTGTAAATATAATAATGGACTCATCATGCTTCATTAAAGAAAAGAGACTTTACAGTACTTAGCTCCCATCTCTGTATCTGTGAATATGACCAATTTAAAGCTTAAGATATCAAATCTATCTGTATTATGCATTTTTAAAACTTTCTAACCATCAGAATAAGTGTTGATCAAACAATCCACAAATATTCAACCCAACCCTACTTCTCTCATTATTCTTTTTTATTCAGTTGGTTGAATGGCTCAGTTACAAATGTTTATGTACAAGAAAATAGTTGTATCATTGTTTGTACCATTTGAAAGCTACAATATACTCATCAAAGGAGAAAACAGTCCCCTCACCAGCTCAGTGGGTTTTGACAAAGAAGTTGTACTAATGTTGTTTCCCTCATATAGCCGCCTCCTTAGAGAGTTCCTCGCTGATAGTGAGTCAGACCACGGCTGTGTCTGACCTGCAGTGGCTCCAGCTGAGGCAAAACAGTAATTAGCAAACTTCTCATAATAAACTCAACTACTGAACTGGATAAATGTTTTGACACAGAGATGAAATGCATTCAGACCACTGGCCTCTGGAAAGCAGGCAAAGCTATCCCTGCTGTGGTTTATCCACCTCCACTCACTGTAGGAATTCACAGTATTGGATAAATTGTTGACTGGTATTGATACTGGCCAGTCCTAATCAAGGTCATGATGCTTTCTAATCCCAATATGCTGATTACTTAGCAGGCAGCTGCATGGTGAAAAATGCAATTGCTAGAACAGAATAATGCATCAAACCCACAGGAAAAAAACCCCAGGCTAATTCAAAGCTCATATATATTGAATGACAGACCTTCAGTTATGTCAAATGTCTTAATAGAAAAACCCATCAACCCACTCATTTATTAGTCTAAGAAGACTACGCTTGCATGAACAAAAAGCCACTGAGCCTTGTGAAGCAGGCAAGGACATGCTGTTTTCACTTTAATATAATATAATAACACATTTTCTCAATTTTCCTTGCAGGTGTCATCTTTAAATGCAAGAGAACTGGGATCCCTCCATCATCACCATCAGCAGCATCATCATCATTATCCTAAAGGAGCGTTGCAAAGGTCAGGAAATGTGTTAAGGTCATAATGAGCCTTTAATTTCACTGTGAGATGCAGTAGCTAGTGTCAATGACTGATGCTAGGGGGTGGCAGACATACACATGCATGCATATAAATGCGCAGACTCATGCATGCATACAGTATATCTATACACAGCACTCAGTCACACCCCAAGCTCCACACTCACTACAGTCAGTGTCAGTGACTAACTGGGTTAGGGGTGGGGTAGGGCATCTCTCTGTATCACTGACCTGTATTAAGTTACATTGTGGTCCCTAGAGGGAGGATATGATCCTCTGTGTCACTGGAAAATGAAGGGTGAACGGAAATAGTGGGGGAGGAGGAACGCCAAAGAGAGAGGAGGGCGCGAGAGGGTACGGAGAAATCAACTTATGAGGATTGAAATGTAGGGAGACAGGGAGAGTGAGCGTCAGAGCACATGAGAAAATCTTGGAGAGGATGTAGGGAAGACTGATCAGGACACATGTAAGGAGTCAAAATCCCAAATGTTGGATGTATTCTCCACTGTATTCATTCCCTTACTCCTATAAAAAAGACCAGACCATCAATAGCTTTTTGGACTCTCATGGGGTTGATTTAGACACAGCCATATAGTCTGCTGTAAACATGACCCTCTGGTTCGGCTCGACCTACAGTACTTACTGTCGTTGTTCCCACTTTTTCTGTGCAATGGGGCATTATTACTACAAGCCAAAGGGTTATAGATAATCTGACCAGACTGTTAATGCTAACAGTCAAAGTGTCTGACTGTGTGAGTGCTTGTGTTTGTTTCCCATCTGACTTCATTTTAATGATGCCCCCACATCTCAGCAGGTTGTGGGGCAGTTGGTACAACATCAACATAACTGAGGGAAACCAAATATAAAAAAAAAGATCCAAGTTGCAATAACTGAATTATTCTGTCAGGAGCATTTTGCTCAAAATAAATCTGACTGGCTCCAGAGGTGCAGAGCTGGTCACTGGAGGTTTGATCCTCGGCTCCTCCACTCTGCTTGTTGAAATGTCCTTGGGCAAAATAGTGAACTCCAAATTGCCATAGATGGCTGGGTGTGATGTATGTGTGAGCGAATGGGTGAATATGGCGAGTATTTTAAAATGCTTTGAGTGGTGTCGAAGACTGGGAAAGTGTCATGTAAGTGCAGTTCATTTCCCATATATCAAGACTGTAATTGAGGCTCTGAAGTATTCACTGCCCTGCTGTGTATCACATCGAACAGGAAACACAGGCTGATCCACTAGTGGTTGGGAGAACATGGACAGATCATTTTCTGTCTCACTTGCACACACTTAGTGTCTTTTTCCTTCTGTTTTGACTCACCTTTGCTCTTTGAGTTGCCGTTGATCTGTAACTCTCTCTCTCCGCCTCTCTGCCTCTCGCCATCTTTATCTGCTGACTTTTATCGTTTCTTTCTCTCTCCTCCACACCCACTTCTGTCTGCCTGTCTCCAGAGCCCTGTGAGCATGTACACACATACACACACACACGCATGAACACATGCACAAACCCAGAGCTGCTGAAGCCCTTTTCCTGAGAAATGTCAGGGGAACGCCGAGCTAATGCCAACCATTAGATTCTACCAGCATTTAAAATCTGGCAGCCTGTGTGTGCATGTGCACACAGGCTTTAATGCGATAAGCATGTGAGTTTGTGTGAGCAAGTGTGCACAATTGTGTGAATGTGAGTTGTATTGGTACATATGAATGTATCCGTTTATTAATATCTGTCATCTGCCATCTATCATTTGTCACAGAGGACAGGCAGAAAGACAGTATCTAGTATGAAGAAAAATAGAGGATGTGGTCCATATATCCGCTCTTTAACCTGTCTCACTGTTTTTCTATTTTTCTTCTTCGCTCCTCCAGGCGTATCAGATTTTTATCTTCCATTTAGCACTGTCTGAGCTTGATGTGCTGTCACTTGTTCATGTGATAGTCCTCTGCCTCGGATTAAAGATACTATATGTACTGAAGGCGAGATATCGCAATGTACAGTTTTTCCAGGTGTGTGGCAGTTATTAAATATATGATAATGTAGCTCTTTGTATAAAAAAGTTATTTCAATATGTTTGAATTTTAGTTTTTCAAAACCATAGGAATATTACTCGCATATTATGAATAATTATATCAGGTCTAAAACAGATGAAATTGGGCTTAATGTGAAATCACTAGCTGTATTCAATACCCCCCCTTCATTCAGTATGTGAGCGCCTTCTCTTTATATGCAGCTGATTTGGGGATCAGAACTATTTCAATGATATATTACAAAAACTCAGCTTGAATTCAGTCACTTCTCTGATGAGATCATGACAACAGTCCCAAACCCCTGCCCTGAACTGCGTCTCAGACTTTTGGCACAAATTCGTATTATACACATACACATTGTTGCATTTGATGTCAAGTTGGTATTTCTACTCATTAAAGTCCTTTAAATCCGAGGTCTGTATGCCAAAGTGTTGCCTCATTAAATCGTTTAAATGAGCTTGATAAATAAGTCCAGTTTCTCCTTTGTTGGAGAGCACACATAAACTCTGCAGTCACAGCTGGAGAAACCATGGCCTGCTCATACATGTGCCTGTGTTTGTGTGTGTATGATAATTTGGGACACAACACTAATGACCAAATTATAATTCAGCTCATGCACACAGTCAGGAGAGGCACATGGACTCACAAGTGTATACACACACTTGCACATGAACAAAGAAAAGCAATGACTTGTGGCTGTGTCACTGTGTGTGCTGTGAAAGTGTGTGTATGCATGCGTGCAATGATGTGTGTGTGTGTGTGTGTGTGTGTGTGTGTGTCTGAGTGTGTGTCTGAGTGTGTGGGTGTGCATGTGAATACTGTACGTCAATCTGTCTGTATACCCGTCCCCTGCCTGTGTGAGATGACGAGGTCACTGGGCCGAGCCTCTTAACTTCACAGTTCAATTTGGATTTGCATAATCCTGGCGTTAATTTCCACAGGGTGCATCCATCCAGCGTATCTCGACAGGTGATGGGGGGTTAGACAGCTATCCCATGATCCACTGCTCCACCAACAGTGCGGAGCGAACAAATGTGCAGGAGAAGAAGAAGAAGAATGCTAGAAACATGGGCTAAAGAATAACTGATGATTTATCATAGGACTCACACAAAGCCGAGGACGATGACTGGAGCTGTGAAGTTGATGAATAAATTGAAATTATGAGACATTAAATAGAAAAACAATAAGAATAAAAGAATGATCAGCGGAAGAAAAACAAATCACTAGAAGACAGATTCATTTACTTGGAGCATTACAATGAATGACTGTATCATTCCCTTTTTAATTAGTTTAACCTCTTCCACTCCCACCCTATTTTGAAGCAAAAACGCTTAAAATTCCATCCTCATATTATAATGGCTGTAGTTTCTGAACCAATTTGACTACATGCATGAATGAGGGCTTGCCAGAAAGGGGACACTATAGAGTTTCTTGTGAAAGTGTCAAAAACACTTTAGGTATTACTGGAACAGAGCAGTGGGCCAGTAAGTGAGCAAAAAAAGATTTTCTGTCCACCTAAAAAAAAATAATTAAAAAAAACAAAAAATGGTCTGTGTGGCTTTATCCATATAGGTAAATGACAGTATAGGCCTATAAGCACACTATCAGTGAACACCTGGTTCAAATTTGAAGAAGATAGCACAAAGTATCCAAGGTTCTGGGTTAGCCTGGCTGTAGTCTCTGTGGTCCGGTCCGGCTCCCCGTAGCTATCACAGCGGTCAGCTGCCCAGCTGACTAATATGGGTGTGTGTGTGACTGAGCATGCGCGGCTGAGGGTCCCCCTGTCCGAGGTTCTGGGTTAGCCTGGCTGTAGTCTCTGCTGAGTCCGGCCCGGTCAGCGTGGCTCACTTACTATTCTCACCGGGGGCCAGCAGCTGTGGCCAGCTGCCCCCGCCCCCCTGATTCCTGCTCTGTACAGTGTGCCCCAGTGTTTGAACGGGTGGCTGAGTGTCTCTGCTGAGTCCGGCCCGGTCAGCGTGGCTCACTTACTATTCTCACTGGGGGCCAGCGGCTGTGGCCAGCTGCCCCCGCCCCCCTGATTCCTGCTCTGTACAGTGTGCCCCAGTGTTTGAACAGGTGGCTAAGTGTCTCTGCTGAGTCCGGGGCCAGCGGCTGTGGCCAGCTGCCCCCGCCCCCCTGATTCCTGCTCTGTACCCTGTGCCCCAGTGTTTGAACGGGTGGCTGAGTGTCTCTGCTGAGTCCGGCCCGGTCAGCGTGGCTCACTTACTATTCTCACCGGGGGCCAGCGGCTGGGGCCAGCTGCCCCCGCCCCCCTGATTCCTGCTCTGTACCCTGTGCCCCAGTGTTTGAACGGGTGGCTGAGTGTCTCTGCTGAGTCCGGCCCGGTCAGCGTGGCTCACTTACTATTCTCACCGGGGGCCAGCGGCTGTGGCCAGCTGCCCCCGCCCCCCTGATTCCTGCTCTGTACCCTGTGCCCCAGTGTTTGAACGGGTGGCTGAGTGTCTCTGCTGAGTCCGGCCCGGTCAGCGTGGCTCACTTACTATTCTCACCGGGGGCCAGCGGCTGGGGCCAGCTGCTGGGGCCAGCTGCCCCCGCCCCCCTGATTCCTGCTCTGTACCCTGTGCCCCAGTGTTTGAACGGGTGGCTGAGTGTCTCTGCTGAGTCCGGCCCGGTCAGCGTGGCTCACTCACTATTCTCACCGGGGGCCAGCGGCTGGGGCCAGCTGCCCCCGCCCCCCTGATTCCTGCTCTGTACCCTGTGCCCCAGTGTTTGAACGGGTGGCTGAGTGTCTCTGCTGAGTCCGGCCCGGTCAGCGTGGCTCACTTACCATTCTCACCGCGGTAGAGCGGCTGTGGCCAGCTGCCCCCGCCCCCCTGATTCCTGCTCTGTACAGTGTGCCCCAGTGTTTGAACGGGTGGCTGAGTGTCTCTGCTGAGTCCGGCCCGGTCAGCGTGGCTCACTCACTATTCTCACCGGGGGCCAGCGGCTGTGGCCAGCTGCCCCCGCCCCCCTGATTCCTGCTCTGTACCCTGTGCCCCAGTGTTTGAACGGGTGGCTGGGTGTCTCTGCTGAGTCCGGCCCGGTCAGCGTGGCTCACTTACTATTCTCACCGGGGGCCAGCGGCTGTGGCCAGCTGCCCCCGCCCCCCTGATTCCTGCTCTGTACAGTGTGCCCCAGTGTTTGAACGGGTGGCTGAGTGTCTCTGCTGAGTCCGGCCCGGTCAGCGTGGCTCACTTACTATTCTCACCGGGGGCCAGCGGCTGTGGCCAGCTGCCCCCGCCCCCCTGATTCCTGCTCTGTACAGTGTGCCCCAGTGTTTGAACGGGTGGCTGAGTGTCTCTGCTGAGTCCGGCCCGGTCAGCGTGGCTCACTTACTATTCTCACCGGGGGCCAGCGGCTGTGGCCAGCTGCCCCCGCCCCCCTGATTCCTGCTCTGTACAGTGTGCCCCAGTGTTTGAACGGGTGGCTGAGTGTCTCTGCTGAGTCCGGCCCGGTCAGCGTGGCTCACTTACTATTCTCACCGGGGGCCAGCGGCTGTGGCCAGCTGCCCCCGCCCCCCTGATTCCTGCTCTGTACAGTGTGCCCCAGTGTTTGAACGGGTGGCTGAGTGTCTCTGCTGAGTCCGGCCCGGTCAGCGTGGCTCACTTACTATTCTCACCGGGGGCCAGCGGCTGTGGCCAGCTGCCCCCGCCCCCCTGATTCCTGCTCTGTACAGTGTGCCCCAGTGTTTGAACGGGTGGCTGAGTGTCTCTGCTGAGTCCGGCCCGGTCAGCGTGGCTCACTTACTATTCTCACCGGGGGCCAGCGGCTGTGGCCAGCTGCCCCCGCCCCCCTGATTCCTGCTCTGTACAGTGTGCCCCAGTGTTTGAACGGGTGGCTGAGTGTCTCTGCTGAGTCCGGCCCGGTCAGCGTGGCTCACTTACTATTCTCACCGGGGGCCAGCGGCTGGGGCCAGCTGCCCCCGCCCCCCTGATTCCTGCTCTGTACCCTGTGCCCCAGTGTTTGAACGGGTGGCTGGGTGTCTCTGCTGAGTCCGGCCCGGTCAGCGTGGCTCACTTACTATTCTCACCGGGGGCCAGCGGCTGGGGCCAGCTGCCCCCGCCCCCCTGATTCCTGCTCTGTACAGTGTGCCCCAGTGTTTGAACGGGTGGCTGGGTGTCTCTGCTGAGTCCGGCCCGGTCAGCGTGGCTCACTTACTATTCTCACCGGGGGCCAGCGGCTGTGGCCAGCTGCCCCCGCCCCCCTGATTCTTGCTCTGTACAGTGTGCCCCAGTGTTTGAACGGGTGGCTGAGTGTCTCTGCTGAGTCCGGCCCGGTCAGCGTGGCTCACTCACTATTCTCACCGGGGGCCAGCGGCTGTGGCCAGCTGCCCCCGCCCCCCTGATTCCTGCTCTGTACCCTGTGCCCCAGTGTTTGAACGGGTGGCTGAGTGTCTCTGCTGAGTCCGGCCCGGTCAGCGTGGCTCACTTACTATTCTCACCGGGGGCCAGCGGCTGTGGCCAGCTGCCCCCGCCCCCCTGATTCCTGCTCTGTACCCTGTGCCCCAGTGTTTGAACGGGTGGCTGAGTGTCTCTGCTGAGTCCGGCCCGGTCAGCGTGGCTCACTTACTATTCTCACCGGGGGCCAGCGGCTGGGGCCAGCTGCCCCCGCCCCCCTGATTCCTGCTCTGTACCCTGTGCCCCAGTGTTTGAACGGGTGGCTGAGTGTCTCTGCTGAGTCCGGCCCGGTCAGCGTGGCTCACTTACTATTCTCACCGGGGGCCAGCGGCTGGGGCCAGCTGCCCCCGCCCCCCTGATTCCTGCTCTGTACCCTGTGCCCCAGTGTTTGAACGGGTGGCTGAGTGTCTCTGCTGAGTCCGGCCCGGTCAGCGTGGCTCACTTACCATTCTCACCGCGGTAGAGCGGCTGTGGCCAGCTGCCCCCGCCCCCCTGATTCCTGCTCTGTACAGTGTGCCCCAGTGTTTGAACGGGTGGCTGAGTGTCTCTGCTGAGTCCGGCCCGGTCAGCGTGGCTCACTCACTATTCTCACCGGGGGCCAGCGGCTGTGGCCAGCTGCCCCCGCCCCCCTGATTCCTGCTCTGTACCCTGTGCCCCAGTGTTTGAACGGGTGGCTGGGTGTCTCTGCTGAGTCCGGCCCGGTCAGCGTGGCTCACTTACTATTCTCACCGGGGGCCAGCGGCTGTGGCCAGCTGCCCCCGCCCCCCTGATTCCTGCTCTGTACAGTGTGCCCCAGTGTTTGAACGGGTGGCTGAGTGTCTCTGCTGAGTCCGGCCCGGTCAGCGTGGCTCACTTACTATTCTCACCGGGGGCCAGCGGCTGTGGCCAGCTGCCCCCTCCCCCCTGATTCCTGCTCTGTACAGTGTGCCCCAGTGTTTGAACGGGTGGCTGAGTGTCTCTGCTGAGTCCGGCCCGGTCAGCGTGGCTCACTTACTATTCTCACCGGGGGCCAGCGGCTGTGGCCAGCTGCCCCCGCCCCCCTGATTCCTGCTCTGTACAGTGTGCCCCAGTGTTTGAACGGGTGGCTGAGTGTCTCTGCTGAGTCCGGCCCGGTCAGCGTGGCTCACTTACTATTCTCACCGGGGGCCAGCGGCTGTGGCCAGCTGCCCCCGCCCCCCTGATTCCTGCTCTGTACAGTGTGCCCCAGTGTTTGAACGGGTGGCTGAGTGTCTCTGCTGAGTCCGGCCCGGTCAGCGTGGCTCACTTACTATTCTCACCGGGGGCCAGCGGCTGTGGCCAGCTGCCCCCGCCCCCCTGATTCCTGCTCTGTACAGTGTGCCCCAGTGTTTGAACGGGTGGCTGAGTGTCTCTGCTGAGTCCGGCCCGGTCAGCGTGGCTCACTTACTATTCTCACCGGGGGCCAGCGGCTGTGGCCAGCTGCCCCCGCCCCCCTGATTCCTGCTCTGTACAGTGTGCCCCAGTGTTTGAACGGGTGGCTGAGTGTCTCTGCTGAGTCCGGCCCGGTCAGCGTGGCTCACTTACTATTCTCACCGGGGGCCAGCGGCTGTGGCCAGCTGCCCCCGCCCCCCTGATTCCTGCTCTGTACAGTGTGCCCCAGTGTTTGAACGGGTGGCTGAGTGTCTCTGCTGAGTCCGGCCCGGTCAGCGTGGCTCACTTACTATTCTCACCGGGGGCCAGCGGCTGGGGCCAGCTGCCCCCGCCCCCCTGATTCCTGCTCTGTACCCTGTGCCCCAGTGTTTGAACGGGTGGCTGAGTGTCTCTGCTGAGTCCGGCCCGGTCAGCGTGGCTCACTTACTATTCTCACCGGGGGCCAGCGGCTGGGGCCAGCTGCCCCCGCCCCCCTGATTCCTGCTCTGTACCCTGTGCCCCAGTGTTTGAACGGGTGGCTGAGTGTCTCTGCTGAGTCCGGCCCGGTCAGCGTGGCTCACTTACTATTCTCACCGGGGGCCAGCGGCTGTGGCCAGCTGCCCCCGCCCCCCTGATTCCTGCTCTGTACAGTGTGCCCCAGTGTTTGAACGGGTGGCTGAGTGTCTCTGCTGAGTCCGGCCCGGTCAGCGTGGCTCACTTACTATTCTCACCGGGGGCCAGCGGCTGTGGCCAGCTGCCCCCGCCCCCCTGATTCCTGCTCTGTACCCTGTGCCCCAGTGTTTGAACGGGTGGCTGAGTGTCTCTGCTGAGTCCGGCCCGGTCAGCGTGGCTCACTTACTATTCTCACCGGGGGCCAGCGGCTGTGGCCAGCTGCCCCCGCCCCCCTGATTCCTGCTCTGTACCCTGTGCCCCAGTGTTTGAACGGGTGGCTGAGTGTCTCTGCTGAGTCCGGCCCGGTCAGCGTGGCTCACTTACTATTCTCACCGGGGGCCAGCGGCTGGGGCCAGCTGCCCCCGCCCCCCTGATTCCTGCTCTGTACCCTGTGCCCCAGTGTTTGAACGGGTGGCTGAGTGTCTCTGCTGAGTCCGGCCCGGTCAGCGTGGCTCACTTACTATTCTCACCGGGGGCCAGCGGCTGGGGCCAGCTGCCCCCGCCCCCCTGATTCCTGCTCTGTACCCTGTGCCCCAGTGTTTGAACGGGTGGCTGAGTGTCTCTGCTGAGTCCGGCCCGGTCAGCGTGGCTCACTTACTATTCTCACCGCGGTAGAGCGGCTGTGGCCAGCTGCCCCCGCCCCCCTGATTCCTGCTCTGTACAGTGTGCCCCAGTGTTTGAACGGGTGGCTGAGTGTCTCTGCTGAGTCCGGCCCGGTCAGCGTGGCTCACTCACTATTCTCACCGGGGGCCAGCGGCTGTGGCCAGCTGCCCCCGCCCCCTGATTCCTGCTCTGTACCCTGTGCCCCAGTGTTTGAACGGGTGGCTGAGTGTCTCTGCTGAGTCCGGCCCGGTCAGCGTGGCTCACTTACTATTCTCACCGGGGGCCAGCGGCTGTGGCCAGCTGCCCCCGCCCCCCTGATTCCTGCTCTGTACAGTGTGCCCCAGTGTTTGAACGGGTGGCTGAGTGTCTCTGCTGAGTCCGGCCCGGTCAGCGTGGCTCACTTACTATTCTCACCGGGGGCCAGCGGCTGTGGCCAGCTGCCCCCGCCCCCCTGATTCCTGCTCTGTACAGTGTGCCCCAGTGTTTGAACGGGTGGCTGAGTGTCTCTGCTGAGTCCGGCCCGGTCAGCGTGGCTCACTTACTATTCTCACCGGGGGCCAGCGGCTGTGGCCAGCTGCCCCCGCCCCCCTGATTCCTGCTCTGTACAGTGTGCCCCAGTGTTTGAACGGGTGGCTGAGTGTCTCTGCTGAGTCCGGCCCGGTCAGCGTGGCTCACTTACTATTCTCACCGGGGGCCAGCGGCTGTGGCCAGCTGCCCCCGCCCCCCTGATTCCTGCTCTGTACAGTGTGCCCCAGTGTTTGAACGGGTGGCTGAGTGTCTCTGCTGAGTCCGGCCCGGTCAGCGTGGCTCACTTACTATTCTCACCGGGGGCCAGCGGCTGTGGCCAGCTGCCCCCGCCCCCTGATTCCTGCTCTGTACAGTGTGCCCCAGTGTTTGAACGGGTGGCTGAGTGTCTCTGCTGAGTCCGGCCCGGTCAGCGTGGCTCACTTACTATTCTCACCGGGGGCCAGCGGCTGTGGCCAGCTGCCCCCGCCCCCCTGATTCCTGCTCTGTACAGTGTGCCCCAGTGTTTGAACGGGTGGCTGAGTGTCTCTGCTGAGTCCGGCCCGGTCAGCGTGGCTCACTTACTATTCTCACCGGGGGCCAGCGGCTGTGGCCAGCTGCCCCCGCCCCCCTGATTCCTGCTCTGTACAGTGTGCCCCAGTGTTTGAACGGGTGGCTGAGTGTCTCTGCTGAGTCCGGCCCGGTCAGCGTGGCTCACTTACTATTCTCACCGGGGGCCAGCGGCTGGGGCCAGCTGCCCCCGCCCCCCTGATTCCTGCTCTGTACCCTGTGCCCCAGTGTTTGAACGGGTGGCTGAGTGTCTCTGCTGAGTCCGGCCCGGTCAGCGTGGCTCACTTACTATTCTCACCGGGGGCCAGCTGCCCCCGCCCCCCTGATTCCTGCTCTGTACCCTGTGCCCCAGTGTTTGAACGGGTGGCTGAGTGTCTCTGCTGAGTCCGGCCCGGTCAGCGTGGCTCACTTACTATTCTCACCGGGGGCCAGCGGCTGTGGCCAGCTGCCCCCGCCCCCCTGATTCCTGCTCTGTACAGTGTGCCCCAGTGTTTGAACGGGTGGCTGAGTGTCTCTGCTGAGTCCGGCCCGGTCAGCGTGGCTCACTTACTATTCTCACCGGGGGCCAGCGGCTGTGGCCAGCTGCCCCCGCCCCCCTGATTCCTGCTCTGTACCCTGTGCCCCAGTGTTTGAACGGGTGGCTGAGTGTCTCTGCTGAGTCCGGCCCGGTCAGCGTGGCTCACTTACTATTCTCACCGGGGGCCAGCGGCTGTGGCCAGCTGCCCCCGCCCCCCTGATTCCTGCTCTGTACCTGTGCCCCAGTGTTTGAACGGGTGGCTGAGTGTCTCTGCTGAGTCCGGCCCGGTCAGCGTGGCTCACTTACTATTCTCACCGGGGGCCAGCGGCTGTGGCCAGCTGCCCCCGCCCCCCTGATTCCTGCTCTGTACCCTGTGCCCCAGTGTTTGAACGGGTGGCTGAGTGTCTCTGCTGAGTCCGGCCCGGTCAGCGTGGCTCACTTACTATTCTCACCGGGGGCCAGCGGCTGTGGCCAGCTGCCCCCGCCCCCCTGATTCCTGCTCTGTACAGTGTGCCCCAGTGTTTGAACGGGTGGCTGAGTGTCTCTGCTGAGTCCGGCCCGGTCAGCGTGGCTCACTTACTATTCTCACCGGGGGCCAGCGGCTGTGGCCAGCTGCCCCCGCCCCCCTGATTCCTGCTCTGTACAGTGTGCCCCAGTGTTTGAACGGGTGGCTGAGTGTCTCTGCTGAGTCCGGCCCGGTCAGCGTGGCTCACTTACTATTCTCACCGGGGGCCAGCGGCTGTGGCCAGCTGCCCCCGCCCCCCTGATTCCTGCTCTGTACCCTGTGCCCCAGTGTTTGAACGGGTGGCTGAGTGTCTCTGCTGAGTCCGGCCCGGTCAGCGTGGCTCACTTACTATTCTCACCAGGGGCCAGCGGCTGTGGCCAGCTGCCCCCGCCCCCCTGATTCCTGCTCTGTACAGTGTGCCCCAGTGTTTGAACGGGTGGCTGAGTGTCTCTGCTGAGTCCGGCCCGGTCAGCGTGGCTCACTTACTATTCTCACCGGGGGCCAGCGGCTGTGGCCAGCTGCCCCGCCCCCCTGATTCCTGCTCTGTACAGTGTGCCCCAGTGTTTGAACGGGTGGCTGAGTGTCTCTGCTGAGTCCGGCCCGGTCAGCGTGGCTCACTTACTATTCTCACCGGGGGCCAGCGGCTGTGGCCAGCTGCCCCCGCCCCCCTGATTCCTGCTCTGTACCCTGTGCCCCAGTGTTTGAACGGGTGGCTGAGTGTCTCTGCTGAGTCCGGCCCGGTCAGCGTGGCTCACTTACTATTCTCACCGGGGGCCAGCGGCTGGGGCCAGCTGCCCCCGCCCCCCTGATTCCTGCTCTGTACCCTGTGCCCCAGTGTTTGAACGGGTGGCTGAGTGTCTCTGCTGAGTCCGGCCCGGTCAGCGTGGCTCACTCACTATTCTCACCGGGGGCCAGCGGCTGGGGCCAGCTGCCCCCGCCCCCCTGATTCCTGCTCTGTACCCTGTGCCCCAGTGTTTGAACGGGTGGCTGAGTGTCTCTGCTGAGTCCGGCCCGGTCAGCGTGGCTCACTTACCATTCTCACCGCGGTAGAGCGGCTGTGGCCAGCTGCCCCTGCCCCCCTGATTCCTGCTCTGTACAGTGTGCCCCAGTGTTTGAACGGGTGGCTGAGTGTCTCTGCTGAGTCCGGCCCGGTCAGCGTGGCTCACTCACTATTCTCACCGGGGGCCAGCGGCTGTGGCCAGCTGCCCCCGCCCCCCTGATTCCTGCTCTGTACCCTGTGCCCCAGTGTTTGAACGGGTGGCTGAGTGTCTCTGCTGAGTCCGGCCCGGTCAGCGTGGCTCACTTACTATTCTCACCGGGGGCCAGCGGCTGTGGCCAGCTGCCCCCGCCCCCCTGATTCCTGCTCTGTACAGTGTGCCCCAGTGTTTGAACAGGTGGCTGAGTGTCTCTGCTGAGTCCGGCCCGGTCAGCGTGGCTCACTTACTATTCTCACCGGGGGCCAGCGGCTGTGGCCAGCTGCCCCCGCCCCCCGGATTCCTGCTCTGTACAGTGTGCCCCAGTGTTTGAACGGGTGGCTGAGTGTCTCTGCTGAGTCCGGCCCGGTCAGCGTGGCTCACTTACTATTCTCACCGCGGTAGAGCGGCTGTGGCCAGCTGCCCCCGCCCCCCTGATTCCTGCTCTGTACAGTGTGCCCCAGTGTTTGAACGGGTGGCTGAGTGTCTCTGCTGAGTCCGGCCCGGTCAGCGTGGCTCACTTACTATTCTCACCGGGGGCCAGCGGCTGGGGCCAGCTGCCCCCGCCCCCCTGATTCCTGCTCTGTACCCTGTGCCCCAGTGTTTGAACGGGTGGCTGAGTGTCTCTGCTGAGTCCGGCCCGGTCAGCGTGGCTCACTTACTATTCTCACCGGGGGCCAGCGGCTGTGGCCAGCTGCCCCCGCCCCCCTGATTCCTGCTCTGTACAGTGTGCCCCAGTGTTTGAACGGGTGGCTGAGTGTCTCTGCTGAGTCCGGCCCGGTCAGCGTGGCTCACTTACTATTCTCACCGCTGTAGAGCGGCTGTGGCCAGCTGCCCCCGCCCCCCTGATTCCTGCTCTGTACAGTGTGCCCCAGTGTTTGAACGGGCGGCTGAGTGTCTCTGCTGAGTCCGGCCCGGTCAGCGTGGCTCACTTACTATTCTCACCGGGGGCCAGCGGCTGTGGCCAGCTGCCCCCGCCCCCCTGATTCCTGCTCTGTACCCTGTGCCCCAGTGTTTGAACGGGTGGCTGAGTGTCTCTGCTGAGTCCGGCCCGGTCAGCGTGGCTCACTTACTATTCTCACCGGGGGCCAGCGGCTGTGGCCAGCTGCCCCCGCCCCCCTGATTCCTGCTCTGTACAGTGTGCCCCAGTGTTTGAACGGGCGGCTGAGTGTCTCTGCTGAGTCCGGCCCGGTCAGCCAGAGGTTCTGGGTTAGCCTGGCTGTAGTCTCCGGGGTCCGGTCCGGCTCCCCGTAGCTATCACAGCGGTCAGCTGCCCAGCTGACTAATACGGGTGTGTGTGTGACTGAGCATGCGCGGCTGAGGGTCCCCCTGACCATTCTGCAATGTTTTTTTCATGATAAGATCCAGGCAGAGATGAGAGTCCAAATGGACACATGATAACCAAATGGTATAATGAGACACCAAATGTGTTTTTCTCATGCATTTTTTTATCACACAAATTTGCAATATTGAACTGTTCAATTATTAATTTATGCCCATAAAGTATGGGCATAACTAACCCTTTCCTCCGTGTTTCAACATGGCGACCGCGGACACCGCGGTCGCCATGTCGCCATGTTCGCCATGTCGCCATGTTTGCGGGCTTATATTTACGAGTCTTCTTCTTCTTCATCTTGTACACATTTACGATTGAATCAGCTAAATCTTTATTTACACTGTCCATTATAATACATCAATGTCCAGCACCTTCCGTTCAACATCCGTGTCGTACACTAACTTCAAAATAAAACCGAGGGAACGTCTCCCTCGGTTGAAACGGGGAAAACGATCACGCTTCGGACTGTAGATATTCCGTATATTCTTGTGCAAAAATAAATGAGAAACAAAATAAAATCGATACTGAATTAGCAAAACAACCTAATGAAGCCACAGATACCAAATATGCCATGTTTACCAATGTAGTAAGCCCGCGCAAGCTGAAACTGCAGAAGAGGAGCGGCTCGGGGACGCCGGCGTCCCTGCGGAGTTGAAGAGGTTAAACCCCAAGACACATCCTAATCAACATGAGCCTTCAATTTCAACTGTTTGTCACTCAAAACAAAGAATGGAAGCAATGGAGTAAAGTTCAAAAGTTCAGCACAGAAACATACTGAGCAATGAACATTGTGAAGCACTGACAGCACATGTATGAAAGATATGTCGCTAAAACTAATCATGTTGGAATAGTGTGGCTTTTCCTCCAACAGCTCCAAATCCTGCACTTTTCATCTCTTACCTTAAACTCCACTCTCTGTACTGCAGACTGTCTATTAAAACATTTTAGAAACAGTTACTGTATTTTGCTCTCTTGCCAAGATTTAGATGAGAAGATTGTTATCTCTCTCGTTTCTGCACTTCAAGTAATGAAGGAGAGCCAGGAGGTGATTAGCTAAATTTTAATGAATGGAGGCAGGAGGAAACCACTAGTGCTCTGTCCAAAGTTTCAGAACTACACCTACCAGCCACTGTAAAGCAGCTTAGTAATTAACATGTTATGTTTCATTTGTTCAATCCCAAACAGAAATGTAAAAATGATTTGTGTTTACACAGAGGTTTAAGATGTCTTGTTGTCACACAAGACACCGCAAGCTTGTTAGGTGGACAGATCAACTTTTGTGACAAAAAAATGACAATGTTTCCCTTTTATCACAGATTGTTGTTTGTACTGTACATTCACATTTGTGTATGGATTAAACAAACAAGATACAGTATGTTGATGAGTAAATGTAAGATGTGCTAGAAGACTGATTTATTAAGTTTGGGCAGAGCCAGCTTAGTAGTTTCTCCCTGCAGTCTTTCTGCTATACACCGAGCTAATTGCCTCCTGGTACTGGGTCCATCCTGAATGCACCGCTTCATAAGGATGGCATTCATCTTGTCTCACTCTTCACAAGTAAGCAAATGAGTGTGTTTTTTTTATTTCTACAAACACTCACAAAAGTTGTACTCTGTAAAACCAAAGATAAGACAGCAAGTAATAGCAGACATCATTCAGCTGCACATAATAATGAGAATATAATTAAAATAGTCCATTAGAGTTGTGCTGTCTCTTAGTAAAATGTTCCTTATGACGGAACCTGAGTAACTGAGATGTTGAACAAATGAGCCGCTGGAGTTCACAGTAATTGTAAGAGGAATGATGGTGAAAGGTATGATGGTAGGAATATATCATGTTCATGAAAATATTAGGGAGGGTTCCTATTCAAACAAAGCAATGCGTGTTGTTTGATGTGAAACAAAAGAAGAAACAAGTGTTGAGGTATCCACACGGTTGATTGTTTGTAGGTCTGAAGGTGAAAGAGAGGAAGAAATGAATAGGATGAGTTACGATTTAAATGCAAACACAGATAAATCAGAGATTAATATGAAAGACGAGCAGCCTGTGTGGGAGAATTGTGGTTTTTTAAACGGCACTTGTCGAGTGCCTTTTTGATACCACTTTCTGTTTCTAAGTTTCCATGTCTCGTTTACTCACCCCAGTTCTGACTATCAGTTTTCTATCCAGTGAAAGCTTCCCACATGCGAATGCAAACTGCTCTTGATGCTAGTAGACGTGGGCAAAACCCTCATTAATTTCACATCTTTATCAAATCAAGTTGTCAGCACCCAGTCTAAGGGGACTTCAGAATACCAGGGTTCCTCTGCAGCAGTTAATGGTTTCCTTAAACATGAAAAGAGCTTCCCGTTTTCCTTGAGGGTTAATAGAGGTGACAGTTGGCTCAGTAGTGCCATGATGGATGCCGCTGCCTGAGTTTGACCCAGTGACACATTTCCTGTCCCATCTGTCTGTGGGACCCAGAGGAGGCAAGATTGTCCCTGAACACCAGGGGTGCAGGAGTGCGTCTGTACGTGCATATCAGTGTGTGTGAGGCCGCATCTCTGTGTTGACTTAATGTTTACTCAGTGAGCCCCAGCTTGTCTCTGAAAAATTCAGTCACGCGCACACACTTTACACACTTTGCCTATTCCAGTGGCACCCAGGATTTGCTGTCAACCCCTGTTGTTAATTTGTACCACACATACAAGAGAAAGAAAACACATCTCTGTCTGCCGCCCTTTTCTCCATTATCATCTCACATCTTCTTTCCCTGCTGTCTCTTTGACCCCCATTCTCTTTCCTCTCCCTCTCTCCTCATTTTTCTGCTTTATCTTTCACATCTCTCATCCCCTCCTTCCCTCTCTTCGCCCACCATCTGATTCTCTCTCATGCATAAGTAAATGAGAAGCGAGGAAACACGTCTTATTCCTCCCAAAGTTCAGCTGCTGAGCTTTTTAAAGATGCGTAATTGAGGCTTCTAGGAAGTGAGAAACAAAGAACGAAGGCCCGGTCACACCAGAAAGCAGTACAGTGAAATGAATCCACATGTCTTTGCAAAAATATTTGGTTGTAGAAGTTAGTGAAGAAGGAAGATCGCTCTCTCTCTGGTCAAATATCAGGCCTGTTAATAGTTTAGTTTAGTTTGATCATTAATGGGACATGAATGTTTGAACTGCTTGGGTCCAGGTGGCTTGCATTTACTCAACGGCACAAATTGACCTTGATACCGTAAAAAAAGGTTAGGTTCATGAAAATATGACTTCCTGTATCTGCATGGTGGTGTGTTTTGGTAATCATTTGAGTCCTTTGAACAGGGATGATAAAAACCTATGTGTGTGTGTTTTATAAATCATTCACTTTCATCATTAAATCATGCCTTATCTAACACAGCACTACACTAAATATTGATGTTTGCTGCGCTTCAAAGAATATTATTCTGCACTGGAGAGATTAATCAATATGTAGAAAGGGAAATGGAGGGAGGAAGGTAGAAGAAAATGGAGAAGAAACAGATGTCTAAAAATGCAGAAAGGGAGGGAATTGACAAAATGTAGAGATAAAGAGAAAGAGGACACACACACACAGACACACACAAACTTGAGAACAAAAACAGAGCTAACAATCCTTATAATCTTCCAATCCTCAGAAATCTGATAGATCAAAGTATCGCTCATCTAAACCTCGATGCTATTCAGCTCTCAGAGATGGAATACATCAAGGCTCGAGTGTGAGTCTATGAATGTTTATGTGTGTAAAGGTGTGCACCCCCCTTTCCTTCCTCCCCACCCTCCTCTTACTTCCTCAGGGTTGATTGTAGCATGATGCGGCAAAATGCAAAACACTTTGAATGATTAAACTGTGCTGTTGGTCTTTTGCCTTGTAAAATTCTGCCACGTTCAGAAAACAATATGATGTCAGACAAAATAATGGACTCCTTCTCTCCTCCTCTTCCTTTCCCTTCCAATCCTTATTTCCCCATTAACTCTGGTCCTTTCCTCTGCTCTTCCTCCTTTCTCTGCTCTACTTTCTGTGGCTCCACTCTTTCTCCATTCATTTCCTCATCTCCTCTCCTCTCCCCCTCCCCACCACTCTTTTCTGCCCTGCAACAGAGAAACTCAGGGGTGAACAATTCTGCTGAATTTATTCAGAATTATGATAATGTCTGCTAAACCCTATTTATAGCCACCTTCACTTACACCACTGTAAATCTGGGTGCACAGAAATGTCACACATGTGCATTTGTGTGTGCAAATGTGTTCTTGCAACCAGTGCAAGCAACAGTGTGTGTACGTGGGTGTGTTTGTGTGCCAGACTTGGTCATGCATAATGAAAATCCCTGGGTCTTCTCTGGGCTATCCCACTTTGATTAGGTGTAATTGATTAAATGGTTATTATATGCTAATGTATCATTATACATACAATCTGTAGAGTAGCAGCCTGGTGTGTTTTCAGTGTGTTTGCGCTCTATCTACATGTGTGCTTGTGCAAATGTGATAACCTGCAAGTGGACATATATCGTAGGTCCGTTAAATGTGTAGTCACGCAGGTCTGAATGTGCTCCAGCAGTGTGCACAGTAGGTGTATGTGTATGTGTGTGTGTGCGCACGCCAATATGTGTGTACACGCAGGGCGGGCTGATGTATTTCTGTCCAATTAGCCAGTGACCCAATTCTCTCTGGCTGTCTCAGAGTCATTCTGTGGTTGTAATGGATTCACTCTATCATCATATCCAATCTCCCTGTCTGCATCACACTGGAACAGCTCTTAATTTAACTCGCACATGACGTTCCTCTTACCAAGGACAGTTCAATCAATATCTGTGAGCGTGGCCCTCCCACTTTTCCCTCAGCTTACAAGACTCAAATCTTAGATTTCATCTACAAGCTGACACTGACACTAACATGTTTAAAGGTGCACAAACACATCCCTCACACATTACGTATCTCATCTTGAATTTCAGTAACTGCTCAACAGATTAGTCCATGTGATCTCGCCTTGTCCACTTGTTAATTTCTGCTCTGCTCCATTGGCTGGTGTGACCTCAGTGATGCAGGGTCAAAAAATGGTTCATTAAAGAGTTAGGCTGATGTCTGGAGAATTAACTTGCTTGGGCTCTTTTTGTGACAGTGAGGCTATAGCTGCCTCTGTTTTCAGTCTGTGCTAAATGAATCTGAACGGCTTCTAATGGCTTTAGTCTTTTTACAGACATCAGAGTTAACATTGTATTATTATCCAAAGAAGGTGACAAGACAAGAAAGTGCATAAGTGTTTCGTTAATGTGATGAGAATTGTCCCATAAAGGATAATCGATAGGAAAACAACAGTAGCAACAACAATCTTATGTGTTCACTGTGTAACTGAATAACCATATAGTGGTAAGAACACAAGTACTGACACTGCTATAATATATACTGTGCATGCATAAAATAGATTAAAAAAAAAAATCTTCCTTCAGAATGCATAAATATCATGATTTACTACTCTTCATATCCCTCTTATCTGCCTGTGGGAATAAGCGAGTCAGCCAGAAGGCAGCTGAAGTCAGCATGATGTCCACAGCAGTTCTCACAGCTCAGTAGGTTATTCTACACCATGGTTGTGTCTCACAATATTTGCAAAGTAACACCCTTGTATTGGGGCATTCATTTGATATCCCTGATATAATGTCACCAGTGGTCTGCATTTGCAGCTAACAGGCAAAGCCACTTTGTATCATGTTAAGAACAGCTAAATCTAACACCCCATTCCCAGTGATGGCAGCTAATTACAGATTTATGTCACACCACAGCGAGTTCACCTTTTATCCTTCCTCAGTCACTCTCATACAAAACTGACTGACACCCAGGAAATAGTCTTGTATAATTCAGACTGATGGTTACTGACAGACAACAGAATCAATTTCACTCAGAATTATTATGAATGTGAGCCTATATATATCAGCTCTCACACGTCTGAGAGTTTCTAGTCTATTGTTGAACATTCATAACTTCAGGCTCTTATAGTGTCAATAATTGCACACAGGCACATGCTGTACAGGCACTTTATTTCTATATTATGTTTCTGTCATGCTTCCTCAAAAGCCGTATGACTAAATTTGACCATATGAACCTGACGTGTATTTTGTGCTGTGTAACATGCAGGGAAACCATGTTGTTTATGATACTGATGGTCATTAAGTGAATTACAGTAGTTTACCCAGAACATTGGTCACTGTCCCACCTGACCAGATGGACTTTATCAGATGAAATACTTTGTGTGTGTGTGTGTTGTGCTTGAACCTAGTCATTTTCATGATATTAGCAGACTCCATTTCAAAGCGGATGTGTTTGTCAGTATTGTGCACTGTTGGCACTGTGGGGAGCAGAAGAGGCAAAGCACTGTGTAGCGAGTATAAACATCACATCCCTTGGGTTTTTCCTGGGAAATGTGTCTTTTATGTGGAAATCAATCTGCAGGCTGTTAAAGGCAACAGAGAGGTGGAGGGTGTCATGTTTTCAGTAACATTATGATATGTTTACACATCGCACTAAAATGATTAACACATTTCAACAGCTTCATGTTTTTATACAAAGAGAAATAATCTGAACATGACCTCACACTTCACGCCATGACACACAAAGACCAAACAGAAAGGGAAAAGCGTGTTTTCACAGGCTTGTGCTGCTGACAGAGTTTGTACCTCCCTCTCTACTTGATCCTGTGTGTGTGTGTGTGTGTGTGTGTGTGTGTGTGTGTGTGCACATGCAAGTTTTATCTGTTCACACACCTGTGTCAGCCAGAGACTGCATCCTGCTGCCCCACTCTCCTGTTGCCATGGTGAACTCCCTTTGGCCTACAGCAAGTGCATAGGTGTTGGTGTGTGGATGTGTCTGCTCATGTGTGCAACTTGCTTTAAATCAAAGTGTGTGTCTGTGCATGTGCATGTTCACATATGCATGCCAGCATCCACACATGCAGGTCTGAATATTTGTGTGTCAGTTTGCGTTTATCCAGCTGCACACCGTGCACTTGTGCATGTGTCTGTGCACAACATCAGTATCAGCCTGTGTTTTACGGGTGCACATGTCCTTTGTGATCAAGTGTTGAGACATATGTGGGTGGAGGGGTGTGATGACTCACAGAGGTGGTGGGAGGAAGAGGTCCTTGTCCTCTTTCAGTCAGGCTGTTTGTCGTCCAGATGTCTCTCTCTCTCGCTCTGGCTCTCTGGCTCTCTGGCTCTCTCTCTCTCTCGTGTCTCTTTTCACCTCTCCTCAAACCATTTTTCTTTTACACATCAGAAAACCACAGCCTGAAGTACAAACTCCTTTATTATATCCAGCCACACATTACGGCTGACAGTGTCAACACCACGCCGTTGAATAAACAGGTGGTTTCGTGATGTCTCACTAATCTGTCGCACGATCAATAAACAATTAAGTTGGACAAACGTATCATTCATATAGTCATTTCAGAAAGGCACTGTAGCAGAAAACTGTAGCAGTGTCAGTGCATTTGACTGGAAATGCAGTTGTTGATTATTAATAACAAGAAATCCCAACAAGAACAACCTGCAGAGCTTGTGCTGCTAACAAGCTGCAGAAGCAGAGGTGACTGCAGAGAGAAATGCTGCTGTCAAGAGCTGACAGCTGACAACATTTCCAGCCACATACTGTATCCGAATCTACACTTGAGCCATACTTGTATGTTCTGACAAGCGAAGTGGTTGGGAGGATATCACATGGACAGATGGAGCGGCTGGACTGACCCAGGCTGAGAGCATCTGAGTGACTGAGGGTAGATTATAGGCCTCGCTACGAAAAAATGGGACCATGATTCTGATGGTGAAAAGTGAATGTGTGTTTCAAACAATTACATTTCTGTGCCTACTCTATCTGATTAATACCTGAAATCAAATAGTCACTAGGGAGAGAAGGTAAATGATGAAGAAGGTCAAGGTTAGTGATAAATACGGCTGCAGTATCATGATATTTATTTCCTCACACAACATGCAAGAATTCAAAATAGGGGTTGACTCTAAAGTTTGAATCAAAGACAGTTGTTTCTCTTCCTGCTGAATAATTACAATGGAGTCAAAGCAGCTGCACAGTGCTGCTACAAATCAGCCTTTTCCTGGGAGCTGTCGCCTCAGCCGCTTTTTTCTGTTGTTTTCACTTCCTCTCTTCTCTTAGTGCCTTAACTATCTCCTTTCACCACTTTACTCAGACGGCTCTCTCCTCTCCTCCTCCTTTCTCTCCCTCTCTGTTATTTTCTTACAGTCTGTGATCATCCCTCCATTCTCATCTACACCACTTCACTGTCTGCATGTTTTTTTTTATTCTTGTTTGCCTTTTCATTCTCTTCCCTCCCATCTTCTCCTCTGAGGCGCTATCTTTCTCTCATTCCCATATACCCTTGCTTTATCTACTTCACCTTCTCCTCGCTATCTGTTCTTATTGCTGTCTTCTCATCTTTTATCAGCTCTCTCAGTTTTTCTATCTTTGACTTCTTCCTGTTTTTATTCTAACCTCACCTTGCTTTCTGACTCTCTGCATCTCCTTCACTCTGCGTGGGCTCCAACCTCAACACTGCTGCTGTTCTGAGTCACAGGGCCACAGTGTGTATTGTTACCTTATTAATATGTGTGTGTGTGTGTGTGTGTGTGTGTAAGTGTGCGTGTGTGTATGCTTTTCTAGTGAGGAAATGTTAATCAACAGATCTGTTTACCCATTTCTGTGCATCTGTCTTTGTGCACGTTCACAAGACAGAGATTTTTGGTGTGTTACAAGTGTAGTTACAAACATCTCTGCTTCAAAGCACCAGTCCTGCTCCACCTAGCAACAGCCTGCTCTCTTACACAGCACACACTCTCCTCTTTTTTCTCTCGTTCTAACCTCTCTCGTCTCTCATTCCCTCTCACTCTCTCTTTCAACCCCACTCACGCTGTGACTGGGAATACTGGAAATGAATTTACATGCTCACATGCAGGTATACTGGCAGAGACATGCACACACATACACACACACACATTTGCTCTGTTGCTAGTCTTTAAGCAGATCTGGTTTTGGCTGCATGAAAGCCTACAATGAATGATATTCATAAAGAGACCTTTTGGTTACTATGGCAATGACAGCAATATGAATGTGACAGGTTCCTGATAAATGCAGTCAGATTGAGCACATCTCCATGTAATTATACCTGAGTTGAGGGCTCACTTCAAATCCATGCACATACACACACATGCACACGCACACGCACGCACACACACACACACACACACACACTCACACACTTACTTATTCTCTTGCTCTCTGTATGCTGCCATTATACTACTTTGTGATGCACACAACATGCACACACACACACATACATACATACATCCCAAACACACACACACACACCACCACCAACTCAGAAAGGTTCAAACGAGTAAATATTGTAAATGTAATGAAGACAGGTTTGGAAATGGAAGGCTTGTGACCTTTAATTTTAATATGCTGTATTAACTTACACACACTCTCTCCCTGTCTCTCTCTGACACACACACACACACACACAAACATATGCACGCATCTGAATATGAAATTATATTTATCTAGCGTGCACACTCAGACACGCTGCCTAACTTTTGCATAAACTGGGACACAATCTAAATTCGGATTGGCTATTGCAAACATTTATTTTTAGTGACTTATTTATTTATTTGAAAGTATAATCTTACGTTGACAACCATCTTTTATAATGACATTCACAAACCTTAAAGCTGGCCAGCTGTGGAGGGAATGCAGTCACTATTATAAGAGACACTGATGCAAAGAAATCATTCATCTGTGGTGACATCCTGCCTTTTCCTGACAGGACACACTGTGTTCTGACATATTTAAGATGAGAGGCAGCTCTTGTGTTGTGTCTAGGTTTTCCCTCAGGTCGGATATTACACAAATATAGGGCACATACCAGACAGTGAAACCTCTACAGCCACTCTCTTCTAGACATTTTCAGCACATGACCCAAAATAAGAAATGCTACATCTTTCATGTTGCGATGCAGTGTTGGGAAAATACATTGTCATATGTGTTGGAACCAATTACATGAGGAGGATTTATCTAAAACCTCTATGAGAGAAGATATTTCACAAACAATATGGTTTATTCTCTTCTCCTCACTACTTGTAATAAGACGAGTCATGAATTCAGACAACACACAGTTAGCCTAATATTCATGTCAGGAATCATTAAGTAGGGACTGAGCATATGTTTAAAGTGCTCATTGTGTGATGAACTTTTGTTTACCCTGCAGAGCCACTCTGCAGAACAAAACTAGTTATGTCCAGCGACTGATTGGAGAGCACTTGAAATGGGATGTCATCCATCTTGAAAAGCATCCCTGTAATTAACTTCAGAAGGAGATGAACTTGAAGCAAAGCAGCGCTTTATCTCTGGCAGCATCCCCTTTGGTTAAGTGCTCTCAATGTGGGGCCCTGCAGCAGGAAATATGACTGGACATGATCAATCTGGAGAGAATTTAACCCTCTTAAAATACACACGGATTATGTAAAAGAGAGGGGGACAGGGGGAAGTGTTATAATTGCACCACTGTGTCCAGGACTGCACATGGTGATTCAAGCTGAACCAGTTTAGATACTAAACTAATTACAGTCTGACTCATTTATGGACAATTTACAAAAATGTAACGGTAAACGTGATTTTGAAATACCCACATCAACAGGAATATAACCTGCCAGATTTTGCCACAAAAACTGCTAGAAATATGTATTTTTTTTTAAATAATGAAAGAAAAAATCTTGTTAATTAACTTCCTGGCCACATGGGTGTTAAGAGTATCTGTCTTTCACCTTGAAGAGATAGACTGAGGGACCATCTGGGAAGACCATATGTCCTCGCACTTCCATGAGTCTAATGAGAGAGGAATCTAAAGGTACTGTAGTCAAATTAGCATCATTGTGCACAAAGAAAATGCTGTGTGTGTGTGTATGGTTGAGATTTTACATCTACAGCCGTGCTTAGATACATCTGGCTATATCAATACAGAACAACATCTGCTGATCTTCCAGCAGGTTGCCATTTGCACATCAGTAAACAGCTCATGCCTGGTAAAAGCTAAGTGGAGTGAGATTAAGGACCTTGAGTGTATGCTTTTTAATTTGTGTGTGTGTGTGTGTGTTTTTCAGGGAATGTCACGATTTCAAGTGCATTTCTGAAGAATCTGTTGTGCTCTCGTGTGCTAACTGAAGTGTGAAGAACTTCCCTCGCAAGCAACAAATAATATTTTGGTATTTTGATGAAAAAAGCTTTTGTGTAGAATGCTAATAATCGCACATCTCTACAAATGTCTCTCATTAACACATTTTCATTAAAAAAATTTGCATCGTAACCTCAGCAGAATATTAACAAAGAACCACTGGGCTGGTTTACTCTTTCTTTCTGACTAAAGCAGTCTGGACCACATGGAAATTACATCATTAAGTGCATAATGTGTGAGGTTTCTAAATCGAGGTCACTTTCCTTCAGACTCAGTCCAGCAGTTACACAGATACAGTATATGTAGATGATTATTGAAACCAGGGGCTAAACAACACCCCACACAGTCCTGCAGCACAGCCTTTGTGTGTGTCTGCTGGCGGTGCTTGTATGCTCCAGGCATTTCTTTGAATGGCTGGTGACTGCTGTAATAGACTTTGGCCATTTGTAGTCCCAGTGGGAGTAAAAATCCCGACTGAAAGAGTGTGACCACCGAGCCATCTGAAAAAGAGATCGAGAACAAGAACAAAGGAGGGAAAGAACAAATGAATGAAGGAACAAGCTAAAAACAAGAGATATACAGAGATATACAGAGATATACAGAGAGAGAGAGAGAGAGAGAGAGAGAGAGAGAGAGAGAGAGAGAGAGAGAGAGAGAGAGAGAGAGAGAGAGAGAGAGAGAGAGAGAGAGAGAGAGAGAGAGAGAGAGAGAGAGAGAGAGAGAGAGAGAGAGAGAGAGAGAGAGAGAGAGAGAGAGAGAGAGAGAGAGGGCGTCGTGAAACAGAGAGAGACATAGAGCAAGGCTGTAGTGTGTCAGACACCGCCCACTTTGACCTTGGTCGCACCTCCTCCATTCATTCATTCACATTGACGTACACACAGGACACAAGGCACCGAACACACACACACACAGAATGGACAATACATGCCACGATTGAAGACCACTAAAGAGAAACTTTTGTTGGGTAGCCAAGCCTAAATTGAATGCTCAGTTCTTCACTTCCTTCCTGTTTTTGTTTGTCTTGCTGTGTGTTTTTGTGTGTGTGTGTATGTGAGTGTGTGTGTGTGTGTGTGTGGATACTATAGAGAGTGCGGAATACGGACTCACAGAATGTGTATTTGTGTAATGTTCTCTCCCTTTGTGTGTGTGTGTGTTCATGTAGCATTCACACAGTGTGTAATGTGAATAAATGCATGTTCTTGTGTATGTGGATATATGTATATGTATATGCTTGTGTGTTTGTGTAGGAGGGTGAGATTGTCGGACATGACGTCTGTGTAGATGTTGCGACACGGAACCGAGGGTCCATTCGGATCACTCCCACACACCATCACACCACCGAGGCAACGCAAACATACACGCACACACAGCAGCTATTGTTCCAGCTTGTCCATGTGACTGTGAAAATAACGCCTTTTATTTTCGCCACCTTTTAAGAAACCAAGCCACAGCCAAGTGTGAATTCACACTGACAGCCTCTTTAAAGCAAGACTCTGAAATCCAGCAGCCATTTATACATTTTGCCCGCGCACACAGTAAAGAATATCAATCAGCTCCTCTCACACTTGTTTACACTCTCACATTTCCAAGAAATTGCCATGAATTCTATGTTTTCGCAGATTATGACAATTTCAGCATTCATAATTGTACATGTGTGGATGGATGGTTCTGCTAATATCACTTCAAAAAGAAAGAAATGCACTTCATTCAAAATGGCTCTTATCATTACGTTGCTCCCTTCAAGTGCCAGTAAAGCACTTCACATACACAGACAGATATTTGTCTATCAGTACGATAATAATCTGATCCCGCTTCACTTCCAGGCTCTGGCTTCCTTCTGCTAGTGTGATCTGAGGCATTTTAAAGGCCTGTATCTTAGACTCAGTACAAAACACGGCTTCTAATAATAATAATAATAAATATGAAAGTTTACTTTTCTATCAAAATTGTTCTGGGTTTTTTCAGTTTGTAGTTTTTCCTGTTTTTACTGAGACCTTTATTTGCCCTGAGGGTGCCGTCAATTTCAGCTTTTTTATTTTTTATTTTAAGCTGCATTAATAGCCAAGAGACAGCTGCACAATATAATCCTGTTGCATTAGTACTTAACTTTTTATAACACATGATTGATGACATTCAAAATGACCCATCCTCTCCATCCCTTTCTGCACACTCACACACACACACATACACAAAAACTATGGCCGCACCCTTTCTTTCTGTCTTTCTTTCATCCAGCAGCTAATTCACACATGGTGCTGAACTAAATACAGAAGTACACACACACACAAACCCACACACACTGCTTCACGAAAACAGCAGGGCAATGACAGTGAAGAGTGACCCTCCCATTCTCTCCCTCTCTCTCTCTCTCTCTCTCTCTCTCTCTCCACCACACAAACACACTTTCCTCTCTCCTCTCTGTCCAGAACGATGACTCCCCTCCATCCCTCTCTCTTTCCTCAGTTAGTCTTTCAGCACAAACACTTCACACAGAGCTGTACAATGAGCACTCTGTGATGAAGGGAAGCCTATGTCTGCATTGTACCGCAGCGCTTTGTCTCTGACCATCATCACACATCTTTCCCTCTCTCCATCTCTTTGTGCCTTTCTGTGCTTCCTGCTTTACTCCGGGCTTCAGGAGAGAAGTGTGTCGCTCCCCTGGGTGCCATATCCAGAGAGTTATGATGTTGAAACACAGGACTGGTGCTGAAAGAGGGGTTGAGAAGGTGAACATTATTTCTGCCGGACCATAAGGATTTAATTAAGGAAACATACATGTTGGAAAATACTGTGCAGCTCGAGTTGTAAAACAGGTTACAACGAGCCCTCTTTTTGCGTCACCCCATTTTTTCCTTTGTTGTCCACCTCTGCTTCTGATATCAATGTTCCCATCACAATAGACGACAATGACCTCTTTCTCTCTCTCCATCTTCGTTCCCTCTCTTCTCTCTATGTTGTCCACCACTGTGAATCAGTGCTCAGATCTAATCACATGATCACATATGTCTCTGTTGCCTCCCTGTCTGTCTCCATCCATCTGTCTCTCTCTCTCTCCCTGTGGGAACTCAGAAGGAAATCACTGATGAACAAATGGAAGAATTTGATAAAAATAAACGTGTGAATAGCTCCACACTATCGCCAAACCTAATGATGCGATGTGAAAATGAGATAAATTACCTTGATTAGCCATTGAAAACAATGATAATTCATGGATTTAGATCTGATATCCCACATCCAAAAGACAAAAAATATGATCTTATGTAATTGTCTGCTTTTATGAGTCTCCCAGTAAAAGCAATAACAACAAACAGCATTTGGCAATATCGAGAAGTAGCACTGTATCATTGAAGATGTTCCCACTGCCGCTGCTGTCAGGTTCTCCTGCTGTTATTTCTTTTGGCGTCAGCCCTGCAAAAGATTTTCATCTTGTCCACTTCAAAACAAACGTATCTGGTGATTGAAGCCAGTAAAACCACTTAATGAGGAAGTCTTAAGTTAAAAATCAGCATTTTCCTAACTTTATCTAGCAACACAGGGGCTCAGCTTGTTTCTCTGAGAATAAATGAACCAGACTGTGATATGTATGCAGCGTTAAATGTGGTTTAAAAGTGCACATAAAGTCAATTTTTTCAAGTTTCTGGCAGAAAACCACAACAATGACTGTCACAGAGATGACAAGCAACCAAATGAAAGACTGGTGGTTAACTGGTGGTAAAAATGAACGGTTTCTCTATGTTAGATGATAGACAAAACATTTGAGATAATGTTGATTCCACAACACAACAAAAATATAGCATATGATATAGGTTTAATGTAGGAATTACAGTGTTAATCAATGCTGCTGTTTGACAGAAAAGGTGGAGAATATTAGACAAAAAACTGTTGTTTTAATGATGCAGTTGATTGATAGTGTGGTCCTCATCTATCATTGCTTTGGTGTCTTGTTAGTGGGTGATTTAATGTGCTCAACACAGACAGAAAGGATCACTGCAGACCCACAGCACCTTTTAGCACCACTAAACTGGAATTAGTGGGGATTTTCTGCAGCGCCCATGACTGGCAGCCCTGGCTAATGAGCTGCCTGCTTCCTTCATACTGCATGAGTTTTTATAAAGCACCATGTTTAGGGATTTTTAACATTGGCATGTACTGTATGTGTTCATGCATGTGAGGCACAGAGAGCAAGAGGCAGAGGAGAAAATGGTCCTCTGAATGCCTGAATGCTCATGTGTGCACGCGTGTGTGTTGTTATTGTGAGTGTGTTATTTTTGTTTGTTTAGTTTGTGTGGAGTGCATCTGTGTCTGCGATCTACTCGATGCTATTCCAAACAACCTGGCACAGATGCTCAGTGTGTGTCTGCCTGAGTGAGTGCGTTATTTACAGGTCTGGGAATATTCCCTTTTGTAGTCGCTCCCTTTTTTTTTTGGCCCCTGCTCTGTTTTATTCATATGCACGTTTGCGGATTGTGTGTTTACCTTGGCATTACAGTAGGACTTGATCACACTATGGTTTAATTAAATGACCGAAATGATTTTGAAGTTGTGTGTGACTGCACACACATGTCTGACTGTGTGTTTTGTATGGTTCAGTAAATCCCTCCCGTCGCACTGCTCTGCTTTCCCCATGACAACAGTGAGTCATTTTCCTGTGGCTTATAGACACAAACACACACACACCAGACCACAGTGCTTGTGTACATAACAGTCTTTTTATGTGCATTCTGTAGGAGGTTGAACATCCAAATAATCTTGTTCTGACACCCGATTTGAATGCAACATTTTCCTCCTTGTACATGGGTGTAATGTCTATATGGATTATACATACACAAGTTTGGCTGTGTGTGTGTGTGTGTGCCAGGATTACTGATCATAAGTGAAACTGGATCATTTTCTTAGAATAACCCAAATGTCTAATATCTAATGTTAAAATTATCCACACATGATTCTGACTCCACAAGCTCGATGTTGCTGTGTGAGTAATGGTCTCATGACTAATAACGCTTACACTGTAGGAACTCGGCTTTGTTTTTGAATTTTGCAGTGATTTTATGTGAAGGCTTCTGCTGGCTTGAATTACACACACGTCACAGAAGTCTCGAATCCCCAGGCCAGTCCTATTGTACAACACTTAAATGAGCAGTGCTGTGGAGACCTCTGTCAACTCAGTGGCAACACTGCATTGTAAGAATATATCCTTCACGTAGTGCCACTAATGTAAAAGCATTATTGGATAATATGGATTAAGACAGTGCTGGGGTCCCTGCAGTGTAAATTGGATGTGGACATCCGTGCATGATCGGGAAAACAAATATGGACGCTACCCTCATCTCTGAAGTTCATCTTTCAAAGAATACAAAATAACCAAGTGTTGTAATTCTTGTTATATGGTGGTTGGCAAGGTGATTTTCTGGTGCAAGCCACATCATGTAAATGAATGAAAAACATCACACAAAAAAATTTGGTTAGAAGTGGTGAGAAAACAATATTTATGGGGTGGACTGCTGATAAGAAAGTCACACATAGACTCAATTTTAATGAAATAAAAATTGAAAGACACTCCGTAGTGAAGGAAACCACTTCTGCCAATGTAACAGCTGGCACTGATGTGGATGACAGAAAAAGAGCGAGACAGACGAATGCAGACCCAGAGGGAGGAGAGACGCCGAGGTCTCGCAGAGGTCGAAGAGAGAAAGTGTGCTGTGTGTGTGTGAGAGAGAGTGTGAGTGTGAGTGCACAGATGAATAACTAATATCTGAATGAAAATCACACACAGAGTCAGAGTATGACCTCTATCTGGACGTGTTGCAGATGGTTAGGCAGCTAGCCGCCTGGCTAACAGTTTAGCTAGATCATAGTCATACATTAAAGTGGACACGATGGAGAGCAGGGAAATAAGTGCAGGTGAGGTTACTTGGACAAATGCCCTGCATATTTTCCACCACTGGTGTGCGATATCATCTGTCTTTCTGTGAGCCGACAGGAAATGACTCAATTTCAGCATGGCATTTGCAAGCATGCACATGCTATTTAGGATGCGCACACAAACACACACATTGCAGATATTACACATATTCACTTGTGTGTCATCACGCGGCCACAAAACGCACATATACACACACACCCCACACAGAGCGGAGCAATACTAGGTCAAGCTGTCTGTGAGTCATTAAAAATGGATAGCCATTTGACTTGAAGAGATGGTGTGTGTGTGTGTGTGAGAGAGAGAGAGGGAGACAGAGAGTGTGTGTTGCTGTGAAGTGGATTTTATTGGCCTGCCACTGAGGAAATAAGAAAGTCCCTCATTCCCTGATCCATTTTGGGTGAGTCATTGGCAGGTATGAAAAGGAGATCAGACTAATGTGTGGGTGTGAGTGAACATGCCTGTGTGTGTATAAGATGATACTTTGAAGTGTGTGTGGTGGTGGATTGGTGAGGTGTGTGTGTGTATGTGTGTGTGGATTAGACTAATCTGTTCAAATGGTGAGTTAAAGGTAGAGGTGGACGGGAACCTGAGAATTAGAAGGAGATGGAGGATGAGCAGTGACTGTAACCATCAGTTTAATTGAGTTTCTTTGAAATGGGGCTGAGAAGGGAAACGTAGTATGCAGAGAAAATATAGGCAGGTTGTAATGGTCATATAGTGATATATCATATATAGGGATAGATGAACCAATGGGATTGTGAACTCCTTGTTAATCAATATAACAGAAGTATTTATGTATCAGAAAACATTTACAACATATTCAAATGTACAATGTTTGGATGTTTCTGTCACTGAAACTGATAAAGCTGATTACATGATATAACAATACGGTGGCTTTTTGTTTGTCTGTCAGTTTCAGTGGAAATTAAAAAGCAATTAATGTGAATTACAACAACAAACATGACTTTAAGCCAGTTCAGCACAGAGTGGTTGTGTGCTACGTGTGGTAAACCCTCCCAGTATCCCCATGTTTATTTGTCAGGGGACCCAAAGATGGCATGTCCTTCCCATGCACATGCTAAAACGGCGCCCTTGTGTATCTGGCGCTGAAGAGAGGGGATTTTAGAGCCTTTTTATGTTTATAATTATCCAAATGTTTCAGTGTGGAACGGTAATTAGCATAGAGTTTATGACCAATCTTTCAAGTCGACCACTGTAATTCAGATTTTGGCTGCAATGGTGAGAAACCGTGTCGTGTTTGTCTCAGAAATAAGAGAATGTGACACCACAGTTGTTTATATTTGCTCCCCTTCATGCCGAGACTCAAGGGTATAAAACAGCTTTTTAGTTAAGTACCATTATAAAGCAAAACAGCATGAACACATGAGGGAAAACATCATCTAAATCGATTTCAAGTCTTGAATCACACTTACATTCCATCACTCCACTTTCATTTTAATTTGCTGCCTGAAAGAGCAGAAATATCATAAAACCACCACCGCACAATAACAATGCACGTAAAGAGAGAAACAAAATAAGCAAGAAGTGAGTAAGACAGCGAAAGCAAGACGCCGATAAAAATCCCAGTTTGGGCCAAACAGCAATTGCTGGCACAGCGGTGGGGTCGCACATCTCTCAGCTAAATTTAAATCAAACAAGAGATGTATCCTAGTAGAAATCAGTGGCCAAATCAAGACAGGAAAAAGCAGCACACACTCTGCACAGAAAGGATGTGGGCGTGAGGCAGGAACAGAGAGAGAGAGACGGAGCAAAGCACAGAACACAGAGATGGATAGAGAGATATCTCCTCATCCTATCATAACAGGTTTGACTCATCTAGACCTATGAGATCTTATGACTGCGCTTGCTCAGAACTAAAAATAGCCGTTCATCACCTCGATCTGAGAGGAAAATCAATCAAGGGGATGATGACTTCAGAAAAAATAACACAGGCTCATTGGAAGCGTTGCCTTTTCTTATACTGTACAGTTCAGACTAAAACAAGATACACTGATGATTATTGCTCAGTTTGGATCTTATATTAGATTAATAATTCCATTGTCCGCCTGCTGACGACAGTGCAGTAAGAGAAACAAAACAACAGACACATAATAAATGCCCAGACTTTGTTTCTGTAGCCGGTAGTTTGATTTGTCATAGCAGATAAGGTGCAGCTGTAACTAATAACATTAATGATGGCTCTCTCCTGTTCATTGTTGGTGTGCCATCCAGTACACACACACACACACACACACACACACACACACTCAAAAGGAATTTATCTATAATTACTGTTGCTAATAATGTTTGACATGTCAAAATGTCTATGGTGTATGACCACAGTGTTGGGCCTCTGATTGGCTGAGCAGTGCAAACACATGTACCTGAACAGAATAAGACATTTTCCTCTCTCTGTAAGTTTACATCAGACATCTAATGAATTTAAAGTGTGTGAACACTGGAAATCAAAGACTATAACTTTGTCATGAAATCAGGGCACGTCTTACCTTTCAACTGATAAAATATCTGGTTGATACTTTGCTTTATACTTGTTGAATAGATGTGCAGTAGGTGCTTGTGCTTCCTCCAAGGTCTCCTTCTTCACTGAAGCTTTAGTGATGTTCCTTCCATTGTAAGTCTGAAGCATCTGCCAAGTGAATAAATGTCGTGTAAGAGTTTGTTAAAATTGTTGGGATGGTCCGTTCACACCGAAACCGTTGGGAGCATTCTGGTGGCTGGAGGTCATTCATTTTCTATGAGAACCAATGTCTTTCAGCGGTGAAGAGCATCAAAAGTGTCGGCATTGCGTTTTGGGTGGTGAGATTGTCAAGAGAAAGTTGAAGTCTCCTGAACTTTATGGAAATGAACTATGATGCGGAACAGCGGCAGCCAATCAGTGCATAGATGTCCGCCACTCAAGAAGAATCACACAACTGACGTCAACCACTTTGCCGCACATCCAAAGTGTCCATGAATTTCTGAACAGTGTCAGGAAGAGGGCAGCAGGAAACAAAATTAGAATTAAATTAGCTCCCGACGGTTTCGGTGTGAACGTACCATTACATCCTGTGTTTTCATACACAACTGATCCAGTCCATTGTCTGTCCACGTTTCACAGCAGAGCTCTTTTGTTCTTTGACCAGTGTGTGTGCATTACAATTTGACGATGTTTCTGAATTTGCACGTGCAACCTGTTTTCTCTCAGGGCCACCACACTGTCATCATATCAGGGGGAAAAATGCTTATGAGTGGCTCGATATTTTATGCATTCAGTGTGTTTTACTTTCATGCCATAGTCCACCCAACCTAACCTTTCCTGACACACCTCAGGAATATTCAGCCTGTGAGTTTGTCCTTTGACCCAGAGCATGTGAAATGTCAGGCAGTGACAACAGATTTAGGTGGGACGCAGGGCGGCAGGCAGCCAGCACGACAGGAAGTGCCGACAAGCTTTGTCCAAGGCATTGACATTTTGGGGAGGAGAATGTGAAATATTGGCTGACATTTGTGCTAGAGAAGTCTGTGTGTGTGTGTGTGTGTGTCCTTGTGAAGATAGTTGTGTGAGACAGAAGCCTGGGAGCCATGAGGAAGAAACGGCGAGGAGGGAAAAGATGCAGCAGACTAGATCTGAGGCATAAACATCCTGTTTCTACATCCGCGCTGTCTGGAAGATGTAGCCATCGTCCCACTTTACACACTTACCAGAACTTACTCGCTTCTTCATGCTCCACTGGCCGCTGGGGAACCCGGGCAATATTAACAAGACATACAGTGTCTCCACTGTAATGCAGAGCACAATAAGTAGGATTTGCTTGTGACCCTTTATCACAGGTTGTAGTCTGAATCTAGACATGAGAGTATTGTTTCTTTCTCATATTGTTTTATGAGAGTATCCACTATTTCACCAGGAATAAAAGCTACGTTAAATGGAAATAATTGAAAATGTACATCTGTCAAAACAATCAGCCGCGCCTAAAACCTCTAGAAATACATTACAACAAACACAACACATTGTTCACTTTAGTCTGAACTTTTTCATCTTCTAGCTCAAACTTTTGCCAGCAGCATTTGCCCATGAATATCAGTCAGATTAGTTTCAGTCAATTCATAGTTGACTAATGAAACAAACACATACATACACTTTTAATACTGTTATTATTATCCACAGAAATATAGTGATTCATAATAATCAGGGCTAAGGTTGAAAATAATTGAAAAAGATGTGAATAATGTATAAAGGAATATGACTAACAATAAATATCAGCTTACAACAAAGATATATTTTCTAGGTTCACTTCTCTAAGGGAATAAAATGCAACATTTTTTGATTAGTCTGTCCTCAGCTGATGACACCAGTGATTTTAACTCAGGCTGTTAGACCCTGTTGTGACTGAAAATACCAATCCACTCTCCAGGCATTTGGTGGTAATATAGACAGTCATTCACTCTGGTTAGTAAAGATCTTGGTCATTAGCATTTCATGATACCATTGGTTTTACAATGACGCCAGCAGATGTCTATAAAAATGATCATGTCTGGAAATTGTGACAATGTGGGACTGAGAATGTTTTCTTGAATGAATAGTCCACTCTCAGGCAGGTGTAATGCAACAGCAGGAGAGGAGAGGACAGGAGAGGACAGGAGAGGACAGGACAGGAGAGGGTTGCCATCGCCTTAACCAGAGTCACCTTAGTGTGGACATGACACACGGAGGCAAAGTCGAAGGAGCAGCTCAAAACATTGAGTTTTGTGATGCATTTCCTATGTTTTAGTGGATTAAAAAGCACTTATCCAAATTGAAGTTGAGCTTCACCTCACGTCCGATGATGCATGACACTGCATATAGCACATTACAGTACAGCACAGTGCTGCAGGGGGCACCGCAAGGCATTGTGGGAGGTGTGTGAAAGCTGTAGGGAGTTTTTTTTTTCTCCATCTCAAAAGCCTGAAGATATTGTTCTGACATAACCTGACAAAATATATTAATATGTGAAAAGAGTGAAGTGGAGGAGTTGAGTGGCAGCACTGATGTGAGACAATAGCAACGATGAAACTGTCACAGTGGTTTGAAAAACCAATGCAATGAGAATAATTAAAAAAAAAAAAAGCAGCTTCTGGATGAACAGAGAAGAGTTGAAACCCTGTAGGCTGTGCTGGAACCAAAACAGGGACAGTCGGATAGGACAGTCAAGGGCAATCCAATGTAACCCTCCAACCATGACTGCTACACAAACTGAGCGTGACAGAAAGGAAACAGTACAGTGCTGCCGAGTATTGCACTGCAGCGAGCTGCAGCGGGTCTGTCAGTTGTATCGGCTGTGTTTTGGGATTTTGTTCTTCATACCTTTTGGCAGGTTAGCCTTTCTTTAAGAGATACTGCATGTCAGGAATAACAGCAAGAAAGTGTGTGTGTGTTTTGTGTCTGAAAGAGAGAAAGAGGGAAAGATAGAAGGGAAATGGAGATGTGGGAAGATGAGTGAGGAAGTCTTATGGGAAGGAGAAAGACAGCAAGGAAGAGAGGTGATACCAAGGTACCCTGCTGTTTCTCTGTCTAGAGGGCACAGCTACATTTCCTATCTGTGTACACACACACACACGCACACACTTACACGCATACATGGTGAAGTTTTCATACTGTAACTACAGTGAATGTTACAGGCAGGGCAGGTGTTTTGGAGCCATTTTCAAGTGTAAACATCACATGGTTTCAGAAACATGCTGCACTGCATTCACCTAAGTGCATATTCAGTGTGTGGTGCTCATCAGGTATAGGGTACAGTCAATTCTTAGAGCTCGTGTTGTGGTTGTAAATGACACCGATAAAAGCTGTGAGATTGAATCATAATGGTAAAATTGCCCAATGAGCTGAAAGATGCTAAATCGTTGTGTGGGGCTGCGAGCAGCAGTGTCAGATGGTAGTGCTGGGTGGGTGGGTTTGTTACCATGAGTAACCTCTATTACATTACTGTCATTTGATGCACTATTTGTGCAAAAGCACTCAAGAAATAACAGCAGTGTGCATGCAGACTTGTGATCCTTTTGCTACTTGAATTCATTGAAGAAACATAACTCTGACTTAAAGATGGAAGGAAAGTCCAAGACTACAATAAAATCAAAATTTAAATTCAGAGACTTGATATTTAATGCTCCCCCCTCTCCCTGATCCTTCCCTTGTCTTCTCCCGCCGATGCAACAATGCAGTTAGTCCCTCCATCAGCTGCCTGTCTCCCCAGGAGGACTCTGTCTGCAGCAGCTTGCTGCTGAGTGGAACAATCATGCAGTCACACCTCAGGAACAGAAGGGGCCCACTCCCTCTGTTACAATCCCATCTTTCCATTTGGAGGCGTCCTCGTGACGCAGCGGGTTACAGCCCAGATTGCATTTTCACAAAGTTGAGGATTTCAATCTGGCCTTTTCCTTTCTTGTATTTCCCCGCTCACACTGATGTGGCTCATGTGAATATGTTAACGGACGCTCCTCATCCTTTGCGATGACAGAAGTGACAAGTTCTTGTGATGGGCTGATTTGTCTGAAAGAGGAGCTGTAATTAATGGTCAAATTAGTTTTATTCTAAATGCCATAACTTGTCAGATATTGGATTTGAATGGAAGGCACATCATTAATTGGCCCAAGGCTTACCTCCATTGTTATTGAGTCGTGACATGCTACTTTGATTTGATTCTCTCTGTTTCATATGTTTTCCAACTCCTACTCTTTGACTGTCTGGCTGCCTGGTGGGCTCTGATTAGCTCTCCATCAGCCTGTTTGTTCCCTTCTCCTCCTGTCTTTTTCTCTCTATTGGACTGAAATGCGTGTCGTCTTATTTTCAGCTCCTTTTGACCCACACTCCTACCTGCAGATTTGCATTCCTCCTCCTTTCTTTCCCTTTCTCTGGCTGTCTCTCCAGCTGCAGTGTCTGCCTAAACAATTTAGCCTACCCCTTACTCTTGATTTGTCTCGCTTTTGTCATTGTGAATTTTGTTTCTTCTCCATCACCCCCCACTCCCTTCATCTCTCTCTTCCCTTTCTCTTACCCCCAGCAAGTATGTGTGTGTGTGCAAGTGTGTTTGTGCGTGCATGTGTGTGTGTGTGTGGATAGGAAAAGAAAGAGGCGACAATGTGTTCTGCCTTTCAGCCAGTCTGAAGCCAATCAATGGGAGCTTATCAGGATGTGCTCTGCTCTGCGGCTGTCTGCAGCCAAATCCAGAGGCAGATAGGCCTGAGCTGGGTCTGTCTGGGCTGGACTCAACAGGGGGTGGAGGAGGGAAAGCTTAACAAGTGTGTATGTGTGTGGATGGGAGCATTCATGCGGCTGTGTATTGCTGGATGTCACAGAGAAGGATGGAGGGAAGGTGTGTGTGTGTGTCTTTGTGTCAGTCAGGCAGAACATGTGTGTTAAGGGTTTGGTGACCTAGAGTATTTTTGAGAGGATGTGCTAGATGGTGTTTATTGATTAGACCACAATGAATGCTACAGCTGCTACTTCTACCAAGGTTTATGTCCTTCCACACCACTTACCCTGCACCACTCCAAATACACAATCATTTGTCCAACACCTGATCCTTAATTTGAGGTAGGGCTGTATGTAGACATGTTGCTGGATGTTTTTTTTCATCTATATCTAGTTAGCAAATTAAGCCAAGGATGCACAACATTGGATTTTTGATGATATCCAATGTGCCAATATTTTCCAACTCATATTGATGGACAGTATATGTAAATACCAATATGTGCACAGTGTTTTCCAATAGTGCATACATACAGCCTCATTTGGATTATTGGAAACCAATCTGAAATATTCAAGTCTAAATAAACAAGAAGCAAATCTAAATTAAATCATATCATGTTAATACTGACTGAGGTTTAGAAAGAACTAAGAGCTACAATAGAAAACTGTGGACATATATGCACTTGATGTTATACATGATAACATGCTAATCTGAAGCTACAGATGGCATATCTCTGTAGAAATGCAGTGGTGCTCAACTCACTTTTGATATCCAGGACTGTCTCACACACATGTTTTTAGCATTACTTCCAAGACCAATGAGCATTTCATTGTTAGTTAGCTTAGTTAGCTCACACCTAAAGCTAATTAGCATGTGGACTTCAGATTAGAGTAGACAAACGTACACCGTTTAATCCATTCCTCACACCTTTGCTTGGTTAAATGGAAAAAATTTAAGGCCTGACAGCCGTTGCTAAGCTGTGATTGGACAGTCACTGGGGGACAGGTTTCGCAAAGGCTCAGCTGGGTGTATGAAGGCAAAAAAATATTGACTGGGAGAGAGAGAGTGAGAGTCTGAATGTGTGTGTAATTGTTCCACTTAGGCTTTGAGCCAGCTAGCTAATTGTAGACCATACTGAGTGCATTAGGTTAGCATCATACACACACACACACACACACACACACACACACACACAGAGACACACACACACACACAAAGCATTTTCAGTCCCTGCCTGTGTGCCACATTTACCTCCTGCCCAAAACTAGAGCAGCTCTTTCTCCTATGACTTTGCCATCACTATGGTAATCACCACGGCAACAAGTTACCTTAGTGACTTTTTTGTTGTTTTGTTTGTCTCATCCAATTGCCATGGCTTCCTGCTGGTAATTTCCAAAGCAGATTGAGGCAGATTGCTTGAGGCAATTATAATCGTTAGCAATAACAGAGACTGTCTCTCTGCCTGCACTTTTGATTTACCGCCCTAATACATTTTATTAAAAGTCAAAGTAATCACTTCAGAAAATTCACCTCCTGATGAAAATCTGATATTCGACAGAGTGGCAGCTCCCTCAGCATACTGACAACCAGAGGAGACTAATTGGAGTTTCAATTAGGGCTCTGCTGCATCAGACAGCTCCTCCTCTTTCTCTAATTAAAACCTCCAACTGGGTAATTATTGGAAGAGATGGATGGGTGGAGGGGTGAGAGAGGAAAAAGAGCCACATGGATAGATGGATGGATGGATTTATGGATGGATGGATGGATGGATGGATGGATGGATGGACTACAGTGGAAGGCAGGGAATGAAATGAAAGAGGTGGATAGAATCCAGAAGCGATCGACAGATGAAGGAGAGATAGTTCAAAAGGATATGAGGAATGCAGGTGTGAAAGATACGAGTGTGGATGGAATGAAAAGTGGGAGGGAGGATATGAAGGACCATTACAGACAATCAGGGGGCCGATGGAGGGAGGGAAGGATGGAGGGGGAGGTAGAGAAGAAGGATACGATAAAGGGAGGGGTGCAATTTGCTTGGATCTCAAAGGAAGGGCAATGGGGTTCGAAGAGGACACAGAGGAGAAGATGACTGGGCTCTAATGATCAATGTGCAGACTTCACTGTGTGTGTGTGAGCATATAGGTTTGTGTGTGTGTGTGTGTGTGTGTGGTGGAGTTGCCATGGTGATAAGTACTGTTCATTAGAAGGGGTCCATCAAGTAGCCAGCAGCAGGTGTCCGTCTGTAACTCTCCTTCACGCACAAACGTCTATCAATCAATCACTAAACTGTCACATGAGGGTTTTTAAAGTTACCAGTGCTTGTTATTTCCTGGAAAACCAATAAAGCAACAGAGGTAGAAGACAAAAAGACACACACTAGTGAACACACGCTCTCTCACTCCTCATTTCTGTGCAGAGAGAGAGAGGGAGCATGTGTGTGTGTAACCCTCCAGCCAATCAAATGAAAGTAGGAAAAGGTGTGAAATGTAGCATATTCAAGCATTTAGCATCAAGTGTTAAGCTTTTTTTTTTTATAACCTGTACCTGTGATAGCTATTTAATAAATATACTAAAAATGTTGTCAGCTCCAGACAGAGGAGACTAGCATAAGTCTTTCCTACGGCTGCACAGTGGTTGGTACAGATTATCCTGCTGTGTGAGCAGACTCACGACTGCTGACTCTGTAAACAGTTTTTTCCATGTTAGATGCCGCCTGATGCTCCAGGTAACCAAACATGGTGCTACCTTCAGCTTTAAGACCAGCCGGTCCACAGAACCACCATGCTCTGTTTTGAGGTTTGTAGTTTTAATGTTTTGGTGACGAACTCTAGTTTTGTATCTGATCCCATTCTGGATGCTGTTAAAAAATGCACCTGGTACAACAGTCAACCATACTGAACGTGCCTTTGTTTGAGGCGTCACAAGACTCATAAAACCACATATGCAGGTTTTCTTTATTCTAACTCAGAGATTGACACATAAGTACTCCTTTTTATTCAGTGGCTGCACACTGTTATTTTGGCAGACACTGAGTGGGTGGACCAGCTGTTCGCTGTGAACTGCCCCTATCAAAGACAAGATCAAACCACCCATGTTACTTGACACAACAGATAAAACAAATGTGGAATAACTGGCACACAGAAAGTTTGTTGTAGTCTTAATGTAAGACTGTAACTTGCTTGCTGGAGAGCTGTGTGTATTAACATTGTCGTATAGACTACAACTGCAATTAATGATGCTGCAAATCTTACAAGCCTTGGCAGGCTCATACATACACTGTCACATTTTGCTTTCACAGCCATCCTCAAATTCCTCGGGTGCTTTGAATTTAATTAATTTAAGAGCACAATGCACCTAAGACGTATGAATTCTGCAGCATCTGCAGTACACCACAAGAAGCTGGATTCTCCATGTACAGATAAACAGCTACAGCTCTTCTGGCCGGGCTCCATATAAACATACATATGTCTCTTTTCAAAAAAGCAACCACTAGAGAGACTATCTGAACATTATTGATTTATTAAAGCGAAGGACAAAGCTGACAGATGAGCCCAAACAACAGAAATGATGTTTCCTTTGAAATGACAATAACACCATATTGATTTAGTAGTGATAGGATAGCAGAAAGCTACAGGGGAGCAATGAATCATGTTTTAAGTTTGCAACACAATATGATTGCGCAGGCTGAGAATAATTTCAAACCCAAGCTCTGGTGCCTTAAACAATAAATACAGCGGTTTGTCAAAGTGTGAAGTTGTATATTGAGGCTCAGAGGGTAAGATGACTACGGTGAGTAAAGTAATTACCTCTCAGAGATGAGTATGTGCAGTCAGACAGTGTTTGTAATTGTAACTCCTGGGACTCACGGGACCTTGTGAGCATTGTGCTTTGTAATCTCAGCATGTTCTCATGCATGCATGTCGGCTTTATTGCGCATGTCTGCGAGCATCCTCCCTGGCAGGCAGTGCAGTTGGAGGCGCAGTGGGGGCTGCAGAAAGTAATCAAATATCAGCGTGGCAGAAATCAGTTGGTGGCTGAAAGAGTGGACAGGACTTGGCATTTGAATGCATCATCCCCACCGCCTGCTCTATACGATCCCCCCTATACAGTATATTTATTCATCTTTAAGCTGGGTATATTCATTGATTTCCCCGGAGAGTTTCCCCTAATGGTGACACAGAGAAAAGTTGTCTGACAGCATCTGCTCATTGGCTGTCGGTGTGTGGTCGCTAAATGGGGCAATAATGAGGTAAATGCTGACATTTTTGAGCTGACACTCATTGTGGTGTACAAGCTGTGTGCACTAATGTTGGTCTTTTGGTCCTGTGGGTTACTGTGATAAACTGAGCTGCCATTTTAAAAGTGGATTTTTTCTTCTTCTCTACATTGTTCTGCCAACTAATTACAGTAGTCAGTTTTAAGCTCACTGCCTCATATGTAATTAGATTATTAAACAGTGGCAGCTGGCAAGCTTTCAACTTATAAGACTCCAAAAGCATCTATTTCCAAAGTGGTCATAAAAAGGAAATTCACAGGAGTAAATAAACCAAACCACCAGGACTGACATCACCAGCATCGGTCAATTCAGGTTTCCTGCAGACAGAACAAAACTTGACTGTCACTTACTTCTAAGAGGCTTTTCAGAGTCTCTCGCTTTTGTCTGAGAGACTTCATGTACAACCTAAAGAGCCTCTGACATAAAACCTGGGGATATTGGGGGAGTTTCTCCTCTGATCTCTTAATCTTGAATAGGACAGCCCTAATTGGAGCTAAACCCAGACAAAGCTCTCATAGTGCCTATCCTCTGGGCTAAACAAGGATAATCTGCAGAAGGAATGAACACTTCAAGGTAATTTATTTTATATTGTACAACCTTGTCCCAACACTTCCCTGGATTTAAGAGTGTGGTCAAATTAAAATCATCAAATATAAAAAGGGCAGGGTTGCAAATCAGTGGTGACCAACTTGTAATTTATCAAAGTAAGAAACCATTAAAGAATAAACAAATATGAACCCAAACACACATCACGTTTTAGTTAAGCCATTTCTATATTTGTACTTACTTTGAGCAACTCTTGTGCATAATCAACAGCTCATTTGGATTTTCTCCTCATTTCTTTCCTCACCTTCTACAACAAGCTCTGCTCATCAAAATTATTCAACGTGAACCACTGTCGGCTTTGTGTTGTGGCAAGAGTATATTGAATTTAATCCATCCTGCCTCAAAACCAAAAACAAATAATATATATATATACAGTATATATATTTTGCCATGGTTTGTTTTTTAGGTGTATTGGATATTCAGTAGATATCTCATTCTGGACTGAGGCGGTCCTATCATCATAACAAAATCCTTCAAATATTGTAGAAATATTGTAGTATTGTAGAAATCCAGATATCTGATGGTGTCTGTACAGTGAGCTGAGCCATTATAGTCTGCTGAAAGGATGCATATTTAACTTGTTGCCGGCCTTCTGTCATTTGCAGCCAGAATTTAAATGTGATATTGTGCCTTGTTGGAGGACTGAGACATATTTAACCATCTTAAAATAAAGTCGGCTAATGATCATTCTATAAATAATGCACGGAAACACCATGTGACATATGCTGCTGCTTGTTCACAACTCCACTATCAGATACTTTTATTGCTTTAGAAGACAATATAATATATCAACATTAGTAAGAGCATCGCAAGCACAGTCACAGTCATAGACACAGAAGGGAGTAAACTGTTCATTCAGTTTCTGAGGAAAGTGGTTTGTTATGAGTAAATCCATCATCAGCTTAACTTTGGAAACAGATGCCAGTGTGTATTGACAAATAAAATTAAAGCATGTGTATGAAATGCATTGCCAGTAGATCTTTATACTCCATTTGCCCCGACTCCTTAAATAATCACTATGTTGCGCTGACCTGCAGTTCAGACTCAGCCCTGGAGGAGGACAGAGGAGAAAAGACCTTTGAAGTGAAATGGATTTCCATCAGCCTTAGAGCTTTAACAAAGTAACAACTCAAAGCTCTGAGACAGAGAGTGACAGCAGGTAAAGGAGGACCACCAGGTTTCACTGCCCTTAAAGCTGATGGGTGGTGGTGGTGGTGTGGTCTGGGCTTGAGATGTGAAACCTGCAGAGTTGAACGTGGATCAGAGAGTTTTGTGTGTGTGTGTGTGTGTGTGGGTGGGGGGTGGGGGTGTGGATTGTGTGGATGTATGCGCCTTTTGGTTTGGGGTGGAGGTCTTTTGCTCCACTGCACACACACACACACACACACACACGCACAAGCATTCACACACACACATGGGAACGGTGATGTGGAGCTCCTTCATTGAGCACGTCTCAAGCTCAACCAAGCATTCAGTCCTCTCAGTGACCTAGAAATGAATGACAAGGCAAACAAAAACTACAGAAGCTCACTCTCTCAGGGTCATGAATTCTGTCATCAAGCAAAGACTCTGTATCTATAAGAAACAGGTCTTCTGGTTTGAGAGGAAAAATAATATTGTGCAATATCATATTCACTGAAAGTTTTTGAGGAAGTACAAAGGATCCAAAGGTCAAAGGACTCACTGAAGATGTGGAAAAAACAGAAAAATCCTGACAATCCCTTGTGTTCCAACGATTCAGATTTAAAAGCTTTTGTGCTCCCTGAAGAAGGCCAGTGTCAAAGTATGTTGGAAATATTTTACTTGATCGTACTGCAATCAAGAAATAGTTGCGGTCACCTTCTTTTTGACCCTGAATAATACTGTCTTTCAGTATGCTGGGTTATGGTATTGGTGCCTCGGTCTAAACAGCGTTCAATGGGTATAGACAGTGATAGAGGTCATCAAGGACTTACTTGAAGTAAGGGTTATTGTTGGGGGCGATAAACCAGACATACACTTTCTTTCTCAACTTCTTTTTTTTCCCACCTGACACATATTTAGATGTTCAGCAATACCAAACTCTTTCTTCAAGTTTGCAGATGACACGTTGCTGATGCTGCATCAGCACTGGCTTAAAGAGCCCACCTGGACGAGGAGAGTGTGTGTGTGTGTATGTATGTGGGGGATGGGGATGGGGTGGTGGGGGTGGGGTGGTGGGGGGGGTGCCTTAACTTTGGTCCAAAGTCAGCAGCCGTTTACTGAAAGTCAGCAAAACCAAAAAGCTGGAAAAGCTGGTTGTGGATATAGAGAGCGAGCAGCAGAGGGACTACTCACATCAGCAAGGATCTGACATGGCCTGTGCACACGGACATGTTGTTGGCGAGGGAGGTGAGGGAATGTCTCCACCGCATCAGGAAGTTTCAGAAATTCAGACTCTCCCAGGAGCCTTAAGACCCTTTTTCCCTGGGGCTGTGGAAAGCATCCTAAGAGGGGACATCACCAACTAGTATAGGAACTGTTGCTCAGGATCATAGAGCTCTACATTGAGAGGTTTGCTCAGCTGAGCATATATTTCCCCCTCTGCAGGACTTATACAGCAGAAAGTGCAGAGTCAGAGCTGGCGGCATTATGACAGATCCTTTCTGGCCCAGTAACAGACTATCTGGCCTTTCTACATGTGCAGCCACAAGTCCAACACATGGGGCCTGAGAAAATACCATGTGCCCTCTTCTCTACCTGCATTTAATCTGTATTTTTGCTTGATCTGTATTTATTATTTGGGTGCATTTGATTGAACTACATATATTATATGTGTACGTAATGAATAAGCCAATGAAAACATTTTCATGTCGAAAACATGGAGGAGGAAATAATCAAAAAAATCAACTCACCTCCTACTTAAAATATTTTTATCCTGTCATTGCCACTGAAAGCGTCATGCACTGGTGCAGCAGATTGCAAATTTGCCGGGGTAACTTGAATATATCACTAATTGCCATGAAAAGTGGTATTATAGTGTTGAATGGTATCCATAGCAACAAGAGTAATCAAGTGCCCACGGGAAAGTAGGTGGCTGTACACAGAAAAAGTATGGTGATTATGGACCATCTGTACTACTTTATATTAATGGCTGTAGCACCAACTGCACAGGCTTTTCACCTGGTGCTCCGATGACATGACACAATGTTTTAATGGAACAAGGTTAAATTTCAAATTTCCACTGTTTCCCTTTTGCTCAGAAACCATTCAGGGAAACATGAGAGTTAGGACATGAAAGCCTGCAGTGCAAGAAAATGACTAATACGCCTGCTGTAAAGAGGGGGAGTCTGATATTGCTCTCTGAAGTGTATTTTCCAGTCCAGGACCAGATTGAAGGGTCAGGGGGACTGTCTTTAGGCTGAACAAAGGAAGCAATCAAAAGACACAGTACGCAGAGCGACACAGCGTGCCCTCGCTCTCACCCATGTTAACTTACATCCAGCTGACATGTCGACTCGCAGAGACTGGAAATGGGCAAGAGACGAGGTTTCGACCCACTGAGTCACATCTTGAGTGTGGCTGTCTTATACATAAACATGAACAGTAGCAATCGTCTGTGAGTGTGTAAAGGCATTGTTGTAGCTCACACTAAAGGCTGATGGTTTCATGTTTGCTTTACAAAAATATACTCTGGATAGAATTTATCTGCAAGTGTGGAAATTAATATCTTCACAATGTATTTTTTAAATTTATTTTCATGTTTAAATCAGTCATCAACTCAAGTAGTTATTGATTAAAATACTCCATATACTCCACTGCCATATTCACATGTCACAGTCAAAAAAAAAGAAAAATTGGTTTTGCAGCAATAGTCACCTTGTGTTCTCTTTATGCTCAACAAGAAAACATTTAGTGAGGTTATCTCATTAACACCATGAGAAAAATACTCAAAAGCTCAAAGTTCAAGGTCACAGTAACCTCACAACCTTGCAACACCTTTTTCAGCCATGAACTAGCAAATTTAGATCCTAGTCATGACACATTTTAACACGTATGTGTAACAGGATGAAACTAAGTGATGCCACTTTTTCACTTAACAAAAACAACTCTGTTATTTTATGCAGAAACAGTTTGTGACCATATTTCCTGGATCCTAGGCCAGTTACAGCCGCAATGCAGTAATTCTAGTTCACGCAATTTGGGGGGTAATTAAGGGTCTCTCTCCCTCTTTCTCTCTCTCTCACACACAGTGCTCTCCAAGCAGATTTGCAAACCAGTGTTTTCAAAATGTACATCAAATTTGATTCCATCTGGCCTGGGAAAGCCGTCAGAGGAGGCTCAGGATGTGACTGTGTGAAGAAAGAAGGACATGTGCAGTATCTTGCTCAGCGTGACCCTGACAAGCACTGAGACAAAGACTGAATGGATTTATTTGCAACATTACACTGTTGTTCCTCAGTGTGGCACCTGCATCTTCACACACGTTGGTGCTGCTATTATTAATTGAGTCGTACCATTTTCATCTACCGTATGCTCAGGCTTTTTCATTTTTTTAAACCCATATTCTTGCGGCTTGGTAACATTACATGCATGAGACCTTTAATGAACAGTCACCCAACTGTGGTTTCCTGCATTTAAACAAGACCAAGAACTTATAAAGATTCAGAAACACTGCTCAAATAAATTGGCAGCTACACACAACTCAGCATCTCATCTCTGACTAAATCCCATTCTACCCACACTTCAGAAAGTGAAATATTTATCTTGTCTTTTCCACAACACTGAACAGTAGTTGACTTGTGTTGCTAAATTATGTATTTATTCAACACAAGTGGACACATTTGAATGTTTTTTCTTTTTGTTTTTTTTTGTTTTGGACCAATCAGATCAAACTGCTGCCATTAAAATGTATGAGAGGGAGTATAGTGCTCAGAGAAGATGAGAAATGAATGGATGGATGGATGGATGGAGAGGCAAGAGACAGAAAGGTATACACAGAGAAGGAGGATGTGAGTCAAATAGAGACTTTGGGATATTATTGAGCAGTTCCCGAAGGACAGTCTCAATATATCTTTGCCATATAACACAATCTTCAAAATGAAAACTCTGAAATGCAATATCAGTTTAAAACTCCAGCCCCTGACTTGTGTGTGTGCATTTGTGTTCCCATCATGCATGTGTGACTGCTGCTCACTTTCCATCTACATGATTGCATGCTTCCATCTGTGTGTAGTGAAAAAAAAAACTGCTGATGGCTGACAAACATTTCTACAAACATGAAAAACTGCAAAGTATGTATATTATACATGTTAGACAGGCTAAGTCATAAATTGTAGTGATTCTACCATAATGACCACTCTGCATAAATGGTTACTAATCAACAGGTTGCAATTCTACCATATTTGCAGTGTGAATAAGTATAATAGATTTTTTAATTGGCAGTGGCACAAACAAAAAACATAACATTGGCTCATTAACATATTAAATATGTGCTATGGTGATCGTTTAATGGAAGCTAATGGTTTCCTTTATACACATCCAGCAGACACAGAGCACTCATTGTGGCATTCATTTGAATTAATGACAAATGACAGCTGACAAACATGAATCCACTGTTCACTCTCCTTTTAGCCTTGTTGTGGACACCCCCCCACCATCAGCAGCTCAGGAAGGAAATGTCTCAAATAGGTCCTCAGCAGCAAAATGATCCACTGTGCTCAGCGGCCATGCTGCAGGTTGCACACATAGGCTCACATTACTCTCATACATCGGTTACTAATGCCTCTCCTCTATTGAGAGCTCTATTTAAATGCAAGCTACACAACAGAAAAAAACGGGAGAAAGTTACAGAGATGGTAACTTAACTCCCTGGTTACCTAGGCAACCACTTATAAAACACAGCCAGGGAAAAAAAAAACAAAACAGAAAACCTTTACCCAGCCAGATTGCTTGGCCAGGACTTCCTGTTTTAATGAATGCCCAGTTGCACATGGTAAAAAAACAAAAACAGAAAGGTGGGAATGTGTCTCAATAAACAGTAAAACCTGAAGCAAGTGCAAGAATCTCTGAGAAGCCATTTCCAAACAGGCTTTCTGTGCTCTCTATCTATGCCCTAGAATCCCAACCGCAAATATAAACCAGATTACACCGGCTATACAGGGACGTTAAGTGCAACTGGGGTTTAAAAAAAAAATAGAAAGAAAAAAAACATAAAAGTTTAGGTGTGTTTTGATGTCGTGTACAACCAAAAATATTGTATTCACTTAGAAACCTTGAGAGATAAAAACATGTTATCAGCAGTAGTGCCAGTGCCAGACATTGGTTTTCCCTTAGCAGCAGCCTCGTTTCATACACTGCAAAGCAGAAAATACTGCAGCATAAAGATGATAAATAAAAAAATATATAAGAAAAACAGTCATTTCAACATAACTGGATAGGGTGGATACTTGGATCAGATGATTTCTGACGTTATCCACAGCCAAAAATAAACAGTGTTTCTGCCTACTGGAAAGGAAAATAGTGGTCAGTTACAGATGAAATACATGAAGTCATCTGCCACATCATTAATGTAACCTTATCCAATTTTTGTATTCATTCTGCCTGGCAGCCGCTGATGCTGACAAAACTCAACTTCTCATCTGCTGACTCATTTCATTCCTTCATTTATTGTAAAAGTGGGATAAAACAATGATTAACATGTTTACTACCCCAAAGACAAAAACCAATAGATCGTTTGCCATTTATCCTGGAAGGAAATCAAGATTTTTCTACAATGAAAAACTAAATTGTTTGTCAAAAACATGACGCTGCTGTCCCTGTATTATGAGCAGTGCAATCACACTGCTAGATATTGCTGTATAATTATACGCAAAGCCCAGAACTGGTCCCTTACAGCTGAAAATAGCAGCACAATGAAAGAGATTAAAAAGTGACAGTGAAAAAAAAGTGGATCAGAACTTCTCAGTGTTTGATCATGAAAAGACTTTGCGACAATGGGATGCTGAATTTGGGAAATAAAGGCTTTTGAAGACAATCACATAATGTGACAACAAAAAGACAGATAAACAGACACACACACAAGGACGGGGCTGCACACAGTTTTTGCACGTATGTTGCTGATTGAGGCTGATTGAGTGTGAGCGAGTGCACTGGCAGGAGGCCAACACTTTTGGGGAAATTACCAAAATGAGTGGCACATCGCCTATCAGCTTTTTCTGGGACAAGATGATTGTAACACACACACACAGACACACACAAGTTTCTTCTGTGACAGAGGGAGGAGATAGGACAGACAACAGATAAAAGCCTGACTGTGGCGCATTTTCAAAGTGTACAATTCCTCAGTTTTCATCAGATGCATCGTAATTGGGCTTCCTTATTCTCTGTCTGAAAGATAAATGACACTTAGTCAGTGGGTTTGATTCAAAGTACAAAATGAGCAGTTGATTGGGCATTAATAGACTCCCCAAATGCATTTTTATGGAAGAGCATTAGGGCCAACAATGGAGAACTCAGATATCCGTAGTTTTTTCTCAGAAATTCTGACTTCTTTTTTTTAATCTCAGAAATTCGTAGTTTTTATCTCAGAAAGTCTGACTTTTTTCTCAGAAACTCTGAGTTTTTATCTTAGAAATTTTTAGTTTTTTTTCTCAGAAATTCTTAGTTTTTCCTCAGAAATTCATAGTTTTTTTAATCTCAGAAATTCTGAGATTTTTCTCAGAAATTCTGGCTTTTTTTCACAGAAATTCTTAGTTTTTTTCTCAGAAATTCTGGCTTATTTCTCAGGAATTCTTTTTTTTTTTTTTTTTTGTCTTTGTGAAATTCTTAGTTTTTATCTCAGAAATTCTTAGTTTTTATCTCAGAAATTCTGGCTTTTTTCTAAGAAATTCTTAGTTTTATCGCAGAAATTCTGAGTTTTTCTCAGAATTTTATTTATTATTTTTTTTTTTTCTCTCAGAAATTTTGACTCTTTTTCTCAAAAAATTCTCAGAAATGCCAAAAATTGTTAGTTTTTTCTCAGAAATTTTGGCTTTTTTTCTCAGCAATTCTTACTTTTTTTCAGTAATTCTTAGTTTTTTCTCAGAAACTCTTAGTTTTTTATCTCAGAAATTCTGGCTTTTTTCTTAGAAATTCTTAGTTTTTTTTCTTTTTTTTTTGAAATTATTAGTTTTTATCTTAGAAATTCTGGCTTTTTTTCAGTTATTCTTAGTTTTATCGCAGAAATTCTGAGTTTTTCTCAGAATTTTATTTATTTATTTATTTATTTATTTTTTTACAGAAATTCTTAGTTTTTTCTCAGAAACTCTTGCTTTTTTTCACAGAAATCCTTAGTTTTTTCTCAGAATTTCTTAATTTTTTATCTCAGAAATTCTGACTTTTTCCTCACAGAAATTCTTTTTTTTCTCAGAAATTCCTACTTTTTTTTCTCAGAAATTTTTACTTTTTTTCTCAAAACATTCTCAGAAATGCCAAAAATTGTTAGTTTTTTCTGAGAAATTCTGGCTTTTTTTCTCAGCAATTCTGGCTTTTTTTCAGTTATTCTTAGTTTTTTCTCAGAAATTCTGACTTTTTTCTCAGAAATTTTGGCTTTTTTCTCTGAAATTCTTATTTTTTTCTCAGAAATTCTGACTTTTTTCTCAGAAACTCAGTGTTTTCTCAGAAATTTTGGATTTTTTTCACAGAAATTCTTAGTTTTTTCTCAGAAATTCACACTTTTCTCAGAAATTCTTGATTTTATCTCAGAAATTCTTAGTTTTTTCTCAGAAATTCACACTTTTTTGTCAGAAATTCTTAATTTTTTCTTAGTAATTCTTAGTTTTTTCTCAGAAATTCTGGCTTTTTTCTCAGTAATTCTTAGTTTTTTCTCACAAATTCTTGCTTTTTTGCAGAAATTCTTGGTTTTTTCTTAGAAATTCTGACTTTTTTGTCAGTAATTCTGAGTTTTTTCTCAGAAACTTGAGCTTTTTTTTTTTTTTAGTAATTCTTAGTTTTTTTTCAGAAATTCTGGCTTTTTTCTCAGAAATTCTGGCTTTTTTCTCTGAAATTCTTATTTTTTTCTCAGAAATTCTGACTTTTTTCTCAGAAACTCAGTGTTTTCTCAGAAATTTTGGATTTTTTTCACAGAAATTCTTAGTTTTTTCTCAGAAATTCACACTTTTTTCTCAGAAATTCTTGATTTTTTTCACAGAAATTCTTAGTTTTTTCTCAGAAATTCACACTTTTTTCTCAGAAATTCTTACTTTTATGTCAGAAATTCTTAATTTTTTCTTAGTAATTCTTAGTTTTTCTCAGAAATTGTGGCTTTTTTCTCAGTAATTCTGAGTTTTTTCTCACAAATTCTTGCTTTTTTGCAGAAATTCTTGGTTTTTTCTTAGAAATTCTGACTTTTTTCTCAGTAATTCTGAGTTTTTTCTCAGTAATTCTTAGTTTTTTCTCAGAAATTCTGACTTTTTTCTCAGAAATTCTGGCTTTTTTCTCTGAAATTCTTATTTTTTTCTCAGAAATTCTGACTTTTTTCTCAGAAACTCAGTGTTTTCTCAGAAATTTTGGATTTTTTTCACAGAAATTCTTAGTTTTTTCTCAGAAATTCACACTTTTCTCAGAAATTCTTGATTTTATCTCAGAAATTCTTAGTTTTTTCTCAGAAATTCACACTTTTTTGTCAGAAATTCTTACTTTTATGTCAGAAATTCTTAATTTTTTCTTAGTAATTCTTAGTTTTTTCTCAGAAATTCTGGCTTTTTTCTCAGAAATTCTGGCTTTTTTCTCAGTAATTCTTAGTTTTTTCTCACAAATTCTTGCTTTTTTGCAGAAATTCTTGGTTTTTTCTTAGAAATTCTGACTTTTTTGTCAGTAATTCTGAGTTTTTTCTCAGAAACTTGAGCTTTTTTTTTTTTTTTAGTAATTCTTAGTTTTTTTCAGAAATTCTGGCTTTTTTCTCAGAAATTCTGGCTTTTTTCTCTGAAATTGTTATTTTTTTCTCAGAAATTCTGACTTTTTTCTCAGAAACTCAGTGTTTTCTCAGAAATTTTGGATTTTTTTCACAGAAATTCTTAGTTTTTTCTCAGAAATTCACACTTTTTTCTCAGAAATTCTTGATTTTATCTCAGAAATTCTTAGTTTTTTCTCAGAAATTCACACTTTTTTCTCAGAAATTCTTACTTTTATGTCAGAAATTCTTAATTTTTTTTAGTAATTCTTAGTTTTTTCTCAGAAATTCTGGCTTTTTTCTCAGTAATTCTTAGTTTTTTCTCACAAATTCTTGCTTTTTTGCAGAAATTCTTAGTTTTTTCTCAGAAATTCTGACTTTTTTCTCAGTAAATCTGAGTTTTTTCTTGCAAATTCTTGCTTTTTTGCAGAAATTCTTGTTTTTTTCTTGGAAATTCTGACTTTTTTCTCAGTAATTCTTAGTTTTTTCTCAGAAATTCTGAGAAAAAACTAAGAATTTCTGAGAGAAAAAGTCAGCATATCTGAGATAAGAAAAACTAAGAATTTCTGAGAAAAAGCTAAGAATTTCTGAAAGAAAAAAGTCAGAATTTCTGAGATAAAAATCAAGGAATTTCTGAGTAAAAACTACCAATTTCTGAGAAAAAAAAGCCAGAATTTCTGAGGAAAAACTATGAATGTCTGAGATAAAAAACTAAGAATTTCTGTGAAAAAAAAAGCCAAAATTTCTGAGAAAAAAGTCAGAATTTCTGAGAAAAAACTAAGAATTTCAGAGAAAAAAGCCACAATTTCAGAGAAAAAACTAAGAATTTCTGAGATAAAAGTAAGAATTTCTGAGAAAAAAGTGTGAATTTCTGAGAAAAAACTAAGAATTTCTGTGAAAAAAATCCAAAATTTCTGAGAAAACACTGAGTTTCTGAGAAAAAAGTCAGAATTTCCAAGAAAAAACCAAGAATTTCTGCCAAAAAGCAAGAATTTGTGAGAAAAAAGTCAGAATTACTGAGAAAAAAGTCAGAATTTGTGAGAAAAAACTAAGAATTTCTGCAAAAAAGCAAGAATTTGTGAGAAAAAACTAAGAATTACTGAGAAAAAAGCCAGAATTTCTGACAAAAAAGTTAGAATTTCTGAGAAAAAACTAAGAATTTCAGAGAAAAAAGCCAGAATTTCAGAGAAAAAACTAAGAATTTCTGAGATAAAAGTAAGAATTTCTGAGGAAAAAGTGTGAATTTCTGAGAAAAAAATCCAAAATTTCTGAGAAAACACTAAGTTTCTGAGAAAAAAGTCAGAATTTCCAAGAAAAAACCAAGAATTTCTGCAAAAAAAGCAAGAATTTGTGAGAAAAAAGTAAGAATTACTGAGAAAAAGGCCAGAATTTCTGAGAAAAAAGCCACAATTTCTGAGAAAAAACTAAGAATTACTAAGAAAAAAATTAAGAATTTCTGACATAAAAGTAAGATTTTCTGAGAAAAAAGTGTGAATTTCTGAGAAAAAACTAAGAATTTCTGTGAAAAAAATCCCAAATTTCTGAGAAAACGCTGAGTTTCTGAAAAAAGTTAGAATTTCTGAGAAAAAACTAAGAATTTCAGAGAAAAAAGCCAGAATTTCAGAGAAAAAACTAAGACTTTCTGAGATAAAAGTAAGAATTTCTGAGAAAAAGGTGTGAATTTCTGAGAAAAAAGCCAGAATTTCTGAGAAAAAAGCCAGAATTTCTGAAAAAAACTAAGAATTACTAAAAAAAAAAAAGCTCAAGTTTCTGAGAAAAAACTCAGAATTACTGAGAAAAAAGTCAGAATTTCTAAGAAAATACCAAGAATTTCTGCAAAAAAGCAAGAATTTGTGAGAAAAAACTCAGAATTACTGAGAAAAAAGCAAGAATTTGTGAGAAAAAACTAAGAATTTCTGCAAAAAAGCAAGAATTTGTGAGAAAAAACTAAGAATTACTGAGAAAAAAGCCAGAATTTCTGAGATAAAATCAAGAATTTCTGAGAAAAAAGTGTGAATTTCTGAGAAAAAGCTAAGAATTTCTGTGAAAAAAATCCAAAATTTCTGAGAAAACACTGAGTTTCTGAGAAAAAAGTCAGAATTTCTGAGAAAAAAGCCAGAATTTCTGAGAAAAAACTAAGACTTTCTGAGATAAAAGTAAGAATTTCTGAGAAAAAGGTGTGAATTTCTGAGAAAAAAGCCAGAATTTCTGAGAAAAAAGCCAGAATTTCTGAAAAAAACTAAGAATTACTAAAAAAAAAAAAGCTCAAGTTTCTGAGAAAAAACTCAGAATTACTGAGAAAAAAGTCAGAATTTCTAAGAAAATACCAAGAATTTCTGCAAAAAAGCAAGAATTTGTGAGAAAAAACTCAGAATTACTGAGAAAAAAGCAAGAATTTGTGAGAAAAAACTAAGAATTTCTGCAAAAAAGCAAGAATTTGTGAGAAAAAACTAAGAATTACTGAGAAAAAAGCCAGAATTTCTGAGATAAAATCAAGAATTTCTGAGAAAAAAGTGTGAATTTCTGAGAAAAAGCTAAGAATTTCTGTGAAAAAAATCCAAAATTTCTGAGAAAACACTGAGTTTCTGAGAAAAAAGTCAGAATTTCTGAGAAAAAAGCCAGAATTTCTGAGAAAAAACTAAGACTTTCTGAGATAAAAGTAAGAATTTCTGAGAAAAAGGTGTGAATTTCTGAGAAAAAAGTCAGAATTTCTAAGAAAATACCACGAATTTCTGCAAAAAAGCAAGAATTTGTGAGAAAAAACTAAGAATTACTGAGAAAAAAGCCAGAATTTCTGAGAAAAAACTAAGAATTGCTAAGAAAAAAGTCAGAATTTCTAAGAAAAAACTAAGAATTTCTGAGATAAAAGTAAGAATTACTTGGAAAAAAGTCAGAATTTCTGAGAAAAAACTAAGAATTACTGAAAAAAAAGTCATAGTTTCTGAGAAAAAAGCCAAAATTTCTGAGAAAAAACTAAGAATTACTAAGAAAAAAGTAAGAATTTCTGAGAAAAAACTGGGAATTTCTGAGAAAAAAGCCAGAATTTCTGCAAAAAAGCAAGAATTTGTGAGAAAAAACTCAGAATTACTGAGAAAAAAGTCAGAATTTCTCAGAAAAAAGTCAGAATTACTGAGAAAAAACTAAGAATTTCTGCAAAAAAGCAAGAATTTGTGAGACAAAACTAAGAATTATTGAGAAAAAAGCCAGAATTTGAGAAAAAAGCCAGAATTTCTGAGAAAAAACTAAGAATTACTAAGAAAAGACTAAGAATTTCTGACATAAAAGTAAGAATTTCTGAGAAAAAAGTGTGAATTTCTGAGAAAAAACTAAGAATTTCTGTGAAAAAAATCCCAAATTTCTGAGAAAACGCTGAGTTTCTGAAAAAAAGCCAGAATTTCAGAGAAAAAAGCCAGAATTTCAGAGAAAAAACTAAGAATTTCTGAGATAAAAGTAAGAATTTCTGAGAAAAAAGTGTGAATTTCTGAGAAAAAACTAAAAATTTCTGTGAAAAAAATCCCAAATTTCTGAGAAAACACCGAGTTTCAGAGAAAAAAGCCAGAATTTCTGAGAAAAAAGCCAGAATTTCTGAAAAAAAACTAAGAATTACTAAAAAAAAAGTTCAAGTTTCTGAGAAAAAACTCAGAATTACTGAGAAAAAAGTCAGAATTTCTAAGAAAAAACCAAGAATTTCTGCAAAAAAAGCAAGAATTTGTGAGAAAAAACTAAGAATTACTGAAAAAAAAGTGTGAATTTCTGAGAAAAAAGCCAGAATTTCTGAAAAAAACTAAGAATTACTAAGAAAAAAAGCTCAAGTTTCAGAGAAAAAAGCCAGAATTACTGAGAAAAAAGTCAGAATTTCAGAGAAAAAACTAAGAATTTCTGAGATAAAAGTAAGAATTTCTGAGAAAAAAGTGTGAATTTCTGAGAAAAAACTAAGAATTTCTGTGAAAAAAATCTAAAATTTCTGAGAAAACACCGAGTTTCAGAGAAAAAAGCCAGAATTTCTGAAAAAAACTAAGAATTACTAAAAAAAAAGTTCAAGTTTCTGAGAAAAAACTCAGAATTACTGAGAAAAAAGTCAGAATTTCTAAGAAAAAACCAAGAATTTCTGCAAAAAAAGCAAGAATTTGTGAGAAAAAACTAAGAAGTACTGAAAAAAAAGTCATAATTTCTGAGAAAAAAGCCAAAATTTGTGAGAAAAAACTAAGAATTACTAAGAAAAAACTAAGAATTTGTGAGAAAAAACTGGGAATTTCTGAGAAAAAAGCCAGAATTTCTGAGAAAAAAACAAGAATTTCTGAGAAAAAAGCCAAAATTTGAGAAAAAACTAAGAATTGCTAAGAAAAAAGTTGAAGTTTCTGAGAAAGAACTCAGAATTACTGAGAAAAAAGTCAGAATTTCTGAGAAAAAACTAAGACTTTTCTTAGAAAAAAGTCAGAATTTGTGAGAAAAAAGCAAGAATTTGTGAGAAAAAACTAAGAATTACTGAGAAAAAAGTCATAATTTTTGAGAAAAAAGACAAAATTTCTGAGAAAAAACTAAGAATTTCTGACATAAAAGTGTGAATTTCTGAGAAAAAAGTAAGAATTTCTGTAAAAAAAGCAAGAATTTGTGAGAAAAAAACAAGAATTATTGAGAAAAAAGTCAGAATTTCTGAGAAAAAAGCTGAAGTTTCTGAGAAAGAACTAAGAATTACTGAGAAAAAAGTTAGAATTTCTGAGAAAAAACCAAGAATTTCTGCAAAAAAAGCAAGAATTTGTAAGAAAAAACTAAGAATTACTGAAAAAAAGTAAGAATTTCTGAGAAAAAAGCCAAAATTTCTGAGAAAAAACTAAGAATTACTAAGAAAAAACTAAGAATTTCTGAGAAAAAACTAAGAATTTCAGAGAAAAAAGCCAGAATTTCTGAGAAAAAACTAAGAATTACTGAGAAAAAACTGGGAATTTGTGAGAAAAAACCAAGAATTTCTGCAAAAAAAAGCAAGAATTTGTGAGAAAAAACTCAATTACTGAGAAAAAAGTCAGAATGTCTGAGAAAAAACTAAGAATTTCTGTAAAAAAGCAAGAATTTGTGAGAAAAAACTAAGAATCATTGAAAGAAAATTCAGAATTTCTAAGAAAAAACTAAGAATTTCTAAGATAAAAGTAAGAATTACTGAGGAAAAAAGTCAGAATTTGTGAGAAAAAGCCAGAATTTCTGAGAAAAAACTAAGAATTACTAAGAAAAACTAAGAATTTCTGAGATAAAAGTAAGAATTTCTGAGAAAAAACTAAGAATTTCTGTAGAAAAAAAAAGCAAGAATTTGTGAGAAAAAACTAAGAATTTGTGAGAAAAAGTCAGAATTTCTGAGAAAAAACTAAGAATTGCTAAGAAAAAAGTTGAAGTTTCTGAGAAAGAACTCAGAATTACTGAGAAAAAAGTCAGAATTTCTGAGAAAAAACTAAGACTTTCTGAGAAAAAAGTCAGAATTTGTGAGAAAAAAGCAAGAATTTGTGAGAAAAAACTAAGAATTACTGAGAAAAAAGTCATAATTTTTGAGAAAAAAGTTAGAATTTCTGAGAAAAAACTAAGAATTTCTGAGATAAAAGTGTGAATTTCTGAGAAAAAACTAAGAATTTCTGTAAAAAAAAGCAAGAATTTGTGAGAAAAAAACAAGAATTATTGAGAAAAAAGTCATAATTTTGAGAAAAAAGCTGAAGTTTCTGAGAAAGAACTAAGAATTACTGAGAAAAAAGTTAGAATTTGTGAGAAAAAACTAAGACTTTCTGCAAGAAAGCAAGAATTTGTGAGAAAAAACTAAGAATTATTGAGAAAAAAGTCAGAATTTCTGAGATAAAAGTAAGAATTTCTGAGAAAAAACTAAGAATTTCTGAGATAAAAGTAAGAATCTCTGAGAAAAAAGTGTGAATTTCTGAGAAAAAAATTAGAATTTCAGAGAAAAAAGCCAGAATTTCTGAGGAAAAACTAAGAATTACTGAGACAAAAGTAAGAATTTCTGAGAAAACACTGAGTTTCTGAGAAAAAAAGTCAGAATTTCTGAGAAAAAAATTTGAATTTAAGAGAAAAAAGCCAGAATTTGTGAGAAAAAACTAAGAATTACTGAGAAAAAAGTGTGAATTTCGAAGAAAAACTAAGAATTCCTACAAAAAAAGGAAGAATTTGTGAGAAAAAACTAAGAATTACTGAGAAAAAAGTCAGAATTCCTAAGAAAAAACTAAGAATTTCTGCAAAAAAAGCAAGAATTTGTGAGAAAAAAATAAGAATTACTGAGAAAAAAGCCAGAATTTCTGAGCAAAAACTAAGAATTTCTGTGAAAAAATCCAAAATTTCTGAGAAAATACTGAGTTTCTGAGAAAAAAAGTCATAATTTCTGAGAAAAAAATAAGAATTTCAGAGAAAAAAGCCAGAATTTCTGAGCAAAATATAAGAATTTCTGAGACAAAAGTAAGAATTTGTGAGAAAAAACTAAGAATTACTGAGAAAAAACTAAGAATTTTTGAGATAAAAGTAAGAATCTCTGAGAAAAAAGTGTGAATTTCTGAGAAAAAAAATAGAATTTCAGAGAAAAAAGCCAGAATTTCTGAGGCAAAAGTAAGAATTTCTGAGATAAAAGTAAGAATTTCTGAAAAAAAAGTGTGAATTACTGAGAAAAACTAAGAATTTGTGAGAAAAAAATCCACACTTTCTGAGAAAACACTGAGTTTCTGAGAAAAAAAGTCAGAATTTCTGAGAAAAAAATTTGAATTTCAGAGAAAAAAGCCAGAATTTCTGAGAAAAAAGTCAGAATTTCTAAGAGAAAAGCTGAAGTTTCTGAGAAAAAAGTGTGAATTTCTGAGAAAAAACTAAGAATTTCTGTGAAAAAAATCCAAAATTTCTGAGAAAACACTGAGTTTCTGAGAAAAAAATAAGAATTTCAGAGAAAAAAGCCAGAATTTCTGAGAAAAAAACAAGAATTACTAAAAAAAAGCAGAAGTTTCTGAGAAAAAACTAAGAATTACTGAGAAAAAAGTGTGAATTTCTAAGAAAAATCTAAGAATTTCTGCAAAAAAAGCAAGAATTTGTGAGAAAAAACTAAGAATTTCTGAGAAAAAAGACAGAATTACTGAGAAAAAAGTCAGAATTACTAAGAAAAAGCCAGAATTTGTGAGATAAAAACTAAGAATTAAAAAAAAAGAAAGAAAAAACTAAGAATTTCTAAGAAAAAAGCCAGAATTTCTGAGAAAAAACTAAGAATTTCTAAGAAAAAAGTCAGAATTTGAGAAAAAAATAATAATTTCTGAGATAAAAGTAAGAATTTCTGAGAAAAAAGTGTGAATTTCTGAGAAAAACCCCAGAATTTCTGTGAAAAAAGCCAGAATTTCTGAGAAAGAACTAAGCATTTCTAAGAAAACAGCCAGAATTTCTGAGAAAAAAGAATAATTTCTGAAAGAAAAAAAGTTAAAATTTCCTCTCAGAAATTATTCATTTTTTTCTCAGAAATTGTAACTTTTTTTCTCAGAAATTCAGACTTTTTTCTCAGAAATTATTTCTGACTCAGAACCTTTTAAAAAAGAGACTCTTTAGACTCTTGAAATAATGTTAAAAGTGCTTGATGTTCCCCTTTTTTAATCCAATTGTGTGAACAATTGAATGTCTTTGGGTGTTTCTCAAGTATCACACATTCAGATCTATGTATCTTGAAAATTTTTCACTCAGATAAAAGTGGAAAAACGTAAAAATGAATGACTCTTTCTTGTTTCTTTTTCCTTTAATGTTGGTAAAAGTAACAAGACATTAAGTCAGAAGTGCCTCATTTCTCCAGGTCTGTTTCTTTCTCACTCTCATTTCCTTCAGTTTTCTCTCTTGACCTGAGTAAGATGGGCAAAACAAATGAGCGAGACCACCTCAAACTAAGTGGGAGTGAGCAGCGTCCTCTTGGGTGGGGGCGAGCAAGATGTCTTTGGTGCTTTCTGGGTTCCTGGCGTCTGCTCAGTGTTCCAGCACGACAGCTAATTCTGTTACAGGAGGTATAAACAGTTCTGTTCAGCGTCCTTATCGCAAACACAGACCCAGGACGTCGGCTGCTGTCGTCATCATTGTATAACACTTTGGATGCAAGAGACAAAGGGAAGGCAACAGAGAGGAGGAAGAAAGAGGGGTGTGTAGGATGTGTTGGGAGAGCAGAGAACAGTGATACATCGCTGATGAATATTTTAAGAGGTCCTCTGAAATGTGAACAGGAAGAAAAATTAAGACACTTCTTTTGCTTTTGTACAGCCATAGCAACAGAAATCAGGACGTGAGGATTGAGGAGACTTACTCCCAGGGAGGAAAAGACTTGAGTCAAAAGAAACCCTCACTTTCATTACTGAAAGGAAATAAGATAACCAAAATATTATGGACTACAAATTCAGTATGTTGTGTTCACTTTTAAATATTTCTCCCAGTGGAGTGCCTCTTACCTTAATCTTCTTAATGAAGAATGGAAAAATTCAGATGTGCATACTTATGTAAATTCAAGATATGTGCTTAAATGGACACTTGACTATTAAAGATAGTGAGGAGGTGTGAAGTTTGTCAGGGGAGGGGAGTTACCAGGCAGCCACATTGTGTTATGGACATTTTAATATTCAGTGACTCTTAAGTTTGACCCATATTGTCAGCATCTCTGCTGCATCAGTCTTGACTCCTCTTTTTTAAATCTGGCTTTAAAGTCTCCCAATTTTCTGGAGGGCCACAACACTAAATATGTGGCGTAACCCTTTTAGCTGTAATTATATCCAAGGCAACAACCCTTTGGCACGGATACATGATACATTCATTGGATTAAAAAATCAAGTGAAGTAATAAAAAACTAAGTATTGCCACTCTTTGGTAGATCAAAAGTAGTTAATACACACAATAAATCAACACAACATTTATAGTACATTTAGGATTTTAATATACAGTTTTCAAGATAAAGTTCTTTTGATAAACAAAGGGACGGTTTTTGGCTATATAAAAAGCTATTTAGAAACCAGTGACTAGACTTAGAGACAATAGTGGCTGTGTGCTTAACATTTTCAGGTATCAAATACAGACACATTTTGCTCAGAGTGAAGAGGATACTCACAAAGTTCAGAATAAACGTCTCACTGACTGATTTACAAGAATCACTTCATCAATAGTTTGAACCACATTACTAACACACGGAGCCATTTAGAATGAGCTATACTTCCAGAAATATGCAGAAAAAAGATAATTAGAGTCAAGGAGGTCAGTTTACGCACAAGTCCCATCAAATAAAAAAAAAAAAGGAAAGAAACAATCCAAGTGATGTAATAGAGAAAGTGTCAGCTTGTGCAAGGGCATATAAACTACAATCCCTGGACAGGTTTAAATGTTGGTCCACAATAGCCTGGTGGTGATGGCAATAAAAAGAGTAGTCAAACAGGCTGCAGGCGATTGTGTTGCAGAGCTGCTGTGTTGTTGTCCATTTCCTCTATTAACATGAAGAACCACAGGCAGCACCAACCAGAAGCTACATCCACCTGGATCTCTTAGAGCTCATAAACTGGAGTTCATTAGAGCCGAAGGGGCTGCATTCTCTGTAGTGAGAGAACGTGTATGTTTTGAGTGTGACTGGCCTTTTATGATTTATGATGTCCATCTCCTTGTGTTGATGAAGCCGAGAGCAAACTGACCTCCACGCTGAGAGAGACACCCAGAAATAGTGTGCTACTACCACAAGAGCACAAGAGACAGACAAAGAGAAGGTGTTTGGCAGTGCAGAATCATACATAAAAGATTCATCGCAATATACAGTATACCAGTGAACATCACACCTGGGTCATCACAGAGTTCACCACCACGTCACCTCAGATATCTTTAATTTTCTTAATGAGTTTACCACACTAACACATTAAAGGGTTGTTTTGTCCATTCTCTTCTTACTTCTGCCATAAAACCCGGTTGTACCAAATGTTTGGGCTTTTCTGTTTTTGATAGAACTTCAATAACCTGCACTGTGCTAAGTGACATAGTGATTTGAACTGTGTTTTAACCCAGGTCTGATGAGTAGGATTAAGAAAACAGATTTACAGTACAATACACTTGTAAATTTGTACACTGTGAAAAACATTTCATTGGTTCTCCTTAAAAACCCAAGTAATAAAACTGCAAAGATTATCAGAGGTCAAAAGTTTTTCCTGTTGGCACACCAGTGGAGTATTTTATTATGGTAATGGTGGCAAGCTAGCTAGCTAAGGTAACATTAGAAAACAAGCATCCTGTTTAATATGCATGAAATTGGTTTAGACATCATATAGAAAGACTGAGGCTAAAAGTCAAGGTGAAACTGTATTGTAAATATGATAAGAAAATGTATCATCAGACTTTTATTTTGTTGGAATATGATGGTGTCATCTGCTTACATAGATGTTATTATTTTGAAGTTTGAAGCTTAACACTATCTCAGCTGACTGGCTGGAGATACTGCAGTATAAACGTACCAGAAGAGGGGAACAGACCTGCTAACATTTCCCTTAATTCTGATATCATCCAGGATCAGGTTCCACACTGTGCAGACATATTAGACACTGTGTAGTAGAGATTCGGGCCTTTTAACTTAACCTGTAACCTGTATCAAACTTGTGTCTTTGAAAGAAGGTGTGGTTACTACTGTAGGTAGTTCAGCAGTTAGCTTGATGCACTAACGTTTACAGCTCACAGTGGGGCAGATTTTTTTAAAAAACTGCAGTAAAGTTATGATCTCAGATTTTTGGTTAGAAAAGGTTCAAGTATTTACTTGAACCTGGTGCTGCCTGCTCATGACAAACCCATTACCTGACAGAGCAGCTGTGCCCAATAAGCTACAGTTACTGAACTAAAAACATGTTAGCAAAATGGCCTGTGATGGCCTTTCCTTTGATTTGATTTACATACTGTAGTCATGGTAGCACTTTCTTTTAAAATTAAGAGAATCATAAATAAATAACAAAAATGAAAGTCCATTTTGTATTAACTTTTGGTACACATATAATTCCACTTATATATACAGTCCAGTAGCTGCTATATTTACAGTGGTATTATGCAGTATTTACTCTAGTACTTTTTTATAATATTAAATGAATGTAATAATCTAGTATCACTGTCCATATGTTACATAACAGAAGTGACTGCCGTTAAATATATTTCTGTACCAATGCAGTGAAATGTGCAGATACTAGTTAATTATTTCATCTATTGAATTACAACTCTACAATGCTAATTACTTTTATTTATCAGTCTTTGCCAGTAATCTATTAAAGACTAAGTAATTAATGTAATATAAAATAAAGTGCCACCCAACTTGTAGTGGATTTGTCCTACAACTGTCTTTCTATGTAAAGCCAGTGTTTATACTCAAATTCAGACTATCTCTCTGTGGCTACATTGATTTTTTTGCTCCTCTTCTCCTTTTACTTCACTGTTGTTGGCGTTTCCCACAGTGGCAGATCACTGTGATCTGTCTTCTTGACCAGAAACAGTCCCCAGCTCAATTACTTGCGATTCTAAGTCGAAACCAATGGATTTGTTGTTTACAGCGCATTCATCATAAGAGCACCAAAGAAAGTGTACAGTATATATACAGCCCAAAGTGTAAGGCGTAACATGATACAACAGTGTAGTGCAGATATTCATTTTCAGTCCAGTTCACGCTCAGTCCGTCCCTTTCGATTATATTCCACGGTGTTGGGTTCCATCACTTTCCCCTCTATTCATATTCACTTCATTCAATTGAATCTGTAGTGTTTTATCTGACTCCATTCCGCTCCATTCAACTCTAATGTGATTTCAATTAGTCCATTCCAAACCATTTAATCCCACTCAAGTCCACGTTGTTGTTCTCTGAGACCAGCCCAGTTATGTTTGAGTCAACTGGATATTTTTTCAGTATACAGTCTTAAGTGTTGTGTACATTTGGATTTTCTGATGCAACATGTCATCTGTGTGTTTTCTTCTTACAAACCATCATTAATGCTGAGACGCCCTGCGCTAGTTTAATTATCAGAAGCCTTGTTCCCATGTGTGCACCATTATATGAACTGCACATTGCAGCTGATATAGTCTGTAAACCCAGTCCTGTACATCTATAGGCAGTGTCAGCCCACTGGATGAATGTTGTGTTTAAATTAATGGAAGCTGTTGCTTTGATTAATTAGCTTAGTCCCCATAATTTCACCAGTGACACACTCGAAAGGTGATTGGCATTGATTATTTCTCCCCTTAGATTTGCAGCAGCATTTCCCATACATAAATATTATTCATGGTGGCCAAACACATTTATGATCACAAACTGTTTTGTTAATTTAAAGAGAACTTATTGTGACATTCTGTATCATTTATGGGTTGTACAGTATAAATATCATTAGCTTAGCCTGCCTCTAAAAGCAGGAGGCCAGCAGTATTTTCTGCTTAGTTTCACAATCAGGTTAATTAAAAGACATTAACTTGATTCAAACCTCTTGTGAGGAATCAGACATCAGACCGGTTAAGAGACCACCTCAACTGTCCAAATATATTTAGGCATACAAGGTCTACACAAGGGAGGTTTGTAAGGTTTCAGGCAGGACTGCTAAAAATATGAAGTGACCCTGTTTTAAGAGCACCCCAGGGCGTGAGGGAAAACTCGATTTTGCGTTTTGTTAGCTTTCCTGGGAAATAAGTGTTACACAGTTACTGTAAAGGTTCATTATTATTGTAAAGACTGAAAGAGTAGGACATAGGACACTGGCTGAAGGTGATTATTCAGTGTCCAACTCCCTGCATGCACCCATTTAAAAACGTGACCAGACTAAGGTAAGGCAGATGTCCTCTAGCCAAGTGTGAGAGCTACTAGCCACAGGCAGATAGCAGGCTAGTGGACTCTCCACCCCCTAATGAGGAATGTCAGTTTAGCAGTTGGAGCCAGCAGGTGTGTAGTTGCTCAGCTCCCTGCGGATGGTGCTGAACGGCGACAGCTCCAGCTCGGTGGTGCACTCGTGTTCGTTATCATCGCTGGCCGTGGCCGAGGAGGGCGCGTGGTTACAGCAGCAGCAGCAACAGCAGCAGTCTAAGAAGGCCCTGCCCAGCGGGCGACACAGGAGAAGCAGCAGCGCAGGGGTCACGGCGGCCCGACAGAAGAGCAGCAGTTGAGAGAGGAGATGCAGGACAGACATGGTGTGTTCAGGAACACCGGCCGCCATGTACGCAGAAACTATGTTGCAGATGTTCTCGGGCACCACGCACGCACCATATACGATCGCCAGCGCCACAACGGTGCAGTTCATCTGGCTCTCCAGCCGGATCTGCTTCTTGTTGCTGCGCACACTGGCCTGCTCCGCACGCCGGATCTTGCGCGCAGTTACCAACGAGCACCCGATGGTGAAGAGGGTGGGCAGGCAGAAGTAGCAGCCGAAGCACCACCACAGCCGAGCGCCTTCGTAGGTCAGGCCCAGCACGTAGAGCATGTCGGGGAGCGAGGTGGATATCCTGATGATGCAGCGCTCGACAGGAGGCTCGTCAGGCATTCCCGTGTCCTCCGCCACCAGCTGTCGAATGAGGAGCTCTGGGAGTGCCAGGAGGAGGGCGCCGATCCAGATGACAGCCAGCTTGGCAGTAGTAGACGTGCAGTTCTCGATCATCTCGTAGTACATCTGGACGTTGGTGGCTGCACGGAAGCGGTCGATGCACAGGGCACACAGGGTGAAAGTGGTCACACCCAGAGATGCCACCTGAAGACACAAGCAGAATTCATTTATCAGAATTAAAGTCAGTGTAGAGACAGACTCCTACATTTCATCATCAAGGGTTAAACATCTTCAAGCATTATGCACAACAGGAGCCTTGTACCATGTGAATCTGTAATCATTCAACTCACACATAGATACTAGTGATGTTACATGTTTCCAAATTGTAGTCGAGGTTATCAGGTCTCTGGTCTTAATAATAAGGAGCTGACACAATTATTTCCAATGTAGAAAATCACTAACACTGACAAGTCAGCCACCACCATGCAAATAAAGAGCAGGACACACAGTAATGACGTTGGCCTTTAGGTGCCTGTGACACTGGTGTAATTACAAGCAATGGAGCAATAGGGCCACAATGGATATATAAGCTGCTATCAACACTGTAGCATTCCTCAGAGTGTATGTGTAGCACGTAGTGACTGAAGTGGTGGATTAAACGCTGTCATCGCTGCATTCACTTAATTCAAATGTATTTTCACACCCTCTATTCAATGACACTTTTACTAATTAACTAAATTCCTAAACATTCCTCTGGTTTGCTGTTAATGTCTCACTCAAACCTTGGTGTAACGGCTAATTACCTGGCATTGCCTCCATATTCTCGATATATAAACTCTGCAAATTGTCAGCGAGCGCACAAATTTCCTCAGCATGAGAAAGCATCTGTTGGATTAACAGTCATTTTGGCAGAGTGGGCACCCTGCAAAACATGCCTCTGCAGCTGGGGAGGGAGGGGGGGGGGAGGGAGAGAGAGAGAGAGAGAGAGAGAGAGAGAATGTGTGTGTTTGCAAGTGTGTGTGCACTTGTGTCCTTATATGAACCAGTTTCTTCCATGCTTTTGCCTCCAGTACCAAATCTGCCACTGATCCCCACCCATCCTCCATCCTGTCTCACCTTGCCCCTCTCTGTCACATTTTTTTCTTATCCTCTCCTCTATTTTTCCTCCTCCTCTCCTCACCCTCTGTTCCCCTCTGCTCACTCCTCCTCACTTTCCTCCCACGATTCCTCCCTTCATATCAGATTTAATTACAACAGCCAGCTTCCCAGATGGCCCCAGTGAGCCACGGCTTTAGTGCTCAAACACATACTTCCTGGACAGATATAGATGTACACACACTGCAAGATGTTCTGTGTGTTGAGGTCTGACACACACGCATGCAATCTAACCCTCTGACACACAAGGAGGTCATAACCGGGCTAATGAAGGGCGACCACATGGAACAGTGAGGGGTTAGTGGGGTAGACAAACTGCTCTCAGACTCCAGCTCTGTGTGTGATCAATGTGACTGTGCTTTGCATGGGGAGGGTTTATTATCTGCCGTCACGCCACAATCTTGTAACTTACTATTGCAATGAATTGTTTTGAAATGTAGTCAGAGCGTAGCAGTCATTATTCATCAGGCTGTTAAGTGAAGTTTTTTTTTCAGAGAGATGTGGAATTGATTTAAGCCATTTATGAGAGGTATTATGATAGTTATGACTGGTTTATTCAAGCTGGGTGGATTTATGTGTTAGGTGGTTTAGGCAGGTGTCTAAATGTGAGTAGTCTTGGCAGATGTTGTCATCTTACAGTTAGTTACAGATGCTTCGAAAGCCAGACACCAAGAATCAAACTGTGCAGCTGTCCTTGGGCTAAACTTATTTTCTTCAGTGTCTACAGGTGCTGTTTACTGGTATAAATGACAGGGGAAAAAAGTAAATTATAAAAATCTCAGAAAAGTCAGTCATGCTCATGTAAAGTTACAAAAATCTAACATTGCAGAAGGAAAGGTTGATGGAAACTGTTGCTTGACCTGGTGGGTCAACAACTTCACTTTTACTTGACATTGAGTACACTGCATGCAAAACACTGATGATTAATTAATTGATATCCACTGAGTGACAAATGTAGGATTAATATTATTCCATCATTTACACTGTGTCGTTTTTATTTAAGCGTATTCCCAGTGAGGAGCAAAATCAATTAAAACTCAACAGAAGAGTTTTGTTACTGTGAGTTGTGTTACTGTGCTGGACGAAACAAACACAAACTACTAAATGAACAAATATCTCCATTTTACACTGAACAAGTGAGATTTGACAATGGTTTCCAGAGGATTTGGATTTGATTCTGAACTGGATTCAGATTCAATAAAATGTTATCAATCCCCATCCCTACATCCTAATTATATTTTTTGCCCCTGCTAGTTTTCTATTTAATGCTAATGGTCTAAGAACACTATGCTAATGTGATACTCTTATATCACTTGTCTGTAATTGCATTTGATTGCTGTATTGTGTGTTTTGCGTAGTATCCATGAGAAGAGTGTGAGTCTCTAGTAGCTGTTCTGGCTCGAAAGTTTAAAGCATTTTGACAGCCTCTTCTTGGCTCCAGTATGAACAAATCATAAAACAAGAAAAAATAAAAAGCACCTTTCATCTACAACATGTTGCTGAAATAAACCCAGAGCAACTCTGCTCACTTCACTCTCTGACTCATCTGTCAGTGTGGATGCCATTCACTGAAACTGCTGTCTGCTGTTTATCTCTCTATCCCCCTGCACAGTTTAAAAGGCTGTAATGCTGCATTGTTAGGGATATATTTTAGCAGATCAACGGGGTGTGTTTGACAGACACTGGATCAGACTGATCTGCCTTTGTACAGCAAATCTTAACCATTAAAAATACTTTAATTTTCCCATGTAGATTGGCCCCATATCCCTTTGTTTTAATAGTTAAAGAGGCATCATATCAGGCTCTTATGTGACCCACTTTCTTCTGCATGCACACCTTTATTCCCCTATGTGATGGCTGCATGCGAACACACATAAGCCCTCAGTACACATGGACAGGTGCTTGCACATGGTGAATATTTCATGGCTTGAACAACAGGGTTGGAATGGCTTTAAAGGCTGTCATGGAGGACCAGGAAACCCAGCTTTGATCAGGGTGTCAGGGCGGGGAGCAAGGGCAGGACGAACAAGCATAGCTTTGTACTGGAGGGGAGATGAGAGAGAGAGTGTGCAAGAGTCAGGGCCTGGTGTTGGGATGAAGGTCTTTGTATGGTTATGCAGATGAGGTGATGAGAAACATGGACGGGAGAAGAAGAATGGAAAAGGAGGAAGAAGAAAGAAAATGAACAAGTGGGAGAAACTCAGAATGAGAGAAAGAGAGGACAAGTGAGAGCAAGTGGAGAAATATAGCAGGGGACCACGTCAGTGGGATAGAGACAGGCCAAAGTGACAGGAAGGGAGGAATAAGCCATGACTAGTTCAGAATGATTAACAATGTTAATGTGGCATTTCCTCCAAACAGCAGCCTTGACCCTGTCATGTTCACTTTACCTGCTGGACAGATAACAGGCCTGCTGGCCCTGGGGCTGGAAATACTGCCTTGAAAATATTATCCTTTAAATCTTATTACTTATTTAACACAGTAATGTAATAATGTGGAAAAAAATGTGGTCCCATTTCCACATCCCAGTCTCGCTTACGATAAGAGGACCAATAAAATTCCTAGCTTGGTGAAGGGGAAACAGCAAACCTGCCAGTGGTTTAGCACTGTGAGTCTGTACAACCACGAACTGTTATATATACACACACATGTATATGTACATGTATATATAGTTCAAGTATTTTTTGGATGTTTGTTTGCCTTTAATCGATTGGACAGTTGAGAGAGATAGGAAATGGGGAGGCAGAGAGGGGGAATGACATGCAGCAGAAGGCCACTCTGGGAATCAAACCAGGGACCCTGCTGAGTGAGGACTATAGTCTCTGCATATGGGGTGCCTGCCCAACCCTGTGAGCTATAGGGTGCCCTGAACGGTTATATTTAAATGAAATGCTTCTTCAGACCAGCTCTTTCCCTCTCTGCTTCTAGTTTTTATGCTAAGCTAAGCTAACCTAGCCAGCTGATGGTTGTGGCAGGATATTTTTGGTACAGACATTAAAGATTGATCTTCTTGTCTGACTCTCCAACAAAGTTAATGTGTAATTTCCTAAATGTCAACACAGTCCTTTAATATGCCACGTTATGAATTATCTATAAATTGAGATTGATATTTATTACAAATATCCTCTTTGACCTTGTTAAGTTATCAATTAAAATTTCAAAAGCACTTGTCCTGAATTGACTATACGTAACTTGTAAAGTCGCTCAGTGCCGTTTTTCCACTTCATATTGTTTGTGTCGTCTCAACCTTGGATTTCAAGGGCTCAGAAAAGCAGAAAGGGAAAAAATGGGCCTTTCATCCTCGACACATGCTTCCAGGTTCTGGTCATCTCTGTGCGCAGCAGGTGAGAAAGACATTTTCCCCCAGTGCTGTTTTTAATAACGGCCCATTAACTCCTTGATTAAAGGTCTTGTGAGCTGGTGGCACAAAGGCCTTGTGTTATTAATTGGGTCTTAACAAACGCTAGTGGACCCTGTGTGGCCACTGTGTGACGACAGCCACTGTCAGGGATAATAGGTGTTATCTGGTGATGAATGGGCTAATGTGCAGACACAGCAACACACACCTACACATACTGTCTCATAGTAATGAGCCAGGAAGACAAAGGGTTATTTCAGCTGCAGTCCTTTTTCTAGGTTGAGTGTGTGACCCAGTGCAGGCTCTGGCAGACCATAACTCTAACCAGAGACCCTGTCACTGACAGCCACCATCCGTCTAACAGCTGCGATGTGTGTCTGCTAGAGAGAAGTGCTGTGGGTCAGCACGCACACCCATATGTGAGGCGGCGTGTGTCTGTGCATGTCCACATTTATGCAGAATTATTAAGATCTGTATCTTACCGCGGGTTTGTGTATAGACGAGAGTGTGTGTCTGTGTGTGGGGTTGTTGCAGACAGACTGGCTGAATCCATCCTTGTGGGTGGGTAGAGATTCTTCTCTGATGATGTTACCGTATTGAACTTTAAAAGGCCACAGCAACGGGCTCAAATTAGGGTCAAAAAGATCTTAATCTTGTATAGTGATGTTCACAAATAATTCCTAAGTTTGTCGTTGCAAATAACGAGAAATTCCAGTTTGTGCATGAGTGGAAAAGATCTAAAAGAGACAGTGTGAATCAGTGGTGAGGTTACATTAAGACAATGTGAAAATAGTGCTTGCGAAAAACCTGTGATCTGTGAATGCCTTCAGTTTTCGGCTTTCTGTCTGTAACCTCCCCACTGATCATTTGTTCACAGTTTGTTTCAGGCTGTTTCAAGCTTTTTAACCACATCCAGCTCCTCACTCTGTGGATGGAGATGGTTTTAGGTTTGTCCAAACTTGTAATGACCACAAAATATGGTGAGACAGTTGTCATGGCATCAGCTTCCTTTGCTTTCTGAACACTTGAAGCATTTTGGCAGATAGAGTTGAAATGATGAAACGACTGATAAGTCTGGTAAAAATGATACTGGAGCCAGCAGTCTGTTAGCTTAGCATGGCACAAAGGCTGGAAACCTGTACCTCTTAAGCTCCCTATTAACATGTTATATTTCTATTGGACCAAGAATGGTCTTTGTGTAACTACTGTCTGTAGATGAAGACAACATGATTCTATTTGATTCTATTCTAATCTCAGGCATAAATAACTCCAGCCATAGAATTCATGAATAGCACTCACACCACGGTCCCTCGTGCTCTTTTCTCTTCTTTAATTAAATTCATGGCAACAATCAATACAGGACAGTATCCTCCTCTGTTCTGTTGCTCTCTGCATCAGCCTTTACAGTGTGTCTGAGGCAGTTAATTCCAGACAATAAATTCCCCTTCCATTAAATTATATCCTGACCTGTGGCAGATTTCCCCGGACAATAAAAAATTCATTCAGCTCTCAGTGCACAGTGGCTGCTGGAAAGTCTTATTCCAGGTCATTGACTCTTGCCTAGAAGTGTTATGTTGGTGGCAACACAAAAAAATGCAATAGCTTTTCATATTCTCTTCCATGAAAGCTGACAACATGCTGGCTAGGTACGCACTGATTTGAAAGTGATACACTGTTCTTTTTTCTTTTTCACCAACACACCTAATCAGCCGATGAATATTTCATTTTTACATGGATAATTACCAATTTGGCTAATTGCATCCAACAGCAAGCCTAATCCGTGCTGCGTGTTGTTGTGTGGTCGTGTCTCGTCATACAAAACACACTATCTTCTCATCCACGGACAAAGAGCTGACTGCATAGACTCACCATCATGCATTATGTAGAGCTACTAATTATATACCCTGAATAATTTACATATCTTCCAATTAACGATCATTCGCGTGCCTAATAGACAGCCTGAGAACGCAGAGGGCACGAGACCTAGTGTGTGTTTAACTTGTGTTTATGTGTCTATACAGTAACTATATGTGTGCGCTCGGCGTATGAGCTCAACTGAGCGTGTGTGTGTGCCAGGGTGCTTTCAAATCGTGTGTGTGTCTTCCCCCTGAGGCTTGCTTCTAATCACAGATAGCTGATGCAGAGAGAGAGAGAAAGAGAGAAGGAGAACAGCCGTGGGCAGTGATCAGTGGAGAGAAGGCCATCCCACCCATCTGGAAGATCAGCACACCCTACTGACTTTGTGTGTGTGCGTGAATGCATGTGTGTGTCTGCTGGCTAGATAGTTAGCTAGATAAATAGGCAAACTGTCTATGGATGTATGACTGGATACACAGTGAGAGACTGCACCTATTTTTACCAGCTTTCTTGGTATAAGGAGGAGGTGGACATCTTCACAGCCTGCTCAGAAAAGTTTAGTCAGAGTGATTACATCAGGTGACAGCAGAAGTTGACAATTTTGGGATGTTGCATACAAGGTACAGTTGACTAGATACTGAACACATGAGCTCTCCTGCATGTGTGAAAGTGTCTTATATTCCTGGGTGTTGCACAATAATGCAGAGAAACTGAATTTTCTGATTCTGATTGTTACTTCAAAGTGTGTGTGTGTGTGTGTGTCCGTGTGCATGTGTGAATTGGAGCAGTGAATGTGAATGTGTCAGGCTGATGTATGTGCTGCCTTTACCACCAATTTCAGCACAATACATTCCTCTGGCCCTCTGTGGCTCCATGCAGCCCGGTGCCTCTTTCTCCTTCTCTTCCCCTTCTCCTCTCTCTCTCTCTCCTTTTCTACCAATCCATCGCTCTGTCACTTCCCTCAGCCTCTCTCCTGCTCTGCTTCAATAGTCTGTTTCTCTCTCCCTGCCAGCCAAAGCCCACTGTACCATAGCAAAGACAGCCTACAGCTTCTGACTACAGGGTATTGTACAGCGCAGTGGTGTAGAAATGAGACACACAAACTAAAGGGATGCATACAGAAATCCTTCAGTGCAGAGTTGAGTAATGCTTGGCCTATATTATATTTTTGTACATGTACTGTTAACAAATATACACTATTATGGCTCGAGCTACGCAGCATAATTATTGTAACATGCTAGACTGTGGTGCTGTTAGTGGAATTGCCAATAAAGCACTAATGAGACAATGCATCTTCAGGGAATTGCTGGACTTATGTCCCATGGTGATGACTGACAATTAGCTGTAAAGATTTAAAAGAAGGTGTGAACAGCCATGTCTGTTAGTGGGAGTGGTCACCGAGCTGCTGCATAGTGTGTAGAATTTCAAAATAAATGTCGGATTATGTCTGACAGCATCATAATCTTGTAATAAATGATTAAATGTTGCCAATAACTACCCACTGATTTAAAAAACATGAAAAAAGATCTGTGTACAATTATTATTAGAGTTCACCATCCTCTGCTTGCTGATTTGAAAGCATCTCTTTGTGTCACAACCCTACAAAAGACAAAAAAAAAAACCAACAAAAAAAAAAACTTTTTAAACCCCAGCAGTTACAGCAGCGTAGTTCTGAATGAACCTTGACAAATGACTCATTCCCCCCTCTGGCTCAGAAAATGCTTACTGCTCTGGTTATGTACGTATTTTAACCTACTTTCAAGACTTATCCTAATCAACTGCCAGGTGCAAAAAGCCAATTATCGCCCATTAGTTTTGCCTGAATTTGCTGCTCTGTGCATCATCACTGCCTGAGGGGGTCGTCTGCAGTGACAACAGCGTGAAACAGGAGCGTATCTGAAATAATGCAGGCTGACTTTGACTCACTTTTTTTTATTTTGTGCAGTGCTCTTACAATTTTCCTGCTGTGTTTGCTCACATCTCACACCTGAAATTGCTTTCTCTTTGAGGTTTTCAAAAATCCCATACTCTATTAAACACCAAATAATACAAGGTTTACTGAAGGCAGTACCATGGGAGACTCCATCTTCAGTGGACATTATACCAGTGCACCACTCTGATTATGCATGCACACGTCATGTTTGCATGAAAGTGCGTGACTAGTGTGTGTATATGCATAAACTCATGTGCGACCGAGCATGTGTCTTTATCTCAGGCCAAAATGTTGATGTCTCCACTGAATGAATTTGGGTTAAGTGAAGAATAAAGTCACTTCATGGGGTTAGTGTGTGTGAGTGTGTGTGTGTGTGTGTGTGTGTGTGTGTGTGTGTTTCACTGAATGCTCCACAGGGACAGCGTGAGCCCTGGGCTGCATTACTCACGGCCTGACACATGCATACATACACACACACAGATACACAAGCATCAAAGTAAACACAGACTCTAGTGAACATGTCCTGATAAATGCAAAATGCATATTCATGCTGTAGTAAATGCTCAGAGACAAGTATGCACACTCTTTTACACACACACACACACACACACACACACACATTCCTTGTTTTACTATACTCGTGGGGTTCTATCATTGACATAATGCATTCCCCATGGGCACCTCTAACTATAATCAACCAAGTCTGAGCCATTCCAGTGGGTGTGATGCAACATTTTTGTCCCCACAAAGCTGCTGGACCTCACATGATGGGCTCCCAACACACACACACTGAATATCCAGAGTGCAATAACACTCAGTCATACTGAGAAGGGTGCCATATGAACAAACTCCACTGTTACTGATTTGGAATCCGAGGCTGCTGCAGATAAAAGTATGTATGCAAGTCAGACAGCAGCCCTGCAGCTTTATAGCTTGTGGCTGCAAAAAAAGCAAAGGCTATCTACTCAGTGAAAGGTGAACATGAGCTGACTGGTTGGCTGTGAGTTTTACTTTTCTCTACTTGTGGTCTAATCTGTGGCAGAGCAATCAGAGGCAGCAGTCTTTAACTGAGAGCCTGCTTGGTCTTGGATCTATGAAATGATTCCACACTGAAATTATTTACTTTAATAACATTGCTCCCGAAGCTCATCATCTCTTTTGTCTAAAGTGATGTTTTCTACACAAACTATTGATGAAAGGAGTATGAGGATAATAACATACTGCTGACCTGCTCATGTTACCACGTCTTTATGTGACAGCCGTCTGTAGTCCTCTCAGGAGGGGTGGGGTGGGGTGGAGGCTGAATTCTGCTCACCTGTTGTGGCTCACTCCTAACTGTACAAGCTGGGGAAATGTCAAACACTCTCTCTCCTGATGTCTAATTTTAACTAGCTTTGGTCACCACCACTTTACACTACAAGTTGATTTGTTTGTCAATTCCATCCACTGGTTTCTGTTCTTTAATGCATATGGGTTGTGTTGAGCCCCTTTAAAATCATATGTGTTGTCTCCTGTCCTTGTGTTTCCTTGTGCCAGATTGTGACAATGGCTTAAGACCCCCTAAAGCCGGAAACCCCTGCTGTACACAAAAGACGCCTTAGAGTGAATCTGACACTGGTGTAATTGCAGTGAGCACACAAAGGCGAGGCATTATCATGGTGTAAACAACCTGTCTAGCATCCATCCATTGCAGGTGAACATGGGTGTGTGAAAGACAAACTGAGAAGCAAGGACGAGGAGAGACAGGGAGCGACAGAGTGTGTGTTTGTGCACCTACGACACACAACAAGCGTTGTATAGAAGAGAGTGAAACTGCCTCACATCCTGGTGTGTATCATGTGTGTGTCTTCTCTACATGTCTCGAGGGCTAGGTGAGGCTCCCCCTCCCTCTCTCTCCGGCAGCAGCAGCAGGTGTACAAGTGACAAACAGAGTGCTCTTGTTATTGGCTGAGATGACATGCTATAGCTGTGCCTGGGTCCTGTCAGGTCTTTCAGGGCTTTGGAACTGACACACATCACTTTAGGTTCATTTACACAAGCAAGGCTAGTGCGAAACCTCATGTTGGACGTCATACAGCCTGAGGTCCAAACCATGATGTCTGCTGTCACTAGTGTGATCGCATCCAGACAAGGTGGGTGATATGTTAATGAGCCCATTTACCATCTGACATCCCAGCAGAGGGAAATGGCTCCGAGGCATCGTTGGAGCAACAACATGAAATAACTATGCATGAGACAGTCAGAGCAGAATAAACAGCAGAAGTGATAGATTTACCTCCACGTAGGGCACCACTTTGCAGGTGAACTCCCCCAGCAGCCAGGACTTGGTCAGCTCATGGAAAACCACCATGGGGAGGCAGAAGAAGATGAGCACAAAATCCCACACAGCCAGGTTAGCCAGCAGAGAGTTGGAGATGCTCTTCATGTAATAGTTCTGGCACACGATGCACAGGATGGCTATGTTGCCCGCTATCCCCACGAGGAAAATGACCCCCGACACGCACGTGATCGCGTATGCGCCATAAGTCTCGCTCGTCACGGGGTAAAAGGGGTTCTTGATCTCATCTCCGAAATCCTGCGAGCTGGGAGGGGTTATCGGCGTGGCGTCCCAGGGGTTCTCCTCTCTGAAAGTGAAGAACTCGGGCCTCCTGGTGAACAGGTCAAAGGGCATGTCGGTGGAGGTGAGGGCCACCGGCTTGGGGATGGGTTCCCACGGCGACGCGTGAGGTTGAGCCAAGAGCACTGCGCTTTTGTTCAGCCGGTTTCTCCCCCTCTTCCACGCTTTCTTCTGCTCGTCTTTTGTGCCCCTCTTGTGCCTGTCTCCCTCCTCGGACCCCCCTCCTCCGTCTCCCCGGCCCATTGAAGAAGGCTTAGCCGCATTGTAGTGTCCACCTGCTGGCGTCCTCGTACTACTGAGACCGCCATTCAACTTTATCCTCTTATTATGGTGGCGCGTCGGGTCCCAATGTGAGACGGCGTTGGGATCCTCCATGGGTATCACAGTCCTATTGAAGTCACGTTTGTTGTGTCCAGCTCGTCTCGTTTCTCCTGCAGTTACCCTTTTCCAGGGGTGAGTGGAGTTAAGGGTCCCTCTGGTAATCGCCCCGTGCGCCTGGAGCTCCACCGAGGCAGCACCTGTGGCGTATCCCGCCGAGAGCGCACGGTCCCTGGCTTTGTTTTGATGGGTCTCCCGCAGTGACCCATGGAAAGTCCTGGCGCTGGAGTAGGCGCTGGTGTTGCCGTCCTCTTTAGTTCGCACTTCTCCATTACTATATCTCAGAGATAACAACACATGCGCATGGGCCAGGAACACAAACAACGTCCTAGGCTGCAGAACCTGCATGGTCCACGGAATCAGTGAGTGCAGTTTTAATCCTCACAAGTGCATCCTCATACCTCTGTGGCGGCGCGGGGATACTCATCCATTCAGTCAACACCCATGTTGGAGGCAGCGCAGTGGGGAGGCTCACGGTTGCAAGTGCACAGCTACATTCATGGCGCGAGCTCTGCAGACTTGTAAGTTATATCCCAGATTCTCGAGGTGCAGATGCGATCGCCTCCAAGCCTCCTCCTGGCCCGGGTCACTCCCGCTTCCAAAGTCTTGACATTACCGAGAAGGACAGCGAATCAGAGTCCGGATCCGAAGCAAAGAGAGGTAGAGAGGGAATTGTTGCATATCCTCACGCAGACACTCACTTCACTGTCTCCCTTCTCACACATGCAATCACAGCATCCAGTTTCCAGCTGTTGGTAGTAGCATCTGAAAAGAGTGTGTATGTTGGTGCGTTAGTTCAGTGGGTTGGGTCGGCTGGCAGCGGCAGCAGCAGCAGCAAAAGCAGCGTCAATGCGGTGCAGTCCGGGTAAAGCCCACTAGGTTGTGATGCACTGGAGTGGAGAGAGAGAGAGAGAGAGAGAGAGACGGGGGGAGAGAGAGGGAGTGTGTGACAGAGAGGGAAAGAGGAGGGGTGAAAATCGGTCGCTCCTGTCTCTGTTTCTCGTCCATCCCTCCTCTGCTTTTCTCCTCGAGGAAGGACCGTGCGCTGAAAGAAAATGGACTCCCCTGGCGGCTAACCCCGATCTGTCACTCTCCATCCATCACGGAGCATCCAGCAGCCCCCGGAGCACACCACGGCTGCAGCCCCCACGGCAGACGAGCCAGCCACGCCCGACAAGAAGTGCTAATAAATACATTACCCAGTTTTACAGTTTTACGCATAGGGGACGCTGTGATAGCTACACAGTTGGACGACAGTTAAGCAGAAGCCATTTCAAATATTCATTATATCTAAAGAGAAGAACTCTTTCATGATCATACATATTTTATCTGTTTAAAAACTTTTAACTTTTTTTTTTTTTTTAAGCCCCAGCACTCATTGTCCCTCTCCACCTGGGCCCCCTGATTCATTCATAGGATGTAAAGGGTTACATCCTCAGTGAGCTGCAATCACCATCAGTTCTGAGTGATCATCATCTGGTTTCTGGATTGATATCATCTAACTGCAGGACTATGGGATATGGACATTGATTTCGGCTTATTCTATACCTGCATTCATCAATAACTGCACCATATCTACATAAAAACTTGTTCTTCCATAAAGTGGGTGTTTGAAGTGACTCAACAGGCCTGTTAAACCAATATCTGACTCAGTTTTGGAACACGTCCAAGTGCAGACATGATATTTTTCCTGAAAGAACATTTATTAGTGGTATTACACCCCCGTCTCTGCACTTTAGAGTATGTTACTCTGATTATATACAGGTACATATACCCAGTGGGTATTTTGTGCATGTGTGTTATATGTGGAAATACCTTGGAGCAGCTCAGATTATAGGAACCACTTCTATAGATACTTCAGGGAGAGAGTGAGACAGAGGCGTGTGTGAATCATGGAGAAGACCTGAATAACTGAGTAGAGGAACATCATGAATGCAGATGCTTCTGCTCAGGTGCACTGTGCGGTACAATTAAGCAGTTAGCGTCCAATCGGCTCAGTGGAATCATGTATGATAATGAGGGGGATAAGACTCCTCAGCTGTGTTTCAATATGAACACTAACTAAAGTGACATCTGCATTCTGATCTGAGAGAAGGACATCAGTAAATGGGGTTGGACATGTGGTCAACAGCACACATGACAGCCAACATATACCGGTATGGTGTCCACTGAGAGCACACCACAGACCTGAATGACCCCTACAGTGAGGGGATGCAGGGGTGGTGTTACACTGCCAGGGGCTTTTTGCTGCCTTGGTTTGGACACACAAATCAATACAAAGTTTCTCTGAGATCCTGTGAGAAAACATTTCTGGTGTGATGGATGGGTGATGGATGCTCCATGCACAGGGCACGAGGGGTCACAACATGGTTTGATTAGTATTAAAATGAAGTGAATTCTTGACAGTCACCAGATCTCAACACAACTGAACACTTTATGGGAGATTTTGCTCAAACATATGTGCTGTCCACTGCTGTTAACCAGAGGGTTCATCCTGCAGCAGAGCTCAGACAAACTAAGAGTCAATACCATGAAGCAGCATGTGGTGCCTCAACACCTTCCGAAGACACTTTATGTTCACGTTTCCTCTAATTTACCACCAATATGTTTGGAGCTAGTGCGATTAAATACACACTCAGACATGAACACACTCACACAACCCACAACCTGTGACTAAGTACTGTACTGTCCATCCAGTAGGTCAGTCAATAATTCAAGAGACTCTCAGTAGTAAATGAAATGAGCATATTATGTCTTAAGTGCTCTCAGTACTGTAAGTGGACCTTTCACACTGCTGAGTCTCAGACCACAAACTCCTGTCTGAACCACAACAGAACACACACTCACTAACACAAGACAGTAAGTGTACTGACAGTGCAGTAAACAAACAGAAGCATGTGGCTGTAAACAAATGCACATTCTTCTATATTTGCAGTCATATTAACGTGTGTATTTCTCTGTGTGTGTGTGTTTTCCAGAAACATATGCAGGTATTGAGAGAGTCTGAGCAGGAGGAGGGTGAGTTGGCAGACACAGCAGACATCTAGCTGGTGACCTTCTACATCAAATAGGTGACTGGAGCCAATTCCAACCAGGGGAGCCCACACACACACACACACACACACACACACACAAACACACACACACACACACACACACACACACACACACACACACACACACACATACACACATATATACAACCACATACTCACACTCTCTCCCTACACATAAAAATGCCACTCCTTCCCACACAGCCAAGTTTCACCACAGGGGAGAATACTGAAGATAGATAACTTGAGTTGCTGCTGCCAATATCTTCATCTGACCTTGATTCAGCTTGAAAGAAAGAAGTTGTGCACACAAGCAGCACTGAGAAGGTTCGACTGAACGGCTCGGCTATTTAGGATTCAGTGAAAGTTTAATGATCCCCGTAGCAAAAGTAAGTCCAATAATATACAAACACTGGCTTGCTTAAAAGGCAAAAGCTGGTTTCTCAGCAGCTGTTGGAGGAGAGGAGGGATGTCTCATTCACTCTTTTGTGCATCTTAACTTCTCTTTGCAGTGCCTATTCATGCATGGATATACTTGAATTAATGGAAACATTTGCTTTTATTCCCTTTGACATCAGACTGTGTTTTGTGATTGTGCAAATCCTGGCAAAGCTAATCACTCAGTAAATATTCCAATATCCCCCGGGCTTCACAGGTTAAATCCTTCAAATTACACTCTGTATCTGACCTTGAAAATACCACCACAGCAACTCACCGTGCCATTTTAATCAGCTGGAAGGCACAGGGCAACACTTCACATGTAATTATCATGTCTATTGTACATGTAGTCCAGAGAGACTTTGCTAGTTGGCGTGTGTGGGTGGAGATAAAGAAGAGAGGTTCTATCGCCGACGTACGCATGGAAACACTCAAGCGTTCAGACACAGAGGAACATCAAGGGCACACACCATGTGTACAGCTACACACATGGAGAAAGAGAGAGGGAGACAGCACACACATACACAGCAGGGCACACACACGGTGAAGAGTCAGTGGGGCGCAGAGTCGGCAGGAAGAACATACTCCAACCATGAAGATTTTATGGACTTTGCTATATGTGTGTGCTGTGTGTAAAATAAATTATATATATACAGAGAGAGAGGGAGAGAGAGAATGAACTAATCTGGGGAAATACACAGAGACAGATAGAGGCCGCCTGTGACCTGTGCGTTCACACATGCTAAACCAAACAGACCTACACACACATAAACAAGGACACAAATGAATTATAGAAGCATTCAGTTTGATTCAATCTGATTAAACAGCAGGAAGCTCCAGTTTACAGTTTTCAGACTTTTATTTTCCTAAATTATTTACACCTCCTCCCTCCCTGTGGCTTTCTCTGTTAAAGTTATTTTTCAATATAAATCAAAGGAGGTTTGGAAATGTTTATTAGTCAGTTAGAGCGCGTGGCTGCAATCCTGAAGACCCTGTCGCCATGAAACTGTCCTCATGGATATAAGAGCTGAATTAAGTTGTTAACTGTAGTCATTAAGCTTTTTTTTTTGAGGATTTAACACTGCAGACACATTTCTCTGACTTACAGTTGTGTTTCTAGCTGCTCTCTGTCCATGGTTAGCTCTGCTGCCACAGTCTAACACTGCAGGCTGTGGTTCTGAGAGCTTTTCACCAGAACCTCATCCCATTGTGATGGATTACATTATCCTCCTGTGGTGTCAGTATATCTTCATGAGTGATGATTTCTGGAGTCATGACTCAAAAGTGGCTCAGCAGCATGCTGACATACAGCCCAATGCTGCCATCTAATGGGGTTTTATAGAGACGCAAGGAAACACACCAGATGGGTAGTGTTTTTAAAGATTTTTCAAAGGTCTCACATTGTTTTTTTTATTTCCATGAAATGCATGGAAACACAACAGAGGAAAAAAATGACACTCAGAGTACTATTGGTTCTCAAACTTGGGTTGAAGGATTCCCAGGTCCTTCAACCCAAATTGGTGGTGGTGGTGGGGAGGGAGGTCCTTGAAGAAAGTAATGACAGAAGGTATGTCTATTTTGGTCATGGGTTTTAAGTACTTTCTATAACAAAACATCTAACATGGGGAGCCCTGGGACAGGATATCATCGGCGGGGGGGGGGGGGGATTAATATATATAAGATAGATAGATAGATAGATAGATAAATATTACCATTTTCATTTATTTTAACATCTTTTGTCTTTGTCGGTGACTTTCACTCCGTTCTGACTTGATTACTCTCCTCTCGTCCCTCTGTCTCCTTCCACCTGTGATTGAGAGCTTAATTATTCATCAATTTAAGGTGGAAAGGTGATCTTATTTAGCATTCAGATGGGACCAAATTGAGGGGTGACTTTGACTGCTCCTGAACAGAGAGACAAAATGCTGTTAAACCCCCATGATACACCCCCCCCCCCAAAAAAAAAAAAAAAAAAAACACCCACTCAGCAAAAGTGAGCTTATACCAAAACCAGCCAGCTTACTGTGTTGTGGAAAAAGAAAGCAGATGAGGTAGTGACTGAGCGGAGGACTGTGTTTTCCTCACGCAGCAGGTAACTGCAGGATATCCACTGTTTTCAGAGATCTCCACAGCAGATAAAGACTCTGTTATATGATTGCAGTAAATGACCCTCACAGAGATACAGTCACAGAGTGTCAGCTCACTGCTACTGATCCTGATATCTTTTAAGTGGATGAATGAGTCTCATGGCGAGTGGAGCCACAGAAACACTCGACTCCACGTGCCATCTGACATTTGATTAACTAACAACACATTTACAGCAATGTACTGGAGGAGGAACATGCAGAAAGATTGCCCCCACACATCATTGTTTAGGCAGATAGATTTGCACAATTACACCAAAATGGTTGGAAATGACTCATTTTTTGCTGCTTGATGGAGTTATAATACTATACATGAAGGATAGTGTGTCTTGGTTCCCATCTGTAGTGTAGAAGTGATCATTTTAGACATTTTGGGTGGTGTGGATCGGGACTGAGGTTGCCTTTTAAACTCAGTGTATAATGGATAGAAGAGGAAAATAAGCAAGAAAATGGGTGAGCTCTTTGTGGTTTAGTCTAACAGACCAGGGTCATTGACACTCCCGTACAGATAGTAAGTGATGTGGCCGCTGCATTCAGGGGTTTTGACAATCTTTTGTGAAAAGGGAAGTAAAAAGAAATGGGCTGAGTGCACAGTGCTGCCTAATGACAGTGGCTTTGGTGGCTGCGTTATCAACCCTCATTGCTTGAGGTGCGCTAAAGGAAATTGCTGAGAACTTTTAAAGTGCTTCAAGGAGCTTCTTAATCATCCGATGCTAGTGGATGGTGTTGAAAGCAGAGTGGGAATCAATGAAAAGTGGCCTGTTAGTCAGAGTGGCCGAGTGTGAGTATAAGCCAATGCCGGAGACAGGCTACTGCATCATCTGTGCCTGGTGAGCAAACTGGAGGCTTTCCAGGAGTTTAGTGACAGGTGGCTGAATTATGTCCAAAGCCGAGCTGATCAAATTGACTATATTGTTTCTAATTACAAAGTTGCCACATTTCCTTTGTGGTGTGTGTGCCAGTATCTAATCATAGGACCAAGTGGGTTTTATTCTGATCACTATATCTAAATAAATGAAAATAAAGCATGCTAGAAACATAAATATAATACAAAGTATTCTTCTTTGTTTTCTCCTATGACATCTTTAGCAACTACAGCAGAGTCAGGAAGTTGATTTTGGGTGAATATGTCAATCAGTTAATGAACATGAACCCTAACCCCTAACCCAAGTTTTCCTAGAGGAAGTCCAAGTCCAGGAGACATACATCTGCCTATGGAAGCATATGCTTCCTTACAAGCATTTAAAAACAACAGCGCCCACTACTGGTTAGACCAGGGCTGTGCTCATGTGCCATAAAATAACCACATTCAGCTGTGCTGCGTTCATGTCCAGCATCTACCTTGCAAGATAACACTTTTCCAATCTGTGAACATCTCAACAAATCTGCTGTGTGGATCAGTGTGGATTTAGTGGATGGTTGCTTGTTACTCCACATAGCCAGTTGTATTTTATGTTGAAAAATACAGTGTATATGTATCTGAAGTCATCAGGTACACTTTAATGTGAGTTTCAGTATATTCTGAGGGACTGATGGTCTCCAGAAGTGACATTTCATGCCCCTCAGGTCACCAAGGGGCCATGCCACCCGCCCAATGCCCTTCCTTTGTCTTTTCACCCCATGACTCTCTCACCCACAAGGTCTCCTTGACACTGATGGAGCACAACACAATTTCAATAAAATACAGATGGTTTGAGATTTCATGCACAAGCTATTTAAACACAGTGGGAATATCATTTCCTGCTCAGGCGGAGGAGGTAAACAGAAGCACTGCCTGCAAACCAATTTTGTCTTTTTTTTTCTTTTGCTTTGCATAGAAGTCTCAGGGAAAATAAATTTGTTTTTGTCTTTTTCTGGAGGTGTGAGGTTTGTTTGTGTATGTGTGTGTGTGCTTGTGAGTGCGTACTTTAGGATGTAGAGCAGGTATACAGCTGGAATATTGCATAAGTACTTCCTCAGCTGGTCAGCGGGTGTCACTATGCTACAGAGAGAAATGTAGAGGGAGAGAGGAGTGCGGCTTCATCTATTTTCTAATTATTCCATAGTGTCACCGATCAAGATGGTGTACACACACAAACACACAAACACACACACACACACACACACACAAGTATATATATTTAATGATATTGCAGCTTTACAAACTGCAGAGGAGAGCTCTAAGGTGTAATGAGATGACATGATTTTATTTTTGAGCATTGAGCATGTGTGCATGTGTGTGTTACTTATAGTTTCACCATGACCAGCATTGAAATACATAGATAGATAGATAGATAGATAGATAGATAGATAGACAGATAGACAGATAGATGAAGTTACATATGTGGAGTCAAAGAAAATAAAAAATGAATAGGATAGAGAAAAGAAAAGAAACAGAAGAGCTGGAAGAATGTGTGGCTCAACGTGGCCTTGTTTGCTGCTTCATTAATTCTCCCTCCTAAGGACTACTCTTCATCACCAGCGTGTGCACAAACACGTGCACACCCAGTATGTATGTCAGCATGCTGTTTTTTCAGTATGTATATATATATATATATGTGCATATCAGGCATAATACCCTGTTGTTAGATATCGCAAACACATGTGTGTGTGTGTGTGTGTGTGTGTGTGTGTGTGGTAGCAGTACGTGCTGACTCCGCAGCTCATTACAGACCAACAGGGAGTCCTGTGGCCTCCAACTAGCGAGGAGGAAGAGGAGAAGTCTGTGACCCAGACATGAAGGGAGACGCTGAAATGAAGACGCTAACTCTGCCTGGGTCCTGCTCTGCACACTGTCTACTGGCTGACAGCTTCAAACAGCTAACCCTGCATTTCTACCACACTTTGTCTTCAGTGGGAACAGCTTTCAGGGATAATTAACATACACTGTGAATATCGCTCTGACTCTGTGGCTTTATTGAATGACAACCATACATCTCAAAGAAATGAGTTCCAGTGAGAGCTTGTCGGTGTCACTCCTGGCAGCAGTAATAGCTTTTTGTGATACTAGATTTTTGCATATATTGAGGTCATCACATGTTAAAGTAAAGCTTTAGGGTGCATAGAAATGATAAGCAGGATATAAAGTATCTATCTATCTATCTATCTATCTATCTATTTTCACAACCTGCAGAACAGTTTCATCTTCTATAATAATTTTTCATATCTTGGGTTGGTTGTTGTACTAGTTTTACATCATATTTCTCTGTAATGTAAGTATCTACAGAGTAACTGGGAGCAAACTGTGATAAATGCAGTGGAGCAGCAAGTACAGTGTTTACCTCTGAAAATGAATTCCCTCCTAACAGATATAAGTTAGCATTGGCATCGGTCGCATCGTAATTTCATTCGTTTTACATTGTCATGAAGCAGCTCAACCCAGATAGCTCACAAATAGTTGCCAAACAAAAGAAAATGTAAAGTGTTTCCCCCTAAAAAAAACAAACAAACAAATGAATAAATAACAGAGTCAGTGGTGGAAGGAGGTGCATGAACAAAAGGAAAAGAAACCATTAATGGCTAAACAAGGACAAATCAAAACAGCAGACTTATGCAGCTAGCTAAGTAAGCAGGTAGACAAGCTCCAAGTGAACACAACCAGGATAAAGAGGAAGGGAAGGAGTGGAGAGGGTGGTCAGGGGTAAGCTGAACATAACAGGGTGTAAATATAAATCTTTTAGTTTGGTAACATCTGGCCCTGACTACGACCACCCATTCCCCTGATGTTTTGTTCTGAAGTGATCTTTGACAGACTTTTTTTGTGACACCAGTGCGTCTGATGACACTAAACTACTTCAGGCAAAACCTGTTTAAAACAAGATGAAGTCATTGCTTCCTGTGTTGCACATTAGCGATATTGATGGTGTATCTGAGACACCTGTGAAGATTACTTTCCCTTCAGGCAATAAGTCATTTCAAGGTACACTATTATCACAATCACAGCTGACAAAGTGCCGGAGAGGGAACTTGACCAGCTGTGAGCGACCACGCACACAAAGTCTGATATTGTACCCTCAAGAGTTTGTTCTAAATGAGAGGTGAGTCAGACATTAAAGGAGATACTGAGATTCTCTGTTTTCATTTGGATTACAATGTAGCTGATATTAGGATCTGGGAGAGTGAAAGAAAAGTGAGACGGAGCTGGTTGCGGTTGTAGTGATCAGAGAACAAATCAAATGTCATCAATTTTTCATCCATAAATCATCCTTTCAGTCAACTTAAGAGTATCATTTTATTTTGAAAGTAAAACTGCACCCATTTCATGTGTCTGCCAGACATCAGACATTTCACTTAAATCAGGCATCTTTAGCTGCCCTGCTTACAGAAATCTATTAGGACAGAATTTAAGGCTTTTTTTTTCCAAAATTACATGCCTTTTAACATTACCGAGCACAGCTCAATATTCAGACTCTTTTCAGGCTATGGTTTCGCCTGGAGGTGCGACGGTAATCAGGGATGTGGGTTGGAGAAGGTCTTTAAAGCCTTAAGGCAACTTATGAGTTGAAGCTAAATTACTAAAGTGCAGATGGACATAACAAACGCAGACAGCAGATGGGTTGGAGAAGTTTTTTCTTACTGTTTGGGCAACTTGGGATGTGCAAGATAGATAGATAGATAGATGAATAGATGGATGAATGGATAGATGGATGGATGGATGGATGGATTCCCACAACCCAGTACAGATAAGTGGTATAGCCAATGGATGGATGGATGGATGATGGTAAATATTTTGTGTGTTTCACAGACGCCAAAGACAAACACATATTAAATCCTAGATGAAACACGGTGGCCTGAAACCTCGCAGATGATGTGACAGAGAAATTGGAGAGCAGAAACACGGAAATTAAGCTGGATTCATATTGGCAGCACAACAACCAACCCTTCACCACTGACCCCCTTCACTACTGTACTCACACATATACAACGGTGTCTCAAGAATTTATTCTTATTGAGCTGAAAGACCCCAAACTGCTCATCCTCGCTACACCTGGGGAGCATGAGGATAAAAACAACAACAACAACCACATAATGACACTCTGAAATCCTCCATTATTCCAGCTAAGACATCTGCTTCTGTAATGAAACCAACAAACAAATATACATAATTCAAGCAGCCAGTCGGTCCTGCATCGAGTGGAAATGAGCAAAAAAAAAAAAAAAAAAAAAAAAAGTCCAATAATTATTGCTGCAGAAAAATGATGAAGTACCACACTTAGACCTAAACGGCCTTATTTACACTCATTTGTCAGGAGCAATTCAGGAGGTGAAACACTTAGTTGTGTGTGTGTGTGCAAATAGTAAATGTTCTGCATTATAGTACTTTTCTAGTCTTATTGACCGTTCAAAGCTGTGTGTGTGCGGCTTCTTCTGCAGATTTTGAGATTACACGAGGTTAAAATAAACAGTTTGGTCGATGAGAGTCAGGATGATGATGCAGCAGGGAATGAAATGTGTGGGGAGGCCACACATAAAAGAAAACAAGTATAGTATAGTAGTGAGTGGAGCAAACAGGCCTAGCCAGTGAGGGAGGGATGCCAACAGACATGGAGACCGTTCAACTTTCATAAACCATCTCTCTCCCACGGTTTTGCATACTGACTTCTCAGCCCCCACATGTTATCTGTGACCGAACAAGATGCACTGGGGAAGGAGAGAAACAGAATATGAAATATGGAAGAAAGAAAGTCAAGAAACATGAAGAGAAAGAAGAGAAAACCGAGGGCAAAAGCTGTGATGGAGAGAGACCTCGAGCAGATAGTGAGGAGAGAAATTAGCCAAGACAGCAAAAAAAGAAAAAGAAAAGACGAAGGGATGGAGAGAGAAGAGAGAGAGGGCAGCAGAAATCGACAATTAAAGACAAAGAGCGAGGAGGAGATGAATTATGCATCGGTGTGACTAGAGGGCAGGAGGAAACCAATCTGGAGGGGAGGAGATGCCAGACTGATACAAGCTCTGCTTATCTCTACAGTGACCTTCTCTACCTGTCTCACTCTGCTAAAACCAGTCCAACTGAGGACGAAGAAATGAGAGAGGGAGAAAAGGCAGAGAAAAAAGCTTGTGAACTGGAGAGAGCGAGGGGCAAAGATAAAAATAGAAAGAGAGGGACTGATGTGTGAATCAAAGACAGTGTGTACTAAAAAAAAGAGATAAAAGTAAATAAGTGATAGTGAGAGAAGACTGTATGGAGAAGCAGGAAGAGGGGGGCTTTAAGGACAGGAGCAGGGGAGAAGGAGTCAAGATGGGTGGGTGCAGGGAGAGGCACCTTGGCAGAGCATGTAGAGGTGAGAAGAGATGATGAAGTTGATTATTATCTTTTTATCGTTCCTTGGCTTAAGTGAAAGTATCACTCCCTGGGTGAGGACAAGTCTGTCCCACTGTGAAAACACAAGGCCATAGGTCGTTTATTCAGCAGGTTAGTATGACCGGTAGTTAAGTTTTGTTGCTAGGTGACATCTAGTGGTTGTAGGAAGTTACGACAGGTGCATCAGGAGGACCTCGGAGCGGATGGATGGATGGATGGATAAAAGGATGAGTCAGCACAGAGCAGTCGGTGTTTGATTCCCATTGAAACTAGCTGCTTGGTTTGTTTTAACCATCTACCAGCAGCCATGAAGGGAACTCCTGTGAGGACAAGACGAAGAAGCTTATATGGCTCTAATTGGTGGAGCTTACTCAGTTTTGTCACGTATGTCAATAAATTTAATTTAGCAACCTGTGAATCAGACTGATGACAGGGGCTGCGTCATTTAGTCACTGTCAGTCAATCCTGATCAAACAGCACCCACACAGTCCTTATGAAACAGATTAACTGGGACTTTTAATGATCTGCCTTCAATTGTAAATCTGCTATAATCTTTATCATTAATCATTAATAATTGACCAGGTGGCTGCTTGTATGTCAAAAGAAGAATTAACACCTGAATCTTGTGGTTTGTGTCAGGTTTTCCAGCTTGCAGCTTCAGTGTTTTACTTCATTTTGTTCTATCACCATCATCATTAAGCAGTGGAAGCCACAACTAAATATTCTTCTAAACGGGGACAAAAACAGAGAATAAATATTGGCCTTTACGTTCAATAGATCACTAGACACAGACTCCAGATAAATGCGTATGCTGCTCTGTATTGGCTGCATGTATAAACAGGACAGATTGCTAACAAGCGCAACACATCAACTTACAACATGATAATATGTCAGTTGTGTTTACAGCTTGTTTCTGCTGCTCCCACATGACCTCAAAAAATCTGCTTACATAGTTCCCATTGAATGTTAAAGAGAAACATTTTTCTCTCCTCACTTTTTCAGAGACTTAAAAGACACACTCTTATAAATATTTAAATCAACATTCTCTTAGCTTGTATCTGTTAACCTTGTAATGATCTAATTTGAATCCTGCTTTCCATGATTTTGTGGTATTTCTGCTTCTATTTTTAGACTGGCTGTCTGTTCACAGTGTTTTACACTCACAGACGTGATCAAACAAGTATTGCCAGTTGCTGGTATGTCAAGTCTCAGATTGTACTAATATCCATATAATGTCATGAAGATGAGGAATAGTCAGAGGAGGACGGCTGCTGCTGGACTTAATCTTTGCTGTGAGCCAGGGGCTGTGGTTCAGGTGCTGACTGCAGGCAGGTGAGTGTGAGTGTGCCTCCACTCTGTGGTCTATTAATGCTGGATGCAGCACACATTGCTGTCTCTCACTCTGCTTCTCTATATGCAGATAGCGCATGCATGTGAAATTTAAATGAATATATACTATAATAATGTAATTTAATAAGGTCTCTCTGCATGCCAGGGTCTGCTGCAGGAGTTTGGCCTCCTGAAGGCTGAGGTGTTTTGCCAGCCACAGTGATGACTCTCTCTCTCTCACTCTCTCTCTCCCTCTCTCCCTCTCTCTCAGGATCTAGCTGTGCTATGCTCACTATGATGACGGTTACTGCCACTATACCTATTGATGATTTACAGCACAAATTATAACACCATTACCAGCGTGTATAGCTGTTATCAATTTCACTTTCACTTAACAGTATATACAGCTGTTCATGGTCTCTCTCTCTCTCTCCCCTAACCCCACCCTCTCCTCTCAAACTCAACCGGTCGAGACAGATGGTCGTCCACCCCAAGCCTGGTTCTGGTTTGTGATAGATACTTCACTGATACTTGCCTGTGTTTAGATTCTAAACACAGGCAATAAAAACAGAAAACAGATCTATCTACAAGCTTGTAAAATTAAGGCGCTCAGCATTCGCTCTTTGTAAGAACTGTTGGGTTCTCTCTTGACCTCAACCTGCAAAGTGCCTGGAGTTAATGCCTTTTATGATTTGACTATTTGACTATTCAAATAAAATAAGATTGAATTGGTGCTGGCGCATATTTATGTGAAAAAAAAACAACAGCAATAAATCTTTTTGCACATTGCAGAGTCTGGTTGGTCTAATTCAGATGTTGTAGGACCCGCTGCAAGGTTCTGCAGTGGGTGTGTTACACAATCAATCTGTCAACAAAGCAGACAGTCAATCAGCCTGTCACCCTGTCTCAAAACTAGCCAGTCATTCAGCTGTCCACAAATCAGTCACCCAGTCAAATGATAGGCAAATAGTCAGCAAACCACTCAGCTGTTCAGTCAGACTGTCAGATTTGTCACAACAGAACCTTCCTGTGCGACACAGTAAGAAAGCAATTTCTGCCGGCACCAAACATGTCAACACACTGCCCCAAAGAATGGATCAAATTTGTCAAAGTGTTTGAATGGAACGAGTTGAGGACGGATGGAAAAACAACCATATGAAAGACACAAATCACCATTTGCGTGCACAGAAGAGAATGGGGGCATATGTAGGAGTCGGGGCGTACATCAGCACATCATGTCATTGAAAATGCATATACACAAATGAACAGGAACATGCACAAAGAAGAAAACACTTTTCAAATCCAGACATTCACTCAGAAAATGGTACATGCACAAGTAACATTAGAGAAAAGTATGCACACACAACGCTATAAAGATGGAAATGTGATGTATAATGACAGAGATTATATACTTCATACAAATGTTCAGTGTGTTTTAATATGAAATATGGACAAAGATGAGTAGAGAATATGCTCTTTGGAAAAATGGAGAAGAGACGCTGACTTGTCAGCACCTGTACGCCTCAGCTACTCAGACAAATTTCACGTCACTTTGCTGTTTATTCACATAACATCACCCTGGGAAACTTAAGCGCACCTCAAAAGATAGACAGGTGCATCGGAGAGGACCAAACAGCCAACAGAGAGAGAGAAGTTCAACAGACTGTCACACTGTCTTCACTTGCATCAGGTTAATTGGGATTACAACATTTTGGTCGAAAAGAACTTCTGCCTAATGAAGGTACAACCGAAACATTGTAACCCCAATAAACCTAATGCGGGAGTATTCACATAACATGGAAATATATGTGCATGTAATTTTGTCATAATTGCTGTGTGAAATCTTGAGTCGACACTAAAAGATATTTGCTGAGGTTCCCTGTTGATCTTTGACCAAAGTCTTAGAAGTTCATCTTTGAGTCCAAATGTACATCTGTGCCAAATTTCAACGGGTTCCCCTGAGGACTACTGGAGGTATTGCATTCATGAGGCCAAAATTTTGTTATTTACTTTTGACCACTAAAATGTGATCAGTGTATTGATCACATTTTAGCAACCTTGATTCCAAGTGGAGATTTGCGCCAAATTTCCTTCAAGGTGTTACTGAGATATTACACTCATGTGGCCTACACTGGGAGAGCACCACAGCCTTCACTTTTGACTTTGACCCCAAACATCTAATCACACTCATGATACTCATGAGTGTTTGACCATGAAAACAGACAACCTGTAATACAGAATAAGAACAGACAGGAGCTCCTATACAAATCTGACTTCCCTGCTGTTCCCCACCTGTCCAGCAGCTGTCACCAGTGAGCCTCTGCCATCACCTCCTGATCCCACATCTGTTCCCTCTTTCCACATTAGCTCCCAAGCATATCAGACTTGCAGGTTGCACTCATCCCTTGTCTCCCTCTGTGTCCTCATTTGAACTCTAACCTCCATGTCTTGACTTGTGGTACTGTTGCTTGTTTTGACTGATTTTCTTCTGCTATCTGCCTGTATGTCGACTGCCTGTCTCTACACATCTGCCAGGACTGATGTAAAGGAAAGTGAGTGGGAGTTTTAGGCTGCGGTTGTTATTATTCACTGTAACAGGTCACTAATAACTGGCCAATCTGTTTAATTGAACTATATTTCATTGGACACAGAAGCTGTCATGACGATGTATAGGACCAGTTATTTCATGCCCATGACAGAAATATGTTGATTTAGTCTTTCCAGCTGTCGAGTCTTAGACACTTGTGAACACTTTGTTGGAGATTTTTTACTAAACTTGATATAAACTTTCCACAGAGAAAATAAATTGGGAAAAAAACTTTCCAACAGAACAATCTGATTTCAATTTATGGCTCATGATTTGGGTTTGTTCTGATGGTGGCATTTTTCAGCCTTGTTAAGTGAACTGTAAACACTTTCTCATAAAGATTAAGAGCACACACACCTGATAATGCCTCAGATCACACTTCTAACCAGCCAAGTTTTTGCCCATTTCACACCCTCCCTTCTTCCCTGCTCCATTTGTTTTTTTCCTCTCACTCCATCTCTGTTCCACTGTGTTGTTATCTATGCTCCCCTCTCTCCCCTTTTTTGTTTCATCTTCTTCCAGTATCTATGGGCTTTCTCCAGCTTCTCTCATTATCTCCCTCTATCTTGTTCGATCTATCTCCTCTTTGCTTTGGCTGCCGTCCTGTTTGGCCTTCTTTCGCTTTCCTTCTCCCTCAGATCACTGATCGCTCTCTCTCTCTATCTCAGTCTCTCTCTCTCTCTCTCTCTCTCTCTCTGTGATGAAGCCCGAGGAACTCAGCATCCGGTGAAGCTGCTTCCTTGCTGAGCTTGACATCGATTACCAAAACACGTCAACCTACTCCAAACAAAACGCATATAATTTCTGGTTTAACTGGAAGCACAGCTGGTGGGCTTGTGAGCTTAAGCTGTTAAGAGCACTTCTGTGATGAATTACAACCAACAAACAGTATTTATGTGTTATATTCTGGGAGTTGGGGCCTAAATTTTCATGAGATATTTATTAAGTTTCAGTTAACTTGCATGTCCATGAGAAATTCAGATGGATTTGTGGGATTGTTTTGTTGCTGTGTGGCTGTGACCACAGAGCTGTGTGTGTGTGTTTGTGTGGCATTGTGGTTAAGCTTTGTAATTGCAGTGGACTGACACCAGACGGTGGAGTGATGAATGAGACATCAACTTGCTTCTGACTCACACCCAAATCCTGCTGCCCTGTACTGTCTCCATAGCTGAAAGCATGCAGTGTTACATGTGCATTTTTTAAAAGGTTTTACATGTATGTTGAGCCATGAAAAATGTTTAAATTCAGTCTAAAAGCATTCAGAATGAAACTGATTACTGACTAATAACATATAGCACTTGTTTTTAGTCATTTCCTCTGCTAGGCCTCCACTCTGGACTAGAATAACATATATTAAAAGCTATCTGACTGTCAGACATTAAATTTAATAACCGTGGCCCCATGCAGAGGATGGATACTAATGGCTATTACGACCAAATTGAGCTGCTAGCATTGCTAAAATGTCACATCCCAAAGGAATATTTGCTTGTCAATGTGAAATAAGTTTTGAGTGAGAAACTTACTGACGTTGACAAGTCATAGGACTGGTGTTGAACTGCTAGTGATTTAACAGTTTCCTCAGTCACAATATCTCCCTGAGCTTCACACTGTTTCCTCTCTGCTATTTGGTTTCATCTCCCCTGGCATTTAATTCAATTAAAAGTCATTAGCCCTTTCTCAGTATGCGTTCTTCTTCTTCTTCCTGTTCCAATTCAAAAGTTTGCATCTTGCCAAATATGGTCAAATATCCCAGATGTGTTCTTGCCCCACTCATTTCATCGGTGATGCGTTGGTGAAGACTTGTGTGGACTTTTGGGAGGATCGTATCCCAGAATGCATTTCGCTGTGACGATGACATCATCGAGTTTGTTGCTGTTCCAATTGCAGGAAGACCGTCCTCCTGTCCTCGAGGAGTTCGTTATTCCAACTGTACTTGCCAAGTCCAGACTCTCAGAGTTCACGAGTTCGAACTTGGCGTACTTGGTATTGAGAAACGGCTATTGAGAAAAATAAAGCTCTCATCTAACAGGCTTACTGACACTGAGTTAGCAAACTTGTAATCAACAGAACAATACATTTCAATGCTTACTTCAAAACAAACCATTGCTTTTTGTGGTATAGGCTACATTCTGTCAGACGAGGGTCCACAGCATGATCAAAAAATAGCCACCTCTATTTTTGACTCTTTGGCTTTGGCTTTGGCCCTTAAAGGTCAGGGCTGTCAAGACTGCTTGGTGTGATCAAAGGTGTGAATTTATACGTCAGAGATTACTGAACAGATTACTGTTGCCTCCTCAACTGGATCCAGACTTTTTTTTTTTAAATCCTGCTTTGTTCAGGATTTTAATCTTGTTTAGCTTTAGTCTGTGTTGTGTTGTACTGCACCCTCTGTCTACAGAAACCCTCATTAAGTGGTACATCGCACTATACGACCTAACTGTTAATGGCAGTGATGGACATAAAGGAGGAGGAGATATAGAAAAGTGCTAGATAGCAGAACAAGAAGAAGAAAAGAACGGAAAAAATGAAGATCAACACATTCTCAAAATGTCCCCAAAAGCAGCACCAAGCTCGGTTGCTGTTCTAATATTTAATGAGACAAGACACCGGGCACTTAGTCACACTGTTAATCCCCCCTTCGACCAACCAGTGCATGCTCAACAGTGTGAATATATGCATGTACTTCAACTGTGGGTAACCTCCTCTCCTCTGTGAAACATCTGTTACTGCAATGCAGAGGCTGTGGAGAGGCAGAAGGAAAAAGAGCATTTTTATGTCCCTCCAACTGAGAGAAGTTATTTTGTTTGAGTTAAAGCCTAGAAACAGAGGTTCAGAGGTGGGAGGACTTGACGAACAGAAGATGTCGGGGTCAGATTCTGAGGCCAGCGAGAAAAAAATGCTCTGAAAAAAGACAGAGTGGGAAACAGATGTGTGAACTGGACAGGAAAAAACAAAACAAAAAGTAGTAGGGAGGTGGGGAGTGAAAGGAGGAGAGGGAGGCGAGGGAAGTCAGAAACATAGTAAATGTGAACAATGGAAGTTCAGGTGTGAACATAGAGCATAATGAAAATGGGGAAGAAGAGATGATTGAGGGAGGAAGGAAAGGAGGAAAAGAAGAGAGGATGAAAGCCCTTTAGAATGTTAACATGTGTTTACTTACATTGCAGAGGTCAGGTTTGAGGGTCAGGAGATGAAAATACTAATAATGGAGGGGGTGGGGGGGTGGAAGCTGTGTAGCTTTAATAGAACAAACATCTGAAATGGATGAAAGGTCAGGTCAGAAAATCCCCCAAAACAACATCCCCAAGATAGGATAAGTGTCAAAGGCCAAATGAATTATGGGAGGAAAATAGCATCAGGTAATTACAGAGAGCCAGAGCCATGATTTTTCAGCAGGCAGTAAATGCAACACAATACTTTAATATAATCATATAAATCTTACACTGAATCCTTAGAGGAGAATTGTGCTATGATTTTTATATCTCATCTACATGGTGGAGTATCATAAGGCGGCACTTAAATGCAGTCTCCACTACTGGAGAATGCTGATTACATTGTCGGTGTCATAGCTCACTACCCCAGGCAAATAAACTGCTCTTAAAGTGAAATATATTTTACTTTGAAAGGCTGAATATTGGCAAAGTCAAGATCAAAAATTGTATCAATTTGGACTCGTCAGCCATCTCTGCTGGAGTTTGAGTGCAAACAGATGTGTAAAGCCACAGATTGCTGTCTTGCAATGTATTCGATTGACAGGGTAATGCACACCTCTGCCCTATAAAATGACAGTTATTAAGGCTACACATATATCCACACGCACACCCAAGGAGATAGAGGAGACTCTGAGAAGATAACAACAAAGGTGAGACAGAGAGGGGGAGTAAGCAATTTTCTCCTCACAGCAAAAATACGGTCAGATTGGGCCGTTTTCAACAAATCCTCGTCTGACAGACGAATGGCAGCGAAATGAGGAGGGGCTGCACTGGAGTGAAAGAGGGAAAAGGGAAGCCTGGAGTGATACGGAAAGCTGAGGAATTAATATAAAGATGAGGTGAAAGTGAGACTACAGGAAAAGAAAAAAGACAATGTGAAGATGAATGAGTAAACAAAAGGAATGTGGTGATGAGACATGCCCCAACAGTGGTGGAGACAGGACATTGAGAAAATGCAAGAGCGGCTTGTAACATCTGCTGCTGGTTGCAAAATGGTTTTCTGAAAGGTCAAAGTCGTGGTGGAGTGTTTAGGGATAAGTGGGCGTAGCTGAAGTTCAGGTCTTTGCTGCCTTCAGGTGATTTGAAGGAGTTCGCCATCCAACATCTGAACCGTGCCTGCCGTGGAGACAATGAGGCGATGTTACCGGAATGAGCCTATGGCTTTTTATCACGCGTCGCCATTTGTCACTCTTTACAAAGCTCCTGCAATAGATGTGAGGATGGAAATGTTGCCTACGGTGTGACTGACTCATATCCTCCAGAGAGTATAGATGCATGGGAGTCTGATATATGCAAATTGGGCCAAAGTAGTCATCACACTGAGTGCTCATCTTTGCTCACTCTGTAGCTCTGCCTCTCACCTGATAAAGGGGGAGGCATCATTAAAACGACACACAGCAGGCTTTGTGTATGGCATTCACAGCCTTTCCAGTAATGGCTCATCAAGAATACATCATGAGTGTTGCTGCTGATATCATGACTGGATTTAATCACAGTCACATTGCGTCTTTGTGCGCACGAGAGTGTGTCTGTACAGCAATTGAATGATAATTAATTACAAGTGATCGTTGTGCTGAGCACAGCCTCTCTTTCATCCAGTTCACCTGTCTGTTTACCTGCTTTTAAGCATGTCAAAGGCATCTTATGCAAATTTCAACCTGTAAAACTTACAAATGTCATCTTGTTGTGTTTGGAGTGGCTCTCACCAGAGTGCACTTAACATACACACAAATAATTTGCGGCCATAATGATCTTATGGTAATATTTCCATTATACTGTATTTACAGGGGTTTACTGGAAGCGTACGCTACAGGAAGTCACAATTACCATGTTGTGGGTGTCACACACAAATCAGTGCCAGTTGTATCAGTGACATGAGAGGAGTTTGGTTCAGTGTGATTTGCTGTATCACCCTCATTCCCAGCGCAGTTGTGTGGCTGCCAAAGGCTATTTAATTCAAAGTGGTAATTAGGCCGTGTTAAACGGAGATGCCATTCTCCACACATCAGCCTGAGCGGACAGCACGTATTTACATTACAGTGATTTCCAGCATAACATTCAATAACCAAAATTTGACATGCTACAAAGTGCCTAGCTTTTCTCTTTATGTTTCCCTTTGGTGGTTATTGCTTTGATGCACATTAAAGGCCTTTACATTGGTCTTGTTGATGTAATACAGCTTGGGACAAATCCTGATCATGAAGCAAGTGATGGGCAGCATATTGTCCCGTGCTAATTACTACTCATGGCTATTAGTCTCTACCATGTGATGAGGCTGGAGTTTGACCACACATAGCAGCTGCATGATACCTGAACGCCCACAGGTTCACTGTGCCATGTATTTTTTGGATTGCTGTGTGAATTGTGTTTTTTTGGACTTTTAAGCATGAAGTATTATGGCGGTCACATCTTAATATTTTTCAATGCATATGAATGAATGTTAGATAACACAGTGTTTGTGGCTGTAGGTGTTGACATTGTCACTATGAAGATGTTGGTTATCTGGAAGTAATTATCGCAAATGGATGAAATATGTGTGTCTTCAGTTACATATTTCAGTCTTCATGTGTTTGTGAAATCTGTGTGTGTGTGTGTGTGTACAAGCCTGTGAGACAAGGACAAACAGTAGATTATGTACTGCCCTATCGCGATGCAATTTTGTGACCATATGACATTTGGAACGGGAAAGATTATTAGTTGCTGCAGGACACGCATGCACAAATACACAGATACACACACACACACACACTGCTGCTGCATTTAGAAAAGCTTTCAAAGTCCACACTCAGCTTTGACAATGTGTATTACTATCTAGTTATTTAATTATTTCTACTTAAACTATGGAGTCAGATTTTCAAGTACATGAAATGAGACATGAAAGGGTATACGATGGTTGAATACAGAGGGATGGGGGGAGGGAGGGATTGAGGGAAGAGAGTAAGGATGATCAGAGAGAGGGATGTGGTTAGAAGGTTTAATCAGATTACAAGTTAGACTTTTCAGCTTTAGCGTCAACCTTTTCAGCATTGCTTAAGTAATGGCGTTCAGCTGCCTTCAGCATTCTCACACATTCTCTTCGGCAAATGCTTTTTCTTGGTGTTTACAATAATGAGGAGAAAAACTATAAAGATAGCACTTTTTATATTTAGAACATTTGGAAAGCAATTCAGCTGAAATGGAAAAGAGAAACAAAAGTTTTCAAAGTATACTGTAACATCAGAGGAAGAGGAGCAGAGGGGAGGGGGAGGAGAGGCTGAAAATGCTGAATAATTGATTGACTGATTTCCTAAATTTTCTTTGTATCTTATGAATCGAAAAATGATGTTAATAACAGTTAATAAAGTATGAAATCTAGTACCTTATCTAATTTAGGAAACATTGCGTGGTTGGTATGATCACGTTACATCTGACAGGATAAACCGAAGGAGACCTCCATTAAAAAAGCCCGAGCCCACAGGTTGTTTGCGCAGGAGGTTATTACTCATAATAATGTCATGTGACACCCGGAGCTCCGGAGCTGTGATTGGCTCAAGCCCCCTGCAAACCTGCATTTGTCAGCAACGCAGCCAATGAATGGATGGGTTGTGAAGTTCAGTTTTGGTTTGGCTTTTCCCCGGTGAACAGATTTAGCCCCTGTTCAATTGCTCTTCTTCATTATCTTTGTGCAATTTCCAAGATAAAGTACATAATTTGCCATGAACACTGTGTATGTACCATATGCAGGTCTAAAAAACGTAACAAGTTTCATGCTTTGTTACATCAGTACTGTACGCATTTCTTTCTAGCTGATGGACGTACACATCCTCACAGACAAGCGGATGAATCCTTCACGCTGTCAGTATCTCAGGGAGCTGGAAATGAGATGGAGAGATAAATGATGGAAGGATGAAGATTAAAGAGTGAGTGGGCTTTGGAGGTGGGTGCGTGGGTGGAGGGGTTAAGAAACAGGAAATGAGACAACAACAGGAATGGAGTTTCAGGTGTGGAGATAGGGGCTGGAAGAGAGAGCAAAGATGAAGCAGGAGATGTGGATTTGGGCGCCATTAGAGGAAAGTGACAGAGAGATGGAGAGGTGGAGTGAAAGACTCAACATGACAGAGCGGCATGACAGAAATCTGACAGTGTAGTGAGGACGAAAAGAGGAAAATAAAGAGGACTAAACTGAAAATGAATGTGGACAAAATGAGTTCAGCAGATAAAATAGTGCAGTAAATGTTTTAGTGAGATACTTCATTACAAACTTGAAGTACTTGCACTTGAGAAAAAGACAGATTAACCTGCTGCTTAGATTCTTTCATTTAAATAACAGGTTGGAGCCCAGAGAAGAAAAAAAAAGTCTGAATGACTGAGAATATGAAATATCAACAGGGAGCATTTTCCTGCAGAACCAGATACTTTTAGCACATTCAGCTCACAATATTACTGTCCTCTTGCTTAAATAGCACTTTGAATCTTTAATGAACCATTTTACAACCGTGGTTTTGGTACTTTTACTTAATAAAGGATCAGGTTACAGTATCTTTGGAAAAACTTGTCCTTAATACAGTGTTTAAATTTCTGAAAACAAAACCTTAAGCATCAGCCCCTTGACGCCATCTATAAGCTAAATCCTTTTAAACTAGAGGTTGATTGAAACACTGTACTTCTATATTTAAAGGCACAGTCCCTCAGAGATGTCCCATACTGCAGCTGAAAGGATAGAATATTACATCAGCCATATATATCATATACCCCAGGCTCACAATGTATATAAACCTACTGAGCTGATCTAAAGGGATTGTTCAAATGTCTGGGAGGAGCCAGGGAAAGGTTTAGTTCTGCTCAACTGGGAGGAGTTTCCTACACCCTCTGCTCTGCATCTCTCTGCACTGCAGTCTGCTGTGTCCCATCACTACCAACAGATGGTGCTGTGGTACTTCAATTGCCACAGATGTCAGCGGCTCTTAGGATCCGTTTGGACGTGAGCGTTGAGCTGGAGTGCCATCAGATGATCGAATTTACAGACAAAAGCACTCTTACATCTAAAAGCAGCGTGTTTATGCAACTGAGACGTTGGATTACATAACGTAGACATCCCTCCTGCCTTTTTTTTCTCTTCGTCTTCTGTCATGTCAAGATGGGAGCACTGTGAATTTGTGTCTCAGTGCGCTTGTGACAGGGAGGGATGTGTGCAAGGGGTTATATGCTAAGTTTTCAAAAAAGTGCAGTTTCATTCGTTTTCACTGTGTCAGTGCATTTCTCCTGTTCCTCTTCTCGTTCTTCTCTTTCTGTACCCAAGATAAGACATATTTGGTATGTTGACTGCACACCCTGACCCCCCCCCCCCCCCGTCCCTCTCTTTCTTTCTCCATATATTCCACTTCCAATCATATCCATTTTCAGCCTGTCTTCTTCTACTACTTCTATTTTTTGGGGGGGATCAATCACTTCTTCTCTGGATTGTCTGCTGTAGACTGAACCAAAATGCTTCCTTCTTCTTTCTCTACTAAAAGGATGTGGTATACACACAAATATCTACATACTCATACAAACATACAGTATACATGGAGGTCTGGTTTCTGTATTAATTTCTGTCTGCCCTCATTTAATGTTCAGAGGATGAGGATGACATTGAGCAATATCTGATAATCACTTTTTTCTCATTTCCCTTTTCATCTTACATCCATGGTTTGTCTAAATCCTGATGTTATCTTAAAAATACAGAAAACAATTAAATAGTAATATAACCTCAACTCTCATTATGCAAAACTGCACAGAATTTGAAAGACGCACTCATAGCTATGTTGTTGTCTTTGTGTGTGTGTATGTGTGTGTGTGTATGCCTGTGTTCATATTCTTTGATCAAGTTAATGGATTCACTTCATGGATACTAGTCATGCTCCTTCCACTGATGATTTATCGTTATTGCTTTTTGAGTGGATGAGGGGATTTCACTGGCCAAAGACATAGCTCTATAGCAGCACTTGTCCTGACGAAGGTTTACAGAGATTTTCTACCCTTGAATAAAAGTGTCCACTAAAGAGAAAGTCCCAAAACTGCATAAAATACTTTTAAATTAAAAATACTGTTCCACACTCTTCCTCCTACAGATTCACAGCGCAGACACACAGCAGCATATTAGTATTTCCCATGCATGTAATTTATTTTGGCAGCTGACAGAGAAAGACGCTGAGGAATCTTCCTCTGTCACTATGCAGGTGTCACAGGTGCTCCATGATAAAGGCACTCTGCTGTAGGGCTGATATGCACACTCTCTCTCTCTCACACACACACAAACACGAACACACACTTGCATACAGACTCTGCAGCTCAAACTGCAAACCCACTATAAGTATAGTAACACTGTAGGACGTACAGGGCAGTGATTGTGGCAGGAAGCAAGTTAAAAAGGCAGATCAGTGAACCAAAGCTTTAAGCTTTAACACTACTGATGATCAGTATTTTTATATTACCAGTGGATCACATGATAATTTTCATGTGAAAATGGCTGATTGTAGTGACAATGTAATAATAATATAAATGTCATCTTGACATATAAAATATCAATATTCTAGTCGTGAGCAAAACCAAGCGGCTGCTAAATGTTACTGTGCTGATTAGTCAAAGTTGGATTTTCATACCATTACCAACCAAAATTCAGTATCTATGCCTTGTCCCTGTTTTGGTGGAGGGTGATTTTGCCAATAAAACATTAGTATTCTGCACAGTGAATGTCCGGTTATGGATTACAACTAATTGTTAGAGGACAGAGTGGCATGGTGGTGCAGTGGTTAGCACTGTCGCCTCACAGCAAGAAGATTCTGTGTTTCCAGGAGCTCCAGCTTCCTCCCACAGTCCACACACTGATTGGCAACTGATTGGTAAGCATGAGTGCATTGTTTGACTACACATGTGTTGATACTGTGACAGACTGGAGACCAGTCGAGGGTGAATCTGCTCTCACCCTCTGTCAGCTAGGATTGGCTTCAGTGCCCTCACAACCTGGCACAGATAAGCAGTATAGTCAATGGCTGGATGGGTGTTGCAGGAGATCACACTTTGATTGGCTGAATGTGATGCTGATTTACAGTTTAGTATTTGCAGGGCCATGTATGTAAGTCTCTCTGCTACGTAGCTGTTAAAGGGGAACTATGCAAGTTGGTTGCTTTTTTTCTCTATGGAGCTCCGCCTACAGTTTCAGAGTGCATATTTTCACTGTGGTAAAAACTCCCCACTAACCCTCCTCCCTCCCGCCCGGCCATGTGCATTTGTTTTCAACGAAGCTGGTGAGGAGGCAGTCTGTGGAGCGATGTCTACCAAAGTGGGTAATGTTAACAAGCAGTTACATATTACCGGGCGTGTTTGTGTCCTAGTGCCGCAAAGCAGTCTGTGTTTCTTACAAGACAAGATCTTGGACACCGGATTGGAGTCTCTGATCTTGCAAGTTTTGTTTTCGGCCGAAAGGATATAGGTGGAATGCAGCGAGCCTCCATTCTCCCTCAAGCTGTTTAATTAAGGTGCAGATCTTCCACAGTTCCTCTCTAAATGCCAGAAAACACATGACTCATTATCTTCACAATGTGATGTAAGTCGAGTCTTCCTTATTTCTACCAGCTTCTCCTCACTCCACCCCGCTTATTGAGGTGTCTTTTCTTCTTCCTGGCTGGATTTTGCTTACTTATCCATACCTTTATTTCAGAGGTTCCCCTCTGTCTCCCTTAATTCTCCTTCTGGTTTTCAGTCCCCCTCACTGCCACTCCTTAATTCTCCTCAGCACAAACCCCCCAAACACATTACTCCAGAGAAAACAAGGAACAATTTAGATTGAGGTCTTTCACCAAACTTCACCAGGTTTAAAACACCGATCCATGACAGACTCCTGATCTGAATATCTACTGTCCCATATAACACAACCAGGATTACACCTCAGCTCTCAGTGTGATGTAAATAAAAGATGTTTACAGAAGCCACAATGTATTCACAAATATTGTGATACTAACACATTCACATCCACACACAATTCTTGCATTCAAACACAGATATATGCGCAAGAGCAAGTGATAAAAACAACTGAATCTGAAACACACACATGTACAAGCAGAGAACCGAGAAATGCATAAATGGGCCCGTGCTACAGGGAGGGGAATAACTGCCTTCCTGCATATCCTTCATGTAATTACAAGAGAAGGCAACACTCCACTGCAACACAGATTGTGACACATAGAACAAAACTGAGCCTTTATGAAGCCGAGCGCTGGAGCTCAGAGAACATGATGACATGAGATCCAAACCCTCAGGGGAATACATGAGTCCTTGTTCGCTGTACATAGAAGAAGGAAAGCCGCAGATGAACAGACGGGCGTTGTGTGTGAGAGAGCAGAATGTGTATGCTTGTGTATGGCAGAGATGTACTTTTTCTGAGCATATGTGGGCCGGTATAAGTACATGTTTGTCCTGATGTGAATCAGTTCGTTTCCTTTTGTGGATAAAAAGACCAGAGGACGTTACAGAGTGTGTGGTTGAGTGGTAAGATGTGTGTGTGTGTTTGTGTGTTGGCTTGTAGAAGGAGAAGAGCAGATGACAGTAAACAAATTGAAGGTGATGGATGAGCATGGCATCTATAACTCACTTTGGGTTAGTCTTCCCACAAGACAAGGAAAAAAAATACTTGTTTGCTTAGTCCATCTCTTGTTGGATGTGTCAAGTGTCTGGTGCCCCCTAGCAAGCAAAGTTTCACTGAGATACGACGCCATCCTTGCCAGTCTGCATTTGTCTCATAATGACACACCTCATTTCTTGCTGCTCCAGAACTGTTAGCAAAGAGCGCAGTGGTGACACAGTGGAAGTCCTTAGAATTCACATTATTGCAACGAGTGAAAATTAACTCAATTCTGGCTTGACTGCAGTGCAATCAACAGATCTAAATTCTTGCTCTGGGGCAGACTGTAAATTATGCACAAATACAGCTTCACGCTATTACTGTTAATAATAGATTTAACCCCTAAACTCCCTCATGTTGAGTAAGGTCTGATTGTGACTAAGACTTATTGCAAAGTAATGCAGTGAAAAGAAAAATGCTGTCCCTCTACAAAATGGATTTTTGTCCTCTTAATGTGCTGCTATTATTACCAGAGCAGCACATTTTTAAACAGAAACATTATTCATATTTTAAATTACTGTGATTTTATGTTACTGTCAAACAGAATAAAGGGACCAAACAGGCCTGTGTTTACCGAATGGTGATCCTGCAGGACTGGAAGTCATAGTGCATTTTCTGTGTTTGACTGACAGATCAGTTTGAACCGGTGAAGCGCACGGTAGCACCAGTTTGACTCCTATATTCTCACAATAAACGGATGGAAAATCACTATTTTACATACCCCCACTTTGTCAAATCACACAGTACAGTAAATCATATTTTCATATGCTACGCCTGTCTGCATTAATCTTCCCAGCCCAGTCAGGAGCTTGAAAATCCATTCTGCTTGCAGAGAGGAGAGACTGTGTGATAATCCAGGTAGGCGCTGCATGAATATCTGCTCTGTTTATTACAGTACACAACTACCAAACAATGGCTGTTTTGTGTGGCTGGGAAGGGTCAGGATAAATAATCAGAATCCCCATATTAGTTGTGCTTACACTAAACACTCGCTGCTACAAAAGGCAGCTACTACAAATTAGGCCTGAGCCGAGCAGATAATCTGTAGGCACTTTTCCATCCACTCTCCTGCAAAGAGAGACACCTGATGTGGATCATCCAGTCAGCGGTCCTCTGGGAAAACTTTAGCCACTTAATTGTGCAGGTTTCTATTGTGGCTTTACAGTACACTGTCCTGGAGAGTCTGTTTGTTGTGGATTTACAGGGCTGACGAAGTTTTGAAGACATGGATTTCCTTTTTGCCATCTCTTCCTCACTTTAAGGAACACTGGTGAGTTTTATTGAAAATTGATTAAGCTGCTGCTTGCTGATTTCAGTCCCAGGATCGCTCAGGATATGGTTTATCAGTTGGGAGAAGAAGTCTTTTTTTGGATTAGTGTATTGCTGGCTTTGTAATGGCTAGCTACTGCCTGTGATGATCCAAGCCAGTCAGTGGGATCAGGATCAAATCAAACATGTCCAGGCATTTGTAATTGTAAAACTGGGCAGATGTTTTTCTGTTTGGCAGGCAGAGGTTCCTCTGATAGGCAGATACTGGTCTCACAGGCAGCTAGCAGACAGATGTTGTTCTGATAGGAAGATGTTCTGGTGAGCAGATACTGTTCTATCTGGTAGGCCAGATTTGGTCTGTTGGCAGGTGTTTTGGTAGGCAGACGTTGCTATGGTAGACAGATGTTGTTCTCACAGGCAGATGTTGTTCTGGTTGACAGATGTTGTTCTCACAGGCAGATGTTGTTCTGGCGGGTTGATGCTGTTCTGATTGGTAGGCAGATGTTGTTCTGGCAGGCAGATGTTGCTCTGGTCAGCAAATGTTATTCTCACAGGTTAATGTTCTCACAGGCAGGTGTTGTTTTGGTCAGCAGATGTTGTTCTGGTTGACAGATGTTGTTCTCACAGGTTAATGTTCTCACAGGCAGGTGTTGTTTTGGTCAGCAGATGTTGTTCTGGTAGGCAGATTTCATCCTTCAGGACCAGTATGGTGGTCTGCATCAGAGCCACAGTAGTTGTTAATACTTGTATCTTAATGGCTTGGTTTACTCTGTTTGTGTTGTATGTGTACTTTAAACTGCTTCAGGCTCAGGCAGATAGAAAGACTATGAGAGGGTGAGTTTTGAGTTAAAATGTGTTTTGCCTGAGAGCTCTTTGATATCAAAACATGCCTTCATGCTGATATGACTTCTTGCTTATCATCCTATATGCAGCATGTCCCCTCCAATCCAGATGTAGTGATTATTAAACAGAAAACCTGACTGAATCGTTTCGCTAATACTCACCGTACATGGCAGAACTATCTACCTAACACAGTCTTGGATTACACTGGTGTTTATTTGGTATTCAACATCTTCATGCTCCTTCCTCAGCGGATAGAAAATATACAGCCCCTGACAATGATCCTTCCCTCATTGTTAGCAGCAGTGACACTCATCACAACACTGTTGTTTACTCTGCTGGACAACCTAAACGCAAATACTGCCAATCACTTATGTCCTGTTGGCTCAGACTTTGTTGTCCTGGTTTGTGGTGTTTTTCTTTGGTCAAAAAAAAAAAAACAGCCACAGCAGCAACACTTCAGCAGCTGAATGAAAACCTACCTCAGCCAAACATCCCATCATTTCTTTGCCAACCATAATGTCAGAGTATGTCAGTGGACGGCAGAACAATGCTGCTAACAGGCGACAGAGACACAGAGATGCTGTCAGTCACATACCACCACTGTGATAAATAGCACTCATTGGTGCAGCGTTCCTTATGTTGTTTACATGTCTTTTATCCTCTTCTTGTATAGCAAATGTGGTGTTATACGGGGCGGCAGCAAACATTTAAACACTTAACAAAGGGACAACACTGTGAGCAATGAGAGCAACTCATGCTGATTGCTTCACAACAATACAGAGAGTCACAGTTAGAACTTCCCTTAAGCACCAGTCTAATGTTAATTGCAAATGCAAGGTGCACTGTGGATAGAGCTACAGTATGTTTACTTTAACTATAGTGCAGCTTGTTAATTGGTCTTTCACGCTTACCATATTCAAGTTCACTATTTATTTATACTGTATAAGTTCACTGCAGAACTGTGAAATGACATGTTCATGTAGTTGTCCTCTTTTTTCCCCACACTTGATCTCTCTGTCAACAAAAATACAACACACACACACACACACACACACACACACACACACACACACACACACACACACATACACTGTGTGTAGGAGACACCCGAGAGTCATTTGTCATGATTAGCAGATGGCGACTGACTGGCCATTAAAACGCCTTCATCCACTGCTCCAAGGTGTAGACTGATGAAGTCAGGGGGACAGAAAAACAGCGGTGGCTGAATGTGGATGTTTTTCATTCAGATTACACAGTTTTTATTATATTGTAACATTAGGCACTCCAGTCATCAGTTTTTACCTTGTGGCAGTGAATAAAGGTGTTTCATGGGCAGTTAACAGCTTTCTATTCCCTCATTCACACTATTTATCATATTAGCAGTTGAGATATACAATCTCACAGTTGTATTCTGACCACTGTGAAGCCAGAGAGTGATGTAAAATATCACCATGGCCATTTAAAATCAGCAGTTTACATTAAACAAAATGTCATGTGCTTTGGCTGAAATCGCGGACATAGACCGAGTGGCCATTAGCAACAATATAAAAAGTGTAGATTCTCTATTCCTCCCAACGACCTGTATATGTAATCAAATGATCCCACCACTGATGAAGATGAAAGAGGTGTGCACAGAGTCTTTAAAGACATAAGAGCCACAGGGAAAACGCAGTCCCACACATCTCACAGGGTTTGAGCTGTCAAAGTGCAAGTGCGGCTCCTTATGACCCATAATGGCTGCGCTTACCAGTACTTTGACCTTGTGCACTAGCGATGATGAAAGAGGGTAATTTTACTGGTGTGGGAGGCCACTGTGATGCATGGCATCATTTTTAGTCCACTCGGAGATGCACTTGGGACATTCTGTGTATTGCTAAAGGTCAATTCAGAAAGGTCACATGCAGACAGAATACACAAATACTCCTAAATATCTCCTGTGGGGTGCTTTTATTACAATGGGCATAGGGAAAGAGCAAGAGTTTCCAAACCCACTGAATATAAAACATACAAATTGTTGTTATCTAATGACATCTGATCACCTCGGACCACAATGCTTAACTAATTTAATCATTTCCCTAAAGCTTGGTATGACATAACATGTTTTCTCCTGCTCTCAGCCAAGAAACTTTCTGGACATGGATCAGATGTTGAAGAGGATGGCACGATTAAAGGCGTATCTTATTTTATTTCTCCATAATTCACCATAGAGGGAGAATGTGTGCGTAATCTATGGCATAATTAGAGAATATTAGTAGGATTCCCCTGGGAGAGAGATGGAGAGATGGAGAGATGGAGATTGAGACACAGATACGATGAGGGGAGTGAGGGGGAGATGGTAAAAGAGGTAAATGTGGATGATAAGGGAGTAAAAGAGTCAACAGAGACTTGAGAGATAAATAATCAAGACAGTGTGGTAAAAAAGAAAAAAGACATTGTTGAGATCAGTTCCTTGGTCTAAATCTGTGAATACTGTGATGGATGTGTGTAGAAATGTAGAAATACACACGTGCAGCAGTGTCAGATGTATGTGAGATGCTCTTGGCTACAAACACCCATGAAGCAGCAAACCTTGAGGCTGAAGGAGGAAACTAAGAAGCAGCAGAACCTGCACTCATTCAAATGCTTCTTCAGGATAGCTCCAAAACTGAGTGAATCCCCATAGACTCACGTGATAAAATGATCAGCTTTACAGCAGAAGTATACAGGTGTACAGCCTAGTACAAAAAACTGTTTTGGTCTCTACTGTACCAGAAGTGAATTTATATATGTCATCTTTTTAAGAAGCTTAAATTCTGCACACATCTCCTCTTTGTCCATTATTGACAGTCTAAGGTTTTGTTTAAAAAACTTCTCTAATTCTGACATCTTGTTGGCTAATAAAGTCAGAAAGTGCTTTACAATAAAAACATTAATATTTACATTACATATAACAAACCAGAAAACAACCCCAAAAACATCAGTCTAGAAAAAACATGTGGAAAAACTGAGTTTTTAAGAGATATTTGAAGGACACTAAGGTGTCTGTCTGACAGAAAAGACCCAGTCACCTTAGGTGCCAAGTCAGGATTAAGGATGATTAGCGCTCTGCCAGACGACCTCAAACAGTGATCCGGCTCATGAGTTAGCAGATCACACATGTAGGCAGCAGACAAACTGTTGAAAGCTCCTAGAACAAGCAGAAAAAACTCACAGGAAGCCAGAGAAGGAGTGGTGTGATGCTGTTGCTTCTATAAGTGTGTGTGTTAACAGCCTGGCAGAAGGGTTTTGTCACAGTATACACTGTGCTGAAAGTTAGAAAGTTAGACAATGAAACAGTGAAGAAGCAGAGCGACAAATATGAACAGAAAGTCAGGGATAGAAAAATAACAAAATACAGAAAGAGATCGAAGCTGTGACTGTGCTCAGCTCCATTTCTCTGTCCCTTGTGCTAAGAAAACCACTGGCAATTTGAATACTAAAAAGAGAGATGAAGAATCCCACTCAGGAGAGAACTGGGACAGAACAGCGAACAACATGAATAAACAAATATACACTCACCATCAAAATTTCACTTCGTCTTAGTTTAACAACTTCTGAAAGAGCTCCACGGGGTGCCATAAAGTAGTTCCTGGAACAATAGATGGAAAGCAAATAGTAAGGTAGGAATATAACGAAAAGTTTGTGAAACACGCGGAGCAGGAGGGAGAGAGGGCATGAGAGGGAGCGGTGAAGAGGATATAGAGACAACAAAGAGACAGACGACAAGTTGGAGTTCTCCCAGAGTACTTTGGTAGGATTTTATTACACCTGCTGTCTCTCTCTCTTTCTCTCTCACACACACATGCTTACACATCACAGCCATGCAATGTTGGGATGAGGTAACAGAGAATAAATTATCCTGTCTCACCACATTTCATGCATGGCTGCATAAGCACACACACACACATACACACACACTCATAGACCACAACCTGAAATCCTAACAATAAATATATAAGGAGAAAACTCAGTACCACAGAAGATACAGTCCTTATAGAAAATACAGAATCACCTGATTTTCTCTTACATAAAGACCAAGAGAGCCAGCCTCAGAGTGCATCTATGTCCGGCACAAGTGGAACTGCATGATGGGAAAATGACTGAATAGGTGGTTTTCATTCCAGTAAAGAGAGAAAAAAGTCAATGCCTCCGCTGCTCAAAGCCAAGGCTGCATTCACCGTCCCTTGCTTATTAACAACGTGCAAACTTGTCTCCCTCCTCGACAAATCCACTCTTTCAAACTGTCTCTCTCTAAACACTCTCAAGGATGTACAATCGAAAAAAATGTTTGCCTTTGGTTAAGTGACCCCAGTGAGAGTAGAGTACATTATTTCTGCAGGGGGAGCATGCTCAGTGCCTCCATAATTGTCTGAGAATCAAAGGACACAGACTGAGTCACCAGAGGTTCAGATGTCCATATATAGGCAGGACTCAGGAGGAGGACTTAGTTTATACTGCATGATCAGGACCAGATCTTTAGGTTACAAGGTAAACACAGGCTAAGTAGTTTTCATTATTTTATTCATTGAATTGAAAGTATCTGATATGTTTAAGAGCAGGACACTCACATTGAAACCAGAGCTGAAAGTAAGGATTGCTGTGTGGCACCTCAGGAGGGCAGGTGTAGTGGAAAGCCTCCCATCTGCTGCAGTGTTGCAGTCAGTATTAGCAAACATGGTTACAAAATGCTCTGTTACTGTGTTGACTCTAAGAAGCTGAAACCAAAATGACCTTTTGAACTGCACATCTCTAAAGGTTTATGTAAAGAATACCTTCACTTATTTCGTTTTTCTTTTTTTTTTGTTCCAAAATGAATTTCATTCTATGAAATCAAGTAGTAGTTTAGTTCAGTGGTGTCAGGTGTGGGTTCACACACTGAACGAGTGAGCAAATGAGAGACTGATTCATGTCTTTTAGTGCTAAAGTTGCCATGAAACATTAGCCTATATCGATATATATTGAATATTAACAGATTCCCTTATTTAGCACCATCATAATCATAAAAACAACTGCTTAACTGTGTATATACCAAAGAGTATGATAACAATATGCAAAAACAAGACAAAAGTAGCTACAATAAAGTCAAAATGCCACATGAGACAATCAGATGAACCAAGTACAGCGCTTGTCAAACTATCGATACTACTGGTCAATACAAGTGAAATCGGTTCTTCAACAGAGTCAAAATACTGGAGTGTTTATTGCTTTCAAAAATGTGTGAGTATTCAAAAGAACATTTTTTATCTCAACACCTTGTCAGTTAGCTAATCAGCAAACTGACTCATTGGCTCAACAGTACGCTGAGAGCTGTACAGTATCACAAATGGATTTTTTTTTTATTTTGCTTAACTTTTTTAATACTCCTCTCTTATTCACATTAGGACATGAACATCTGAGATGATGATGAGAAAAGCAATGAGAAGCCCTGTCTGCCTCTTAGCTGTTCTTAAAGTAAAACACTGTGAACCAGCTAATTGTTTAAATACCATATAGGAGAAACTATAGGAGAAACTTTCTTTCATAGGAGAAATAGCAATAGTCTGAGGAAGGAGGAGTGTGGTACAGTAATGGAGGTGCTGTAATCTATATGGGCACCTCCAGTCCCAGATTTTTACTTGAATCCAGCTACTGATTTGTGAGGGCAGAGCCTACACAAGGCCAACGCATTGACGGCTGTGTACTCACTCTGTTTGTCAGGGACCTCAGCAATTACAGTGGCAAGCCTTCTGTCCTTGGAAATCTTAAATGAGAGAAAAAGGAGGATCCCTCCCTGCACACATATAGAACATATACCTTGTGAATTGTAGGTGTGGAGCTGCTCTGCAATTTGAAATGCATGGCTGCCCCACAGAGAGGGATGTGTAGCTCCGCATTTCATCAAAGGACACCAAAGTGGTGTCCAGTTTGTCCTGTAGCTTTCTCACTGATCGATTAAACAGCATCATTTGGTTAAATACACACATTTGTGTTCTGAAGACTCATGCACTCTCATCCATTAAGGATAATGACACAAGCACAAAGACCGGCATCAAGAGGAAACAGCTAGCTAACTGTCTAGACTAAGAATGTATCTAAGAATCAAATTGAAAAAAACATAGAAATCCAAAGGGACAAGATGCAACACATGGTCCAGGAAGGGATTCAAGCAGAGGTGGAGGAGGTACGTACCAGCAGGATAGTGGGAATGTGGCAGCAGAGCCACTGATCACAAGTTTACTTCAGTCAAAGCTCTGGAGGGGAGCCCAGCTTCTTCAGGTCAAGGTTCTGATCCAGCTGGTTTATGATGTCCTTCCTTGTCTACCCAGTCTTTCCCACTGGACTCTGACAGATACAGCAGTTCACCTGCTGTGCCAGGGAGGGAGATCTCTGCAGCATATCCTGACTTCTCATCTGACGGCCCTGGGAGGGATGGTGCTACCAGGGGTGTAACACCAGGTGCTGAGGGCAACAGGAGCAGCAATGTGAGATGCTGCAGCAGCGGTGCTCCAGTTCATCAAATGGGCTTCTTGCCATTGCTTGGGACTGGGAGGGTCAGGCCGAGGGAGGCAGCTCAAGTTCCCAGACACCATTACAGAGACCAGACATGGTGCTGATGTCCAAAACAGCAAGATAAGAACAATGAAGCAGTGACTGATTGAAGCAACAACTGACAGATCAGCTGCAGTCCTTTTGTGCTGATTCAAAATGAGGTGAAGCCTGAGTGGCTGCATTCACATGGAGTATGTTTTATATTTTGTACACAGTCACAGTCAAACTCTATTGGATCTGGCTGAGCTTCCTGTGCTAGAGTAACAACAATATCTTGGCAGTGGGCTCTCTGGCACTGCCGCTCGCAGCAGTAGTGGGTCTCAATCGGCTAATAATGACAAACAGACTCAATGGATTCAGTGCAGCAGTAACAACAAGTGGGCATTTCAGCTGCACATTTTCTTCGGGAGGTCCAACACAATGTTTCTGCCAACCATAAATTATTCCTATGCAATATACAGCTTACGGCTGTATGGCTGCCAAATTGTATTTTCATTTCAGGAGGGAGAGAGGAAACTTACTGAGGAGGGAAAAAACAATGGAAGACAAAAACCAGCGCACAAATACTTGTCAGCTGAAGTCACTTGATTGGGATGTATCATTCTTTCTCTCTGTCTCTCTCTCTCTTGTGTGTGTGTGTGTGTATAGGTGGATGCTGACAGCTAGTCGTCTGCTACCATCTATTCTCATTATCTTCTTGTCTGCCTGTGCCAAGCTGGTTCTGTCTCTCTGTCTTCTGCTACACCCTCTCTTGATACAGGTCCTGAGTGCGCTCATTGTTGCATTTCTCTCTTGTCAGAAAGTGAGACGTGGCAGAAAGAGAAAGAGGGGAAAGGAAAAAGGGAGAGCGAACGAGAGGATTTTCACTCCAGTTGCTCTCTGTCGTTGACAAGAGTTTAGAGAAGGACGGTGAAGCCGAATCTCGACACATTTCAGTCTCATTTCAGTTGACACAGAAGACGCACGGGGAGAGAGAGGCAAGACTGAGAAGGAGGAAAAAGGTGGAGGAAGAGAGAGACAAGGAGGAGAGGGACAGGCATGCCCTCATACATTTTGATGACACAGGCTGCTACCCAGTCGGTCCCTGTGCCGTGACAATGGCGTGATGACACACACACACACACACTGGTTGTTCCTACCTGACACTTCGACACTATGCTGCCTATCAGCGCTGACGAGGACATCCATCCCCTGTCCACACACACGCGCACACACATATACACAAACCATTCACGTGCCAGAACATGGAACATACAGCAACAAATAGTTGCCTGTCACCTCCTACAACAACGAACCTGGCTGTAAACGATGCACTTTCATCAGCGGCCAACAAAAACCTGGAGCATCAGCGGCAGCCAGAGGTGCCTGAAGCAGCTGAGCAGGGGTAAAACTCTTTTCTAAGGCCAAGTTTACTGAACTCTGCAGACAGATGGGCTTTGTTATCCATCTCAGGGGACTGAACTGTGGTGCAGCCTCACCCTGCTCCCCAGGAATCAGTGAAGTGAGCGTAAGCTAGATGAACAAAGAATAAAAGGATCATTCAGTCTGAAGCGGCCTTTTTAGGTTGCAAGCAATCACACGGTGTAGAGAGACTGAAGCTGCAGGATCTGGCAAATACATAAAATAAAATAAATAACAGCTCCTTTTTAAATTGAAATATCCAATTAACTGTTTATTATGAGAAAATAATAATGAGGAAATATTTTGAATAATTCTATTTTTTACACTATAATTCAAGGAGAATACAGCTGCCGCCTGATAGAGAGTCATGTTATAATGTGTCTCTACATACCTAAGCTACACTGCTGCTTTCTTTCAAAATTAAATGAATGCACAGGGATAAGTGGTGAAGGCATACAGGCACATTTCCATGGCAACTTGTAGGCAAACAGTATGTTGCCTTTGTTATATCCATAGACTGTATGGTTATATCTCTAGTAGTGAAAGTGCGATGACAAACAGACACAAGGTAAAGGAATGTTTTAACTTTCAACTGGTGTAGCTGCTAATCAGCTTTGAGAACAGTGACCTGATTCAAGTAGCTTCTTCTTGGGGGGGGGGGTTCTGTGTGTGTCTTTTTGTATGTGTTTGTGTGAATATGTGCATCACCCTGACCCATGCTCATCTTGATGAGGCCTGTTTATGCTTCATCAGCTGTGTAAAATTTGCAGTTGAACTCTCGTCATGCCTTCAGGAAGAATTACCCCACACACACACGCACACATATGCACATACATGGGCAAAAATAAATTGTTAAGGACACAGGGGACACTAATTTACCCATACACACCCACGTATATCTATCAGAAAAACACAATTATGACTGACAGGGAGAGAATAGATTGAGTGTCAGAGAGGGAGACAGTGATGGATTCAGGATCTAATGGTGTTGACTTGGAGACTGGTGGTCCACTGAGACACAGGCACTGATTGACTGACTGACTGACTGAGGACAGAGATAATAAGATAATATGCGCTAATGAGCAAGATGAAGAACAGAGGGGGCTGGGGGAAGGAGCAGGAGACAGAAATGTGAAGAGACAGATTCATAAACAGCGTGTGTGTATTATGTAAACTGCCGTGATCAGATGAAACATGCACTGAATTGTAATGGCATAGGCACTTTCACTTGTTACACTACATTAGACCATGAAATGCTCCACATGTTATGCAAACGACAAACATGTTGCTGGAATACAGAGACACTTAACATTCATTGCAGTGTGTAACTAACATGATGATTCTGGCATATCCCTATGGCATTTTGGACACAGTAGTCTTCACATCTTAGCCACACACACAGAGAACACACACACACACACACACACACACACACACACACTGCACCGTGGACTGTTGTTAGTCAGTGAAAATTCTTGAGACTTTTGAGGAAACATGTAGCTACAGAGGAAGTACAAAGAAGGAGAAGATCCAGGAGGATTCTGTCTGGCCAGAGCAGGATTTGTGCTACAACTCCACGTACAGTACTTAAAGCTGCACAACAATTGTCCTACAACATTAAGCAGCACTGAGCCTGTCAGAGAGATGCACAGGAGAAGAAACCAGCTGCTCATGAAACATAAAAGGGTTGCGTTCCTGCGTTGACTCTGCAAATACTTCATGTTTTATATATATATAGTACACAATACCTCCAAGATTATAAGGGAACACGTCATATATTGATAAAAACTCAACTTAAATACACATTTCATTCATTTCTACCTTACAGTTCATCAAAACACTGTTCACAAACCCTGCTAAATCTGATAATGATTGTAATGTAATTTTCACACATCTTTACACATGAATATATTTGTATAAGTGTATAATCGCTATAAAATAAAATTAATTTGGTTTTCATAGCCTTATATTTATTCTTTTATATATACATATAGCAAGGGTCTTGCTTTAGAGAGTGTTACCATCTTGCACCGCCATGTTTGTATGGCAGCCTGAACAGACAATCCAGCTAGCGCTAGAGTTTCGCACACACACTGGACCTTTAAAGTGATTGATTTGCTCTGAATACAGCCATTAAAAAAAACAACTTCCATGGCCCTGTGTTTTTCCAGCTATAAGGTGTAGAGCTGAAGGGGACAGCACAGTGGTGAAAGGGACAGGTGTGTACTATCGTTCTAAAAATCAGCAGGAGATTTGACCTGCTTACTAAATTTGGTCAGCAGCAGCTTTAACACACAGCTCATGGAGGGAAGTAATATACTCTAAAAACCCTTTTCACAACTGCAACAATATGTGACAAAAATCACAGTCTGTGTCAGAGTCACATCTTTGAAGTCAAATCTGAACAAAGACATTCATATAGATTCCTCCTACGGCTTTCACACTGACTTACACTTTGCAAGGATATCATTATCTCTGACGTCCATTACAAATCAGTGTCCACAACTCTGCTGAGAAACCACAGAAAAAGGACACATCATATAATTTTAAACCTTGACTGAGAATCATCAGATTTTAAGGTTTTCTTCAAAAGATAAGACTTTCAACATACCTTTAATGGTCCTCAGGTGTGTGTTTGTGTGGGTGTGTGGGTAGGGTCGGGCTCCACAGTGTCTGACTTTGAAAATCGTGTGTGTAGAAAAAGCATTGCGTCTGGTGGTATAACACACAGTTGAAGGTGTTATTTTTCACTGCATGTAGTGCTGGCATCTACAGAATATTCCTATTCCTCCATGCATAACGTACTTCGTCTTGAAGACTTCTGAGGGGACCTAAGTATTAAATCCTGTTTACCATGCGGAAATATATTATATAGTGATTTCCAAAACAGAAACTCTGCTCATAGAAATGCAGTGTATATTGAAACCTGTTTGTTGTTAGTTTTGGGAGGAAGAGGAGAGAGGAATTGAGTTTTCCGGTGGCTTCATGCAATTTTGAGATCCTATTCACACATGTTTTGAATCTGAATTAGGACCTGTGAGGTTTGCAAACATATATTTGCACTGCTCATAGCTCATAGCACATCACTCACCTAAAGTATATGAGCAGCCTGGCAGCTGGCCAGTGCTAATCTCTACTTATCAGTGGGAAATCAAATAAATATTTTTAAGGTTTTAGTGCTAATATATGGGTTGTACTAAAGGGTGCAACATGCTGTAAAAGTACAACATGAAATGCAGATAATGATGGAGTCAACAGGGACCTCACAAAAGATTTTTTATTTGCCAGAATCTCTTCCTGTACCAGACTGAGAAAGAGAGCGGGGGGAAGGTGTTTTGTGTGCACACAGGTAGTAATTTATTCCTGCAAGGACAAGCTGTGTTAATGTCTTTATACACAAGCACTGCACATCCAGCTGAGACTGTGATGTGGAGCAGATGTGCGCCGCTTTATTCTCAGCCATTCATCCATCAGAGGCTACTATCTGGAAGACTGGAGATGTACGATGGGGTGCGCTTGTGTGCGCTTGTGTGCGTGCATGTGGAGTGTGTGCGTGTGTGTATGATGGAGCCTCTGTGATTTTTCAAAATGCGTCTCAAAACAGACACATGTAATGTTTGAATCTGAGTGAAGGGGACTCAGGGAGAGACGTGGCAAGGAAATACGAGCAGAGGAGAATAGAAAGAGACAAATATGAAAAAGCGATGCTATGCTAATGCATGCAGAACAGGAGAGACACAAATCTCTGGCGAATGGGAACAAAGGAGCTGAGTTAGGAGAGTTGGAATAGCCTCTGAGTTGGTCCTGATATTAAATCCAGACAATACTTCATTAATCGTACATGGAGCATTTGACAGTGGATGTTCCAGGCTCAGATAACAGGAAGCAAAGTTAAGTAGAGGTCCTTTCTGTGTGTTCAGACACAGGTATGCATATGCGAGAGAGCAGCATGATCTACCCATACATTATCTATGCCCGTGTATACAGAGCACTATAATGGGCACACACACAAGCACTAGTAGCACTGACATGTTTACATGTGAAGGAGTAGTTTCACATTTATACTAAGCGAAGCTGCTGGCGGCGCCTGACAGGCATGAGAGCAGCGTCCATCTTCTCATCTAATTCTTGGCAACAAGATGAACGAGCACAATCCCCAGCCTGTCAAACTGTACTATATTGAACGACTGTAGAAAACTGTTGCAGGTAGTTATATCTATAGCCTGAAAACAAGTTATAGGCAAATTTGCATCACCCTGATGTTTCAACCTGACACAGTTATCATAAACATGAGTATGGCTCTGCTTGCTCATAACAGTGTATATAAGAACAATCAGCTTTCTGAAAAACATAATGATTCATTAGCAGATATATTCCTTAGAGTCCTGTCAGAGTCTCAGCGTCAAACAGCACGTTCTTTCTCTGCTTTCCATGTGTTTATATTGTTGTTGACTAAAAATAAATCCATTCATATAGTTGGAAGTCTGGTGGTTGGTGAACTGTGACACTGTCTTAACCTTTTTTTTCTGTGTGGGAGTCTAAAGAAGAATACTTTCACTATGGACGAGTCTTTGTTTTCATTGTTTTCTATTTTTCCCACTAAACCAAATGCATAATAATAACTGGTAATAATCTGCAGTCACCATTTTCTCAGGGCACAGGTGAAGCTCATAAACAACCTGAAACATACACTCAAGTAAACAAAGTGAAAAACAAAACGGCCGTGCTTGATTAGCAAATACACATTCCAGTCATTATTAACATGGCGACAGCATTGGCACTGCTGTGTTGATAAAGTCACATTAACCTCCATCAGGTTTAAACTCCAGCTGATTTTCACTTAAAAAGTGTCCTTCATTTTCATCTGAACAAAAGTGGCTTCTTAAACATGCATGAGCGCCTCTCCCTGTTTCCTATTTGGAAGCAGGGATGCCATCAGTCTCACAGCAGCTTTTGCAGTGATCTGTGAAGAAGATTCCAACCCGATTAGACTGTTTCAGAGTTTAAAGTCTGCAGAAAAGTGCAGAGTGGCAGAGGAGTAAAGAAGAGAGAGATGAAGGATTCCCTGTAACAGCTGCATCATCTTATATCATCTGTGAGGCAGCTGGCATTAGAGTTTCTGAGGAAGGAGAGATTTGTAAAACATGGACATTACAACAATGGCTGGAGCTTAATCTGCCCAATCCCATTACTGGGACCATCCATAGAGGCAGGAACACACACATATGAAAGGAGGAAATCTGTCACTGCGTGTGTGAGGAAGAGAGATGTGGGAGGGAGAAAGATGTGAAGAACAGTGGATCACTATAGTGAGAAAGTGACAGAGATGGAGGGCATTTGAAAGGTGTATTTGTGTGCACAGTATGTGAAAGGAGGACGTCAACGATCACATATTCATAATATGACAACATTGCAAGGTGTCAGCATTTCACATCTGTACAGTTCAACAAAGACTGCATTCTAAAGAAAGCAGGCTTAGGCTACATGCAGCAGGCTATTGATTGGCTATAAGTATCCAGCTACTGGCTGAGAAGCTGCAGCAGAGGTGTGGGGTTTAGGAGCACCATATGATATGGTCCACACCACTGCAACACCAGCTTCGACTCTATTGAACTGAATGTTGCTCCTCTATAGACGTTCATGTGTTGTATAGAACATCCCAGCTGGGCATCATAGCATTAAACCACGAAGCCTCATGTCTACAGTGACTATTCTGTTATTCACCTCTACAATTCAGTTACATTTCACTGGGTGGTTTATTACAATACATACTCCCCCAAAGTCTTAAAGATGCAGTTAAATTGTTTAATTGTTGAGGGGTGGATTAGCTTTACACATTACAGTTACCACCATGCTTGAGCTTTGCATGTCCTCACAACGAAGCCAGGTTGTGTACACAAACCAGAGCTGGACTGGCCGCCCAGCAGACTGGGCAGACTGATGTTGCTTTTTTTGGACCGACATAACTTAGAGAGAGGCACAGTTGTTGTCCATATTCATGGGGGTGTAAAGATGGGTGGTGTGTGATTGATTGTGTTGGGCCTGTGTGGGCCAAAATTGTCCCCGTCCAGAACTGACATAAACAAGTAAGTGCTGCCAAGTCCACTGACTGTGGCACATGTAGACAAGAACCAGTCAGAAACTAGTCAAAAATTGTTGCTGGGTTGGACATAACTGTAGATTTTCATTTTCCTACATTTACAACTTGAAAATCCACAGCGCAACATAAGCAATCCTGCTTAAATGTTTTGTGCTAAATCGATAACTTTGCTTGGAAACTGCCATTTGAGTGTAGTTGTGTCTAGTTGGGCTAAAGATACGTTCTGACTTTAAAAGAAACACAGACTACAGCATCTCATCCTACGCTGCTGCAAACATGTCTTGCATTATTCTGCAGTCTAGAGGGAAGTGTATATGTTTTGCTGCGTAACAGGATTACCAACTAGTCAGAGGGTCAGAAGTTGTGTGTTGGAGCACCTCCTCAGGAATATTGGAGTGTTGACAGCCTTGGCTAAGAGGAAATTGAAATGATCTCAGACAGGCTAAGCTGTTGATAGAGGCAGTAACTCAGAGGAATGAGCTATTACAGAGTCCTGGAGATTGTGGATCCAATCATCAGTGTTCATCTTGAGTATCTTCTTTTCCCTGTAGAGCCCTGCATCCAGGGGGGAAATAACTCTAAGACACATCTTATTGCAATAAGCAGATACAATAAGTTGTTGGGGTTAAAGCTTCTGTACCAGACTTGATATTTAATATTAGTGAGGCAGCATCCACAGAGAAACCTGGAACGCTATTGGTCACAAGCACTGAAACCCAGCAGGCCATTTGATCACAGATGTTAATGGTGCACCCATCCTCTGCTGAGCTTTACTCTTCACCAGCTTGTTAACAAAGCTGTTCACAACAACAACAACAACATGGAGAATCTTCTTGAGCAGGGATCTAAAAACATCCCACATGGGATGCTGGTGGCAGACAAAGGAGACAACATTTCACAGGAAATGGCTGATCCTATAGGGAGGTTCCTACATCCTATCCTTTTGATACTTTTGTCAGATTACGCCGAGGTATTTGCGGTAACAAAGGCGTGACCATGTTGTTACTGAGTGGGAGCACGGGGATAAACTTTAGACCTTGTGCACATCAAACACAACCTCAGGCTAATGAGCTTTCTATACACATGATGAACATACAGTATGATGCAGTCACAAGTTTAGTATCAAAAGATAAAGTGTTGAGATAAACTTTTTACAAGAAAACGTCATGTATTAGACTTTTATGTGAAGAGCACACTTTAATATAAACTTGGGCTTTCCACAGAGAATGGTCAGACGTTAGAGAAGTTAAATAAATTAAATTGAATAAATCTTTATTGTGCTGAAATGCCTCAGGCTGATAAAGGTTGGTCTGGTTTGATAACATCATCTAATATGCGTTGTGCAACACTGTCCATTGGTGTGTAAATTAACTCAGTTTCATTCTAGTTATACAACCCTAAGTAATAATAATTAAAGTTAAATGTCTTACAAACCCTAATTAGGAAAGACATTGGAAAAAAAAGACTAATAAATAAATAAATCAAATGAAAAGGACCTGACAAAACGAGGGAACACCTGCCCAACCATCAGTCAGATTCAGTGGAACTACATTATACAGTAGATAGACATAGGTGATCAATGTGGCTGATGTGGAGAACTGCTAATGAGCTGAGTCTGGCACTTACACACAGTCACACATACTCACTCTGTCTTTACCTGTCGCTATCACTCTGAAATTACTTGGTATAACTATTAGTATATACTGTCGGTAAAGAATTTTGAGGGAATGGTGAACATTACTCTAAGCTAGGAATGCCCAGTGAGCTACGTTCAACGACTGTTCTGCAAAAAACATCATGCGTGAACTCACTGCAACAAACGTTCGATAAACAATTTTCCCTTGTAACAGGACAGTGAGTGTTTGGTTCTGTTTCCAGTAAATCTCTCTTTCTTGCTTTCTTTCTAACTCGGACTGTTACATCTACCAACTTTCTACTTTTCTCACTTGAACATACAAAGTAATTTCCACTAAACATGGCACCATTACAGTCTCAGAGCCAAGTGTCACTTTTTAATTGACCTGGCTTCTGCAAACCCTCTCTCTCTCTCTCAAAAAAAAAACTAACCTTTCTCTCCCCTCTGTCTCATTATGAGCTTCATGATTTACTTCCACTGCCAATCCAGCATATTGTAAAGGCCCATTATTTTAATTAAGAAAAGTCTAATACCTTAGCTTTTCTTAAATGAAGTGTAACCTCTTCCCAGCTTGCCTTAACCTCAGCAAGTCCAAACTTTCCCAACTGTGCAATCATAAATTTTAGGCAGTTTGGAGTGGATCACAACTGTGTAGTTAGAACCTGGACACGTTTAATAATATCAGGGGACTTCAATCATGTTTCCCTGATGGACTCACTGGGGATGTGGTGGAGAGATGTGCACTGAAGATGATGGCAGAGGCCATTCTGAACAACTCAGATCATCCACTTGATAACACCTTGATGGGCCAAAAAACTGTGGTGGTGGTGGACACCACCTCTCTCTTTGCTCTCTCTTTGCTGCAGGACGGACAGATACAGAAGATCCTTTGTACCTACAGCTATCAGGCTTTTTAATTCTTCTGCAAATGGTAGATGAGCTGACAGACTAATGAATCTCCCTCCAGGGATTAAAGTAATTCATATCATATTGTATCATATCGTATGTAGTTCAGCCTTAACAGACCACATTTGTTATTACTTGTTAAAGATACTAAAACGAGTGTTATTTACTTTTCAGTGTTATTCCAAGCTAGTCTTTGGGGAAATTGAACTGGAATTGAATTGCATTAATAATAATGATAATGATAATGATAATAAAACTTTTGTTCTCCAACACTGCATCTTTTGTTTCCACCTGTTATTAAACAGTACTATCTGTGATGTATTTTCCTCATAGCTGAAAATCGTTGCCATCCTAACCACAGAAAAAGAAACGAGCGCTAGGCCTGCAAAAAAGCACATGACGTCTTCTACCACTGAATGAATCATAAAATGTTGCTGGGCTTTTTTGGCCTGAGTTACACAGCTCCTCTACTTCGCTCAGATCTGCCGATCAATACCTTAACCTAAACATAAGAATTTGACTGGTGAAGATTGTCTGTGGCAGTAGACTGTCTGGGAGAGAGTACTTGATGTTAAAGGTATCTGCTTGTCTGCCTGACCTGAATTTGCCATTTGAAGTCTCCCGCTTTGCTGTGGAAAAACCATTCTTTAAAGTTACTGCATCTTTCTTCACTGTGCCCTTTTCTACACACACACAGAGTTTTTTTTTGATGCTCTTTGTAGTCTGGCTGTAGTCATGACTCATGCTTTGATTAAGGCCACTAGATCTGCATTGTAACTTGAGTAACAACAGACACCTTTGCCAGGAGCATGGCTATTGGGATGGTGAAGATGGTCCAGAACTAGGATATGGATCGCTCTAAAATTTCACACAGACACTCTATTCCATTGACTTTGATGATCTCCTGCTGGGTCCTCTAAATTTTTTAATATCAACTGAAACATCTCAATAACTCTTTTTTTTATCATGATCATCAGATCAAAGTATCTCAATATTCCCAGTACTGACGTGTCTAACCAGATTATCAGGTAAGGTGAATGAGGTATATATAATACTATGTCTGTAATATTGTAACCATAAAGCATAATTGTGAGCAATGGTAGAAAAGACCTTCATAAAGACATCATGGTGAGAATATCTCTGGTTTCATCTCCCATTCTGGAAAGTTGGTTGGGATTAGTTTCAATACACAAGCATGAGATGTGGCTGCTATTTACGTTCCTCTCTGAAACAGGTTTAAGTACATATTATGATACGCCTCCTGCATATGAAAACTCCTGACACACTTGCTCTTTGTGGGTAACATTAGCCATGATGCCTCCCCTCCTCGTCTAATGTAATTCTGTGAGAAGTTATGGTTTTTAGCCAAGACAAGTCCCCAGACTGCAATAAAACTCCTGACCAAGCAAGACCTAATTACACTGTAGTTGCTGCTCTGTTTCCTCTGGAGACACGATAGAAAAGCTACCCCGCTGTGCATCCTGTGTTGTATGTGTGCCTGAATCTTAACAGCTATACTCAGGTTTTGTGTACTTAGCTCGTATTTGTGTGTATGCGTGTGTTTGTGCAAACACACGAACATGGCAGCTGTCAAGAAAAAGCCATCTATTTTAGTAACTGTGAGTCAGCAGAAACATCAAAGTGTGTGTTTACGTCTCCTCCTCTGGTTTCCAGTCTCTTCTCTTCTTCCCATTATCTGGGCTTTATTCACTGAAACCTGGTCCCGTAGTGATTAATGATGTCTACATCAGATTAAATATCAGACCCAAACACTGACATCCTAACTTCTTCCTTTGTTGACCTCTCTATCAGCGCCACTATTCACTTCTCAATGTCTCGCTCTGTTCTTCTCCTCTTTTATGCTGTCAATTAAAATTCTTTTATACTAAATATCTTCCTCACACTTTCTCTTTCAGCCTGTCTAATCACTGGGTTGCTTTACATTTTAATTGTGCCTCCATCACGGTTTCTTTCTCCTTTCACCACTCCCCTTTATTTGCCTTTTCCTCTTCTATCTTTACTGACTCTTGTTTATCTCTCTATCTCTGCTTTTCTATCTGTTTCTTGTTATCTTTGCCTCTCTGTGTTCACATTTGTTTCCCTTCATCTTTCCCTTTATCTTGTTCTCTCTGTACTTCTTATTTCCTCCTCCGTTCATTCTCTAATTGACCAAAGCAGAGGAAAAATCAATTTCACCATGACAGGCTTTTTAAAAAATGAATAGGTAAGATGAAAATGTCAAACCAAATATGTTATACATTTTGAATAACACCATCCTACATACCATTACAGACTGACCTGAGTTTGTCTAATGCAAGAGTTCAATAGTTAAGATGTTTTGCCAGTCTTCAAAGTGACATTAAACCCATTAATGACCTGAAATGAAGAAAGAATGTAATTTAAAGGGCAGATAAAGAGTGAGAGGCAGTTTGCACATGTTAATACATATATGCATGTCTGTGCTTCGTTAATTCACATCGTCGGTCTAAGTGGATACAACCAAAGCTGTTGCCGGTTTATTGGCTTTCACCAACAACAACAAATGAAGGTGACAGTGCCAATAACAACTATTGAAAAACCTCTGCCAGCCTGTTTTAGGTTCAAGTCTTTCTGGACTTTGTGTAGACAAAGAATCATTTAAGACTTAACAATTATTAATCAGAAATGTCCAGTGTAACTCCCTTCCCTCTCAGGCTGATGAGAATAATACAATTGCTAATCACAGCACTGTTTTTTATTCATCCTTATATTCTACTATTAATGTAGAAAAACAGAAGATAAATGATCTGCATTTACACCTTAAAAAAAGAACCTACAACCTAGTATAAGTTTGGTCCAAGAATACCAAGGTTCACAAAAAACAGGTCAAACCTGAGGATGTGGCTGAACCACCTCTGGTCAATCCTGAACTTTATCAATCAAGAAAAAGACTCTTGAAAAAGACTGTGATTTCAGCTGCTTTCACCTAATAAATGATCATTTAGATCATTTTTTCCCTTTTTTTGCTTTTACCTTTGTTTCAGAAAGACAAGGAAATTAGGGAAAGAGAAAAGAGAAAGAGAGAGAGGATGACATACAGAAAATGCCACATGCTAGACTTGGACCCAGGCCAGAAGGGCATGTACTAAGCCCAAAGCAAGCACTCTACAGGGTGAGCTACCAGTGCAACCGCCCTGAGACAGACTATATTTCTTATTTTGTCTCTCACACAGTTTACAGCCTTTGTTTGGGATTTACAATAGTTAAGCTTTTATTTACCTCCAGCTCTCTCTATTTGGTGTCTTATGTTTAGTTATCTCTCAGCCTCTGTGGAGCAGCAGTGGAAATATCATCACAAACTCAGACAGTCAGTGACATTCAAGATTATAGGGCTTGCAGATTATAGGACTGACCCTGCTGTTGTCCTGCTGTTGAAAATGTCAACAACTTTGAATGAGACTCCAAAAAGTGCAATAAAGTCATAAGATTACAAAATTATTGCTCACTTACTGTGTTTTACAGTGTTCTGGAAGTCCATTTACTTTAATGAAAGCTCCAGAAAAAGCGGTTAGTGGACGTTAGAGAACTCGGGTCAAATCACACTCTTTACTGACCCGGTCAACTTGACCTCCTCACTGAGACATGGTGGACAACATTACACCTCTTCTGCCTTTGCAACTAAGAGGGGACAGTATCTACCTGCCTGCACAATAGTATGCTGAAGGACCAACCAAAGTGTCCTCAGAGTCCAAACTGCACTGCCAAGTGTCAGACCTCACAGACAGCACTGAACAACCTCACATGCACATAACATGTTCACCATTTACTCTATTTCCAGTGTCAGTGCTTGGGCATAGTTATATTACAGCTTTGTGTACGTGCGTGTGTGCATGTGCGTGTGTGCGTGCATGTGTCCTGCATGCCAGATCGCATCAATGAACCACCCACACTGCAGGCACAGTGAGCTTGGAGTATGAGACCACGCTTTGCTTCCAACACATTTATAATTCAACATACTGTCACAGCTCTACTCATCTCTCCCCCTCTCTCTTTCCCACTCCCATCCTTTCTTATCTCCCCTTCTCTCACCTGTATCTCTTTCGACTTCTTCCCCCTCTTCTTCATACCCTCCCTCTCTCTCAACAACCATACCTCACCCCTCACGCCCTTCCTCATCCCGTCCCCCTGCTCTCTCTTTTTCATCTTTTCCATTTTGCCTCGCCAACCTCTTTGCTTCTTTGCTTATCTCAACCTTTCTCTTATTTTCTTTTGCCCCCCCCCGCACGATAATATTATTTCCTGGAGCAAGGGAGGGCATTAGCAGTCCATATGCTTCGGCACCAACATGCAATATGTTGGCACATGACAAGATTGTGTTTCCCTCTGCAAGCTGCAGAAAGCGAGAGCAGCCGAGCATCAACACCATTCACCAGCCAACAGTGTCAGGCAGCCACATGATAACCACATGAGTAACTGCTCCCCTCTCACCTCTTCCATGGCATACTTATATATATATATACATATATATATATATATATATATATATATATATATATATATATATATATATATTTTTTTTTTTTTTTTTTTTTTTTTTTTCTGGTGCCAACTGTGTCTATTTTTCATGACCTATACTATGGCGGCAATATCCAAATGTACATATAATATTAGAAATATACAGTGCTCTCAATGGATTACATATTTACATCTTTTCTTTTTGTGTTCTCCTTGCAGGCTACCTCCCACTCACACTTTCTGACTGTCGTCTTTTCAGCCTCAATGTATCATTTTCCCTCATTGTTTTTGTCATTTCTCTTATTGTCTTATCTTGCTTCAATATTTTTGTGTCATTCAGTTTTAAATTCCTGCTGTCTTTCTTTGTTTGGTTGCTTGCATTGCCATTTCCCTTTCTCGTCCTCTCTTGTCTTTCATCCTCCTCTGCAATATTCTATCACTCTAACCCACACCAACTTGCTTCCTCCCGCTGAGTCTCATATCCCTTCATTTTCTTATTGTCAGTGTGTCTGCCATATTTTTGATATCACTACTGAAGGAGTTGCTATTCAAGATATGGTATAATGTTTCTCAGTAAACTTATATACAAACATCCCATGGCAGAAATTTATGGAAAGACAAGAGCATAACAAGTTAGGATTCTAAGTGTGTACTCTTAGCTAAAGCAAGCTAAATACACTAAGGTTAATATAATATGCTTTAAAGAAAAGAAAATAGTCTTAAACACAGGTATGTGTACTAGCAAACACTGAAACACTTAAAGGCAATTAAAACCACATCCACAACGGAGCAAAGTTAATCAAAAGTATGGAAGGAAAACAAAAGTGATTTCAATGACCTTTTAAGTACTGCTGAAGCTGGAGAACATCCAGTGTGGTCTCTAAACACTCCGATCTGCATATAAGAGCCATAATATTCCCAAAGTACACTGGCAATGACAGTATATTAATTTCAATTTGGCAATACACAATTATAAGAGGGAGGACGTATATCTGCCCCAAGTGGTCCGTGAAGTGCTCGGTGAAATTACTGCAAACTAAAGGTATCCTTCCTCAACAAAATACAGTGCATTTTAAAATGAAAGCAATTTACAAATGCTATAATCTTCTAACAGCCTTTCAACTGTGCAATTTTTTTGCAGTTCGGAAAAAAACTGCGAGGACTTTCCACTAAAGTGGGAAATAGTTGAATCTGCATTTATGTCTATGCACATTCAAAGGCATCAAGACAAGATCCAATTACACAGTATAGTTAGTTTTTCAGTTATATATGCTGCAACTGGTCCCATCACAAAACACATTGTATAAGTTGTCCCAAAAGTCAGCGATTTACACTAATAACTACTACGACTAATAACTACTTATTGTGACCAAATGATATTTTCTATCAACATAAACACAACACAAATTCTGTGTATTTGCCAAAATATCCACTCTCTCCACTTGACAATGGTATTAAAGTTTTATGGTCAGGTGTAGGCACTCACAGTAGTGTACATGAGGTTGAGGTTGAGTAAAGACTGTGGTCTGGTTTGACACTGAAAAGATTCTCAGTGACTTCAGATACAATGTGTTTACTTACAATTAACTAAAACCACAATCTTTGATTAATCTCAACCAAAGTGCTCATGTTGCCCAAACCTAACCACAGGCGAGACTGTGGCTGTGAACTCTGGTGGGGACAGAGACGTATCATACAGCAGTGTAGTTGTTTATTAATGTCATGATGCTTCATAAGTGTGTCTGTGTAGGTGTGTGTGAGTCAGTGAGTAAATCTGGACATCAGTTCGTCTGACTGGCAGTGAAACATTTAAACCGTGTTGCAATATGGAAATTGGTTCAATTTCATTTCATTCCATCCATTGGCTATACCACTTATCCATGCTGGGCTGCAGGAGGGGTGGAGCCAAACCCAGCTGACAATGAGGGCAGGTACACACTGAGTCACCAGTCTATCACATGACTGACATATAGACACGAACAAACTCACACACTCACATTCACACCCATGGGTACTCACCAGTTAACCTAGTGTGCATGTCTTTGCTCTGTGTTAGGACACTGAGGAGCCTGGAGAGAACCCACCTTTTGCTTACCCCACAGTCCAGACAAATATAGACTGTTTATAGTTTAATGTCACAAAACTGTTTTTTCCCAGCATGCACCTGCATGACTTAAATTTTTCCTTATGCCCCATTTCAATTTTTACAGAGCTGTCATATTGTATCACATCCCTCTCTGCCTTTCCCTATCTCTATCTCAGAAAGCAAAGTGCTGCAGATAAAGGTTTGGAGTTGGGGATTACAACTACAGGAACAGGCAAATATAGCTTGCTATGTAAATATACTACTATCAGCAATGTCATTGTTCATGGCAGTGTATTTACCCACAAACTGACACCTAAAAATGAGACTTCACACTCAGTGAGTGGAAGTCTGCTATGTCATTGATAATGGAGGGAATAGATAATAAGGATGTGACTTAGTAGAAGCTATCTCTTACATTTTTATGACATCATTTTACCCAGTAATCTAAATCTCCTGAGGGTTCAATTATTTCACTGTCTCATGACTGAAATGTCAGCTTGATGATGAAGGTGTAATCCTCCCAGAGACTCTTCACTGCAGATGAGGAGAGGTGAATATTTTGTCCTTATCAACACGTCTACTCTCAGTCATGAGGTCAGAGGACGTCCATGAGCATTGCATCAGTATTGATATCCCTATATCGACATTTTGTTGTGTCATCATGAAGTGCAGACCTCAGAGCTACACCACTTCTGCTGTGTCTCCATTTGGACTGAAATGTCAGTTGAGCCAAAGCTCGGCACTGATGCTCATTTCCAGCTGCAGTCTGTCTAAAAGTCATTAATCACAGAGGTGAACACATAAATTGATTACAATGCGGAGTATTAACAACCTAGAGCTAATTATTTTTACTTGAGCTGGTCGAGGTGAAGGAGGTCATAAATCTGAGCTGTGCATGAGACCAAGAGCAAGAGAGAGGGTGATCAAGAAAGAGAGGGAAGTAGTTAGTGTTTACAATCACTCATGCACACACACACACACACACACACAGACACAGACACAGACACACACACACAGACAGGGGTGACTTCTAATTCTGAATGCAAAGATGAATTCTTTCTTCAAACCCTCAGTGCTCAGGAGCCAGAGGGACATGAGTGACCTTTGCGCACGCAGACACACACACACACACACACACACACACACACACACACACACAGTCTCTGTCTCTGCCTGTGGCTCTGGGAATCCACATTGAGTCATCTCCCCTCTGAGCTCCATAAGAGCAATTCACTACAGAGGGAGCGCTAGAGAGAGGACAAGGAGGACAAGAAAGGGAGAGAGAGGGGGAGTGGGTGGAAAGAAAGAATTAAAGAAAGAAAGAAAGAAAGAAAGAAAGAAAGAAAGAAAGGAGCAGGAGAGTAAAACAAATACAAGAATGCATAAAGATGAAGAGAAAGTGAGGCAAGCAATGGAAAGAAGAAGTCGGAGAGGGAGTGAGGGATGAGAGCGAGAGAGTGGATGTGAAGGTGAACGGTTCCCTCGCTGATTAATGGTCAGATGTGAATAGTGATGAGACCATGATGGCTGACGTGCTCTGGAAAACATGGGATTCAATAACAGCTTCCCGAGCATGCATACACACTTTCTCTCCCTCTCTCTCTCACACACGTGTGATAACAAGCAAGAGTATTCTGACCCTTAATGTGATTTCAGGTACATGGTGGTCACACGCTATGATGCACCTAATGATGGAGCACCAAAACAACCAAAGGTACTGAATTAATAAAAAAAAAGTCACTGAATACATCTAAGAATAATATTGTAAAATAATTTAAATGAAGTATGAGCTTTGTACTTTCTCTTCAACGTCACATCCCAGTCTCCTGCCCACCTGGCATTTCCAGTCCTTGTATTATAATGTACAAAGTGAGAGTATAATATTAGTGCTAATGTTGGGTGCTAACTTGCCCTAATGTCAGTTTTCATACTGACGGTGCTGTCTTGTATGTCACCAGTTCTACTGCCAACCAAGCTTTCTCCATATTCTGCGGATTATATTGGATGATACGAGTTATTAGCTTAGTGTACAGAGAAAAAAAAGCATTGATTTCACATGAGCATGGAGCTTTGATGTTCTGCTCCTACACTACAGCATTCTGAGTACTTAAATATTTGATTGAATAGAGAATTGTCCTATAAACCTCAGACTGAACCTTGATCAAAGACCTGCCTGCTTTTCCTTTCAAAACAGAAAAACAATTAAATGATCAGCTTCCTTCTGTGTATTCATAAAACCACACCAGAACAGGTAATGTTAATTATCCATACAGCCCTGTGCATACTGCTGTAGCATCACTGTGTAAACTCCTGTAGCTAAAAGCAGCAAATAGTAAGTATCAGTAGATATTCATTCTTGATGTACTCAGTTACATTTTGAAAAGTTTCATGACCTTCAACTGCCTTTTGTCAGTTGTGGAGCTTCATACAGTTGTAATACATGCGTAACATTAACCTTGAATTCTGACTTAAACCTAAGGCTAACTTGAACCCTAAGAGTGTGTGTTAACACACAAACAGACCATTTAAGTTGTTAGGGCTGCACAAAATGTCCTCACAAAATTTCTCCACTCTACAATAGAAAGACATCCACACACACACACACACACCAGTATGCCGTGTTGCCAGGAGCAGCAAAGGGAAATTCATCGCCCCTGGCAGATTGTGTAAACAGCCTTCGCAGACAATGACAGATTTGATTAATTGAATTCCACCACAATTTTGCCACCAGTAAGACGAGGTGATTGTCACACACTACAAATAACAGCAGCAGGAAGCCTGGAGTTTCTCCTTTTTGCATACTGAAATTTAAAATTGATTAAACCCATTTTTCCCCCAGACTGCCTTCTGTATTTAAACAGTTATATCAGCTCCTGAGTCACTCGTGCAAAGAAAACTATCATATGTGCACACACAATGATACACATGGTATATGATGATGGTTATGATAAACGGGGTTTAATGAGTTTGCTGCCTCTGGTGGAGCTCTTTTTGGGCACAGTTATTGTAAAATAAGGAATATATTTCATTTTCAGATGTATGTATTCATATAGCACAAAGCCACGTATTGATATAGCAGGAAATAAATCAAACTGGTCATATCAAAAATGTCTGCTGTTACGTGCCCCCATAGCCTCTTACTTGAATTTTCTCTGTATGTTTCTCACAGCACTCTGAGACTCCTGTTCAAAATGGTAACACTGCAATGACATTGAGCTCCTTTAACTTCACTTGGAGGGAAGGAGGGGAAAAGGGCCAGAGAAAGTTAAGGAATAAGAGAGGGAAGCTTTGGGAGTAGAAAAAGAAATTGTCTTTAGGTCACCCAGAGGTGGGAAACTGTCTTCTCTAATGCACTTTCCATTTGTCAGAGAGTATCAGTCAGACCCACACACTGAGAGGCACACTGTCACCCATTTCAGGCATCATTACTTGGCAGAATGTTCCAAATTTGTTGCAGATACAATTTTCCACGCTCTAACCAGAGAAACAAGCCGAGTGGAAATAAACAAAACTTGTGTATGCAGCCCTGAGATGTTAGGCGTTACAGCAGAAGGCAGTGTGAGGATAGGTTGGATGAGGGTGGCCTCTCTCTTGTTAGCTCAGATTATTACATGCTTCCTCGTGTTTTCAATTAAGTCCTGTGACCGAGCCGCAGCGGCTCATCGGGAGATAATGTCACAGCTGTGATCTGATGTGAAATGTTTACAAGAATCACATTAGTGACACATGTCAATCTTCCCCTGACGCTGCACAGCCTCAACACAAGAACTGGTCCAGCGCTTCAAACGACTGGCGGGCATGTTGACAGTGTATTTTGGTCTGGGTTAACAGCCGTCTCTCTGGCTCATGTTGATGTGGAAATCTAAACACCAGTGCAAGTACCGGCCAAGTCTCACACATTCCTCAGCATGGAAAAGCTCATTTTGCTTTTCTACTGAAAGTCTGTGGAACCTCTTGCAAATGAACATCTGTTTCTGAGATGATACTTTGAAAAATGATTTCAGTAGAGCCAGTTATACATTATGATCTTTTCAGTATGTTTTTATTGTGTACAGGTGCACACAGTAAAACTATACATTTATATCAGCCACAGTGTGCTCACAGTGTCTCTGCCCGTAAGCCACTCTATACTATTTACCAAAGTGCAATTCATTACACAAGAGGTGCAATGAGAAGATAATACAGATCTTATTACTAGAACGAGCTGTAAAACAAACTGAAATTGGAAAAAAAAACTCTTTAATTTCTCAAAGAGACTTTCAAGATTCACTTATTTAATATATTTGTTAATTGGTGTGTGATGTGGTGTATGTGATAACTACTGAATGCTTAACTTATCTTAGGATATACTATTTAGACCTGGTGTCAAAATAGATATACTAGAAGTAAGGCTTCACTGGTACAAGCACAGATGTACTGCTTATCACACCACACTCAAATCTTGTTATTTTATTGTTTAAGATTCAATTTACAGTCACGTCTATCATTTCTTTGAAGAATTAAATATGAAAACGACAATACTTTCCATTTCTCCCAAGAGGTTCTCATCATTCTGGAGAGGAAAGTCCTGTTATACATTTGTTTTTTTGTCACAAAAAGAAAAAAGAAAAGAAAAAAAAAACATTTCATTATTTTATTTGTGTGGTTTCAAACAGAGTTTATAGTCTGTGTCATTGTCGCTTTAATGATTTATTCATAAACCCTGTCAGAAGCTGGATCTGTTTTAACAAATATACAGCAGTGTGACAGTTCTGCATTTGGCCTCACTGAATTTTTCATAAGACTGGATAAAACAGAGTGAGGAGGAAGAGGAGGGAGAAATAAGGAGTTAAGAGCAACACACACAAGGTGGGAGGGACACACACACACCTCTGATAAGAACAACATGCAAACATTCAAAGAGAGGGCTTAATGTGGGATTTATCCACTTCTTACTGTATGTGTTCCTGACGTGTTTATCACTGTGTACAAGTGGCCTTTTTCTGACTGAAGTCCTGTGGGGGAGGAGGGAGGCTCCCTCCGCCCTGTCACACAGAGACACTAAACCACCTTCTTCTCTCCTGTATTATATCTATCTCTAGCCTTTTCTTCCAGAGTTTGTATTTTCATCTGTGTCGTTCTCTCTTCAGTTACTTTATGACTCTTTCTCACACAGAGTCTCCCACGCAGCATTGGTGTAAAAAACGAAGAAGACTTTTACCAGGATTTAGAAAACTTCCTCTACAAGAGTTGCCTCTTTTATTCTCTACAGCTGTTTCTGTGTCTCATCTTTGCCCCCATGCCACCCCAACCCCCTCAAAAAAAAAAAACCTAAAAAACACGCACGTCATTCAGCACTGAGTCATCCTCTCATGTGCATTCACTGTTTGTCCCTCTGCTGGCTCTGTCCTTCCAGTCATTCTCACCTTATAAATCCCTCCTGCATCACCACCTTTCTGGGCCAAGGAGAAAATTGGAAACATGTCACTGCTCTTCTCAGATTAACTTTCACAGTCACTTATACCATACACTCCGAAAACAGACTTAAATGTCTGTCGCCTGTTGCATTAAACAGCCTGATCGCCTCCTGCCTCTGGCTTCATACCCTGTTTAAGCTGGAGACATGAGACTGGTATCAGTCTTATTCTCAGGGAGTGAATAAGCCTATTTCCCAAAATGTCTTTGCAGCAAATGTCATTTTGACCTGAGTTCTATCCATAACACCCTATATGTATATGTGCTGCGAGAAAAGGTGATACTACATCGACCTTCTCATACAGAACTTTCTTTCATGATTTTTCAAAAATGAATTGGCACAAATAGTTTGTATTTAAAGCCAGGAGTTAGTTACGTCTCAGTTTCTCTCTGAGTGATGATTTTACAAGTACAAGATGCTCAAATCAAAGCAAATTTGGCACAATTATGTCAGTTGTTAACAGGAAATCAAAACAAATATTCAGGGAAGTAAATGTCCTCTGACATCCAGATTAGTTAAAAGCAGTGATTTATCCACCACAAAATCATGTTATGTAATTGCTAAATGAAATGTGACACTGACAGAACAGAGTACATGTATAACATAAATCAAAATGATGGTAGCTCAATCATGTATATCTAAAAAGAGGTTTAACATGTTGAGACCAAAGCTGTTACTGCTATATTATCCACTGGAACTGTTTAGTATTTCACAACAAATTCCAAAACATCAATTTCACTCAGAGGTTAAAGGGATTACCACTCTGCATATGATCATATTAGGTAACAGCAGGTACCGCAGACAGACTGCTTGACAACCACTGATGCAGTCTAGGAAACACACTCAGCCAATGATCACACATGCTGTACATTCAGGAGGATAAGAGGCACTTTGCACCGACAGAACACAATACAAAAATCTGTCACTTTGACCCACACTTAGCATGATCCTACCCACACACTGCAATGTACATTTGGGTTTTGGAGAGTCATAACATGATGTAGTGCTTGTGTATGCAGACAAAGTTCTGAGTACTGCAACATGGTGAGGGAGTAGTTTGTTTGGTGTCGTGACTGAGCTGAAAGTGGACTAAGTGTTTTGTCTGCTGGAGTGCTTTTCAGCACTGCTTTTATGGGATACCTGCCCCACCAACCACACTGCATGTGTGTGTGTTTGATTCTGCTGCTATTGTGTTTGCAAAAAAAAAAAAAAAGGTCTTCTCTCTACAGTAAAAGAAAAGTAAGGGGCACAAACATTAAGTAGGATTGAAAATGAAAAAAAAAAAGCTGCAACAAGGACAATAAAGAGAGAAGGACAATGTGAGGTGAGAGGGAAAAAAAAGAAAAGAACTTGAGTGTACTACAGTTCAGCAAAGAAGTTTCAATTAGTACATATGAAAAAGGCTCCTTTTGCTCGGCTTTAAAATGTCATTTCTAATAGCTAGGATTACTAAGGCACTGTGTGATTGTGCTCTCGGACACTGTGAAGCGGTATACGGCTCACTAATAAAATAACCGCAATAATTATGGACAAAAGTGACATCAAAGAATGGTTTTAGAACAGGGAGAACTGCTTCACGGCGCTTCACTGCTCTACCTGTCTATTACTTTTACAACACTTTCCAACACAAGGTTTATAGTCGTTATGAAGGATGAGTGTGTGCTTATGAAACTGCATTATAAAAACGGGTCTTAACCAAGCCGGACTTGTACATTAAAGCCCAGAGCTGTGACAGAAAGGTAATGGACGGAGTTCTGTGCATAAAGGAAATGTTTTGTGCAGTTTCACCTTTAGATCTGCTGGGGATATCCAACAGGACTTGATGTGCCCTTGTTTCCATTGTTGGATAATGTTATTACTGATCCACTGTATATATTTACCCTTTAGTTCCCCCTAATCCTCTCTGCTGGGCCTGCACTGACTGTTAAACAGGGCTGCTGTGAAGATACCACTGAATGGGTTTCTCAGTGCTAAACATAATGCATCTGTAACAATTTCAACTTTTATTATTGAATAGAGGAAAATGAATGAATTAATGCACATTTGTTCCTTTAGTAGCTTAAACAAACATACACTGGAGAAATACTGCTCATTTATTTATCTTTGTTAAAATCACCAAAAAAAAAGTGAAATAAATAATTATTATTAAAAATAAATATTTTTTTTTTTTTAATGGAAAACTTGAGGAATCTAATCAAAATATTTGCCCTTCATATGTTTTCTCTCTGTAATACTAAAACATGTTGGTGCCACCAAAATCACTATTATTTAAATAATTATTACCTTCCTTTTCCAATAATTGGATTTTTTTTGTTGTTTATTTTTTACTTGGTGCAGCCAAATGTGTGTGAAATCAGTTCAGAGCCTGAGAGTAAAGATTTTGATTAATTTCAGATAAGCTCAGCATAAACACAACTATCTCCTGTAACTTGCGAGCTCCTACCTGTGCTTCAAATTAAATGAATTTGGCTGCCCACCAAGACAACTGGTTTCCCATTATCACCCAACAGAAGTGAATTCCTCTCAGTACACATCATCCTCCAAAAGCTGCGGGAGTCAGTGTTTATACTGTATGTGTGCGTAGGAGTGTCCAGACATATTCTTCTTAACTTACAACATAAGACATCCACATCTGTGTGTGTGTATGTGTGTGTGCTTTATAAATATATGAGCAACACAGGGAGGAATATCTTTTCAATTTAACACAGCGAGTCCAGGCTGAAATCAGAACTGACACTGTGACATTCAATTGAAACCGAGTCTCTATCTAAATGATAGCTGTAATATTCAGTCTGCACAGGATACCTGTACCCTCCCTATGGTCAAATACTGCATTAAATGGAAACTGATGCAGACATTAGAGAAGCTGAGACTGAGAGACAGCGCAGACTTGAATACAGAACAACTTGACAGGACGTTTACCAGTACACTGACGTTGTTAAATAGGATGTTTTTAAGTTTAAAAATTCACTCAGCAGTCTCTGTAAGACAGTGTGTGAGCCTCTATCGCCTTCTATCAATAATGCAAAATGACTTTATAAAAAAAAATGTGTTGAGTTTTTCTTTTAATGCATCCTCACTTGAGGAATCACTTAAGTGAGGGATCATGTACGCCCTTACAGATGTTAACATGTGGAAGTATGCAGTATGCAGTGGTGGAACAAGTATTCCTATCCTTTATTTATCACTTGCTGTGCTCTACTCGTACCACAGAATGAAGGCAGTCCTGCATTTTAAAATCCTATTCACTGAAAATAGAAATACTGTAGTGGAAAAATGGTTGATGTTTATGATATAATGAGATATGACATTATCAGATTGTCACAGTTGGTGCATCACTGTCGGCAGATTGTTGAATTTGAGTTGGTTTTAATAACTTTTTATACGGATGAGTAGTTCAAGGCTCCCAACCTTGAGGTCATGTCCTTCAAAGGGCCACATGACAAATGTAATGGGGCTGAGAGATGATTGGTGGGAAAGAGGAAAAACAAAGTTGTCATCCAAATCTGTATTCTGGTGTTACTGAAATAAATAAAATCACTTGAGAAGTACAATAGAGGACAGGACAGCGGCCCCAGACCACACTCTGCTTTGTTCTGAGACGTCACAAATGGGATACATTGACAACCTCTGGTTAGATGTTTAATATAAATACATGTTGTATTCTCAAAGCTTATTTTTCTAAAGTGAATCTCCAACTGAAGTGTAACAACAATAAAAAAGCACAGCGCACTTTCTCTGCACTTCTGACACTAAAATTAAAAGCAGCATAAAATGCATCTACTCATGTGAAGCACAAGTACTTCAAAGCCCTACTTAAATAGAGCACTTGTAAATGCACTCAGCTACAAATATAACAGATCGACAGTGGGGAAAACTAAGTGTGAGCAGACTGATAATTCCAATATGTCCAGATACAGTTTAACACCATCACTTAATGACACTTGCACTGTAATATCACTGAGGGGATTCACTTTGTACAGTGAACAACACAGTGTTATCAGGTAGAGGCAGCTGCTGACATAACCACACAGCTTTAAAGACACTACAGGAGTCCGTCCCTCACTCACATGTCCTCTTTGTGTTTTTGCATCTCGTCGTTGACCCAGCTTCTGTGGGCTCTCTTCTCCACCTCCCTCACATCAAATCTACTGCAGCTGTTGTGTACACTTCTGTTTACGTGGACGTGTGTGTAATTGTGCTGTGATTCCCTCTGTGTCTCTGTTTTTCTGAGTCAAATGCTGCAGCACCAAAGCGAGCATGCCCTAGGCTACACTTATCCCAGCTTCCTGGCCACTCTGATAGGATACATCCGGCTCTTTATCCCATAACGGGGAGTATCCTTTTTATTTTATGTTTTAGGATTTTTTTTTTCAAACACTCTCTCTCCAAGCCCCCCTCCTGTCAACTGTGGAGCTCTGGACCATGAACAAGGATAGGTAGACTGTGGGATGCCTGAGAACAGGGGTTGAAAGAGAGGACAGGCTGAAAAGAATTAGAGACAATAAAAGAAAGTGGAACACACAGCTATGGTTCAGAGTTCAAAAATGGTGCCAGAGGAGAGGAGTTATACTGAGCAGAAATTCCCGCTGTTAGTAATTCCTGGAAGTTATTACAGAGTGTAGCAGCTCCACCTTTCTGTCAGGGTGACTTGATGCTAAATTATTGCACATTACTGACCACGAGCTGTGTCCTGGAGGAATGTAATGAATCTAGTCAGTTATGGACAGTCAGTACGCCTCCCATGACATTTTCCTCATTCCAGATTCCTCACATGCTTCACCTAAAACTTAACTATGTTTCCTTCACTGTGTAGCAGCAGAATATGGCCACACAGATGACTCATTAAATATGAAGTGTTTCTCTCCCTACTTTTTTTTTTCCTCCAGCAACTCTCCACCTGCATGTTCTGCATACTGAGTTGCTATGATCAAATACTTTTCCCCCCTCGGCACCTTTAATAAACCAAAATATGGTCAGGATGTTTGGGAGGATGTCACTGCCTTCTGCTGTGGTTTTACTTTACTTGACCTATACGATCGAGCACATGATGCAGCCTGGACTTAATGCTGAGATGGTATAAAACCAGGTACAACACAGTTTTAGGTTACACCAGGGGATATTGCAGTCGGTAGTAGTTTGGTATTTCAATCTTAGATTTGAGTCTAGTAGTAGTTTGGGAAAAGTTATACAATGCAGTCATTTATAAGATGCATGTGAAGAGTAAATAGCCTCAACGCAGTATATAATTTTTAATGCTCTCACTCATACACACTTAAAAATCTTAAATATAAGGAAAATCCTTTTAACCTAACACTATAAAAGGTGTACAAACTGCCGGTTTATATTGGTTGCAATAGTGTTCCAGATAAGCTGACATAGCAACAGTATTACTTTGCAACCTTATTTCATACAATGTCAAAGCTGCAGGAGGATTTCCAAAGACCCTGGATCCGCTTTCAGCTACAGAAGCCTTGCTGTCAGTATCTAACACGCAATCAGTGACGTCCTTGTGTTAGGATGAGAACAGTGGCTTCCTACTTCATACAAACAAAGAGCACAAAGCTCTGGCCTTGACCTTTGAACCCGCATCGCCCCACACAATAACATTTTTGAAAATGAGCAATGTTGAAAATGGCACCTTGTGACCTCATATCATGCTAAGTGAATTCACATCCGTAAAAAGGGGGATTTAGTTCTCCAGTTTCTCTGCTGGAAGGAAAAAAAAAACACATGAAGGGATAGTAACGGCACAAGGACACACAGGAATATTCTTTCTGCCTTAAATATGTATGTGGTCTGTGCTTTTCCTTGACCCCCTTCAGGTTCCTATGTTCCTGCAATTCTGAACAACCGAGCCATCTGTCTCTGTCTCATGCACATGCTTGCGCACACACACACACACACGCACCTACCCAAACACACAGGGAGGAGATATATACAAACACCGAGTTAACTAAAACAGACAAACCACTATTGGCCTCAGGAAGACAGAGAATTGCGTGGTGGTGATCTACAGGGGCAATTCTCCATTTGGAGCAGCACATTAAACATGCTTTTAAAGAGCCGGTGATAAAACGTGAGGCTTGGGGATTGGAGAGATGGATCCTTCTCGACAGACTTTTCCCTGGCCTCCCTTGCTCTAAATTACTGAGGAGTTTGGAGTCAGCCAGGGGCAGACGGACGGAGGAGATCGAAAAGTAAATTTATCTCCTTGCAATGCGGGAGACTTAAGGAAAATATAAGCTAATTACAAAGATGAGGAAGTAACAGGGAGGAAATCGAAGGGGCAGACAGTCAGGCAAAGTTTAGTTTGCAAATGCAAGGAGTCAGATTGTCATTTAGGTCATTTTAAGTGAAAAACTGCACACCTGCAGAGAGACTAATTCTCTCCAGTTATGCAGCACTCAGAGGAAGTTTCCACATGAGTCATAGTGCTGGTAAAAGCATTTTCTCCCCACAGCAACAGCCACAGGAAACAAAACTGATTGAATAAGAATGAATTCTGATTACCTGAAACAGTTTTGCACTTACCACTTCCTTTACCGACAATAGTAGGTTTGGTTATCCCATAATAGATAATGACATTTTTTTGTACATTTATTACATTTACTTATTTTGACACCTGGAAGCAAGAACCTCATGTAAGCAGCAGCAGAGCCAGACCATTTTTATAAAGGTGGCCAGGTTGAGGACAGCGCTCACAGAAATTACAACCTTCTTCAGGTTTTTTCAGCGCACTGCTACACGCGTTAGATTGTGATGTTCATGTGTGTGTGTGTGTGTGTGTGTGTGTAAAATAAGCCGATGATAGTTTGTGGAGGTGCAGGAAACGACAGAGAAACTTTCCCATGTCATCTCCTTGGTTCTTTTGTTCCTGCTCTTGCTTTCATCTAATAATTTTTCAGCTTCAACGTTTACTGACCCCTCCAGTGGCAACTGTAATTGGCCGCTCCCCACCTCCCCACCCCAACCCCAACTCCCTGGCTCTGCCACTGTCAATAGGCGTTTGCTTGGACTAAGGTTATCAGGTTGTCAGTGGCATGGGCCAAAATTTCTTTGCACTCAGTCAGAGCTGCAAACTTATACTGAAGTATTAGAGTCATAACATTTGAAAAATGAAAGAAGAGAGTAAAAGGCTGATTTCCGGAAAATGGATATAACCAATTTCTTCAAGAGAAAAATGTCATGTTATGTTGTTATTATACTTGATTGGATTACATGGGAACATACTGGCATTTCTTGACAATCCTTAGAGCTGCCAAAATTACAGAAATATCACTGGCAACAAAACATGTAGAGTAACAACGATGTCCAATAAGAACAAGAGGGGAAAGACAGGGAGAGAGGATGACATACATCAAAGGGCAACAGGTTGAACCTTCACTGTGACTGGGTGCATCTACTGTTCACTTCAAAACTCCAAATCTTCACATTTACTTTACATTTTTCCAACAGCTTGAGGACGTGTACCAACACACTGTGTCCTACATTCACTATTTTCACTGGCAAAACACACACTGTCACTTTCCTTCTGCTGTGCTATGGTGAAACGTGCAGCTTCCCTCTTTGGGCATGCAAAACCAGACGACTGAAATCTTGTAATATCTTATGTCTTTTATCTATATATCCTATATTACAACCTGTCCACACCTCTGGCTGATAAAACGCTTCAGAAGAATTGTCTCAATCAACATGGCTAGTGGAGCAAATGAGCTTATTGCTGCAACACACAGTACAGAGTGAGGTGACACTTCCACCTCTGCTGATGAGTTGGTTTTGCTGTGTGTAATGCAGTAACACTTAGTGTCTAAAGGGAAATACATTTGCGAAGTGGTGCAATAAAGGCGTTGTCATAATCACACACACAACAGTGAGCAATAAAACAAGTTAAAATGCAAAGCAAGTTAACAGCATTCGTAGTTTAATGATCTGCCAACAGAATCCATATTGTGCTGCAATTGAATTGTTGTAGTGAGAGCAATCATGGAGCTCGCCGCCGCAAAACCTTCTCCTCTTGAGCGATGAATGGAAGCCTCAAATTCAATCAAACACACTTAACCCAACAGGTTCTCCATTTATGAACATGAATATCACACAAGTACACAACACTGATTAGCCCACTGATTCTCTTTGAACGCCACTTCTGTCTTCTCTCCTCCTCCTCTCAGAGGAGTTTGTAATGGCGATCCATTTTATAATGGTGATTCTATTTGGTATTTATAGATCTTTATTTATTTCCTTTAGGACCAATCAGGAATGCATTTATACGGACTAAAAGGAATGTGTCAGTGTGCTTTGAGGGTGTGACAGCCACACGGCGTGTGGCTGTGACCCTCACAGCTTCAAATCACAATTTCAAAACATTATATAAAAAGGAACAAACAAAAAGAAAGAGCTCTTGGTTCAATAACGAATGGTGAGAACCACAACACTGCCTTTTTCTGAATACATTTCCACCTCCGATAACAATAAAGCGTTTCCTCTTCCCCTCTGTGCTGCCTTTTTTTTTTTTTTTGCTTCCTCCAGTCTTGTTGCGTTCAGCTGAGCTACACAACTTCCCGGTGGGGAATCACAGACTGTGAATGGACACTAAATGGAAGATAGTAGATTTTTCTTTCCATAGAGGAGTTATTAAATATGAAAAGAATACATTTCTCTTCATTTTTAGCTGGCACATGTTTGGTCTAGTTTCTCTCCTAATCAGTCAGTGGCAGTAATCAATTTTGTCGGGCTAATAGTAACTCTATACAGTTATACAAGTTAATCAAGTGTTATGGCTGCACTGCAGTATTAACTGCAAATTAGTGCAGAGAAATTATGTTTTTAAATGTATGCATTGCTCTATGCATTGTTTATGCCTGAGGTTTATGAAACTAAATAGATGAATTTCCATTTCAAATTTCAGCATGTATGATGATGTCCAGCAGGGTGTATCAGCACCCGCACTCCTGTACATTGGCCCTAGGGGTCAGAATGCAGATGAATGCAAAGAAGGGGAGGCTGTGACGTAGCAGGGCTTCTAAAGGTCACAGACAAAGCAGGCAGGTGTAAAAATGTCGACTCTAGACAGGAATTTGTGCACACGTACTGTATATATTGTATGTAAACACATATCACAATCTGGCATTGTCATAGTTGTGCAGATAAAGACAGCTAAATATATATATTATAAATACACCCATGCTGAGTTCCACCCTCTGATTGACAATCAATACATCCCTATGCCTCCATTTATGTTGATTTTTAAGAGGTGTAATCAGCACTGGATCATAACTGTTACCTGAGCTCCTCCAGTGGTTTATTCACTAATCCATACAGTTCCTCTTTAATTGATCTCCTCACCTCAACACAAAACAGCAGTGAAAACGGAGTAAAACTTAAATTGGACCTGTGCTCACTTCATGTCGAATCACCAGCTGTCGACTTGGCTAGGTGTTAGGAAGCAGCCAGCCAGCCAGGGTGCAGCACACACTCCAGTAAGTCAGACCTGCCAATCCACATTACATTACATGCATAAATTTGGTTAACAGTGTAATGCGGGGTCACGCATACTGAGTGCACGAGCAAACAGATGCACTTCGTTTTGAAAGTGAACACGTCTTTCTGCTCTGTGCCTGATCACCATCTGTTTTATTGAAGCGTGTCGTGTGTGTTGTTGACATAAAAATGAGAATTTGAAGAACTGTGTGTAAACAGTTGTTTGTGTCTTGTATTGTTCATTATGAAGCTTTGGAAGTGTTACGTGTATTATGTGTTACAGACATATGACATAAACTGAGTCTTTGTTCATAAAAACAAAGTGTCTGTTTGTGTCTAATTACACATTATGCGATCATTAACTTGTATCATGTGTAGGATCCAGCTTTTTTTTGGGTGCTTGACCTTAACTCGGCAGGTGATCTGGGAATTTTTGTTGTTTTCCATCTATCCATTAATTATTCATCATTAAAATATTTGATGACAATAATAACCATTAGGAAAAGTTTTTTTTTCAGATCACTTTGGCACTTTTTGGTTTTTATGCTCGGGAGGAATTTACACACCCAGAATTTACTTACATGCTTAAGTAGCCCAAAGATTGTGATTTCCTTTACACTTGTTCTAATGCCTCCTCCCACATTGTTACCCCTCCTTCGTTCCCTTGCTGTCCTTTCCCTCTCCTTCTCTCTCTTCTTCCTCTTCCTTTCGTCCCCCATGACGCTCAGCTACTATGAGCAGCCTCTGCACTAAACATAGTGAAGAAGACTAAACAGTGGGCTGTTTCCCTGCACTAAGCTGACACACTACCCACACACACACACACACACACACACACACATACAGGCAGAGAGAGACAGACACTTAACCACCCACATTCTGCTGCCTTTGACTCTATAAGGGCTACAAAAGAAACTGATTCACAGGGCCACTGCATTGTCAGCCTCCACAATAGACCTGATGAGATTGAGACCACACAAACACTCACCTACACACACACAGACACACACACAACCCTGGACAATAGCCCTGATGAGTTGTGAAAAATGCTAATTGACCTCCAGGTAGAGTGGAACTGCAACTGACGCGTGTAGTGAAATGGAGAGTCATTGACAGCACTGTACTTTAGAGAGTGAGCAGAGAGAGAGAGGAACAGGGTGAGAAGATGTGAGAAGGAGAAAGGCAGACAGGATGGAGAGAAAGTGGGAGAGAGAACGAGAAAGAGAAAAGATGTTTTGTGTGTGGGAGAGGAGGAGTGAAAAGCTGTCTATAGCGCACAACAGGAGACAGTTCGTGTCAGACGCATTCTCTCCTACTGGGAATAGCTGCTCGTTTTGGTTTAGGCGAGAGGAGGCGCCTGGGTGGAGTGTGCAGGAGATGACGCAAAAAGCACACTGCGGGAGTCACAGCGTTGTTGTTTATGCCGTCTTTTTGTGAACTCTCCAGACAATGACCTGCTCTTTTCACACCACAGGCTCAATTACGCACGTTTTGCACTCTGGTAGCTGCTTAATGTCTGGTCCATCTGACTCACACATTCTGTGCTCTCACATGCAGCTACTCCAAGTAACATTTAGATCAGCTCAGAGAGTGTGTGAGGTGATCTGACACGCAGGAGCAACAGAACAAGAGAGTGAGAGACGGTGGGGGAAAAAAACGGAGAAAGAAATAAATCAATTAGAAAAAATGAGTACACAGCAGCAAGAGAAAGAGAGAGCGAGGGCGATGCAGACGAGGGAGGAGAGGAGGGTACAAGACAGCTTTTATTACACAACATGTGCTGTAGACAGATGGTGGTGAATTATGTATTAAGGCTTTTACACTGCTCCTGTACTTTTGCACTGGAGTAGAAAATGAGCCCGCATGTGGAACAAAATGTTTAGCTAAGTTTTCACATCTTAACCCAGGGGGCTTTTTTAAACATTAATACAACAGGACAGACAGGTGAAAATACACACAACTGATGCACACACTGAGGTTTGATACAACAGGGGACAAAAGTTCTTCAGTTAATCTAACTTTAGTCGTACGATTTAAAGTAAACAAAATTCAAACTGTGACAAAGAATGTTTTGCATCTGGATTACCCAGTGTTTTCTGTTGTTGGTATTGTTCAGTGCTGCAGAAAAGAATTTCCCTCTGGGACAACAGAGTCTAAACTGACAAACTATTTAAAGTAAAAGCCTGGTGTTATAGTACATTTACTCATTACCAATAAATCTTAAGTTCATCACTGTTTCCTTGTCAGTGGCAGCATACGTCAACTTAAACAGGCGTTAACTGTACATTCGTTAGGAGCTTTTCTGATTGGTGGGTTGACACATTTTTAATGCTCCTGTAACTTCTGTCAATGGGATGTTTTTTAAAGTATTTAACTATGCTACATTTTTACCTTAATTAAACAGCTTCTAAGTAATATATAACTGTGACGGTTAAATAAATGACTTGAAACATGAGAATGGAGGCTATCTGCCTTCCATGTAGCGTCTCTTGGCCGAAAACCTACTTTGCAAGATCAGTGTCTCCGCCTTGGTGTCCCAGCTCTCGTTGCGGTGGCACTGGGACACAAACGGCCCCATAACCCGCAAGACTAAACAAAAATACACATTGTAATGTCTATATGATATGTAACGTTATCCATCACTCCATGGTTTGCTTTCTCGCTGGCTTCAGTGAAAACAAATACACAGGATATAAAAGAAGAGCTTGAAAAAGAGGAATTTGTTGAAAAGTCAAAATCCAGAAAGTTCATTTATTGCAGTAATTTCCAAAACACCTGTCAGTACCTGAACAATTTGCTAAAAAAAAAAAAAAAATCAACTCTTAATTTCTGAAAAGCGCTTTGAATGACTGGGGAACAGAGACACTTGTTTTCACTGAGTCATTTTAGAGCCATGGAGCAGTAGCAGTAAACCTTCAAATCTTTAAACCAATAACAGTTCAAAAACAACAAAAAAATGTTTTCAGGTTAGACACTGATGCCAACCTCTCAAAGTCTTTGCAGTGGGAGCATGACCACTGGAAACAAATACAGTGCAATTTGCAATATGGTGAGAATTTTTTGGTTTAAAAGCCTTAAAGTTGACAGAAGCACATGCTTAACTGAATGCTACTTTCTACCTGCTGTGACTCATTGCTCCAACTGTGTCAATCAGTGTCACACAGTGTTAATTATCTGACTGTTTATTCACCAGTTCATGCCCAGTTACACTGCTGCATTGGAATTCAGATCTTTAAAGAGCTTCATCCAACTATTTCAACTTACAGAGCCCCCCAAAAACACAGGCCCTGGTCCACAGTGCAGGCCATTTGGAAGAAATACAGATAGAGTGAGGAATGAAAAGAGCTGGGATGACATTTGCTTCACACCCAAGTGAGTTTGTAGTCATGCAGTCGATTCTTTTCGCCCCCCCTCTTTCCCTCTCTTCCCCTCCCAGTGATGGACTTGGAGCAGCCCACCCAGTCTGCTGCCAGTCATATTGGCCTTCCAGGCACGACGGCCCGTCAGAGGTCCTGCCAAGGCTGGGAACGCGCTCGTCCTCAGGCCAAGGGGACGCATGCTAGTAAGGGAATTTGGCAGTATAGAGTGTAAAGAGAGAGCCAGAGAAAAATGGCAGCGAGATGGAGAGAGACTGAAAGGGGAAGGGGAAGAATACTGAAAGCAACAGAGGAAGACGGGGGGGCAAGCGGAGGGGGCCAAACTCAAAAAGGCCCAGAGAGAAGACACATCTTGTAAAAAGCGAGAGCCTAAAATTGCTGTCAGTGTAATAAAATGAAATGATTGGAACTCATCCTTTGCCTCTTTCCAGCTCATAACTCTTTCCAACTCTTGTCTGTAAACAACACTGTTAATGAGACACAACCGTTCACTCCTAAACACACACACGGCACTGACTTGCTCACTCACACAATGTACTGTGCACACATGTAATGAGAGTTTGCTGTTTACACTGTGAAGACTGATGGCTGTTATTAAGCCAGAATGTGTCTTGCTCTGCGAGATAAGTTCATTTGATGTTATGCTTGCATGGCGGGAATTTGATTGTGACATATTCTGTGCTCTTGCACCCCCCCCCCAGAAAAAAAAGAAACAAACAAACAAAAAAAGAAATGCTGACACCAACCAGCACCAACTACATAAAGGTATTACACAACCGATTCAGAGGCACCGGCTGTTTTGAAATTTTGAAAATGCAAATGTGCATCTTTGATCAAATCGGTTACAGTTGTCAGTGTGGAATCACTTTGATCCAGTTCTGCAATAATGTCGGCCGACTACAAAACTAATGAAACACCTATAGAACAATTTATGTTCACTCTGCATTTTCAGACTCTGCCAACCGTTTACTGTTTGCATTTCCAAAGTAAGCTTTAACTGAGTAGTATCACATTCTTATATCGCATAATCTTATTTTTCTTTTCTATCCTTTTCAGTTCTTCTTTCTGAAATCTTTTTGATTGTAAGTAATCTCATTGGAAACTTAAACACAAAATCAAAAAGGACTCTTATGAAGTGAGGGGGAGTCTGTGAGCGCCCTGCTGTCTGTCTCCACAGTAGATACAACTGATCAGATAGACCTGAGGCACGTAAACATGGCTGCGTCGTGTATTGGCTTTCATCACACGCACAATCAAACTGTCAGATTAGATGCATGTGTGAGAACGTGTTCGCCGTATCAGGCACAGTGAGTGTCGTGCAAATAGGACGGGACAGCTCGGGCTTGTAGTGTTGACATTTCTGTTTAGAAAACCATTTAAGAAATCAGATACACACAGCTGACTGGGTACATGCCACGGCACACTGCGCTCAATCACATCGCTGGTCACACAAGTATTTTGTAGATCTAGCACACAGGCACACACATTATGATCGATAAAACAACAACAACAAGTGTGACAAAAGCACACGGGGAAGGACACACAAGTTCATTGTCACACACAGCTGTGTTCAGATAGAGTTGCATTAACGACACACATCTGCACAGAGCTACGAAAAACTGTGGCATTGTGTTGCTGTTATGATTCAAACTGCAGCTTTTCCTCTAAAACACTGGTTTATCTCTTCCATATGCATAATGTATGATAGGCTACATCTTCCAGTATAGAGGGCTGTGTGGCATGGCTGTGTGTGTGTTCATCCATCTGTGTGTATGAGGACAGTGGTAGATATATGCACATAATGTTTTACTGCTTGGCTCAGGCTCTGTATTTATAGAATATGATGCACAGTACTGTGTATAGACAGTATGTTTTTTTTCTGTCATATCTAGGGAAGCTATTCAGCAGCTGTTTACAATATTCAAATCTCTGCTCTTGTGTTCATCTCTTAAAATATATATTCCATTACTGAGCTGAGTGTTTGCCTGGTGGTGAGCGTTTTTGTGTAATGTGTTTAGGAAAGATTAAGAAAAAGGGAAACATTTTTCATTTGCCTCACTTTTTGACTTTTTTTTCTCATGTTCCTTTATAGTCTTTTATGTAAACCCCACCCTCACTCTACCTTTTCCCACTGGATGCAGCCCTGACTTCCCTCCCTACCCCCCTCCATGATTGGTTTGATATATAAAGTCCTCTCCCAGCTTGCTGAGGCTGCTCTTACTTTGGCTGCTGAAGACACAGTGAGAAGCTTCATGAGGGAAAGAGAGGCGATAAGCGACCTCGGGGGATTTCACCATTATCAAATTCAACTTTGGAAAAACAAAGCAAGTCTTAATTAATTCTAAATGAGTAATTGATGAACAATGTGGCAGAATGTGTTTAGGGGAAGCTTGTGTGATTCTGTTGATTAGGGATGGCAGGTTTTTCTAACACACAACAAACAAATTCACAAAATAATACTTTTATGCCCAGGTGTGTGTGTGTGTGTGTGTGTGTGTGTGTGTGTGTACATCCTTTACAAGCTAATTTGCTTTGTTTTTGCCTGTGTGTACCTGAGAGTGAGAGAATGACTGCGCGTGGATAATTGAACAAGGGAATAATTAGGAGTCAGTATTGGCATGCATTCCTGTTTCTTTGGACTCAGAGTTGTTGGACTGTAGGTTAATGTGACTCTGAACAAGTGGGAAGTAAAATGCCTTAGAGGGATTAAGCACAAAAAGTCTTCACTTGATCTGGCTCAGGTTGATGAACGTACAGATGGAGAATAGGGATGATTGATTGACCTGTAACAGCTATAATGTAATACTGAATCCTCGGAGGGCTTGGGCTACATCTTCAGCACCACATTTTCTTTTGTAAATCACATTTTCAAACAAAACTTATCTCCGCTCAGGCAAGGATTTCAACTCTGTATCATCAATGTTTTCTATCACACCTGAAAATGCTCACGCACCCCAGCAACCACATACAATGGGCATGTGTGAGCCAGTGGAAAGAGGAGGAAGATTGTCTACTGTTTTCACTATTCAGCTTTTGGTGCTCAAAAACACCAGAGTTGTGTGGATGGGAGTCAAAAATGTAGCAAAAGAGATGCACTTTAAAGTGAAAGTGGAGCAGTGTGGACGCAGCCTTGGCTTTCAGTCAGTGTTGCAGCTCATCCCAAAGGTGCTGGATGGAGCTGAGGTCAAGGCTCTGTTAAGTTCAGTCAAGTCCTCCTTCACCATTCTTAGAAAATGGTTTCTTTATGGGCCTCGCTGACAAGTTGAGTAACGTAACTGCCCTTCCCAAACTACTGCCAACTACTGTCTAAAGTTTTTCCTTCAACAGAACCAGGAGGCTGAATTCAAACCATGACAAAAAAAATACCTACAGTAAAATTACATGGACACTGGTGCCTGATATTGTCACCATTTAGCTCAAGTATTTACTAGAGAATTGCACACGTGATGAATTAATAATAGTCCACTCTCAGTTGGCAGTTTATGTGGTAATACTGGCCAAAAAGTGATGCAACCTACAACAGCAGTACTAGAATAAATCTTGCTCTTGGTTGAAACACTTTTAGACATGTATTTGTATGGTCACTGCCTTGGACTACCAGGTGTTTCTATTACTTTGTCCAACCTGTTTAGCTCAACAAGGATGATGCTAAATAACAGAGACATGCAATAGAGTTCAACGGCAGCACAGGATCTTCATTATCATAAAGCTGAGTCAACACCCTTGTCAAAGTAATTCAAAAAAGGCAGCTGTGGCCTTTCTGTATTTTTAATATACATAATTACTATTTGAATATAACTCTATGATTTATACCCAGACCTCAGCCTGTAGATTACTGTTAACTGGTACCATATTTAAGGTCATTTGTAGACATAAACGTCTCAGACATCAGAGCCGGTCTGTTGTTTTTCCTCCACCAAAACACTTGAGTTTTCCATTTACCATATGCACGTCCATAATTTCAATTCCCTTGATGTCTGCCCTTCTCATATGCTTATGATGTAGAAAATGAGAGCAGTTGGGGTGGAGAAGGTAAAGCTTTGAAACAGACCTTTTACATATAAATTCAGTTTGAACACGCTCCAGCAAAATTTGCAATTTAAATACCAAATACGTTTGACAGCACCAAGGCGGCTGAAGCCTGCCATCTGATCACATTTGACTGGGCTTTAAACGCTCCTCCCAGGTCACTTATCACAGTCAGAAAGCCAACACCATAATTACATTTGATATCTGCAAAAACCCAGAGATAGTGCAAACTAAACTACCTTAGGTAAGGTCCCATTATTGCCAGTTCAGCTGTAATGGCTCAGCACCGTTAACGCCAACAGACCCACGGAGTCTACTCAGAATTTAATATATTCATCAGGATCCTGATTTAAATAACAGAATGGGGTAAAAAGCGTCGTAATATTTCTCAAAAGTGCAAAGTAAAACAAAAAAGTTGAATCAAAATATGAATATGAGGGTGAAATAAGTGGAATATTTCTGGTTATCAATTCTTTGGATGTTACATTTTTCATGTTTTTAGTACATTACAGTTTCACAGCACTGTTTTACACCTTCCTTATCTCATTTTGTTTCAATTTGCAGGATTATTTGAAGGAGAAAATTGTTTAACAGTACGTCAAAGAAAGAAGTGGAAAGAGAACGAGAGGAGGAAGATGGCAAGAAAATCATATAGATTTGACAGAGATACTGCAAGAACAAGGAGGGAGGTGGAATTGAAGAAACACTAGCTCCTCTTCCTCTGCCAGGTCATGACACAAAGAGAAAGATGGAGCGGTGCCAGTGCCAAAATACTGCCAGCAGGTAATGAGAGGAGCGTGGATGGAGAAATGTCTTCCATTCTGCCATCCCTGTCTGCCAAGGCTGGGTGGTAAAAGCATTTTTATGTCGAAGTATGTCATTATCACGTGTCACTCTGTCGCTAATGTTCCTCCAGTCCCCACTCGCTGCTCCTCTGCCAGGTGGGAAGAGCAGGGAGGAGGCACAGAAACGGGTGAGAGCACAAAGGAAGTGTAAGAGCACTGTACACTAGGAGAGATATTGGAAGAGGGAGTGAGAGAAATTGTGCGTGTTTATGTGTGCGGCAGAATAGATGCCTGCTTGAGCGTGTGCATCTTACACCTTGCGCATGACTGGAACTGAATCCATTTAGAGAGGAGAGAGGTCCTCAGTCTGACTGACAGCTCTTTCCAAATAGTTAAGAATCACAAGCAAACAGTCCGTGTGGGGAGCTGCAGTTATAACTCTGCGATGCTGAGGGGAGATAAAGGCAGCAGGAAACCGAGTGGATTTCACACACGATCACGCAAACATCACTGACTCAGACCTGTAATTCCCTCTGCACTCAACACTGCACCACATGAGCTTATACTGATATTATACTGCGTGCTCTAGTGGAACATTGAGCATACATGCAGGCACACAGGTATGTCAAGAGGGTGTCCCTCCATGTTAACACTGTTTTTCTTCTTTGAGTCCTGTCTGGGTTTTTTTTTCTCTTTTCTCCCCTGACCTTGTGTTTGAGACTGTGATCGAAAAACTTTTACATTTTGTCACTCAAAATGAGAAAATTCACCGCCTTTGCAGGTAGTCTTCCATTCCACTGCACTTCTCCCCAAACAAATGTTCTCCAGTTTAAAAGACAGGGTTCATGCATCAACACGCAATGAAATTTCACTTCGGCAAAACAAGCTTGATGCTCGTAGACTGCAAGGCAAGAAGTAAAATGTAACACTTCCACATCAACACACCTCTGTCAAAACAAAGAGGCAAAGTAATTCCAAGAGCACCAACTAAAAGGTCTGAGATATTGAAGATTTTAAACTTAATTCCATCTCCTGTCTATTTTCAGAGCATTGTTTAGATTACTAGAAATGTCCCCGTATTTGCTTGTACACAACAACTATGTCATCAGCTTTTACTTGCTTGAACTGCTTTGGGGGTTTAGCTCCGAATGTATCCTCACAGGCTGTGTTGACATTTTGTAAGAGGGATTTGCAGCACAATTCACCAGAATCACATTACAAGTTGCAGTCAACAAAAATGAGGGGAAAGAAATCCAAGTCTCCTGACAACCCCCCCGACACTTTTTTTCCCCTTTTGTTTGTGTAACATAAAATGTTGTACTTATGGTTTTTACATCAGTAATAAACCCATAAGGCGACAAAATATTCCGTACTTGTTCTCAAACTGCATGATTCAGCAAAAACAACAAAGCACCAGGCTTAATGTCAAAGATAAGTCTGCATTGATTCAAACGAGTAAGGGAACCACACCTTAATCAATACAGACCTCTCTGTATTGACGAGGTTTTATGTGACTTTCTGTCAGTTTTGTTTTCAATTGTCACACTATATCCCTCTGTGCCCTGCAGTGGTATGTGCCCTTTTAGGAATAATACTTTGTTCGAGTGAGAATATCATGTAACAGACAACAAATCTGAAAGAAAATGTGACGGTCCATGACCTTGGCAAGAGGTGGCAAAATGTTCAGAGCTGAGCTAATGGAACTTATCAGGTGAACCAAAGACACTGAGGAGTATCTTTTCTCTTCTCCTACCAACAGCTGTGCACAGTCAAATTCAATTATTGAAGTTGTTGCATTATAAACATTAGCACAAATTCATTATTGATAAACAACTGCATGAATTAGGTAAACAGGGTTATTTACATTTTGGCAGTGTTGTTATCACATCTCAAGATCAAACTCCATATTATCTTAGTTAGTTACCTCATTTCCACTTCATTTTATATAAAACAAGATAAATGTGGCATTGCATTGGTTCAGTGAAGTAAAATAAGCAAGGGAAATTGCAGAGGCACACAGACACACAGACACACACGCACGCGCACGCACACACACACACACACACACACACCTTCCTTGTTTTGCTGCTTAGTTCAAGCAGCACTGTTAAACCCTGCCTTTAAAATGTCTATTACATTGGGAGAGGCACAGAGCAGTGAGGCTTAATTGGCTGTTCAACACATACAGTGGAATAAACACACACACACACACACACAGCACAGGTGTTACACTCAATATATGGTTGCAATTGCTGGGTATGGTCCATATGTGCACAAGCAATTCTATTCATACACCACCTAGAGTCAAACTAATATGTATAGCACATGAGGCATTATGAAACTTTAAGACAATGAATACGATGAATAGAATTATATCAATGGAAAAAAAGTTGTAATGTAATGTAATATGCACATAGTAAAAATGTTGAATAACTATTGATTAAATATTAGCTTTTAGGTATCAGATGGAAAGATACATGAACCTAAACAACAGTAATGAGATGTAGATGAAAGGAAAGAGCGGAGACAAGTCTGATGATATGTTGTGTTTGGGTTTTGCTTCAGTGTCTTTTCAGCCTCTCTGTGAGGCAGAGCAGTGGCCACAGTATAAACAATTATAGTTCTTTCCTTACACTTCTGTAAATGTGCTAAATTTTCACAAGTGTTCTTGTATGGATATGAGGCATGTTGCTGAAAGAGGCAGCAAATCTTTCACTGCATGAAAAAAATTCTGGAAAAATGGAACAAACTGCCTTGGTGGAAAACCATTAGGTTGAAATCAGTGGAAACTGTGTTCCTCAGGGTGCTGTATAATAATACCGTATGTCAGGTTTTGATAAGCAGGAGGCAATAGGCACACTCATTAAAAGTAATTGACAGGTGGGATAACAAGTACTGGGGAATGTCAGTCTCTCGCAGTCACATACGCAGTATATACACAAAGGAAAAACTATTTTTTATGTATGTATTTCCTTCTTTTTATTTCTCTTTTCCTTCTGTGTACGTTCAGATTCCCATTTGAGCAGTATTCTTCAAGTTTTAAAACCTTTCTCCAGCTATTATCATTTTTGCTTGGACCCCAAGAGTACTGAACAAAAACTCTAATGCAGCAAGCTGGAATTTACTTAGTGGGTTCAAATTCGGCAAAGTGAAGTTTGCTGGAGTTTAATTATTTTCCATGGTTATGACGAAAGAATCAAAATGGTGTAAAAGTTATAAATGTCACACAGTGCATTCATTAAGCATAGCAATAAGAGCTCCAAATCACTGAAATCTGTCATCCACTTATCAGTTCTTTTATTCCTCAATGGATCAAAGGAAGGCTGGAGTCTATCCCAGCATGCACTGGGTGAAAAACAAGAAAATACCCTGTAGAGTCTGCCAGTATATTTGTGGGATAACACTGAACAGATGCTGCACATTCACACTAACACTCAGAAATGAAACAATTAAGATTCCCCTGTCGGAGTATGACAGGACAAGAAGAGTCAAGCCAAGATATGGAGAACATGCAAACTCCTGATCCTAGGACCTTTGCTCATCTGATGCCTGTTACTGTGGACATAGATAAAACAAAAGATTAAAAATGTTCAAAGAGAATATAATCTCATACATCCTCTCATCTTACATATGTTGAACATGGGAGCCAACAGTGGCTACTGCACATCTAGCAGACACACCTGATGGATCTAAGTCAAACATTCGCTCTCCTTTTAGCTCTGTTTTGTTCCCCACTCTCAGTGATATCCCGCTCTTTGGCTGCCAAATGTTGTATGTTATCCAATAGCTAGCTTCATCTATCTGCAGGTGGTGCAGAGCCTTTTCACTGCTGCGGACACAATAATATGAATATTGAACCAAAAGAAAAAGAGTTAAATTGTGTAAAGAGTAAACCACAAAATCAAAACAACAAAAAACACTTTGCTAGGTACAGTCGTAATTCTTTGTCCACCTATACTGTACATAAGAGCTAGAGACACAGATTCATGTCTTTTTGGCAAATTCTTTGTGTCAGTGTGTGTCCCTTTTTGAGCCTTATGTTTCATTATGGTACTTTTGCTTGTCTGTGGTAATTTTGTGGTTTACTGTAGTTGTTTTAAGAGTCCATAATATCCCTGCATACAGGGTTGTTGTGTGACTGTAATCATTTTTCATCTTATCTTCCACTAATGTAGTCATTTGTTCTGATTTTTTTTAATCAACAGCTAGGAACTTCTGCAGGCTCTCTTTAGGACGTACCAATTACATGCTTCAACTCAGTGAAAACTAAAATATATCTCACAGATGCATCGTCTCTAACAGGCCTGACACAGATTTAATGTTATGAACCACCAGGTGTCACTGCTGAGCACTGATTTTAATGGGATTAACAGGATCCATGTTGGTCAAACCTTTCCACTTCCAGTATTACATGTACGGTGGCACACACAAAGCCTCCTTCCCATAGGGTCTGATCCAAAATAAATTGCTGCACATGTCCTGGTCGGACTGAAGCACCGTTTTGATTTCTGTCCTCTGACAGAAAAAGCCACGGCTTTGCCTCTTCCTCTCACCTACCCTCTTTTCACTCCACTCCTTTCAGTTTTATGCTGGGTTTGTATTTTGCGAGTACAGAGCACAGTGTTTCTGTCACTGGGGAGTGTCAGCATGTCTCTTCACTTGATATGCATTAGATTTTCCACACTTTCTGGCAGTTATCTGATTCCAACTCAATATGCTGCCGAGGGAAATTGAGTCCTAAGGCCAGCAGAGAGAGAGAGAGAGAGAGAGAGAAGTTTTTGGCGGCTTTTTAAATTCATTACAGTATTCTGCTGTGGTCTCGATGGAGTACGCCTGGCAGCACGAGGCCACAGAGGTGTGTATTATAGCAACAGAGAGTGAGAGAAGGGCGAAAGCTTAGCAAACCATGCTACCACCACATTACAGGGCTGTTCTCTTCACTACACTTTAATGTGACCTCCTTAGAAACTGTGCAAGGGAATTGGAAACACAATGAAAATATTAATGTCCTAGCCTCATACTACTGTGAAGGACTTCACAGTGACGACAGGTGGAAACCCCAGTTTTTCAATTTCCATTTTTTTATGTGAAGAATTGACATGAGCCTCTAAGGTTTGAACTTAGTTTTCTGTACCATACAAATCACACTCATTAGCTACCATGCTATATTTTTTCCTTACCACTGATGGAACTTGTGAATGAGAGGGGAACAATCAATGAGCTGATATTCTGATCGGCATATTACTACCATTAAAATTGATGAGCACACCCATGCTTCAAAGATGAAAGCACCTTTTGATTTCAATGATCCTCATGGCCTTCGCTCCTCCACTACCACTGGGAATCAACTCTGCATTAGCTTCACTAGTGATAAAGCTTTGAAGGCGTATCCCAGCCATTTGAGTTTTTCTAAAGTTGGGGGACTGCGGGTGAAACGAATCATTAAAATCATTGCCACAGAGGGACAGGTTTTGTGACTTATTGTTCTCGCAGGTCAAGCTCCGTGACACAAGCTAAAAGTTTCAGGCCTCCTGTACCTAAATGTGGAGTGAGATAGCTAGCACCTTAGCACAAACATCAACAGCTTAATGTTAGCTGGGTCTCTTAGCAGGTGACTATTATTACATACAATCTGAAATACAACTGACTGTACGGAGGTGTGTTAATCCATGTGTGCAGTAGCTTTTGTTGTTTTCTGTTTTTTGCTGTAGTATCATATTTAGCATCAAGAATTGTTGAATTTCTTTGATATTGGTATTAACTATCAAGTTTCTTCTCATGACACCCCTCCTGCAGTTTAGTGATCAACTTTTAAAAATAAATATGGTGCAACAAATCAAAGGAACACCAACATTTTTTACTAAGAGTTAGCTAAGATCTCATCTCTTGCTGGCTTGGCAGCCACCCTACTGAGCAGTGTCCTTGCACAAGAGCACGTAAATCACATTGATTAAGGCATTGTTTCTTCAACCAAAAAACATAAGTTTTATATCTGGATGGAGACAAGGTGTACCCGTTTCCCACTGTTTCCAGTGTTTTGCTAGGCTAACCTGCTGCTGGTGGTACCTAGAGTGGCAATGATTTTTCATTTCACTCTGAGCAGGAAAACAAATCTGTCACTTAAGTGCATCTAACATCTAGTACCAGCTGCAGTCACCTGCCTCTGTGTTCAGCTCAGTTTCGATTGCTTGACTTTACTTCCCCAAAAAGACCTCAACTGACATAAGCGCAGGTTACATATCATGTCGGTTTGAGCTGGCTTCACTGCATGTATTTAATATGCTCCATGTTAACCTGCCACTATTAGCACAAATATGCTGCAGCTCTTTTATTATGTGTCCAATTCCCAGTTGTGATGAAAAATGGTTCCAATCTGTATGTCTTGGCTGTAGCATATCCGAAGGAGCAGCGAGAACAGAGACTAAAGTAATGTGACAGGTGATAAAAGAGGGTTGTGCTAATCAACTCCTTGTAGGAGACTTTATACTCACTAGCAATCTAATTTCCAGTATTTTTCCATATATTTATTTTTCCAGTGTGTTACTTTTTATTTTTCAATAAACGTATATATCTCCCATACAGTTTTATTGGTACTGGCAGCTTAAACATGATATCTGCAAAGAAAACCAAAGGGTGTTGCACTTATGCAGATCAGTGTATTTTTTGTATTAGATTAAAAAAAAAAAAAGTTTTTTCAGCGTCCAGTCAGTAGTCAGAGATGAGAAATGGCTTCAATCTGGGTTTCATTTCTAAAGCAAAGCTGGAGCAGCAGCCTGAACATGAACTTCACAGAGTAACATGACAGGTGATCTAACAGGGCACTGCTTAATCAACACACTGACAAACTAGTGGATGACTACTGAGCACTGCACTGTGAAGGTGTATCACCTCTCCTCAAGCTCTCTATTATCAACTGAGCTGACTGTTTCTGTTTGTCCTTCTCTCTAATGTTTCTTTTTTTTTTTTTTTTAACTCTAATTTAATTCCCATGTTTTGTGTGCAGGTTTTATCCCCCAGATGTATTATGTCCACACCATGGCACTGTCATTGTTTAGCCAGGGATTCTCTTTCCTGTTTTCTACCTCTTCCATTATCATGTTGCCTTTTCCCTCCTGCCCTTCTCCCTCCCTCTTCTTCATTTTCATAGTCTCTCTATCTTTGTCATTTTACTCATTCTCCCCGGTTCTTCTATCTTTCTCTGTCTCTCTTGCCTTTGAAGACCGGTTAGCTGACAGATGCGTGTAGAGAATAGCTTCTGACAATTCGGGCATTCCTCTCATCTGTCATCCTGACCGCCTGGTATCTGTGCTTCAGAGAGGGGGAGACAGAGAAGTCACAGGAGAACCAAAGTGAGCGCACCAGGGGAAACAATTACTTTGAAGGAAAGGTTTTTGCATTTTATGTGTAACTGGTTCTCCTCTTATTAGAAATTGTCAATTTATTTAGTCAATCTTTGTTTATCTATCGAAGCTGACCGGTGGTCAGAACTGACTGGCTTGAGATGGGACACAAGCTTTTTTCTTGAATCCCCCACTAAAGAAAAGTAAACTCTTTAACTGATTCGTTTCATTTACAGCAACCTTAATAAACATTTACATACATATATTTGTTTATATGTTGTTTGCCACCATGCAAACATAGCTATGGTTAGCCCCAAATATCATTAAATTGATTTGTAAAAACTTTTTAATTTAATTCAATTTGCCATACAATATAAAGGTGATTGGAAGGATTCTCACCAAAATACATTGTCTTCTTGAACTGAATAAAAGCTGAATGGATGTCTTTCCCAACCCAATACATAAATACTGCACTTCATCTATTTTTTAAACTTCCTTCATTTTTTGCTCCTCTTTCTTGGCACACTTGGGTGGTGCGCTGCTGTTGCTTGCCACTTAACTGCTGGCAGGAAGGTACACTGCAGCACCTATATGCATCTGTGCATACTGGCAGCTCAAGACTTGAGCAAGGTGCAGACTTGCTCATGCAAACATCGCTCAATTACACCACTCATGCCCCAAACCTCCACATGGTAGCTTTATGTTAATCCTTTTTACACAACTCGCTTGTTATATTAACAATTAGACACAAAATAGCCATCTTCAGAAGTGTAATGCTGGGTGTGATTTAGGGATAATTGCAGTGCTATCTGTTCTGCATAGTGTGACCTATGTCCATAATAACCAGTCTTCTCCTAGTTGTAATGAGCAAAATAATAGTCAAGTGTTAAGTACTCCTCTCTTGGTTGGCAGACTCCTGGAATGACTTACAGGGCCTTTGGGACTTCCTGACCTCATTTTAAAACCTTTGTGCCAGTCATGCTTCATGTTGTGAGAAGTTAACAGTCCAGGGAGTGAAGGTCCACTGGTTCAGTCAGGCTCTCATTATTCTCTAAAGGGCCAGAAGAACTGAGTGGATGAACTGCATCTTCTCCACACTAGATAAAAGGGTCAACTATTCTTCCACAGGCCTGTAATCAAAACCCATTTTCCACTCCCACTAAATTGGGCTGTGTTGCTCTGCCAACCAGTTTGATACTATTTTGTATGCAAGGAGAAGAATCTGTGTGTGTGTGTGTGTGTCCGTGTGTGTGTGTTTGAGCATGCATACATTTTGGTGAATACACGTGAGGACTCATGCTCAGTCCTTTAGATTTGTTTGTTTCCCTGATTTCCAGAATCCAATCTCAGCTCCCACCCTGCTCTCATCAGACTGGAATCCTGACATGAATATAGATGCAGCATTGCTTCGCAGCCATGTTCACATTACAGAGAATGTCAACCACCATCTCCTCCATCTGAAATTAAAATATTTCCAATTGTTTCCAAATGTGCTCTCCTGCTAGTTTAATCACAGGGTACGGAATACAGAATTTAAATGGAAGCAAATCTACACAGTCTGTCTGACATGGAGTTCATGATCAAGACAATGCAGAACTGTTTCGCAACTTCAACCCCTCAGCAGCACGCTCACACCATTTCAGTTTGAAAAAGAAAGTGAATAAAGAACAAGGACTTAAAATTCCACTCTGCTTCTCAATATCAACACCAGATCACAGGAAATGTTTACTATGCTGTGCTTAAGATAAAAAGCTACTTTTAATTAAAAACAAGCAAAATGACCAGGAGAAGATAAGCTTCTTTTAGCAGTGTGTTTACACCGATTGCTCAGGTTTTTCCTCTCCTAGGTAACGGGCTCAAGGTTGGTCATTACCAAACTAATTTCGACCTGGTGTTTGAATCCTCTGCTTGGGTGGTGACTTCTCTTTCACTAATATGTGCCTGATTGTGACTAATTTGGCCATTTGTCTCCAGTTATCCCTTCCTCTTTTCTTCTCTCTCTTGTTTTCCCCTGCATCGTGATATGTTTGCTTTGATTCATTACCAAAGCAAATGTATGATGTGATTGATTAAGCACTGTCACCTGTGGAGCTATTAGACAGCTCCTGACATACCTCTTAATAAAGCTATTAAATGGTTCTTCAGTTATTGGCACTGCACACGCATAACATGAGGGAAACACAAAAGAGACACTGAAAAAAATGAAGAGAGATTTGTGTAGCCTGACTTTTAGTCAGGGCCCCCCTCAGGGCCCCTAATTTCCCACAGTGCCATCCGTCCTTTTAAATCCCAATTTGCATCCAAACCATAGACTGTATTAAAAAAAGCAAACTCAAAATGTAATTTTTTTTATGGCTTTTGCTTCCTGTTAAGAATTATATTCTGTTAAGAATATAAGTCTGAATTCACAGGCTCAATAGTACATCACATGTAAAGCAAACTTCATTTGTAACATTGATTGATTGATTGCCTGCTTTTTTCTCTGAAGGTTCATACTGTACTTCATAAAAGCCTAATAATTTATTCTCACATAATACTACATGTGGTCTGTATTTCAGCCAAGGCGACACTCTTCCACTATAATGTACTGCAGAGACGCTGTAAGTGGTTAATTACGAAAAGAAATACACTTCCTACTTGGATTGGAAGTGTGATTTAAGTGTTAAGGGACAAAAATTTAAGGGTGCCGAATGATTTTCAACCATGTTGTGATTTTGTATTTGCTCACTCTATTCTCGTTGCTCTTTCACAGGAGGCTTTAAATTGTATTCAGTGAATTATATAATGTGAAGGTTATTTGTCCATAATAACAGTATTATGGTGTTATTTCTAATTAAAGTGCAAAAAAATGCACAGTGCCTCACAGGGAGAGACAGAAGCCTGATTACTTTATTTAGCCTGTTTATTCATTAATAGGCAATATTGAATTTATGTTCATTAGCACCAGCTAATTAGAACACCCTACAGTGTGTGTGCTTGTGCCTCTTTGTGTGTGTGTGTGTGCACGAGCAGGTGTTTGTGCCTAGTATGCAACTGTCGAAATTTACACGTGTGTTTGATTTTGTGCACAGGCATTTGTATGAGTCCCTTCTTGCTTGTGTGTCTTTTAAACACACACATATGGGTGGCTTTGGACTAACATATTCAGGACTATGCTTTTATGTGTATATGTTGTTCTCTCACATCCTGTAATTTGCAGTAAGCAGTGTCCTTGGAGATACTGGGTAAATATTAATTCCAATGATTATTAAAGTCCTGCTGATAGTGAACAACGGATATTCACACAGGAGTGTAACATCTGTGTGATGGTGCTCTCAGGTCCTGTAAATGTAAATGAAGGTTTTGCAAAAAAAAAAAAAAAGTACCAAACTGAATGCGCTCAGCAACGTTGATGCCAGAACAGTTACATCAAGCAGTAATTAGTCTAAACAGCTGTAAACACATCAGCAGACAAATTGAATCCTCATTACGAGTAAGTCATTACTTATTAATAATGGGATTTGTGACATGTGAACTGTGGATAAATAAAGTTGGCCTGAGTAATTGAGTGGTTAATTTTTTCATCACTTGTCAGCTTTTCATTCATTCGCCGCAGTATTTACAGCACATTTGGATCGACGGGTCCTTGCTAGCATGAGTGACATTGGCTGTGACAGGAGGGTGTGTTGCATCTTTGAAATATGAGTCAGCTGTGTAACTTATGAGAGATGCAAATCATTTTTTTGTAAGTTCACCTTGTCTTATCTTCCCATACTTCAAATTACTTTGTAAGAAATGGTCAGCAAAGTAAACTTCATCTATGTGCCTGCAGTTGAGGATCACTGTATTACTCTATTTTCTGTTTTTTCCCTCTCTCTCTTTACTGTAGAAACAACTTTTTTGTCACCTTAGCACCTGTCTCACAATGAGACAACTATCCACCCAACTCTGTAATAAACTATCTTTTTTTTTTTTTTTTTACCACCTGTTTTTGCAGCTTCAATCTCACTCTTGTCTTCCTGACTCAGTAGTTTTAGCACTGAGCCTCTACAGAGTTACCTCCATCCACAGACTATATGTTTTAGAATGGGCTGCTGTCAGCCACTTTGTTGTGCTGAGTGGTCCAGGAGGTATACCTCACACATTAGCCCATCGTCCCCCTGCCGTTTGTTACCGCTGACAGAACCCTATGTCAACGTATTACAGCTAATACACCTGAGCTCATCTCATTTAAATAACAGCTGCTTAAGAGGTTTTTAGTCTATTAAGCTCATTGAGGATTAAAATGTCTCTACTTAAATGGTGGTGAGCACCTGTGGCTGCAGTTTATGTACCCAGCATTTTTCAATAAAGCGCATGAAGCAACAACAAGGGATTTAAAGTTGCTTTCTATATCTAGCTTTTATCGACACAATGCATTTGTCTGACATGAAAGACTCGCAGGGGCAAAAACTATGGAGGTAAAATGATGTGATGTGATCTGAGGTATTTACAGGCCATTGTGTAGCTATACTTGGTCCAGAAAAAAAAAACTTTATATTATAGGCATCACACACTGGAGCTGATTCCTATTGAGTACTATAAGAGTACTTGGTAGTGAGGCCATTTATACACAAAGGAAACAAACACAATGGGAATCTTTTGTGCCGATGGTGATGGTGATGAGAGTTTGGCCATGTGAAGTGATACTGTTCGTGTTGGAGTGAGCTACTGCACTTTACCTTGTGTTTTGTGTGGCTGTCCAAATCCTCCTACTAATTGTAGCTACCACACCCAAGTCTACCAATAGCAGCCATGAAATTTACTGTGTATCTTACAACAACTACTTCTGGTATTTAACAGCTGAGTTTTCCCTTTAAAGGAGAAATATGCAAGTCCAGTCACTTTTTCACCGTTTTGCTAACCCAGTTATTGGCCTGCCATTAAATTTGGAGATTTATATCTGTCTATCTAATGCCTTTGTCACTTTATCCCTATATTCTTTTTGCACTGTGTGTTAATTGGATGCTAACACTCTAAACTAAGACCGTGAACACGGTACATGTCATCAACCTTATATTTATGCAGTGAAACCTATTGGACTCTCTGCAGCAATATAAAATCGCCACTCTTCCTTTGTTATATAGATTTGATAGCTTTGTTCAGTTCCCAATTGTTGTAGTAATGAAGACGGTGTCCAATATGCAACACAGTGTATATATTGTAATCCGAGAGGACACGCATGTCCTCTAAATTAAACTGTTCACTTTCCACAGCCAACTAAATGGGGAAATATCACTATGGGGAAAACCACTGATTACAAAAGAGTATGAATTACTCCGGCGAAGCTGGTAAGTCTATTGTAAAATCTACAGTGATGATGTGTGACCGGTCACTTTGTTTGTGTTCCTGAAGGGAGGTGAATTGCTAGTGTGTTTATCCCCAAGGGAGGCTACACTATGATTCCCAAGAGACAGAGACAAAGAGATGAAGAGAAGCAGACAGTGAAAATGTGCCAGAGGTGGTGGCAAACAGATAATGAAAGTCAACAGAGAAGAAGACAAAAAGAAAGAGAGACTGCAGCAGTGAAGAAGAAAAGAAGAATAAAAGTAAAAAGAAAAGAGAAGATGAAAAGAATAACAGAAAGCATATTCACTCTGAATAATCCTCCAGTGATCTGCTTCTTGTTCCTTGTATCTGGGACAGATTAAATACACCAAAGGTGGATAATGCCTTTTACCTGGATTCACCATTCATCAGTGCTGAATGTCCCCTAATCTTCACTGTATGTAGTGTATAGTCCCAGAGGAAATGAGATTCAGACGATCTGACAGAGAGAAAGTGAATCACTGAGTGAAGAGGAACACAAGAGACTACAGTATGTGACAGGTAGAGTTAGGCGATCATACACGAGTCATTCCCAGAGGAAATTCCTAGCTCTATTTCACCGCTGATGCCTTGTCATCCCAAAACCACCACCTGCAACCTACTAACCACTGAACTCTCTAATACTATGAGTGTGAGGGAAGTGCCACGATTATGAATCATTTGAATGATGTTATTATAGTGACTACTTTATCTGCGTCCTACAAAAGGATATATAGATGTTGTAGCTCAAGTATTTAAAAAAAAAGAAAAAAGTGTTGAGAAATTAAGTGAAAAGGCTTCTTTTGAGGTGATCATATAAATGTTGGTGATGATTTTCTAGACTCATTCATAGTTTAATATTTTGACCACACTTACAGGCAGGATGTAGCCAGCTTTGAAATCTGTACTGTTCTCTGTGGAAAATTTAAGAATAAAATCAAGAAATAATTTCAAATCATACTATGTTTTGGGGAGTGGAATATTTATTAAATCAGAGTAAGTGCTGAAATAGTGTCTTAGGATATATTATCAGAGAAAGCATTACCATCAGATCCTGTGTCTCTTGTGTGGATTAGTCATTTTTGCTCTTGTTGAAAGAAATATGTGATCTTTTCTGTCTGTTTTTTTTTTTTTTTTAATTATGAGCTACTATAAAACATTCAAAAGCTCACTAATTGGTCATTTACCTAGAGAGCCCTTTCTCTCCTCTGGTGTACAGCAGCTAATGTAGAGTACTGGAACCTTTTTTTTTTTTTTTTTTTTTTCATCAGGCACTGGTTGTAGGAAATGGAGCTGTGGCTTTTACAGTGCAGGGTACAAGTGAGGGAATGAGATTAATCTAACAAGTCAATTGTCAAATGAAATTCTATCACTTGGTTCCAGCCAGCACCCATGGCCTCCAGTGAATCCTTTCTGTCTCTTTCTCTATCTCTTCTTGTTCCCCCAGTCGGTAACGGTTGCACAGCAGGACTGGAAGAATGAGCAACTGGCAGGGAGCTAAAACTCCCAGAGGAGCTGAGATGTCAGCCAGATAGAAACCAAGATGGAGTAAGCCTTTGTTCTTCACAACAGGCTCCACTTCATCACGTACCGAAGCTCTGATTGCCCTGCGGCCCATTAGACAGTGGAAAACAGGGCAGGTAGGACAAAGAGGAAGCCCTCACCTTGAATGGATTCAGCCGACACATCGAACTAACAAGGATTTGATCCAGCTTGGTGCCTTAACATCTGATAAACACAATCCTACCAGATAAGGAGCTTCATCCACTTACACTGTTTACCTTCTTACTCATTGAGAAAAAAAAAAAAAAAACTGCAATAGAACATAACTTTGCTCGCTGAATAAAATGTATAATACCATACAAATGGTAAAAACAAACTGCAATTATGACTTCACTCCAGCTAATTATTTAGCTGGTGAGATAACCTGATGATTCACTCACATTTGTCTGTCTCCTCGTCAACAAATCTTTTAAATGCACCAGCAGCCTTGAAACTCACTTCCCTCACAATGGGCAAAACATACAACACCAACTATTGAAATGTTAGTAGTATTGAATCCCTTCATATATCTGAAAATGTAAAAAATTAAGATTTTATAACTGGTATAAATCAGTTACACAGTCAGGGTAAAAGAGTTCAAACACCTTTTCCAATACTGTTCCTGTAGTTACTGTTTATAGCCTTTACAAAGCAGTGTAAACCTGTAGCCTTTAACAAATCAGGCATCTGTATGAAACAAACACTTGGATAAAAGTGACAAAAATTGCGTTACACATCACTATGCTGGAGTAATGACTATACTGACTGCAGTTGTTGATGTCGGCATGTGACATAGTTTATCTGAGGTGTCGGCCTGGGTAAACACGTCTTGTAACACAGAAATCCCATATAAAGTAGCATGGTGTCATCTGAGTTCATTAACTATCTGGTAGAAGTTGAAAGAAAGGTTGGAGTGACAGAGTAATAGGGTAAAGGAGAAACAATGGACTTGTTCCCTCCGGAGGGTCTCTTACACATGTCGATGGTGACCTTCTCAAATCGTCTCATGTGAAAATGAATCCACAGGGGGAAACATACATGAAACGACTCAGCCTCAGGGAACATTTCACGATTTTAATGTGGGGGGAAAAATAACTGAGATTCAATTGATTGATGTATGCTGTGCAGTTACAAACTGAGAAAGGCATGGATTAAAGTCTTTCATTGAGTCCCTTTGTTGTTGACATTCAGAAAATTAAATTGCCATATAACAGATCAGTGTTATTCTTTTGAAGACAGAAAAAAAAGATATTTCATGATCACAAGGAGATTAATTAGTTGCTGCCATCTTGGGGAAAACTCTGCAATATTAATTGGCGTGGTAGTGCTTCATTAAGTTCTCAGTTTTATGCCGTCCGTCATTGTGTAAACAGTTTTGCCCACATCCCTGAGTATGATACTCCATCAATGGCATTTTCTAATCTCACCTTTGTTGTGTAATATGCAAAGCTATTGTTGGCGGGATGAAAGCTCAATCGCTCAATAAATTTGTAGACCTATTGAACTCTGTCAGACAACTTGATTAACGTGATTAATAAGGCTTTTGTTTACTCTGATAAACAGCAATGACTCACTGCCAAAGCCTGTAACTGTAACACATTAAATTTGGGGAACAGGGAATGGCTCTGTGTAAGTGAATAGATAGCTCTTGGCTTTAACACCACCGGGGTCAAGGTGGATGATAATGTTGAACTTTGAAGCTGTCACAATGTTTTGAAACGGTGGCCTGGATCAATATCAATAGCAAACAAAATTGGTTATAGACTTCAGCATAGGCCCATACAGTGAAACCCATTACCACGCAGCCAGCATAACATATCATCATGTGATTGATTACGGTCAACTCTGGAATAAATATTTCAGATGACTCATTTTGAAGGCATAATTCAGCATTTTGTGGTGTGTCATCACCCCGTGGTTGTTAGGAAACCAGCAGAGTAATGGCACCAGATCAAGAAGTAACTGTAAATGCACAAACTCCCATTTGTACATCCCTGCTTTGTGTATAGATCAGACAAGGGCTGTGCAATGTGTTAATTAGCTCTAGCTTAGTTAGCTTCAGAGATGCTGGTCAGTTTTTTTTTCCACTCTGGACTCTGGTATCAGGCTAGCTGGTTCCCCGTGTCTTTATGCTAAGCTACACTAATTGTCTCTAGGCTCTTAGGAGGAAGACATGGGAGTGGTATTGATCTTCTCATCTAACTCTCTGCAAGAAGCAGAAGAAGTGCTTCCCAAAGTGTTGAACTAGTTATCCCTCAGTGGCGAGATCTCCAACTTTCTGGCAATCAAATGGCTTCTAAATGTTAATTCTTTGTCTTACACCACACAGCTCCTTTTGCTGTTTCTCTTTTGCCATTATTATTGCTGTTCTCTTGCTTTTGATAAGTTTTCTTTTATGGTCTTAATGCCATTCAATTTTCACTCCTGCTACATGCTAAAATATATGAGAATACATAGTAAATAGCTACTATAGTTGTAAAGGCAGAAAACAATTTTGTGTCCCCCGCCCCTGATCTCACTGATCTGATCTCTCCTCTCCAAAGGGCAACCACTTTAGGGCAAACTCAAAACGCTCCTTTTTCTCTCCTACATGCAAGTAATCAATTCAATTTGCTTGACCTTGGTTCAAAGACAAAGATTTTTTTCTCTCAGCAACAAAGGGGAAAAGAAAATGAGGCACAACAGAAAAGTATGATCACTTCTTTGTACAACTAACCTCCAGGCAGTGCTGAATGTATAATGTATTTTAACTTAATACATTCCATAAAGATTTTTTGTTGAGGTACTTTCTTGGTTTGAGTGGAAAGGATTCAATATTAGGTCATAGGGGATTTGGTTTTTATGAGGAATCCACTGGAGTATCTATATGTATAATGAAACATGTGAATTAAAGATAAAGAACTAAATGATCCTCTCATCTTTAGCATTGGTTTGTGCATCTGACTTTATGAAGCCATTCGATGTGGTGTGTTGATGCACATCCATTTTGAGATGCCGACATTAATTACAGACATCAATTCATTAATATTCATCTCTGCTTCAGGTTGCCCCAAAGGTAACTAAGGCCCACCTGTTTCTGTGATAAAGATTGGATTAGGTTGAGGATGGCACTCAGTGAAGACGCTGGTGTTTTCCTTTTGGCAACGGTGTGAAACAGAACAGACTGTGTTAATGTCCAACCTCATTCAAATGGTCATTTATCATATCAGACTCTTGTTTACGTAAGTGGAAAGGACTTAGCATCATATGAATCATACATGAGACAGACTCGTTGTTTATTTGTTGACGTCGGAAACTCTTTGTATGAGTATGTGTATATGTAAAGAATGAGTGAATAATTCAGCTGAGATGTGCCTGTGCGCTGCCCTGCTCCTTTAACTCAGAATTAAGCCAATTTAACTGGAAACACATGAGAGAGTAAAGACTCATGGCAAAAGCTCTGCAGGTAAGTGGCTTAGTGGAAAAGTAGCATAATTTGCCTGTTAATGAAAAGGTCGCCAACTGTAAGATTATGCAGGAAGCTAGTCTGCTACAGCCGTGCTACAGTGGTAATTTGTGCAAACATATCAGAGTTAATCAGAAGAAAGAGCCTGCAGAGCAGCAACAAAAGAGAAAGGAGGAGAAAGAACTCCCACAGAAGCTGTGTAATTTCACTGATGGGGGTGATTCTTTTAGAAAGGCAGAACTCTCTCAAAGTCGGCTGCATACTGTAAGACCTGCAGCAATTGTGATGTCAATTGACTCCTCAGTTTTAGAGTTAACTGATATAAAAATCTATATGGCAACCATGGCCTCATAAAACCTTAATCAAATGTATTTGAGGATATCAGAGCCTTCCTAAATGACCTCATGTTGCACCGCTGTTCACCAACACACACACACACACACACTACCTTGACAAAGTGGCTAAAGAAGTGGATGGGAGTTCGCCTGAGGGAAAATTCCCTCCCTGTTCATTTCCCCTTATGCCTGGTTAAACATGATGTATTCACCCTGTCATGTCTACCTGTCCCCATGGAATCAATGGGCCATGGACTCATAAATGTACACTAGTAGCCATCTTGCATCCAGCCCATATATTATATATAAGTTGTGCCTGACCGGTGTATAAGCATCTCTTCAATGCTACAACATTACACAACACTTGCATATACATGCTCATTAAATGACTTCTGTTTTCCCTACTCTGATGTATTTTGCATAACTTCATAACCTGACAATTCTTGTGTTGCTTGTGCACAGAAAAACATAAACAAAAGTGAGCGCCAAGATGCATGTAAATGTATTCGTGAAAGATTTGGCCATGAAACCGACAACCAGGAAAACACATGGGGAAATTCACTATATGCTTCACAAACAACACCTACACCATCTCATACCACACAGCTGAATCTATACCTCACAGCAGTTTGAATACTATGAGCACTGCATTTATAACAAAGGTGTGGTGTTGAGATGGGCTGTATTTCAAAGGTATTCACTGAGAACATTTAGTACAACAAATATGACAAGCAGCAAGAATCAAAGTGATTTTGTGTGTGGTGTGTTGTATCCCTGAGGAGACAGGTTGCTCTTAATACAGGTGGTCTACAGTGCTCACTCTCTGAGGAGGCACTCTCTGTAATTGCTTGAGTTGAATTACAAAGTTGTTGTAATTCACAACAGCTTATTATCATCGTATGTGACTACTCTATGAGTCTGTGTGCACACATGCCTGACTGTGCATATGCTTAAAATTCAGGCTTGTGTGAGAGCGCCGTTCTGCCGATATGACGGGATCTCTGGGGTTTCATTCAACCCCGCTTCTGTCCTTCTCTCTCTCTCTCTCTCTCTCTCTCTCTCTCTCTCTCTCTCTCTCTCTCTCTCTCTCTCTCTCTCTCTCTCTCTCTCTCTCTCTCTCTCTCTCTCTCTCTCTCTCTCTCTCTCTCTCTCTCTCTCTCTCTCTCTCTCTCTCTCTCTCTCTCTCTCTCTCTCTCTCTCAGTATCTGTGATCACAATGAGGCTATGTTTTGTCTCAGCTCATGTTCCTGATAACAGCTAATGAGGAATCACAGTCACAGTCTCCCTGCTTGGCCCTCAGAACTGATCCAATGAATTAATAATGAAATTCTGACACGATGGGTGTGAAGTGTGGGGGAGTGGACCTCACCTTGTATAATGAGAAACCCTCCTCTGTTTCGAAAAACATGTCTGTTTGTTGCATGTGTGAGACCTGTGTTCACTCATAAACTCTCTTTTTGGTGGGGATGTTTTGGTGTGTATAAAAGTCTGTATTACCAAATTGAATCCTCCGCATGATCGCCATCTCTGCGTATTGCTTCTATCTGCTTTGACGTAATGACAACAAGTCAAACCGTGACTCAAGGGCTTAAATTAATTTCAACTCAAACCATGACAGAACAACACTCATGCCTCAACCGTCTCATTTCCCTCCCTTTTCTGCCATGAAACAGTTTATCGTTTGAATTTGTCAGTGAGGAACACCTGGGCACTTCATAACCAGTGGTGATTGGGGACCATTTGCTGCAAGGGTTCAATTAAGCATTATCAGCAGTTGGCATGCCAGTGTTGGCTATGTGCAGAGCTGAGATGCATGGGCGCTATGTAAGATCAAGTATGACTGCGTCCAGATGGTGGCTACCATGATCTGCACAAAAATAAGACAAGTGCAAGAGGGAATATGCCTTTCTGAATCCTTGGCAATGGACAGTGTCATGTCTTAAAGGAGCAGTTCAACACTTAGGAGAATTCCCTTCTTGTACCTATTAGTATCAATACCACTCACTCATGAAATATGGAACTACAGCCAGAAGTGGATAAGGAGAGTGTAGATGTTATCTTCGCTGTCAGTCTTAATGCTGACTGTCATCAACATCATTATTTTCTTTTTGGTGTTTCTTCATAGTTTGACACTTCAGGCTGAGATAATGAGGGCATCTATGGAAAGTCTTGCCCTGTAATTTCATGGACACATGGTATGATTTAGCCCACTGACTCACTGATATCTGAGGTGATTGAAATGAAGCGTAGAGTGAGCCAAGCTCCCACAGGTTCGGCAGATTGGTCCAAGCTGAAAGATCAGATAGCCATATGGTGGACCTGATGCTATATTGCTCTTTCTCTTTTCTCTCCCCCTCCAAACACAGAGCGAACTGTTCCATGATGAGACGGGCCTCTGTGAACAGTCAGTCATCGCCTCACACAGGAGGGACTTCAAAGGAAACTGCAGACTTCATCAGACTGAATATTCTCTATATGCAAACACACAGCTGACCAAAACAAAGCAGGTTAGCGCCTGCATTTCAAAGGCATTTCCAATTCAAATAATGCCCTCAAGTGTTCACTCAGTCTAATGAAGAGCTGTTCACCGAGCTGTTTCAGAAGCCCCACTTATATACTAAGTATAATAGTACTACTTGGCCTATGAACTGCAAGGTCAGCTATTGCTTAAATATATGATTGCTGATACTCTTCTATCTCTGAACTGCTGACAGGGCTGCAGGGATCAGCCTGTGATCTATTCAAAGTTAAAGATTCAAAAATTTGACTGAGGGGAATTGTGGTTTTTGTTTTTCTTGTTTAAATCTTCCTGTTAAAATCACAATATTATCATTAAAATATTTTTAGCCACAATTATCATTTAGTGGAAACATGAGGGCCCTTAAGACAATGCAATTTTTATAAATATGTCTTGTGCCATTTGGATTTTAATTTTGAAACTGAAACCTGTTACTGTGGCAACTATAGTAAAAAAATAAGTCTGATGGCACAGCAAATACAAACAGTCAAATGGTCATAAAAGGTTTTCAGATGAAACCCCTAATTCAGGATCCATCTACTTGGTAGTTCTGCCTCTTTTGACTGTATGGCAGGGTCATCATAAGCAGATGTTTCCCCAGTTTTCACAGAACTGTAGATGTTTAAAACTCTCATTATTTGGAGCTCTTTCAGGAGTTATATGTCTTGGCCTTAGAGATCATTTCACCGTGCATGAATCCAACAAGACTGGGCAAACTCCCACTGTTGACAGTGTGATTCAAGAACCAGCAAGTCAGTCAACTTTGACCTTGATCTCAACCTACACTGTTCATTGTAAACATCTGTCACAGTTTACTGGTCCCCATGTGTTTTCTACCCCTTTGGACCTCATTGTATCGATGCTGGCTTGTTCCTACATCACAATAGTTACCTTGTTATTATAATGCTATCATGGCCAACATGAATCATGGTGAAAACCATAAAAATAACACTCCAGTTGTAATAAGCTGGAATTATCCTATCACATTCAGCTGTTTTCCAGCAATATCAAAGCCCGTTTCTGCGTTATTAGTTACTGAAACCACCATTGGGAATGGCTACATTGGATTCTGTGATAGTAAATGGCTAATGAAAAGATGGGTTGATGCTGGAAACCCCACATGTGCCCAGATGGCCTTTTTGTATCTGTGGGCTATTTCAGTGGCTGCAACTATAAACAATTTTATGCCATCTGCTTAGTGATGGATTTGAGTCCATCTGTCTAATCAGGCGTCTCTAGAATCTTATTCCTGGTCTGCATAAGTATGAGAGATGATAATCAGTCAGCAGCAAGAAGTTCATACATATGTAAATTTAAATATGGTCTGTACTGATTTTGTGGACATAAATGGTATCCCAACAAGAGCCAGATCCTCACCTTCATATGGATTGCTTCATTCAGCTGTGATAGGCCACACTGTGCTTATTTATTATTTATACACTGCAGGAGAGGGCATATTCCCTTATTGTACAGAGCTACACCTTGGCATATTAGATTTAATGTAAACTATTTTGCTCTCTCCTCATATGGGAGCCAGGGGACAGGTTGTAAAGGTTTTCCAGAGTACACATGCTGTAGTCCAACATTCAGAAAAATACACAGATCTCAGTAGTTGCCTGGTGAAACAGATTTTGAGCTTTAGTCTTAGTGAACTTATCCTACAGGGGAATCCCACCATTCTGTACTAGAAAATCACAGGCTATACCCTACTCTCAGGTCTCTCAAGCTTGAGATGTTTATCAGATAGAAAGGCCCAACCACCACAAACATTATGGAACGAAGAGGCTCAAGTCTAAAAGTTGCAGATTTGCCGCACTAACTTTGTTCAATCTTGTTGAGTCCCATATTTTTATATCACTTATGTTTATTGATTTGGATTTCTAGAGTGCTTTTTTATCTTTCAAATTGTCCTTGAAACTACTTTTCTCCATCCTTCTCAACCTCTGGAAATGCAGTTCATAAGAAAGAAAAAGAAACAGAGAAAGAGAGATATAGAATCTAACTTGCCAAACTGAAGAAGTTTGGTTATCACATATTGATTCCAAAAATGTGAGAAATGAACCCCGTATATTATGGAAAATTCATCTTCTTTGTTTGATGGTGTATTTGAGCCTTTCAATTTCTATTCAAGAGGGAAGATCATTGATCCAAAGGTTAATTAATCTGAAGTGCAATATTAATTAGATTGAGTATTCTGTTTCCCATGATACAGTTATGTTCAATTCATTCAGAAAATATTTAAAATGCTAACAAAAATGTTGGTTTAGTTCATTTTGAGAAGTTAAATCTCCTCCTAACTGTGAGTGATGTACGGCTCTGATCACTTCTGAATAATGCACACGGCCAAAAGAGCCGGTGCTTTAGTGATTCAGTTTGAGGATTTTCGCTGGTGGCTGTAGTCTTTTTGTGATTTTTTAAATGTATGTTCTCACCTTTTATTCCTGTGAAATCTGCCTGAGTGCTGCTCTCTTTACCTGCACCATAGCTACTCCATTCACAAACAACACCATCATGACCTCTTGCACACACATACGGAACATGTTATGGACTAGATGACCAGGCAGTTATATCCAACACATGTGCATGCACACACAGCACACATGGCACACACACAGGTGGCTGAGTAACAAGACAGTTTGACATGTGCGAGCAGGTTTTGCTGACCAGTGGGAGTTTCTAACTGACGTTAGGAGAAATCCCACAGTCATTTAACTCTTCGCCCGGCTGTTTTCACACCAGCTCTCTGTAGGCTGCTTAACACAAGCTGGGCTGTCAGGGGCTGTCAGGGGGGAGAGGGAGAAAGAGAGAGAGCGAACATTTCTCTGCATATATCTGTACATGTGCATATGTCTGCATCTACCTTATTTGTACTAGGTGAGTGAGTACAGTGCTGTCTATCTGCCACCCTGCTTCCCTCTGTCTCTGTGTCTAATGAGCTCTGGAGCTCTGTAACCAAGGGTAAAAAGGAGCCTTAAGCATTGAAAATCCCTCATGAGACACACTAACATGTGTGTTTCTGTGTGTGTGTGTGTTTGTGATGGAGCAACCTGTGTTATGTTCAAGATTTGATTGACCAGAAGGAAAAGAATATTAGAAGGTTGAGTGGATAAAGGTTTGTGGTGTCATGACTTTGAACAAGTTTGATCTTGGTGCGTGTGGTCTTCAAGAATTCATGTAATTTGCTATGTGATCGAGCAAATGGTAAATGGACCACACTTATATAGCACTTTTCGAGTCCACTCAAAGCACTTAACAATATGTGCCTCATTCACTCTCATATACGTCACATCCACACACACACTAATACAGTCATGTATGAGTGGATGGAGCTGCCATCAGAGACAATTGTGGATTCAGTATCTTTAATACGCAGTGTGAAGGAGTAGGGGATCAAACCACCGTCTGTCTAGTTAGTAGACGACCTGCTCTACATCCTGAGTCACATCTAGATTATTTTCATCATGTCTGATGTTTTCATGTGACATAGTTGGGAATAAAGGAAATAAAAGGAGGCAACATGTTGACACGTGACTATTTTCTCATTGGATCTGGTTTATGGCTTGTATATGTGTGTTCTGTATTTGCTGGTGTGAAAGGATAGTGTGTAGATGTTAGTGTATCAGTCTGTGTGTGTCAGTGTTCTCTTGGTGAATCCTGGTCGCCCTGCTTTCCAGGGCTACACGCCAATGTCTCTGGGTCCATTACACAGCAACCAAACAGTCTTGACCAGAAAAAGCCCAGAGGATAAAACCTACTGTGTGTGTCTGTGTGGGCTTGCTTGCATGTGTGTGCACATGTCTGCATGTGTGAATGATCACAGAAAGATCACTGAGAGGTTGACAATTTTTAGAGAAAAGAGCCAAGCTCGGCTGTCTGGCAAGTCTAATTGACGCACTGCCAGGAAATCTGTCACTGCATTGTGTCAGCTAAGTTGCTTAGAGAAAAGTGGAAGGCAAAAGAAGCGACGCATTAGATTCATGGTCATTCGGGGCAGTTTCATTACAAAGACCGAAAGACACAAACGGAGGCTTAGTCACAGAAGAGTGTGCAAAGAAAGACGGAAAACTGATAAAGAGAAAATATAGTCATGTAATTCTTATAAAAACAGCACAATTTATATAAGGACACACAAAGAGGAAGAATGGTCAGCAGTGAGGGATGGCAGTGCAGAGGGGGGAGAGAAGCAAACTAAACACAGGGATAAAGAAAGCATAAAAATGAAATGCTTTAGCATAGCAACCTGCCAGTGGAGTGCTACGTTCAACAGTTGAGTACTTTAAAAGTTGTTATTGTAACAATCACAACACCAGGAGTGTGGCCAGATTAGTTGGAGAAATCTGTGTCTTGCTCTTAATATGATTCCGATATGCCTGTCTGCCTGTTGCTGTGAGCTTAGTGATGCACCACACATATATCTGCTGTTGTCAGTGAGCTCTCCTTACCTGGCTTTGTTACCGTGTAATGAGGAGTGTATTTTGTGTGGTACCGCACCAGCTCAATCTTCCGATTTCGGTCACTGGCAGGGTGCGTCTGCAGTGTGATTTTTCCGGTGGGGAATTAATGCAGCTGTGTAAAGCCTGTGATGTAAAGAGAAATGAGGGGAAGTACAAGTGAAAAACAAGATGGAGTGAGCAGTGAGTTTGGAGGGAAAAGAAAAAACGAGGATAGTCAGAGCGGTGAATCAGAGAGTATGGGAGAAATTATGAAGGACAAAGCAAAGAATAAAATCAAAAATTCCTAAAGAGCAGTCAGATTTTAGGGAATTGGAAAAGACAGATGCCCTCAGGGCCATTTGTCTCCCTGAAGCAAGGTTACATGGGCAAGGCCTTTGCTTTAAGAATCCTCTGCTCTAAGTTTAGTACTGCATAAGCATTGTATACTAATCTCCACCACCCATAACGCTCTCTTCTCATATTCTTTCATTTCTTATTTATTTTTACAACTTATGATATTAAGAGTATTTGTATTTCACTTTAGTTTCCTCCTCAGTTAACTATTTCAATGCATCTTTACAAGTAATAATCCATACACAGTTGGAGGAAGTAAGTAAGCTCTTTATGTTATGTTATGATACTACTGTATTATATTATTTGAAGCCATGCTTCGTTGTGTAAGCAGCATGTCAAGTTTGAGGTTTTACCTACGTTGTATGGTCATTTAATCCATAGCAACAAACTTTTTACATGTAACATTTAAATCTGTTGGTCACTTTGTACCAGTTCCATTCCACTACCATTCACTAATATCCTGCCACCACTAAAAAATAAAGAAAGTCACAGAGAGGAAATTTAGGAACAGAGATACCTCAAAGACTAAGAAGTCATTGGAGCAGATGTAGAGAAAACCTTGAGGCACAAACACACTGTGGCAACAAGAAAAAAAGTGTAAAATGAAAATCTACAGGACTGTGTTGTCTAAACAAATAATGTCAAGGCTGCTGGACACTGATAAATATTATCACTGCCGTACCTTCTGCAAAATATCCTGTTAAAGTGAGCAAATAAAGCCTCTCTCCAGACACAGGCTCCTCTGGAAATGGTAGATTTTGGGGTCAGTTTATTTAACGATATTAAGAGAATCCAGATCTGTGATGTATGATGATTAAAAACAGGGGGAGGGGCGGCAGTGGTGGGTGAGTCGCACAAAATGGAAAAAATGGAAGCACTGCATTCATTTAAAAAAGAAAGAAAGAAAGAAAGATTTATGTTACCGAAACAATCCAGTCATCAAACTGTTGTGATAAACAACTCATCAAATTCTAAGAGCCCTTAGTGCACACACACACACACACACACACACACACACACAGTTGTAAGTGGCCCAATCAACTGCAACCTGGAGAAACAATCCTAAGTAGCGTTATTTGCCTCTTGACTCAGCATTTCTGCACCAACAGAGAGGCAGAGAGACAAATGCTCACAACAAAAGCCTGTTATTGATCCAGTGCCTACCGAATCAAATGCATACAGCAGGCAGGGGGAAGCCAATTTGCAGAACAAACAATGATTTTCCAGTTAGGCTGTCTTAAAAAAAATCTGACTGAACCAAACATTTTCTTGCAAATACTGATGCTGCTTTATGTGAGCTGCTCTCACATAGGAATTCATTCATATCAGCATCAGGCTGATCACTCCATACTATCACTTGATATAAATCAGCTTGTAGTATAATGCTAAATACTTGTGACATCCAGTCACATCAGTTAGTGGCTGGGAGAACAATGACTAGGTTGGGTGTTTGTGGGGATGCCTCCAATGCCTTTGATGCAGCATTTTGTGATAAACAATGTGGCAACAGGGTGTGGAGGCTGGAGTAATTATCAGCTGTTTAGCCAGTAGCACATACAGTAGCTCTCACTCTATTATCAAGTTACACGGACATGCATTCAAGTTAGCAATCCAAACCATCTAGTTAGCCAAATACTCATTCATTTGGTTACGTAGATGATTAGACACACAGGGGAACAGCAGCTCGTCAGCCACAAAAACAGCCAACGTCATTTGGTGGTCAGCCAGACTCCCAGTCAGCCACCCGGCCAAAAAAAAAAAAAAAAAAAAATTCACCCAAATATTTGGCATACCAGACGTTCCCTCACCCGGTCTGTCAGCCAAACAAAGCTTTTCCGCCAGAATTGGATTTAACAGAGAGAGAGACAGCGAGCGACACATACAAGTCTAGCAGGAGAGAAGGTGAGAGAAACAGAGACACAAATCAAGATAAACACAGAGAGAGAGAGAGCAGAAAAAAAAACACTGCCTTGACAGAACAGTGCTTGGCAGTAAGCAGCACACCCAGCAGATGGTATAGCCTTCACTGCATTCATTCAATAATGGGCAGGCTGTGATAAATAAATATGTGAATGTGCGGAGGTGCAGGTGTGTGAGGGTGTGTGGTGCACGCAGGCAAAATCACTGTAATAATGAATTCCATTTTGTCACGTTATGAGAGTGGGTGAGAAAGAAAACAATGAGAAGCAATCATTTGGAAAAGCTAATAGAGAAATAAACTTAATAGTAATATTTCACTTTAGTAAAGGGACTGAATTAGCGGGAATGAGTGGCAATTATGGGGAGTGACAATAGATGACACAGAAGGACCTTTGATGGCTGTAGTTTTATGAGGCACGATGCTGCCAAAAGCACTCTGTCATTGTTACACTCTTTCTGTGCACACGCGCCGTTACAAACTCGTGCGCTCACACAAACACACACAGAGCGCGTGCATGCGAACCACCAGGAGAGAGGCCTTTGTCCAACGATAAATTATACCATAACTGCATGTGTAATAATAGTCGAAAGAAACTGAATGACTTGTGAAAATAAATAACTCGACATCACAGTACAATATGGCCGCGTGGGGACCAAGTACAGTGATGAGGATGGTATAGAATTGGCAGGAAAGAGACACACAAAAATAACAGGCAGAAGAAGAAGGCTCAGCAAAGTTGTGTTGGTCGTTGAAGAGCCCTCCGAGACACATCCCCACATGCCTTTAACTAATTCATTTCTTAAAACACTTGTCATCACCTCTGTTTCTTGGCAGCCCTATTGCCCTATGAAGAGATTTACACGCCACTATTCTGCATTACTGACTCATAGTGAACATAATCCACTGAAAGTAGTGTGACACCAGCAGCCTAGGGTTGTCTCGTCTCATAGTAGCACTCAGTGTGCACTTAGCCATTCATGCCCTCTATTTCTAACCCATAACTAAGCAGCCTTCATTGGTGGAAGTCTGAAAGTCTTGCAGATATGTTCAATATTAATATTCAGTCTGCTTCCAGTAAACAAATCTTCTGCTGATCCAGAATACTTGCATATGCATTTCTTTGTGTCATTTTCTTTTCCTCAGTAAATGTGCAATATGTACTGCAAAAGTAACGAAGTGTATTAATGCACCAAACCCGTTGAAATTTATGGGAAGGGTTGGATCAACATCATGGCCGCAGTGTAAGTAAGTAACCTTTATCAAAATCTCATCTGTTGATAACAAATATTACCAATTAAATGCTAGAATATGAGCATGGCATTGTACATCTCAGCATATGAGACGCTAGTGTCAATAGTATAAGCCACTGCTATATTGAAACATTGGTAAATATGTCAGGGGAGGGAAAGAAACATCAAGGAAGCACTGGCTTTCAAATAGCTACATCAGGTATTTGATCCTTCACTGGAAACTTGTTTCCTGCAACTGAGATGCTGCTGAGCTGAAAAGTAGTCACTGCTTGCACTAAGTGAATCCGACTGCTCAGTCAGACACCTTGCTTCCAGCTGCTGTTGCACTGTACACATTGAGCAGATCTGCCAGTCGAAAACCACTCCAACCTGGGCTCCTTCAGCTTCAGTGTGAACGCTGCTGTTGACCTGCCTGACCTGCATGGATCTCACCTTCAGGAGCCAGGGGTTTTGTCAGGAATCATGGCAGGGCACCGTGACTGGTAAATGACTTTTTCCTTAATTTTTGTTGATCAGTGGTAGAATTGCTGTGTTGCTGCCTGAGACCTTGTTTTCCAGTGGAGACTACTGAACCAAGCAGTCAGCACAAAGCTCTCACCACTTCTTTTTATTGGCTTTAGGCTACAAACTTTTATTTACAAAGTTTTCTTGTCGGCATATACTGAAGACTGAATGTGTTTGAAAACACCACAAGCATTTTGTAGACAACTGCCAAACATTCCCTACAGCAGACCAAACTTATTCATATTTTTTCTCCTACCTCTTAGGCAGCCAGTAGTTTCCATCTCATTTCCAGTAGCAAGAGAGAACTTGTGAACCCTCTAGACTGAGCTGGTTTTCTGCATGGATTGGTCATAAATGTCACAAATGTACAGTCCTCCACTATGATGAAACACCCAGAGGCAGCAAAGCCCAAAATCACTTTTCTCCCTCCATCTTCTTCCACCTTGGACTGTGTTTTCTATGCACCAAACTCACATTTACACCCGTTTCCTACTAACGGTCATTCATCATTATCATTATTTCTATAGAGAAAATCACTAAATTACATGAGACATGAATCAGACCGCCGGTAGCGAATTAAACTTGACCAAAAGTTCACACAAAACGTTGCTTTGAGACGAGGGTCTGAACCTAATTGAGCTCAATATTATCACAAAATGACTGAAAATCTGAGATTTTTGTCAGATACACTTTGTAAGGCATGAAAAAGGCTCAATTATTTTACAGAGAAAAGCCACAGGTGAATAAAACTACAGACCTGCCTCTATTGACAGCTACAGCTTTGGAATATTTTATCCGTCTCAGTAATGACAGCCGGCAACTAAATGTCTCCTCACAATGCTTATCGACATATTCATTTCTTATATTCATCCAAACAGTCAAATTAAAAAGCCAGGACTATTTTAAAAGTATACGCTCAGAGTTAAGATCTGTGTCAGCCTCACGGTCAGCTTCTTTTTCAGCTATTACAACATTTGATCATGACTTTTGGCAACCTGTACATCTTTATTTGCTTCATTTCTTGTGCCAGTTCAGCATGGCCTTGAGGAGGTGGTGGGGAATTAAGACAGCAGGCTGAATGAATGCACAGCTGGGGGCTGCAGCACTCTTGCTGGGCCTGCAAGGCAGTGGATACCAGCAAGTCTGATTTTGGATTAGAGTAGGAGGCTGTATTGAGATGTTTACAGTGTTAATCGACACATTAATGGTGACAAGGCCTTGAGTGACTATAGCAGTAGAGAAAAGGGAGCCCACATAGTAATAAGAGGGACTGCTGAGCAGCTTGAGCTTCTTATGAAAGGGTCATAGGGAGGATATAAAAATCTAAGGATAACTTCTTCTAAACATCACAGTGATGGAAGTCAAATCGAGTGAAATTTATTCATAGCCTTTCATCACAGGAACATCTTGCATCGACTGCCATACATTATTCTGCCGTAGGACACATACCTTCATGCCGTATCGTGTATATATTTCAGATAATACTACATCACACACTGGATCCCTGTCAAGGAAAAGATACTACTCTCTGATTGGCTGACAGGCGTATATGGAAACTGTACAACATGACAACTCAAACATAGCTCTGGTTTCACTTTAGCCATTCCTCAGGGTCAATTAAACCGCAGGTATCCATAGCAACGGTGCAGTCATTATGCTGTTGCTACTTGCTAATAGTTAAAACTAATGATTATCGGTGAACCAAACCTAAATCAAATGACTGGGTTAGGACAATTAGCTTTTGTGAGAACATAGTAGAAACATTTGGTAAGTGTGTCAGGTTATTTCAGATTAATCCTGTTGTTATTGCTTTCTTTCTTTATTTTTTATAATACATTTAGGGTTAGACAGAAAATAATAAAACTAAAAACCTATAGTTGTTGTTTGAAAAAATCCAGAAAATCCCATTAAGCATTTGTACAGGTCCTGGTTTCATGTAAATGCAACAAAAAAAGAGGTTCGGAGTGTCAAAGATAGGTATTGTATGAAAGCCAAAGTCATGAGCATGTGGGAGTGAGTACGCACAAGAGAAGGAGAGCAAGAGAGAGAATTAATGAAAGCAGCACAGATAATGTTATTAAGGTTTCCTTTTATTAATCCTCGTGTTATATTTTTCCTACAACTTTGACGTCTTGTCAGGGTCTCTGGTTCTTGATAACTGTCCATTTTTCCCCATAGGGCCGAGTCACAAGGGTTTTATTCAGCAGTAACACCGTGTTCTTATCTAGGAGGTACAGACGTTCACATGCACATTCACACACAAATATGCACTGACACCAACTCACGTATTTGCTCGTGCTGCTTTCTGCCTCCACACTCACGTCTCACGTCTCACAGGCACGTGTTCACACAAACGCATTAACAGCAATGAAAGCGCTGATGTTCCCACGCGTGTGGGTGCTCATATACAGTAGTATAAACTAAATACATGATGACACACATACATATACAACCGCTGGATAAAATGAAATACTCCTGATTATGTAGAATCTCTATGGACAATTGAGATACATAAAGCGTCACTTGGATACAAACTGTCTGGACACAGAGCTGTCACTCAAGCTGTATTGTTGCTGTGTCTTTACACAAGCAAATGAAGGACAGACGCAGGGTACAGTATGAACCTGTGTGGGTAATCGTTAACATAAATGATGAGAGATATCATTGATGTAAATTACAGGCTTTCTTCTTAATGAATATCTTAAAAATGCACCTCCACTGAGTTCACACATGAAAAGTTTTCTTCAGAAAATAAATGGCTAAAACAAAACTGGCTAGTGACGCTGACATGAAACCTCAAAACCACAAGGAACTTGTTCTAAAAAAATGTTATTTTCAACAAGTTTCTGTGAGGATTTGTTGAATCGTTAAAGCAACAGGACTGATACAAATCACATGTATAAGGTAATAATAATAAAGCCGAAAAAAGACTGAAAAAAGAAAGTATTTGTTTTACAATTTGTCAAATTAACTTTATTTATATTCCAAAATGACAAAAAAATATTCCCTTATCATTAACAATTATAATGGCATCAGACAAAAAGTTAATTTTCTGACTTAAAATGCATAAATATTATGTCTTATCTTATTCTATGTGTCTTATCAATGTATTGCATAATGGAAATGAGTCAATTAATTCAAGTCATTTCAGTTATTCACATTAATCTACGATGATTTAAACATTTGCTTCACTTTCATAAATAAATGCCCTTTGCCACCATGAGTGTGACTGATGACAAACGAGTGGTAAAGACTAGCAGGGTCAGAGAAATCACTTGCATTCAGCTTGTGAAGAGCAGAAATGATATGGGCCTGACGAGCGCTTTCATTATATGAGCATATATCAGCTAATTAAAATGGGCTGGAGGAGTCCTTTTAAATGTTGAGTATGAGCTAGTTGATTTGAGCATTTCATAGGAACATCATTATTACAGACTTGACCTCAGGGCTGAGAGAAGCCGTGTGTGTGTCTAGGAGACAGTTACTATGAGACAGTGTTTGTAAAATTAATAGTAAAAGATAAAGAGAAAAAAAATATATAGTCTTTTTAGTTTTTCATTTGAGTTTCAGAGAAGAAAACTTGTGGTTTATTGATCCTCATGTGTGCATGTATGTGTGTTATGCACGTTATCATGGGTATTTGGTGATGAATGCAGGCATTTTATAGAGCTACAACTCTGTGCACTTGTGCATGTTTATGCTTCTCCCTCTGTATGTATGTGTGCAGTTGAGTGTGCTATATAGAACTACAGTACTGTGTGTGTATGTGCGTGCATGCATTGTTACTTTCATGCCGATTTTTGCTCCTCTCCAGTGGTCTCCTCGCAGCAGTGGACTAACCCCACCAGTGCAGAGCTGTCAATCAAAAACAGCTACACACACACACACACACACACACACACACACACACACACACAGGCATATATTTCCCAGTCCAGACACAGCATGAAGGGTCTGCAAAAACACTCAGGCTCCTACACGCACACACTGAATTGGTCACACAGGGAGGGGCAATAAAGCACACACACACTGCCAAAATCACCACAAAACAGAGATTTCATTGAACTCCTGCCTGCTGCTGTGGACATGATTCTGGGAGATGAAGCACAGTGAAATACGTCTGTTCAGGAGCTACTTCACTTGGAGAAGTGATTGCTAATAACATGTTAACGCTCAGCTCAACATGCTGCAGGTGTAAGTCCACACACAAGCCCTTCAAATCATGCTCTACAGGCAAAACACAGTCTTTCAATGAGTTCTGTCTCTCAAGTGTGTTTCAACTGTGCATCTCCATGAACAAATTCATGTACTGTTACACATTCCCATAAATTCCTAAGAGATCAAAGACAAAAACAAAATGCAACAAACTCTCACTGTATGTCTCTGTGTGTGTACACTCTAACCAGTTAACATGAGCACCTGAAAATCAACTCATTCTGCAACCACTCATGTGTTCCTGGCCTTAGGTGAAACTGTAATCCAGGCTCTTGTGGGTGAAGCACATCCACAGCATCTGCTGTAACTCCATCTCAACACTCCACTGTTTTATCTGCACATCTACATTTACAAATATCATGAGTTCAACAGCTGCATGAAATGTAATGCAGATGAATAAATGCAAACTTTCCCATTACGAGTAACCCACGCTCATTAGCACACAATCCTAACGACATTAAACAGACAAGCAAAGGTTAAAAAAATGCAGCAGAACTGTCCAAAAGACTCGACATAGACCTTGTGTAAACAAATACACTGAATGCATTCGTCTTTACAAACTGAAATTAAGGGAAAACATTGACAATAGGCCTTTTATTTTTCAAACATTTACATGTCTTACTAGGAAAAGAATATATGCAAATAAAGTGAAGGCTAAATCCATTCAACTGCTTCAGTTCAATACTGCTGCATGGAAATGTATTGTGGTGACACGTAATCAGCTGTTTGGATTACATTCAGACGTTTTTGTTTTGGTTTTAATCCCTGCAAATTTCACCACTGATGACGATTATTCAATAATAATCTTATAACTTCCTCTCATCTCATTTACAAATTCCCATCCCTACTTCAGAATATTTTATTTCAAAGATTACCATTTATCTTCAGTCTGAGACAATATAATTCCTACTTTTAATGCTACACAGCAATAGTATTGGGAGCACAATTCGCCCTGATAACATTCTTCCAGGCTTCCAGAATTCAGCTGATGAAGCAGTGTCTCGTATAATTGCCTGGGCCATAAGAAAGATATGGGAGGTATTCTTGAATTACAGCAGTCTGTCAGCTCCTTCTCTTTTTTTAGTTCAAAAACCTAATTGACATAAATTCTGGGAAAAGGAACAAAAGCGACGAGGTGCTGTTTAAATCACAGGCTCTCATACAGTGCGTCTGACAGACTTGACTGTTTTACTTCCTCGGTGCGTCTTTAAACCAGAATTTAAAACTTCTTGTAAACACATAGTCTGTTATGTAGAATAATATTTGATTTATAGATCATCAATATAACAAAATCTCAGCCACAGTAATGATAGGGCTTTATTTTGGAGTTTGAGTATGTACTGTACGTGCATGGTCATGCTTTCAAGTTTGAAGTTTCTGAAGATTGTAAACATCAAACACTCTCCAGGAGAGAGTTTATTTATTCACCAGTGGTAGCTGCTCATTTGCATATTCAACCTTCTCTCTCCCTCTTATTCCTCTCAGTCTATCATGTCATATCAAATCGGACTGAGAACAGCAAACAAGTCAGCATTCAATTTACTTAATGAGTGATGCTTGTGGCCCACTTCCATGTTAATAAAAATCATATGCTAATTTTTGCTTTGAGCAAGTTAATTAAAAATAAGTGTGCTAATAAGTGTTTATTTACAGTGCTCAACTGAGTCTAAGCAGGAGGCACAACCTGCTCATGGGTCAAAAATACTCCATCCTCATTAGACAAAGATCTATCAAACTTTAATGTGGCTTTACTCTTCACCTACAACATTAACACACAGGTTGAACATAGAAGGGAATATATTGTGATGTAAATTTCCTTTTTTAAAGTATGTTTTTGTTCTACCTCACACTTTGTTGTTGAGTCTGGCTACAACACGTCTGTGAAAATATATCTGCTGTCTATCAGCTGTTCTAATGAGGTTTAAATGATGTTATGAGATACAGATCAGCTCTAATTTGGACTAACGCAACTACAGTGTTTGGTTAAGGTCAGGGACAGATCATTGTTACAGTGACTGCAGTAATTTCTGGTGTGTGACAGGAGGAGCATGGAAATCAGATGTCCCACAAACCCAAACACAACCCCAATTTCAACCCCCTTATTTTGAGCCTCTCCACATATATTTCACACTACTTTTTGTGTTGGCACTGAATGTAAATTATAAGGTGTAGAAAGGTCCAATATAAAAGTCATTCCAAGGCATGCAAATCTGGAATAAAAATATATCAACACCCATTCAGTGTTTGTCAGGAATCAGTAAAAGAACAAGAGCTGAGGGAGGATGAGGGTCACTGCTTGTATGTACTGTAGCTGTGGCCGGCTCATATGAACACAGTTGGATCTACTTGAGGCCTCAGACACGTCAGGTACACGTGCAGTATAGTCAACATCACAGGCAGCTTTGAAAGCATTTTATGGTGAAAGAGTGCACAAAGAGCATAAATGTGAAATATTGAGGCCAGTGCATTTTCAAATGTGATTATGGTAATCACCATTGTTATCCATAATTGCAACATAAAGGCCAAAGTATACAGAATTAGCAGCATGTTATTATAATAGTGATTATGGAAATTAACACAGAATTACAATCAGGCTCAGAAGGTTCACTGCACGCTTTGATCTGCCCGGCAGAGTAAGTAGTTGTGACATTTGTAGACACAGCAAACCTGCCAATCTATTGTGTGTGTTGTGCAAAAACTGTCTTGATGATTTGAAGCTTGCCGTCCACTGTGTGTTTAGATTTGTTTGTCTATTTAAATGAGCTGAGAGAGAGAATGATGCATTGACATAAGGAATACACACATTATTTTGTTATAAAGCGAATGTGTGCAAAGTGTGTGTGCATGTGTGTTTGTGTGCTTCTATGAATTAGTGATGCAGCTAACAGCGGTATTAGTGGCTATACTGAGCACCCAAAAAACCAAAGGCCACAAAGGGGGAAATAAAAGCCTTCAGAGAACAATAATTATGAATCCTGCAATTAAAACACCAGTGCGTGCCAATCCTCAGTTCAGTTCTCTGCATTATTCATTCGCTGACAGCAAAACAAATATTAACATATCAAATATTAACATAAATTCCCACAAGACAGTCATACCACTGCAGAACTAAAAAGGGCAATTTAACGCCACATTTGAAACTCAAGTTAAAGGAACATATTCATGTGTGTTTCAGTGGAGGACAGGAGGACAATGGTTAGACATAATGTTTGGTATATTTGCCTATAGATGCTAAATTTACCTTAAATTTAATTCAACTCAAACACACTCCTTGGATTCTCCACTTACTTCTTGAATTTTGACTTTCTGAAACTGCCATCAAGAGCATATTAGAAATTCCATCTCTGTAATACAGCTAAAAAAAATCCTCTGCTAATGTTTTAAATTATAATCAGGAGCAGTGAATTACTGAGTGTGTCATTTATGCTCAAAGACACTGACAGGGAAGTAGATGGTCATTTATGTATTCGGTGAGAAATGAGATCAAACCTTCACATCCCTTTTGTGTAATTTCCAAACACTGAAGCCTCAAGTAAGTGAGGTACAGGTCAGGTCTCAAGGTTCTTATTATATTCAGATACAATCACTAATTAAGCAGGACACAATGCAAAACAAGCCGTCCTGTGATGGCAGATATGAAACACTGTCTCTACTTCCTTTCATAGAATCACTCGAGCTCCTTAGGGATTATTTTCTTTGTCTGCCTGTCTTTTGTTTCCACAGTAATCATCGGCAGGCACAAGTACAAAAAAAGGTAATGACCTTTTTTGTGGATTCCCACCACACTTGGAGGGAAACTGTCTGCAACTTTTTGTCCTATTTCTTTCTCCCTTCTTTTATCTGTCTCTTTATCTGTGTTTCTTACAGTCTTGATCCACAGCGGCCCTTGATCGCAATTTCTCTCTGAAATATCTTCTTCTTCGTCTTTTTTTTTTTTTTTTTTAGCTATGCTTGCAGCGTGAATCTGGGAACAGCACTTTGTCCAGTGGTCTGATTTCTGAATAACTGACAGCTTTATTTGGTGGATTTTGCCAATTAGAAAGGCTAATCAATTTATGTATCAATATCTGCTGTAAAACAGGATGTTTCTGTGTTATGGCCAAAAATGTTCTCTTCATATCACTGATGATCAATACTGGTAATCATTGTGGTAACTTGCACAGTGCATATGTCTATGTGACTGGCAGTTTGCAGTCCATGTCCATGCATGCTAATTAAGTATGGGAATTAACTACATTGAATATTTATCAACCAGTTGTTATAATTCTATAGAGGAAAATCACATTCCACTGACTATCATTATTGTTTCAACACCCCACCCTATTATCTGTACAAGCAGCTTATTATGACTCATTATCATGTTTTATTGATAGGTAATCTCTAATGGCTGCAGTAATTATGGTGGGAGCAAAAGAGTGACAAGTACTGTATAGTTATATAAAGAGTGGGACGGACAGGAGAAATTTCACATGACAAACTGATCTAACTTTGCTTTTTTCTTTCATGACTCCTCGACATCTGTGTTTATTATTGTAACCATAACAATCTCATGAAAGTGATTATTTTAACCCAAACCAATCTCTTCCATAACCTAACTAAGTAGGCTTTTTTTTGCCTCAACTGAACCAAGCCCTGAACCAAATGTTGAGGATTGTTACCATGACAGGAAAGCTGTGGGACTTACACCTGCTGAACATCAGCGTGTTAGTTACTGTGAGTGACATAGAAAACTAAAAAACACTACCAGGTCATTGACATAAGGAGAGTGGAGGTGTGACTCCAACATACTGAGTCTTGCCTCTATCATGGCAAATAAACCACTAAAAGCGGTACAGAAAAAAAACTAAACAGAGAGCAGAAGAGAGGGAGGGAGAGAAGTCAACTGAAGCAAGGCTTCATACTGACTGGCATGACTCATTTTACAATACATATCAAACTGAAGGAGGGAGACATGAAGACTTGCCTTGAGTAAAAGTCTGTTACGGTCTGGAGTTGAGAGTAAATAAAAGGTAAATGACTGTGTATCCTAGGTGGAGGTTGTGTGCTGTATGAGGGAGCAACCTAGGAAATGTCTGTATTATGACATGCATTCCAGTGAGTATGTTTGAGTCTGACCCTGTATTATTAAATACAAACAGCTCAGTCTTTCCTTTAAGTGTTTGATGATGTTGTCCATTATAAATTCCACCAGATGACCCAGCCACATTCTGACCTGTTTTTATTACTAGTATCAAAATGTAAGGCAAGTGTGCCCAATGAAAATGAAATGTTCAATGTCAATTTGAAAAGCTGTAAAATACATAAGAGGGAGTAACATGAAGTGGTTAGTGGTCATAGAGTGGGTAAATATGATCCAGTTAAATGAAGTGCATTTTAAAGTGATGCCAGGTGTAGAGAAAACCTGGAGAGTCTGTCTGTTAGTCTTTCTCATCTTCTGCCTTTCTGTCAGCTACCACGTCTTTCTTCTCAGTCTGCTTACATACAACTTTCACCAAGGCTTTCTCAGACTGTCATTTTGCCATCTGCCTCAGTACCTCGGCTTCAGGGATCAAATCCTCCGATTTAATTGTCTCCTGCCCTGTGGACTTACCCAAGCTCCCAAACTGGCGGGGCGTCTGTGGGATTTTCGAGATCCTTTACCCTTTTAAAACATTCATTCATAGGGGCAACATTTAAGCCACTCAGTGACATCCCCTGGACATCCGCAATGTAGCTCAGCTTAATACATTAGCTAATCCCTCCATTATGATAAGGATAACACAGAGAAGACAGACAGTGAATGGAGGAGTAGCTGAACGAACGGGGGACGATGGAAGTGAAAGCAAGAAAGGAAAGGCTCAACCTGACAAGTTATCAGCTGCTCTGACCCTCTTTGATAGCATCTGTATAATGTTTGACCCCAGTGGGAGATAGAGAGAAGGGTCAGGTGTGGAGAAGGTGGGGGAGGCTGAGTGAGAGTGGGAGGACGAGTGTTTGACTCCTTTCAATGAGTAATTGACAAAGGGCTTTTCTCCCATGTTGGAGAAATGTGATGAAGATAGGCAGAAAGAAACGATAACAGCGCAAAGAATTGATGTGAAAGACCGTAAAAGAGATGTAGAAGAAAAAGGACAGTGGTTGGAGAGATCAAAAAATAAATCTGTAGATTATTATGCTATCATGCTTAACTTTCTAATCATTTTACTGAATTTATTCTAATGGCCAGTTCAGACAGTCAGGCAGTGGGATCCTGAGAATAAGCCGATACTGGATGGAGTCAGGGAGGAAGAAAGGGTTCTGAATAAAGAGTCTGAGGGAGAGATAGAAAGAGCATGTGTGTGTGCGTGTGAAGGGGGGTTAGAGTGAGAGTGGGAGGACCAGAGTTTGACATGAGTTTGACCCCTTGCAGGGAGTAATTGGCTACAGCCTTTTCTGCCACTGAGACATGAAGATCGGAGAAACACGATGGCAAAAGGCAGAAAAAAAAACACCCATAAAGCAAGAAAAAGAGTGCGGTCCTATACAGAGAGAGAATATAAATACAACAACAGAGAAAATAGTCCCCAGTCCAAAGCAAACTTAATTGATGTTGAGCAACCATGCTGGGGTCAACAGGAGTCTGGCCTTCATCCATTCAGTGGGGATTTAATAGCCAATACATAAATAAAACACACACACACACACACACACACACACACACACACACACACACATACAATATAGAGAATGGGCAGGAATAAAAGGAAGGGATACACCAGAGTTAAAAAGAGGAAACGAGGGAAGAGAAAAAAGAGGAATGAATGTTGTGTTTTCCTTGGCTTGGTCTCTCTCTCTCTCTCTCTCTCTCTCTCTCTCTCTCTCTCTCTCTCTCTCTCTCTCTCTCTCTCTCTCTCTCTCTCTCTCTCTCTCTCTCTCTCTCTCTCTCTCTCTCTCTCTCTCTCTCTCTCTCTCACACACGCAAACACACACACATACACACACACACACCCCACACACACCCCACACACACACAAGCAGCATACATGCTGTATAATACCTACCACTTTACTGAATGAGGTCCATCGACTGACCCATTTTCTGGGATGTTCAGTCTCTTTTGTGTAGTTATTTGGATCTTGTACACCACATTTCTACATCTCTCTGGTCACAGAGCTTACTTTGTGTGTGTATGTGTGTGTGCGTGTGCATGTGTGTTAGTCTTTCCAGAGTCAACTAAACTTTAAAATACTCCACCTGCACACAACAGAGTTGCAGTGGTTCAGCTTTAACACCTGAATGCATCACAGCGTTTCATCCTTACATGTCGACCAGTGTAGAGCTGACTCATGCTAAACTTCAACCACGCTGCCCTGTACACGGCATCTTACTCTGGATGAGGACAACAAGACAATTTAAAATGGAACAGAAAGGAAGATACAAGGCAGAGGAGAAGAAGAAAAAAAAGGCAGCAAGGTAGGAGGGAGATAGGCGCAGGGCGAGAGAAACAAAGCCCGAGAAGAATGAGGAGATGAGACAGAAAAAGATACAGCTCGGCAGAGAATAAGCAAGGTGGCAAGAAGAATGACAGAGATCGAGAGGGAGAGGGAGAGTGAAGAACACGAGCGAGCACGGAGGAGGAGGAGGAGTGTTGAGAGGCGAAGACGTTGGCAGTGTACAGATTTCTCCTCCATTACATTCTGAAAAGAGAGAAACAAGGGATGCAAGGCAGAGATAAGAGGAAGTTGATTAAAGAGGCACAGCCAAAGAAAAGAGGCCCCGTATTTAGCATTCTCCTGGCACCGTGAAGGCTTATTTTCATGCCCTAGTTTGTCAAAATGAAGAGGGAGCCAGAGGGTAACGGCAGAGGAGACACAGGCAGCGAGCACACAGAGATAGTCATGTTATATGATTGAGACAGTGAGAGGGAACAAATGCAAAGCAGACTGAGCGAGAGATAGAGAGAATGAGAGAGCACTTCATCTAATTATCAAACCCTCAACATCATTTCTCTGCCACACGCCACACTTCAAGGGACAAAGTGTAAAATCACATTGTTACGCACAGATGTTGACAATTACATAAGAAAAGAGCCTAAAAAAAGAGATGCTGCTTTTTTTTTTTTTTTTTTTTGGACTTGGCGGTATCTCGTTTGTGATGACTATATTGAGTACGGCTCAAACAGAGACATGATTGGCAGCGACGCTCATCAGAAGGAAAAAGCACTGCGTGTGGTCGTCACCCTGGTTTTGATCAGACGTGGAGACACAGAGGTTTTTAGTGTGGGCTTCACATTAACCCTGTTACATTTACTCGCAGTAGCCTCCTCCTCTTTTAGCTCCTAACTTTTCATTTCTTCAAATTTCTCAAACTGCAAATTAATCCCTAAAAAAGAAGAATACATCTTGGGGGATTTAAAATTTTCTTACTGCCAACAAAACCTGCTGTACTGAATAGAAGAAGTAGCACATTTTAAGTACTTGGACACAATCATTGATCAGCTGCTGACTTTAAGTGAGAGTGCAGAGTGTTTTTAAGAAGGATTGTTCTTAATCAAGTAGCTGAGGAGCTCTGGTGAGAGCCAACACATACCTGATGCAGCTCAGGGTCTCACAGGAGCCTGGTTGAAAGAAACTTATCATTTAACATAAAAGCTTGTTTACACAAACTTGAGTGAAAAGGGCAGACTTGTGCTCTCCAAAACTGTCAGCGTTGCAGTGAAGGCGATTGGCAAGCAACAGCAACAACTTTGCGATGTATCTGACAGCATTGTGCACAGGAAGGCTAAACACACCACTGCTGATATCTCACACCCACCCTGCTTCGGTCTGGCTGTCGATTCAGAGTCCCAAGCCTGAACATACAGTATATATACAGTCTCTCTAATTCCCTATGCTGTACAGGCACTGAACTCAAAACGATGGCACCTGGGAATACTTGTTATGTTCACTGGTATTTACTTATTAAACATATCTGCTGCGATCTGCCTATTTACACTATTGTGATTTGTAAGTTGTGTTTTCAGTGAAATGCTTTGTTATGTGGATTGTGTGTATTTTTCACTCACTCGTCAAGTTTCCAGATGCATCTCGATCCTCTGTGCCACTGACCTCCATCTTTGTCTGTTAAAAACACATCAATGAGCTGCATCTTTTTCAGTGGGTGACATGTTTTCTTTTTATAATGATGCACTTGGTTACTGTGGTATCAGCACACAGATTGTTTATTAACAGTACCAGCAGCATGTGGGATACAGGAGATGAATCCCAGTGTCAAAGTGTCAAACTTCTGGCCTTTTAACCACCAGCCATTCTCCCTGACCTCCTCTGTACTGTATGACTTATGTGCAGTATATGAATGTCACACTTGGCAAATTGGAAAACTGGAAAAACTGTTGGCTACCCACCTCTCCTCCTCTGCCGCTTCTCCCCCCTCCTTCCGCTGCAGTGGCTCCTCTCTCCTCCCCTCCCTTGCTCTCCGCTCTTCTTCTCCTCCCGTCTGTGCAGCCTGTAGGTGGCACAGAGGCATGTAAATTGGCACAGAGTGCAGTGGAGTGATCTGAATACCCATTTCTGCTCTACAGCCGTCATGAAAGACTCTGCTGTCGTGTCCCCTCCGTTCCACCACACTCCTCTCAGTGTTCACTCTTTTTGCTTTCCATCAGCCTCACCCGTCCTGTCCTCTCCCCACTCCAATTATCTATTTTCATTCTCTGCCTCATGTCATCTCGTGTCATCCTCCGTTTTCCTTTATATTGTTTCCTCTAACACATTTACTCCCATTCATCTCATCTGATACACTCTCTAGTCCGTCTTTTCTTTGATACCCCCTCTACATCATTTTGCAGCCCTCCACTCTCCTGGCCTGTCCTCCCTTGGTCCCAGTCATCCGATTATTCTGCTGCCTCCCAGGCAGTGCGTATTAATAACACTGTGCCATTTGTACACATGGACAGAAGGAGAGGGGGGAGAAGCAAGGATGAGGAGAGAAATAACAACATAGACAGGGAAGAGAAAGACAGAGGACAGGACAGAGATGCTGCCAGGTGACCTGTCGTTCAATTACACATAAACATGCAATGTTGATAGTGAACGTTAAAGATAATGCTGGCATCATGTGTAAATCCAACAGCCTCCTATAAACTTTAGATGTCAATCAAAAAATGTCATCCATAAAAAGTTGATGGATTTTTTTTGCTCAACAATTTTCTTAAATATGTGCCACTGTAGTTTTTAGCAAACAAGTTAAGCAGGAGTAAACAGTGGATTGGTGTTGGACTAATACACATTTACTACAGGAACTGGATCTTGTATTTGAAATGGAGTCTAAATTAATAACAGTGCCCACATCCATTGTAATGAAAGAACATGTCACCCAGTGAAACACTGTGGCTCATTTAATGTGTCTTTTTTTAATAGCTTTTGAACAAAACATACGGAGTAATCAGTGTCAGGCTTTGGCTACGCTGACAGAATTAAATACGTTGTTGTTATTGTTGGTCTCTTTGTTGGATTTGATACAATAAAAGAACAGTAGAAAATGACCAGCCTAATTTTTTAACAAGATGATTACATGTTTGATTAAATATACAGTGCATGATTATTGTTGTCCTGTCTGTGCTAGGTCTCTGAAGTTAAAGAGAAGCTGCACAAGAGAAACAAAAGTAATTGATTTAGTGAATATGTTATGCACAGCAGAGACTTGTATTAAAGGCAGAAAAGTTTGCGTGGGAGTTGCTTTTTTCACTTTTTTCTGTTATTATGTTAGAAAACAGAGATAATTCATGTCAAGTGGAGCAGAGGGGGAGTCAGGTGGGTTAGAGAAACATCAGGCGTGGCACAGGGAGAAGTCGGTTAAATCAGTTAACCTGTGGATGTCACTGCTGCAGCAGCTGTGTCTTAACGTAATGAAGAAAGTTGGAAACAATGAACTGCCAGGTGACACAGTGTGTGACCTTCCTCCTGTCTGATCCCTCCCCTAATCTTATCTCCCCCTTTTTTGTGCTCCCCACCCTTTCCATCTGCACCTGCCTTCCCCTTCCCAGCTTTATTTTCCTCACCTTCTCCCTTCACTCCATTTCCTCTTCTACTGCCTCCATCCTCTCTCCTCTGCACTCCCATCCCTCTCTTCTCTCCCCGCCTCTCTCTCTCCTGTCCGCATGCTTGCCCGATCATTCGTTCACTCTCCTGCCACCTAATGGGGTGCTGTTGCTATGGTAACGCAGGACGAACATGCTTGCATTCCAGAGTGAGAAAGACGATAGCTACTAAAGTGTCTCTCTCTCTCTTTTTTATTCTCAATTTCTCTTTTTGCAGGTTCTAAGTCAAATTCAAGAAAAACACATTTCACATTTCACATGTGACATACATCAACGCAACACCGACTAATCAGATGAGAAATAATTAATGAGAGTATTAAGTGAAATGGAAAGCATATATATATGTATGTATGCATAAAATTTACATATATATTACACTTGTGCAGAATTCAAACACACTGCACGTTGACCTTACAGGATTTTTATTAGATACTGTTTCCCTGAGCTGATTTGCAGATAAAAAATCCAGAAGTACAGAGCGTGTGTTTGCAGATGAACTCACTGAATTATTAGTATTTTAGAGGTATTTTATATGTCTAAAGTTTGAAGGGGAGATTATGCAGATACTGCAGCTTACATTGTCTACAAGCTCTCTGTTGTATCTTTGAGGTAACACAGGGTCAAGTTTTCTCTTTTGGAACGATCGTCAGTGAATTAGTTTTAGGTGAGAATTAGGTGAGACTGTGATTAGTTGTAGGTTTTAATCTGGCTTTTCCCACTGTTTATTGTAGTGACAACTGAGCTTTGTGGCCGTGGGTGGTAAAGATGGATTTAGCTGCTGTTTGTCAGCTGGTGACGCAGCTCTTCCTCTCTGCTTCTTTGTTAGAGTCATGGCTGCTTTGTGAGAAATGGAAGGGCATTTTACTCCATTGGAGAAATAGAAAAACCTCTAAATTCCAGCCCAACGCTTCAAATATGAATAAAACTTTGACTGCATTACTCAACCTGTTGAATATCCTTTATTTCTGCCCCACAAGTCATTTCTGTGCATGTCTGGTGTCTCAGGTGTTTTTGTTGTTGTTGTTCACACAGACTACAAAAGCACAACAGGACATGAAGACAGGTTGAGTTATAAATTCAGTTTTGTCCAAATTAAAGTGGAGGGTTACAGGTTAAAAAACCTTTCTACTGCAGGTTTGTTAAGGTTGTGATCAGCTTTTATGATCAAGCCAGTGGCATGTGTGTATATCTCTTCAGGAGTAAAATGGTATATTGTATCTTTTCTGAAACAAGATAACTTTTATCTTGTCCCTGTATCTTTCTAAAATTGCCTTTCTTCTTTCTCCTGTGCTCACTTTGTCTTTTCTATGTTGCAGAGAAAAGAAATCCTCTTTTATTCTGAGAGCAAACACATAGACCATTCTTGACATTGATCATAAGATCAATTAGGACATAAAGCAGTTTATATTGTTCACTTCTTCACTGCTGCTCTGCAGATAGTGGCACTGTTTGGAGATGGACACCCTATTTGATTTTTATTTTTGACTGTTAACCTGCCACCTAGGCAAGGTGAAGACTTTTTTTTTTTTTTTTAGTAACCACTACATTAGCTGTTACATCAAACATCCAGCACAGTGTCAACAACAGAGACTATCAGTCCCTGTTAGCTGGAAAATTACAGGAGTTTGTGGCTGGAAAAATTCTGATGTTGGAGCATTTTTTATGTAAATGATCTCCTTGTTGGTGCTACGGATGGCAGCCATGGTGAACTGATGTACTTGTTTGTGATTTGGAGGAAAAATAATTAATATGATAAATGAATTCCACGAAAGTCAATTTAAAACTTCATCAGGGACAAAATCCGGTGAAATCATATTTCAGCAACAGCTGAGAGGATTTTTTGCTGTGAAACAAGAGGCAGTTTTTTTTTTTCCTTGAATGTATGAACGTAGCAAAGATATTTTCTGTCACCTTTCTGTCTGACACTTCTGCCACATGCTGGGGGAGTGCTGGTTCTCCCTGCGGCTTTCACACCACAAAGGGCCAGCATCAGCCTGTCTACACACTACATGTCTGACCAGCAGACAATCCACTGCTGCAGTTTAAACTTACAGGTCAAAAGATATGGACCTTATGGAAGAATTAAGGTGACTCTCTTTAACAATATCTGATTCTGTTTGGATTATTGCAGGTAAATATCCAGAAACCAAATCACTTAAAAGCAAAATAGTTCAGCAGAGGAACCTACAGTAAAGGCAACCACTGAAATGAAAACTCCCCTTCATTTAATGAGCAACTGTTATTGGTTTAACAGTCAAAACAGACCTGTTGAATTGATGTTGGGTATCAAACCCAAGTTTAAGTATAAATACTAACGTCCTTAATATGATGTTAATCTTTGGCAAATCATTAAGTGAGCCTATTGATGATTCATATATGTAATGAGTCATGCCACTGCTCTCTCCCCCCAACATGAAAAACATATGGAACTTTTAATAATAAGAAGTATTGGTATCAGTATCAGTATTGGTATTAGTATCAGTATTGCTATCGGTATCTGCATCAGTATTGATATTGACGATTCTGGCTCTGTATTGCTTGGTTGAAAAGATATTTTGTGGTAGTGCCCACTCCTGAGTTTGACCCTGCTACTTTAACACAAAGTATTTCAACTCTTTTTTTCTTAATCCTTGAGATTTTAATAAAGATCTGGATAGGTCTGGGTTACTTTTGGCTGATTGTAACACGTAAGTGAACAGAAATTCAAGAGGAAGTGAGCCTTCCTGACTTTTATTCTTATGGAGTCACAGTAGAAAATGTTTTCAAGTTTGAAAGTTTTAGGCCTAAATGTATGTGTTGTGTGAAAATAATTCTGTCTTCCTTCTCGGCAGTTGATGAGATAGCTGATGTTTTAGCACCTTATAAAGACTGGGAGGAAGAAGCTGGAGTCCTACAACCACTCTTTGGACTCCCCAGTCTCAAAAAGACAAACCAGTACTGGTTCAATGGTCGGACTAGGACAGAAATTCAACCTTGGACTTCTCTTCTGACTGAAGAGGAGATCAGCTTTGTGGAGTGATTGGAAGTGTGTTTGAATACACACTGTCACTGGTATTTATGATCACATGTTACTAGAGGCTGCTGCAATGCAGAGAAATAAAGATGTAGTGATGTGAGGAAAAACTATGAATTATGGGGTGATGAAAAGAAAAACAGAATGATGAATATCACAGACAAGCTCTGAGAAGTAGAGGAGTCGAAAGCAATAAAAACACTCAAATTCCACTGCAAGACAAATGCATGATGGGAGACTGGCATAACGGCTACTGCTATGGTCTCACAATGTTCAATGCAAGGATGCCTTGGGGTTATTATCATGCACTGCTATGACAATGGAGAGTCAAAACACAACTCTGTAATTCACTATAGAGACAATTCCATTATCGCTGCTTGTATGCATCCCCAGTTCAATTTAAGATAACACAGGTTTGAGGTGATTGATTTTTGAATGAGTGACTTTGTGTAGACAGATGTGTATTTGTGATACGGAATCTGTTTTCTCACCTTTAAATGTATTTGCAGACTTAATGTTTTTTTCTAGTGTGAACAAGTGAATATTTGGAGCAGGAAATAAGAGAGAATGGCTGCAAGTGGAAGAATGTCCCTTTTATTTTCTCTTCTTTTTTTTTTTGTATGTACACACAGATGTACATACAAAAATGTGTGTGTGTGTATGTGTGTATATATATATATATATATATATATCATTAACTCCAAACCACTCACACATATTATATCCCCTCCCTGATCATTCATATTATCTTTCATTGCTTATCCACCTTTTTCCACACACACACGCGCGCTGGGTATGTCACAATACAGTCAGCATTTCGCTTGTGATGGTCAAACAATTCAACACCTTCACCTGCATGAAGGTCCTGAAAGTCAGCAAATATGCTTGGCCATACACAAAAGTATTGTGGGTAGAAATATGTGTTTCTACAAACTGAACTTGCATCATTTCTATTTGAATTTGTTTTGTTCAACTCAAATGACAGCAATGAAGCAGTGAATCTGAGTAGTACCATTTGAAATGTGACATTGAATTCATTTGCTCTGAAACTGTATTAGACTTTCATTGAAGTCAAATTTGTTTTTTTTTGCAATTCAAATCCACTTTATTGCTCCTCCTCAACAACAGGTCGCTGAGGAGGAGAAATGGGGTGCGGATTCATTGAATAACTTCTCCTGCTTTTAAACAGTGAACCTGGGATCAACCTAGAAAAGCAGAACACCTGTCTACTTTATGCCTCTAAACAAGATTCACATGTAAAAGTAGAATGACAACATTATCATAAAACTGACTTTGAATGTTGTTCTCCTGCTTGTTGTCAGATTATTTTCCTGCTGTTCTGTTTGAATCTTGTTTTCCTTCGGTTGGTTTTTAATCTTGTACTCCTCCTGTTCCTTATGAATCTGAGCCAGCTCTTGCTGTGGGCTTGCCACCAGTGCCTCACACCCGGTGCACCACTGCGCTTCACTCCTCTTCAGCTTTCTGAGCAAGGAGGGCTTCAAAAAAGGGTCTGTACAGGCTGTGGTGCAACCCTGACTTTGTTTTTTTTTTTCTTTTTGATGACCCCATTGAGCAGCATCTTTTGGTCAGACCTGGCTCTCCATCTGCCCCTGTCTATTTTCCAGCAGGTTCCAACTTGTTCCTTCACAGCCCTGTTTTCCTCTTTGAGAGACTTTATCTTTGTGACTGCAGAGTAGAAGCCATCTCTGAGGCCCTCTGCAAACTGTAATTTGAGGGAGCCCTGCAGCCAGCCTGTGCTGGTTTGGGCTGTCAAGGGCAGCACCAAACTGTAATGGCCCAAAAGTAACAAACTTATGTAATTCAAGGCTAAAACTAAAGTTCCACCTTGGCACAACTTGTGCACTTACAGTATTTACACAGTTGAATCTACTTTAGTCTGAGCAGGACTCCTTGAAACAGCCCTTAACAGAAAACATCATGTAAACACCTCCAACAACTCAAACCCATGTATATCAAAAACAAACATTTCATGTGGATGTTATTGTAGATTATTTGAGTGAAATATGAAATCAATGTTTGAGTCAATGCCTTAAATGAGGTTCTAACACATGCTTGGTCAATTGTTGACAATGTAAATTTCATTGTTTGATGTTTTTAATCTGTTGATTACAGACATTGACAGAAAGAAAAATGTGTTTCATGATTTTCATTTTGTGTTTTTAATCAAAAATAATTGAATTGCTGTAATTTTCACTGTGATGCACCACAACTCAACAAACTCTATGAAAGCATTCTGAAGCCTTGGACAAAATATGAATAAATAAAAGACACAGTGGTGACAAAAAAACAACAACAAAAAAAAAACATCTAACTGGTTTCTTCAGCTATATATTGCAGCTCAGTAAAGATACTGGAGGGCAACAGAGACAGTCGTCAAGCTGTGGAATATATATATGCTATATAAGCACGAGGTGAGCAGATTTGTTTCTCTTAAAATTCAAGTAGTGATAAAACTGTTTCCTGCTCTGACCCCCAATCACCATGTTGTATTTCATTCAAACTTCCCAGGTCCACATTGTTGAAGACAAACTCAGTGAAGTGAAGACAAGAGACTCAAACTTCCCTTTACTTCACTTCAGTGACTGTTCACAGCACTGGACTGTATATCTGAATGATGAAGACACTGTTTATATTTGCAACAGACTATAACATCAGTCCAGTCAGAAGATACATTCAGGTACACAGTGTGACTCATTCTTTGTCTGATGAGTATTAACATAGTAAGCTTCTGTAACTCCATTTGTGCCTATATACAAACAGGAAAATAGCAGTGGCCCACCAATTCAACACTAAATGGATTTCACTGTTGAACAATGGTATAAAAGCTGGTCCATGCTTAATCCTCACTGTTGACCTTTGGTATCTGAAGGAACAAATGCTATGATTATGACAGTGTCTAGGTTTGACCATGAAAAGCACTGAATAATAAAAAGGCCCATTCAGTTCAAATTTTGGTCATCATTCTTCCCTAATGTGTGTGCTAACAAAATATAAAATTAATGGTTGCATGCCTCCACAAACCAGGCAAGTTGAAATAGGAAAAATGGATGAAGTCTCCTCTTCCTGAGTTGCAGTGTTGAATAATACAGAACATTATGATGTCAGAGCGAAGCTGACCTTTTACTATTTCATTATAAAATGGCTTCACTCTATAATTTTATCCTATACTCAATTGTACTCAATTGTGTTCTGAATGAATATGTGACTACGTACTTTACCTTTGACCAGCAAAATCAATCGACTGTGCCAATATTGAAAGGATTTCCTCAAGGTGTTATTGAGATGTCACTTTAACAAGAATGGGAGGACTGGGCATCCCAGAGACATCATGCCTTTGGCTTTTGCAGTTGCAGTTGTGTTTGCTGAGTCCTTAGGTTGTGATATAAGTCTGAGCTCCAGTTGGCTAGTGTTTGAGCTATATGGGCTCCAAAAACCTAGGACTATCTTTCCCAGTGATCTCAGGTGTTACAGATGAGTAACACTATCTAAAGCCTCCTGGAAATCAGTAAAGCAAGAAAAATTCCAACTTGGCTGATTGTTTAAGAAACGTTTTGTGAAATAGTCCAAATGAAGCCTGAACCAGCAGATAAACTGAAAATAATCCACTAATGTGCCCGACTCTTCAGTTACATCATTCTGCATGATGAAGTCTCAACATTCAATAAGAAAATATTCTGAGTGGAGGGAAACTGCTCTGAAAATCTATTGAATAGAGGTAAACACTGGGTTGACCTTGTCCATATGCAGTGTGTGGAGGCCATATACTTATGTATATACAGTATGTATACAGTTCTGTTCAAAAGTCTGAGACCACCTTTCAATTTATATTCAGTTCCCAGTGACACATATTTCTGCCCATCAAGGCCGCTCGAGTCTACACACCGTATCTCTCTCTCTCTCTCTCTCTCTCACACACACACAAACACGGCAGTGGTAGACAGATCAGAGAGCAGTTTGTAATTCCATTAGCTGAAAGGTCAGTTTCTCTCCATTAGCTCTGCACCATCTGTCTGGACACATATACTTTGGTGTTAACTTTAACTTTATAAACATTCCATTAAAACATGAGTGTAAGTACAAATAAACGAGTGTGGAATAGCAATGAGGCAGAAAATCAATTCAAAACATTACATTAGGGGTTATGTGGTTGGGGGGGGGGCACATGTGTTCATGTTTATCTGCTAAGTGAGTCAAAGTCTGTCATATATGATAGAGGAGTATTGAATCTGTACCTGCTCACAGACATTCAGTGATGTAAAGAAAATGAACCCACACAGCCGTTCCTCGTTTTCTCTGTCTCCTGCTAGGTGACATTTAGTGGACGCACCTTGGCAGAATGCTAACAGAGCTCCAGAGCCACCGGGAGGGATAGAGGAAAGAGAGAAAGTGGTGGGGTGGATTAGATTCTTTTTTTTTATTTTTTTTTTGGAAGCAAGTAGAAGAGACGAACCACAGGATGAGCCGAACCTTTGAGGGAGTGGAAAACAGATATGAAAGTCAGAGGCTTATTTCTAAGAGACACGGAGATGGAGATGGATATTTTGAGCAGAAATTGATTGAGCAAAGAGAGGAGAGAGTTCAAAAAAGTATATGAAAAACATATGAAAAAGATGAAGGGGAGAAAGAGATTGAAAAAGGGGAAAGAGGGAAAGATAAAAGATTAGGCAAGTAAAAAAATGAGTAAGGGGAATGTGTGGAAAGGTGTAAAAATGAGACTGTGAGAGTGAGTTACATTATATAAAGGTGATAGTAAAAAAGGAGTATAGGGGACAAGTGAAGGACTAAAAAGAAGAAAAAGAAAGAGTGAAAGAAGAGGGCATGAGTTCCTAAAAACACAATCTCCTCTCAAAAAAAGATTTTTGCTCCTACAGAACATGTTAAAATGTTCATAGGTGCAAAAATGACTTTAAAAAAGAGCACACTCACAGCAGTGAGCTCCAGAGTTTGGTGAAATTGAAAGAATGAGTGTGTGGTATTAGATTGAAGATGTCCTCTTGACTGAACCTCCTCTATAGCCTCATCATGTACAGTCCTGCCTGTGTCAACTGTGGCTGGAACTAAACTCCACTGAGAAGAAAGCAGGATCTAATCCTGCTCTCAGACACAGGACATGACATGTACCTTACTATGAAGTTAGATATATGAAGTTCTTTTTTTTGCTTGGCTCAGTAAGAAAGTTACAGAGTGCTTTGGCATTTAATTCACATTTTCTTTGTTAAGCAACTTCAATGAATGAAACTGTATAATACTCAGTGGTTAACTCTGGCCCTACAAAGGCCCCGGTGGAAAAGTGCTGGAGTCAGAGATAATCAAGAACTAAGTGTAATGACAGAAGCATTTTTTGCAAACAAATTGGAAAGACGATATGATCCATTTGGGATGTGAGGTATTTTTTTCTTCTTCTATTAATGCATAGAGTGGTCAGCTGCCCCCCCCCCCCCCCCCACACACACACACACAGAGTCTCATAACCATATTATCCGTATGCACTTCCACACACGTGCAAACTAGTTGGACATTATAAACAAAGATAGATAGGTAGTCTCCTGCATTCCACAGCTCAGTCAAACAACCACAAACAAAGCAGGATCATAAAAAAACACAAAATACATTATATATCCCATACATAATACATCGTTTCTTCACAGCAAGCAGAAAATGGAGGTAGCGGTAAGCTGCCAGAGGTGGCTGTTTAGTGTTTTGATGATTGAGTTCTGAAATTCATGCGGGCAAAATACTTATAGTGACTGTCATGAGTGACGTGCTTTTGTCTCTATACGTACACAAACACATGCATATTGATAGATTTGGGATGTTCTTGGGTGTTTTGTGAGAGAGTGTGATGTCTGAGATTGGATGTGTCATCTTTCCCTCCAACTCTCATCATCTCTTTTCAACTTCATTCACATCAACCTTTCTGTCTCTTAGGGGAACTTGCAGTAAACATGTTGATGTTTTTCAGTCATTATGATAGAAAACATAAAGATAAATAGAAATGACGGTGGCTGTGGAAAAGGCTCTGCTAGATACTGAGCTTTAATTCAGCTTTAGTTGAAGCTGTCTTTTCTATCAGCAGTCTCTGTCATTTAGTGATCTCAGTGTGTAGTTAGACTTTTGAGGGGGTGTGTGTCACAAGCTTGCTTCTGGTATGCCATAACCTCTTAATGCAAAGTAGAAATGCAGCAGCTTTTATAGTGAGAAGAGAGCAAAGGAGCATTGTTTGTCACAATGAGAGTGAGACAGAAGGAGCAATAAAGAAAAAGGGAGAAATAAATGACTGGTCAGGAAGAGAGGGGGAGGAGAGCAAAGGCCCAGTGAAAGTAGAGCTGGAGGGTTTGGAAACACCAGGGGATGAAGTGAAACTCTTTAAAGTGCAAACTGATTAGAAGTGCCAGAGTGTGTGTGATGCTGTGATGTGAGGTCTTTACAGCGGCAAGAAACAGTGTGTGAAACCTTTGGAGGCATTTTGTTGTGATCTGGTCTTGAACAAACACAATGGAATTAAGATAATATTGCATAAATATTTATTGCTTTATCGATGGGAAAAGCAAGTCAGCCCTCAGATTTAATTACACCTGCACTGTGACTCATGTGGGGTCATGTCATGAACTGAGGTGTTCACCAGTTTGTTTTGTGTTTTTGGAGTTATTTCACTGGATATCAAATTCTAGTGGTAGCCACAGAACAACATCATCTCCAACAGTTTGTCTGACTGTGGCGTGATGAATATTTAATCAGTCTGAGTTTACTGTGTAACCCTTTGACCTGCTCAGCTTGATGCAAATCGCCAAGTCTTGATCATCAGTGTTTTTGCCATTCACATCAGCAGATGATGCTTGTGAATAATAAACTCAAGTGTTTAAGTTTTTTCTTTTTTTGATTTGTTTGTTTTTCAGTCATACACCTCCAATATATTTTTATTGTTGGAGCCACAGGTTTGATAAATCCAGAGCTTAGCTTTTACTCATGCCATTAATCGAGGGTTTCACAAACTCTTTCCAATCAACACTATTATGTGTGAATAATGTTTGCAATTTGGACAAGAACAATATAAATTGCAATTATTACTGTATTATTATTTAGAATAAACTGTTTGTTCAGTTACATATTATGGATGAAGCGCTTCAAGACAAATTGCAGTGAATTTCAAAGGGGTCACTTCTGTCTTCCTGTCAGTGTGAGTAACTTCAGAAAGTGTTCAAACCAGGTCTGCACACTTTACTGTGTTGAATATTTGATTCCAAATCAATGCCATTTACCCCGATCAATCTACGCTGAATAAACCATGACAAAATGAAAACATGTTGTCAGAGGATTTTAGTGAATTTCTCTCTCTCTCCCTCGGCTCTTGTGCACCCTCAACATGGTGATCAGGTGTGTCATCTCCCCTGACATATATGGAACTCAACTGGAGTTCATGTGTGGCAAATTAAACTGATTGGACACACGCGTGTTCACAAGGTCCCATGATTCACACTGCTTGTGTGTAACTGTGCACCTGTGAACAGGAGCTGTAAAGGTGAACGTATATCCTTGCAGCAATTACTATAGGAGTGTGGCTGCCTCTGCAACCCTCTGAATGTGTATGTGCTCCTGTCCTCTTGCATGAATTCATGTGACGGTACATGTCTGTGTGTGTGCCTGCACGCTGCGTGTGTGCATGTGTGTGGCAGAGAGGAAGACAAGCTCTGGATAATGGGGAGACAGAGGGCTCCAGATCTATTGGTCTATTGGTATTCTGGCTCTCTGCCTGGCAGACAGTGGGAGATACTCGGATTGTGCGACGCTAGAGGAGGAGGAAAGAAAAGAGGAAGAGCTTTTGGTTGGGATGTGGGGAGAAGAAGACAGATTGTAAATTGAGAACAAAAGGCATCCAGAGAGGTGAGGGCATGAGCAGACAGAATAAAAGAAACCTTCTCAGTGGGAAACCCCTATGGAGAAGCATCATAGAGAGAAGAGAAAAGAGAAAACAGAGGCAAAAAGCAGGACAGTGGCAGTAACATTTGATCCTAAACCACCTCACTCATTAACCTAAACCCCAGTTACTCACTGCACAGCTGCAGCAGCTGCTTACTCCTCAAGCATGGGAGCAACTAGTTTTGTTCCCATATAAAATGGCTAATGATGCAGATAAAGAACACTGGGCATGAGGGAAGACAGAGGGCTGTTTGTTAGGCACGATTTGTCACAAAACAAACATGGATGTATGTGTGTGTGTGTGTGTGTGTGTGTGTGAGACTCCATGTTGCTTTTTCGTGAGGAGACTTTGTGGAGCTTTGTCCTCTGTTCTTATTTTGTGGCGTTTTTTTATTTTCAATAGAAATATCATGTCCTTCGTGTGTGGTATAAATTCCAAGAATAACTCTAAGGAGTGCTCACCTCAGTGAAGGGACACACAAACCAGAACATACTGTCTTCTCCCTCCCTCTGGCATATTCCTCCATTTATTTATGTATGTATTTAGAGGTCTATTACTGAGTTGTTACAGTGAGGCGGGGGGGCAGCTGCAGCATCATCCTGACATGAGAGCACCTATCACCCTGAGCTGTGATGTCATCCATTTTAGACTCCATATGTCCCCTGATGGTCTGGTAGAAAGACCTCCACATACATATTATTACACACACTTATCAAGGGACACACTACAGACATACAAGCCTGTGTATTCAAGCATATTAGCACATTATTAAGCCAAGTCTCATGCATCTCTTCATCCAAATGAGAGAGGCAAAGAACAGCCATAGGGAGCTAAAGGTGACAGATAATTAGCATGATGTCTTTACTTATGCTTCCTTACCCTTGCAATGTTAATGCTCTCTCCTTCTCTGACTTCCACCCCCTAGTTCTTTCCTTTCTATAGAACAACAAGATGGAGATGAAAATACAGAAAGGGAGGGATTGAAAGAGGAGGGACGGGGTGATAAGGAAGGGAGAGGTGTGATCAGGCAGAGATACAGTGGGCAGAAGGATTCATATTCACAGAGGATTACCTGGTATCCCTGTCACATCCCCTGTAGCAAATGATCCAACACAGATCCAAACCCGTCAGCTATGTGGAGAGAAATATTGCTTTTACACTTATAATTCCTGTGTAAAATAGATCAGGAGCGGAGTGGCAGGATTTTTCATCTTCCTTAACTGTTTTAACATCTTAAACTGACAGACAGACAGATGGAGGAAGTCAGACAGACAGAAAACAATAAGCAGACTCGCGGTGAGAGTGTAATGATGATCTATATTCTTGGTTTATTATATTCTAATACTTTCAGTGCTCCTGTTAAGACGCAGTGCTCTGATAAAATCAGACAAATATACAGTATGTGTTGGTATAGTCTGTATTTATCCACTGCACTGCCTCACAGGTGCACATTTTTCCTTTGTACAAGGAATAATTACTGTGAAATGTTTTCCTACAAAAATAAAGAAAGGCCATTAGTAAGCTGCTCCTTTTTCAACATTTATATTCACCTGCTGCACTAAATGAACATAATTTAAAATAATCCTCACCATCTAAGTTTGGAGGGAGCTTTTTTTTCCTTTGGAACAGGACAACAAAAAGTATGGAGACGTTTCAGTACTTTGTTATTGTTTTATATGTATTGTCAGTGTTGTATTGTCAGTGCTATATTGGTGCATGTGTTATATATACACGGTATCAAAAAATTCATAACTCCAGTCCCTCCGCATCTGTGCAGTACATTTGGAAGCAGGTGTGAAAAGTTGGCCAGTGTTTATATGTGTGTGTGTGTGTGTGTGTGTGTGTGTGTGTGTGTGTCTTTGTGTTAATGTACAAGGAAATACTAACTCTAAAAAGACAGTCAGACTGATCTGCATCACAACTCAGACCCAGACACACACTCCTGCAAAGTCAAAAATATGCAAGAACACACATAGAAATGCACTTGAGTGCGTATGTTTCGCCAGTATAGGGCATGAAATGACCTCATCCACCCACAACCAATAGTATAAGAACATTCCTTACACACACAGTAACTCATTTTGAGCTGGACAAGCCTGAGGTAAGCTAACAAGAGAAACTCCATACTCTATCTGTAACGAGGGCAAATCACTGTTGTATTGAACTCTACGCATTGAAAGTTACACCATGTACAGTGTGTTGCAAATTTAATACACTTTAGACCTTGGTGAACTGTAGTCACTCTATAATTAAAATCATTACTTTTAGTTCAAAATACAGCACAGATGAAACTGACCTAACATACTAATTTCACCTGCTCTGTTGAAATTTCCATCAGCTCATCCCAGTTTCAAAAGGGAGCACGCTGTCAAGTCACTGATTATTACATATGTGTTATTGTATCTCTACTTTCATATTTACTCATTTATTTGGCTGCAATTCAAGTGAGAGAAAACAAAAACTTCAGTGCAGCATTGGACCTTGGTGTTAAGTATTAAGCACTACATCTATTCAATAACTGTGCGGAGATCAAGTGAAGAAGTGCAGACTAAGTGCTGCTTTGGCATGTGAGGGAAAATGTAATGGGCTGCATCACATAAACAAGCTCTTCCGTACACATTGATAGTTACTCAACTGTTACACCCACTAGCTAATAAAGGTGGGATTACTGAGCACATGATGTGGGTAAGACACAGATATTCCTGCATGTATGTGAACACAAGTCATACATTTTCAAACCACTGTAAGGCACTAACAAAAGCCAGCACAACAGAAGGCAGCCCAGAGGTGCAGCCCAGAGGTGCAGGGAGACTCTGAGCTCTCTATTGAGCGTGTGGATGTTGGTGATGACGGCTCCTACCGCATCTGCTGTTCACAGTGACGATAAGGAGCCCTCCTTCTTGTGGGATACTTCTAACATTTGTGCTTTTGATCTCTCCAAAGCAACCTTCAAATTATTTAAATCCAAAATGATCCAAGACAAAGGCCCGGGGCCTTGTAATACAACAACACCGCATCACATAATGCATCCATTAAGGAAACATCTGGCTCATGGTTGCTTGCTTACTCTTCCATGCGTAATCCTACCTCACAAGGCGCTGTGAGCCAATTTGGGAGGGCTGTTCTGTAAACCAAACAAGCTGCTGTGTGTGTGTATAATTTCTGAGCAGTGACAAAAAATTTGCAGTGACTGAATAAATACACACATTTTATTCTGTGTTCGTTTAAACATTTGATGACTCATCCTGCACCGCAGGGCCTTTCCTAATTTTGCACCCAATTAAAATCTTCTTCTTAAAATCTTCCCCAAATTATAAATCCTGCCAATCACAACGTCTATGCTAGTTTGTGACTATATGGAAACAAATACATTTAAGGATGCACTACATGATGTTTTTGCATGAGACACACAGAAAGATGTACAGACAACAGTCACAGATTTCTAATCTATTAAGAAAAATAAAAAGGTTGCTACAAATGTTCGATATGGGTTGAAAACCTCAGACTTTTTCTTAAGAGATATTTTGGTGTTTTGAATTATGATTGTAACTTTAAATGATGTGAGCACCACTTACAACATTTAATTCCCCTTCATTGGATTGTGGTAGCAGAGTAGATATTTCAAAACAAAATGATGCACATAAGACCACACTGAGAAAAAACAACCATATTTTTTCTTATATTTGGGTGAACCAACTCTTTAAAATTGATTCCTGATACAGTATTTGCCTTAAAATGTGCAATTGGCAACTGAAATGACTTCAGATGAACTGAAAACGTTTCCAGACCCTGAGAGCACACCAAACCACTGATAATGCATTGAAGGGCATCAAAAATGCATTGGTCTCAGTAGGAAAGACCAGCCATATCTCAATACCACTAAAGTACAACCTCGCAGTCTCTCTCTCTCGCTGCACAACCCTGGTAATACGTTACCTTTGAAGAGCAAAAAATGTGAGCTGTATCGCAAATCACACGGATCCCATAGTCTGTGTGTTATTTAGTTATTTATGCCTCATGAAGAAATGGCTCTCCATTCCCCCCAAGCAGCACTTATTAGTGTCACATATGGAAGATTTCTCCCCTCAGGTTGTCATGCCAATGTAGAAGTGCAGTATGAGTTTTTAAATATGTTTGACTGGAAGGGAAACAGAATTGTGTAGAGTGTGTGAAGGAATGTGTGTGAGAATTTTATCATCTGTGTGTGTTCATGTGAAGTGTATTAGCCCATGCATATTTATGTACCAAGCATCACTGCTTATTACATTATTATACGTCTCGTGTGGCTGTGACTTACTCATGCGGAAAGAAAAGGGGATGGAGGGAGCATGTCCTCGTGTCCAGAAGCATACAATTTGTGTGGGTTTGTAGAGTGCATGCACCTTTATGTGTTTGATCCCCGGTGCGTGTCTGCACACACACACGCGTTGAAGAGCCACTGTGTCCACGAGGCACTCCTGCAAGTTCCAGAGAATCTGTGTAGAGTGAGACAGAAAAATCGAGGGTTAGCGGGAGAGGATGCCCAGACATGAAAGCCTGCCGTAATGGAGATAATAGGCTCTGGATCGATGAGTGGAGGCCAGTAAATTAATGGGCTCTCCTTGACACAAAGTCCATTTGTTAGTTTTGAAGCGTTGTGACAGTTAATTACAGAGGGTTGGCTTCAGTGGACCACTCCACTTAGGCCGCCTCAGAGAAGAAAAACATTTCCTGGTGTGTTGGGAGACAGCCTTAGATGCCGCTGTTTAAGTGTGCTAGTGTGTTTGTGTGTGTGTGTGACTTTGTTAGAGTGTGTAGGAAGCATGCATTTATGCCTGTGTCTTCAATCTATAGGTGTATTCAGGCAAGAAGAGTCTCCTTATTTCTTATCTCTTCTTACTTCTATTTCTGTATTCTTCTATACATCTGCTTTGTCAGACAGTGTTTGGAGGAAATTGTTGCGTTCCTTATGTTCACTGACAACATTTTTCCCAATCCAGGGACAGCAAAATCCAGGTCATAGCCAGGTTAGAGCAGGTGGTAAGGCTTAAAAAGCACAGGACTTTCACACACACATCCCCCATGTTTTAGTTAACTGTGATCGTTACCACGTTACCATAACACTACCATATGAACACGTCATCATGCTTAAGTCCCCAGTTGGCAGACTTGAAGGAACAGTAAATGAAATATTGAGAGTTAAGATAAACATGAACATTTTGCTGAGTCACTTGATGCAAAAAAAAAAAGCCACCATCCATATGGCAGCAATGTTTCATTAAATAATACTTTGTAAACTCTTATTAGCCTATTTCCAAATGCCTGATGACTTGTCACATCATTAATCATTCTTATAGCTAAATAAGTCTCTGGTGCTCATGGTTGAACCACAGCAGTTTGGACCAATCAGTGCCCTGTGTGGGAGGAGCTACAAGAAAGTATACTGTGTATCTACATCATATCACGTGACAGAGAAATGGCTCATCCAATCACCTGGCAATTAAATGATCTGTTTCCATCAAAGCCCTCACTGACGGTTCTGTGTGACAAACAACCTGATGCTTCAAGTTAAGAGTTCTGCAGGTGAGCTAAGATAAAGACGTCATCTCCCCGTGGCAGAGCCAGAATAAATCCAAAAGGCAACAAGGTTGATATACAGTCAACAAACAGAAGTGACAGCTCTTAAATCAACACGTGTCCCTGCTTGACGTGACAAACATTAAGTCAACTGTTCCTGGAAACTGCTTCACAGCTTCTGATCGACTCAAAATGACGTAGCTGGCATAAATGTGTTTCTCGCAGAAAACAGCTGAATGAACATGATGTCAGACTGAATAATGAAATCAAAATGAAATGGCACCTAAGTCTAATTATCAGGTTTTAACCATGTACAGTGTGACTTTGCAACTCCACTCTGATGGATTGGGCTCAGTAGAGGCTTATTATATTTTACAATGCATGAATTCTGGTTTAAGCCTTCAGAGAATGTGTTTGAGGAACATTACTTGGATACTTTCACATACCTGCTACTCTCTGTCATGATATTCACTAATCTTCAAAGATAAATATGCTGTCAGTTGGTTTCCAGGCTTTGATGTTGGGACTTGAGAACAGCACATAAACACACAGACTCAAGAAGAGATGTGAATCAAAATATCCAAAACATACTCTCATCTTCCTGTCTTTGTGCTCTTTGCACAACAAACTCCTGACTTATAAAGTGTCACTTGAATTATTCTTTAGACTGTCAACATCAAATGCCTCAACAGCATACCTAGAAAACATCCCAGTGTGCTCTTACAGCATGCTAGAGTCCAACCAGTCTCAGATGTTGGTATTCATCTCCATCCTCCTGTTTTCCTTAAATAATCACAAAAAAATCATTTGTATTCTGCTTGAGAAATTGTTTCCAAAAATACCAATTAGCTGTAGTTTTTTCATTGTGACACTGAGGAAGGTTATCTGTGTCTTAGCATGCAGACCCCGCTGTGTGTGTGTGTGTGTGTGCATGCATGTCTGTGTGTGTGTGGGTGAGAGAGATTGGGTAGTTATTCTGTGATGTTTTGCTTTTTCTTCTGACAGTTTCACAGTTGAATCTGAATTATGTTTGTCTACAAACAGCTGCATTGTAAGAAAGTTTGCACGTTATTTTTTGATAAAGACCTTTGTTGAAAGATATTTCCCCTAGTTGTGAATCTAGTCTAGAAGTCTTTCCTCCCTCTGTGGATCAAATTCATGCTAACTACAGCCAAACAGTTCTCATTCTTTCATCGAGGCCAGACCAACAAGGATGGGCAGTCCCCGTATTGAAACCTCTATGCCTCACATCATTTTGTGAGTGTGCCACTTAAATGGCAGACATCTCATTTAAGTTATACTCTCCAAATGTCAGACGTAAGTGAAAGACTGATTTGTCACAGTGATCTTAGAAATAGACGACTGCACAGCTTCCTGCTCTGTATTCACCCACAGTGAGGAAAAAACACTCAGAGGAATCTGAGAAGAAACATGTTGCTAGCATGACTGTGCATCTCAGAATGAATGTCATTATTTTATATTAATAGTTTTGGGGAAAACTTTTAACTTTTTAAATTATAAGTATGAATATTGCGCCTTGTGAACATCTTATCTATGGTTTTCACATTATTGCTGCAAACTCTCAGTGGAGGGACTCAAAGGTTGGTACCTCTGCAGTCATTTTGGCTGCTTCCCTGGAGTTTGAATCCACTAAAACTATAGCAACACTAAAAAATGAAATGTGCCGTGAATTTGGTTTCTTTTTGTCTGTATAAAAGTTGTAAAAAAGCTGGGAGGGAAGGGAGAAAGTAAGTACCTTCATCATCTTTCTTTCTGAAAAGATAAAAATCAACCTGGATTTGTGCTTGTGTGTTGTAATTACTTTAAAGCTGGTAATGAGAACAATATGATGAAACAGACTCAAACAGATGAGATATGATTTAAAGATTAAAAAATTCTCCTGCCTGAGATTGTCAACATGAGTTTTTTTTTTTGTCTTGTTTTCATCATTTATACTAAAGCTGAACAATTAGTCAGTTACGGTTAGTTGAAAAAATGAAGAAGAAGAAAGAAGAGTAGGTTAAACGTCCTTTTTTCTGCCATTTTCATCTGCTCTCTTCCTGGTATAAGGCAAGAAAAAGATGAGACAAACCAAATATGAACAGCCCTGGAACCATGATATACAAACAACGCCACTATAAAGAGCAAATGGGAGCACTTGAGAGAAACGGACTGATATCTGCACACAAGCTTGGAGGAAATCCAACAAAATGATGTTTGTCTTCTATTTATTGACTAGAATAACAGACAATTGCTTGTGTTTTGCCCAAGGCTGTGTTCGTGTGCAACTGAGAGTGAGAGTTACGCCAGAACATACGGCAAGAGAGTGAGCAAGACAGACAGAAAAAGAAGAAGAAGAAGAAGAAGAGAAAGATCAAAATATTCCTTTAACTACACAGTAGGAGCCAAAACATGAAGAAATCTGAGGAAGAGAGGATCAAGCAGGAAGAGGTGAGATGTGAGGGGAGGGGGTGTTGGGGGTGGGGAGCACTGCAGTCAGAATTGAGGAGGGGATCTCTCACTCATTATACAGCAGGATCTTAATCAACATCAGCCCTCCTTTGTGTTGATGAGAGGGGGATGAAACAAGAGAAAATAATTTGGGGAATAACATCATCCCTCAATTCATTAGACAACCAGTCTGACCTCCTGTCAATCAATAGAGTGGTGTCTAACTCCTCATGTATGAAGCTCTAAAGCTCCAGACTCTGACAAAACCTATGCTAATAACATATGGGCCCAAAACACAGTGGTCTTATGTTTTTGGTTTCAAGTGAAATAAATGCACTCTAACATGTCTGTGTTTAGTATTTTTTAAAGTGGAGACAATTTATGAGACAAGCCTCACAGCAGCTCTGTCCACTGTCAGGTTCTGGGAGCTGTAAACACATGGAGATGTAAATGCCTTCTGTCTCTTAATCCACAAATCAATTCTTAACATCTTGACTGGGGATCAATAAAAGACACACAATTCTGGTTTTGACAGGCAGCACCAACAGATTGGACGCTGTTATGTGCCGAGTCCAACAAAAAGGAGCAAACTTGTTCCCGTTTCAAACTCCCAAATCTCATAAACAAACTCTAAACAGACAAAGAAAATAGCAGTTACTGCCTCGGTCCGTGTTATTTCTCGCCTCAGATAAGTTCAAAGGCAGCTCTTATAAGACTGTTTAAGGTAAAATAATAACTTTCTGTCTGAGCCGCTAGTGCACTGGTGTGTGAGTTGAATGTTGGTAGGGAGCACCAAGGCTGTTAACACCAGGTAAAGCTTCCAGCCTGAACTGCAAGAGGGCTGTGGAGCAGTAACTCTCAACTGACTGTGCAGCATTGAGTGATTTTACAAGGAGCAGCAGTGTGTGCAGCAGCAACAGCAGCAGCACCAGCAGCACCATGGAGAGCTCCTCTCCTCAGAGTGCAAGCACTTGCCTGCTGATCCATACGCCGTCTCAGGACACCGACTTCAAAACAGCAACCACACTTCTCTACAGCCTCATCAGGTTTTCTCTCTTTTTTACATGTTCATTTAATAACAGACACATTTGCTCATTTTTAGCAAATCAGCGCTGTGTTTTACACTTTAACAGAATTTACTGTGCTTCTCTCACTAATGCACATCCACCACCTACACTGCACTCAGCAACTGAGTGTCTTACTTAGTCAAACTGAGTCAAATGGAGAGATAATTTACTTTGATCTGCCAGTCCATCAAAGTAGCCTGAGGGACGCAAACCAACAACCATCTGCACAAGAGTTTACTTGTGCTTTAAAGCTACTGTTACCCTGCTATAAGGTTTGACTCATAAGACACCAGAGAAATACAACCTGGAGGAAAGAAACACATAAAAATTATCCATGCTGTGCAATAGAAAACATGGAAGAAATAGTGTGCTCACAGGAAGGCTTTCTATATTTGTACTTCAGTGTTCAGTGAGTCATATCATCATATATGCATAATCTTTCATGTACATGTAACAATGTAAATGAAAAATTCAAAATATTTCAACAAACGAATAGAATTTGGATTAATAAAGGAAGTGAGATAGGTAAAAGGCCACAGCAGCTGCTTAAAGGCTACAATGAATCACACTTACAGCATGTCCCAACAATGATAAAAATGTTGCTCTCTGGACTCAAAATGTGTGCATTTGAGGTGCTCTTTGTACAGTGATATAAACTCCTTATAAGCCTTTATAGCAATGGCAAGGTCATGGGGGGTGGGGGGGCATAAACATGCAGCTGTTTGGTTTTTAAGGTCTCATGTGACCAAGTTTAAATAAAATTTGTACTTGTCGAGGCTGGAACTGGGCAGGAAGTTTCAACAGTGGGCAAATAAAAATCTGACTTCTATGATTTGTCCTTGAAAAATAGCAGCATGTGTAAATATGAAGGTGTCAGGCCTGTATGAATATACCTTCAGAGCAGTCCTTCACCTCAGTTTGTCCATCTCGTATCAAGTGCCAGACTTCAAAATCGGATCATGAGGTAAGGTAAATATAACACCTGCACTGCACAACAAATCTCATGAAATCTCATTAAACATTACTGAAGATGAACGTGAACTTAATACTCAAGTTAGAGCTAAAGGCACCTGTGTTTTCAGGCCATTTGTGCACAGTCATGTTTTTGTCCTGTGATTTTTAAATAGATTTATGGACATAGTGTCCTTGACATGACAGAAGAAAACTCCTGGTACTGTCCATTTCAGATAATATCCAAGCAATTTCTATTCATTTACATCCCTAACACGCAGACTACTGTTAGAAGCCATTACAGTTGCAGAAGGCGTTTGAAATGGGCCCAGAAGTCAAAGAGAGAAGAAAATATGTCTCTTTCCTTCGTCTGTCTGATACTTCCTCTCTCAGATGACCCTGTATTTCAGACATTTATCTGTCTGTCTCCGTCTTTCCACTGATTTATCCACACTCCATACATCCAAACAAAAAGATCATCATAGCAACCTTGTACTATTTACGTGTAAATGTCTAAACTTTAAAAAGTCCCTTAAGAGCTGACATGATGTTGCCATAATGGGCGTGACGCCAGCTCAACTGTCACTGCTAATTCAGCAATTACGGAGTCCTCTGGGATTTTTTGGACCTGCACAGTATAATAAAGAGACTTGGCAATAACCTTTCAAGAGTTCACACATGTTTAGAGGTCAGACTCACAAAGAGGTGCCTAATTATTTCTACAAAGGTACAAGTTAAACATTGATTGCAGACTCACCACATACTAAGGCCAGTCTTGATTGGCAATCTACTAGACAGGCAGGCTCCTCCTCTCCTATTATTTCACTGCATTCTCTTCACAAGGTGCTGCCTGTTCTACAGTAATTTCCGTAAATAAAGAACTGGAACCAATCAAAAAAAAAATCAAGACAGTGATTGATTTCAGATATGTCTGAGAAGCCCTTAACAAGTTGACTTTAAATACATATTTTTTGCCTTAGACCCAGGCTCTCCAAATCTGTCAGGATCAATAACTCTCATCTTGTCACTAGAGATGTTTTTTGACAGCTGTACAGACAGAGACAATCCATAAGTCAAAAGTACTGATATATAGCTATAGTAATCATCTGTACACTTTCTTTTTTTTTTTCTTACTCTTTTCTGAACCAGTAAGTACACAAATTCAAGTACACAAAGAGACGCACACACTCTTAGCCATTTGTTAAAGTGATTCATGAATAGCAGTATTGGGAACTGATGACTCGTAGCAGCCCCGATGTCATCCAAGGATCCTCCTTTTCCTTATTCACAGCTTTACACACACACACACACACACACACACAGCCATTCATATCCACCCCCGTGTTATCCATTTTCATTTGCAGAATTTATACCCGGCGCCGTGGCTCTTGGCCTCCTGCTTTAAATCCATAAGTTGATTCACAGCTCATGCAACCGAGTATTGCTGTTGTTTTTTTCTCCCTATGATTGGTGGTTTACAGGTTTATTACTGGGGTTTGACATATCTTTCTCTGGGTCAGTGGGCTTATTACTGGATATACTGTAAATCCTCAACATGATTGACAGAGGATCATGACTGTGTCTCGCTAAGTCCTACCTATAGAAATTGCTGTACATCGCTGAGATGTGTTGTGGAGACTGTAATGTTGACAGGATTTACTTTGAGACTTTAAGAACTTCTTCTTTTTCTAAAAAAAAAAAAAAAAAAAAAAACATTTTGGGAAATATCTTTATTTCTGTTTTTACCAAGGGGATAAAGAAGACTGATGTCACTCTCCTCTTTTATCTGTGTCCGAGCTATGACGCTAGGTCTGGGAGGCGATTAATTTAGCATGAAATGGCACGAAGCAGGGGCAAAGCTAGCATGGCTTGTTCATTTGTTCTGTAAATGAAATGTAACACGGGATTGCATGCGTAACTATTCCACAAGTCAACAGCATTTATTCTAAACTAGGCTAAATATCTTGCTGTTCATTGACATATTACGTGGCCATCTCTGTTCTGTTCCTCACCTTCTGAAAGTGACTGACTTTGGTGAGTGACCAAAGGAATATGATTTTGAATGTGTCAGAAAGACTTTTCCTCAGGGTGTTTGGGCTTGTCCTCAGGGATGGGATGAGCTCTGATATCCAGAAGGGCTTAGTTGAACTGCTGCTTCATTGCATTAAAAAGAAGCCAAATGAGGTGGTGCAGGCACCTGATCAGAGGGTTCCTCCAAGATTCCTCCCCATGGAAGTATTCTGGGCATGTTCAACGAAGAAGAAACCTTGGGGCAGAACCAGAAAACACCAGAGGGATTATATATCCAACTGACCTGTGAATGCCTTAGGATCCTCCCCTGGATCTACTTCATCCACAGTGAAGAAATGTGGTCTCGGCTTCCTGACCCATCCCCTGTGATACCAGCACCATCACTCACCTACGACTTACAGATTGTTATTCAGTCTAGTTAAAAATCTGAATTTATGTTTGAATATAATTGTCTGACACTTTTACACTGCACTCCAATGACAACATTTGAACCCACACAGTGAGCTACCTAATAGGCTCCAGCTGGTTGAAGGCAACACATAAAGGAAGTGGAGTGAGTAGAGTAGAGGTAATGAGTCAGGCAGCCCTGAGCTCCAGAGGTGGGGGGTGGGGGGTGAGCAGGGGCCATAAAGTCTGAGATTGATGGAGTTTTTTAATGTATCCAGAGTCACATCTTGTTAAGGGCCCCTATAATTCCTACCAGTGCCTGTGGGAGAGTATCACTTCCTCAAATCAAACTTCAGGTTTATGACAGTGAGAGACGGGTCAGAAAAGGACATTACAGCTGTGTCGACTCAGAGGCAGGGGCTTAAAAATGTAAAAATGGCAGCTGTTACTACAAAATACTGCAGTGGCCCTCAGAGCTCAACACACTAACTTAAAAATAATAACACATACAAATACACAAACGAGCTGCAGACAATGGTTTCCATGGGACACTAAAAGGTGATGAAACTGACTGGGAATTGTTCAATACCCAATTGTGAAGTCTGAAGTTTTTGAGAGAAGACACACACACACACACACAAACACACACACACACACACAAATTCATTATATTATATTCGTTATAATTTTTTGCATGCATGTAAAAAACCACAGCAGGTGAAACTGGGGTCACGACAGAGCACTGCACTAAAAATAAAGTGAAGTACAAAACAAGTGATGAGCGGGCACTAATCTCAAACAACCTAAGGTCTAGTATTTGCATGGGGAAAAAAACGCAATTTCAAAATGTATGTGTGTTTGTATCCTCTAATACCACACACACTTACACAATAAAATGTCACTGGTAATGGTCTTTTTCAACTTCTTTGACTGTGACATTTAAAAATCTTTGGAAAGGCAAAGCCACTTCGCCCCGGGGTGGCACACTGAACAGTGAAACCAGACACACTATTGTTTGCAATTTTAATTGCTAATTTGATAGCGAGGGACGAGATTAGATTTGGGCTTAAATTTTTCAAAGGAAAGGAAAATCAGTTGGAGCTTGTGCTCCCCAGAAAGGAGGAATTCAGCTCTGCCGTTCATTGTCGGTGGTTTTCTAAGCTGCATCGACTGTGGCACAACAGTAAATGACTCAGCAGAACAGAAGGCATCGAGGGAAAGGGGCTCCCATTCCAAACTTCCATCTATTTCTCCCCATTTGAATCAATATGAAAAAGGGCACGAGACAGCAAGAAAACAAACAAATTAAAATTCTGGATCTTGTCTTGCAAGACGTCCACAATGTCTCTGGAGTTTGAAGAGTTTTCCAGCAGACCTGCCCCCCCACCCCCCCATGAGGCTGAGGACGTTTGTCTCCATCTCCCTGTGAGTCAGCAAAGCCAGCAAACTGAGCACCAACCGTTCACCGACTCCGCAAAACCGCAGGGGAATGATGAAAATGGTCTTAACAAAACGGTTTCAAATAGAACTAGTCATCTTTTTTTCTGTCTGCTCGCAAGTCAAGCAAAGCCTCAGTCTTTAAATAATAAGTGTGAGCTGGGGGAATTGGCTCTTCCAAAATACGAGAGAAGCGGTGAAATGCCAAAAAAGGGAAAAGGGAGGTAATAATAATGAGCATGGATCCATTTAAGCAAATGAGGCACTTTGAACGTTGACATTTCAGAGTTATCTGGCATTTCAGCCTCATTTTGCAACATAATTTACACACACACAGCACATATCTTAGTTGTATTATCAGAGCAAAGGCCTTAAGATAATAAACAGAGCACAGCGTACTGATGTCTTTCATCTGAATTACATGTAAATTTGATAACGCTGAAGGTGTACAATATTTCAGCCTTTTCTAAAGTGACCTTTTATGGAGTATATCACAGCAGACTACAGAGCTGAGACCACCAACATGATCAAAGATTGATTGCTTGATAATGGGAATTAGATTTTTTTTTATTAAATAACAAACCCTAATGAAAAAACTAAAATTGTACTGTTCCATCAGGAAAGACCAAACTGAATATTTCACTCTTATCTCCGATCCTTTGAAGCAATCTAATTTTGTGTGGAGCAGAATTGGCAGGCAGATTAACATCTTAAATTTGTAATATTTGGTTGGCAGATAAGCATGAAATATGAACAAGTAAAGCTCACAGGGGGTATGATGAATGTACAGTGTGGATATTATCTTTCCTCACCAACATTTGCACAACATTTGTTCATTACTGCTGAACTGTCTTCATTTGCTGTTTGACTTATGACTTGGGAGTATTTGGCATGTTCAGGTTTACCTGCAGCATCATCAGTGTTAGATCCTGATACAAATACCTACTAATTAATATTTGAATATGAATAACCGGTCAAATGGCTACATGCAAAATAAAAGTCTTCATTTGTCCTGTAGTGAAGAAAGTAAAGTGAAATATGACCTATGACCCGACCACAACTTCACTGTTTTGGTTCACTCAAGTTGATATGGCAAATGTGTGTATATATCCTGTCAAGTGTATGTAGAGAAACTCACATCAACATTCATTTGATCACTAACATCTTCTCAGCATTACTAATGACAAATATTTTTAAAGGCTTTGTTGGAGTTTTTTCTCTCTTGAAAACAGGTACCTGCTGTGACTGAGATAAGGTAAAACAAATCAGAAAAGCAGCAGGATGTTAAATCTAAACAATGAGCTGACGCTTGCTAAAATGCTCATTGGAGTGAGTTGGCGAGTTTTTCGGCAGCTTCAACTTTGATTTTACATGAACTGTGGAAATGGGACTTTATTGGGGTGGACTGAAACAACTTTTTGGAGACCTATAAGTAGCCTGTAATCCTGCGGTGGCTGGTCTATGCCAGGTTCAGCAGCTCGACAATGGTTTCACTGATAACGATGCTACTATGAATGGCTGCTGCCTCACATGCTCTCACACACACTAACAACAGTAAAAGGGAAGTATATTCAAAGGGTTGGAAAAGACCCCAATGGAGATAAATTGAGAATGAAAGGTGGAGGGAAAAAAAGAGGCGGCAGAAGAGAAAAAGTCCAGTCCTCTGACTCTTTAAAGATTTTTAGAGCTTCTTTCATCACAGAGGCCACAGTGTTGACCCTTGAGAGCTTGAGAGGAGGGCCATGAGAAGATAGGAGTTGCTCTGAGACTGTTCCAGGTGTTACAATGTCTGATACAAGTCAGAGAGCACCTGAGTTTCAGCAGCAGCTCGGAGATTTACATCACACAAAATTAGCTGGGATCAGTGCAGATCTGGGCCAGTCAGCTTTAGAGAAAGAAAACACAGCCCAGACTGGCAGAACAGGCGCAGTGCTACTGTTCAACACCCAGAACAACAATGCCTCTGAAGCATTTTTCCTGGATCACTGGCAGTTTATGAATAGCAAGGCATGGAAGCAGAACCTGAATTATTATAAGCAGAGAGAGAGAGAAACAAGGCTCAGGGAGGGAGGGAGGGAAGGAAGGCACAGAGGCAGGGGAGAAGACAGATTAAGATAGAAGAAGAAAGAAGGTGATAATAAAGAGTGATAAAGTTGCACTTGTCAAGAGTCAGGAAGAGGGAGATAGAGAGTGAGAGATTCATCCGGGGGGGGGGGGGGGATTACCTCAATTTTCAATGTAGATCCTGACCTTACTGATACACAGGTGGGAAATGTTGCTATATTGAGTTGAACAGTATAATCTGGCCTTAAACATAAATCTAGCAGCAAGAATTTTGATCTTTTCTTCTAACCTCGCTTTGAAAACACAGAGAAACAGACCAAAAGACAGACAAAAGAGCCAGAGAGGTTGGTGAAACCAGAGCAGAGAGAGAGAGAGGGAAGGAAACACAGGCAGGTATGGCAGCAGATAGAAAATGACCAGAAAAGAAGTGTAACAAAATAACACAAAGAGGAGAAAAACATCATCCATTTAGTGCTGATGCAAACACTTACTCCAATAAGTCCTCTGCCATCGATTTCACAGCCAGAGAGAATTTGTGTTCGATACGCAAGTTATTCAGCACGACCATTCACTGTGACCATCTCAGCAAGGGTAAATCAATTAAAGTTAGAAATCAAATCTCATCTAATTTTGCCAAGACCAAACCCCTTTGCAAGAATTTGTGTCAAAGAAAGTTAAAGGTTCGGAAGAAAGAGAGAGGAGGGGAGAGAGGCTACGACAAAGGAATGGCGGCAGTGTGAGAGAAAGAGAAATGCGAAATGGAAAATGTTGAGAAAAGTGGATAGAAAACAGAGACAATGAAGCAGAGAGAGACTGGATGCAGCTCATCACTGATTCAGTCCTGTTCTCTACCAAACAGGTACAATATAGGGGGTCAGACTGGGACAGAGAGCTGATAGATAGAGCTATATATATATTTATATAATCAGAGACATTAATCAGTCTCGCCCAGTTTTTTTTTTTTTTTACCATATCTTTATGGTATGCCTGCAATCTGCTTGCAGGCATAAGAAAATGTGAAAATAAGACAAAGTTGTATGAGATATTCTAGAAAAAAATAAAAAAGGATGGAAAATGTGAACTATATAGAGGAGCGACAAAAAGTGAGAGACAGACCTACAGTACTGAGAATGACTGAGAATGAAGCCAGACTGGGGGAGAAGATGGGTCAAAAGCAAGAAGACGAGAAGAAAAAACAAGAAGAACAGAAAATAGAAAGAGAGTCAGAAATATACAGAGGTAAAGAACAACAGAAATGAAATGACAGAGGATGACAGTGAAAGTGAGAGACTAGGTGAATACAAGATGGAGTGGAAAGAGAGATTTCTAAATATGAATGAGAATGGGAAAAAATCTGTGAAAAGGTTAGTGATGAAATGGTTGGCACAAGGACACGATCAAAAGAAGAAGCACAAGATTAATAAAAGAGGATGGACAAAGTGTAAATGGCAGAGGGCAAGAAAACAAAGGGGAGGGATGAGAGACACAGCAGGCTCCAGGTTGGATGTGAGCCATATTAATTTGTCATTCTGTGTGCAAGTGATGAAACTGATAATATAAACTCTATTTTTTTCTGATAATAAGTCAGTCATCAGAATCAGTGAAAATAAATTGATAAAATAGTTGTAAACTGCCGAAGAAAACAAAAGTGGCTAAAACTTTTCAGAAGTTATTAAATGTCACTAGACCTAATAAGATAATTAGCTTATTCATAGCACTGTAATTGCATTTTGCTCATGTCTGCAGGTTTCAGCCCTTTATCTGTCTGCTTCTCTCCTCTTCTCTGTGCACACTACCAGTGCGAATAGTGAGAGAAACACACTCCATTAATACTAGATGTTAACCAGCACTCACTACATTTGTCACTAGGTGTCAGTAAATCTGATGATGAAGGCCCTGAATTGACAAAACTGCCAGTGAACACCCACCTGATGACATAATAGAAACAACATCTAATCGTTTTGACCAGTCAGACCAGTGGGTAAACCGCTGGCTGACCAGTGGTGTAGTTTCATCAGTCAGAGTCAGCCAGCAACATTAACATTCCTGATGGGGCTGAGGGTTAGGGTTAGTTTTTACAAACGCCAAAATACAGATGACTAACATTTTCATTTAAATGATGGAATTAATAATTTCACAAGATAAACTGCCACTGAATTGGTTTTTTAACAACAGAAATTGGCACAGTGGGGATAAAATACTTCTTTGTAGAACAAAACTTTGGCGTCCCTCTCTTACGGGCAGCTGTGCATGAGTCATACATGCTGTTTACATGTTTCACAGCAGGAGCCAACTTCCAAATGAAGTGCAGACTTGTTGGTCTGGATAGTAGTGAGATGAGAACGACAAGATGAAAAATGTGTCCCGATGATAGACTCCGAAATTTCCAACCAATGGTTTGTCAATACATGTAGACTTGAGTTCAGTTAACATTTTAGAAATGATTCATAACTTCATGAGTAGTACATGAAGTGATGTTCTTTCTCAGCAGTAATTATTTAGAAAGTAGGTTTTTCACTTAAAGCAAAATGTGCCTCCATGGGGCTCAAAATATTGTGCAGATAATGGCTCCACTGCGACAAAAATAGTGTAAAATCAATATTATTTTCTCCCATTTAAAGCCTGTTCTGGTTCTGCTGTTAAAGGTGAGTCAAATAAATCACTGGCTCAAATGAACTGTAAAATGAGTTAATCTCCAGGGATTGTTTTTTGTTTGTGTTTTAATCACTGCTGTCACTGTATCATTGGCTTTAAAAGTAAAGGTAAAGGCCATGTACATTTCAAACTGACAATATTTGATGGACTTGAAATTTAGGAAGATAACAGAACAAATATCCTTGTGGCTCAGTGAGTATTTCAGCAAAATCCTGTCATTGTAACAAAAGCTAGTCTTTTTCACCAATGTAATGTGCCAGGAAGGATCTCGGCCTCTCTCCACAACATAATGATGTCTTTGACAAAACGCACTAGATTTGAATGTGTTTAATATATGGCTTTGGAGGTAAAAGGTGTCATAGATTCTCAGATCTTCCTGTGCTCTTGATATAATACAGCACATTACAGTAAAGTCTGGCAGTAAATGTGTTTGCCTCTCAGAAGGAGAAAAATAAGCTAAATAAAACCATCTCTAACTGGGCCAGGAAAAAGCTGAATGAGTAACTTTTGTTAATTAATGCCTGTTGTTTTCTCTGAAGCCGACTACGATTCCTCAAGAAGGGAGAGCACAGCCCGTCATCTCGTTTTCTTCTGCCTAATGCTTCCTGTCTTGCATCCAGTATTTTGCAGTTCCGCCACATATCTCCCCACCCTAACCCCCCTCGTCTTTCTCCCTTTTCATCCTGCTTCGCTCTTTAGTTGCTCTAAATCATTCATCTCATTTCCTCCCCTCTGACTTACTCCTGGCCCAGGTTGCCTCTCGTCTCTCACGCTCCTCATCTCTTACACTTGTTGACTTCCCCTCAGCGCGTCTCCTTAGGGAAATCCCACTGCCACCTTAAGTGCCTTTTACATTACTCGGAAAACTCAGGGGAACTTTTGTGAGATCAAGCCTCCGAGGGCTGAGGGAGTAAGTCGACAACTAAGCATCCTCAAGGGGTACATCTCACCCAGAGAATATTATGAACATTCAATTTCCTCTGCAAAATGAGCCAAGGCAGTTCTGATAATGTGTCATTATATTATCATTATATAAAAGGCAAAACATATTCATAGGATTTAGAGAATGAAGCATATTTTTCAGCGGGTTTTATCTTCCATTTCAATGGTTTGCATTTGCCTCAATTGGGTAAGTCAACTTGAAAAAACTCTAGACATGCACTGTGATTCACAGCAGCAAATTCTTTCTCTTTTTGTTCTGTCTTGCAGAAAGTTCGTCATTGATTGATAATGCAGGTGCAGGAAGATGGTATGTTCAAGGATGCAGGAAATTTTGAAACAGGTTATGCATAAGCAAAATATGAAATGCATGGCCAGCCGGCCTTTTTTTGTTTGTTTGTTTTTTCAGCAATTATGTAATTTTTCTTTGCATGAACCAAGGATAAGCGGTAAGCCATCCCCCCCCTCCTCCTCACTGCTTTGTTCTATGCCTCCTCTACACTTTCCTGCCTGGTTAAAAGCACACTGTTTCCATAGAGATGGAGTTACTGCCTGACAACTCGTGGTCAAGGAAGCATGGGAAGGAATGAAGTAACGGTGGCCAGACATTAAGAGTTTTCTATTGTTATGCTTCAGAAAATCTAAACAGAAGCGGCTGCAGTCAGAAGGGATCCCATGCCATACCGCTCTAGACATGGGAAGAAAAGTCCACATATCTTGCAGTCACTGTAGGTGAGTCAGGAGGAGTGTTTACTATTACTTCAAGCCCATTCTTGAGGTATACTGGGGAATGATGGTATTGTGAGTAAAAAGGTCATGCGGTTGCTTCAAATATTATGGATATACGTCTTAAAATCAGACACAAAGAGAAAGACAAATATGTTAAATGAGCAAAAAGTCATGTATATATGATGATGTTCAACATTTTTGGACTAAGTTGGTGCCATCGAACAAACCTGAGCTTCAGGTCTCACTGAGTATTCATCACCCTGAGTGCATGAATTCCACAGTCAAATCAAAGTGAGCCGAAACACTTTACCCCACCTCCTGTTCTAGTGCCAGAAGAGACTGGGTGGCAATCAGCAGCTTCCAGCGACAGCCACCTCTTAGAGCAACACACACAAATGCACGCACACCTACCTGCACATGCACAACTTAAAAGCAAGCCACAGGCCTGGTTAAATGTCTCACAGCACTTCTGCGGGTAAAATGGCTTCACCTGCTGTTGGAGCCAGTTGACATCTCCCTTTATCCATCAGCTTTCCCCACTATTGCATCAGTAGCCAGGGTCACTGTGGCCTCACACCCACACAAGGGGGTTGCCAGCAGAGCGTGTGTGTGCATGCCTATTGATGCTCGCCTTACACACACTGCACACTAAAGACAGCGTGAATGCTCACACGCTTAACCACACACGCTCAGAGCGTGTTTGACCTTACTGCAAGCACACAGAAACAATCTGTGGGTGTACACACACACACACACAGACGTCAGTACTCAAAGAGCCTGATTCAGACCAAAGTGACACGCTTCCACCCTGCTGTACAACTTACATGCGTGCCCTTGGAGCAGGGCGACTTGGGAAAGGGGTGTTCATCAAATACTTCTCAGCAGGCTAAAGTACACTCCTATCAAACTGCTCTGAACTTTTGTACTCTGATAATTGCTACAGATTGGATGTGAACTCCTGAAGATGAACCTTTGGCAAGGATCACTGAGCTGCTACTGGTGTTTCATTCAAATAGTAAAGGTGTCATGTTTTTAGAGGTTCAGATATCTGCCTCTGCAACTTTGGGAGTACTTCTTTAATTAAAAAAAGTTCCAATTGTCTCCATTTATCTCCACTGCATCTGGTGGGCAAGAGAGACTTATTACTCCTTTATCAACTGATAATTTAAAGAAGTAAAGGTTTGCTATTGCAACATAGATGTATCCCACCTCCTCCCAGCTAGGTTGGACTGTCCTGTTACTGTATGGTACCGAGTCACTGTTGTGTCCACGCCGCCCTCAACTGCTAAGATAAACTTAAAACTAAACTTAAACTTAATAACGGCTGCAGCTCCCTTGTCTTTTTCTATCACACAACTATCTGCGCACAAGTCTGTTCAATAATTAAGGCATCATAAAATGAGAAAATGAGGACAACCAGGATTGGAGGACATATATGTGAGTGAATGGATGCCGCCTGAATCATTGAGGAGGGCTGTCTTTTGAACATGATTTACTGTGATCACAGAGCTCATATTGCAATGATGTGACTGCAGGTAACGTGCCCTTTCCATCACCATGCTGGGTGCTGCGTCAGCCACATACACTAGTGTTTCAGCCATAATATGAGGGGTGGGTGAGGGGTATATCTGGTCTCTGTGGCCTGATCTACTGTACAGTACTGATGGCTTAAAGTCTGCAAGTAGAAGTAGGTTTGGTCTACTTCACTGAAAAGAGGCTGTTCACAAATTCACAGTTGTGTCTTTTTAAGCTAAAAAAAAATCCAGTGCTTTGTGTAATTACTTATGTAAATGATATGTGTATCCATTCTATCCATAACTTTTGTATTTCAGGCCCTATTATACTGGAGTCTCTTAAAACAGCCATCTTGTCCCACTTTTGCTAGTTTCTGGAACATTCTGGATATGAAATAAATACATTTACTGTTTAAGAGTGTTTCATAGTGGCTTAAGGATTGGAGTGTATGGCCTTATAGGTATAGTTTCAATGGTGCCATGTTCTCCAAATCCATTAGTCACCTTTTGGAATAGACCAAATATCCAAAATGTGTGATTTTATTTATTTATTTATTTATTTATTTTTGCTATAAGACAGAGAGCCAGATATATTTGCAAGTATATAGTGTTCCCATTTTAAATTCAAATGTGACACTGTGCACAGATAAATAAATGTAACTCTGCTCCCGATTGCTCCATATGCATGTGGCTGTGGATGTACTGGGTAAAGATGAATGTGACCTAATGAACACAACAAATGTTTCAGTTTGGTCATTTTCACCAGCTGCGGCAACCTGAACTATGTTTTCACCTTTCACTGCGGAAGGTACAAGCATAGAGGCAGTTTTATTAGTCTGTGGACACATTCTTGTTTGTCACAACTCTGCAACACACAAGCACAGAACTAGACAGCTGAGCAAATGAGATCAAAATGAAGGCCAAATTTGAAGAGGGCTGTGATCCAGAACTGAGAGTACTGAGATCTTATGTAATTATAAAGAAATGGCCACTGGGTAATTATGGGTTCTAATGTCAAAAGCTGGTGTGTTCCCACTACCACTGGACACCACCAGTCAAAAATGTTAATATTACCATATCATAATCATGGGCAGTCTGGCCATCCTGAACTGGAATGAAAACTCCAATAACAGGTGGAGGAATGGGAACTTTTGATCACATAAAACACAACACAGTTAAACCAGTTAAACTGTACAGCAGGTAGACCAGTATCTACACAAACAGAGGAAGTATGATGAAGTGCTGCGTATAATATGGGTGAAACAACTTCTGAAGTAATGACATCTCAAAATAAATCTTAAACAGAGACAGAACATTGCCACAACCTTTACAACCCCTCTGCAAATCCAAAGGTAAATATTAACCAAAAACAAACTTCGGCTGAATTTACATATCATCTCTGGATACACAAAGCTAGACACCGACAATATGTCTCTAATGGCTGCACCCCAGGTACCATGATTTGGATACTAAACAAATGCACCTCTGTTGACAACCATATACCTGGTGACAGATTAACTACATGTGACAACTTGTCCTCTTTGTCTGGAATAGTTTCTTTAACTTAAAAGGTCAGACACACAACAAGAAACAGTGAAAACCAAGTAATTCTGTTAGAGCAGCCACAAGGAGGAATTACAAGGAACTTACAAGCTTCCATAACGTTCACAGTGCCAACTAGTACTCTATAATAATGTGTGCAATACTGTTCTGTCAAAGTTGACTTCAGAGAAAAGCTAAATAGAAAAACATTGATGGTTTGAATCTCTCCTTTCATGTCTGTTTGTCATTGTCAAATCCGAATTTGGGGCTCTCCCATAGGAGGATCCACAGTTCAACAATTATAGACGCCCTATAATAGAATTACAGTTTATAGTCTAATAGAAATGCTTTATATCCTTTCCAAGTAAATCAGGGTTTAATCTGCTCACCATACACTGCATAGTAAAGTATACTCGCTCATTGGAAGCAGAGCAAGTGAAAATGTCACTAAATTCCATCATTAAAACACACTCAGTGGACACTTTGTTAGGTACACCGCAACGTCTCAGGTCACTGCACACTGACTCATGTGGAACTAACTTGCAGGTGGTCTATAAGGCGTAGGTGATGTGTTACAGATGTGACAACAGGCGGAGAACAGGATTCATTCTGATACAATATATAATATTTCTTCCTCCATCTCAAATCTTTGCAATGAGGCACAAAAAGTCAGAAAGCTGGTGTCACATTTAACACTGTTATGTCTATTCTGTAAACACAATATACTACTTACTACTACTACTACTTCCAGACAGAGACAGACACACACACACACACACGCACACTTTAATATTTAAGACTTGAGTAATTTGTGCACCTAACAATCATTTTTCTATTGTTTGCTGTTTATTAATACTTACTGTTATTAATGATAGACATGTTGTACATATGAAGAGCTATGCAGAGGAAGTCTACACATCACCTGGCCTCGTCTGCGCTAATTTCCCTACGGTTTTCTGCGAGTCAATAAACAAGCAGTATTATCTTTGTAACATGCAAATAGTCTTCCCAGGAAATAGTGTGGGTTACTGGAAAAGAGGAACATGGAGAAAGTAAAACAGATGTACTTTTGAATGTGTAAAAGCTGGACAATAATTGGATACTCAACCCTTCTATCCACACTTGTGTGCAGTGTGTTACATTATGTATATATATATTGTTTGACCCCACATTCAAAGATCTGCTATGAGCTTCTGTGTTGATGTGTATGTTGATGTTATAGACTTGCTGTAAGTATGTGTTGTTTAATATAAACTGAGTTGTTCAATGTAAAACTTCAATCTAAAATGAGAAAATTAAATAATGAAGTAAAATAAGACTTTAACTCAAGCACAGTGTGACTGTCATCATGGCCACACTGTGCTTCTCTACCTCTGGTTAATTAGGAATCTTCTTGTCATATCTGCTTTGACTATGTACACAAAAAAGGCTGGTGGCTTTAAGTAGCTCACATCAGCCTGACACTGAAGCAAAGCTTCCAGACTGACAGCACTCTGGTCCTGATCCCCAGCAGGTAATAGAGACTATGGATGGATATATTAGCAATGGGGGATTAAACCTTATTTAAAAACTATATCCTTATGTATTTCACTCTCCTTACTTTGTTTAACACATGTTCAGCTACTTTTAATTTGTTATTTCTGCTTTTCATTTAGTCTTTTCAAAACATGGAACTTAAAACTGTGAAAATGATTCTTGCAGTGGTCATGCTCTGCTCAGGTAAAGTTCTCCATCTTGTCAGCAGTAGTTTTTGAATAAAGCAGACTTCACTGTAACCATTGCTCTTGTTTTATTAAGCTCCAACTTCACACATAGTTATGTATGCATATGACAGGTTTAGTCATCAGTGTGTGGTGTATTGTAGTAACTGTACTTTGACTCTCTACGTTTCATTTTAACAGTGCAGTAGTTTTGATGTTGTTTGTATTTAGAGGCCAGAAATTTAAAGCTGTTTTTTCTTCCTTTTTCACAGGATTTGTTCACTTTACATTTGCAAGTCGTCTACGAATTTTCAGTGTTAATTCAAGTAAAGGACTCACTTGGGAAAATCACTAGAACTCTGCAGAAAAAAAATGAATCCCTTGTAACACTGTATGATCAAGATGACTTTGATTTCTTGGAGAGCTTTGTCCCAAGTATGCAGGTAGAAGGTGACCCATATGTTGGTCTCCGTTGCAGTAACAAGTGTTAGGTGGTCGGATGGCACCCCTTACATATTCAACAGGTCAACTGTGACTATAGCAAATGGGAATCTTGTATGTGAAGGCATTGAGGAGGGCCAGTGGAAGGGATTTAACTGTTCAGACAGAAAGTATTTCATGTGCTACAAGGGTAAGTTTCAGCAAACTTTTCTTTTGATTATATTGATGTTGCATAGTTTTAGCTGAAAAAAAAGTTGCATGTTAATAAAACAAAACAAACCATGTGACACAAAACAGAAAAAACTGCAGGTATGTTTCGAAGCAGCTTGGGTTGTCAGATATTATTGTAATTAAAGGAACGCCATGAATGTAGAGATTTCCTGCCCCATCTCCCTGGCAGGTTTTGTTTGTTTTTTTAACTTACATGTGAAAGCAGGTAGCCTTTCACAAATGTGTTTTTAGAATTAAGCCATATTCTTAAGATTGATAAAACTAAACCTCTATTTTACCATCCATCTAGCTATGTTTTGTTTTTGCAGATGATGACTACCACCTGGTAGAAAGACAGAAACCTGGTGTCAGGCACAGCTGCACTGCAGGAAATACTACACCGACTTAGTCCACATCACTAATGAGACGCAAAATGACAAACTAATTGAAGAAGGACAGAACAAAAGCTTTTGGATTGGACTCATGCATGATCACTGGGAGTGGGCAGACACAGGCTGCTCAACATACAGAAATTATCTAGAGATTGTGAAAGTATGAAGTGCACATTTATATACAAAAAATTGAAGCAATGAAATGTACGTATGGTGAAGATGCTAAAACAACAGCTTGCTCCAAAGGTAAGTAGGAAAAAGTAAAGCAAAACAAGTAAAAATTAACTTAACATGTTTTAAAACAAAGCTGTCTCTGTTATCTGAGTTCTGGAGCTGGACTGGGGTCTAACCTAGGCTGAAAACAAATCTAGACAAATTACCATCCTATTACATATTACGTATCTTATCGCTATCATAAAATGATTTGAGATTGAGCAAATCAGTGAGCCTGTCAACCTGTAAGAATCCCAACTGTCATTATCATGACTCAACAATAGCTGGAAACACATCAAACGTATGAACGTATGAATGATGAGGTTTAACTCATGCTGTCACCTTAAAATCTAATTTCTCTCTTGGGGGCTGTATAGCTCAGCTGTTGAGCAGGCACCCCATATGCAGAGGCTACAGCCCTCACTGCTGAATCTGGTGGCCCTTTGCTGCATGTCTTTTCCCCTCTCTGCCGCCCCATTTCCTGTCTCTCTCAGCTATCCTGTCAATTAAAGGCAAAAAGCCCAAAAAATATAACAAAAAAAAAAAAAGAAAGCTAATTTCCCCCATCTACTTGATTTTTAGGCAAAAGGAGAATTGTAGTCATCAATGAAAATAAAACTTGGGAAGAAGCCTTTGACTACTGCGAGAACAATTATTCAAGCCTTCTGCAGATTGAGGATGAAGAAGATCAGATGGCTGTCAATCAGTGGTTAAACTACACCAGTCATGGAGATCTATTCTGGATCGCTCTGCGGCAGAGTCGGGTCCTTGGCTTCTGGATTTGGCGTGACAGGACAGTGAGCAACGACAACTGGAAAGAAGACCCAATTCCTGGGATGCCTTTGTACAACAACTGTGGAGCCATCAACAGGACAGACTTTAAGTGGAGGGATGAAAACTGTTTGCACAAGTTGCCTTTTCTTTGTGAGGAGGAGATTTCATTCTCACAAGTACCATAGTCTTTTAAGTCATAGTGGGGCAGAAGCCTGATCAGCAAAATGTAATCCTTCCAGTTTCCTCTCATTGATTCTTAATGGAGGTCTTTGTTGTTACACAGTAATGAGGCATTAACATTAGGTTGCAGAATGATAAATTTGACATTTTACTTCCTTTGTAATAATTTATCTGTTTATGCATAGCATATACTTTGTTACTGTTACTATTACTATTGTTATCATTATGCATAGTTGTGTAAAAAGCTTATTGCAGTTTGGAGTAAATTATTATTATACAAATACTGTAGATCTTAATCACCTGTAGACAGTGACATGTTATTTTTGGGCATTTCCAGCATTAATTTCAAAGGGGACATATTATGGAAATACCACTTTTTGAAGGCTCTTTAACATATGTATGGGTGTTTGTTTTGCCCTCGTCCCCCAAAATGTGAGAATTGACAAAAAGAAATCTGTAATTTGTAGGCTCCCTTGAAATCCATGTGGTTTTACGAGCTGTTCCCTCAGTTGTCAGACAATGATGTCATTAGTTTTCGAATTAGCATAATACCACCCCTACCTGTGAGTACTGGTAACGGTAGAAGGGGCAGGACATTGCATTTAAAGGGACAGGCACTGAAACCAGCCGTTCTGAACAGGGCTGTTTTGAGCAGATGAAGAGTGCTGTCATGTTTGATCCACTAAAGCCTGTCACAAACATGTCGACACCTGGGAACTATTTTAATTTGTGGAAAAGAGGCATAATATGTCTCCTTTAATATATATTCTTCTTTTCTTGTGTCAAGTCACTTCTCAAAACGCACCTATTCCACTCTGCTTTTAACATTTAGCATTCTTATCCCTACCTGCACTGTTTGATCCGTCTGGTCAATCCACTTCAGAATCTTTATCCAATTGTGTTTTAATTGTTTAGATTGTTTTGATATTTTATGTTTTGATAAATCTGTGCATTGTGTTTATGTGTTTTTAAGTGTTTCTAAATCTGATATTGTTGTTTCCATTGTTGTTTATTTCTGTAAAGCGACTTTGAGTACTTTGAAAAGCGCTTTATAAATAAAATGTATTATTATTATTATTAAATCAAATCCTTGTGAAAATGTATTTATATATAATTTGCTTTCTTGCAATAAAACAATGAATTTCAAATCCAATTGAGTTTTTTTTTTTAATTCACTTAGTATGTGTCCACTTATGTGTTTTAGAAATTACATGCAAGTGCAGCTGCTATAATAATTGACATTGTTTTGCAAACGAAAGCACATTTGTGAATTAATTCGGCTGCAACAACACTTTAGTGTGGTTCTTTCATTTTATTTTTCTACATATAGATTACCTCCTCTACACTGTCACTTCTTTGGGTAAAGATGTCTTTCCTTGAGCAAAAATATTCGAGTACAGCATTACAATGTGAGATGGAAAGGAGATAGATTTAAAACAAACAAACAAACACACACAGTAGTGAATATCAGGACAGAAGGAGGAGGAATGAACAACAAGAAAACAGGAAGCTTGGAAAACTTCCAGAGCCATTATTCAGACCATGGACAAACTTGGAATGAAAGCTCAATCCGTCACCCCTCACTCATCATTATAACTCATCACACAGCTCACAGTGCGACTGTGTGTGCATGTGAGTGTGTTTGAGGCCTCTTGATCATTGCTCATTGCAGGGGAACAGACTTTGTCCCGACTTGTCGCTCAGCTCACTTCTCTGACCATTATGTGATGTGCATGTACATCACATAATGGTGATGTGTGTGTGATCATACCTCATCGAGAGTAAATCAGAGCTTCTCCAAAACACAAACTCTCTATAGCATAAATCATCAGCTAGTGAGGATACTGACTTGCAGCCAAGCACATTTCTTGTGCAAGGGCAGCATATTCTATTGGCAGAGATGTATAGGAATACAAGTCAGAATTATATCCATTTGGGGTTGAATGACTGCCCAGTGTCCATTCAGTGAACTGGATTGTGAACACAGCCACACCTCCATACCTATTCGATCCAATAACTCTCTTTCTATTTATTACCATTAAAGGGTTTTCAACTATTAATTATCCTAATGCAAAACCCATATGATGCTTTCATGGAAAGAGAATATAGAGAAGAGAATATACACATTACACATTGGTTAAGTTTGCTGATGGTTCCTCGCCAGTTCAGAACTTTAAGATGAAAAAGTTAAGTGAAGATTTTTGTTCCTTTTCAAACTTTTCTACACTGAGGGTGTTTTATGGCAGCGGCCCATAGAGAACGTGTGTGTGAAAGAGAGAGAGAGTAATCGACATGAAGTGATAGAAAGACAGAAAGAGGGGAAAAGCCAGAGGGAAGTAGAGAAAGAGGAGCAGATGGAGGGAGGGAAAGCGAGACGAGCAGTAGGGCCTGTCAAACTATTAACGTCATGGTGTGAGCCCGGGGCTCCTGGTGACACTGGAGATGAGTGGACATATTTAGAATAGCCCTCCAAATGTGCACACACTCACGTGCCGGACTGTCTCTGCAGCAGCCTGCCAACCGATTACATCCTATAATCCCTGGTGTGAACTCACACACACAGACGAAGCCACCTAAATCATCTTTAGAACAGATAAATGAAAAAAATGTAAGTCATAGTAGTTGCAATTCTTTTAAAATATCTTTACAGTTAAGTCATTTCAACGTGCAGATACTTAAGCTGAATGTTTCCATATACTTGACAGGGCAGTTCTGTTTAAAATACAGCACTTTATCCTGAGTCAATAAAATCTCTATCTACTAGCTTTTACATCAAGCTCCTGAGTATTGTATCTTAGTTAATGCATCAATAATAAATATAGTATCGGTGGAGTCTGCAACTACCAATGGTCCCTCCAAAGGTCGCAAGTTGGACATTTTAAAAGGGGTTCAATGGAGTAAGGCTGAAAATAAAGTATGAGAGAAATATTTGTATAGTCCAATGGTCTGCTGTTTCGTTCATTCATACATTCATACAGCAGTGTTCTGTGCTGATTTCATTATTTATTGTAAGTCACTGGAAGTATGTCTCTGCTGTGACTTTTTGGTAATTGGCCAACCTTTCCTACTTTATTTTCTATTGTCACTGACTTTCATAATCTATCAAACAAATATGTAGAGTAGAGACAGCCTTGAACATACACAGATTCTTAAAGTGGGTCTAAATGTGTGTGTATCTTGACTGTAAAGAAAGCCTACAACATAGCAGGCGTGCACACATTGTGCACAGTGAACAGAAGGAAGATGTTTATTATAATTGGTAGGTGGCCACAATTGGGTACTGAGGTCCCTGCCCCTTGCTTCAGCAGTGAAGCTCCTTCATAATTAGTATTCTAGTCCAGAGCCTAACAACCTTTCATGAGATTCCTGCTGCTAATGGCTGATTTCACAATATCTGCATGAGTAATGGCATTTCAGACATGTTTGGTGTGGAGACAGCTAATTTACATTGGAAATTGGCCGTCAGAGCTGCCTACAGGTCATAGTAGTAGAGTTGATGCAGAGGTACAGTAGGTGTGTATGGTGTGTGTGTGTGTGTGTGTATGTGTGTATGTCTATTCTCTCACTGAACCTTTGACCAGTGAGAAGTTCAAACTAGTTCCAACCCTCCAATGTTCACCTTCGCTGTTGTGTTCATTCATGTGTATTCATGCTTCCTTTTCTGTTTGCATGTTCATGTCTGTGTGCACTGCGGAGCGCTGAAGTGAGAGGTTCACGCCATGTAGGCCTGCTGCTGTCTTCCTCCCAATCCTCCCTCCTTTCTGCCCGCCTGCGCCACCGTCCAATCCACTCTCTGTATTACAGATTTCGAAAACATCCACATTTCTCCTGCGGTTCCCTTTTACAACACTGTAAACACCCATCCCCAAGTTGTCCTGCCAATGCTCTGATGAAACAAATACAAATCCCATTTGCAAGCGCGTCTGGTGTGAATGTGTATTTCAGAAATTTAACAAGCAGGAGGGCACAGAAGTGTGTGCATCGGAAAACAGACACACTGATTTCCCACTGTGCTGAAAGAATTGAAAAACACATATGCTAGCTGGTAGGGCCCACGTCCCTTGCTGATTTTCCTTAGATATTTTCACATTCTCCTATTAAAATGACAGTCACAGGATGTCCACTGCTGTGACATCACCTCCCTGTAACTGTAAGATATGCAGAGTTACTGACACTGATAAAACTTGTAAGAAAAAGGAGTGATTACAAATTTTTATGTTGAACATATTGGTAGCAGTAAATCACCACATCTGAAGTCAACAGTGTCTGAAGGAAACTGAAATGTCAGTGCTGGTTTATTAGTCCTTTTTGTCCACTATGCAGTTTCATTATAGCTATATTAAATGTACAGTACTGTTTAAAGAGGAACTATGCTGGATTTTTTAGCTTCACTATGCTAGATTTTTACCTTAATTAAACAGCGTCAGAGTAATTGTGATGGTTAAATAAATGACCTGTAACTTGTTACAGGGAGAAGGGAGGCTCTCTGCCTTCCACCTTGCGTCTCTTGGCCGAAAACCAACCTTGTGAGATCAGCGCCTCCCGCCCGGTGTCCGGCTCTCAGAGGAGGGTTAGCAAAACAGAGAAAAACAACTGGACTTGCATTGTTCCCCTTCACTATATATGTGGTCATGTTTTTGCAAGAGTTTGTTGTATCACATCAGTTTTCAAAGTTATTGTCCAGTAATATCCTTATTTTTTGTTTAATTTTTGATATCTGATATATTTGATTTTACATTTCTTAGACATAGAAAAGAAAACTCCTCTAGATCTATCTTGGTTGCACTGTGGTAGAACATTTTACTGAAAAACAAAAAGCAACAATACACTGTGATGAAAAATTGTGACAGTTTTTTCTTTACTAAAGTGGCTGTTAAAAGGTTTCACAATCAATGATGATGATGATGGTGTTTGTCCGAGTGAGGTGAACGATTTGTGCTTTAGTGTCCAACTCAGAGCTGACCTTGATGATCTTCTTTGATTCAGAAAATTGCTCAGAAAATGTGATGTCCACTTGATAAATGTAGCATTGCTGTATGTGCATGTAGAAGCGCCTCCTTCATTTGTGTATAAAAGAAGCTCTGTGAAGCACAAAGCACCTGCACTGATAAAAATCCTCCTCCCAAGGTCATAGCAAAGAGTATATTTACTGTTGATGATAACAGACCATGACACACACCAACCAATATCCATGATAACAGCAGGTAGGTTAGTTCTGTTTGGGGTAACTCTAATGGCTGGTCTATATCATTGTGTTTATCACTAGACATAAAGCTGCACATCTGAGGCCATCAGCAGCTAGTGGCTCCAAAATGAGCTACGCTTGTTAAGATTCAAGTCAACCCAGTATTTAAGGTAAGGTCTAATGTTTGTTCAATGGAACCAGTAAATCCAGCTTATAGACATTAAGTTGATCATCACAGGAATACATAAAGATTACATGATCTTTAGGTTATTGAGAAGATCGATTTATTAATCAAAATATTAGACACTATCTCCTGTTGCCTTTGAAAACCCCTGAGATTTAATGGAGGTATAAAGGATATAATTGCAAAATGTATTAATTCCAGATGTTTGTTTGTTTGCCAGGGGAGATGCTGATTAATTAAATATTTATTAGGATTAAAATATAATCAGTAATAGAATTTGGAGCAGGAGCAGTATTGAAGGAGTAAATCACCGTCAAGCTCAGGGAGCTGTCAGAGAGTGCATTTAGTGATCTGTTTACTCTGAGGTCACGGCAGAAATATATTGTTGTGTAAATGATAGTGACATATTCTGTGTCAGTGGCTTGAGTTTGAGACACAGGGGCAACGTTTCATTCAGGGTATTTGCATGGGCCTTCAATAACAGCAACAAATGCCTACTTGACTTCTGCTGCCATGAAAAATAATTACTGTGATTTGTCAGTCTAAGTTGTCATGTTTGAGGCTCTTTTCTCTGTTAATGCAACACAACAAGCCTTCACGACAAAATGCACACATTACAAGCTATATGGTGGATTTCATTGTCAATTAGCATTTCTCTGCTCCTGTGTCGACATTAATGTGTGCTGTCAGCAGTGCACTATCATTTATAATTGCCACCAATTGAACAATTATAGCTGTGTCTGTAAAATATCTTGTTAGTGTGAAAATGAGCTATTACCACTTGAGGCAGTTGTATACATTCACATTCTCACACACACACACACACACACACACACAGACAATACACACCACAAACACACAACAGACGCACATAAACATGCAGTTCTGTAGTTGTTTAAAAATGTGTGAATATGCACGCATACACACAGAGACAGACACACACACACACTCACGGGTACGCTGCTGAGCTCAGCAAGTACACAAGGACGGCTCATTACCCACTTTTTGCATTTTGTGCTGATATTTCACAATTCATTAGCGACTCATAATATTTATCAGGACATCCAGAGTGTATTACATGCATTTAGTTATTGATTGATAATTATCGTTTGTAGTGACTGATGAAAGAAAATCAGCACCAAAGACAGGGAAAAGTAACATAGAAGTGGGTGCATTCAAACAATCTGCATGATTACAGCTCATGTATTAAGACAGGTGTGGTGGCAGTGGGACTTCAGGAGACAACTACAGCAAACAGAACATCACTTACATGAGAATGATAATTGTGTTGCTTCACTGCTTTAATGAGTGGAGCTTCAGTCAATGTTCATATCAAACATCAGAAGAAGAAAAAGAAAGGTGTCCTCTCCTCAAGAGCAGAAACCTGATGCTGCAGTGGAGACAGGCGCTCCAAAACTGAACAGATGTAAACTGGATAAAACGTGTGTGATGAATCTGGATTTCTGCTGAGGCTGCAGATGGTCTGGGCAGGATTTGGCATCAACAGCTTGACTCAGTGGAAAGGAATGTATTCACCAAATTGTGAAATAAATGCCACAAAGAACTGAGGCTCACATTGGTGTAGCCTCCACTCATTCCTATGTCACACTGCCATCTCACTGCTATTAGTCCGTTATCAGGCACATGCAGTGGATTCCTACAGCCCATAGCATTTTTTTTTTCTTTTTACATCTCTTTTTCTATCTTTTTACCACCCCTTACAAAGGTCTACTTCATCTCTTTCCTTCAGTCTCTACACCTCTTATCCGTACAAAATCTCTCCCTACATACAAACACTCCACACCCGCATGCAAGCCCTTCTACTCCCTCTTCCTCTTTTGATGTTTGTCAACCTTATGGTTCCTCTCAGTCACACACTTATAAGTCCATCCAAGCTACTCGAGGTCAGGAAACTAAACAAGAAAAAGGTGAAAAAGATGCAAAGAGTGAAATGTAGAAATGGATCCCCACTTAATCACACTGTGTTAGGCCAGGTAGGTAGGTATTTAGGTATTCGGTGGCCAGTTGATCTGCCAAAACAAAAGCTGCCTTTTAACACCAGGGAGAAGTTAATTCTTTCACCAGCAGGCGATGAATGCTCGAAACATTTGGGGGAAATGGCAGCTAACAAGGCTGGGCATGCTGCCCTCTCTGCTAACACAGTAGAGGGGACTCGATGAAATTGCAGAGGATGTTGAGAGGCAATTGTTTGAAAGGCTTAGTGAGTCCCCATGGCACGCCATTCAAGTGGATGAGTCCACAGATGCAGAGAACCGGGCCATTTTACTTGTATCTGTGAGTGATACATCTATCAAGATGACTTCCAGGAGGATTTACTTGGTGCTTTCCTGTTGCCAACTAAAAAAAATGACAAGATATATTCAGGGATTTTGAAGGTCAAGTGTAGAAATAAGTGGTTATTTGTAATCATGGGAAGTCAGTGTTATTCATGCATTTCAAATTAAACACTAAAAATACATATGAGGACGGTAGTCTGCTAGTTGAGCACTGAATGGCAAACAGCACATACAGCAAGGTTAATGAGTTTGAATATTTTGGGGACACTTACTACTAATGTTATTACAAACAGGAGGTAAAGGGAGCGAGATGGGGAACATGATAAAGCAGAGGTCATACTCATGTAACCAGACCAGGACGGGGCTTTGGTAGGTACAGTATTTTCCTTGTATTAGTGATACAGTGTGCATACTGATTGAATTCACTTCTGAACAGATTCAATCTTTCACATCAGAGGGATTTTCCCTTCACCTTCAAAAGCAGAACTGTAAAGTTGAGCAAAATGAATCAAGCTATGTGCTCCCTCTTCACTGTTCAAGCCGTAGGTGGGAGAAACATGCTGCCAGCACCTGTCAGCTCTCATGCGGCATCACCTGCTCGCACTGTAACCGGGGGTTTGTGTGTTATTTCCCATCTGTGAAGCACCCAAGAAAGGCGAAATAATGAATACAGACCAGAGTGTGAATCATAACTCTTACCACGCAACACGAGCAGGAACTGCTTTTACCCAGAAACAACATTAAAAACTTCATTACCGTCCCATTCTGTGCTGTTCCTCTGGATTTAAGCGAGGTCAGAATAACTCCAACTTGCCACAGCTGCACCGAGGACCCTGCTCTGTGCGTATGCTCCTTAGCAGCTGCCATAACAATGAGCCTCTAGAATAGATGCCACATACACACTGCACCTCTGTGACTCTGAGAAGCTTGGCCCAGTGCTCGCTCTGAATTAATGAGGTTTTGATGGGAGTTTGTAATATGATTTAACCTAACATAACCTAGACACTGTTATCTCAAATTTTGCACTAATACTGTAACACCCCCCATTTTCCATTCATTTCTATTCATTACACCACTCTTGCTCTTCCACTTCTTTTCATTTTGCATTCCATCCACTGTCTCCTCCTTCCCTTTCTTAAAAAAAGCTTTTCCCTTTTTATTTTTCACACTTCTCTACCTTGTCTTTTTCCCCTTCATCATCCCTCTGCTTCATCTTCATACAAACCGCATGATTCAACAATGCAGGCGAGCGTGTACACGACACACAGCTGTACATCTCAAAGGGTTTCTCTTTGTCTTCCCTGACACATATATACATACACACACACACGCACGAGATGAGCTGCATGCCAATTGATGTTGCCACAGGGGAGCGCACAACTTAACCATATCCATTCAGCCAGTCCCACGTCTTGCATGCACGCTTTGGCACTCGTTCACACACACTGGAAACACTTGCATTGCCCACAGTATTTGGATGCACACACAAGCAGACGCACCACACGCAATGCTGGAGCTGTTCAGCCGTTGGGGCAGAGGCTGTGATGAATGATTGCAGATAACACTGAAGGAAAAATAAAAAGGGGGGGGGGTGCACGAAAGAGCTCCCTTCAAAAAGATTCTTGTCCTGGCTGCCTCTCCTCACTGCTCCTCCACACAGCAGCAGGACAGAGTCACTTACATCTTTGAAAATAAACTCAGATTTCTTTCTTTTTTTCTTTCTTTCTTTTTTTTTTGACAACATACAAACAAAAACCATATTCAACGAGTTCTTTTATTAATCTATCTATCTATCCTCTTTTGTCAGTTTTCTGTGTCTGTCTCCATCCCTGCTCTCCTCACATCTTTACTGTCTCGTGACCTGTCTGCTCATGTCTCTTAATATCCCTCCTCCAAATTCTTTCTCCCTTATCTATGCAATCTTTTGAATATTCTCTCTACACCCCTCTCCTTTATTCGCTCCTCTTTCCCTGTCTCTTCTTCTTTATGATCCCTTTACCATCTACTGTACCTCTTCCAACCTCCTGCTCACTATCTTTATTAACATCTCTTCACGTTCTATCATCTCATCCTGTTCTCTAATTTTTATCTCTTCTTTCCTCCTTTCTTCAGTCCCATTGTTGCTGTCGTAAACCTACTCTGCATCCTGAGTTGATCGTGGTATCTGGTACAGTGCTGTCATGGACTCTCAACAGCAGGAAAAGGACAAAGCCAACTAGGACACATTATCAGGTACTGGCTCCTGAAGGGTAAACCTGACACACATGGATTCACACATACAGCAGACCAAACAGGATAAGACACAGAGACAGGCAGACAGACAGATGGACAATCAAACACTCAGACACGCTCTAAAGAGACAACACAAATACAAGCTCTATATGAAGACATCTGTGCAGACACTGATTTAAAATAAATAAAAGCATTATTATTCACAGATTTAAAACGACTGGCAGGCAATTACAGAGTGCAAAGTCTACAAACACGCAGGCTGATACAGACTTGTGAATGTATATGTGAAGCTTTTTTCATTATTATCTACAACCTACAACCTGCTTTAATTAAATGGGATGGATTTTTTTTCTTTTTTTCTATAAGTTAAGGTTTGTAAATGCATTTTATGCCACAGCTGTGATTTAGGGCTGTAATAAACTTGAGGTGATGATATGAACTAAATGCGTCTAATTTTATCTGTAATGCTGTGGCTGCAGTTTCTCTGCTCTGGTGGTACATGTCAGTGCCTGGTGATGATAACATGGCCTGGAACACAGTACATTAAATAAGGGACGTGCAACATATTCAAAGTCCTGTTGCCTGTTTGGTGCAAAAATCTAATTTAAAGCCTCTAATCTTAAATTCAAAGGTCCAGCTGACATTTTCTACTTGTATTTGATAAAAATGCACCATAACCGTTCTGTGTGTGTGTGAGAGAGACCAGAGGTCTTAGCCTGGATGTTGAAGTGGACTACCTGTAATTAAAAGGAGGAGTGACTAATCATATTCTGTTCCTCCTCCTGAGCAGAGATAGCGCTGTGAGGATTAGCTCAGGTCTTAGTCCTGCCTCACCACCTGCTGAGCCGTAAGCATAGTGATTTAACTTGCCATAATCACTGTAGCATTTACTCCGATTTTGTAATGCGGGGCTGGTGTGAAACTTCGTATTGTGCATGAGTGCAGTGTGGCACCAAGGCTATAGATAGAAATGTAAAGTGGCATAACATGGTGTTAAAATTGCTACTCCTGCCCTTCTGCAAATTTGCACATGCACTCACATGCACAGATTCAGACTTTGTAATCAACTCTTGCAGCAGCTAGGGATCTGCAGTTTAGCAGTCTTGATAGATGTTGACTTCTCACACAGAACTGCAGTTGGTCAAAAGGAGGAAAGGAGCCCCACAGCTATGTGGCATTATCCATTATTGATTAAACAGGAGAAGAGAGAAGAGTGTGTGTGAGAGACGGAGAGATGGACATGAGTGGTGACTCAGGTTTGAGGTATTGAGAAAGTGGAGCAGGAGCGACCAGGGAGAAAGAGTGTGAGAGAAGTGGAGCAGAGAAAGTGAGGGCATCAGACAAGGTGATGGTAAGAAGGGTGAGTGAAAACAAAGAGAGGGAGGGAACAACCAGATATGAAGAAGGGGCAAATGTTTAGTTTAAACAAAGCTGCTAAATATGAAACTGAAACCAGGAGCTGATTAGCTTAGCTTAGTTTAGCTTATCAGGTGCAAACAAGAAGAAAGGTCATTAACTACTGTTTAATCCATATGATCCTGCTATATCAATTTCCTCAGATAATTCTCAGCAATAAAGACAATAAGTGTATTTCTAAATCAAACTACTCCTTCAAAGAGGCAGCCCCTGATTCAGTCACTTTGCTTTCTGAGCAAACCAAACACTGAGATTCAATAGAACGCAAAAGCTTGAACAAAGCTGTTAATTACTTGGTACCTGCTTTGGCCCATAATGTTAAATTGCTGCTGCTGTTGTTAAGGGTGACAGAGGCAGGAGGCAAAGTTCTCAGCAACGCTCTAGTTTGTTTGGGGTAATCAAACTAATGTAACAAAATAATTGTGTCGTGATTTATCGATGTTACCTTTGAGGCTGATGCATGAGCTCACAGTCAGACTTCTTGCCGGGGTAAGCATAATTCTCGGCAGGATCCCTGAGGATTGCTGAAGGGAAAGAAATATCTGTTATGATTATCATTTCAGCGATCAAGGATACAAGGCTGAGGCTGTGTGGTAATACAAGCAGAGCACTCTTGGTGTTGGACACTTGAACAAAGGCTAAATGTTCAACAAAAGTTATAATGGATGAAGCAACTTTAAACTACAAGGCGAGGACGAAGAATAGCAATGCATTGTGATTTAACGAAATACCTTGTGTAACATGTGCTGACACAAACATTTACACACAAAAAGTACAAAAAAAATCTATTAACCAAATACCTTGACTTGGAAAAGTTCCCACGGAAACTCTTCATCTGTGAGATGCTCTCAGTGTCTGTGTCTTGTGAAGTAATAGGAGCCGACACATTCGCCTCTCTCAGCCGAGCTCAAGTTCAGCGGTGCCTGTAAAATAACATCAAAATGCATTGCAATGCCCTGAGGTGCTGTGCATGGCTGTGAAGAGTTGCTCTGAAGAAATTATTGGTGTCAAGGCAAAATCTGCAGGGTATAATTTAGAATTATATTATTATTATTAGAAAAAGAATATTTCTCTCTCAGTTTCTTCTCTAATCCAAAGACCAGCTTCATGTTTTATTCACATGAATTGATTTTAGCTTTTGTTGCAAAGGGTTACAGCATATATCATCAATAGCAATAATAAGTCAAAATGTTTTTTTGTTTTTCAAAAGGGACAGTTCATGTCTAGTCTGTAAATGATCTGCAGTAGATTCTGATCAATGTGCTCCTAGTTAGGAGAGACAACTGGGAGCAGCAAAGCTATGTGTTGCTGTGCACAGGGCCATCAGAAAACTACCATACTACCCATGATTCATGCACACAGATGCACCTACGGAGGGCGCTGTAGTGTATGTTACTCCCTGGAAGTCCCTTAAAAGAAATGCTGGTCATCCCATATGTGGCCGAATAATAACTTTATCCTGCAGACTCTTTCTGCGTCAAGACATGAACCTCTAGCACCCACACACACTCAAAGCAGACAACCCTTTTGTTATGTGTGTGTGCACTTCCACACTCGACAGCCAACTCAATGACACACCCATCGGGCATGGCATGACATGACCAATCACCGGGACTGCAGTGAGATGCCTTTTGGCACTTTCTGAATGGTCCCCCTGAAAAGGAGAGTGGAGGAGTGCCATTTCAGCCATTACATGAAAAGCCTTGACGTGGCAGGCCAGAGGAAGAGGCTTGTATATATAAAATTGTGGCCTCACAATGGGCAATTCTTCAGGGGCATCCATTTTACAGAATCAAATGCCATTACGATAATGGGTTGGGAGCTTTTAAAGGTACAACCCATTTGATGGCTAAAATGTTTCTGGTATTTCCTGTCTCTTTTTGACCCATTCTTCAACCTTCTTCATGTAGGAGAAAAATAGTGGTTTGAGATGTAGATAAGGATGAAGGCAATAATTGTTAATGTAAATAGACACATCCGTCCACTCACAATCATGTAGTGTGTGGATTTGAATCCAGAGAGGAACTTGACAAACTAAAGTCCACTGCAGTTCTTTTCAACTTAGACTTTGAGGAATCAAGGTGCATTACATAAAGTGAGGTGGGTGGAGGAGACATGGTCTGATTGATTGCTGCGAAATATAAAAGAGACATATCACTTTTATCAGTGGCTGTTCCCTTCCTCCTTTGGTGTGGAGCTTAAAAAGTTCTGGGTTCCCTTAAACCTTTATAAAGCTGTGGATCAGCTTTGAGATCGATAGCTCTGAATATCAGTAGAAGGTCACTAAATGATGTTTCCATGGTTACCGAAAGATGCACACGCACAAAGGGACCCATTAAAATGTCTTATTTCTTATATATACCGCAGTGACTGGCCTCACATCAGCTTAAATTACCAGCTCTGTCCTAACTGTGACCATCTCAAGACAAATCAAGTGCTGTTATGTAGCCTTTCATAATAATTTATATGAAGAGCCAAACATTAAACCACTCATTTGTCAGAGAGGTGCAGACGGTGATGTAGAAAAATTGAATTTGCATGTTATAATAGATTGCTTAGCTTCTGTGATGAATACATAAAGTTCTGAGATGGAGGAAATGATGATCAATGGAACAGTGTGTGGCGCAAAAGAAAAGAAAAACCCAGGAGACCCGGCACTTTCATCACAGTTGCAGGAAACATTCTCTAACTTCAGTGAAAGTCATTCTTGGATTAGTGGATTAATTTGTGTTCATGAAGCTGGAAACCATTTGCAGATTGTTATGAAGATAATTCAGAGTTTGGTGTCGTTGAACTATTATATAAATGATAACAACAGCCAGTGACAATTAGTCTTAATAAGGGCATTAAAAACTAACTAACCATCAGGAACATCCCATGCAAACTCTGATTGTCTCATCTGTGGAGGAGGAATCTGGGTTTACTCCAGCTCTGTGCTGACAGTGTTTGAACAGTCTATAATTATTTTGAATTGGTTGAACTGAAGGTCTATTAACAACAAAAGGTCCATTGGCTTCTCTGATAATGTTCTATAAACGATGCCCATTGGGGTTTTCATTCTCGTGTCTCAGTCACTGGCAGTCACAATGGTGGCTAATCTTCAAACAGTACAGCATGTACTATCCTTCCTCCAGGCCTCAAGCTAAGAGTACTGTCGCCACCCACCCTGCTCTCAATGTGTGTGGGGATTTTCATTTGATTTTTTTCATTCATGCAGGAATCTTGGCCTGCTGTCACTTTTTCATCAGCTGATCGGTCTTTCACTTTTTTTTCCAATGCTAAAATCTAAGTATTAAAGGTGTTCTGAATATGAATAACATAACACATCTCATACACTGAAATCTTTGACTGTGCCAACAGATTCATCCCATTTTGACAGCCAAATGTTCTGCAGCCTTCTCATTGATGAAGTGAACGACTTCAAAAAGAACTTTATGCTTTATTAGAAAGCCCCAGTACGGCCCAAAAAAGATGGGAGAGAAACAAAGAAGCTAATGAAAAACATAATGAATGCATTTGTATGACATGATTTTGTAATTTAGATTTACTCTGAATTCATTTTCTCTGTCTCTGCTCTCTTCCTTCCTGTCACTCTCTTTACACTTTTACTCCTACAACAGATTTCCCATCACTGTGACAAGTTGGTTTAATATCCTACCACATAGAGAAGACGCATTTAAGTCGGTCACTCACTCGCTCATCCAGCTCACTTGTGTTTGCCACATTTCCATGTTTATTTGGGGTTTTGGGATAGGTTCAGAAACAGTGTCATCTATCTTCTCTGTGAATCTTTGCCTCTTCTACCTTAATGTGCATAGACTGGAAAATAAATGTACAGACTTGAAAGCCAGTGGGGACATTTTTGCAATATAGCTCAAGCTTTTGTTGATATTCAACATTTCAGTGCAGGTTTCTCCGAGAATTTTACGCTTGGTTGGATGGAAAAGCCTTTGAAGCAGCTTTCAAACCAATGAAAATGAAAATGTGCTGCTGAATTTCTCATTGATCTGAGAGATCTTAAGAGTCCAGTCTTAGATCTCAGAACTTTCAGGCCCATTTACCTCACCCTTCCTGACAATCACAATTCATGCTAAGCAGACTATCTGGTACTCTAATGAGAGTGGCTGTTAGATAGTTCACCAAAATACTGGAAAACTCATCTGAATCAACATCATCTCAACCCATTAAAAACTGGTTCAAGCTGTCCTCTGTGTCTTTCAAGAGAAAGGTTTAGGGACAACTGGAGACAAAAGACAAAAATTTGACAAATCTGTCCCTGTTTTACTCTACTTTCATATTGCTACAGTATGAGAGAACTGTCCATCACAGCTGTGGGGGAGGATATGTTGACTACCCCCTATACAAAATTTAATAAAGCCTCAGTATAACCCAGACAAATAGCTTCAGTCTTTCTAGATATCCTGCTGCTCCGTGATTTGACACAGTCTTTCACATGTCAAAACTTGACATCCTTTGCTAAATCTGAAAGACTCCTCCTTGCGCTCCTCTACCTTACCCTTCTTCTCTGCTCCTCCTCTACACTGAAAGAAGAGTGTTTGGGTCATCACCTGTAACAACAGCAAAGTCACCCATTGTTCAGGCACAATAGCCTGTGACAAATCTGTGCCAAACCTTTGGTGTATTGCACTCTTCAAGCACAATGGGAGACAAGATTGGGTGTCAGGTTCATTACCATCTGCAACAGTGGGGTTGGAGTCATCATAGTGTGTTCCTGAAGACACCCACTGCAGCAGGGACCACCACAGAGGAAGTCTTGATTACTCAGGTAGGTGTTGGTGTCATTTCTGTGGATGGATTTTGTCACTGTGATCGAGTCAGGACTTTATGAAGGATTACAGGTGTGTGGTTGAGATCAAAATGAAGGCCAAGTTTGAAAATGAGTGTGGTCCAATCCACAACTATTGAGTACTCATGGGTCACAATGTCATCATATTGATGGGTCACAGTGGGTGTGACCCCTTAAGTATAGTCTGAAAGTATTAAAACTCAATTCCTGAGTGTGGGTGAAATAGCTTTTTTGTCCGATTCATCAACATTTGGACTCTGAGGATGCGCCTGTCGAGAAATCAGTCATGTTTTATAGGAAGTTTCTTATCCTGACCTCTCATCATTTTGGTGGCACACTCCTTTGAACAGAAATCTGAAATCACTTTGTAACCTGCAAAGTGGATAATTTGATGTTTTTCTCCATCACATCTGGGTGGCAGTAAAAACTGCTAGGGAGGATGTCTTTTTTACTTTCTGAAAACATCCACAGTCACAGTCTGTGTTTTGGAGCTTTTATCATTTGATGGCATTTACAGGAAATGACTGATGCCAAGTCAAGAGATGTCATTTGCACAGAATCACTCTGTGTCTTCCCTTATAATTTGTTTCATTTGTTTATGTTGATGGCATTTTATGTAGAATATCAGTTCTCACTGACCAAGACAAATCTGTGCATTGTATTTCAGTTGAACCCTAAACAATTTTGGAAAGCTTAAGTAAGCTCAAGTGCAAACGTAGGACAACATTTAGGAAAGCAGCCCAACATTTTCACTGTAGATTTTAAATCCTGTTAATGTTTCCTGAGAGTGCTTTGTGAGGATGAAAACCGTTTTCAAAGTATACACACTACAGGCACATTTTAAAGGTGTAAACATAATCCAGCTAAATCAGATTTGCACAGGAGCTGGATGAGAACTGGAACCATGTGTTAATGCCTGATACAGCACGGGCCTCTCAAGAGCACCTGCTCCTCTGTTGCCATTTCCTCATCACAGTTTAGCTTGTCAGCTAATATTTACCGTATCCAGCCACATGCTACAGCAGATGTTAACCACATGTAGCAATCTCTAATCAGAAGCTAAGTATGCTACCATGTAGCGAGCGATAAACTGAGGAGCTCTCTCTCCTCACTCTCCCTCTACCATCACCTCATTTTCATCCTCTTCCAGGGAGCATTAAGCCACATGTGGAGAGCTATAAACAGAGGGATGTCAGAGTTACAGACGTACGGGTAGACTATATATCTTTACAGCCAGAAATCCTTTCATTGTGAATCTTTTATCCTGCCTTTCTCTACCTCATTCCTCTGTAACATCCTCTGGCTTTCCCTTCTTTCTCTTAAATTATACTTCCCTTTCCGCTGCTTCTCTTCACAAGATTTAGGATTGCTATCTTCTGCCAGCCGTACACCAGATGCTAACAACATGCAGGCAGCACAGTAGCTATTAACAATGTGAGTCAACATGGCAGCTGTTCCTATAGGTGTTAGCTGCAGACCTGTCACCCTTGCATCTCGTAATCTTGTCAACATGTGACCTTAGAGCCCTGCTGTTAATCTGCCTCTCAGCGACAGATGTCATGTTATGATACCACAAGAGAAGGACATGGGATTACAGTGTTATCCTCTGCTTCTCTTTTAGTTGGTTGCAGGTTATAGGTTTATTTAGAAGACAGGACATCATTGCATGGATGGATTTTGAGTGACGGTACATGTTTTCTTTTTTTTTTCATCTGTGCAGAATGAGTCAAGCCATATCAGTATAACTTTCATATAACTACAAATTCAGATGGTGGCAAAATTTGGTCTTAATTTCCCTCTGCATATAAATAACTGTCTTAGCATTCCTTATTCATGAATAACTCCACATGAATATAAAAAAGCAGGGATCAAAAGGTTCTCTAACCTATGTGCTGCTGGCAGATGGTGTTTTTGAAAAGACTACGAATGCAACAAACTGCACAGTAAATAAAGCTGTACTCAGAATCATAGACTCTAACAATGCAGTTAAACTGAGATGTATAAATTAAAGATCATTTGCTCACAAGCTGCCGCGCAGCTACTTGTTGGCAGTAGTTGGATTAAAGTGTGAAATTAACCAATGTGCGGTTATTTCTCAAACATCCGTGGCTTGCAAACTGTGCCTGGTCAAACAGCAGTTATAACTAGTGACAGAAGAAGAAGGTGGATAAAATGCATCTAGAAAACTGCTGAAACCTGTCCAAGCTTCTGAGTTTGAATTGGCTGAAATCTGCAGATGGAGGAAACAGCTTAACTCCGACTTGACTGTTTTCTCTGAGGGGGAAAAATACAGTTGGCTGTAAAAGCTGGTTGGATGTCTCTCTCGTTCAAATCTAGTGAACCTGTATCATCTCACTTTTACTGCACTTGCTCAACACTACAGAAAACAGGATGGATCAACATATGTTTCTTTAGGGGCTGAATGGACTGCACACACCTGCTCTGACAGCCCCAGCAACACCTCACACAACACCTCAATGTGTGTTATGAAAACAAGTCACTGTGTTGAACTATAAAACTTCCAAGTTTTTTCACCTCTACTCAGGAAATTACAGTTTAGTGGAATTAAAAGGTGTTAATAGAAATCCATGGGATAAAAGACCAACACATGTACTAAATCTAATAGACTGATGAGGCCTGTATTGACAATATGGTTTATTCTGTTTACAGATAAATCTTTTCAGTGCTCCTCATTGATTGCTGCATTTATAATTAATCTCCCTTATACACAGCATCTTCAGGTATTATTTTGTGCTCTTTACTTTGATCTAAATCATTTAACTTGTTCTATACAGTATGTTTCATGTGTAACACTGAAATAAATGTTCCACACTTGGTGTCTCAGAGAACTGCCAATTTATCTATTTTAATTCTGCATCAGTAATCAGACTCACAAAACTGGAAAAGTGCCCACACCGGCGCCAGCCAGCTGTATCTTCAACAGGCATGCAAACATCTGTAAGAACCAGGATCCGTATCACTGGTGAGCCTTTTTAAGGTAATAGCTTCCCCTGGCACAGGCCATCTGACAGAGCTAATTACGATAAAGTCTCGGCTGGGAGGTTTCACACGCTGCTTGAGGAACCTTAAAAACAGAGAAACAGCCTGTTTTTCACTGTTTTACCTCTTTTGTTTCCTTCTCAAATCACTGTTCCGTTCCTTAAACATCCCTCAACTCCCCAACGGAGGCCTTCCTCATTAAAGGGATGGAAGCATTTCAGATTTCTCTACCTCCTCCTCAGCACGACAGTGTGGGGAGCGCTTGATTGACAGGTGAGACATTTCTGTTGCTGGCATCTCCCCCAGGTGTCCCGTTGCCTCACCAGGGTATGTTTAAACACGCACACTCACATGCACACAGGACTGACAGGAACAATAGTCCACATGTTCTCACAAACAGGAATGACTGGAAGCGAACACAGACACACACATACACACACAGACACACTGCCACAGGGCTGTTGATACATTTATGCGTCCCAAAAAACGACCTGCGAAAATTGGGTACTGTGAAATGATATGACACTAACAATATAATAGGTAATAGGTAGGTGTTTGTGACTCTGCTGAAGATGGTTGTTGTCATCACTACAAATAACAATAACAACACTTTTCCATTATTGTCCCTTTAATATTTAATTGCATCCTGCATTTCTGTACATACCAATGTTTCTGATTATGTGATGTTTTGGAGCTGCCATTGTTCAGGGACAGAGCGAGGCTGTGAGGGGCGTAGAGAAAGTCTGCATTTGTTGCAGTGGCACCTGGAAGCTTTGAAATTAAACTTGTTCCAAGTTTCTGTAATTCAGATGATGCACCCACTTGGCAGACACACACACACTTATTTGCACTAGATATAACACTGAGCTGGAAATGAGAAATAAAAAATAAGAATTGTTATTCTCAAGAAAAACAATTTTGACTCTCCAGTACCAGTAAATCATATTATCAATGAGATAAAGAAAAAAAAACTAATGCAAAAATAAAATATAAAATGCTTCCACTTGGGCCAAATCGAGTAAAAATTATATCTGAATAAATGAATAAATTCAATACAAAAACAATCTTCCTCTAAACTTCAGATTACATGGTTATCTGCTCAAGGTTTATGATATGGAAACAGTTATACAGTAAATCTGCATGAAGAAATTCAATTCTATTATAAAGTGCCCAAGGAGAGAAGAGTGAAGTCATTTAAACTTTGTTTAAACCCAACTATGGGTCATATTCACAACATTGTTTTTTTTATGGATATACATATTCATACTCTTATATAAAGTTTGTTGGTGAGTCAAAAGCCAGAAAAAGAAAAACTTGAGATCAGGTCATGTGAAAATGTGACACTATTCAACTGACCATTAACTAAATATCTCAATAACTTAGCAACCTAAAGCAGGAATGGCAGCTCTGTCAACTTTAGAAACTGCAACCACAACAACATAAGAGAAAAGAAAAGTAATTTGTGTTTGTCTGCGTCTGACACTACGTGATCTCTTTGACCACAGAGCTGCTCAGGAAAGATTACAAGATTTCACCTTTTCATTTCACAGTGTCATAAAATGATCGCGTCAATCAACCTTCTCATATTCTGAGGTCGTATTAGTTGTATTTTCTGTCTAGTAAAACTGTCAGTGTTGCTCCTAGTAGTGATTCTGAGATGCCTGACAAATACAGGCCAGATCAGGACCCTCTGACTGGCTCTGGCATCCGGTCTGGATACCATGGTAACAGCAGCCAACAAACTGATCAGCCCTGTTTCATCACAGACCTGATTCTCTATCAACATAGACACGCAATGGTGGACAAGTTTTTTCCTTGTGACACACACACACACACACACTCTTAAGCACACTTATTTCAAGTGGGAAGAGCGTGATTTTGCAAAGAGAGCAGTTTCCCTCAGCTTCCCACTGTTTTCTGTTTCACTGGCCAGTCTGGCAGCAGTCTGAGGTTGGTAATTAAATAAGTGGGCTGTAGACAACATGGATTACTGCCTCTGCTGGAAAGGATGTCCTGCAACTGTCCAGACAATTTGCAATGGAAACTATACAGATGGGGGGGGGGGTAATCTTTTAACTAGGTGAGAAAACAGCAGGAATAGTTAGGCTTTTCTTTCACAGAGCTGTTCAGCCTCATTGTCCAGGCTCACAGCGTGCTGCTTTCTCTCAACAGGAAGAGTCATTAGGTGTCGTTTACCTAACAAGGTCCCCCTGGAGCAATGCCTAATCAGGTCACCTTTAGAAAGCCCATAATTCACAGCTAAGGTCAGAGTAAGAAAAGGCCAGACTTCCTGTGAGTTCTATCATGTGGCCTGTCCTGGGACGAGTTATGAAAATGTGCTTGATTAACTATAGTATTAATATTGTTTTACTGTCAAGTTTAAATACTTGGAACAAAGCTATTTTTATATGATTATTATAATATGTTAAATTCTCTCTTAAGCCCCTTTGAAAGGAAAAATCCAAATGCACTTAAGTGAGTTTAAACAAAGATTTCTACTTGAAAATAAATGCAGACTGACTGACAGTTTAGTACATTAGATTTTATGTACAAACAAGGAGTGCAGGTTATGTATCTTATTTCTATACACAGGTGGTCTTTGTGAATAAATCCAGGACAATAGCCAGCCTGCTTGTTTCCTGCACAGTGCACACACAGTCTGGGCTCTGCTTGCTGTCTTACTCCTGTAATGAGCTGTGCTGCTCAGCTGAGTTTAGGTCTCGGGGGGATTTGCACTCACACCTGAAACACCCTGACCTAAAATAACCAACAGTGTTTTCCAAGCTCAAATTGGAAGAGGAAGAGATAATTTGCATATGGAAGAGGTTGTTTTATCAAAACTATATAATTATGGACATCTGCTTCAGGATGAAATTTGATCACAGGCTATTTCTTACATAAGACCCCTGGAGATGACATATGTTGTCAAGGCTGTCACATAAAGCGTTGCCCTTTAAAGTGCAATAGCCTTGTTACCACTGACCTTAACTGTGTCAGCTGAATAAAATACAATACAATAATTTAAAATAAAGCAAATAAAATTCTAAAACTGGGTTGTGGTTGGCTGATCATCAGTCATCCATACCTCCTACTCTGTCACTTTTGTCAGTCTGATTCACTGCTAATTAATCACACACAAATCCATCCTGCATACGAACCAGCTGCATCACTCACTCAAGTGACAACAAGGTCAAAACATCCACCATCTGGTTCCTTTCAAGAAACATTGGACGACTATCAGACAGATTTACATGTGTGATGACAAACAAAGCGTCAAAGGACGCAGACCGAGATCCCGCAACAGTCATCCATCTCATCGCATTTGTTAGACAGCTAAGCCAGGCTTTGTTGACATCAATCAGTTGCATGACAGAAAACTGGAGTGACCAGCATCTGCACCTGCTCTGGATAGGGAAGTCTAGCTAATTAATTGCAATGATAAATTCAAGATATATCAGAATTGTTTGTCATCTAGCTGCATCATGTAGCCTTTTTCCAGTTGCTTCTTCACTGTAGTGGATGGATTTTCAGGAAATGCTGTACAGATCCGTATGGTCTCCGGATGAATCCTAAAGGTTTAGGTGTTCCTCCAATTTTACCTTTAGTCCACTTTGAGGATGACAGTTGTTGTTTTGAGTCAAGCGTCCTACAACTGGACACCCTACCATGAAATCTGACAGTCATGCTCCCATCATTAATTGTAAAAACTTTTCATCAAGTAAACATTTAAAATCTGTGCTAGTATCTTCATATATGACCAAACACAGACACCACCAGTCTCAGCTGTGCTTTGTAATGAGTACTGATCAGCAAATGTTAAGATGCCAACACACTAAAAAAAGATAGAGGAACATAACATCATGGCTTAAGGGCAAACATTTTCTTAAACAGTGTGATCAGAAAAACTATTATGATTAGTTTTTGCAGTCTCCACTGCTCACTTTGTTCCTATAGGAGAAGTGTGCGATTCAGGACTGTTACTAAAGATCAAGTAAACAGAACAAAAACACTAAATATACTTAGTCATTAACTTTTTGCTTTAAGTGATTCACATGAAACAAAAGCTAGAAATTCTTGAAAGAAAAAGCTGAAAGACACCTGAAAACAGGCAAAATGTGTATAGTCAAGAAATACCACTGCTGTTTTCTGACCACACTTCTGTCTGTAAAAGGAAACATTTTACGATTTAAGATCAAGTTTCACTGGGCTTTGGGTCAACAAACTTCAAATCTTTCCCAAGCAGCTTCCAGTAAATAAGTAGGTAGGATTTTAATGTTTTGCTCAAGGACATGTGGGAGCTGTCAGTTAAAAAACACACACACACACACAGTGGTAGCTGCAGAAATTGTACTTGCACCTGTGATTTTATGCATATGGAAAAAAGGCCTTTGCTGCTGGATTTATATTTTCCATTTAGTCATCATGTCAACCTTGTCATCAAGGGGAACGTGTGGTGGCATCCAGCAGAGAGTGCAAACATACTACAAAAAGCACAGCAACATAAATTCACAAGGAGCCAAAATAAGTTTTACACCTTTTCATCTGACAGCTGTGTGTGGGGGAACATCATCCTCCTGTAAATGGCATGATTTGTCCTTTCACTTTGCCTTCAGCATTATTGATTGTTCCTCTCCAACAAGAACAGATCCACTGATGCAGTTGACTGTTTCTTTTTTAGCTCTTATGTATTTTTGAAGGGTTGGACGTCTGGTGGATTGTTGCAGGTGTAGTGAGAGGGGAATTCAGTCCACTTTACTCTAATATCTATCACTCTATATCTCATTCACTCTAACTCTCTCCCTCCCAGCTTTCCTCCTGGCAGGTTTTTCTTATCAACTTTTTTCTTTTAGGGGAGTGTGAGGTGAGGAGCAGGGCAGAGGAGACCTGAGAGCATTTAACAGATTTGAATTCACAAACAGAACAAAGTGTGGTAATGTGTTATCAGAAGTAGTTGTTTTCTGCCTGATATGATTTGTTAAATGTTTAATATGTATCGTATAAAGTGTCACATCATGACTGGAAAAAAACACTGCCATAACATAAAATGTATATATTTTACATTTTGGCATAACGTTGCTGAAACAGTAAAATAATATCTTTTTTAATCTGAAAAAGTGATTATTCCACAAGCTCCGCTTTTTGCAAAAGCACGACCACCAATCTACACATTTGCAAAACATTCCTTTATTATAAATAAATCTCCTTTTTGTATAAAAACTGGCATGCTTCAACCATGGCATTTTACAGGTTCACGACCCAAGGCTACGACCTGGTTAGCCAAGACAGCAGGAGGAAACACACTCATCTCATTATGCAAGGGCGATCCATCAGACAACGGTGAGACAAGAATGAAAAAATCGTCACAACCACAAAAATACTTACAAGTAGAGAATAACAACAAACATGTTTGAGTCTCATAGATTTTCTCTTACATTTCTCTTTTTAAATATCTTTTAAAATGTAATCTGTTAAATCTCTTTCCCGGCCCCACCTTTGCCCTTTTAGATATAATGTCTACATGGTTTCCAAGAGTTTTTTTCTTTATATTTTCCTTTTTATGATTTTTTATTTTTTTCATTTTTGAAGATTTTAATAGTTACTCTGTCCACCACAGTGTCCTATGGTATGTCACTTTTTTTTTATGTTGTCTCTTTTTTTTTTAAAACAGATAAGTTCATGGTAGGACCAATGAGCTGTGAGCAGCGGGAAAGCAGGCACACTGACTGGCTGTTTATGTGGTCCCAACTCTCTGTGGTTTGATGCGGAACAATACAAAATGTCTCATGCTTGGATTCCATTGGGCGTTCGATCTCGCTGCCAGTTCTCATGCCAATAGGCTTTGAATGACGACTTCTTCTTTTGCTTTGGCCCCGCCCCATGACACGCCCCCCCTTCTCCTGTCCAATCCCCTTCTCCATCTTCTGTGGTCCCTTCAGATGGCATGATTGTTGTAGCTGACATATGTCGTCTTAGTTGATGAAGCTGCGTGAATGTGAAAAAGGGTGGAAGATGGGGAGGAGGAGCAAAGGTGAAGAAAATGTGTAAATGGAAGAAAAAAGTGGGTAAGGATGAGTGGGAAAGAAAAGAAACAAGAGTGTGCGTGTGAGAAATGTGGAATGGTGTGAAAAGGAGCAAAAGGGATGAAATGGAAGAAATACAATGAAAGAAAAGAGATGGATTGGAGAAATGGAGAGGGAAAAGAAACAGAGGAAAGCAGTTGAGAGTAGATTTCTTTACAGACGGTCACGTAACAGTGTCACATCCACAGTCCACCTGAGTTGTTGGGGCTTTTTGTCAAACCCATTATGTCTTGTGTCCCCTCAAGCATTCCATGGTAAATGTCAATGTTTTTGCAGCAACCGCAGGACTCTAACTGAGCTATTGTTATACTCTGATGCTTTCATACAACCCTTTCATTATTATTTTTTTCCTGTCTTTCACTTCTGTTTCACCATCACACTGCTTAAATAATGGAAAAAGGTCCATGATGAAAAAAATAATAAATATCACAGAAATGACTATTAGTGAATGCAATTCTTTTCATTCCATTTATTTCAGACTTAGAAAATGTTTTTATTGATATTTTCTGAAGAGCGCTCTTAAGCAAAATGTCAGAGGATAAAAACTAGAAACTCTTAACCTTGCGCTCTGCCCATCACCACTGACTGTTATGAAATGAAATAAATTGCTGCCTGAATCATATGGAACTTACTAAATTGCAAACTTTTTGCAAAGTGAAGTATGTAAGGAGATGACTAAGCAGTTCAACTATTGGCTAAATGAATAAACTGTGACCTGTTTCCTTCATTGAAAGTGCTGACACAAACCTTCATAGATCTGAAACCTATTATACACCTGCACACAGACTGAACAGGAACTCGTGGCTTAGACCGTAAATATGCACATTTGATCACATGGACTGCACACACACACACACACACACACACACAAAACCAGTGAGATCAATTGGCACATGCACGCTTAATGATGAGATTGACACAGATTGATGGGAAATTGAAAGAGAAGCATGTATGTGCACATACACGGCCGACATCATGCAAGCACTCGCAAAGGCACACAAGGAAATGCGCATGCACGTGCATAGCGCCATCATTTCATCTGCAGACTGCTGACACTGGGGAACCAGCTCAATACAGAGAAGAGCTTTGAAGTGGATGTAACAGAGCTTTACTGTCGGAGCTCAGAGAAAACACACCACGCTACCATGGAAGAGCTGTCGCTGCTGCGACTGTTTTTGCCATGCAGAAGAAAGTCAGGCAGGAAATTAATTGTCAAATTTCAATTAAATGTGCACTGAAACTTTTTGGGCTGTTTTGTTTGTGTGGTTCCATGACAACTGATTATGTAAGAAATTGAAAGAAGGATGACACTCATGTCAACAGCTTTTAGTCGTCACAGTGAAACCCACATGTCTCTTCTACAAGTCTGGATGCATGTCTGAATTTATGTCAATGTGTTTTATATCCATGTTCACACAAGTGAACTTCACCTCATACATACAGTGAATCCCAGTTGTACGTTTTCTTATTTCATTGTGTTGGTATCATTATTAAACTTTAATTCAATAACGTCAGTGTCTCTAAATCTTCACTGTTCTGCTGTGAATCTCTTGACCTGTCCACGTGTACTGTATTTAATCTTTTGATAGTTGATGAATAAAGGCTGTGTGATGCAGTTAAAAGGTCTGAAAGCTAGTTAGTATATCTGTCAGCATAGGTTGCTTTGTTACATAACTGGTGATTTTATTAGTTTTTTATATGTATAATTATAAAACTTGGTGTTCTCTTACTCACTGTTGGTCTCCATGCTCTCACATAGCTCAGTCTTCACTTCTCCGTTGGGCCGGTCTCCTCCCTTCTGGGTCAGTTTTCCCGACATGGTGGCAGCTGTCACGATTGCCTGTATAGTTATATATTCATAATGAATATGTAATGGAGACTGTTAGTATGTTCTGACTGCCTTCTTTTGTGCATGCTTGGTAGATTTATGAGCCTCATCTCATCAGCATAAGTCCCATTTAGCATCGGCCAAAATATCAATTCAATCCAATTAAAATGGCAAATGTTGTGGAAATTTAACACGTGACTGAATTGTTTGACTCCGTATGATCAAGTCGTCCTCACCTTGAAGCTGCGTTTTCGTTTGGGTACATTCTGCTCGGGGTGGAAGAGGATGATGTAGACCTTGGGCATGTAGAGCATCCCCAGAGACACAGAGGCAGACAGGCTGAGGGAGATAGTCAGGGTGGTGGTTTGGATATACATCTACAATGAGAGAAAGAGACATACACACGGAGGGAGAGAGAGAGAGAGTCATTTATCACATTTCAAGTTGTCAGAGATGGTCTGCGTAATCGTCCAACTACAGAATATGTCTGATGAGGGAAAGGGGAGGAGGACAGATGGGATGAGGGGGAAGAGGGGAAGTAAAGGATGATCTAACAAGAGCGAAATTAGCAGAAAATTTGTGTAGCGACAGTCACAGTGACACATAGACAGGTAGATCAAGTGGTACATGAAATGATGGCACCAATGAAGTTGTTTAATTGCCCGTGTGCTGCAGATGCTCATCTCTTTGTCTACCAATGTGAAATTACTCTTAGCATTTTTTTGGCAGACAGCAATTCCGTATGGGTGTGGTTTATTTCATCAGGTAAGCTGATAGTGAGTCACACTAACTTGACTTTCAGATATTTGCCTGAAAGTTTGACTATCTAGTAGATGAGCCTTGGCCTAAATGAGGTCCTGCACGGATAGAAAACTTTATTTTTTTTAAAGACTGAGCTGTTGAACGGAAGTTTTTCCCCAAAACTTTGCACAGTGTACTCACACAGACAGAGAGGCAGACAGATACTGTCCCATATATTGAACTAAATGACTCAGTTGACTACAGGACAGAAACAATGATATGTAGTTCAGGCAAACTCTCAATATTATGTACACAGTACTAATTAGACTATTTTAGTGGACCGTATGGCTGCAGCCAATTTGGAGGATACATATAATGAAACAGGAAGAGAGTCAGAAACACACACACACACACATATACACACTGCAGTGGACTGTGAACTATAGTCCTCCGTTCCTTAGTGAGTTTCAGAGAGTAGTTTGGAGGAGGACAGATGTAATGACAGGCTTCACCCACACCCCTGACAGAGCTGACAAGCTCTCAAGTCATGGGGCTTATCAGGCAAGCATTGTCTACGGTGTCTTAGTAGGGTGAAGCCAAGGAGGGAGGGGTAAAGTATGGTAAAAATGGAAGGAGAAAGCCGGGAAGGGAAAGTAATAGGGAGGTGTGGAAAGAGAAGGAAGTGAGAGAGGAAACATGAAACAAAAATTGACATTATGTGATGGGGCATGTGAGGAGAGGAGCAGGGAAAATGACTCATGGAGACACTGATCAAGAGAGAGAGAGAGAGAGAGAAGAGAACAGACAGTGGCCAGCTCTACATTGTCAAGAAGTTCACAGACAACACATTGAGGCAGTGTTGATAACTACAGCCTGACACGAAGCAGAATGTAGAACAGAGACAGACTGCAGCTGCACTGTTCACTGTGCACTGGCTGTACAGCTCTATGGAGATCAACGCAGTGGCTAATACCTGATCTGTTGCTGTACAGTCCCATGGCCAATTTGTGACAAACAGCACAGATAATTGGAAAGTAATCATGTATAGAAGTCTTGCTTCTATAAAAGGAGCAACTCTCTTGATATCAAAATGCTTATTAGAAAGCAACCAAACAGTGACATGAATCGTTAAATGAAACAAATGGACATACGTGAAACAGCAGCTTGATATCTGACACTATGGAAACATCAGGCACTGCATTACACCAGGGCCCAGGCAGCGGGGTAACAGTGGGAGCAGAGGTCTGGGCAGGATACTCTCAATTTTCATTTGTCAATTTGGTCATTTCACTCAGAATTCACTGTAGGCTGTAACTTCTGTATATGTGCCCAGAGAGGGAGTTTCATTTTCAGAGGACATTTGTGAAATATTAGAATTTGGAAATGGATATTACAAAACAAACAAATAGGATATGACTTCAGAATTATCAATAAATACCAACAGCCCTGAGCTGCCTTTTTCTGACTGTGTTTAACCAGACCAAGAATTAATAGTTTTATGTTCTTTGAATGAAACACCTACTTTAAAAGTCAGTCTGCTGTAATAACATGTCCTTTATCATAAGCTCAACAAAGCCTGAGTAGACCTCCTGTTTCCTCTCTCACAAAGAGCTCAGTGGCAAATGGGATTGTGTGTTTTACAACGATACAGTAAATCTAATGAATTTACGCTTTAAATAGATGGAAATACCTGCCTTAAATGTATCCAATAGTCCCTAAGTGTTATAACCTTAGACCAAACATGAATACATTTATTTTGTAGAAGCCAAACTGATGTAAAAATACCCTCAGTCTCCAACTCAAATTGGTCCTCACAAATCCTATAGGGGCAGAAGGAAACACACACCCGCCTGAAGGTGTAAGTTGATAACACTGACAGTAGCCAAAGGCAAAGGGGAGTGCACAGCCAGTAACTGGAGGCACACAGGCACACACACAGGCCCTGCCTTTGAATGCATATTCTCAAGCAAACCTGAATTCATATTAAAAGACCATAACAATAACTTCACATGAACACTTAACATGGGAAAATGACACACACGGTCATTATTCATTTTATGGGATGATGAATGGCAGCATCAGAGCGTGTGTTGTGTCAGGGGTAAAGAGCTCCACCTGCAGCACCCCCACAGGCTCTGATAGCAGCTTACACACCACTCCCATCCGCTGACTTCCACTTCGACCACAAGGTAACACACACACATACGTACATACAGGAATAAATAGCACAAACAGTAGATTGAATGATAGGTGAGATAGATCACCAGTTAAGGGGGAAAATGTATTGCAAAAGGGAATTTATGGATTCATTAGTACCTTGTCACATTTTTTAAATATATATATTTACATAGATTTATATTTATATTTTCTGTACTGATACAGGGATCAGCGAGTGGCTGTATCAGAGCGGAACAGATGGAGACATAAAAACATTCTGCTCAGTAAAAGAGAGGGGAATGAAACTGAGATAGAGAACAGACAATGAAAGAGTGTCAATGAAGAAAAGAGTGAAAATGGAATAACCTCGGCTACAGAGGAAAGGCAGAGTAGAGGCAGAAGAGAGATCCCCCTAAGCAGTGAACTCGCTCTTATCAAAACAGCAGCAAGTCTGCTGATAGCTGCTTCCATTACATCCAGCCTTTGGTACAAAGTTGTGGCTTCCAGCTGTTATTTACACAAAGACACACACACACATGCACACACACGCAAATATATGTCCTCCTCCACCTTGCTGTCCACAGCTGATAATAGCCAACAATGTGTGCATCACATGAGCACTCTATTATCCCAAAAGTCACACTCAGGAAGTAGACGATCAGCTATGGATGGCTGCATACAATGAGTTCCCCTAAGGTTTAAAACATTTACAGACATGGACTCTGTGGTCTGTGATGGGAGCAGATTTAGAGTGACGAACAGAGGGATAGAGTGTTGGCTGGTGTGCTTTTAGCACCTGGGGAGAAAAAGGGAAGAGAAGGAAGAGAAAGAAAGAGAAGAGGAAAACATTGACTAGACTGTGGACAAATACTTGGCTTTTGTGTCGCTCTGACTTTTAGCTCTGTGGCTGAGGAAAGTGATGCCGTCGCTGAACTGCTGGTCAGTGAGTAATACTGCAGAAGCTAAATTAGCATAGCCGTGCTGATAACACAGGAGTGTTTTTATTGTCTTTTCCCAGGGACTCCTTTTATTTTGTGTTCATCGAAGGAGGTTCATCTGCTGAACTGCTTGTTATTTTTCAATTAAAGGATGTTCAGCCCGTACACTTTTTTCACAGGCTTGATAACTATCATTTATAACCTCAAATAAAAGAACCTCCCCAGCTTTATTTTTATTTTTTTTTCTTATATTCTAAATATTTGCAAAAAACAAACAACATTCCTCTTTTTTTTATTCAACATAGCTGTATCACAATGATGGCAGACATTGGTGCTGCTCTCATAACCGAATGTTCTTGTGTAAGAATTTGTATTTAATACAAGCAAAAACTGCATACTTGAACCTCTGATGGATCCCACGCCAAACAGAGGATGGCTGTTTTGTTCAGCTGCCAAGGCAACAGCAGCACATGGAGGGTGAAGGTGAGCATGGCAAGGTTCGTGGCCAGGTCCACGGACAAGAGAGGAAAATAGAAACTCAGTCTGCTGAGCTGGTTTGATGTCTGTTTGTATTCACATGTGAGTGAGGTGCAAGCTTGAGAGTCAACAGGACTTCTTTCCTCAGCATGTGTGAGCTATAGAGGACCAGCCACAGATCTGGGTAGAAAGGAGCAGTGAGCCTGTGTTTTCCCCATTATTGTTGACACTACTCGTAGATGATTAAATTTTGAAAAGCACTGTGGCTATGCTAGATATGACAAGAATCTGTGGGTGGAGCAACAAACCTAGAAGATATTTACACGCTGTAAACCTGGTTTAACATTTAAACAGCTGTGGTAGTGTAGAGAAAGGTGCATTCGATTGTGTGGCGGTACTTCCACTAAGTGCTTGTTTTTGCCACTAACAGGCTCAAACTGTTGTTATACCTATTATGGATTGGATTCCTATAGAGACTGACCTTTTTCTGTTAGAGAAAAAGATCTGTTTAACTCCAAACAGCAATTTCATTACTCTATTCAATACCACCAGACTCTATTGGGAAGAGGTGCAATTTTACCCATGTTGTGCAGGGTAAAGTGACTCTTTTGCATATAAATATCCATAAAAGAATCACAGAGAAAAGACACTGATTTTACCCCTTTACTGCAAAAGTGCACTTTTGATGGCACCAGTTTGCCAACATGTAAACAAATACAGGCTAACACATAGTCTACAGCTAACCCGCAGACTGTATCATGTTTCCATAACCCAAAGCATTATGGGGACTTAAGTTCCAAAACTCAAGCATGATCAGCTATCAAGCAGAAGAAAAAAAAATCCCATAATGATGAATTCAATTATTATTATTATTATTTTTAAATGTTTCCCTTTTGGTCATTACTAAGGCTTTTTAAATACACTTGTTCGTTCTGTTTGAAACTCTACATCAAATCCTACCATTTGTTTTTCTCCAAAGCAGAGAGATAGATATTAGAAGTCAGTTTCCATGATGCAGCAGAATGGAAAACGCAAGAGCTATAGATCTGAAGCAAACTACATTTTTCAAAAGGCAATGAGAACATCATCTGCACAATGCAGTGAACATTACTGCTGAATGTGAGTCGCTAATGCTGAATAGCAGTATAAGAATGCAATTCTGGCGAGACGCGGACGATCCTGAACGACAGACAGCTTGATAGGTAGGCGGCCCATCAATGGGTTTAGTGAGCGAGAGCAGCCTTCTTTTCACAGCAAACCCATATGATAGCTGAAGCATGACAGCTAACGTTGATGGTGCTGGGTTGACTTGGCTGCTCCATGACGAGAACGTGCAGCTTATAAAGACTCCATCAAGTAATTAGACCTTTCTTCTGCATGCAAAGTGCATTCCTCACGCTGCAGGGCAACAGGTGACACACACTTTGGGTTGAGCCTTTGAATTTAAGTTGTATGAGTGGAGAGGGAAAAAAAACACTGCCACAGTGTGTGGACTCTTCATTCCCTCAACAACTCCACTTGGCTTTCAGGGGATCTATATTTGCTGCCAAAAAATGACACTCACTGTGAGTCTAGTGATTTAGTTTAATCACTGCCTTTAAAACTGGAGTCCTTGGGTCAGACTGAGGCATGATGCAACCAAATCTTGAAGTGATCTGAAGGAGTGTGTGTGTATACGTGCGCTGAAAAGCATGCATTCCTACTAATTTCACTCAGTACATAGATGGATTATGAGAAGAGAAATACACACACACACACAAATCCCAGCTTCTCATGCTTGATGAGCCGAGACACATAACATGGTCAGTCATTACACCACTTCTGTGATTATTGCAACTCCTTGAATATGTAGCACAGCACGAGGAAAGGGTGGTGAAATCAAAGAGCTCCGGCAGGCAACATGGCCGACTTTGCCAACTGCAGGGAGGAGGGGGACAGGGAGAATAGCTGGAGGCCTCAGAAGGTAGAACTATCTGCTGAGCCCACCACTCGAGAAAAAGAAAGACACAGAAGAAGAGGAAGAAAGAGAGGCAGATGGTGTGAATATGAAAGACAGTGAGAATAAATTAGGGAAAGCAGGAAAGGAGGGAGGAGAATGACAAATGAGAAAAGAAACATTTTGGAGAAGAATCAACTGCTAACAACAAGTGGATGCTGATGACAGAGGGATGAAGGGAAAGATAGAGTGATGACAAAGCAGTGAAGAAGGACAGTGACTGAATTGAGGAACAAAGTCCAGCAGTGCTTTTAGCCATGGGCATGTTGTTTGTGATTCAAAGATTTTACCCATGGGACACGTAGATGGAAGCTCACACATGTTTAAATTAACACCACCACAAACATCAAGACCAGCACCAGGGTTTCGTTGTGTGCTTCCAAGTGGCTGACTGGTTTCCTGTTGTGACTCGTTGGCATTGCTGTGCCCAGTGTGGTATCACTGAAAGCCTAACTGGCTGCAGATTCACTGTTGATAAAAGGGTAGATGTATCACAGTGAATCTCACTGGCTAAGCTTTGAAATCTTCATGGACACATTGTTTTTTGTAATGTTGCCGCAAAAAGACAGGACGCATTTTCTACCATAAAGAAAAATCACATTATCCAGCACAATGGGTTTGATTGGAGGGAACTGATTGGCAGTGGTGGAGCATCTGCCGCTCACTCGGGTACTGGTGGTCCAAATTTCTGCTCATTTTCATCAAGTTGAACCCATGTTCAACCCTGTGTTGTCACAGAGTGACCAGGATCTCTAACCAAACGTCACCCCCGCTCTCCCTGCGTGTCTCCCAGCTCTCATGTGAAATAAATAACTGGTGGCCATTTTTGTTTCATGTTGTGAGTCAACTAACGGTCAGGGAGAAAGAGGGATTGGAGAGGAGAAACTGAGGGGTAAGATTTTCATTCCCACAGATGTCTTGAATCCTTCTCTCTCTCTGTTATTCCCCCATTTCTGCCCACAGTAGCTCTAATGATTGGTTGCCACTCTGCACTGCTTTTCCAAACTACTCTGTTTCTCTCTCTGTGGATTGTTTTCCTCTGTCCTCACCCCTTCTGCTTCTTAGTCTCTTCTTCTTCATCTTTCTCCCTTCTCATATTATAGAATCTCCCTGTCATCCACCTCAGCTGCTGCTGTCTGTGAATGCTGATAATGAGATGAGATGTCCTTCATAGGTCCCTGTCCCAAGCAAAACCTTTTACGAGCAGGGTAACATTTCAGATAGCCTGAGGGGCTCAAACTAACTTCACACTGCCATTTAGTGTCAAACCCTTCTGGGTGTGTGTGTGTGTGTGTCTGAGTGAGCATGTGTCTTTGTGTGTGTCTAAATGACACCCCCTGTTTCCCTCCTCTCACACCATGGGACTACTAATCATTTTAATCACCTGAGCCATGGGAGGGTGAAGGGATTTTATTTTCCATCTATTTATTTAAAAAATGGAGGCAGTCATGTCCAAACCACGTCTGTCACGTTCAAACATTAACGATTATTACCTCTATTTCTGCTGATTTGTTTGTTCAGCACAAATAAATGACTTAAATACCAATGCTGGGAAACACCTTTCATTGTCAGATGAATTCAATGTTATGATTAGTACTGTAGGTTATATTTAAAGAGGAACTCCGCAAGATTCTTAACAACATATGATAAATAATGTTATCCACAGCTCTTTTGATTGCTTTCTCGCTGGCTTTGTTGAAAATAAATGCACGTGGCCTGGAGTTAGCAAAACAGCGGAAAAGCGACCAAACTTGTATAGTTCACTTTTAAGGACAATAAGCTTGACCCATCATGATACTATAATAATATATTTGGAAAATTTGTGCATTGTATTAGGGTTTGTCCAAAAAACCTTTGTGTTTGCTGCTAACGTCGTGTGAAACAGTTAATCTACAAATTAATCCAACATCCAGTAATCCAGCCATAGAAGCATAGAGAGCTGCTGTAACCCACTACACTCCATGTACATTCTCATATCAGATAAGTTACAACTACAACAATTCTCCAGGAGTCACTGTATTACCAAGCTTCTACAGCAACTTACACAAATATTTGTGGATGGATTTCCTTGTACTTGTGCGACTGGCTTATTATATGTTTCTCTCTGTGAGCCAGTCTTCAAAGTTTGCTGGAGTTGTGTTTGATCATATGCTTAGACCAGTTCACGAAGAAGACTTAAGAGGTTTCAAACATAGTGCAAAGGTTTTGATCTACAGCTCCTCACTGGAAACTTGGTAAAAGTGAAGTTGTTGTGTGAGAGAAAAAATGCAACCAAGATTTCCATCTATTGTTTTATTTTTTTTTTTATTTGCTCGCTCCAACCCGAGACTAATTTTACGCTTCATTTGCTCCAAGCTCTTCTCCTGAGAAACTTTCAATAGGCAGTAAAATGCATCACCAGTCATGGATCACCACCATTTATAAGATGCTGAGCAATAGAACCATGTAGAGAACAACAAGAGACTGCTAAGAACTGGCAGTCTTCACTTTTAGTCACAACAGTTTTACAATCTCATAATGTCTCAGTGTTTTTACTTTCCTCTGGAATCACAGAGATAAGACTCTGTTTGTGTTTGATGCCAAAAAAGCTTGTACATCAAACAACAACCTATCAGGAGAGAAAAACTCACAATTAAGTATCACTGTGGTGTTTCATTAAAACATTTTTGGATCCATTGAAATATAAACATTAAGATATCACACTGCAATTATGCAATCTATTCAATCCATATTATGTTGTCCACACATTGTTTTTTACTGAATCAAGCTCTTGAATTATTTTTCACGCAGCTACACAAAATGGTAGAGCAGGTTGTCTTAAAACAACCTAAAAACCAACTACACAGCCATTACAATAAGTGTTCAGTTCAAACCACTGGCGCTTGCAGCTGAGAGGGATACCTATTCAGAGACATTCACCTTATTTAAAGGTAAGGTTTTTTTTGTGGACAAAAAAAAAACAACAACATACTTTTCTGGCTCTTTTTCTCAATATCCTTGTTATTCAGAGCTGGTTAAACCCCCCAAGTTACACTTCTCCACATGCCTGTCACACACGCATTTCAAACATGGCGATATGATGAAAAACTAAAAGAGACAGAAAGCACTGACACAGGAGTCTCTGCCATAATAATTTAACTTCCTGTCAGTGGAGCTTAATTGGGCTCAAGTGTGGTCATTGTTGTCCACCAGTGCCTCATTATCCTCAACAAAACAGCACTTAGGAGACAACTTTTTTTCCTCTGTCTAATCCATATTGGTCCAAGGTCTTTAGGGTGTCGTGAAACAGTGCACAGGCTACTTCATAAAATAATGTCACGTCTGTGTTTGCTCTGCCCCAGCTTGTTAGCGTGTCTCTTATTGACTTGCAGATCTGGATGAGGTTTGGCCAGAAGTCTCAAGTCAAACAAATTTGGAGCTGTGCATGGAGGAGTCACTGTTATGCATATTGTGAGGGTGGCCCTGTTGTCAGACTCTCTGCTCTCTCTCTCTCTGCTAACTGACATGACTGTGGTCCCACTGTGCACAGCTCCAGCCAATTAAAATGCCCAGCACGGACTTATATGGAGTGTCATCAGTCAGCAAAGTGCTGTCCGCACCGTAGGGTGAAAAAAAAAAGCATCACACCTTGGGAATGTAAAGTGAGAGTTCGGTCTTCTTTCACTGATGCTAAATGTGCCTGTTTATGCAGCTGACTTTACGCAATCTTGGAAGAGAATGAGCCGGAAATAACACAAAACACTCTCCCTACAGTAATACTGAGCTGCACTACATAGTCCCAACCCTGTTTTGTGATGCTAATGAAATGAATGCAAGAAACTGAAATCAAGGTAATGAAACCATTGCATCCCTGTGACTTTATTTAAGGGAACACATCTTTGGACTTTTATCAATCCACCTCTATTAATTATGTTTCTGTTCACAACAGTCCACCGGCTCCTCTAATCTTAACCCTGTTTTGAAATTCCAACTCCTGGTGAAGGAAATGTTATCAGCCCCCAGTGCCCACCAAAAGTCATCAGGATATTGTTGCATTAATCGTTTCCTTAATGTTTTAATTATGTAGTGGCCACACTGCTTCATTATTTGTAACTGTGGAGAAAAACGCTGTGCTAGTGATAACTACAGCAAGTGATGTTAAGACTTAATCTGCAGCCAAATGAGAAAAGCAAAAAAGCTCTGGTCCACAGTGCCCAGCCTTGAGAGATGAAAGGATGTCTCGGGTTTTATGAGGTTGTGGTTTGAATCAATAGCAGAGAAAGTGATTTTAACAAATACTGTGACTCTTACATCCGAAGCCAAATGTGCAGGGGAGATTTTAACTGTCCTCAGGAAAATATCCGACAAGTTAGGCTTGTTACTATGGCAATTTTGTTTGCATGTTGCCTGGCAGGGGAAAATGTTAACTACAATGGTTTACTAAAATCATTTTGTCGTTATTAGTCTGCATAGTATGCTCATCTTTAGCAATCCTCTCAGGTATAGTAATTTTGCTTCAAGCTGTACTAACTCCCATCTGTTTAATTCAAATCCCAGAATACACACAGTGATGATGTTGCTACTCTGATACACACACACACACACTCATTTTAAATACACATTTATAAAGACATGTAAATGAAACAAAACTCACCAAAAAGTTGTATATGTTAAGTCAAATAAATGCTCTCATGCACTCACAACATGGTGATATTTTAAGCAGGGACCCTAACACAACCAGCACATTCACACAAACTACTCAGAATGTGCACTCTCCTCTAGTGACTGGCATTAAAAGGTGCACAACGCTTAGGGAAAGCACTTTAATAGTCCAGCAATATAAAACCTCTATTCATCTGGAGGCATCAACAGGACTTAAAATTCAAACTTCACAGCAGTACTTCACTAGTTGACCAGACTTTTTACATTCAGACATTCAGACCTGGATTCTGCCTGAAGCACTGAGTCTGACAGCACCAGAGTCCTCAAGCCAAGTGTTTCCTATCCATTGCCAGAAACTAGATGCCAGCTTATTGCATCTGCACAGCAACAGCTTGAAAGGCAACAAACTTTGAATTGCTCTTGGGATCAGCAGTGCAGCACTAATTAAATTTGGGCACCAGCAATGGCTTAATTGATCAGTTTTTCAATGTTTGTAATTTTGCCTAAATTATCATCTTTGTGGTTAATAAATGTGGTATGGTTTACTTAAAATAGGATGCATTTGCATAAAAAGTAACAAGAATATACACAAAAGATTGCCAGCATTATTTCTTAATCAGCTACAGCGTCTGAGTCGAGACTTCTTTCATTTTTTCTTTCTGTTTTTGATTTGTTATGTAGTGTGCTTGTGTAAGCTCCAGAAACTTTACAGACCCCTTCACTTTTTGCACAGTCATCCTTGAGATGTGTTTGGAACTCGACTGAAGTCCACCTGAGGCAAAAAGAATCGACTGGATCTCTCTGTAGACCTCTGCTATGAAATGGTGGTGATCGATTGATCAGGACAATCATTTAAAAGCATTTCTAAAATGCTGAGTGTTCCCAGGAACTCAGGGGCCTTGAAAACTGTGAAATGTTGTTTGGGACTATTTGGACTATTGGACATTTTGCCTTCCAGGCAAGAAGGGCCTCAGACTGGGAGGTGACCAAAGGTCGACTCATTGATTAGTTTAACAGAGGTTCAGAAGTCCACTTCAGAGGGAGAACCTGCCAGAGGGACGTAGATTGAGAGGTAGTAAAAGGGCCTTGATCATCAGATTGTCTGGTTTCATTTGCCAAAAATTCAACCTTTTTGGGCAGAACTCCAAACTCTATGTCTGGCCATTGACCCTAGAGTAAAGCATGCCGATGGCAGCATCATAAAAAGTAGGTGTTTCTCAATGGCAGGGACAAGGACAGTAGTAAGAATTCAGAGAAGGATGAAAGCAGCCAAGCAAAGAGCAGCCCTTGAAGAAAGCCTGCTACAAAGTGCAGGGGACAGTTCACCTTTCAGTATGACAATGGCCTGAAGCATAGAGCCAAGCTAACGCTGGAGCGACTTCAAAACAAGTCTGTGTCCTGAAGGAGTCCAGCCAAGGTTCAGACTTCAATCCCATGGAAAATCTGTGATAAAACCACAAGATGGAAGATTCTTCCATCCAGACAGACAGAGAGGATCTGGGAGGTAAGTTGGACAATAAAATGCACTGGTGGGGCCTGCATGCTTTCTGAAGCTACTGTATGTAGATGATGAAACAGTGACAGCTACAGTGGAGGTGGAACAGAATCAACAGCAGCGCATCTGACATTTGGTATTTCAGCTATGCTGCAGAGATGCGAGGGTGATGGAAGTGACTGTTGCACTGGGCCTCAACAGGGAATTTTGCTGAGAAGTGTGGATTCTTGGTGTTCTTTGGCTGTCTCGCTGCTCCCCAGAGGATAGTTTCTGTGTGCGTGCATGTGAGTGTACTTAAATGTATGTCTTGGGGAACCCAGTGCATGCATGTGTATATGCATAAAGCACAGTGTGTCTGCAAGTATGAGCATCTCTGTGCAAGGTCCCCCTTGGGCGTCCCCCCATCCTTCTGCATCTTCACTGTTTGATGTCAGGATCTGACACTTGCTGTCTGTCTCTCCTCATTTTTGGCCAAACGACCAAATCCCACCAGAACCCTGCAAAAAGATTACAAAACCCATTCCTTCAAAAATGAATGAAAGGTTTTTCTTTTCTTTCCTCTGCGCAGAGCCTGTTGAAGATAATCACCCCAAGGATTGGTAAATTCTGTCAGAGTGAAGACGACATGACGTATAAATCCAGCAGAGGCAAGAAACATTGTTCAGAAGTGATTTGCCCTGTGTGCCTGTTGAGTTGATCCCTGTGCAGAGCAACTATAGGTGTTTTTGTGTGGGAATATCAGAAAGTTTCCTTATACGGTACCTTGGCTGTGGAAATAAAGTTCTATATGAATTTTTACTCCAAATCATAGCGAGAAAGTTTCCAGTTTGAAAGTACTTTCTTAATCATAACCACATTTGCCCCTGAACCTCAACCAAATGTACCTTGCCAGTTGCTAACACATACTCAAAAAGAATTTCTCACCACTTAACATCTTCACATAATCATTTCCAAAGTGCAGGTACATTGACATTTGCGTACATTTGCGTATCTGCATTTCACAGGATGTGGGATGCTGTAGTATAGCTCATGCAGTTTTACGACTGAGCCTTGTGGTTCAGCATTTCTATTCACCTGCCTTCTCTTATGTATGCACTTTTCCCTTGAGCATTCCATGCATACATACATTACGTTCCCATTTAAATGCTCACATTGCTTTCACCATTATTATACAAGGAGGTGATGCATTGGGAGATTTGTAGTTGTGAATGCAACAAGAGGCTCGATACATTCCCTCCATGAATTCACAATCTTATGATCAAGATAATTACTCTGATGCAGATTCAACTTTGGCCATCTGTCAGATTCCACAGGGACTCAGACATCCCTCATGTGTCGCCTCTTCCACTTCATCCTGTTTTCTGTCTCTTTTTATCTCTGTTTATCAATATTAATCTACTTTGATCTATATTTCTCTCTTTCTTCTTCTTCTTCTTCTTCTTCTTCTCATTCTTAGTGTCTAATGGCTGTGTGTAAATCCCACCCTTTTTTGACTGTCTGCTATTTAGTTGTTAATGTCACTCTCACTCTGAACTCCCCAGCTCTCTGGATCAGACTTTCTTTGCTGCAATTTGCCTTCTTTACTTTTCCTCCAACTCTCTATCCATCCTTCATTGTCCATCTTTTTCTTTTTCGGCATCATTCTCACCCTCTCAGCCGCCTCTCTCTCGTGTCTCTTTTATTCTACCTCCTAGGCTCTCTCCTCCTCTGTCTCTCCCAGCCTCTTCAGATTACTGTAGATTGATTACCGACAGTTACTCTCGGTAAGGATCTGGGCGGTCACTGGTCCTCCACCGGGACCCAGAGTCATGGCCATAAATCTGTCTGAGGACGCTGAGCTGCGACACTGTGTATATATGTGTGTGTGTGTGTGTGTGTGTGCGCGTGTGCACGTGTCTGTGTGTTGTGAGGGGAAGAGATAGATTTGTGGGGCAGGTAGATAGATTGTGTGTGTTCTTTATATACTCCCGAGGACCAAACACAATCACAGGGAGAGGAAAAAAATGAGGAAAGTTACTCAAAGTGAGACCATTTGCCATTCTTCACTTCTTAAAGGGGCTATTGTGAGGTTAAGACTCTTGGGTCCTGCTTTGGTTTGAGGTGAGGCAGTAGCACGTGTGTGTGTGTGTGTGTGTGTGTGTGAGGGTGTGGGTGGATGGATGTGTAAGAAAGGGATCATGTGAATGGGAGGCCTTGAGGGACAGAAAGTGCATGGGCGTGCATGAATAGCACCTTCAGTGACTGAACAAGTAGATTCATACTGTTCAGAACATGCGGCTCTGTCCTTCTACTACGACACTGCAGAAGTCAGTCCGTTTCCTGGCTGTGTTTAGACTCTACTGCAAACCACATATCCTAGACAGGTCCATTTGTAGCCATTGAAAATCTCATACTACTATAAAAATGTCATATTTTAGCAAAAGGTTTCTTGCAGAAGGAGAGGAACAGCTAGTCCTGTACTTGCATATCAGAGACTTTATCAGGGCATGATTCAAAAACCTTTCAGCTGCTACTTCATCAATATACAAACGTGACTAACAAGCCAAGATGTCTCTGCCTGTGCATGCAACTGGTGTACAAAAACAAACATACAAAAAACATGCGTGCTGTGAATAAAAATAAAAAAAGACCCACGCTCTCTCACACACACTCAGAGAGTGGGTTTGTGGGCAGCAGCAGGATGGTTGCTTCTTCCTCTGTTGGAGGCAGGAGATAACAAGCTGACCAGATTTGAGGCATCTGGAGGAGAAGAGGTGGCTCATGGGGAGAGAGGGAAAAGAAACGAGTGAGAAAGAAAAAGAAACAAAGATGGTCTTCTGTCCATAGTGTCAGGCAAAGGTATGATGAGGTGGACACAGAGAGAGATAGCTGGAGAGAGGATGTACCCTGTGGTTACTGCTTTACAACAAGCAGAGAGAGGCAGAGAGAAAGCACACATGCACATGACCACAACACACACACACAACCTTTCTCATTTCTGCAGGGTGCGGCAGAAGCTGTTGGAGCCAGCAGCCTCTGCATGGTAGCCTGACCTATTTCAAAACAATACTTCCCTGGTTGGTGATGGTTAAGAATCCCTCCCTCCCTCTCTTCCTTGATTTATCTCTCGCATTCTTATTCTGTGTCTCACCATCTCCCTTCATGTCCCTATCCCTCGCTTTCCCTTTCAATTTTTATCTCCCCCTCTTTGCCTTTCGCATCCTCTGCCTCTCTGTCTTCTCTGCCCCCTGCAACTCAGAGCCACTTTGGGTATTCAGAGGGGAGGAGCGTGAGGGACAGCGGTGGAGACGAAGGGAAGAAGGGGTGTTAAATGAAGGGGGAGAAAGCGTAAACACGAGATTAGGAGCGTGTGAAAGGAGGTTGCGGTAGGGATTAAACAAATATAAGTGCGTGAGAAGGGAAAGAGAAGCATGTGACAGTGAGTGGGTGAGCAGAGAAGATGAGGATGTGGCATAATCTGAAGTCTCCATTTGTCGGTAAATGAGCCACATAAATTAATTCTAAGAGAGCAGAGAGAGACAATTAGGTGTTACATACTGTATGTGAGGCTTTTCATTCAACCCTGGAGCTAATAAGGAATAGTGTATCTTTAGGTGGGAGGTTATGCATTGTAACCCTTGTCGTATGGGTACTTACTGCAGCCTGTGATGGCCTCTAAAGGGTTCACCACTCTCTTCTGCTCCCCCACTGACTATGCTGAACAGTACACCTGCCTCTTCCACAGTATTCAACCACTCACAATAAACCACTTTGACCTCTGCACCCTAAAGACCAGACCTTGCAAATAGGAAATGGAGCTTCTCAGCTGCATGTGATGTTACATGTTTAGGGAACACTTAACAGAAAGACAACCAGAACATGGTTCATGTATTAACCAGCATTTATAGCTGGAGAAAGAAGGATGCTGAGAACATCCGCATCCAAGCCCAGTGAATATCTCTCAACTGAGTGAGGGATTTCAATCTCTCCTGTATATTCCCAAAAGGTCCTTACAATCTGCCTCTAAATCACCCATTCACACCTTCCACTACTAGATGTGTCCAGCTCACTGACGTCCACTCTGACGTGCAGACAGGAGAAGCAGAGGAACTGCCAGCCCTGCAATTAATGGAAGGCTCATTCAACCTGCTGACCATGAGGCGTGCTGATGACGTTCTACTATCTGCTAAAAGGCCGTGCGATGCATTTAAAACGTGTGGGAAAACGAAAGAATGTGGACCATGACGCAAGAATTTTCTGTTGTCGAGTTAAAAGATTAAAATGCTCCCACGGAGATGCACTCTGCCCTAAGAAGGAAGCCCTGAAGCACCATGGTGAGGTCTGGCTGAATGGATCAGAGCGCTCGTACAATACACGTCTTCCCTCTTACCTTACATACATGCTGCTACTGTGTCAGCAGCCTTGTCACAACCTCACTGCCATTAACAAACGGCAGCTCCTGTACCTTCCAGCCTTCCTGGCCAAGCGTAGGACGTAAGAAGTGCACCTTCCCCGCCCCCTCCTGAAACCAAACCTATGCCCTTGGTAGAGCTCTCCTCATTAAAGCCCCATCAGCGAGTCACATCATTACCTGTTTATTCCTTTCACTCCTCTCCCTCCTCCCTCTCTTCTGCTCTCTCTGTTAGCTAGCCAGCTGCCACACACTCCAGAGGATATTCCAATTAGAAACAACATACACAGACACACAAATGTGCACTGGTGGATCTTCCAATTAAATATAACACAACAGACAAACACACTCGAATGCAAATACACATTAAGTTGCTGGTGGACATTCTAATTAGCTGAGTAAACATGGCACGGACGATGCTCAGCCTGTCCGTGAAGACGGGAAGCTATGGCACATCAGATAACACACACATACACACACATGCACACACAAATGCAAGGGCGCCCCTTAGGTGGCATGACATATCAGCATTTACAAACATCTGTGAGGTCATGGACACAGTGAATTAGCGGCTTCTCGGTCATTCAAACACAGTAGCTTAAAGATGGAGCGGGCAAATGTCAAATATGATTGATTTATCTCGGCTTGTTCCACATGGGATGTAGTCAAGGACAATATTGCAAACATCATGAATACATTCTCACACAGTTGTTTCAAGTGCCTTTATGAAATTTTCTTTGGCATTTTGCTCCTCTCACTCTCTCCTGCGGCTGAATTATTAACATTATTTCACCAACATCAGGTATCTGATATCTAGTGCAAGTAGTCTCCTTTATCTGTCCATACAGATACAGTACAGGCCAGATTTCAAATGACCTTGGTCTGTATAACGATATGCAATATGTACTGCCTAAAAAACAATGCAATATAACCTATAGATCACGTTGCTCGTCAGAACCTCAGTCTCTGGAACATGTATAATTCAAATTTAGACTTTCATAATTTTCATAATTACACTAGTAATATCCTGTTGCATGAATGGTGAAATGAAAAAAGTCAAGAAAGTAAAAAATGAAAAAAAAAAAAAAAAAAAAGATAGGTCAAAACTTCCTGCCATGGTCCAAATTGAGCAAAGGAAAAACACCATTAAACACCCAGCATGACTATGATTTCCCTGATGTGTGATTAGACGGGATCACTTTGATGTCAGCTTTATGCCATGTGACAGAGGCGAGTGCCTTCTTTGAATGGAAAAGGGGCCAAAACATAAAGGGGGAAATGTAAAATTGCCTGAGTGACACTTAAAAACATGGAAAGAGCTTCTTTTATTGAGGGGGAGGGAAGGAGGAGCTGGATGTTGAGTGGACACGTAGGTACACAGTTCACATGTAGGAGAGGACGTTTAAGTGGGGCAGAATATTGACAGTTGAGATTGTGGTGATGGTTATCTCAAGGACACAGTTTCCCCTCACACACACACAGACGAGCGTAAACATATTAGGCAAGTTTGTGCATTAAACAGATTAATAACCCATGCTTCCTAAACCGCTTCAGGTTTATGATGTATGTCTCTACATGTGCACCATGTTGTATCTGAAACCTGTGAAATACAATGGGCTATCTATCTGTTCAGGACCATGCAGATATGTCCATTTACTGTTTATCTTAGCATTCCTACTGTGTGCACATTTACAGTTTACAAAGGCACACATGTTTGGCATTGAGATGTACAACCTGTGAAATCTGCAATCAATCCCCTGCCTTGAATTTAAATGAGTGTGTATTTTATTGTTGAACCCAGAATAGTTATGCTATCAAGAAATGGAATCAATAGGCCACTGCTGCTTTAGCTCCAATAAACACATGAATACAGTGGCTTACTCTGTGTATGGTGTTATGAATTAAGATTAATGCTCTCTCTCCCTCTCTTTCTCTATCTCTCCCTCTGTGTCCATGCCTCCTAAAACCTCTGTTCATAAACTGATAAGGTGAAAGGATGGTGTTTTAGAAGGTGTCACACCATCATTCAATCACTACCGTACGTGATTATTTTCTCCCTTTGACATACAAGTATGTTTGTCTTACTGTCGTACACCTATACATGTGTAGATACTGTAAGGATCTCAGCACAACTGAAAACATCCAAATGACACAACCTGAAGGCACAATATGTACGTGTCGTGTGATCATTGATGTAAAGCTTGACTGTACAGTGCAGGCTGCCCACTCACATCCAGACAAACATCTCCACCTAATGAAAGTTACATCTCACTCATATCATACAAGCATCAATAATTGACTAAAGGTAGGAGGAATAAGCTCTAAAAGCCTGGTTCAAGGCGTGTATCCAGTCAATCAGCCAGACAGAAAATCCTCTTGTACTCACTGGAAACTGTCGGGAGATTGTGGACTTAAAGCCAACTACAGCTGTAAAACATATCTATCTCTAAGTGCCAAGAAATGCACTTTTGATCTCGACAAAGTTTCAGGGAAAGAGAGGGAGTGAGAGAGAGCAAGCCTACTCTTTGCCATAGCAATGCATTCAAATTTATGAGTCCCCAAAAAGTGATTCCAAAACTTAATAATGCTGCAAAATGGGCTCAGGAGACTTTAGTCATACTCTCAGAAAGCCCATAAAACACATCATCGCGGCCCACCTGTCAGCGAATTGTTATCTTCGACAAGATTTTTCACAAAGATATACATGGAGTCACACAAAAATGGTCTAAATCCATCTATGGAGTTGAATCATCAGATCACACTCATACACACAGAGCGATATACTCATGCAGTCATCTTTCCGGTAGACTGTGATGACCCAGACAAAATTGCTTTAAATCTCAAACAGGTCATATACAGAGTAATCCAAGAGACAGATGAGCAGAATAGCAGACACACACAGTCATTCTCTTTGCAGACTCAAAAATCTTAAAGCTGATGGGAATGAGGTACAGACAGCATTTATACTGTATACTCACACTCTCTGTAGACTGTAGTTCATAAAGAAAATGTTAATAACACGTTTAAATATGCAAATATTTGGTTAGCTATGCACTTGGCATGGCGTAAGAATTACATAAGCATGCAGACACTCACCCTCTCCGCAGACTGTGACGTGCCGAAGAAGATGGGTATGAACGCCAGCCAGATGATACAAGTGGTGTACATGGTAAATCCGATGGGCTTGGCCTCGTTGAAGGTCTCGGGGACACCTCGCGTCTTGATGGCGTACACTGTGCACGTCACCATCAGCAGGATGGAGTAACCCAGGGAGCAGATGAGCGAAAGGTCCGAGATGTCACACTTGAGGACGCCGCGCGCCGACATGGGGTCCTGGGTTCGCTGCTCGCCGTAGTCCACGACGGTGTGGGGAGGGTCCACTGCGAACCACACGAAGACGCCCAGGAGCTGAACTGAGATCAGCGAGAAGGTGATGACAAGCTGGGAGGCAGGGGAGATGAACCTGGGAAAGGAGAAGATTACTGAAATGAGGGGGCGGGTAATGCTGGTAGGGTTTCATTGAAAGTGGGGCAACCTATGCTGGAAGGTTTGGTTTCACGGAAATATTATGTGTCTTGGAAAAGAGGGCGTCACTGTGACATGAAAACAATCCTAATTTTGGCAATTTACACATATAACAGAATTTTCTCTCAGTTGATATATTCTATTACAGACAGATAAAAAAAACTCCTGCAAACAAAGCCGTTAGTCATAGAACCTGAAAGCTGATTTAAGTTACTCATTTGACAGCAGCTATATATTACACTTTCATACATGCAGCCATACTCACTCTAGCAAACCCCACAGTGAGAGGTGGAGAGAAAATGTAAGGATAAGAATTGAGGCAAAAAAGGTCAGTTGTAGTAAAATATAGCACTGGATGCACCAGAGACAAGAAATGTGATGATCTCAGAGGATGTTAGAGAGATAAAAAATGGAGTCAAATAATACCCAATAACAAAAGCTATGCTCTTGCTCTCGCAAGACACAACCTGCTCCTTCAAGCTCCCAGGCTCAAAGCAAGCTCTGTGTCTGACTACCTGGAGCCACAACACAAACTGGAACCTGGCAAAAAAAAAAAACCAAAACAAAAAAAAAAAAACCTTGTGATCTCTTCTGTGGAAAGTCTCTGTGTGTCAGCTGCTTCCTTCTGCATCTTAGATCAGCTGTCTTGCACTTTTATTTGCTTGTTTTTCCTTCATAGGGAGCAGTTAGAGTAGCAGTCACATGCAATTAAAAAAAACACAAATTAATTTGTCCTGCGGAGCAGGTATAAAATTTGGAAATTAATTAATGATCATAAAAAAACAATAATCTTAATATGTATGAGCTGAGCAGCACAGTAACACTGACTCTCACAGCTGGGTGGTGCTGGAGGAAGGAGAGATGACCATCTGGGCAGCGGGGACATGAACCTGTGCACTATTAAATCCTGCATTAACATTTTAGCCACTTACTTGATGCTCTCTCCCAGAGTCACTCACACTGAGTACAAACAGTACAATAGGTGAGTGTGAGTTCATGACTCTCATACATAATGCATAAAAAATAAATGATGAATAATGATTGCAAGCAGCTTAGTAAGGAAGAAGTAGAGGTTAAGTCTTCATTTGAATACAAGCACCTCAGCACATGAAAGAAATAAATAAGAAATCTCTTACAGTGACCTTCAGTGTCACTGCACACATCCAAATATATGTGTATTGAACACACATCCACACAGAGGGAAAACAGGGTGTGTGTGTGTAGAATGACAGACAGGTGTTTTCCTCACCTGGGTGCTGTGACAGATTTTTTCCCTTGTTCAAAGATGCGGTGTATCCTGTTGGTCTTGGTGAGCAGGGCGGCGTAGCTGAAACACATCCCCAAGCCCAAGAAAATCCTCCTGAAGGAGCACACGCCCACGTCCGGTGTGGCGATCATCAGGAAGGTGATGGCGTAGCACAGGAAGATTCCTGTCAGCAGCACGTAGCTCATCTCCCGTCCGGACGCCCGCACAATGGGCGTGTCGTTGTACCGGACAAAAGTGACGATGACGAAGGATGTGGCGATGATCCCCAGCATGGAGATGAAGACAGGGACGATGGCCCAGGGGGAGTGCCACTCCAGCTTGATGATCGGGATGGGAAAGCAGCCGGTGCGGTTTGCATCAGGCCGCATCTCGTATGGACACAACTCACAGGTGAACTCTGAGGCCTGATGGGAGACACAGTTTGGATAATGTACATTAAAGACTGTTTCTTAACCAAGATGCTAACTGGAGTGGTAATACATGAATTTAGTCATAGATAATTTCTCCATTTGAGTGTTAAGATTGGTTAACACTCAACATTGGACATTGGTTAGCCCAGACCTTTTAGCTTTAAAATGATCAAGCTAATTCCTTCCCCTCTTTCTCTCACATAAAATGAACCATGAACATGAACCCTATTGGCCTTGTTTGGAAATACTGAGGCTAATTTCTAATTTTAAGCCAATAGGAGTTGTCAGTTTTCTTGATTAGAGCTACAGGCTATGACTTTTTCAATAGGCATCCTAATAAGTAGTCATGCTTTTGCTTTCTTCTTTCAAGTGTTTTGGGAATTACTGAACATTTTCAGACAGATTGAGTCAACAGAAAAAGAGGCAAGATATTCAAAAATGAAGCCAAGTCAAATATAGCTCAAGGCCAGCTATAGGGAAGTCTGGAGGAACCAAGTTCAGCTGTCTTATTGTCCACAACAAAGTGCAGCTGAGTAAGCAGTTTCAAAACCCAAAGAGAAGAACAGTTGTGAATCCATTTCAAACATTTATTGGAATATACGGGAAGACTTTTGTGATTTGATCCAAAAACATCTCAAGAGTGAACTCATTTACCAAACAGCTCAGGTCGACTTAACCCGTGTTGCTGCTGTAAAATGGGTCATTAATAAGAAAAAAGCTGCATATTTTACACACATTTTTCTCCACTTGCTCTCTAGTTCACTTATTTGATTTTTGTCACGCTGCTATACTATTTTCCATTCTGCTTAAAATCCCAAATCTACAGTAAATGTGTCAACTGATTATTGATTTTACAGCAAATGCATGTATCTGCAAAATGAGTATTGATCGCTCACTCTGACAAGCATCGCCTGCTGCTGTTCTGGCTGATATTTTCTTCTTTTCCTTTATAGGCTCCTGAAGGAGGAAATTCTCTGCCCACATATGGGCTCGCTCATGGATTTTTTTAAATTCAATAAGAAAGAGGGATGGTGGGCTGCCAAATCGTCTGTGATATAATTAACATGGGGGACATATCTTTACAATAGTGATCAGACTCCTGACCTCACCTTAAATGATGAGTGAATTCTAGTCACTAAAACAGTATCTGTGGGGTAGGAGCTACATATATAAATCTGCAATGGGCTGAATGGCTGACTGTTTTTGGTTACTTGAAATAAGTTGAGAGAAAAAAGCCTGATCACTACACAGGGGGAGAGAATGCGTCTGCCAGAAAGCCGACCCTATCACACACTAACATGTTCGTAATGTCAGTGTGCTGCTATTCCAAACACATCTGGGAGCTGATTTATTGGAAAGTATGACTGATTCCGGTGTTTACTGCAAAGCGGGCAAGGTAAGTTCAGCCAAGGTTTTATATTAGGTCAAAATCTACATCTCTGCCATATTTTTATTGACAAGCAGTTTTATCATAAGTGTTTGTAGGCTAAGAGCCTCTGGGAGCTTTCCTAATGCAAAACACAAACAGCCAGGGTAATTTAGAGAAAATCCAGGGAAATCCCTTGTTTTTGTCCTGACTCTGAACACACCGAATTACGAGCCATGTAACCATTGTAGACAGTCAAGAGTATTGACTTGAGGTGGTGTAATCAAAATAAAACAAAAGCTCCTCCATACACTGAGATCATTTCTGAAGTGTTTTCTTCAAGACCTTGGAGTACAGTGATGGGAGGAATACTAAGTGCATGTGTGTGCAGTTCAATTCACTGTTTTGGATCAAAGCCACAGGTCTTGAGAGGAGACTGACCTGATAGTGGTATCCCTCACAGCGCTCACAGTGCCAGCAGCATGGCACCCCTTTCACCACTTTCTTCCTCTCCCCTGCACGGCACGGGATGCTGCATACAGATGCTGGGAGAGATGGGTCGCCTGTCCTCCAGCGCATGGCCTCCACCTGGACAGTTGGAAAACACATTCATTCATATGTAGATTTTTTTGTTGGGTTTGGCTAAGGTGCAGCAAAATAGGAAATTATTCATGTTCATGTGGCGAAACAAAAACTTCCTTCCTTGGTGTGGGATATTATGCAGCACCAAGAGTGGCAGCCATCTGCTCAAGCTGACATTACTGAGTGTTAACAGTCCTTTAACACTCGTTTTTCCCTGTACCTGCAGAAAGTGTGTCTTCAGGGCAAACTTGGAGAGCAATTAGCACAAGCAGATCCTCTGATCATTTTTCCGGAGCGCTGCTGGGCACAAAACTAACACCAACTAGTGTGGAAGCCAGCAATCAAGCCCATAATCAGATCTGGCACAAAAAGGCCATCTGTATTTCCTTCTGTGCGTGTGTCTGTGTGTGTGTGTCTGTATGTGCTCGCATTTTTCATTGTGTGCATTGTGTTTGTTTGTGCTGCTGTTTCGTTGGCATTAAAGTGAATCCCTGAGCTTTCCATATGTCTGGTACATGTGAGATTGTGTGTGTGTATTTCAATTTGTCATTATGTGCGCAAGTGTTTGTAATAAACTCTGTCATTACACCGGGTCCCTGAGGTTCCATTGCCGAGGGTGCTCAGTAAAATGGAGCATTACTGTTTTAAGGCACACAATGTACCAGTCCAACAAAAACTAGTTAAAAAGAAAAAAACTCATCAGGGACACAGGAAATGGAATCAATTTGATCACTGACACACATATAGAAACACACACAAAACGCACAATATTGGGTTACTGTGCTGCGAATATATGTGTCAGGAGAAATACGCTAATGACAAAAAAGTGTGTTTGTGTGTGTGCAGGGTAGCAAATTAACATTGTTTGGTACTTCTCAAGTGTTTTTGTTAGTTCCTGCTTTTTCCCTATTTATTGAATATTTTTATTTTATTACTTATTCATAGGCTCACCAGAATTTTTACATGCACATGAATACACACACCTTGTTTTGTTACAATTAGCATGAATTATGCACTAGCCAAAACAACACAGCCCTGGTCGTGAACCTTCTCTTCTATTAATTATTTAGGCGACACAATAATAGCTATAATAGATTCTGCTTTAATTATACATGTCAAATGAACTGCATCTATGAGTCCAGATTCTCTATGTACAACCATACGTTTGGCATGTAACACACCAGTCTGACTCTTTTTTCAGGTTTTTAGGGTTTCTCTCTCTCTACACTGATGAATACACAGTGTGTGTTGATCATGAAAACCTTCACCAGCTGGTTTTTTAAACAAATCAAATCCATCTGTTAATTTGTCAGCTGTCAAAGTTCCCGCTGGTGTGTGTCTTAACTATGTGTTGTCCTTTGTGTTTCCCTGGTCTCTCTCTCTCTGTTTCAGTCAGCCAGGCCGTCCATCAGTGAGAAAGCATTTCATGTCTATTAGTCTTCTTATCTGTCACCTGGCCTTTCTAATGAAGTCCAGGATGGATTGATATCACTGAACACTCCAGCGAGACTTTGTGTGCATACGTGTGTGAGTGCGAATCAGAGACAGACTAAGACATTGAGATTTCACTGTGCTCCTGCATTAAATTGAGTTTTTCTTCCCTGTCGATGTTCATGAGACTCAGGTGTATACTATAGGTTCTGTGCCAGCAATTACAGGTTGTATACACAGGTGTGTGAGCATCTGTGGGTGTGTGTGAGCGAGAAGCAAGTCCCTGCACAGGATTTAGCAATCTGGACAAAAGGAAAAGGGCCACACTGTTTGTAAACAACACTGACTTCCAGCTAACTTTCACCTCTGAATGATGGGAAACTGGGGAGTTTAAGTTCAGCACAGCAGGTCACAGCAGATGTTGAAGGTCCACACTGCAGATAGTGTGTGGACTGTAATGCCTCAAAAGATTCAATAAATCACTCAAAATACCCTTTGGGATCCAGATCTGTAATGATAGCCTATGTTTTGTATCAAACGTTTTTGTCAGTGTCCACATGTATGTTTGTGTGTCTGGGGGTAAATCTTACTTTGAGATGTAGCTTGTTAGTCCAGGAGCCGATGACTCGGTACTCTGTAGATCTGTTGGTAATCTGGTACTGGAAGATATCATATCTTCCTGGAGCATCTCCATTCTCATTGAAAACCACCGGTGTACCGGCACTTCCTGGAACAAAGAGAGCAGATTTTGGAGGAAGGGTCAGCTCAGTTATTTAATACGATACTATTACAGTTTGATTTATGCTCAAATGGCACAGTTTTCTTTTTATTGATCACCACAGGAATGACCACAAGTCCTATAAAGCAAAAAAGGTCTAAAGTTAATGGCCAAATAAATCTTTGATAAAACATGTGAAGATGCATCCTCCTCCAAGGAAACAGCTTTTGGAAAAAAAAAGGTAACTATTGTATAAGAGGCATGATGACAAACAACAACAAAAAATACAATGGTACAACAAAACTGAATGCAACACTAAACCCCAGTAACTTAACATTAGTGTGTCTAAAACCAACATTTACACTTTGTTTATTATACTATTATACTGTATGATAATCAATATACTGTTTACTCACATAACAATATCAGTGAAGGGAGCAACAAATCATGTCTGTGTAGAAAAGCCCACAGGCATGAGATGTATATAAAGTTAATGAAGTAACATTTTCTCTGGCAATTTATTTAGTAGTGGTGCCAGCAAAGCCAATGTCAGTTTTACTCTTCAGTCTGTGTTGTGTGTTGTGTGTGTATGTGTGTATGTGTGTGAGCAGAAGCAAAGTATGATTGAATACATACACGTATGGATGAGTTTGTGTCCTCTAAGGTTTAGTTTTCCCAACACCAATAAGGCTTAACGCAAAGTTGTTGTTTTTTTATCTTCTCCCTCTCTGTCTTTCTTTTATGTAGCTATATAATCATATCAAATTGCTGAATCTGGTGTAGCATAAAGGAAATCCAATTACAGTGTGCATGTGGAGAAAGCACTGCATTATGGAAATTCTACCTGTGTACTATAAGTCACTGATACGGTGCAGTGGTGATAAGGATTCATATACAGTAATGGTTACCAGTTTGGGGGGAGACAAGAGAGAAACTGTGAAGAGGGAGATTAGAAATTGATCAAGAGATTGAGAATGGAGACAGAGGAGGGAGAACAGCACAAAGATTTGGGGGGGGGGGGACTAATGCTAGAGGGTGAAAATATCAACAGAAATAAATGCAAAGAAACAAAAACAATGTGTGAGATCAAACAAAAAAATAAGATGAAAAGGAGACGAGAGGAGGAGAGAGACAGAGCAATGAAAAGAGACAGAGAAAAGAACACAGAGGCAAAGTAAAGAAAGAGCATTAGGAGAGAGAAAGGTTATCTCACTGTGACCCTAAGTAACCAAACACATTCATTTAGAGATGAGGCTTACTGAGAGAGAGTGAGAGCTGAATTGATAAGAAAAACAAAACTAGCAAACTCATTCATAACTTTTGGTAACAATGAGACACTGAGTGATTAAAACTGGTCCTGTTTGTGTCCAATGTAATTAATGTCTCTCTAATTTTGCCTTTAACTTATAAACACCAAAATGAGGCAAGAGACATTTTGGGATTCACTGTACACAAGTAGGAAAAGTTTAATTAGCAAGATTTCAACAAATTTCTTTATTACCCAAATCCCATTCACTGGAACACAATATATCCAATCGTACATATTATGATATATCATTATAATTCTAATGTGTTTTTGTTGTGTATTGCTGTGCTTGCTTGGGAACAATAATGCTATCTCTCATAGTTAATTAGTAAGCTTGCTGAGCCCTAACACACAGGATGTTGTAATCAATGTCTTTACACAATACACTTTGGCGACCATGCCGTTCTCCTTAGTAACCATCCATTCATTTTACTGATACCTCGGCAAATACTGTGCAACGACACAAGAGTCACCGAAGCAACCCTCCAAAATGTACGACAAACTTCTTAGTGGCATCCTAGCAACCAGCTAGCAATCAACTGAATGACAGACCATAGTAGGAGGACAACACTGTAATAACCTGGCAACCACCTGGTAACACTCAACAACCTACCTGTCCACCAAAACATCTAAGACCTTAATAATACAACATATAACACATTAGCTATAAGCTGTTAGTTATGAGCTTTATATCTTCAGTGTTTCAGAAGCTAGCATCACAACTTGATGCTAAATGAGTGCAAATTTCACACAAATGGGTGTCTCTCCTTACGATATCCAAGTAAGAAAGAGTTAGTAAGATAAAATATTCAGTTCCATCAGAATGAAACCTACAACCACCAAATCTGTTTTTTCCTCATTATCATGTTATCTTCTATCTCCTTTCAAAGGGTTCATTTTCTTTTGGTGTGTGTTTCATCTGTCTTCATCTCTTCCCTTTGATCCTTCTTTTCCTCTTTCCTCACATTGAGGATTCAATGTTGTAGTTTTTTTTCTTTTAAGGTGTTCCAGAGATATCAGTTTCACTAGGGTCAAAACAATGATAACAACATACCCGCGACCTTTGACAGCCAAATCACAAATGTAAAAACAATATGCCTCTGGCTCTGAAAACAGAGGCATTTGAACCAATATTACCAAATTCATCAAAGGTTATATACAATAGCTCGCCAACAAGCTGAGCTACCTCTGAGCTACTTGATTGGCTGGTCTGTTTCCAACAACAATGAAAAATAGCAAAAATTAAGAATAGATAAATAAAAAGGTCCAATTCTCACCCAGTGATTAGCATGTCATCTTTTCTTCAGCACTCGATTGGCTGACTTTCCTCTCCTTTCCCCCTCACACCAATCATACCTCTTTAAAAACTAGTTATGGATGCAGCTACTAAAACTTTTGTCTGGAGCAGAGACATGCTGGCAGGTAATTTTGAATTATGCAGAGAAAAAGCAGACTGTTTGCTCTGAAAGCAGTGGTTACCTTGAGTATAAATAATTATCCAATCTCATAGTGTTTGTATCATTTTCTGGAAATTTCTGAGTAAGGTGGATAAAGACAGCACACTTTTAAAAAGCATTGACAATTATTGCAAACACACATACAATAGGCATGACAGGAGCTGGCATTATCTAACCAATATGTTGGAAAAACAGGGCGCTGACAACCCCTCATCAGTTTTGATTAGTGTTTTGGTTAAAGAGATGCACGGACAGGTTTACTGGCCTCATGAATTTCCATTTGGGCTCTGCTTTGTTTATCCAACAAAAAGAGTAATCTAATGTAAATGCAACAGGAGCACAAGGAATTGTACAGTTATTAAAAATGCTTCTCAAATTAACAAACATAAAATAATAATGCATCCTTTATTGTTTCATTTCAGGAGCATTTAATCACAGTTAAATTGCTTGTCTGCTGGATGAGTAAAAGATAAACACTGGTTCAATGCTATGAATGTGTTAATGTGCTCTGGCTACACTGTGAGTCATCAGTGTGGAGGCAGTGACATATTAACATGTAGATTTTCAAAACTTCCGCTTTAGTTGGCTTGACACTAAGAAATAAATGATCTACCTGTTGCCCTGGCAACACACCTCCACTCCATCCTGTAGTAATCCCTATTATGTTTGGGTTTTCAAATGAAGATGCTGCACTGCAGAAAGTGTGTCCGCCCTTGGAAGTTAGTAATGTTTTCTCCCATAGTCTCCCATGACACATAGTGTTTCACTCCCAATTATAGTTTTAAGGGCATCTGGACATAATGCTGATATATTTTTTGTACTTAAATAGTACAAACAACATTGTTTCTTAAACCAAATCCTAGTCTGTGCTGATAAACTGAGGAATTCCTTCCTCTCATTTGTATTCATTTTGCATTTTACCGAGAGCAAACTGACAGGTTCTTAAATGACACAAGATAATGCTGGAAGGGCCAGAGGGCAGATGCATGTTTACAAAGTTCATTCTTCCACTTGTGCTGATTTAGAAAATTAACAATGAAATCTCTGAGCCTGAGTTTCTTAGGGGAGGGTTGTGTGCCCAGATTTGGCTGCTTGAGCGTAGAGAGAATGGCTAATACATCTAGTAGAAGACATGGGGAATGTGTGTGTATGCGTCCCGAAGTGCATGCAAGCGTTTCCTTTGACTTATTTTAATTCTCCTGGTTTTCTCAAAGCAGCAGTGGAGTGGCATCACTGCAGCACAGGCTCTGCTGGAGTGTCCTCGAGCAAGATACCGCTCCCCTGCCTGCCGGAGGCGCCGCTCTGTAGCTTCCCCACAGAGTCCCAGGCTTTCCCTTTGGGGATCAACAATAGAATATCACAAGAAAGCTCAAACTCTCACAACTTTCCTTAAGATTTGTCAGGCAAGCTCACGGGCCATGACCTCCTGCTTTAATAATGTAACCGCAAGTCTAATAGGGGAAGGAAATTTTCATGGGTTGAAGCCGATGTGTATTTAAATTTAGTGGAAACTGACCTAAAGAGAGAGACAAACCTTAGAAAGGGAGAAAAGGGGTGATATGAGAATGTAACAGTAATGTTGGCACAAGAAGTATATGTAGGATTGATATGATTTGCAACTAAGTTCAAACATATTCACTGTCAGTCAAACTCATTTGAATCATGCTAACCACAGAGAATGAGAGAATAGAGGACAGGACAAAAGAGTGAGTGAGGAATATGACAATAAAAGCAAGGAAGACAGAAGAAACACTTCAACCCTTAGCTGGCTTAAACAGCCACAGACAAGAAGGAGAGAAAAGGGAGGAGGACAAATGAGTTGCAGAGGAAGATAGAAGTAAAATAGGAGAGTGAACAGGTCTGCAGGAAAGAATCAAACCCTGCCTTGTTGACAGATTGAGGCAGACACATGGATCGACTTAAAAGCAAAAGAGGAGAGAGAAAATGAGGCTGAACAAGGGAGAATATATGTGAATATCACACAGCAACGCAGCTGAAAGGACTCAAAACTTTTTTTTAGTTTGACAGGAAAAGGAAGAAAGCAAGACTGGGAGGGGGGGGGGGAGATAGAGAGCAAAAAAAAAGGGAGATCTATAGACCGTGTGAGAATATCAATTAGCATGGGCCTTAAAACCTCCCCGGCAGACAGAGATTGAAACAGGCAGATGGAAGGAGAGGGATGAATGAATAGCCTGAGACCTCTCCCTGTTACTGGATCTACAGATTCTGTGAGACAAAAGAAGATGGGGAAAAAAGAAGAATGGATAGATAGAGAAAGAAAAGACTTAGAAAGAGAGAAGCAGAAGGGATTGTTAAAAAAAAAAACGCCCTCAGCATTGCCTGTTTCACTTTGGAAACACTGAGGAGGAACAGCAAGTCTTCACAGCAGAGACTAAATGTTCATGACATGGAGATGCAAAAACTACACTGCAGCATGCATTAATAAAACATGGCTCTGTATGCATGTGTGTGTGTTCGCCAACAGGCTCCCATCTGTGTGCTGTATTGATAGCACTGATAGAGGGAAAACAACAGAGAAAGGCCTGAATGAACAGTGAAACTAACACAAAAAGTGAATAAGAAATGACAGGATAATGAGAAGTGATAATGAAGCCTGAACTCATCCCACAAAAACACTCTCATCTTTTCCAGTGGTTTCCAGTGGAGGAGGTTAACTCAAACTCAGGAGCTGGTTAACTCTTATACTCGGTACTATTTTTCTCCTCCCTCTGGTTTCCCTGTGATAAATTGGTGATATTTTTCCAGTCCGTTAGCCATGTTTTCAAAGACAGTTTTGACTGCTTGCTGCACAACTATCCTCCCAGCCAACCCCCCCTCCTTCCACAACAGCTGTTCCTTCTTCCTTCCTCCCTTTCTTTTCAAAGCATATTTTGCCTCTGCACTCGTCTATCTATCTCTTTACCTCCAAGCCTCGCTTCATCCCACCATTCTCTATCTCAGAAACGACTCATTTTCTCCCTTCTATCTCCTCTCTGTGTTGCCCTTTTTCCCTCCGCCCGCCATGATCTGTCCCTCCCTCTAAGATCATCCCCTCTTCTCTCAGCAGCTCTGTTATCACTATGCCTTGTCTGAGCAGAAAAAAACAGGCATAGAAACAGAGCAGATGATGGAAAAGGCAAGAGAAACAATACGTGTTTGAAAAGGATCCAGATCTAAATTGTCCTCCATGTGAATAAGAATGGGACACTTGGGCTAAATAGTGAGAATGAGATAAAGAAAGAGAGAGGGAGCGCCAGAACAAAAGACAGATTGTTGAGAAAGAGAGGTAAAAAGAGATGATATTTAGTAAAAAGACACACCACACACACACACACACACACACACACACACACATGCCTAGCACAAGACAGCTTTGCATGGCAATCTCTAGTAATTACCAAAAACTCATTTTAAAGAACCTCCATTTGTATGATGATCTACATTGACTGCAGTCTGAGAGGGAATGGGAAGCAGAAAGGAGTAGAAAAAGGCGATAAAAACAGAGGGAGAAGGCCACTATTAAGTTGATCAAAAGAGACAAAACAGCCTGAACAGGGGCTGGAAATACAATTTGGAGAGAATGAAAGCATGGGAGAGGAGAAATAAACAAAACGAGAAACAAGGAGCTGCATTACCAAACTTGGCAGAGGAGAAGGGGGAGAAAGAGGGAGAAAGCCAGAGAGCGTGTAGGACCGATAATGATATTACACTGGTTTCAGGAGAGCAGGAGCCCAGGAGATGATACTGAGTTTACAGTCAGTGTCTATAAGTATATTTTTTCAGTTTATGTATAACTGTGTGTGTGTGTGTATGTGCCTATAGAAAATGTAGAAATATTTTCTCCACATTTTGATTTTATCACTGAGTATTGTTGCAAAAAAAAAACAAAAAAACATAAACGCAGTGTCAGAATGAACAAATGCATGACACTGTGTTTCTGTGTTTGTCTGCACAATGCTGTCTGTCAGAGGCTGTTTGTATTTTTCTGTCTCTGCAGTTGATGCGCTCACATTAAATCTACGGTAATCTCCATCAACAACACATTCTTCACAAAAAATATAATTATATATATTTTGTTTGAAAAAGTCAAAACAGAGCCGCGCAGATGTGAGATTTAGTGGCATCTTAGGATATGCTATTAGAAATGATCACTTCTGCCTCATTTCCTCAAACTCCACTCAACTCCAAGTCTGGGTTGTTGCTGTTGTGTCTGTGCAGATGCCTGTCTGCTTGTTCTCATTTCCGATTGCTTTTTATATCTGCGTATTCCTCTTCTGATTGCTCCTCTGAAACTATATTCCACCGTTGATCCAGTGGCAGAAATTAGCCCACGTGCTGGCAAAAGCTAATATGTCAAATAAAGGAGATAATGGTTTATTAGGTAGGCAAGCAGAGATGTAAACTCAAAACCTATGGTGGTAACTGATCATGCCCTCTCATTGACCTCATAAACTGTAGATACACTCTCACTACACTGTATATACACTCAAATTTGAGCTGTTAGTATACTGCAAATGAATGTTCTGACTTTGTTACATTAATACCTTGAGAGTTCTTTTGAATACCACTTAGAACCATCTGCCAACCAAGTATAGAGCTTCAGCTTGGCGTGGATATGAGTAATGCCTTGTGGGAACCACTACCAGGGCAGACACGGTGACTGCGCCGGTACAAGGTTGGATATTATGTCAATAATCTCCCACTTACTACCTGTTGCTCACTTAGAAGCAGTTGGTGGTACGTGGGAGTAGAATCTTTGTGCAAGTCTGAGGGTTGATGTTTGTGCTTGTATGACAGTGTGAACACACAAACCACCTGCATGAAATAATATGAGACAGAGAGGTGATATGTGATATCTGGGTTACCATGACATCACCAAAGACCTTGCAACAACAATCCTGAGTTAAGTTTTCAGCTCTTTGTCTCAGTTTGCAAGTCTACGTGGTTGAGTCACTCCAATGGCTGACCTCTCCCTCAGACAGCAAAATATACAATAACCAAAGCCAGGTATTAATTTAGAGCTGCTACACTGCAACCCTGGATCTAATGACTCTTTTGTACCTGTGAACTTGCACTGTGACTGGCTCTATGTGACACAAACTCTGCAATGAGAACAAGACTTAAGGCAAAGTCAAACTGGCAAGTAAAATGACATAACCCATTATTGTGCTAATGTTTATACCATGAAAACTGTATCAACTTTGAAAAGGTTATGACCTCCACAAAGTCTAAAGACTGTAAAAAAAAAAAAAAAAAAAAAAAAAAAAGAAATGTGAGACAGCCTTTCCCTCCTAATGTTGCACTGACCCAGGAAAGTTCTTACTGTTTCACCACTTATTTCTCCATTTTCTTGTCTCCACTAGCATATTTCTCTCAACATGGTGATGTTCTCTCATCTATCTCTTTCTAATGTCACACACTATGGAATATAAAATTCAGCCTTCTCATTGTTCGCTTGTAGTTTCTTGCTTCTCAAGGTCACTGTGCTCTTGTAAAGTTTGATGTATCCCATCCAGTGCATCCTCTGTCTCTCTCCATTTCTTCTCCTTCTTTTAGAGGTCATTTTACTCAGCCAGTGCTGAAGTATAACATCACTCAATTTTGTACTCTTCCCATGTCCTGAGTTTATCTCCATTTGTCTGTCCTTGCCAAATGGATAGACACTGTAGATCCTTCTTTCTTCTAATAAAGTCTCCCTCTTGCCAGTGCCACTATTGGCCAGACAAAGTTCATCTTTTTTTTTTTTTTTAATCATTCTACCCCCACACACTGTTTCTCACTGGCTGCTGTACTTGCTTCATCTCTCCTGCCAATAAACTCTCTCTCCAAAGTGATAATGGCCAAATAGGGTGTTTCCCCAGGCTGCTGTCCATCTTTTTCTGCATCTATGTCCTCTGATTCCCTCTCCTGTGCACCTGTGCACCTCCCTTGTTCCTTCTCCATATGTTCATCCCTCCATCTCCCTCCAAGGTCATTATGCCCAGGTAGACTCCTATCACCCTCTGTGTCTCCTTTGCTCCCTCTTCCTCTCTCCAAGATGATTAACGCCTGGTGAAGTTCACCATCTCTGCAGGCTTTCCTTTTCCTCTCTGAGGTTATCCTGGATGAGTCAGCTTCACCCTCACCTCAGCTGGCAAGTCCTCCCTTTCTCCTCCTCTCATCACCACCATCCCACCTTGCTTCTCTGCCCCCATAAGGTTGTTCAGCCAGGTATGGAGTTCATCATCTCAAAGTCAAGCTGATCTAATTACTGCAAGTCTGTTCCCATGGTGATGTCCGTCTTGTCTGTTGGCAGGATATATAACCTGGCAGTGATAGGATCACCATGAGAGTTTTCTTGCATATAAATCACACAAAAATGAAAACAAACTCATGTCACCATATCTGTCAGACATGATTCAGATGTAACAAGCCTAAACTGCACACATTATTAATTACTATCACTTCACTGTCAATGGAGTCTGACCCTTCATTTCCTGTACTGCTCCTTTGAGGCATTTTTGTTTTTAAGACCGAACACAGTTTTTGAATGTAAACTATACTTATGATGAAATCTGCTAGTATTTGCCTTGCCTTTGACTCCATCAAAGAGACTTTGTAACTTGTTTTCATTTGCAATATCTTTGTTGTTTGAAACTGAAAAGGTGGGTTTTAATGAACAAAAAGATAAACTAAGTGACTTTTGTGGCACTGTCTTACTTCAAAAATCTTCTCATAAAAACAAGACTCTTCAATCAAATCCTGAAAAGACTTTAAAATTCAAAAAGCTTAAGAAAACAAGTGCAAACAGTAGACTTGAGTTGATGAGTCAATGCCTTTAGGGAGTAGGAGAGAGAGCACAAGAGTAACTGAGTGTGTGACAGAAAGACGGTGAAGTGGAGACAATGGAGAAAGTGAGGGACAAAACGGGGGAGGGAAGTGAAGGACAGGGACATGGCAGGGAATGAAAGAAACAGAAAAAGATAGTGTGGCATTAAGAGACAGAGAGAGCAAAAGAGATGGAGAAAGACACATTTGCAAGGTGTACATTTGAAAAGAGACTTTCTGAAAGAGGTGGGCGTTGTTGGCCATGAATGTCCTTGCATCTGTGGAAGGCGGGTCTTAATCAAGAAGCTGATTCAATAGATAGAATCACATCATCCCATCTTTTCATGTCGTTTGATTGCTGATTGCTCGGCCCACTGTAGCATGGCGTTACACTCTGTTGGCTACATCTCTTCCTCCCTCTCTTTCTCTCTCTCTCTCTTGGTGACGGTCCCAAATATACAGGGACAGTTGAGACTTTTGCTCCAGATCTGATTAAAACTAACCTGCAACGTCGTGACACTCTCCACCTCAATACTCTGATTTTCTGATGACACACATTCGAAATGAGGGAAATAAAGACAGAAATCTTAGGAGATAATCAGGTGAAAAAGTGAATTCCACAAGTCATAATAACCTTCGCTGTATGTGTGGGTGTATGCATGAGTGTGCGTGTGTGTGTTTGAGTGTGTGTGCATGCATGCATGCGTGCGTGTGTATGTGTGTGTGTTTGCCTGGATAAGCCAATAAACTTAGCAACAAATAAAAGCTGGACAGAGTGGTGGTGTGTCATTGCTGCTGCAGGGTTTTTGTTCCCTCGTTGTTTGTCTTACTCTGCACTGCAGCAGCCTCTGTTTGTTTGTGTGTGTCTGATTGTGTGTCTAGGGTGAATAGAGTCGTGGTTTTAAGCTGGGCTATAATTTTGAATATTTGAGGTGTATGAAGATATACTGTCTCAATTACCATAGGTAACAATGAAATATGGATGAGTAACTATCAATATTTAAATAAGATTCCAAATGATACTCTATACTAATACTATATACTCTATATACTTACACACTATACATAATTTAATGTTTTACACCTGTAAAACTACCGTTTGTTAAACCTTTGTATCCCTCCATCCACTGTCTGTACTGTTTGTCTGTGCAAGGTTGCAGGGGCTGGAGCCAATCCCATCTGACAAAGGGTGAGGCTGGGGTTCACGCTGGACAGGTGACCAGTCTAACATCTCCAGGTCCAACAGGCGGTGATCACTGATCCTATTAGCTTGTTGTCTCTTACTGTGTCTTCTCCTCTTGCTTTCCTGCGCCTCTCTTCCCTTCCCTGTCACTCCTGCCTCTTAGGCTTCACTTTGTAAGTGAAGTCTGCTCAGTACAGATCCAACAGAACAATCACTGCCCTAACAATCTGAATCCATCCCCTCCCTCTCACTCTGTCACGCTCTCTCATGCAGCCCCTCCAAAGGTGAATTGGTATGGATCCAGACGGCGCAGAGAGAAAGAGAGAATCCATGCACCAGCAACTTCAACTTATTCTCTCCTTGTCCACTCATGTGCCACAAACATACAGAGAAGAGATAGTGCGACCCCCCATCTTTTCCCCTTTTCTTCTTTAGTTATATCAATGTCATGCCGACCCTAAACAGATCAATACCAAAACTGCCTTTAATTGGAAAACACAAATATAGCTAAGCGTTTACACATAAACTCACATAAAATAGCCGGCTTAAAGGCTTTAAATCTGGCAGGCTCCTGTCAATGTAAACAACCCAGCACAGCCCATCTTTCTACGTCTGCCCTTCACACAAATACAACAGAGGCTCGGGCCTTTTACAAACGTTCTTTAGGCAAAGAAAAAGACCCAAGTGAAGGTTAGATGATATTTCATCTGAACTTTGATAACTGTCATTAGAAAGATGACGAATAGACCCCAATAATCTACAAGCTGTTAGATGACACTGTCTGAATTTCCCAAGCCACCTTGGTTTCATTTTTACATTTCACCATAAATCATTAAGCCGGGGCTCTGCGGTGAAAAATGAAAATTACAAGGGTATTAAAGGCGTCACTTTTTTTTCCTGCTGCAACATTTGTTCCTCAGTGTACTTTAACTTATGCTTCACCGCTATGCAAACAAATGAGCTCAGCAAATAAATTCTGTCTTTTGCCAACAGTGTGGCAAAAAAAGGGGAAGAAAACTCTGCAGCATTTTTTATTTGTTTGTTTTTTGTTATTTTTAAGTATCTCAAGAAATCAAAGAGAATCTGATGCTTCTCCACGGGGGACGACCCAGGAGGGACCCATCTTTGTTACTTCGGAAACTGCTGGTGGGGTGACAAAAGGATTCTGGGAAAATCCCTCCAAAGGGTACAGATATTAGACTTTTGCTTCATTCTTTACTTATTCTCAGGGAGTATTGTGCATGGAGAGTACTATTATTTATTCATACCTTGGATGTTTTAAGACTTTCAGGTCTTTGATTGGTAAATTATACATCAATAGACATCTGAAGTCTGTGGATATGAGATGCACACAGACGGTTTAGAGCTACATATACATTACAATACAGTTGAGGTGTTTACCAATAAATGCTTTTATCAAGAACTTTGTGAATCGGAGGCAGGTTCCTGCTTGACAAATCACACATCAGATCAGAGCTCCCTTATCATTTCAGCTTTATCTAATCCACTTTATCATGTTGTCTCAAAATAGTTGGCAGGGGCAGTCGCAGAACATTTGGTGTCATGCAACTCTTTGTAAGTGAGACAGGTTTCAGTGATTCATCGGCGTATAAAGTTTGTGACCTTGTGGTTATGGGATGATTTCTCTGCCCTCTAGTCTGGCAATAAAAGAGAAGACGCACCTGAGCACAAACCTGCTCTTGCAGTATGAAAGAGCAATCAGTGCCCGCCTGCGAATTGGCTTTTGACACTTCTGGTGACGATGGAGAGAGATACCATGGGAAACAACAAACAGCGACACATATTGTGCACAAATTCCCACACAGACGCTCTCATGCAATTTCAGTCCAGCCTCTGAAACTAAATCAGACAAGCCTTTCTGTAATCCGTACAATACAGCTCCCTTTCTGTATTCCTTCTTCTCTTCCTCTCTAAACAATCAGGCATTATGTATTCCACACAATGCCTGACAGAGGAATACAGGAAATGAAAAGACAGACAGAGAAGCACATACCGGCACATCAAGGGGGGAAAGGGATTAATAAGAAAATATTAAAATGAGGCGTCTGCTATTATTTAGGAGGAAATGAGTCAATGTTTTTGGTCCACTTAAATTTGTCAGCGGTCAAGGAAGTCGTGGAGAGGGAAGGAAAGAGAGAGAGGGGAAATTAAAGATTAAACACTACAGGTTCAAAGTGACACAACACCAAATCAACATCTGTAATGAGCTAAATACAGATGAGATGCCTGGGCAAAGCAGCAAGCTTAACTCCATTCTGAAGGTGAGAAACCACATGACATGTTTTCATGATTGGGATTAGACAAATTAGAAAAGGGGCTGAGCTTAGCATTGTGAAAGTAGGAGCTGAATGAGTCAAGTCAGGGTGGATAAACACTACAGGATTATTGTACAGTGTCTAAGTATTTTGTCGACTCTAATTGGTTCCTCTTTCCCCTTTTTGTACTGCAGGAATAACCCAGATTGTTGACTTGAATTACTGTAATAATTCAGGAATATAGCATGATATTCTCCATTGTAAGACATTGGGTATTACAATGACATTTGTGTCTCCATGCATGAACCTGCACAGAGACTTACTGTGGTTGATCCTCCTTTAGTTTAATTACAGTGCTTTCATTTCCTCGAGCACTATGTTCTATCCTGAAGGACTGATGGTTGTGTCAGTATCTTGATATCCGAATGCATCACTCACCATTGAAGCTGACGGCACGAATGTGGCTGAGTAGCTCTTTGCCGTCGATGTTGGCGGCCATGCGCGGGCAGAGGCCTGGGTAGCCATAGCAGAGTTCCCGGTGCATGCGATGCAAAGCGTGGGCCATGGCGTACACAGCGTCCATCACAAACTGAACCTTCCCCTCTTGTTCGTAACTGGAGTCACGACCAACTTTTTCTAAACCTGAGAGAGAAACACAGAAGTGGTTAGAGAGGAAAGGAAGGGTAGAGGAAAATCTGAGGAATGTGAACTGATCCCTGCTGCAGCCGTTTTGAATTCAAGTCACAATCAACGTAGGGAGCTCCATCCAGGACAATCAAGAAAATGGATGTCTGTAACAGAGATGAACGAAGATAGGACAGGTTGAGACAGGTTGAGACAGATAAAAGTAGGGTAGAGTGTAGGTAGGGTATGGCTGAGAGAAAGTGAAAAGGGAGAAGAAAAAAATTCAGAGAGAAAAGAAAAATTGAGGTTAAGCAAATAAGTAAGGGGCATAAAACAGAGAAGAGAAGAGATGAAAACACTGAAAAAGAACTTCGTGGAGACGCAGGTTGACCATCAGAGAGCGAGCAGAGCACTCAGCCTGACACTGACAAATAACTCCTCTCAAGCCATTCTCACCCTGGCAGCAAAGTTACAGAAGAAAGAACAACATGTTCCTTCTTTACATCTTTGGAAGCACTGATAATGGCATTTCCTTGTATGAAGGGAAGCTAAGAAAAGTGTCCTCTTTCTCACTCATGTCAAACGGCTGTGTTGACAATCATATGTTTTGTGGAGTTATATATTATAATCTGACCTGACATACAATGTTCATCTTGCTACTTGTCAGATGCTCCTTTGTGTCTCTGCAGTGTTTCTATTTTCCTTTCTTTACATAAAACCCAGTGGCTTTTCTCGTGACTGCAGCGTAATTAATTGCTGCAGAGTAATGGTGAAGTTCATCAAGTGGCGATGAAACAGAAATGGGTGGTGTATTTGCATTTGGCCTCCATGCTTGTTGTCTATGCATGGTACACATGCACGCATACACAAAAAGTCCCACTCACACACATACATAATACATACACATGCATAAACATGCAAATAACCTCCCCAATGCAATTTACTCAGAGGGTTTTATGTAACGACTCATTAGCATAATGAGGGAAAGAAAAGAAAAAAAGAACAGAAGGGAAACCAAAACCTCCTCGATGCTTCAAGATGGAAACCAGCAACTGATGGTGACATTCATTTTCTGTTTTTCATCAAAAAAAAGTTTGAGCTTCTTTTTTCTCTCTGTTTCTCCATCTTCTGTAATAAAATCAATTTCACCTCACTGTAACATATTTTATGTCACGTGCTATTCCTTTCTGTCATGTTTCCACTCATCTCATTCACCATCTCTTCTCCACTTGTCTTCTTTCATGATCCCTCATTCTCTCATCTTATATCTTTCTGTCCTCTCCTCTGTCTCTCCACCCCCCTCCCCTACTGCTGTTTGCTTTTATTCACCCATTTCTTACAAGTAGCAGTCACCTTCAGGCAACTCAAACTGAATCAAAACCCATCTGGGCTCAGTTGAATTAACAAGACCAGAGGCCGCCTCAATCAATATGAGCATCCATAAGGAATTAATGAGGTCCTGAGAATAAAACCCAATCCACACTTTTAAGAGGCGCTTAGGTGTTTTGTATGCATGTCTGTGTTTGTGTGTTCTATTGGTGCGGTGTGTGTGTCTGTGTGTGTAGGAGGTGAGTCAGCATTCTCAATGACATGGCAGGGTAATGGAACTCATCTCCTTTCACTCCCTGGATAACAGAGCTGTAGCGTGTGTGTGTGAATGGGTGGGAGAGAAAAGGCAGACAGGTATTTAATGTGTGGCAGAGAGAGAAAGAAAGAGAGAGAGCAAGAGGAAAGTATTACTCGCTCTCAATTGTGAGCTCTTATTCAGCCTCACACAGTCACATTACTGTCTCTGTTAGATGCAGCACTTATTCTGCTGCGGCGCTGTGTTTCTCCATCCTGTTTGCAAGCTCTCCCTCCTACCGAGAGCCACATTCCTCTACGCTAAAGTGCAGCCCTTACCAGCCTGTCCAAAGATTTAAATGCGTGACTATTCATTTCGCGACCGCACATTACTGGCTGTAACTTCTAGAGCTGGCTGCATCGAGGCAGAATTGATTTTGTGGGACATAGACAGGGTGGAGATCCAGCAGGCCGTGGTGTATGTGTGGAGAAAACTACCTTGCTTGCTGAGGCGACAGGCTGAAACGGAGCGTCAGGAATCTATTGGGTCGTTTTCAGGCAGGAGGCATGAAAATAGTAACTTGTTGCTTGTCATAGTTTGGGCCAACACGCTGTTTGGTGCATCGCTGCCTATAATTTGACATTTAATTAGGAAACCAGGTGCACAAATGACAGTGACCTTTATTTATCCAGAGAGGTATACACCTTTTGGCCAACAACCTGCTCAACATTCATAATGGCACAAATTCACACCTCAGTAGTCTTTGAAAAAGGAGAGAGCTTTTTCTCATTAGCTTCTGAAATACTGGCCACATGCCCAGTTTTCTCACCTCACAGCCAAATCTATATTTTACTGTCTTCATTTCCTGCCAGTTACCGACAAATTGTAAAGTGTAAAATAACCTTTAAATTTTATAGCTGCGCATGAATCTTGTTTTTTTTTTTATTCTGATTTTTGTGTTGCTGTTTGTCTTCTCTCTAAAAACATGTACACTCGAAAAACTACACATTTTAATGGTGTCAAGAGAAAACGTGTCAAACAACACTACTGAGGCCTTTACGTGTTTTTTTTTTTTGTTTTTTTTTTTAGAGGTTTAAAGGCCTTGTCATGCCCTGTGGTTATTTTGGTAACAGCTTCAGTAATGTGATTGATGTAGCTAAACCCCGTGTGCAGCAGGTTGAGGTGAAGACTCTACTGGACCAACCACTGTGTCTGGTGGAAAGAAAAACCAATACACAAGTGCAGCAAGGTGAAGCCAATGCAACTAACTGACTGACTAAACTGCTTTGATGGATCCAATTGAGAGTCAATTTACTGCCTTTGTCACTAATCTGTAGGCAACTGATGCCCAACACAACAAATGGAGATATACCATTAAACAAAGAGCCCAAGGAAGTCGACACTCAGATGTGTTCCAACAACTTAATCTATGTGTAGCTCCAATTAAACTGGCACAGAGCTGCCGTTTAAGCTCCAGACTGAAATAAGTGAGATGCATTTCATGTAGAGACCTCTGAGGGTGAAAGTCATTTATTCCCTGCGAGTCTTTTGTGTGATGCCTGCTCTCTGTGGCATGTTGTGCTGCTGTTGCAGTTCTCAAGTTCATCACCCTCCAATATACAGAAAAACTGGATTTGACTTTGCAGCTGGAAACATTCACACAGACACAATATGAAGACTGTCATTGGCAGTAAGCCGCTTGATGCTTAACCTCCACTCACCCTCATTTCTGGGTTTAAGTGTTAAGAGCACCTCACTGAAAAGTTAGGTCTTAAAAGTTAAACTGGCATATAATACAAAAGTTCAGTTCATATATAATATAATGATAATAATATAATAACTTCTTAGCATCTTCTTGAAATCTTGTTGCATAGATGTACATGTGTACTCCAGGACTATCTGTCATCACTGTTGGGCGTGGCCACAGGTACAGCACAGGTGAAACATGCTTGAACCCAGAAAGAGCAATCAACATCAGCCTTCCAGTCTGTTGTTTTGTTTCTACTTTAACATGAGAAGACTGAAACAACACACAACTAAAACTGTGAGATTAAAAACCCCATGTGGTGTGCTCAGCCAATCAGAAATGAAACCTGGAACCATTTAGTTTACACCTTTATGCATAACATGAGTTGTTTTGCCAGAAGTCAGATAACATGTGGTCTGCTCTCTCTACAGGGAGTCTTTAACTTCTGATACAAACGCTCACACAGGAAAGCCATATGGCTCAATGTCTCACAGACACATGCAAATCCATAAACACAGACATCTATGTATGCACACTCACTCACATCCACACTGGATGATTAAGTGAATCATCTGCTGCCTTGCTTCTAGTGCATCAGATGACAATACGTCTCACAGTTAAGGCCTGTAATCTCTAAAACGGTAATATAGGCATACTTGTATTATACTGCATAACAAGAATGTAACACAGCAAAGAAAAAACAGAAATGTAAGTAACAAAGAACTGGTCATTTGTACCACATAAACCAGAATGCAACACACAACACTGTCTGAGGACGGAGCACTTTGAAATATCTATATACAGCCTCACTAATCAACAAAAGGCCCTCGAGCTGACTGCCTAATGTCCTATCATAATCACACACCTAATTACGCTAATAGTCCATAAATAAAGCTAAACAAGACGTTAATTAGTAAATGCTTTCACAGCATTGTACCTTTACACAGCACATTGGTAGCATTATTAGGCAACACAAATGTACCATTAGACAGTTTGAAGTGAGGCTGATACTGTTTGTAATTTAACCCTTCATGTCATTGTCATCGCTAGAGAAGGTTCGATTGTACAGCCATGGACAGGCTGTTACACACAGCTATGTCTATATATATTTATTACAATAACCAGCTTTAGATACACACGGAGAACATTAATGGTGAGAGGGCAGACAGAGGAGAAGCTCCTAAAGAACAAGCTTAAGACATTTCAATTACATCCCAGCAAAGGACGTCAACAGAACTTCAGAGAGACACTGAGCTCTAAAGGTTGGCTAAACTACAGTGTGACTACCATGTCTGTATTTTATATGAGTTGGTATACACTTTGTGGTTTTTGGTCAATAACCAGCAAGTTCATGTAATTAGACTTGAATTTTGGTCACCTGACCTCACAACCTATATTCAACCCGATATCAGCATCTCATAATGTTGGCAGGATGCTGCTTGACAGCAAAACTTGTGATTTTCACTTGTGTAATATGGCAAACTCTATTATATCTATGATCTACCATAATATCTAAAGCACATAAATAAATAAAGTAAAGTAAAAGTTCCAAAATATTGAAATCATTACTAACCTTGGTAAGGTCTCTACAAGGAATAAACGGTGGTGTAACTCCAGCTGTACTAACTTTTCAACACAGTGCAAATTAAGTGCCCCTTTAATATGGTACTTAAATTAACTAGAGAGTGTCGAGGTAATGAAATTTACAAGCTGCTAAAGTTTTCATGCACTCAACCTGCAAATTCAGCGTAGAAAAACAAATGACAGCTCAGATGTTAAATTGGGGGAAACTCATAATTGGACTGAAACACTATGAATTCTCTTTGTGTAGGGACAGACCTGAAGACTGTGAAGATGTTGTACAAAGGATATCAATAGAGCAACAATATTGATAGTAGAATTTGTCTTGACCTTTAAAGAGTGACCTATAAATGTCAGATAACTGATCACAGTTATTATTTGTGACTAGATTTGTGATTATACAGAGCCAGACATCTATACTGTGTGTTATGAGACCACATTTATTTGCATTCACATGCGCACCTTTCCATTCACAGAAAAAGGAGCAAAGGCACTGTACTTGTACTTTCAGCCATAGATCAACGTGTCATGAGATAATGAGAATTTCTCTCTGCTGTTCTTATGAGATGTGAAACGACACGATGCATCATTAATCAGCATATCGCAAGAAAACGCAATCCTGCCTTGAGACAGTTAAACGACTGGTGCTGTTATGAGTGCTGCTAACTGGGAAAACATTACTAGTCTCTGTTTCCTGGGATTGCGTCAGGTGTTGTAACCAGAGCAAGGAGTGTGTGTATGTGTGTCTCCGAGTGTGCGAAGACTACAATACAATACGGCTTTTATTGGATCTGTCTGCCCATTGTCTGCAGCCAGTAACAGCCTGTCACATCAATGAAGCAGCCACAAATTCATCCATTTCATCTCTGCACATAATGTGTGCAGGTGCAAAATAAAAAGACATCTTTTACCGGCTCTTTAATACCTGAAATAATATTTACTATTCATTACAATACAGCCTCTATTCATGAGTGGCTGAGTGAAGACGAGTCAGAAGAGGAAGCCATGAGAAGGGATAAAGGAGGAGATGGCTGCACAGGGATGGATGTTTGCATATTACCATGCACACTGCCTGTCTTATAAGCATTACAGTCTATTTTCCAGCTAGCAGCCCCTGACTTAAATTCAGCATTTCTGCTCATCTTTAATGACTGAAGACCACAGGCAGCTTGGTTGGTTGGCTATTTGGGAAGGGACAATTTGCATTAAAAAAGATTTGACAAAAACTCTGAGAGGCAGAAGTACAGATGAAAAGTCACTTTCATGTGTCATAAAATATCTGCAAACCAAAAAAAAAAAAAAACAACTGCACAATAAATGCAATCATCTCCCTATCTGCCTCGAAGTCATTTTCATATTTTTGTGGTTGATTATTTGTTCTCGTTGTAGGTCAGGGCGCTGTGTTCTGTTTCTAGATCTGTACAAATGTGTTAGTCATCTCGGTTCTGTTTAATAAAAGCCAGAGGCATTGCAGGAACTTTGTTCAAAAATGATTTCATGATGAAAGTTTTGTTTGAAATTGAGATAATCTGCTGTTTGTAGATCCTGACACCTGCTATTACAAACTGAATGCTAGCAGAAAATGTCAACTTTAAAGCCTGTACTTTAAAGGGACCTCTGAAGATTAAAACCTGGTGGTATTTTTCATCATTCTCATTGTTCAAAATTGATAGTGCTTTTTGAAATAGACCTCCTCGGATATCTCTTAAACAACATGACACCCCTCTTGAATGGTCTAACCTGGCACTTCACCATTGATGCAGAGGTGGTGGCACATTGCTATGAGCCACACTGGTAGGAATACTGGGGCTATAGGACAGAAAAACAAACCAAATATAACTTCAACAGTAGATGTGAAGAGTTGCAATCTGAAAAATTTTAACAAGCTAAAGTCTTGTCGAAAAACTTCATTTCTTTGACCCCTAAGGTTACATGGTACTGTCAAAATCAAAAATGTCACCTCTTTTCATCACTTAGCTTTTGTCATGTATAAGTAGTTTCTGCAGGAACTAATGCAGTCTTTGCAAATACATGATTTATAAAGACAAAGCATTGCTACATTTATCCACAATGTCATATATAGTTATCTTGAACAACTGCATGTTGTATTTACTTAACTCTCAGATTGTCTTGCATGTCTTGACTGATTTCCTGTCCTGGTATTTCATGGTATTAAAGCACAAGGAGAAATCAAAGAAGGAAACCGCTGTAAGGCATCTGTTTTTTGAGTCTTCGTTGTGGGAGTTCTTCACAACAACCTGAAACTTGAACGCACCAACACTCTGCACATATCTGCATTACCATACAACAACAACAACGTAACTTTGATAAAACTATAAAGTGACAAAATGTTAACAGCAACCAAGTTCTGAAAAAAAGAGCTGCTTTTTCAATTCAGGGTATAAGACCATTATGTTATCTAATTATCTCCAATAATGTTCCAAGACAGAAAACACATGCTTTGGAAAATGGTTGACTTTAATGTTCAGTATTTTAATGAACATGGAATCATCACTATCATGGTCTTTTAGTCTTCTAATCCCATCTAATGACATTTATACATGGGAGCATCCTCTTGCAACCAATCCGTTGGTGTTAAGTGCCCCAAGTGCCTTCTTGAGTGTTATTATACATGCTAGATATACACTAAATTCTGTGCTTACTCTTATTGAGAAAGGATTAAAATTACATTGTGTTGCATTTACAAGAGGCTGTGGCTTCAGACTTCCCAGCATCTCCATGTCAGGACAAACAAATACTTGTTAAGCTGCAACACTCAACGTCATGCCCTGGAGCTCCTGGATCATTTACCCGCAGACTCCACAATTAGATTAATGCCAGAGCAATATGTGCTTCACTGCCTTTGCGCATGAAGCTAGTGCTATGTCTAATGCAAACACAAACCAATACAGTGAGGCAGTGAGGTGAGGCTAATGCGAGAATGCTGACTGGCTAAGTGCCTTGATGGATGCCTTCATGGACCAGTGTGCCAGCCAGGTTTTACACACACAGTGATTGATGGTACCATGGATGACAGACAGACTAATGATTTGGACAAGCTCCTTAATTAAACATCAATTAGGAACACATATTTAGTTCCCTCCTTCTTCACTCCCAATGCCGAAAAGGATTTTTTTTCCCCTCTTTTCGTCTGTTTCTCTGTTTTCTCACATGTACACATACACACGCATTTATTTTCCTTCTTAAGATGCAGATGAGATAAATCTGGGAATAATTAAGTGAGGAAATGTATTTATTAATCTCAGAATAATGCAAATACTGTTTTATATGGTGATACTGTATTTCCATAGAGATTGCTCAATTAGCCTTTTTCTAATTTATCAAACATGTCTGAAGAAATCAGGGAGATGACAGGATGGGGAGATGCTGCCCACATATACATCATAATTCAGAGACATTATAGACCGTCATAACAATATGCACATATGCAACTCTTTAGCTTAAATGTATTTTTGCTTTATTCTGAATAACTAGGAGCGAGGAGAAAGCATCCCACCCGCCCACAAAAACCCACACATAACACAACAAGCACCCACGGATCTCTTGTTATAACCATGCTTTTTCTGGCTCTGCACTAGCTTCAGGGCTAATCTGCCAAGAAAGAAATGAATAATCAATAGAAGAGAATAGGAAATGAGCATCAGACAAGAGATTCTGCTTTACGTGATTTGACAAGAGAGCAGTGAAGCCAAGGGTTATGTCAATGCTGCACAAATACCAGCCATTAGATTCAAGTATGTCTCTGTGTTTGGACACATGTGCCTGAGTGTCTGTCAAGAAGTCAAGCATTAGTTCTCAGGATATGTTGCCGCAGTAAATCAGTTTTCGGTTTTTGACGAGAAGATGTGGAAATGGTTGAAAGGAGCTCGTTAAAAGGCTGGTTTGATGACTGAACAACAACTTTCTTTAAAAGAAAAGTTCATCTGTTCATTATAACTTAGGTCATTATTTTTGTAGTTGTTGCCATTACTGAGTTCTGAGAAACTGTTGTCAGTGCTAAAAAGAGCCTGTGTTTATTTTTGCTTTCAATTACCTGAAGGTAATGAACAGTTAAAATATTCATTGTTTATTTATTTATTATTATGTAAAGCAAATTGTTAGGGGCTAAATCTGAAGTATCTACAGTTGGGTAGACATGCAATGTTGCTAATAGGCACTTGCAAAAGAAAAGCAAGCAAGTGGGCTGGGCTGAAGTTGAACCACAGGGTCAACACTTAAAATACAGCACATAGAGTTTGAGTAATAAGTTCTTATTTTGCTTTCGCCTCTCTTTCAAAGTAGTTTGGTAAAGAGCTAGACATTTCCCTGAGAAAACATTACAGATCAAAAACAAAAGTCAAACAAAGTGAATAATTGAACTAAAATTTGCCTTTAACACAACTGAAAATCAATGCTAATGTTGCTCCATAACTTGTTGCTGGAAGTGTAAATAAAGAAATGTTAGCTTCAGCAGATATTAGCCATCGAACACCCTCTGACCTCCTGAGATTAAACTCCACCCATTTTTGCTGTGATGTCTAAGTCTATTTCAGGGTGTATCAGTACAGTAGGAATACAGTAGCACCAGACTTCAGCAATCATTTTGGTGGATACAGTGTTACAACTACTGATAGAAACTGTGGATAAAACTACAAAAATGAGCCCCAAACCAGAATTCCCCCTTGACAGTAGGAGTACTGTGTAACTCCCCCGCTGACTTCCTGTTGGGGTTATTTACTGAGTGAGCAGTTTTCTTTGTGTCCGCTACTTCCTTCTTATCCTTGTCTTTCATCTACTCTCCCTCCTCTCCTCCGACCTCCCATCAGACTGCAGTGAGAATCTTTTCTGCTTCATAAAGAGCAGTCTACTGCAGAACACCACTTTTCATAAATAATGCGATGCTACTGACATATGTGGCTAATATATATAATATATCACATCTCTACATTATAATGGGTATATATTTCTACTGAACACAGCTAATATAAATTATTCATTAGTCATTGTTCATATTATGCTGAATCACTGTCCTGGCACAAATTGGCGATGCACACTAACTCTTTCTCTCACTGCCTTCAAGTTTTCTCATTTCCTCTGTCAAACCACTCTCATAATCTCATTTCATGAGCACAAATAAACATTGGCGTCACTGAAGGAAGGTGTGTTGCATGTCAGTGGGCCTGCCATCCCAACCACTGGACCACTGCAACAAAAAGAGAAGTGAAGCAGATGCAGGAACGAGAAGTGATGATACATAGAACTACTACAGCCACGATGCCTGTCAACATGCTGATATTCCACCCCTTGAGCATCTTCATGTTCAACCTTTATTTTGATCTCAGCTACACACCTGGAAAATTCTGTGACTTACTCTAGCATGGTTACGACTCTATTGTGTGATAAAATCTGTCCACAGGCATATAAACGCTTGAAAAATACACTAAACCACCTCTGTGGAAGCTCCCGCTACAGTCGGTGTCTCCAGGAACACATTTGCCATCATGACACACATACACAGACACACAAGGTGAAAACAATACCTGCCACGCTGTCGGAGTTCAGAGAGAGAGAATCAGAGAAAGAGAGAGAGTAAGAAAAAGAGAGGGAGACAGTGGAGGCATGCAGCTGAGAACAGGTATTGTTCAAGAGAGGACCAACCGTAAAATCATATTAGTAGCAGCACTTGTTTCCTCAACAGTTCCTCACAGATGTGTATATTGAACATCAACTCACAGTCGCAGGCAATGGCAGAAATGCACCAATATGCAAACCCCTGCTGTTAAACTACACATGATCTGTTTTATTGAATATTCATACATGTTGTCCTTGTACAATCAGGAACAAGAAGGATGGAATGGAAACTTGGCTCTGGCTGTTTTGCTGGACTTCGGACAGGAAGCTACCTTCAATCCAACCACCATTTAGTGCTGCTAAATATGTAATTTGAAAAAGAAACTGAAATGGAAAAAGAAAATCAGTTTTTAAACCCCAGGTTTTATTTTCATAGTTTGGGTCATTATTCTTATCAGTTGTGATAACGCTTTACTCCACAAGTTAATTGCTAAGACCTGAAATATCAGTCCAAACAGGGAACAAGGAGCATCAGCACTCAGACAATCAGACCATGAACAGACAAGTCCTCTATTTAGCCACATTATCTAAACCACTTATCTGTGAGAGAGAAGATGGTTAGAAAAAGTTTTTGGTTTTCAGGAGCACTTTTCCAATTCAGACCTGTTCGTGTGAACTTTAGTGTCATATTTGATTTTGAACTTTGCCTGAACACCAGGCCATCTTCTGAGTATCATACCTAAACCACCTCTCTGAGCTCAGTGCAGAACATCGAATGCAACATACAGCTAAAACAAACAGATTTAACAAGTGACTGGGTGGTCAGACAATAGCATAGCATGAAAAAAAAGAGGACTTTAAAATACATCTGAACCACATTTAAGACAAATGATAGTATCACCATGGAAACAGTGGCCCACAGAGAAGCCACAAACTCTGTGTTGATGAAAGTAAAGTAAAAAACTAAATCTCACCAGATTAGATCTCAACAGACTAAGGAGGTGTGGAGTTCAGTAACAGCCACAACCAACATGGCACCTGGGAAACAGCATTTCATCACCATGGATGATCACCTCTTGTATTCTGCTGATGACCTTTCATAAGGAGAAACGTGTTCAATTGATAACAATGATTGATTATCTATTGCTGTAACTTCAACTGTGATTAAATATTTGAAAAATATAAGAAACTTGACTTCCTTACTCACTGCAGATATAAATCCAGTGTTCAATTCCAATAATCATATAGACTGACAGACTGCACTGATGATGCTGCTAACAACTTCACCCATCCGATTCTTAGTGTGGACACCAAAGCTTATGCCTGCCTGCTTTCTGTTGATCTTAGTTCGGCTTTCACAGCCTTCAGCCTTATACCTATTGATTCAAAACAATGAAACAGATCAGTGTGATCCTTTTATTATCAAATAGCACCTCTTTTCTGACAGAGTATATCAAGCATGTAAAAGTCAACACCCCCCCCCCCCCCCCCCCCCGGTTGTGTGAGCTCTCCAGTGCTATTCACATTTTGTTTCAAGAACAATGTCCAATCAGAGCCTGGTGATTATCCCCAACACTCCCATTAAGATGCTCTTAACATAATGTTAACAATGTGGACACCAAGATACTCCAGGGACAGAGGTTTCTATTTTTGAGTGCCTGGTATTGACCAAAAACTCCAATATTGACCAAAAGGTTAGTAATGGTTCAAATGACTATGTGTAATGTGAAAGTGGTCGCCTCTACTGACAAACCCGCAGAGAATAGTCACCCCACTGTGGTTATGTTTAGCTCTACAGATCCTTTTAACATCTTCCAGTTCACTGTTTTGGTTTCACAGCCCGTGACTTAGCTGTTCCAGTCTGGTCCCACTGCTCTCACCAAAACTATTTCAAACAGCAGCAGCACGAGCAGGCAGATGTTTTAAGAGAAAAGGCTTTGATACATCCTCTGTCCTTACTTAACAAACCCCAGAAGACAGTCAGATAAAGGTAATAGCTGGTTGATAAACATTGTGAGGCATTTGAAGTTTAAAAGTCAGATACTGGTAGAGACCAAAACAGGCCTAAAAGTACAGAATCTCATCTGTTAGGTGGCAATAATTCAACATGGATACTAATGACAGTGGTGTTGTCAAGGTTAATAACAGAAAATAAACCTTAACTTCAACACAATTCTGATCACCACACACACACAAACTCACTGTAAACGCCTTTGTCTTTTTAGTTGCGCGTGTGCTTTTCTGTCTGTATCCATTTTGGGATGTGCTTTTGGGTGCATGTCTCTGACAAAGTGGAGTGTGACAGGGACACAATGAGCAGAGGGCCCCCTACACCTGCGCAAGATGGATCACTCTGTGTGTTTCTGTGACTTTACAGTAACAGATGGGCAGCAAGATGTATTTGACTGTGCAGGACGACCTATGATGGCAACAAGGAGTCACACATGCGTAACCACACACAGATTGAGAGTTTCTGTGTAAGTATGCAGGAACATCACGTGTGTACTCTGTTTCGTATGACTGCATCATAGAAATCAGTCTCACACACACACAGAGTCATCTATGGCAGTAGTTACATAACAAAGTCCTCAAGAAGATGAAAAAGGGTCATTTCACTCCAGCTAAATGACACTTCATCTCACCTACTGAAAACAAGTCATAAAACACTGTCTCACGGTTGCTGGCTGAGCCCAGCAGTCTGCAATCTGTCTGTCTGTGCTTGTCTCTCTCAAATTGTCCATCAAGCTCTCCATCTGTGTTTGTCTCCATCTTTTAGCCTGTTTGGCCCTGAGGCCTTTTCACAGGGGAGGAAACAGTTTATGCAGCCTGTGAGCCTAATGGCACTGCTTCCTCATAAAGCTGGTCAGGGCTTGGTCTGTTCGCGGCAAATAACATGTGTTTGCACATGAGGGTAAATGTGTGCATGTTGGGCTAAGTCAGGATCTAATTAACTCCTGGAAAGGCATCACCCAGATGGATCAATGCACATATTGCTGTGGCTTGATCAAGACTTTGCATTTTCCAAAGCATTTCGTTATTTTTTCCAACAAGTTAGAAAAGCATCCTTGTGTCAAGAAAGCTAGGGCATCAAACTATTTCCTAGTGCCCCTTAGAAGATCATTTCCCATTAATAACACTCTGTAAAGTATTAATTATTTATGTTAAATGTAAAGCTTCACGTGGGCGTGCGTGTGTAAGCATCTGATAATCTTCAGTGTTTGCCCATTAAGTAGGAAGGAGGCTACAGCACAGCCTCAGTAGGCTGCTCCAAAAAGAGCTACAGCTTCATGCTAATCTCCCTAATCAGGGAGAGGAGACCAGAGAGCTATAACTATTAGATGAGGATTTTCTCTCACAATTTACTACCCTCCACACACATCCTTAACTGTCTCATTCTCACTTCAGGGGGAATTTTGGACTCCCATAGCCAACAGTGAAGTGTACCCTGTGCTATTCTTAAATATCTGACCTCAATTTAAACAGAAACTTATGGTCATAAGGTGAAATGTAGCAATGTTTGTGCACTAATATTAATTTTTGCTATGAGCTGAGCACATACCATTGTGTAGGATCATAAACACTCGGTGTGCGTTGTGATATACAACTTATTGTCCGAGTAATGTGATATGGAGGGCTGTAAAAGTCCACCATATCTGTAGCAACATGTCCATTTCAGCTTTACAGTTTCCCTTCATTAATTGTACCTAGTGTTTAAATGGAATCGGTTCTGTATTTGCTTGGCTTCCAATTCATTGCCTGTATCTGCACTGTGTGCTTCCCTCCATTTAGTAGGTAACAAACACCTCAGACTGAGTGTTATTGGACCCATTAAACCCAGCACGCAACACTGGATTCATTCATAACAAGCAATGCAAATTCAAACTACAGCTGCATAAAACATACATTATTACAAATAGCTCTTCTAAGAGGTGGCCCATCATAACTTTTTAAATGTAAGCAATGATATGACAGTCTAACAGTTTATAGACCTGGCATACTTTTATTTGCCATGTTTGTGGTGAAATGTAACAAAGTGTTTTGGCAGATTAGTCTCTGTGATCATGTTAGCAACCCAAGCTTTGACTACACACAGCAGTGGGATTGAGACCATGTGAGAGAGAAGAAGAGGTTTGACAGTTTATTAAATATTACCCCGTTAACTACAGTTCTTTCCTGTTCAAACTGATGCACTAGGAAAATTATTCCAACAAGCTTAGTCCAGCAAAAGTGACATTTTCTATGTTTTCTTTTCTCTTGTTGCAAGTTTTGTTTTACTCTTTCAAGAAAAAAATCGTATTTATTGTTATAATATATGAAATATATCACAGTAAAAAGTTTCTTTTCCAACATTCCCCCCTGTTTTATACTCTTCAATGTTGTACTGGAAATCAATACAACTAAGCCGATAAAGCCCTTTAAATTTGATAGAAAGCTGAAAGCTGAAAGCTGAATTCAGAGGACGTTAGGCAGAGAGAAGGTTGACTGAAAGTGACGGACGACACAGAAAGATCACCGAAGCCGAGAAAAAGAGGGATTCAAAATATTGGTAACACTCCCCCGAGGGTGACAGAGGCCACAACCCACATACACGAGAAGACAAAGACAAAAACAAAGCCAACAGTGTAACAACATTGTTTCCTGCTCACACTGCACTTTAATTCCTCTGTGTGTACCTGAGGTTTATAGCTCCTGTCACAACCAATGCTGTTCACTGGTGGAACGGATCCATTGATGAGCCAACCTGGAAATGTGTGGATGCACAATTCTGAGTGTGAGTGTGTGCGTGTGTGTGTGTGTGTGTGTGTGTGTGTGTGCTTACAGTACGTGTCACAGCACTTTTGTTTCCAAAGCTAGGATGTGGCATCCAAACACAACTAGAAACTTGTCTTGCATTTAATCACTGATTTATATTTCATACAGTAACTGTGCTGCTTACACTTCAGTTTTTCTAATTTAATAATAATAAAATAATGATCTAATTTCAGGATATATTAAAACGGTTGTGCAGATGTGCATGAGAAACAGCTTTTGAGGCAGATTTAAATCTCTATAATTCATAAAGACAAAGTCAGTGAGGTTTGAGCATCAGGTGTCAAAATACTACATTAATTCATACACAGCTTGTGCACTCATTCACAATTTTATCTGCAGCTCCTGCAGGGCGTGTCAGTGTTCGGGAGCATGTAAGTGTGCATGTAGGCTTATCTGCGATCTGGTGTCTGCTTCCTCAGGCATCAGTTTTACCTGACTGCACACTTTCAACAGAGGAGAGTTTTATTGCTGTGGCTCAGTTGTCCTGCCTGATGTGTTTATGAACATATCAGCCATGACTGAAAAAGAGACTTTTTACTTCACTCAGAAGCCCCAGTGCCTTGGGTTTCCTCTTTTCTTTTGATGACGGATAAAATGATGAAAGATGAAAGTTGTGGTAATGTGCTCTAAATAAAACATTAACACTGATTAACTGGACTGTATGTATTACATGATGGATGTCTGACACTGGTGGTGGTAGCAGCAGTGCTAACTATAAAAAATTACAGACACACCATGTGAATACTGGCTTTATTTTTATGAAATATGCATCAACATCATGTAACTCATTTTCCACTCACACAAGCATCGAGTTAAAAGAATGTCTTCAGGTAGGAACGAAAGAAGGAAACAAAAGAGTCTTTTGAGAGGATGATGTCTGAGTGGTGGTGAAAGAAAGCCCCCGCTGAACACTTAGCCTCTCACACGCCACCAGAAGAAACCAGAAACAGGATTCAAAACAACTTTGAAGCTTACCTTGACATTTTGCAATTCATTTTCTTTATGTTTTAATGGTTACCCATCGACATCTGAATAATGCAAGCAGCTGAAGGTGTACAAACAATCTCTGAGTGGAAATATATAGTGTTCAGTATCCGATGAAAATATAGCATCACATTATCAGAACAAAGTAAAGAGCCAGTGGTCTGATAAAATGAGGATTCTGAAGTATTCATTCATTCATTCATTCAGAGATATAAGATATTATTTAAGTTCTTGTCTTACATTGAGCTTTTTATAATGAGACCAGCAGAGTCCTGTTGTTTTGGACTCTATTGTTGTCACTATAAATATTGATTTACTAAAATAAATATACACTGATATATAAATATTTTCACTCAGTGCTAGTTTACTGCCCTAAAATAGCAGGAGCAACAGTAAAAAGCTACCAACCCATTATTAAGGCAGCAATGTCATATAATATATTTTTTATTTAAGGACGCAACACTGAAAGGACTTTGATTTTTTTAAACTCACATTTACTGTTAGATAAGTTTAACGCAGGCGTTTTACTTATGAGAGAGTATTTTCTTGTTGCTGCTCTTACCAAAAAAGTCTGAATACTTTCATACAGCAGAGTGGGGGATATGTTTCACTCAATGCTTTATACTAGAGGCCTACTCACAGCTCTGACATCAATCACATACTACATCTGTGGATATCTGACAAACAAGGCCAGAGATTGGGCGCACTCACACTCACTCAAAGCACTCACATTCAGCAGGAGCTGTTTGTCTCCTTCTCCAGTTCTGTGCATCTTCTTGGTTTGCTCCCTCTCATTTATTTGTCCTTTGTCATTCATGTATTTTATGATTAATTTAGTCTCTGCTTATAATCTATGCATCCTCACATTATTTTGCAATCCCTCATCCTGTTAATTTTCTTATTTGCAGATGTTGACACCATCTTACTTTGTATTTGTCTCTGCCTCTCAAACACAAACACATGCAATAATCACACCCATTTCCACATCCTCCCATCAGCTGTGTCACCACGGCGACCTTGAGCAGCAGGCTGCTGATTGGCTTCTGTGTTGATGATTTAGAGGTCGCGAACCTCAGCACTTGGAATTAATGGAGTCTGTCGCGCGACTGCAGGGCCTTCGACACGTACACGCCCACATACACAGATGCCACTGCTAGTAATAGACGGTCAATGGGAGTCACAGCCCTTACAAACCTAATTATGTGAACTAATGGCGGACATCAGCCGGGGAATACTCACTGTGACACGTGCACATAAATATACAGACTCAATCACAGCTGCATGGGGGTCACAACAAAGCTACACTGGAAATGTTTTAGGTTTCTGATCACAAACTTGCACACACACAGCCCGATCTGGGTCATGTGCATACACACATGCACAGAACACAACGCACACAGGTTACACACCTGTTGCAGTGGTTGGCCTGGTGTAAAATAACAAGCTGTAGGCATTTTGATATGACAGCAAAATGAGGGTCAAACCCTGCACATGACAGCAAAAGCACCACTACACAAATCTTCTCTCTCACACACACAGACACACGCAAGATACAAAATTACAGTACTTATAAACACAGACTCCAACAATTATTTAATTTCTTTTTTAGCTTTGCATACACAACAACGGTTCTTGTTGAGTTGCATTGCTCATTGGAGCCTAACAGCTGGTGTGATCTGTGCTTTAAGGGTACTTATTAGAGGCAGCAGTGCACTCCTCAATATATACGTTAATTAAACCCTGTGCTTGTCCCTGCTGACAACTCTTCTAAGCCAGGATGCTCCAATGAAGCCTTAGACAATCATGTGGTAAATCTGCATAGATCTTTGCGGGCTAGGCTAATTGGAAAAGTCCAGAAACACAGGTGGCTTTTATGGTGAGCTGGCTTCTCTGGTGACTATAAATGTATGACAAGCTGAAGTTGGTGAGAAATCTCAGAGAAAGACAAAAGAACCCAGGTAGTTCCTGGGTTTCTTTATGGAGTCTGGGCATTGATGAGAAAACAGATTAGGAGAATGATACTGAAGAAGAACAGAGCATCAAGTAGCTACAAGATGTAACTGTAACTGTCCACATGTCACGACCCTGCTGTAGAAGATCTGTGGATTGAAAACACCTCCTCTGAAATAGGCGAATTGATTTTTTACAGCCTCTGTTATAGGTGTAAAACTCGACTTTACGACAAACATTTTAATATCAGGGAGGTTATTTATAACACCTCTCAGACTGTGGAAACTTCAGATTACAACAGAAGAAGAACCAGTATGTACGAGTGTCTTACCTGTGCACTTTTTCAGGATACCGGGTCGTTTGCCGTGCATCCCCAGCTTACAGTTGAAGTTCTCCTCCCAGAATTCGGCGAACCAAACATTTCTTCTGTTGTTGGACAGAGAACGACTGCGGAAATACCGGTCAAACGCTGTAATAATAAAAAAAAGGACACTGGGTAACCATTAAAAATACAGGATGAAGAGTGGTTTAAAAATTACTACAGATTGTAGAAGCATCATTTTGATTAGAAGATCGGTTTTCAACACTTCATGAGTACACCTAATGGTGTAATGTGAGGAGGGCCCTTAAGGGCTTCCTTTCCACACAGAGAGTTCCTACAGTAAAAAATGAGGTGTTCATGGTGGAGTAACACAGTCTGACTCACAAAGGCATATGTTATGAGTGGTCTATGTTCTGGATCTACGGCATGACTAAAAAGTCATTTCTGTGCAACCATCCTGTGTTGGAGCTCCTACCAAATTCTGCTCATTGAAGCCAAGAGCAAGGAGAGCGAGCTGGGCTTTCACAATACACTGGGCTAGTTGTCCAATTTATTTAGTAGCGAGGTGACAAGAAACTGGGAAGTGCACTTTTACTTCACCTGTCAGAGGCTGAGATGAAGAAATGGGTGGAAGAAAAAAGTGAGTGAAAAACTAACACACCTTGTGCTTTTACTACTTTGTTTCATTTTAGAGCTAATTGGGAAAACAGGGAAGACTTCTTCTGTGGCCACATCACTTTATTCCCCACCTCAACATCTTCAGTGCTGTGCTTACCACTTGGAAACAAGGGGGAGTTATTTATTGCTTCTGTGGACCTCAGGTACACCCAAAGAAGACTGCAAAACAACTATTTACTCTGCAATATTAAAAAAAAAGAAAAAAAAGATGTCATTTCCAACAGCACTGGGACTGTAGTTGAGGGGAGAACAGTGCATGTGAAACAGCACATGGAGGGTGAAGGAAATCTTCAGGGACCATCAGGCTGACTTGGACAGCCTGAGCTGTGCCTGACTCGCTGTAAAAGCTGACAAGAGCTGCCTTGATTAATCTTTTCTGCTGTCAGAGAAACTGACGCTGTGTGCACCTGTGTAGCGCAATTGATAGTTAGCCTGCTGGGAACAGTGGGTTTTTACACCCTGTGTGGCACACCAGGTAGCATGTGTCAACTGGGATCACATGCTTCCCATTGTGATCGCAGATGTGGCACTGGTAAAAATAAAAATACAAGGAAGAGCCTCACATTAGGTAAGAAAATTATCTCCCCCCTAGTGCACAATTATTTTTTGGAGACACTGGACCCTCAGGGAGACCAAAGCTCCAGTCGTGATTCAGCTAAAAGAACAGTTTGACACTTTGGGAAATATGCTTATTCATTTATGTGGGGACAAGAGATTGATGTCACCCTCTGTGGGTCATCTCGGTTAGTCTGTACTATATAACAGCTATGCTGGAGCCACAGGACAGAGGGCAGTTAGCTTGGTTCAGCATACCCAAATTACTTTTCCATATGTAATGTCCTATTTGGAAAAAAACAAGGAGGTGCAGTTCTTCAGGGATTTATGTTTTTATGTGTGACTATTTCTTCCCCAGGGACCAATGACAACATAAAATCAAAAAGTTTTTGTTGTTGTTGTTGTTTTTTTCTTTTTTCTTTTTTAAGTGAAGCTGTTTCCCTCTGTTTCCAATCATTGTCCTCAGTTAACGCATTTACCAAAATGTCAAACTATTCCTTTGAAAGAATGAGAATTTGTGGACTATGAAACATTTTAAGTACAATATAAGCTCAACTGGCAGTAGTCACAATGGTAGGCATTGTGTAATCTTTGACTGTAACAGAGTAGAAGCAATAAATCACACCCCCAGGAATGTAATTGGGTGGACAACATAGTACAAACACCTCTCTATATAATGTGAACTGTCAATGAAATCTAAACACTTTGAGCTCCACAAAGGCAGGGTGTGTTGCACCAGACTTCAAGGTGTGCCTAATAAACTGATAATTCAGTGTATGTACTCTTCATTAATCCTCCACTGGCTCTGTGTCACTCATAACTCTGTCTGTTCTGAAAACCCCATAGCGTGTTCCCTCATGTCGACCAGGCAAAGCTGACTTTGATTCGTTTAAACTTCTACATAAGCTCTCGCTCCCTCGCTTCCAGTTTATGTCTTGTCGCCTTTGTGTCCCTCCAGGAGTCAATTATCTAATGTGGAGCTCTGACAGGGAGCAAATGAGGATATCCTCCCTGGCCTAATGGCAAAAACTTGTTGCCCGCTGGGATCAAGAGTGACGGAACATGAGTGTATTTCACTTTCTGTTAGTGGCCTACCCCCGTTTCCCCTTTATGTGAACTATTAGAGTCTGGGCACAAACACACGGATAGATAGACACACACACACACACACACACACACACACACACACACACACACACTTTCAGCTTCCTTTCATTTATTACACAGCCAGGTGCATGGAAACGTTACAGTGCAGATATGAACTTATCTTAATTATTCTAGATTTACTGCCCATTACTGATTGCATGGATAAAAACACAGCATCATGAGTCTGACTCTTACCGTCCACAGAGGCTCGTTTGGGGAGGATGGTGATGGCGCCCTCAGCCACTCTCTCCTGGCCAATCACTGGAGAAATTTTGGACCCCCAGCTGTCTGATCCCACCCACAGGAAGTGACCTGTCTGGTTGTTCCTCTTAGCTGCATCCAGAACTCGCCTGTTGGAGGAAGCAGAGAATCACAACATATATGCAGTCCATGTAGTTGAAAGGCAAATGATCCCTCCGTGCTCCTCCAAACCTAATCTGCACGATTAGATTGTAAAACACAGAGAAGCACTTATTTAGTGAGGAGAAACACTTTATGCAACAACTGTGTCGACCTAGCTAAAGGGCAATTGAACAGAAGTGCTTTTTTATTACATGACATATAACATCTATGACATTATTATTGTCTTGTAGCCACGGTCAATTGATAGTTATTGCTTTATAACTTCTCTTCTTCCTTTAAGTGAAGTGAAAATCGACACACAGTGTGTTTCTCAGCCCAAAGTAAAACCGTAGGCAGTAAAAAGACTGTGGTCAGTGGAAGTGGGGCACTTGTTAAAGTGCACAGCACGTACCTTATGTCGTCCTCATTAGCAAACATGATGATGGCCCTGGCATTGGAGGTCTCCAGCAGGCGCCTGATGATCTTGTCAAACTCCCCCGTCCTGGGCTCCCTAGGGATCTTCAAGGACTGAGCAATACACACACCACCTGAGACAGAGAGGGAGAAAGGGAAAGGGAGACAGAATTTATTATACGCTTTTTTTTTTTTGGCACTGATTTGGATGTTTTTTTCACTTTGCATTCATCACTCATGATCAGACGCTCTGCCTCGATTTGGCCTAATCCCAGTTTCTTAAACCATTCTAACTGTGGTAAACACTTAATGTCAAGACCTCTGGTGGATGACAATAAGGTGATTTGACACTTCCAGCAGACTTCAGTCCTTTCAGATGAACAAGGGGATAAATGGACTGCTGGCGTGAGCGGCAACAGCCAAGGAAATTCAGGAAACATCCAAGGCAAAAGATGAAATAGTACTGACAAAACACCACAGCAACAGGTACAAAGCTTGACAAGTAAAATTTGAAATATACGAGGATCACAGGGCCACATTAAACATCACATTAAACATTCATGGCAGAAAAGACAGACTGTGAAACAAAGTTGCAGGATTTGGTGAGAGGAGACGAGGTATGACAGAAGCAGAGAAAAGTAAAGCCCAACACTGGTAAAGGGAAATAAAGGAAATAAAAGAGGCAAAGACGATGTCTGAGAAGTAAGTCACGGAAAAAGAAGGGAGGGAAAACAAGCATGAGAAAGAGGTGGAAGTGCATAGAAAGAAGAAGTAAAAAGAGTTGAGAGACAGTGATGGAGGAGAGGAAGGAAAACAGACAGACTCTGTTGAAAGGAAATGACTGTAGAGGAGGGAGGTGGCGTCTGCAACAGAGAAAAACAATGAAAAACAAAGGGGGGAAGACGAATGGGGCAACATTATGATTCAAAATCATGTCACAGTGTGGCACAGTGTGAGTGCCAGGAAATATCCTCTGTACCCACTTCACACTCACACTTCATTTCCTATTGGTGAGGGTGAAAGGAATAGCACTCACAGCAATATTGGTTATTTCACTCCCAATGTGTGATAAATAGGAAGATTTTTGTCATGTTGTTCTCCCTCGCTCTGTCCCTCTCACTCTCACTCTCACACACACAAATCATTATTGTTCTACCCGAGGAAATGTGGGAACAAAAGAGATGCTGAAATAGTTTCTGAATTACTTTCAGTCTGCAACAAATGAGACTGAAACATACATCTCTGCCTCCTCCGCTCTGTAAAGGTGTGTGTAGGAGGACATCGTTGTTATGCGTTACATTTGAAATATCCTTAAGCAGTGCATGATGTATGACCGACTGTGTGCATCCATGTCCGAGTCTACGTGCTCATTTTGTCACTTTTCAGAGTGCGTGTGTGTGTGTGCGTGCGTGAGGGAGTGTGAATGATGTCCCCTTTCCTCCCTGCCTGTTCCAGCCCATTTATTGAACATCTGTACAGTCTGTCGCTTTCACTACATCACACTCCTTACTCACGCTCACACACACAAATGCATTGATACCCTTGCAGACACACACACAGTGTGCATGACTGCTAAAACAAATACTCATTAGCCTCAAATTAAAAGCCTCTCAAGGATAATCACTAAAGTGACAAAATCTGCACAGGCACCCTTGCCTACCCCTCACTAGCACACACACATTAACACACAAACACACACACACATACACATACAAACCCAACCAACAGACAGGAGACAGATACTTGGAAGTTCAGGCTACTTTTTCAAGGATAATCACCATCCTGACATACACTTTTGTATATGTACACACAGAGAGCAAATAATGAGGTAACAAGGCGTACAGTATGTACACACACACATGCACGAGCGCTGATGTTTGCATTCTCTCCCCGCTGTCCTTGGAGCATTATAAAAGTGATTAAATCATCGTTTGTTTCATAGCCTCACACCCGTCATCAATAACTGTCCCCATGGAGAGCAGACTTCTCAGATAAAGGCACTATCAAATTATGTCTGTGTGTGTACAAACACACACACACACAACCTGACTGTCAATGTCTCAGCCAAATTCTCCGCTTCTCCCTCAAACACTCATCTTTGATGGTAAGAAAGAAAAGCAGTGAACACTAGTCATTAGAGCGCACCTCCACTCCTCTGTTCTGTCCTGTGAGGTGAGGTCAGCAGAGACATCAACATCTTTTTTCCCTCTATAAATCACTCAGAGAATGTCTAAAACAACAGCTGATAAATAAACAACATCTTTAGAAAAGCGAGATTTAATTTCAAAACTCTCCAACATCACAACAGGCAGAGGATTTCGCTTCATGTTGGAAAGTTTGAGACTAAAACATGGAAGAGAAACAGATGACGCAAATCTTGTAAACAATGATATCAAAGCTTCTGGGGAGATCAACACGTCTTTGTTGATGATGGGCAGACAGCTTCTAGTATGAGGAAAAAAAAAAAAAGTTTGTTCAGGCGTGAAAAGGTGCTCCTGCGAGCTCCTACAAGCCCCAGTATTGATTTTAGTGAAGATCTGAGTTAAAAACCTGCATTTCAGTTACCTGACATGGAGTGAAATCTTTCTGCAGGCGAAATCAAATAACCATCCTGCTGCCAACTCTTTCTTTTTTTAACAAGAGACGAGCGAGAGCTGTGACTGCTGACATCAGACACTCCCCATCGTGTGCATAAACAAGAGCGGAAAGACACACGATTTGGCAGACAACATGTCAATAATGTTCCCTATTGTCGGACAAAGTCTAAATTAGCCGCTACATTTAGAGGAATCAAAGTGTGAAAAGCTGTTTGATCATCCTCAACTTTCAACTGTTATGGACAGAACTGTTTCACTTCTCGCCGACCCCCAAAAAACACAATCTGCAGGGCTCGTAATGCGGCTGATTGTGTGAAAACTGCGTAATTAGTTATTTAGAGACACAGAGACACAGCACGCGCTGGGCATGCTAATGTGAAAGCAGTGAGATATTCTCTTTATTCATTTCAGATAAAAGAATGGCCTGAGCCGGATCACAGTAACAGCCAGTTTATTGCATAATTCACCAATTGTAGCACATTCATCTATAACAGCCTAACTGAATGATGGGATGTACAGCTGCTGAGCAACAATACACCATGCTCTCAGTTTATCTCTAATAACCTGATTATTGAGGTTTTAATGTGGAGCACAATGTGTCTAAATCCTAATTCTTTGTGTCTATATATTTGTATATATGCCTAGTTTGTTTACCTCTGTGTGTGGGTGTGAATTCATTTTTTTGTGCGTGTGTATGTAGGTGTCCCCCATGGGCTGAGTGCAGATTAGCATATGTTCTTTGTTGTGTGTATGGGAGTGTGCATCAGCATCTGACTACGTATCCCCTTTAAATGTGATGTTAGGTGTGTCCACGGTGTCTCAGAGTAAAACCCTTAAAGTCACAATTAACTCCACTCAGCTCAGAGAATAGATTCATTCTGTTTCAGGAGAGGAAACACCACTGTCTCAACGTTTAATTAACTATCTGCTTCCCTCCCACATGCTCCTCTCTTTCGCTCTCTCTGTGCCATTTCATCTATTCACCAAAAGAGACATGAACGGGGAGAAAACAACAAAAAAGAAGAAGAATTAGTCTCACTGTGCGCATCTTGCTTTGTGTCACTTCGTTCTCATCCTCAAACTTTTCAGGCGGTACATCTCCAAAGTATTTAATCAATGTGAAATAAGGAGAAGAAAAATCATAGTGCACCTATCCTGGGACAAGTAGCTATCAGTTCTATAATGGATTTATTAGAGGAGCACCGAAGCTCCTTAATCATAAAATACAAAAATCTACAAAAGCTTTTAAAGTTAGAAGGAGAAACACACTATTTGGTTGTAGTTATCCTGAAAAGGGAGCTGAAAAGGAGACATTTATGAAGCTGACAGCAACACCTGACATCAGACTGCTGCAGGAGGCAGAGCTGCTGCACACCTGACTCTGGAGAGGTTTTAACTGGCTGCTTACCGGCAGCAGCAACAGTCACCTTCTTTTTCATGTTGTCGTCTTCTCTCTTCATGTTCAGTGTCACCGTTTGCATCATCTGCCCTTCTTTACACATCCTTTTTTTTTTTTTTTTATCCCCCCTCCCCCACCTCTGCATTCCCCGACTTCATCTTCAATTTGCACACTTGTCTCTTTCATATTTGGCTGCGTCTACCAGCAAACGGTTTGAAGAGTTGTCTCCAACAGTCATCATTTGCATCAGCTCTTGATTCCCTACAGTGACCCTCAATTCATCGCTACAGGAGCACCACACACACACACGCGCACACACACAATGATACCCTCATCTATCTTGTAATGTACTTACACTGGCATTACAGCTTGGGCGCACACACACAGACACTAATGTGGTTTCTGGCTAAGCCTGATGAGTAATGAGAGTAACTTTAAAGTGTGTTTCCATGCCCGTGTGCGTGTCTCTGTGGCAGATGTGAGTGTGTAACAAAATGAAAGGAAGGTGGTGAAATCAAAGCCCTCGCTTTTAATGATTCTTCCACTAAGATACAGCAGTGTCTCTTCTCACACACACCCACGAACTTGTCAGTTGTTGCCATTACATTCAATATGCTTTGACCAAATATAAGGTCCTGTGCGGCCAACAAATCCACACAGGAAGAAATTAATTTCTTTTTAAAGCTTAGCACACTGTTCTTTGAGAAAATAAATGACCACCCACTGTATTCACGCCCACACAAATAACTGCCAGTGACTATAACTAGGAGAGGGGCGCACACAAACACACTGATTTGACACACTTTCTTTCTCTCCAAACCTCATTAGAACTGCTTTAAAATTAAAAGTTGCCCTCTGCTTCTCTATGCTTTGTTCATGGCTTGGGGCACTGCAGCGTGGCCCTTTGAAGTCACTGATTTATGTGTGTGTGTGTGTGTGCACAGCTCCTCACACACATGCTTTTGTGAGTTCATCTATGCTTACCAATGAACATTTGCCTTGGCATGTATTTGTGTGCACTCCAGTAACACACATGCTAGATTTTTTTTTTTTTTTTTCATTCGCTTGGGTGTGGATTAAGTGGTGCAGTAAATATTAGTGTTCTGCATTTTTCGCTCAAATGAAACTTCTCCGCAGGCTTCCTAATGAATCATTGACAACACCCACGGAACCGCTGTCCCAGGAAATTTACATCCTCCCATTAAAATATGCCCTTCAGGACATAGAGCCTTAGAGCCTCAACGGGGCCCGAAAAATTTAGGATGGTCCTAACCCCAACCAGAAAGATGCTGCTCAGACCTGAACTCGCCCTGAGGTGCAGAAGCTTCCATGAGTCCGTGACGGTCTGAAGCCTGAAATTGCTTTTAATCTGCTGATAATGAAACACTGATATGGGGATGGCCAAAGTTGTTTCAGTTTACGAAAACTGAATTACTTTTGGCAAATATTTGCTCGATTAGCATGGTGTAAATACACACTGAGATAAAATTTGAGCGATGTCTGCGCCGCGCTCTGACTTATCACAGTATGAACTCAGGCGGCACTTTGCAACAACAAATGGATATTGGATATTTCTAATGATCTACTGTGCATATAATAAAGTGTTTCAAGTGGTGCTCAGAAAAAAATACAGTAATTTGTGGTGTCTATCCAAGAAGCTAATTCACAGTCTAGCCTCAGTATGTTAAAGCAGAATTTAATAATACAGTGACAGCCGCTGGAGTTGTCCCTCTGGCTACATCTACTTGGCCAATTTATTAAACTCTATACATTGCAGAAACCATCCTCTTCTGGTTTATGTACTGTATATAGTGTTGTGGTCTCTAATGTATTAGAGTAAATATTCCATAGTCACGTTGAACTGGAGGAGACAAAATAAAACATAGCAGACAGCAACCACTTCTTTATACTTAGCTTGTTTCCAACGTCTGTTGGCTGTTTTATAAGGAGATATAAATCCTTATATCAGTTTAAAACTATGGCTGAACAGACACACACACACACACACACACCATAAGAAGTACTGTGGTGCTACAAATTATAATCTCCAGATGTAAAAGAACATGTAAATGTTGTTTGGTCCAACCAAAAATCACCATTTCTTATTGCAATATGATTTCTTGTGGATATTGTTCAGCCCTGATGATGTACATGCTAAAAGTGCAGTCAAGTGCTACAGCCATTTTGACTAATTCAAAATGATTTTTTCAGGTCAGTGCCGATATTTACAACAATTTGGGATACTTATGATGACTGATATTGACGACTGTCTGTTTTTCACATTTTAACCTCAATTGTACAATTAGTTGTACAAGATGGAGCAAGTCTGCAGGTATATTAGCAATCTCTGACAAAGAGAGAGATGTGGTCCAAAATTGGACTTGTATGTATTTGTACAAAGTATAAACAAGTATAAACAGACTTTGGGTTTAATATTGCAGTAGTAACCGCAGTGAGTCTTATCCATGTGCCCTGCACTAGTGCAATATAAAATAGCCATGACAACCATCATAGCACCCTCCCATTCCTCTGTATACCTCTGTAATACTAATCACATTAGTGGCTGTAATCTATGTTCTGTGTATCTGTCTGGTACAATATTAGGAGGGAGACACTGACAGGATGCCTCATTTCTCCATTAACACTGAGGTTGATGAGACTCAGTATTTTGTGTTCTGTCACTGACAGATGAAACAGGACTAAATCTGAATGTCTGCATAATAACTGGGGTAAAGTTGCAGGGCAGCAAGATGGTTTCTCCACCTTTTTTTGATACATAGGAGACAGGCTGTCCTGCCTCTCAGTATACAGATAACTAAACTTGCGGGTATCTTGGGAGAACAGACTGGACATAGTACAAACACAGACATCTTTCATTATTCTTGTGTGTGTGGAGCAGAGCAAGAGAAAATGAGAGATGCAGAGGGGAGGATCTGGAGGCTCAAGTGGAGAAACTGAAGGAAGAGAAAGACAAAAACAACACACAAGGGAGACAAAGAATGAGTGGGCAAGAGAGAAAAAGAGACAGAAGATCTTGGCCTTTTAACATCTTACTTCCCCTTCCATTCCAATCAAATTGTGTGTGTATGTGTGTGTGTGTGTGTGTGTGTGTGCGTGTGTGTGGTGAAGGAGGGTGGGTGGGTAGGTAGGAGGTGGAAGGTCTGTCTTCACTGCAGGAGTCGAGTAGTTCAGCTGAAGTCAGCACTTCCTCAGGTCTGAGGGGAGACAGGCGGACACCTACAGCATGTGAGTGTGTCAGGTGTATGTGTGTGTGTGTGTGTGTGTGTGTGTGTGTGTGTAGACCTCTGAGCAGCCTCTTCTGTGTTCAAACCACACCAGCAATGAGTGTTGCTCCATAGTATTCACATAGTATGCACTTGCTTTTCTATCATCCATATAAGCTCTTGTAAAACACAACTGGCCAGCCCAGCCTTTGAATACCAAGGGGGTGGGCACTTAGTATTCGAAGGCTTGCTCTGTCTGAGTGCAAAGGGCAAAGAGATAAAGCAAAAGTGAGTGTATGCAGATGGATAAGCATGTTCCAGACGAAAGAGTGTAATCTCAGCAGGTAGACAGAGAGTCCAGCAGCCTGACAATTTGACTCCTCACTGTCAGTGCCATGGTGGAGGTTGACAAGTGCAACTGCAGACCACTTCTGTGAGTCTTCAAGCCGGAGACAAGTCACTTCATGTCTCCATCGAGTCGCCTGACCTACTGCCACCTGTCACGCATCACCAATACTTCCAATCAATCAGATTAATCCCACTGGCTTTCTGTGGGATGGTGGGAGAGTGAAGGTGGAAAACAGGGTGAGACATGAGGAGTGAGAAGCAACGGATAGGATGAAAGACAAGAGCAGTGAGAGGCAGGATAAACAGAGAGAGAGATATCAGATGTCAGCTGGTGCAGAGACTAACAGCCCACTCTGACTGGTCTCACTACAACACAGTTTTCCAAACAGCAATTTAGAAGAAAACACATCAGAACACAATGTAAAGAAATCCATCTGAAACACTGGAAGAACAACTAGATTAGAGGATTATCTGTCCCTAAACAAGGATTATGAAGTCCAAGCTCAGTGACCACAAACATGGCAGAATGAAAACAGAAGAGTGGTCACAGGTGAGGTGGACACAGAGACTCCACTTCCTCTACAATCCAAGTCAATCAGTTCAATAAAAAACATCTACTTCACCAACTTCAAAGCCACAAGACGTCTCAGAGACAGGAGTCACTGCAAAATATATAAACAAAGCAAACCTTGAGGGAGAGTCACTGATATATGATACACACACACACACACACACGACAGATCACCATGTAAATATCTTCTTGTTGTTCTCTTATGTCTGTTGCTGTGTACTTTGCTCGAGTGCATTTTGAAGATTCGGCAACATTATTTTTGAGACTTTCATGTCAATGAAGTGCCTTTGAAATTCAAAAAACTATGCATTTGATCAAGGAAGAGGGACGGGAATCAGAAGGTGGTGAGGAAGAAATGGAAAAAGGTGGAGAGATGAAAAAGATGTAGGGGCGAGGGGGGCGAGGGAGGAGGGAGATAAGCGAGGGATGATTGGATGTCAGACCACAGATAAAAAGCACAAGGTCAACGTTAAGCCCAGAGATCACAAAGAGAGGACATGTCCACTTCTCTCTGTGGTACTCGCTACCCACCCTCCCCACCCTCTCCCTCTCTCTCTCTCTCTCTCTCTGCGACTTCTGTGTGTCGATTTATCTTTCTTCTTCTCCTCTGCTGTTGCCAACACTCCCTCTTTCCCTGTGAGAAGAATTTTCTTTCATTTTTCTGGCATTTTCTCTCCTGCCTCTCTCTCTCTTTCTCTTTCTCTTTCTCTCTCTCTCTCCTACACACACTATCTGACAGTAATCAGACATCCAATTACAGCAGTGCCCTCAGCCCAGGGTTGCGTGTGTGCATCTGTGTGTGAATATATGTGTGTGTTTTTTCTGCATACACACATACACACACACACTCACACACACCAATAGAGCGTCAGATCCCTGCTGATGCCTGCTACTCCCCAAGATGGGATTGCCCTGCCGTCCTCCAGCCCGTGTCTTATCTGGGGGATGAAGGATCTCACACATATACAACAAATACAGACTCACACTGATACATTTCAAACATACAGAAAAAAAACACTGCAAATATGTCATCAAACAGAAAACAACACTTGTGACAGAGATGCACAGATGTTGGATTACACGGTCACAGTTCATACACACACACACACACACACACAGAGGTTCATACACAATTACACACACAGAACAAGGATCTTAGAAAGGACAGGCTGCTTCATCTCCCCTACTGTCTGCGTTGTTCATAAACTCTATGCCTCTCTCTCCATATATATAAAAATATTATCAGTGAACAATAATAATGTGCATCACTGGAAGCCAGACATGATTTCATTACATATTTAGTTGATAAAGTAAAGTGATGTGGAAGTTGTGTTTGCTTCAGTTATGATAAAAAGTTCAGGGTATGTGGGGTTTTGTATTCATGTGATGCAGAATGATTGTTATTGACAAATAAGTGGGTGGAAGTTTTTATATCGCAAATCAGTGTGTGTTGCTGTTTTCTAACTTGTCACCGGAGGCCTCAGTGTGGGGGACAGGCTGCTTGTAAACAAAATGTTCTGTTGTTTTACTATATTTGAGATATATGACATATACTGTAGCAGTATCATGTGTCAAGTGGCAAACTCAAGGCTGATTCTAACAATATCCCATGTTCTATTTTATCAATACTGATAGCATGGCATTAAGGAGCACTGACAAATAGCAGTTTTTCATTAATGTTCATTAATGTTGAAAGTATGGGATCCATACAGCTGCTGTGATTTGTATATGCACTGTATACAAAACCTAATGGAGCATGGTTTCTGCATCTGTTAAATAGTTCTCCCGGCAAAACACTTGATGATTCTTTTGTTCCCGTTAACACACACACACACACGCCACACAATCATTAAGCTAGAAACTCAGTCCAGAGTAACCACACACACACAAACACACTTTGTTTAACCGTTTATCAATGCTTATCTCTGCCAAATCAACAGAATCATTCACCCAGCAGCACACAAAGAGCTGGAGGCCACATGAAAATTCGGGCATCAGCAAGATTATGTAGTCATTCACAAGTGACAGCTACAGTGTTTAACTAAATACACTCACACATGCATTAAATATTTAATAGGAAATTCATTGATAAGTCAATGCACAGCTGGCCAATCAGACAGCCCATAGAAACTCCAGCCAGTAATTTGTTCCTATTAGAATCTGCCAATGAACACAATATATGGGCAACATTATGGTTTTTGAATAGCAATGACCACACAGGCTTATTGCTGCTGATAGCATCTGTGTGGGCAAACGTGATGCCTGAATGGCAGTGAGAAGGAAAAGCTTGGCTGCCTGTGAATACATTATGGGCTGTGCATGTGTGTGTCTGTACACATGTCTGTGTATGCTTGTTACACCTGACACTAACACAGGCAACTGTGTGCTATGCTAATGAATTGCCACCTTTAGACGGATGGGATGGAACTGCTGCATGAGCAATGTTTCTTGCTTTTTCCTTTCCTCTTTCCAAACAATGATGAATATATGGATGTGATAAGGGCCTTGCAAACATATAGGTTATATACTGTGCTGTTTTTGATATACATCTGCAATGCAGGTTTTGTGTGACTTCGTTCAGCGGGAGATGAATTTATGTGCCTCAATTTTTCATTTTTGTATGATAGTTTTTTTTTAATGTTACAAACACAGTTGGGAAATTCTGAGGGTTGCATTTTGAGGATTTTGTACTAAAAAAGTCTTTTTTGGCATCAAATTAAGAATTAGAGATTTTGCCACCTGTGAAGTCCTATTTCTCACCAAGTAATTTCTCTTCACTTTGGGGAGGTAGAAGCATAGACAACCTTTTATCTGTCTGCCACTAAAAGGACCTAAATTCAAGTGTTGGTGTCTCTCCATAGCCAAAATTAGTGTTAACAATTTATCTAACTTACCTGTCTAGCCTAGACTCAGCCCATCTCATCACTCCCCACTCGCAACTCGCTGTAGCCTCCAATCTCTCCTGGAGATGTAGTTCTGATCAAAGCACAAATTATAAACTCATTTTGATAAAAACAACATTGCAAACACTCTTGTCAAACAATCACCACCACCACCTGCCCCTGGGAGAGAATCCAGATCCAGTGGCAGAGGACACTTACATATAGCCCCTTAAAATGAATGTCCACCAACATCAAAGATGGTACCTAACCCCTAACCCTCCCTCTCGACATGCTGCGAGAAACCACATAGTTTTCCGAACAAATTACTGTGAGGTTGGAACAAAAATGGAAGAACTCCATTAAATATTTGACTTACATTTACAAATCAATACATCTGCTGCAAAGAAGCCCCAATTAAATGTTGAAGAGAGCAGGATAAATGGGTGGGTTCTGACCACACAGCACCAACCACACAGAGAGAGAGAGAGAAAGAGACTTCCAATGGAACACCATTTACTTTAAAATGGTGGCGTCAATGTCACCAAATTGAATTATATGGGGTTCAGACATGTCTGTTAAGCAGTTATATTAAATTGATTTTTTTTTTTTCAGTGATATCAAAAATATCAGCCTCAGCAGATTTCTGTGACTCTCATTCAAAAGAGTCCAATCCAATACAGTCTCCTGTTTTCTTCACAGTGAATATAAAGAATGCCTTATACTTCAGCCAGGTGCTGTGAATGCACTATTGCTTTGGCCAACATTGCCTCATGCATAGATTTCACCAGATCAATATGTCTTGCACATGAAGTATTCTTCAGGTATTGACGTGCACTCTGCTGGCGTTGGGCTCTCCCTCTCGCAGCATCAATGGACAATGAGCGCTTTGTGCCAAAAGCTTAGACGACAAGGTGAAAAAAGCTACAGCTGCACTGCGTAGCCGCACATGAGTCAGAGGGCTGTATTTTCATGATGGAGCGTGGCGGGGCTTTGCGCTGGTGAGGTGACATTTTCGACAGGCACACAAAGGTTGCTCTCTCATCTGCAAGCGTTTGATATTTCGGTGACTTGCCCTGAACTTGACTGCACGGTGCAGAGGTGCAGCAGGGGTGTGTTAGTGGTGATAATGCAGCAGGGCGATTTTAGCGTTAAGGATTATGGTGATTTGAGCTTGCTCTGCGTTACCTGCTCAGATCTGGCCACAACCGTGCTGAATAAAAGTGCACTGGCAGGAGAAGAGGTGGCGTTCATGTTAACCTGATGTCAGCTACACCACAATTGTGTCTGCCCATGAGATTAGGAAAATAGTAGCTGCTATCTGCAGGCTCAATAACTAGGCAATTCACATGGGAAAAAAAACCTACAGTGAGTATATCTGTTTAATAGCTTTGCTATTTTTGTGAGCCCCTGCAAATATTTCAATATTAGTAACAGTAACTATTATAAATTGACTGCAAACAACGTGTACAGTAAAAATGTATGTTTATGCAGCAGACTTATAAGGCACAGTTCAGACCTGTATCGACAGTGTTTAGTTTGGAGTAAGAGAAACAAAGACCAGACACAGGATGAGTGTATATAGTTAATGTCAATCAGCAGACATAAACCACTCGGCCTCGCAGTGTAGAGATGTTTTAGGTTCACTCTTCCTCTCACTTGTTTGCTGTTTGCCTTCCGCCCCTGCGGTGAACAGCAACACGCTGCCTACCATTCATACAGCTTCTTCCATCCTTGTCAATTTCACTGAATGTAGCTAACGGTGGTCAGACACGTCATTCTCTTTCCACTGCCCCTTTGATTGTCTCTCTATCTGTATCATTATCTCTCTCTCTCTCACTCTCTCTCTCTTTATTCCCCCCATCCCCACTCTTTCAAGCTTCCCTCCTCGACTCCCAGCAGTCGGCTTTGTTGTGCACTACCTCTCTCTATTGCCCTTCCTCAATCCATCCCACCCTCTGTGCTCCCAGTGAGTGATAACAGTAGCATGTGGCTTGCCTTTACTCCATCTCAATTACACTTCCCACCACAAAAGTCAACAGGAAGTGTGAGAGAGAGTGTGAGAAAGCCAGAGTAGACACTGTCTGGTTTACCCATCTAATCATGGCCTTTATATCATCAGCATGTAGAAAACATCAACTCTTTATTTGCTTAGCGATTGAACCATGTATTTGAAAGCATGGCGTCCATTTGAGCAAGACTGAGGCGGCACTTTTCCAGTGCATTAAGCTAACACTGGCTGTTTCTGAGAAGCTAAATAACTTATGAATACTTGTTTACAGCAGATACCTGACTAGAAAGAACGAGACAAATAGAGGCAGATAAATCAGACACACACACACACACACACACACAAACAGGAATAGATTCACATACCAAATTGGCAAGGAGAACAATGAACTGTGGAGAAGGGCAGTGAGGCTTGTAGAAAAAGGGTAGACAGGCAGAGTGGAGTCTATTGGCATTTACTTAGTATTTAATAAGGTGAGTGTGTCACAGACAAACAGGGACAGAGGACAGAAATCCAGTCTGGGTGAATAACCACACACACACACACACACACACGACACACATGAGAAATAACGTATGCTCAACTGACGTCAGGAACAGGTATTTACACAAAAAGAGATACACACACGCACCTCCTCACCTTAAACACACACTCACACACACGCCGTCACACTTTCAAGTGGAGGCAGTCAAGCATGTTAGCTGAAAAAAAAGGGGTCAGTGAGGATGGTTTTACAGTTCAGTTAGGAGAGAACTTAAAACAGTTTGACTGAACCCTGGGTAGAGATTACTGAGGGGTCACTGAATGGAGGAGAGGAGAGGAGAGGAGAGAGAGAGAGAGAGAGGAGAGAGAGAGAGAGAGAGAGAGAGAGAGAGAAGAGAGAGAAGAGAGAGAGAGAGGAGAGAGAGAGGAGAGAAGAGAGGAGAGGAGAGAGAGGAGAGAGAGGAGAGGAGAGAAGAGAAGAGAAGAGAAGAGAAGAGAAGAGAAGAGAAGAGAAGAGAAGAGAAGAGAATCATTATCACCTCCCTTCAGAGATGGAGATCAGGGTTTCTTTTCATAATTTGAATAGCGTTGTCATGGAAGTGAGCATTCCAATTATATGGTTTAAAAACGTACTCTTGTTACTTGAGGATATTGAGCCAACATTTATAAAAGGCTCCACCAGCTGGTGGTTCGCTTGGGAGACCATGGAAAATAAAGAGAAAACATTGCTGTACCTGCAGATTTCAAACATATGCACACACGCACACACACATGCACACACGATCAGTTTTCCTATTCGAGGTCATTTGAGAGAGAAAGAGAAGATCACTCTGGCTTTTCTCCTGGACAACTAGAAATCTCTAGGATTGCTCTTTCAGTGAGTCAGCCCAACTCACACACTTTAACTGAGATACAGAAACCGATTTTATATGTGACAAACAGATATCAGGTCATGACCACGAATGAGATATGCACTGTGAGCCATGAATAGACAAAAAATATGGAGAGAGAGATGAGAGTTGTGTGTGGGAAGCAGATGTGACAGACTCTGTCAGTGAGACATGCAGCTCACTGATTCAACCAGCTGGTCTTGGTATGCCACTGTGAGTGTGAGTAGAGTCAATCAGATGTTAGGGGTTGTGGTTTCATAATCTTGAGAGCTGGAAAAGTCGAACATGGGGAACGTCCCTGAGGTGAGGTCGGCTGACAACCTGCCAAAAAAAAAGGACAAACACCGTGTGGTGGCAGAAAAATTATGCATTTTAAAAGTTTAATGACTGCTAAGTGTAACAAAGGCCAGGAAATTAACCTCTAACCTTTATCGTGACACAGGGGGGTTAGTTTTTATGTGTAACTTCTCTATCTCTCCTTGAAAAATGACTTGCGCAGTTACTTTGAAAAAAAGTACATATCAACTATTGATATTGATATGATCTATCAACTGATCGACTCACTGACCCCTTGTTTGAGTGGGTGGGTGTCTTTCTCTCCATCTTACACTCTGTGGGCGAGGGTTGACGTGTTTTCTTTCCCACTGTTTCTTAAAGAATTAAAGAACCTCAAAATGATGATGATGATCTCTCTCTCTCTCTCTCTCTCTCTCTCTCTCTCTCTCTCTCTCTCTCTCTCTCTCTCTCTCTCTCTCTCTCTCTCTCTCTCTCTCTCTCTCTCTCTCTCTCTCTCTCTCTCTCTCTCTCTCTCTCTCTCTCTCTCTCTCTCTCTCTCTCTCTCTCCTCTCCCTCCTCTTTCTTTTCTCGGTGACCTTTGATCCCATAATCCAGGAGGCATGAGACTGATCTGTGCCTCTGTGGGCCCCCATGCTGCTGTGGGCCAATCAAGGGGCCACATTACACCATTATTTCAGCTTTCCCCTCTGCGAGAGTGTCAGTACCCGTCCATCGATCCCCTCCCTTCTTTAAACCAGTGTTCTATATTCATCTTTTGTCTCTCATTGTCTACCTCCCCCGCCCCTCCCTCTCCTGCTATTATCTTTGACCATCCCATTTTCTCTACCTCCGTCCTGTCCTCCCTCCATCCCCGATCTCACCACCCCTCTGCTTTTAAGAAAGTCTACATCCATCTATCCCTTCCTCAAAAGCCCTTGCGGCCAAGGCTCCATAATGAAATCTCAGCAAGCCTTATTGTGTTGATTAAAGCTGTCAAAAAGGAACTAAGAGAAGAAAAATACAGTCAGCAACAAGGGAGAACAAGGGTTCAATGGTGCGTTTCCAATGCCCTTGTTTCAGATACTGTTTAGCCTTCCTTCCCTGGTGTTTCTTCCTTTCTCTTTTCCTCCCCCTTTCTTTGCTTCTTTCCCTTCGTCCACACAGAAACACACACCCTCCTCTCTCTACTGGTCCCTCACTCTTTCCACCCACCACGCCTCACCCTCTTTCCTCCCCTCCATTTCAGTGTAAATACCTTCTCTCAAGGTATGTTCAATAACCTTGTGACCTTAACTTAATGCAGTTCTGTCAAACCACATCTGCCTCTCAGGACACTCTCCTCCAACCATTCTTTTATGCAGCTCGGCATAGAGTAGTGTTTTAGTGTTACTGGTCTGCAGCTACACAGGCACAAGATGGTTCATTTGCCCTTAAGATAATAGAGTTGGAGCTGCATTGTTTGCAAATATATCATGGTCTACTGCTATTCTGCATCAGGCCTATAGAAACCATTCACAGCTGCATGAGCCAAAAGTGAGCTTTATGATAACTGACTGAGAGAACAAACCAACAAACCACAGACTTAGTTAACTAGATGTTTTACAAGCCAGTGACAAAGTCCGAATTTATCCTCCATCAAACTTAACATCACATAAACCAGATTAAATCATCTGGCAGTGATTTGGGCTGAAATGTACTATAATGGCTAGAGGCCGTTGACTGCAGCCTAAATGATTGTACACTCACTCTAACATAAGCTCTTAAATTTACCAATTTCTTTGAGTGACAAATGACAGCAGGGATTCTTGCAGCATCAAAAAAGTGCCTCTGCTAACAGCAGGAGAAATTCATGGCGTTTTGATGAAATATAATATTATGCTTATTAAGCTTCAGGGGAAACGAGGTAGAAGTACGGCAGTGGACATGTATTTAATGAGAGAACAGCCCGAATAACAACAAGAAACATTTCTTTGTAGGAATTATCAAAAGCAGTGCATCGAAATTTTCGGAAAAAATAAAAACAGTTTGAAAAAGAAGTAGACAAAGAGCCTAATTGGTCACAATCAGGTGCTAAAGCAGGTGCTCACCATCTCTACTAACCCAGTTTCTGGAGGGATGAACACTGCAATAGGTGCATTGGAAAAATATGCCCCCATCACTATTATACAGAGCAATAAAATGAAAGTCCAGGAGTAGTTCTCGAAAAATTATTATGATTCCCAAACAGGTGTGAGAAATTTTCTGGGGAAAAACAAAATGGAAACTAAACTAGGGAAGTAATTTTCAACTTGAAGATGACGGCATAGAGCAAGTGCAGCGGAAGACAGAGGGAGGGGAATCGATTCAGAGGGGAGAGAAAGCTGTCTACACTTTTTTGCTCAGCTGTGCAGCTTCACAAGAATAAGCTAGCTAACACAAATTACACCATCTCACACCCACAGCTCCTATTTACTGAATGTGAGCATGACACAGAGAAGGACACTGACATGTGAAATTGTTTACACACTGCGGATTTGTGCCATATGTCAACATGCAGTCTGTTAATCTAGTTACCACAATATGATAAAGTGATTGAGCATTAACCTCAGACATCCACCTCCAAGCAATAAACAAACAAACACCAAACAGCCAGGGCCAGGACACACAATCTTGGCACATATACTGTATACACTCAGTAAACACCATGAAACTATGGTAACACACACACACACACACACACACACACACACAAGCATGCTAACACATCTGTGCACACTGGAGTCCCACACAGCAGAAGGATCAAGCATTATCATAACCCTGCAGACCTGGAAGGCATTTCCTCCGGAGGTTAACCTCCTATTAACATTACATTAACAGACAGACAGGCGTATGACAGCTCGACATGGCTGCATATCAACTGTTTCTCTTTCAATTATAAAGATGAAACCGCAGGCAATCTAGCCGGACAACCACATGGGGTCCTTTGAGGAGGCCTTGGAAGCAATCTGACTATACACCCCTGACAGATCGGCGTGCAGCTCGTCCAGCAGGGTGTAAAAAATGAGTTTGAATTTTCCCAGGCGGTTTAATGAGGACGGTGCAAAACAATCACAGAGTCTGTCACTTTGTCACAGCTTAAAAAGAGCTGCAAAAGTGGAAGGTTGGGCGAGGAAAGCTTGTTAAAGGTCATCAAAACGATTAATTTTTCAAAAATAATACATCCACAGAATGTCTAGAGGGGTGCAGAATAAAAGTACCAATTTAAGTAAGCTAAAGGTTTGCTAATGCTCACTAACGGTCAGCCAGTACTGTAACATTTCTGGTGCAGGCGTGATGCTGCAGGTTTGTCGGGTTCGTCTGCAGGTGGGTTAGTGTGAAATGATTCAGATGTGTTTTCAGTCCGCCGTCAACACCAGAGCTGCTGATCGTTAAACATGGTTAGCTTTTACTACTAGCTGCTCCCTATAGGCGTCCAAGTTAACCGGAGCTGCGACTTCAGTTTGTCATATGATCTCCGTCCACCTCCGGTATTTGGCGTACCAGGTAACCAGAACAATTGAAGGTTGGAGTGAGAGCAGGCGAGTGTGAGTGCAACACCTACTGGCCGGGAGGAATTAAACTTGTAGCTAACCCCTTTAAACGCTCGTAGATGAGAAACGTGCTTTTCATTACAGATATTATTTGAATCAACCTCACACTGAATATTTAAAGACGGCATGGTTTTCATTCAACAGATTGCACCACTTTATATACTTTACCACACAGAATAAAGGATTAAGTCAGCTGTTAGAGTTACATCCAGTCGCTATGGAAAATGAAAAAAAGCAACTGGAGACCATTTCAGACTTAACAGCAGCTGGACATAGATCGATGAATAAAAATCTGTGTTGGCAAAATATGGAGAAGAAAATTGTCCACTGAACTGCAGCCAAAATTCAGAAACAGGCTTAAATTGCAGACAAGGAGAGGATAAGAATAACTGATAAAATATAAAACGCCCCACTTTCTACATCTCCTTTCATTTACATTTACTACAACAGTCACTGCAACAACACTTCACCTTGACGAATGACAACAACAGGTAATCATTTTCCCATAATTTCTCAATATTAATTATAAGACAACAAAAACTGTCCCATAAACAAAATAAGAGCTCCCCTTTTATAAAAGGTACATCTACTTCTTATCTCCAAACTCCATACCATGCATTGGCCAGCACCACTGACTGCTTCCATTGGCTGACAGAATTCAGGAGTGCTCTGATAAAGTAGCTTAATATTTCGAACTGGTGAAGCTGAACACACTACATCTCTGTTCTAAAAACTTTGACATTAATTAGGTGTATAATTACTGAGGAGAGCACCCTTTTCTAACAAGGTATTTCAGGAACTCACCAAAGACTATTTCAAAGACACTTATTCACTGAAACTCTTTGGAAAAGCCGTCTTTTTATAGTCCACTACATCATGACCAAAGCTATTTTCATCACCACCAACTCAATTATCGTTCCAACTCACCATTTCAATCTAATGTCCAAAGAAAATAAGAAAGTTTTTAAGGCTTAAATTCGACCAACAATCTACAAACATGAGTATTTAACACTGGTCAATAATAAGTTCATCGGTTCACATTAAAACTTGATATTAAAAAGTCACTGATGATTTACAGAATTCAGTGATTCCACCTTCATGCAGTTACAAATGGCCACTGATGTACAGAGGTTAGACACCTGATACATGATGGCAGGAGGCTTGGACACCTATATTTCTAAACTCATTACACGAGTGTGGTCAGACCATTCGCTCAAGTGATTCTGCAACAAAATGAATCAATAACTTGATCAGAAAGTAATTTTGAAGGTTATTGGTGGTCTGGGTAAAAAGGTTGTTTATCAGAGGGCCAAGATACAGGAAAACACATGACCCGGCCATTTCTGCAACAGCCTCAATCAATGGGAGGATGATCAGGGAAGATATTGGCAACATGAGGGGCAGGATGAGCAATACTCTCCTCAGCACAAAGCAATTGATAGGCAATCTATCTCGGCTATACAGCCAGGAGACACGCACAGACTGTAAGGTGCAAAAAATGAAGGCTTTCAAACACACACACACAGAAAAGAGAGAAACTGGACACTTAAGCAGTCAGAAAATTAGGCGTACATCTGCAATGAAATTAAAACCAATTTTCCCTTAAATGTGAGAAGCTGGCTTCTCACCTATATGACTGCGTTGGGTCGTTATACAGCCTCTCCTTCACAGTGGTTCGTAAAAAAAAACACAAAAAAGAGGGAAATTGTTCCCCCTTTTCCTTCTGTTGTCCCCTGGGCAGCTCTTATTTCCTGTAACCAGCTGGATGGCTCCTGGCTAGTAAATAAAGCAAACAAGAGGAGGTGAAAGAGTGGGAGACAGGTAAAAGAGTGGGGGAAGGTATGGAGAGGTAGAGGGAGGTGGATAAGACAGAGTGGGCGAGGGTGGGTGCTTGTAAAAGACATAGGATTCATTAGTCATTCACACTGTGCACTGGAGAGTCCTAATGCTTCACAGTTAAAGAGAGAGAGGGGATTAGAGTCGGGGCTGGGAGGTGGAGGCAGAGAGGAGGAGGAAGCAGGGAGAGGCAAATAATGAGGGGGAGGAATAGAAAAGGGAGGAAGAGAGAGCAAGAAGGAAGGTAAACAGTAAGATGGTAGATAAGCTGCAGGAGACAAGAGGCAAGACGGCAAAAGAGAGACACGCAGACAGGAAGAGAGAGGATCCAAGACATCAAAAAAAAAAGAGAGCGAGAGAGACATGGGAGCAGCAACGTGTGCAGGAGAGAAAAAAAGAGGACAGACACCCAACAGACGAAAGCTGATATGCAGGGAACTGAAAAGAAGAAGGGCTGGTGGAGAGAAAAAGTGAGATGGCTGAAGAGAAAGAGAGAGAGAGAGAGAGACATGGAGCCAGGAGGAGTGTTGCGGTGCCATAAAATGCCAGCTGTATGCCACTGCAGTCTCTCCCCTCACATCACAGAGCTGTTTGAGTTATCACCGTGTGTGCTACCTGACACAAACACACACTCATACACAGCCCTCCTCCCACTTTACAGCATGGTCACTGATTACTTGGATCTCCTCTCCAGGTCTTTATGAGCTGAGGGGCAGCTAGCAACAGCAACATTTACTGGCCACTTGTGTGCATGATAGTGTGTGTGTGTGTGTGAAACACCTAGTTCTGTGTATGTAATGTGTACGTGCCAAAATGTGTGCATATTTAACATTCTTGCCAGGTTCCATATAAAGCAAAGTTGTTTCTCTGAATGTTGCCCTCCGGCCTGATAAAATGGCCCATCTGGATGGACGGATAGACCTTAGGCAGATCAATAGAGACACAGAGACGTACATAGTGTAACATCTCCATGAAAGCAGAGTGTTAGGGGGTGGCATAGTTCAGACATGAAAGGATCTATCATGGTGAAAATGAAAGTTTTAAATATAAAATCCCACAGGAGATGGTCTAAACCCACACAGAGCTCTAAAACCTACAGCATCGCATCATCAGTTTTGCATGAAATATAAAATATGTACATTTCAAATTACTGCTGACCGTTTCCCCTAAACTTTTTAGATTGAATTCCTGTCTTCCAAGCCGCAACTTCTTCAGATCATTTCAGTCTGTTGCAGACCACACGCAAAGACTTAAATCTTGCTTGAAAATAGGTAATCCATCACCGCAAACCGGTCATTGCCTTTGCTGTTGTTGTTGAGTTGCCCTGTCACTGTGTAATTATGCGGCTGCGAGTGGCAACAGCCTCGCAGAAGTGGTGCGTTCATGGATAATCTGACATCTCGGATCTGAGTAACACAGAGAGTGCAAGAAAATGTGTTTAAAGCATGAAAAGGCAGAATTGACACCATTCTTTCCAAAACAGTCATATTAGATCAGTCACTCGACAGCGCCGTTTGGCAGCCTTTTATCAATTTTCAAACGACTGTGCCTCCGTGTCTCCTGCACCAAGGAGAGTGTAGAGGAATGTTGACAACTTAATAGCCTTTAAGCTTCTGGTGTGGTTCTTTAAGCTGTTTCTAGATCATTTACTTATACAAAAAGAAAAAAGAAACTCAATTCTTTTTCCCTTTTGCACACTTCACCATCCTGTGTCTCCTCTCACAGGTTAGTTTAATACGCTCCTCCTTCCTGGAGAGCTCAGGTTAAAATGAGGTATAATTTGGCTCAAACAAAAACCCGTATCTCCCTACAGAGTCAAACTTGGTACGTAATTACTTCAAGAAACCTTCTTGGAAAGAAAGAAAGGCTTTAATCGCTTAGTCATCCTCACCAGGATGGCAGCTTTTCAAGTACGTACCTGAGCTTCAGCCCAGTGGACCAATGAGAAACCTCCCAAGGAAAACCTTGAGCTCACTTAGTGACTAATCACTGGTTTCCTTCATATTGAGTGAGAAGGCGATGTAAGAACTGATCGAGTCTTATAATACATGCGCGTGCACGCCTCACCAGTGCACAGACACACATGCGTGCACACAAGGACGCACACACACCGCCTGACACTGTTTGGACTTATCAGTGGTTCCCATAGGCTTTAGGCCTGTCTCTTTCTTTCTTATCTTAATAAGGTTGGTCTTAACTCTAATGTGATGGACTGCGTCTCACTCTGACACACAAGCACCTACACATGCTTGAACTATCCTCCGTGTTTGCTCATACACTTAAACACACAGAAATACCATGGACATACACTTACACTCCTCCTGCTGCGTTACAAGCACAGCTCTCTCTCCCCCTCTCTCCTTCAACTCATACACGTCCCATCTCATCTTTAAGTGGCTGCTGGTGCTGTCAGCCTCGTCTAACAGTCTTTCTCTAATCTCCCTGGTACAATCTCACCACCCACTTCACACACACACACACACACACACACTCAAGGCACCGACTTACTATATAAGGTCAAGTCACGACATGAGCGTCCAGTGTCCAGCTACAGCAGTGAGTACAGTTACAGTATTGCTTAAGCTGCAACATTTCATTGATGATTGATTGATCATTTGACTGTCTAACATACAAAGCAGTGGTTACACATGCCCATTAGAAGTCTAAAGCAAATGTCCAAACTACTTAATGTTTTGAATCCACACAAATAAATTGGCCCCGAAGAGTTTCAGTCAACATGACATATGATAATCCAGCACAATAACTGATTTGTTCATTTGGATTTCATTTTGATTTCTTACAGATTGATTGCTTAGGCCTTGAAAAGTATTTCCCAAAACTGTGATTCTTGAGGCGTACATTTTTCGGGGCAATATTTCTGAAGTGCTAAGTGAGTGGAGTGGTAGCTTAAATCATAATTTGATTTAATGAGATATAGTTATGAGGAGAAATGCCCTGCTCTATTTGTCTCCATCACTGTCTCTGGGGTGATCTGACTAAATTCTGTGGGCCCTTCAGATCAATTTACAGCTCTGCTGATTCTCGCCTCCACTCGTCTATCCATTACACGCACTCACTCCTGCCTTCACTCAATCCCTCAGCCACCATCTGTTTACTTCTATCTTTCTGTTTCTTACTCTCCATCTCTCTCTCTCACCACTACCCCTCCTTAACTTCACGTGTCACTGTTTTTTCCCTCCTTCCCTTTTTCTGTCTCCCTCTTACTTCTCCTTTATTCCTCCACCTCTCTACCTGTCTGTCTGCCATCCGTCATCACTGAACCTACTCCCTTCCTCTCTCTACCACCTTCCACCTGAATAGTTCCACCCTCCTTTTTTTCTCTCTCTCTCTCCCTCCCTCCCTCCCTCCCTCTTCCCGCCATCTTCTTCTCACTCTGTCTGCTTCCTCTTTTACTCTCTGGGTGAAGTGGATTGCAATTGGTTCCTCCCAATCACTTCAGAGGCGAGCCCAGAGACGAAAACTGCTCCAGTAAAAGATTATGAGGCAGATCCATAACAGCTATCAAAGCTAACAAGGGGGAGCATTGGATCGTTCACACACACACACACACACACACACACACACAAAACTATGCATGCATACACAGAGAGACAGAACGACACACAAAACACAGATACACATCAATACAGACACAATAAATTGCACATATTAGAATAGTATGCACAGTCCACATACGATGATGCGCAAACCAACGAGCAACACCATTACACACAGCCCACAGCACAGTAACACAAACTGTGATAGTTTTCAGTGCAGCTTGAATTGTAAATCATGGAGATAAAATCATAGTAAACTGTGATTCTTAAAAAGAAGAAGCTTCATTTTTTTTTATTAAGTGACACCATTGGTGGAGAACAAGCTACAAGTTAGACTTCACTCTGCTCCAGTGGCTCTCAAACTTGCAAGCTGGACATCTTAAATAAACCCAATTGGAGGCATCTGGTATCCTATTGTAAGGGTTAAGGTGGTGACCTAATAATGACAGTTCGATTCCTGGCTGGGAGACCTGCTACAGATCATGGCCCCCTCTCTTCCTCTATGGCCTTGCCTCCTGTCTGTAGTCTTCTCATCTACCTCTGAGCAAGACAGAGAATAGATGCATATCCCAAAAGACCAATCTACTCCTTTAAGTAGGAACTTGGCTTATAAACAACATCCTCTATCAAAATCAGCACAACTCGTATTGCAGTGTTGTGGCACCACAGTTTTTTCAGCTCTCATGCATATCCAGCGGAGGCGTCACTCAAACAGCTAAATTGCTTTTTGTGGTGCAGGTTTTTCTCAACAAGAACTAAGGCAATAAATCAGGGAGAAAATGACACAAAAAAAAACATAAATATATAACTTTTTTTTTTTACTGTACTAGATTGACAATATTGTTTTATAAAAGAACGACAGAAAGCTTCACTTCACCTCTTCCCCCTCCTCCATCTTCTCTCTCTGACCTCCACGTACCTTTGTTTTTCTGCACTCTTCTGCTACATCACATTTTCCTCTGTGCCTTTCATGTGACCAGAGAAAGAATACAAATCAGCGCTGCACTGAGCCAAAGTCAGAGAAAGACAGATAGTACAGGAAAAAGCAGAAGATTTAAAACATTAAGATGAATACAGAGACGAGGGAGGAAGAGAGAGGAGAAGGGATTCACATGAATGTCAATAACACCGCTGCTCCAGTGACTATGAATATGAATATGAATTCCAGTGACAGGGGAATATACTGTAGAAAAGTGCTTGGAATAATTTCCATCACATGACATCCACATCACTCCCTCCCTCTCTTTTAGTGATTCAATCTCCTTCTCTCTCTCCCTCTTTCCTTCCCTTGTCATTCTCGTTCTTCCCCTCCCTCCGCCATGACGGAAAATGCAGAGAGGTCTCAGCTCTCACCCGCTGGGGATTTTCCTCCCTCGGGATTCTGTGATCTCTCTCCCTCTCTTTCAATTTCAATTTCAATGCCCTCCATTGGCAACACAGTTGAAAAATATTGGCAGAGCATCAAAAGCCTCTCTCTCCATCTATCCCTCTCTTTTTCTCTGCCCTTCACCCTCTTCTCTGAATATCTTTAACTTTCAACTTTTGAAATTTCATTTTCAGTTTCAAAGAGCTTAACTGGCATCAGACCTGGACATCTGTCTCTCTTACACACACACTCTGACCCCCTCCTCATTTCCAGTATCTCACTTCAAATTCCAGTAGAGGTTTCTGTGGTCCTCTCCTCTCGATCTCTTTCTTTATTTTGGACTTATCTTCTTTCTCAGGCTTGTCCTGTACTCGCTGTGTCTCTTTCAGTTCCTCAGTTTCCAATCTCAACCTACTTCCGAGTCAGTGAATCAGATTTGCAGTGTGGCAACAGGTGTGCCTGGAGCGGCCCCGGCAGTCCTCGCAGGCAAACAGAAGGTAATTTACATTGCCCTGATCCAAACTGATTTCCCATTTCATATTCTGGATCCACCATCTTCCCTGAATCGTCCTCACCTGAACTGGTAACATCACCCTACGCCCAATCATCAGTACTCAGGGTTGCCTCACTTATCTGAGGGTTATTTAAGAGCTCATGCCCCCTCAGTCGTGAGCCTTAGTCAGTGAGTTACTCAGCAAGTTGTTCTCTCAAAGACACAAGCTGTTCTGACGAGAGCAAAACAGTCTCATCTTTTGTCTAATTAACCATCTTAACAAGGTAATGTGTCACAACAACATCACAGCTTAGTCACACTGGGCTCTATTCACATTCAAGTCCTTGAACGTGTGTCAAGTGGAAGCGTGGATCCTGGATGAATGTATGCTCCATCGCTGTTTCTGAGCTGACTGCAGATACCTCACCCCCTGCCATGCAATATATTGTTCTTCTCAGAAATTCAATAATTTGGCGAATGGTGACATAAAGATGAAAAACTAAAGATTACCACCACGCAGTTGCACGCCTCCACCAACCAACCAAGTGGAAGGAAATACAGTCACAATCTCCCCTTCTTCAGTTACAGCATTAAATAATGACCAGACGTGTTTTTAATTCTGATGTCACAGTGAAGTAGATGTCACTTCATCATTTTATCCTACACACATTTCTGTTATATTGTGCCATGATTAACATCAGGATTTGTCAGTTATGGCAAAAACCTAATTCAAGAGGTCACTGACCCTGACCTTTAACCACTGAAGGTCCATTTATGCTCAACGTATGTATAAAAATGTATACATCCGTTTCAAACGATGTTACTATCACTGCTCACATACTTCCATGTGTCCTTTACGTTGTCATGGATGTTAACCAATACATCGACCAGGGGGCAGCTCAGAGTCAAAAGTTTATGACAACAACAAAGTCAAAAACAAATATGGCGACTGTGAGGAGGTATTGATAATGTATGTCTTCTCTCACACTGGAGCTAGGCTACGTATCAGGTAGTGACAGCAACTCTGCCCCCATGGTTTCTGGTGGGACTGCTCCATTTGGTCCGTATCATCAGATGTTGATGAATATACGGAGGAAATGAACGCAGAGTACGGACAAAAGGCTCCGCCCGTATCCGTATGCATATTTAACGTTGAGCATAAATGGGCCTTAAGATCTCATCAGGTTTAAAAAGGTGTAAAATGTTGCTTTGGCACCTGCAACATTATTTCATGTTGCTCATGTTGATCAGAACTCCCCAATCAATGACATGTTTGGTGACATTTGGTGTCACACAGGCTGAACCTGTCTCTTCAAAAGAAAACACATGAATGCAGAAAACGGGGACAGTGAGGTATTGTTAGTTTCGTTTGTGAATAATGGTCACATCACGCTCAATTGAAACTGATCAAAACACAGGCGGGGGGGGGGCTACTTCACCGCCCTTTATGTGTTTATAGCACTAGTTTTTTCCACTGATGACACCAATGAGTAAAATGAATTACATGGGTCCCATGACCTTTCTGATGAATGGTCAGTGAGGCCATCAAATAAAGCTTGCAGATCGTCAAGAGCTTCAATTAGCTAAAGCAGTGATACCTAAGCTTCAAATTAATCCCATCTCTATATCTCTCTCCCTGTCCCTATTTTTCAAAGCCTAGTTAGCACTATCTGAATTCAAATTAATCACTCTTTCATCTCTATCTCTTTTATGCCATCTCTCATCCTTGCACTGTCTCTTTCACTCTCCTCTGCAGCAGCCTGCTAAATTAGTTGTTCTCTCTCATCTTCATCACCTTTCTCTCTCTCTTTCACTCTAAAAATTTTCATCTCTCTGTCACCTAATCGTTCTCCAGAGGCCATCATCCTCTGTCCCGGCTCCACGCTTTGACTCATTTTACATCTCATTCCTCACCTGTCCATCTCTGCCCTCGTTTTCTGAAAGCTTTCAAGCTTCGCAATTCTCCTCTCTCTTTATTATCCCACAGAAAAATGCCTCGCCCTGGTCCTGATCACTGTCGCTGTCTCTCACCTTCCACCCTCTCTATTTTCCACAGGCCATCAACCTCAGTCTCTCTCTCTCTCCTCCCCAAATCTCTCCCGTCTCGTTTTACATTTCACTGAATCAGAGAAAACAGAGAGCTGTTTTGTCCTTGCATTTTATGTTTGTCCTTCTACAAAATGCCCAGGGTGGTGATAAACGGTGTGAAAACAATAAGCTGTAATCATTTCATATCAGGTGCACAGGCACAATGGTCGCACAATGACCAGGTCCAGGATCAAGATGAAGGCAAATGTCAAAGCTGTGGAGGCTGCACTGCCACAGTGGATGGGCCACATCATAATTACCAGATTAAGAGGTATACAGACGTCCACATCTGTGGAAGCCTTCACTATTTAGCATTTCAATCAATTAACTTTAATTACCACATTACCACATTTGTATAATTACTGTAAACAAATCAGAGCAAAGGGAAAAAAAACTGTCCGCTTTTAAGCTTGGGGATGTCAAGATAAAACGAGGATAGAGCGCTCACTGATAGGACTGAGTGCTCAGTCTGGACCTCATGTGGAAAGATTAAAATTCTGCAGTGAGTGCATTTAATGCGAAGTGTTGAGCTGCTACAGCAACCAAGACATTTACCGCTGTTGAACTCATCAGCATCACTCACACTGAAATCATGTCTGTACCGTGGATGTCTGTGATAATCTTTGGAAAATAAAAATGAATCACATATCAAATTCATGGATGACCATACAGAAGGTGCTCCTCTCTTTGGGAACAGCTTTTCTCAACATCGGGAAATGTGTCTGAAGTCGACATAATAAGATGGTGCCAATTTACAACCAGATCAACTATTGACAATGGAAGAGGCAAACACTGATTGTCTTTTTTACAACTCAAATGAGGGTGATAATGACCACCGTTAATGAGCGACTCTGCTCCTTAATGTAACTATTTACGATCTCCACTGTGCTGACCAAAGTTTTTCTCTGTGCACCCTGTGCTTCAATGTAGTATTAGGTCCTCTTTAATTGTAAACAATGATCCAGTGACGTTGTTGCAGAAGTCTTTATAAAGTCAGTTTACTGTCTCTTTAAACATCGTTTTTCTCTTTTGTCCATGTATAAGACCCCGCTTTTTTTTCCCAATGTCAGCGTCTTGTATGAGCAAATAAATAAATAAGTACATCCAGGCATCAAGGACAAAATGTGTGGGAATCAATGTGTAACACACAGGCTCAAAGTGAATCAATGAGAAATGCACAATAACAGTATTCAAAGCGTACATAACAGCACAATCATGAATACATACACAGACTTTAAAGAGATGATCTGCAATTCACTGTAGTTTAAAAGGTAAAGTCTCATGGGAGAAGCCACACACACACACAAACACATCCACACCAAACCGTAATCCCCATAGAAAATACAGTTCTACACAGAGACAGCCGCACAAATACACTCACACACACACATTCAGAGAGCCCAGAGGGTGTTGTTGCTCTTTCTATGGTAATTGCATGATCAGGTATTCTGGTTAAGCACTCTCAGGAGAAATGCCTGACGCCATGTTAAACAGTCCTTTCTGTTATAGCTGTCACAGTGGCTCTGCTTTTGTGTTTGTATGAGTGTGTGTGTGTGCTCTGTTTTTCCTCTTTGTGCTGTGATAATCTCCTGTCCTTCTTCCCTGCAGTTACGTCTCTTTCTTCTCTTTGTCTGTGCTTGTTTATTTCTTTGCCACCACTCCCTCCATCAATTTGCATTAAGAATTCTGGACAGGTATATAAGTGACAGGAGCAACAGTGGCAAAGTACAACACAGGAGTACGTTACAAAAAGGAAGAAAACACCTGTTGTGTTAACACCTGCCAAACGTGTGTGTTTGTGTGTGCATGTGTGGAACATCTGCATATAGGGATCAACAAAAGCCCTCTTTAATTTGGTGCCAGATTGCGTGTGTTTGCACCTGCATTAACAAAAGACAGCACTGAAAGGCCAGGCATGTAAGCTGAACACAAGTTGTTTTACACACACATTACATACACATACACAGCGGTATAGAAGTGAGCAACCCACACAGAGTTTCTTGGTTGTTAATTAAAGCCATGAAAGGACAATGTTAGCTGTGACTGGCTGAAAGAGAACCAGACTAGGCTGGACTCACAATGGGCTTTAACTGACAAAGCAAGCAGACTGGTTATTAATGAGAACACACACACACACACACACACACACACACACACACACACATGCATACACAAACACAACATCATTGAAGGCAGTGGTGCTTACGTACACAAACCACTGGCACCAGCATGTACACCACATCCACAAGCGCACACACACACACACAAGGTTTGTGAATGACTGGGATGTGGTTTAGAGTGTCTTTTAGGAATGCCTGAAAATATGCCTGAAGAAATGATTACATCAGTGACTTTCCTATGGGCCTTCATTAGTTTTCTCTCGCTGCCTCTACACATCTCACACATAAAAACACAAACACACGACCACTTTTTGGCTTGTGAGCCAATTACAGAGGCAGGAACTCCAGAAAACAGTGAATTCTTGAGGCAATTAGATGCTTATTAATGGGCAGACCCTGGCTCTCAATCAATGATATATACATGTGGATTATATTTATGCACGGTGTAACAGGAAAATCAACCCCAGCTGTACAATCTACAGTATATTACAGCAAAACACGTGTTTCACAACATCCTTAACTCAACTGTCAATCTATTGATCATGAAGAGGCAGCTAGACACCAGCAACCTACTGCTGCACAGCAGGTGGTGCAACTTTCAAACTCCCACAACTTTCATGTGTAGAGAGACGAGACCTACATCTCAGGAGATCAAAACTTCTGTTTTAAAAATACCAACCATTATGTCAGGTTCAATGGATTTCAGTGGTGGTACGCTTTCCCAGCAGTAGTCTTAACCCACTCCCGCAGTATATTAATTTATCTCACTGCTGGTGGCCATTGAAACTGGCATCAATTCAAGCTGACAACAGCTGCTGTTTGCTGTCAAGGAGCAAACTTTTCACAGCCACCTCTCAAGTCTGCAGTGGCCTGGTGTATAGGACGTACTCCAATATTCAGCGTGATCACTTGAAAGCCAGAATGTGGAATAACTAAATCATGCATTTTTCACAGATGAGGAGAAAATCCCACATCAAACCATTCAGAGACGTCAGCGTGCTTCTGACATGCAGTGGCTTCGTTTCAAGTGTTGATCACATATTCAATGAGCATGATCTAATCTTGTTATCATCATTCCAACAAAAACACAATCTCAGAATTAATCCACACTAATTATTCACTGCTATGCCACTTGATTATTTTTTTTGTATCAAAAGCATTTTACAGACACAGTATAAAAAACTATGCATATCAATATACAATACAAAGGTATTTATTATGCCAAAGCACAGCAGCTGAGGTGAGGTCATGTTTTGTTGTAAATATCAGGATGTGGAAGATGAATTCATGTTAAATGAAAAAACTAAGTGTACCACTCCAGTGAAGTCTGAGTGACAGAAAGGTCTAACACTCAGTGGAGGCAGTTAGCCTTTTGAGTGCAGCTATGTGTGTACAATATACAGTATACAGTGTTAAGCTGGGGAAAAAACTGACGCGTATTACGGTTCGGCTCAATGCACCACAGACAGCCTGCAGGTACAGGACTGGTGTTACAGCTGTTTATGTACCCTGTCAAATCAAATGTCCCGTGGTGGCACAATTGTTTATGTAGCCTGTCAAAACTAGAGGAGCGTGGAATCACATTCACCTTGCAATAAAGGCTGAGACCTCAATGCGACCCTATACGCCACCCTGAGGGGGCTGACATCTCTCTGTTGTATAGATAAACACATCCTCGCTACTTGATGATTTCTTTATCTGCGACGCAGGCCGACCATCTGTCTTGTGTTCTACCTGTCTCTTTGCTTTAGTGCCTACATGTCTGGTTCTCTTTTGAGAGTGAAAGTGCAGGCAACAAAGATGGTGTCAGGATGGGGCATAAAAATATCTCTGTGACTGCTCTCTGCTCAAAACTCCAAAAAAGGTTGATAATGTAACTGGTTACTCTCTTGCTTGGTGCTTTCACACAGAATAGGGACAGTGTTTGCGACAAATAACCAATCATGTGCAACATGGAGAGATGGAGAGTGGCCTATTTGAGAATAGATGAAGTTTTATCGATCGATTTAAAGAAATGGGGTCACTGCAGTGTAGGGAGCCATACAGTGTGAAAAGGACCAGATCGCAAACAACTATCATTTACACCAAGCATCAAAAATAAAAAAGTTTCATCATAAGCATGGTATTGTAGTAATTATCTGTATTTATACCCCAAAAAGAACAATCACACTGAAAATATGAGCGAGGAGACAGAAACCAAACAGCAGCGACAATGTGGGCTGCTGCTGCCAAGGACGGACTGAAGTGCTGGCGGAAAACTGAAGACAGCATTGTATGAAAGAATCAGTAAAGTCTTTATTGCTGCTTCGTCCTAATGCAGCAGTGGGCACACCTCCGTCTGGTGTATTAATGTTTACTGTGAAAGGTTTTTCTTTTCGCCAAGTGTGCATCCTGCTCCCCCATGATTGCTGTGTTGGGAGACATATACTGTTCCCTCTATAAGGAACAAATGAAACAAAGTCAGTGCGTTTAAATATGAATTTTTTGTTATTCATAAGATAGACCTTTGGAACCTACTTATTGCTCTTACATACATTGTGTCTGTATTTTATGTCTTACATTAGAACTTCACTGCGGTGCTTGAATAAAAGCCTGGGCGATGACTGTAGCGCCTGAGCCTAAATCCACCAGCTCTGTGGCAACGATGAGCTGTAAACATATCACTCTGATGAAACACACACTGAATTTAACCGCACATGGTTTGTGAGTTTTATTATATCATGATAACTTCATTCAAGTCTTTGACTGGTAAAAAGGGAAAACATACACTGGCTGTGTATATCAAGCGTCAAAACTCCCACACACATCGCTTTAAATATTTTATGACATTCACTCCCCAGATGGGCATATTCTGGCTGCCATACCTTGTCTACTTCCTCTGTCTGTGTCACGCATCTGATGTGTGCCACGGGTGTAAACTGACATGCATCAAATGGCACCATTCGCCTGGCGTGTCGCACTGAAGGACGCATTAATGCTAGAAGAGCACTTCTTCTCCCTCACATCCCACCAGTGCTGGAGCATCAGTGTCACCGCAGAGGGCTGCAGCATATACACGGTTCTCTAGACCAGTGGTTCCCAACCTTTTTTCCTCGAAGCCCCCCCTGCTTGTGTCGAAGACAAGCCAGGCCCCCCCATCCACAACCCCTGCCTGCACACATACACACTTTTACTCACAAAAATAAACAGTTGTAGGTTTTTGCTCCTGTTCTCTTTGTTTAGATATCATTTTGATTATCCAATTGGACGTGTTATTGGATTTTTTAATGTTAATATGCACAAATACACTTTTGACCTCAGAACAGACAAAACTCTGTGGACCCCGTGAAATCTCTGACGCCCCCCTGAGGGGGGCCCGGACCCCAGGTTGGGAACCAATGCTCTAGACAACAAGTTCTCTTTGCTTACTACATCATTTTAAACACCAACACATTTAAACACCTGGCAGGTAGACTGTGATGTACCTGATGGAGTTTAATTAAACCTTTAATCTACACTTCCTGTTTCATGTCTTATCCTCCATGTAATCTGAACTGGTAGCAGTGCGACTACAACAACACCTTCATTTGCTCTGCTGTTGTCAGTCTGAACAATGGAGAGAGTTACTGCCTCATGCGCTGCACCATGAGAAACAAAATGGTCAATATATCGTTTCTTCTTCCTCCTTTACTCATGCATTTTTTATGATGACATTACCACGGTTTTATTCCATTTGGTTTAAAGGAAATCTGTCATTGTTTCCGTGGTGCATTCATGGTGCCGTGGGAATCTCCAGCATCCTTGAATTGAAAGTGTCCAGAAGAAGTCATATCATTATAACTTCTGATAAAGAATTGCGGCCAACTGTTTGTTTTGTAAGTTTGACAATGTGAGTTTGACATGAATCACATCTGCTGATTGGTTTTTGTTTTTTCCATACGTTACAAAATACCAATGCTAAAACAGAGAGATTCAAAATCTACTCCTACTCTTAATAAAGCTCACAAGAGCAGCTTGCTCTTCTCTCTTCTCTTCTGGAAATGTATGGTTTGTGGGAAGTGTTGATGCCATGACTTTGTCCAGCCTGGCATACCTGCTGACCTGTTAAGACACACTGGCATTTTAATAAAGTGTACAACCTGGCACTTGACACTCAGCAGCTCAGGAGGTCTGCTGTACTCTCTCAGGTTCAGCATTACACTGCTGGTGCGAGTTAGGGCAGCAAATTTTGTGAGGGTCACCGAGGCTGAGACAGGGAGAGACGGTGAGGTCGAGAGGAAGAAAAAAAAGAGCATCACTGAGAGAGAGCGAGACAGGAAGTAAAACAAGAATTACCTCCTGTGGTTTTACACCTCTGCTAGCCAGTCGAGCTACAGTTTTTATCCAAGTCTGTCCAGACTTATAATAATGTGTGGTTAAAAGGGAATTAAAGTAAGTATTAAGTGTGAGGTGTTAAGTTATGCCCAAAACATGTGTTTTCAGTGAGGTCACAGTGGCCCTCAAATCAGCTTATCGTTGAGTGAAGGTTTGAAGAGATTCCCTCAAATTGTTCCTGAGATATCGCAATCCAAAAACATAATGCCAACAGCCGTGACTGTCACCGGCGTGGAAGCGTAAAAACAGAGACATCAGATATCAGAGTGGGTCGGGAGGAAACGGCAGCAAAGAGCTGTGAAAACTCTAGTAAGAACACAGCTGAGCAGCCACTGCTGTCTTTATGTGATGTTGTGTTTTCTGTCTGCACCGCTGCCATTTCCAGCCGTTTCACACCTGCAATGAACCAGACAGAGGGAGGACAGCAGGGATAAGTCATTACACCTGTCTGGGATCAGAAAGAGATTTAAAACAGACCAGCCTGTGCTAAACCTGAGGATATCTTCTTTGTATTAAGTTGAAAACCATTTTGTGGCATTCACTTCTGAGCTGCCTTCAAAATATTCTAGCTTTTTTTTTTTTTTTTTGCTTCACCTATTACCTAGATTCATCTCCTGATTCCTCTCCTACAGTGACGAGGAGATTTGATACATCACAGAGCATGTCCAGCCACAGGCAGTTAGAGTGTAAATCAGTGAGGGGAGGTGGCAGTGCTGTAGATCAATAGGACAAAGCTAATCTTGTTGTCAGTGGAGGACGGAGCTAATTCCACTGACAGTCCACAGTGAACGACTAATTTCACTGTAACACAAAGGAAAGGGGCTTAGCTCTGGCTAAAACAGACAAAGTTCTTCCACTTTCTGCTTCAGCTAAAAAGTCAGACAACTCATGAAGCCAACTTTAGATTAATTAGCTAGTTAGGTGCACTAGATCAATCAGCTTGGGACAGTTACTTGTCTCTTCCGTTAACAAACTCAACAGAAATGGGAAATCGGCTTTAGTCTACACCAGTGACCTGTTGTTTTGAAAATGAATGACTGAATTTTCATGATCCAGTTATACATAAGTGTGTGGGGACAAAATAAGGCTTCACGGGTAATTGTGAGTAAGGAAAACAGAATTTAACCAGTGGTCAGCTGGAGGAAACGTCTGCGCCATTGAAATGGAAAAGGAGGTAAGTCTGAGTAGGAGGCTAATTTTCTACTTAGGTCAAAAATAATTAATTAGAAACACTGAATAGCGAGTCAGCGTCAACTTAGGTCAACGAGAAAATACTTTCTGACTAAAAGGGAAGAAAATAATACTTCATTCAGACATGAGCCAAGTCTGGAAGTCTGGAAACAAACTTTATTGTTTGTGGAGTGTTCAACATATTACTGAAATTGTATTTCATTGGTATTCTCCTGCAAGGGGAACATTACATCCTTGCTCCATTTATAGTCTGACTAGCACCTGCAATTGACTGCAGGGCTAACTCTGCCTCCACTGCTCGTAAAACTGAGCGAGAAAGTAAGGAGAACAGGGCCTGATGAGATTCCTACTCCCTCCCCACAGTGCTCATCTTTCTAACGCTACATCTGTTTTTCTCTTACTGATTTCTCTCCCCACTCCTCTTTCTTCCACTCGCGTGTCTTTCTCTTTGCCAGGCTGGCAGGTTTGGGTTTACTGAGACAAAATGCATCAGCAAAAAATCACAGGTGTTTGAAACCAAACCACTACCACGTCCCACTGCGCCTGGTGATAGGTCAGACCGGCTCTGCTCGTATGCCAGGACTGCACTGGTGATTAATTGGTTCTTAGGTTCAGACCGTGTGCTCACTGTAATGTGGATTCGAATCTGATTTGTTGCATTTCCCCTAAAATGAAACTTTGAAACCCTACAGAGGAACTGGGTCATTAAACCAGAAGCGAATGCAGCACATTGTTTGATATTGTAGAGTTTGCAATTTAAAAGGAGATGTTGGACTTCTGTGCACTTTTATCCTGCACAAACAAGAGTACGGGCAGAATATGTATGAAAAGAGGATGCACAAAGCAATACCACTCTGAAACAGGGACTCCTATTGATGCAGACAACAGAACACCAACAATAGGTCAACTGAAACAAATGACTTATGACTCAAGCAGGAAAATATTCAAGTCTCTTCATATTTTGCAAAACATGGAGAGTAAACAGATTGGAGGAGGAGAAAATGAAAGGACTCAAAGGGAGATAAAGGTAACATCACACACAGTGCAGCTCTGCTGGACTACCATTTGTCTTCATAAACTTTCAAAAAGCTTCAAGACTAACAACCATGATCCAGTTCTTAATGAAGTAGATTCACAAAGTTTTGACTTTGTAAGACAATTTGTTGCTCGGTTCACTTTCTATAAGAAGAGAGAGAGCGAGCGAGGGAAAACTGAACACTGACAGCCGTCTGTGCAAGTCATGGTGAAGAGCAATATAGTGGAGTGGAATAATGATCCTGTGCTTTACATCCCTGTGCCTCCCAGTCAGAGTGATTATCTAGCTGTCAGTGTCTGGCAGTTGGACAGACAGCTGCACTACCAATTAAGCTCATTCAAAAGCAGGCAGTTTAATTAGTTGAAGTATAGGAGTTGAAGGGCCTCACTCTGAAACATCCATTGTGAAAAACAATAATTACCTACAGTAACGTTAATTGTTCAATATTTCACTGATTATATCCTGTGAAATCATGTTATTTTGTAAACCTAAATATGTTGAAGATTTGCCACATTAATCTCTCTCCTCTTGCCTGAATTACATTCATCGCAGATAATGATAAAAAAAAAGGATGTTTTATTTTGAAAAGGCCGGTTGGAGCTCCTGGGTGAAAATACGTTCCACTCCAATGTCCACAGTTTACAAGCCTTCTGCCACAGCCTCTCTCCCTGCTTGAACAGACACATGCACACACTGGGAAATAACACATTGCAGGGTGGTGCGGAACGCGCATATGCAACAAGGCGCACATGCAAACTAACATTGACGCACACACACATGAGTGTAGCCGCACAAGACATATGGTCAATCCCACCATAGGGGAGAAAGTATCATATAATAAGCCAGAAAAATATTGGCAGGCTCTACATGTGTGTGTGTCACTGTAGCACCAGTGTGGTGTTTCCAAAAATCATCAGCCCTTCCATTCCATGAGGAGGCCATTTTACCTTTACGCCTCAGTGAACCTATGACTGCAAACCAGTGAAACAGACAGAGTGAGAGAGGAGAGGAGAGGAGAGGAGAGGAGAGGAGAGGAGAGGAGAGGAGAGGAGGAGAGAGAGGAGAGGAGGAGAACCAGGTGTGTGTAAGATGCAGCAAAGGAGAAGTGACATAGAAGATATGGGTGTATGAAAGCCTCTTTAGGTGTGTGTGTGTGTGTGTGTGTGTGTAGGTGTAAGTGTGTGTCATTTGCCTAAGCCATGGGATTTGTCTCTTCAGAGCGATTCTGGGGGAACATAGGGCTTAAGGCCATCACACTGCAGGGATTTATTATACAAATGCAGTATGTGCACAAATACAGGCCTGTGTGCACAGCAGCGCTCACACGTACTGACATTCAGGTACAGAGAAACCTAACACAAAGGGAGGAATGACACAGAAACAAATGGAGACATGCACATATCAGGTGATGAAGCCATCAGCGGGGGGAGCTTACAGGTTCTCGTTGTGTATCACAGTTTGTTAACAACCAAACAACACAAACACCTGACACCTGAGAGTGTGTGAAGGTTTTCAAAGAGAAGACAAAGAGTGAGGGAGAAGAACAGGAGTGTGTTTTATTAGTTTCAATTTCTGCTCTCACTGTTGGCGCTTTTTTGAATCCCTCAATAAAAAAAAAAAATCTCAGCAAAGTCTTTAAAAGTTCACCTCATGTCAAGTGGCATTTATTTCCTGGAGGCTACATTACCCTCGTCTACTTCTGTGGTCAATCTGATCTTTCGATTACAGAACTTTATGAAAAAGATATGCCCTTATTAAGCTATAGATGTTCGCCCGTTAGCCAGGAAGTATTTGCCTTTATGATCTTCACAAAAACATCTAGTGGGAAATAGTGAATTTCAAATGCAGCAAAATATACACCGGACCGGCCTTGAGAAACTTTTTCCAGGCTTATGAATCTCCTCCTCAAATGAGTTATGTCCTCACTCTGTACTTTTGTGGAAATTAAGTAGCTCTCTTAGTGTTTTTATCGCTCTTTATCACTCTAATTGTCTCTACTACTTCTATGCACTCTCTCCTTCACTCTGTCATGAAGTTGATGAGGAGGACAAAGGGATGACTTTGTATGTCTGTGTGCAGATGAGTTTGAGTGCGTGTGTGTGTGTGTGTGTGTGTAAGTGCCTTGGGTAATACAGACTTTGTGCGGATTACTATGATCTAAATATAAACACTGCTAATCAGGACATCAAAATATGCACAGGGAGACATAGATACACACATCCAGATGCGCTTTCATGTGTGCCACACATACATACACTCACACACAGGCTCCATCCTTTCATGTTCACAAATATGCATGACCACAGTGTTGCCTCATATCTGTGTCATTTTGTCATTTTCACCTTTTTCATCTTTTAGACTCAGAAAACAAGTCTGAGTTTGGGGTTTCAAAACAAGCACTGCCTCCTCATCCAAGTTTAAACCCGACACAAACTCCAAAGCCGTGCCCATACAAACTGTAGGTGTGATCTGAAGTGAAAGCAGCTGTGTAAAAACTCACTTGTTTTGACATTAAAACACAAAAATTCCTCGATTCTGAAGGGTAATCGGCAGAGCACAGCGAGCGGCGTCTACTTCCACACAAACAAATACAGGTGCATGTGTTACTGGTGGAACGACACACACACAGCCGCAGCCTGAGATACCTGAGTTAATAATGTCACCTGCTGAGCTGAGATCTCATCAGCTCTCCTAATATGCTACCAACACATCATTAGATTAAGATGCATGTGTGCAGAGAAGGAAGGGGAGATCAATAGAGTTCTTGCAGGAAAGAGAGAGAACTACACGCTGGAAAAGAAAAAAAAAAGTCAAGACAAACACAAACTAGAATTGTGGAGAGACAAAGCCATATATTTTTCTCTTTCATTGGAAGCTTCATGCGTTCCGCTGTGCTGTAAGAACAGCCGCAGGCGTGTGCCATGTGAGTCCGGCATCAACAACCACAAAGAAACACACACAGACACATAGACGGAGGAAACACGCAGTGAAACTCTGCTTGTTGAGCAGCGCATTTCCTTGTATTTCCTACCTCATGAATTTAGAACAGGGTTGGAGGCTCCTGGAAGAACAGGTGCACACCATTTTTCAGTTTCTTTTTTTTATGCTTGTGAGGAACCACAGGGGCTTTGTTAAAAAAAAAAAAAGAAAAATTCAATTGAAATTTGAATATTAGCCTGAAATCAAACACTGCCACTAAACAAAAACTGCACTGGCCAAAGTGTCTTTTCTCTTGGAGTGTGACATTGAATTAACACTGGTCATGTGCACAGACCACACTGCCGGCGTGACTCTGTGTGTGGGAATTGAGGAGAAATGAAATGAGAAGAAACCTCCCCTGAAGCAATGAGAAACACTCCGGCTGGAGAGCACATCTAACGCCGTAAACTTTCTCCTTTTTACAAGCGGGAACTCCACCCTATCTCCTCTTCCATGCCTGCACTCCTCCACCACTCCATCTCTGCTGCCATAGCAACACAGCAGTCAAATCCAGAAAAGCACATTCAAGTAATGAATTCAACCAAATGACTAAATAAATAATTTGTGAGGAATGGATTTTTTTCCCCTTACAAAATCAATGCATGAGTAATGCTCACCTCTTTCATTTTAACCAGATAGTTTACTGATTGTCTGTCAGTGTTTAGGTACTTTTGGTTGCACATCTGTTCAAATAAATAAAACCTGATGAAATGTATCCACAGTGAGTGAGGCGGTCCTGCAGTTACAGCGGGACACATACAGTACCACCTTCCTGCATCTGTGCCTAAAATTACAGAGAAAAGTAGGAAAGAAACATGAATCATGTATTTCTTTAATTAAACTGCTGCATGAATTAAAATATTAACCTCAAAAATCTCACATCAAAGGGTAACAATTCCATGTGTGTGTGAGAAAGAGGGAGAATGAGAGAGGAGAAAATATTAGAGAAAGAGAGAGATGGAGAATTTCACACATAAGTGAGACCTACAGCAAAGATTGAAGCTCAAATGGCAGGAAAGCTGTTATGAGGACATATATACAATACTGTGTCCTTCATTTTCCATGCAAATTAGTGTAATGAATACAAGCTGCAAATACAATCTGGTGACATATTCTACGCTTTTTCCTTTTTTTAAATTACATTTTTTGGGCTTTTTTGCTTTTATTCGACAGCACAGTATGAGAGAGACAGGAAATGGGGAGGCAGAGAGAGGGGGAATGACATGCAGCAAAGGGAATTCGAACCGGGGCCGACTGCGGCAAGGACTGCAGCCTCTGCATATGGGGCGCCTGCTCTACCCACTGCGCCACACGGTGCCCCCGCTTTTTCCTTTTTGACAGCAAAAACAGAGCAGGTGCTGATAGGTGGAGTGAGTAGATGCATGCACATGCACAAACGCACACACACACTGATGCTGCTGCTGTTTTTTTTGGCTCCTCTGCCAAAAGAAAAAAAAAAAGTAAATAACCCAGAGGTTGCTTCCACTGGCTCCTGAAATTTAACCTTTCCGCTTGAGGAGAAGGGCTAAATTCTTGTTATCAAAATCACCATGGCAACAGGAGGGGCAGTTTGCTGCTGTTATTGACTGATGTCCCACTGGGCTGACCAAATGAACACCGTCAGACTTTTCCACGAGGTGCATTTAATGACGTCTTTAAGCAGTAGATTTATCTCCCATGATTTTAAATATAAGTTCAATTGTTCAGTTGATTCAGGCATCATTCTAGTTATAGAGCATAAAAAATATGCAAAAAAAAAATACATTCTGTCATTGTCTGGTACCACAAACGCATACAAGCACGTTATGGAGTGTATCTTGCTGTGTTTATCTGTGTTGAAGTGTTTTGTGTTTCCCTGCCACTCTGCCTCTTTGCCTCTCTGAGCTAAGCTAAGTCAGTGAGGGGAGAGCTTCATGGGGTTTTTGAGTTGCAGTTCCTGCACACACATACATTGTGGAAATGAAAGTTGAGCTCTTGCTGGCAGCTACATGTATGAACCCTGAATGCAGCTAGATGTAATACTTGGACATTAAAATGGCTGTCAACCACTGAAACACAGCTAAAGAAGTGAGAATTGAGAAAGTACGGACTGACCATTTAATGGTACAATGCAGAATTTCGTATGCTGGAGGAAGTGGAAAACATTATATAGCCACTTTTCACACTCAAAGAAGCTGTGTGTATCAAAAGATTTTGAGTAGACCATTGCTTTAAATGACTTGAAGCTACCGGGTGCCAGTGTTTGTTTATCATTTGTCTCCCAGGTTTGGCATCCTGCGTGGAAGTCCCAGATGTTTGGAACATCCCACCAGCTTGTAAACACAACAAGAGTAACTGAATGGACCATTTTAATTGGGATTGTGTTGCCAGGAAAGTGTTTAGGTCCAAGTTTTACTTCCTGTCAGCTGTTAACAAATGCTGCAACGTGTAACCATTTAGAATGTTAATGAGTGGAAATGTGTCTGTCGCACTGCTCTCGCCTTTAAAACACTGGTTAGTTTGTATTCAGGGTGTTTTAAAACTTGTTAAACATTTCTTAATGCTTCTCTTTCCTCACTTCCTCCCAACAGGACTGGTAATTAAAAGACTTTACCAGAAATATTCTTTTACGTGCACATCTGGCCTGAGTCTGAGAGGGCTGAAGGTTTAAAATGATCATAAACGAAGACTGCTGGTTTCTGTATAGGTCTGCAATATTCATGTTCACCTCTACTTCACCTCCGTTTGAATTTTTAACCAGGTTTAAATTGTTAAAGTACTGTATGTGTGAAACAGTGAGGGGGTGGAGTACAAAGTAGTGATTTAAAGCTGAGGTCACCTTTTCATGCTCCGTATAATGGTGAATATCGTCAATGTGTCTCTGAGTGTGTGTTTACAGAGAGGTCAGTGTGCAGTGACGTTGTGGACTTATGTTCTTTTTCTTCTTGTCCTTTTTACTTTTTTCCTCACCTGAAGAAGACATGTCTCTGTCACGTTCCACATGACCCACCTTTAAATATCTGACATTGCCGTGTGAATTACAATCAATGTCTCCAAGAGGCAAAGGTGGAAGTGGTGAGACATTGTTATTGCACCACAGAACCTCTCAGGGAGGAGGTCAGGTTGGATGGCTCACCCCAATCTTGGCTATATAGCAGTAGCTTCCAGTTTCTCTGAGAAATCATTTAAAAATATTAGGTATTGAGGCTCCTCATGTCAGCCAGGGTGCACTTACCTGGTCTCTTTTTATGTATCCATTTTCTTTTTGTGTATGTTTGTATGTATGTAATTGCTCATTTGTGCTTCTTTTATATTTTTTACTGTATTTGTTTTCTGCTTACAACTAATGTAGTTTTCATAAATGCTGCTTAGGTCCTTTCAGTATGTCGTGGGAATCATTACTGCAATTATGATTTAATAATATAATTTATGATGGATATGACAAGGAATTAGCTCTTAATTACTGTCTAAGGTATGGTCACTCTCCTGTTTAAAATGTATGTGAAAGGAAATGATAATAACTAAGAGGTAGCAGTGAGCTGTTTGGGGCTCATGTGTCATCCTGAAAGGCGGTGATATCCTGTTTTGTCATTTAGGTGTAAAGACTTCCTGCTCTTCCAAGGCTTCCCCTTTTCTCTTTTTCCCCATTCATCTTTCCTCACCTCTTCATTCATCTCTTATTTCAAACTATTTCCTCCCTTATCCCCCCCTTGTCTCCATCTTGTCAAGGATGTTCTCTCACTTGCTCTTCGCCTTTTCACCATCACCTCTCTTTCCGTCATCACGTTTAACAGTGACAGTAATCTAAGTTTACAGCAGTGAAACCGTCAGCACTCTTAAAGTGGCAAAAGAAAGGAAGTGAACCTTTTGAAATTAGCTTTATTCCTGCATAAATTTTCTCTTACAGCCTTCATCTTATTAATAATATCGGACAAACATCTATTTCAACTAGTGACAAACAGGTCATGATATGGTTCTTGCCCATATAGAGTACAACTGTCTATTAACACATTCATTTTAGTTAGAAGAACTAAGACAACTCCAAAGGAACAGCGCAAAAATGATTAGTATTGTAACAATGTACCTCAAAGTAACAGCTAAAGGCTTCAAGCAATCAATGGAGCTGCTTCTTCTTTTCAAAAACGAAACATCACATACATGTCTGAAGTTTTCCAAAGAACATTTTGACACTTCACAAAGCTGCAGGGAAAATGTTTCATGGGCTGATGAAACTAACCTTGAATCATCTGGGAAAAACATGCAGTACTATGTATGCTGTAAAGAGAAAACTGCACAGCAACATGAAAAATATCAGCCCAGTGTGGGGCTTGAGGGCTGTCCTGCCTCTGGGCCTCGACAGGCACTGGACATCATCTCAGGGGAAATTAATTCCCAAGTTTGTGCGGGATGATGTCAGGGGGGCTGTGGAAAAGCTGGGTGATGCAGCAGGACACTGTGTCAGCATCAAAGCAAGTCTACTACTGTACAGAATGACTTCAAACAAAGAAAATCCTTCTGTTGGAGTGACCTGAAGAGAAACACTCACACTACTAGGCATCGCAAGAATACCTGAAGCAGCTATAAGGAACAGTCCAAACTCATCTTGAACATTGTGCAGGACTCATCAGTGGCTAAGTGCCTGTGTGATATTAGTTTCAGCACATTGTCTTGGTCCAGACGTGTGACTTCAGTGAAGATCAGATCTAATTTTGTGGCCCGTCAGTGCAGAAAACCTCAGGGTTCCTCAGGCCTCACACAAACTTCCTCTCTTGGTCTTGCTGCTGAAGGTGTCACCAACAGCTGTTAAAGCTCAACACCATTTCTGCACAGGCAAATGGAAAGTCTCAGCAGACATCACAAGTGGGAACACACTCTAAAAAAAGATGTGGAGATACCGCTGAAAATCACATGAAGCACATGATCTTCCCGTCAGAGAGAGCAGCTCATAATTTTAGATGTGGGTATGTAAAAGAGGAGAGACAAGAAGGGAAAAAAAGAAAAATTCAGGACGATCGGACAACTTGTGCAAGCAATTTCTGAGACGCACATCTCTTTGAAGTACCTCATCAGCTCAAAACTGCCAAACTTTTAATCTAAAAAATCATGAATTCCATACATCGAGCCTGTCCTCCCTGTGAAAATCTAAATAAAATGTGCATGAAGCCAATGTCAGTCTTCATCACTGGAACTACATGATCAATACAAGCTGATTTATGCTATGTTCATAGTCTGAACCTTCAGTGAAGAGAGACTAACAGAGAAAGGAGATGCAAAAACAGGCAGGCAGAGCTGCACCCAAGACAAATTAAACACAAGAGCAGTACAGAGGCAGGAGAGATGCACATATAATGAAAAACACAAAACCAGCAAACAGGGAAAAAAGGAGAATACAAACAGAGGAATAAGGAGGGGGGGGGGGAGTAAGTGAAGATGTAAGGCCATGTCTAAGCCTGCATAAATTCCCATTTCTCTTTTGAATAATAACAGTTTCATTCTGAGGCTCGGGTAAGTGGTGAAACTTTTAAATCCGTGGTTCCGTGCTGGTGGAGTAGGAATAAATTACTCTGTCAGAGTCGAACTATGGAGACACAGCTACGTTTGTTAAAGGTGGTGTCGGAAATGCCTCCAACCCTGAGACATTAGCCATCATTTGTCAGGTTCCACTGGTAACGCCGGTGTATAACCGTGTCTGCGCTACCTCGGTCACCATCAACAGTCATTTAGATGTAAATATGAGGGCAGGCGATGTGGGAGAAGCTCCCGACTTTGATAGGTGCAACTTTTCTTTTCACGGCAGCCACTGCAGTGAATTAAAGCAGTCCGAGGTTGTATCTTATATGAAACAAGGTTCAGACAAGTGGATTGCATCAGATGACGAGAGCTCAGCTTTCCTGCAGGAAATAGTGAGGAAATGTGAGTCACTGCACATCACCCGTCTGACTTCATGTGTCTGTCACCCTGTGTTCAAACAGTGCGCTGCAGAAGTTCTCTCATTTCCCTTTAATTTTCAGACTGTTCTGCGTTTTTCTATGGCCTTACAGTCAATACAAATTTACATCTTGCTGCATAAATTATTCCATCTGGGCCAATGCTTCGACATCCTCACAGTGAATTCTTGAAGATTTCTGAATACGAAACTGAAGTTGAACTTTGAGGAGCAAAAAGAAGTTTTCAAAGATGCAAACAAAAGGCTGGAAACCCACAGGGAAAACATGCACGTCTGCTCTTGCTCAGTGTTTTATCATATACCTCTTCCATTCTTTCTCTTTGTATTCTCTATAAAAGCAGAAATGGTTTAGAGACAATAAACATCAAGAGCAAAATCTAAATCTGATGTCAGTTTACCAGAGTTGAGTGAAAGCCTTTAAACTCTAGTTTCAGCGATGTTGCTGAGGGAATTTCTTTTTTTCCTATGGTCTCTCTGTAAATCCACGAAATTCAGTTTGTAATTTCACATTAGTGCCAGTGTGTGAAATTGTGCCTTTTAAGTCTGGGAGCAAACACAGAAAAATGACACATGCTGGGATTGTGGAGAAGGAGAATAGAGAGGCCAGGAGAGATGGAAGCATAAGAAGAGAGGGTGAACAGTGACAGACAAGGAGGAAAAGGGAATTATACGGCAAGAAGAAAAGTACGAGGGCACGTCTGGAACATTTTTTATGTGATCAAGGCAAGTTGTAGGCAAATAAGCTACTTGCATCTCCCCAGGAAAAGGATGGTGAAACATAGGCAGGATAGTCGAGCAACAAGAGAGGGAGACAGCAAAGCAAGAGACAAGATAACACAGAGACATAAAAAAAAGGAATCACAGACTCGGACTGGTTTGAGAGAAATTAACGGACAAAGAGACAGATGGAGCGCATCGATTACTCTTCCCGTGTCTCAGCATTCAAGCTATCCATCCGACATGGATCGTTGTCGAAGCAACAATGCAATCGCTGTGCAGGAAGAGTTGTAATTCTGCCCCATTCACTCCCAGCTAATCAGCCTCTGCCAGCTCACCAGCCATTAGCCTGTTAGGCCATGTGCGTGTGTGTGTGTATGTGTGTGTGTATTTCTACCTCAGGAGACAAGAGAGGAGGAAGAGGGATGACGTGACTGGCTGTCCATGCCACACGCATGTGCAGTTATCTAAGTTTGATTTATTAGCAGCGAGGCAGAGAGTAACCGAAGACATCCACAGTAAGTTCATCAGCCTGCGCTCAATTGCCAATCCTGCCAGGTGGAAGACAGCAGGACTCATTTGTCTGTCTGCGTCTGCCTGTGTGTGTGTGTGAGGCGCTTTGTATTAGGTCCAGCACAAGAGCCGTATCTCAGCAATGTTCTACTAGACAGGAGAGAGAACACCTCAAAGTCACACAAAGTCCTCCAACTACAAATTTATTCCACCCATCAGTTGGACTCTGACGCAGCAGCAGCAGCAGCCTCAAATCATCCACCATCCTATGACTCACTGTCTAACAACAAACAGTAGTAGTTAATTTAAGTTTGCATTGGTTAAACAACATGCAGCCAGACCTTAATGTTGGATAAGGACATGTGCATTTGAAATACAACACAGACCTGAATAAAGACAGAGAGCCACTGGACCATGAATACAGCGACCTTATGATAATTGGACCAAGGCAGGAGGAGTGAGGCCTGAGTGGTTCCAAGTGTAGGAGACGCTCTTTATCATGTTCCATTCATTATACTTCTATTTTCTGTCTCCATATTTAAACCTATTGTAGAGCACCTGTGTGCTTCAGCATCAGCATAATGTTCTATGACTTGATTACAGCACTCTTCACTGTTGTTACTGTAACATTCAAATCCTCTTTTTTCACACCTACTGTCTCTGACACTGATAATGTGATTTACCTAATGGGATTAAATGAGGGTAAATGACCTGAACAATGAATAGAACCAGTACACTTTGTGATTCAGGTGAAGTGTCTTCCCCAGATAACAGGAGGATGTGGGTGCTTACCTGCCAGACTGCCTTGCGGGTGCTTCTCTTCTTTAGCCGTCCAGTTTTTGGCTCCCCCTGTCACACACTTTTTGTTTCTTTCAAATTCAGTCAGTTTCGGGGCATTCAGTTTCGCTGTGACATTCTTCTGTTCAAATTTGGATTAAGGATTAAACCCTCATGAGGAACTATTATACAAGGCTGATTTCTAATTGGGTTTTACTTCATTTCACGTTTAGGAATGTACAAAAAGACCACCGAGTTGTGACACGCCCACTCTCCCTGTATGTTACAGAAGAAATGACAATATGTCAGTCTTCCCTGCCTGCAGTGCTTCTCCATGGTTGTTGTTGTATTTTGTTTCATAGCTTGTGTTCATCTACCTGCTCTACCTGCTGAGTAAACATAAGGAGTCTAATTTTCTTCACAGTTTTGCATCAACATATAATGTTTTGGATGTGATCATGAGAAAGCTGACAACATCAAAGTTAAAGTTTGCTTTAAACGCTGACTGTAAATCTAATTTCTTACAAATGGCACTTTGAGCTTAAAGCCACTAAGCTACACTAAGCCTTTTCGAAAAATCATCCAAGTGACAGTTTGTATAATGGTGAGTGTGTGTGTGTGTGTGTGTGTGTTTACTTTTTCTTTTTCATGAAAGATGACTGCTTTTAAATGAGAGGAGCAAAGTTCACTTAGACTGGTATGATATAAGCTTTAATTAGAGGCTGTGTGAATAAAACCTGTCATTTACTGGAGTTGTGTGTTTGTGTGAACTGAACACTGAAAAACACCCATTTCTCTTTCTGTCTTAATTCTTAAATGTTAAAATATCCGTCTACTCACTCTACATCTTTCAGCAGTGGAAAAGCACAAGGCTGTTGAACTCCCTCTATGTGCATGTCTGGGGTCACGTGTGTAGTTTTGTGTCCAAGAATGCTAAATTATTTAACCTCATGTGAGTCTCCACCAAGGGGTTGGATCTCAAAGACAGAACTTTCTATGCACCTTGTTAGAGTTCAACAATGTTTTTCAATTTCTGCAGTGTTCTAATTTATTTTAACCCTGACCTCAGAGGCCTTCTACAAACAACAAAAAAATAAAAGGAAGAAAGAAAACCATGAGCAGAGAAAGAGAGAAAACTCTCAAGTTACTGGAGCAGAACGGTGAAGAGACTTGAAAGTGCTTTTAAGTCGTGCAGGCAGATTCCTACTTTCAGAAGACAAAAAACACACACATCAAAACAGTGCACAGACACAAAACGCACCCTGGCAAACATACCCTCGCAGATACACACACATAAAGTCACTTGCATACACACATAAACAAACATGCATCCATAAAATCACAGTGAAAATACACACATACACCTGCTGACATAAGCCCCACAAACAGACATACTCCAGTACATGCGCACATACACACACAAACACACACACACACACACCTATGTGTACCAACTGGTGCAGTAATATTGCTGAAATTACTTTTGGGGCTTAGCAGCAACTGGCTGACTTTTTTCTCTTCCCAATCTCTTGGTGGACTCAAAGAGGCCAAACAGGGACAGAGAACAGAGGGCACACACACACACACACACACACACACACATACACACACACAAACACACCATTTCTCTCGCTCCATCTGTACGTCTCTGCCCGGTGCCCTCTCTTGCTCCATCATGAGGGAATATGAGAGGGTCTCACCTCTGTCAAGAAAACCAGTGGAGCTGAAGTGGACACTGTCTAGCTAATTGATATCACTGAGCAACATAGAGCACAGGCACTAAAGCACATTTCAGAGTGGTCTCTACCATACAAAGGCACATACAATCTCTCCATTTCCTGCTGTAAACTTTAAATGTGGAGATATGACGCTGGTTGAACAAGACAAATTTGTGTTTCTAGCTACAGGGCCTTAAAAATCTGCTATGTAACATACTGCACATCAGCAAAACTGCTTTGTAGGAGGCAAATCTAATTATTCCTTCATTTCCCAGGCTCTGGTATAATCACTGAGACGTGGCTGAAAATACTGAGGTGGTTTGAAAAAGCGTCGCGGGCAACCCCAGAGTTTTCTGGGAATCAGTAGGTAATTTCTGTTGGACTTTATATTGGGGCAGCTGGGGAAAATTACTAAAAATGGCCGTTTCAGCTGGATGAGATGAAATTCACAGAGCTGCTCAGGTAATAATTACCATCTCTGGATGTCCTCTGGCAATACTAATGCTATCCACAGAGAGCTCTTAACTCCTAATAGATATTGTCAATTCCACCCAGGTGAGAGATTGGCAACATAAGGCTAACATCGGATGGATTATAACAGAATCCAGAGATTTAAAAAGATGTTAATGAGCTGCTCGAGATCATTTTATATTTTAGATTAAAATCACACAATCCACTTTCAACAAGAAACTGAAAGCAAACATTACATCGGACCAAGGAAATCTATTCTAAAAGAGACTTAAAACTCAAACATGAGTGATTTTATAAATACCACAACTCAATTTCACAAGGATAATGTGACCACAAGTCCACAAGCGACTGGAGAGTTTGAGGCCTTTCATGAAGACGACAAAGACAGCGTCACCTTGAGATGAAAAACCAAGGCTGGAGTAATTAGTTACAAATGGATGGGTTGATGTTTACGCTCCCTGTGTGTGTAATCAAGGACAAGAAACAGAGAGCTAAATCGACCCCAGAGACGTACATTGTCTGCGACGGTGTGTTCGTGTGCTCTCTGCTCCTTCTTCTTCTGGAGCATGTATCAGTGTATGTGTGGGGCTGTGTGTGCATATGTGTTACAGAACTTTGACTTCAGTGTGATGCATGGGAGAATTCAACAACATTTGAAGCGTATGTCTCTTTATGTCGCAGCACAAGAAGTTGGACAAGAATCATTTCATTGTACATCATTATATTTATAATGCCTGTTGTAATGTAGTATATTGAAATTCATTACCTAAGATCATTATATTGCAAGAACTGAGGATTTACTAATTCATTCTGGTATCCTCATGAATAATAATATATACTAGAATTTCTATAGCGCAAGATAAGTAATTTTGGACAGGAGCGTGCACTAAAAATACATGGTTATAAATAGACAAATTATGTGTAGTATGCATCACAATCTATTTCAATTAAAGTACAATTCCTCTTCCCTGAATGAAACAACATCAGGCAGTAACAAGACTTGTACAAAGGCAAGAATCGCCTCCATTGTGGAGGGCAAGAGTGGACTGAAAGTGAACTAAAGAGGCTAAGCTAAGCAAAAAGGCAGAAGATTAGTTTAGAGCCAGAGAACTAATTAAAGGAATCTGGAGATAACCGTTTAATTATTTTCTCTCAGCCCCTTTCTCCTGCTCATTTTCTCCCCTTCTTCATTACTGCTTTCCAGAGCTTCTGTACAGCGGCCAGTGTCAGAGGGAGGTGACTCGCTCTGAGCCAGTGAATTCACACGCACTAACATGCAGATTCACCCACAGCCTCTGTCTCACTGACACATATTCCCTTTCCCTTTATACACACAACTCTACACGCACACACATCCTCTCTCACGCTGTCTGCAGTGTGTCTGAATGTAGATGCAGTACGTATAATCCCAGATGGATTCCATTGGGAGGTGAGGAAGGGTACTGAAGGAGAAAGGGCTGTGACTTGATTTAAAAGGTGTCTTCTGTCTTCGGTAAGTACACTGCCACCTCTTGTTTTATAGTACAGTGATCCATATGCTCCAAGCGCAGCTCGATATAGGAGGATGTGGTCTCTTGGCGTCTGGAGATTCAGAGCCAGACGCTGCTATTTCCACAGTGAGGTTCAACAGCAGGGTGGTGCAGTGCATGAGGAGGCTGCCCTTCGAGCACCTGTTCTGTTGAGCTTCCACTAACTGAGCAATAAAATGAATCACTTCCAGGTCTAGACACATGAGTCTACTGCTGATTTTAGTCTCAGGCTTCTTTGTGAGAGAAAAAGGAACATTAAAAAAAAGATTCCTCTTCATGGAATCAATAGTAGAAAAGGTAGATTTCTTATTGCTGCATTTCTTTCATGTAAAATACAACATGATGCATGTTTTACCACCTGAAATAGACCACTTCCCTCATGTCTGCCATTTGAAGGCGCTCTCTGCCAAATCTCACGCAAGCTGATGACCTTTGCGTTATTTGTTCATTAACCTTTGATCACTGGGCTTTGTTGGCTTATTGTGTACAAAAGCAAAAAGCATACGCATTATGTGCCCTGTCTGTGAACAGTTACTAATGATGAGTAAACACGTTTGGCCCATGCTCACTGAGCTGTGTCTGTTGCTAGTTCTGCATGAGTGGAAAGCCATTGCTGGGGGTGACAACACACAGGCTGCATATGCCGAAAAAAAATCATGCTGAATTTATTTCAGGGTGTAGGCACGGCTGAGCTAACTACATAACTGTTTTACCTCGCTGCTGGTGATTGCAAGAAACATAAGGAGGCTTCTGGCTCCACTGAAAACTAAAAAAAGGTGCAGCATTAGTGAATTTTTGGCAAATTATATGTTGCATATGGAAATAGGTGCAAGTAAGCTAGCCGTAACTGTGGCACTCACTCACTCGTAAACTGCAGGAAAGCTTAAGTGTATGTGAAGTACCTCAGGCTCTAGCTTTTTTCTCTAAAAGTAAAGATTTCAGGAAATGTTTTCTGAATATCCTGTGGGACATGATCAACTATATGTTGAAACTTGATCATTAAAATCCCATTAAAACAACAATTATTTGCCGTAAACAAGTGTAGTCTAATGCGTCTAATGGGGGTGGATCTATGAGACTATACATGCAAATCACCAAACCCAGGTTCACGTCTCAACAGGAACCGGGATCTAAAGCAAACTCCACCAGCCTCTGCTCCATTGAGTCGTTTTGTTTACTTTTCATAAAATTCTCATGCTCCATCTAAGACCAGACTCCTCACATGTGTTTAATGCTACGAAAAGGAGAATTCCAATTTTACATTCCCATGCTTAAATTGCAAGAAATAATGGATTTAATATTTGTTGAGTTGTAACCACAAGCCAGCGAATTCAGAAAGTACTGGCAGCCACAGTGAAACTGGTTTAGTTTGGATCAAACTCATGTATTTTTCTTCTGCCAAAACCTGTTGTCATAATTGGTGCTGAGTTGTTTTCAGCCTGCCTAACATCCACATTTACATTGGCTATCTCCATCCAGGGCAACAGCTGGCAGAAATGTCTATACAGGACGTAAATTTACTACGATTGGCAGTTTGTGTTGAACGCCAATATCCATTTCTGAAACAGAAAGTGCTGTAATGATCAATTAATGCCTCCACTCATTGCTGTCAACTCAGATATAGGTTTTCCCTAAAGCAATGCTTTAGAGACAAAAAAGGATTTTGCTGACTGCTTTGTGGACTTGGCTGAAAAATTACTGCAGAATCTTCTACATTATTCCTCCCGGGAGTGGAGCAACACGGCGTCTGTGGAGCAGCAAGTGGAAGCAGGATGTGTTCACTTTGAAAGACTGTACTACAGAGGTAAATATTTAAGTTTCTCAATGTGTTAAATAAGACAAATGTACAAGGCGAACACAGAGAGGCAAGATTTAACAGGGTCTCTAACTGGCCAATCCATATACTGTGTCTAAACGCCGACTCATGCTAACAAGACTTGAGCACCTGTTTTAAAAGGTTTTTTTGGGGGGGGGTTGATTAATATGCATGCACATACTCAAACACATGCACACACTGTTGAGAATCATCAGTGAACGATTACACACCAATTAATATGGATGCTTGGTATCAGGATGCAGAGTGCCTCGCAAGCTGCAATCATTATACACCGCAATCACAAAATAATCACATAGAAATTCCCTGTGGGTCTTAGTGTGTGTAAGTGTGTCCACCTGCATCACTGTATATACATGTCAGTGTGTGTGTGTGTGTGTGTGTGTGTGTGTTCTTGCTGTGCCTCTATATTAGAACATTATCATTATTCTGTTGCTGTTTCAGCTTTCTTGTCCCCTTCCTCCTCTTCCTATTCTCTTTGTATCTCATCCTCTCTACAGATTCACAACCATATTAACACACACACACACACACACACACACACACAATGAATTCTACCTATTCTCTCCTTCTCCACAGCAGTCTTCTTCAGTAACCTCTTGCATCCCTTCATCTTCTTGGGTCTGTTCACATCTGCACAGTAAACAACTGACTGACTGCTGTCACAGCATGCAGCCCTCCTACACACGCACACAAACTTGCACACGTGTGCACACACTCACGGAGGGTAGGAGAGCGCACTATCTGCTGACTCTCAGAACACCAAATACGTGCATTGCTGAGGACGGCTTCACCCTTTACAGTGGCACACGCGCTGATCTGAAGCCACAGTAAACATCTATGTGCTGACTGCCACAGCACAGAGCCCTGGGCGAGCCGGCTCCAAACACGCACAGAGACAGAGATGGACGGATAGACAGCAGCACAGATGCGCACAGGGCTGTCATCTCTGCAGCAGCACCACACAAACAATGCAGAGAAGGCGACAGAGGGAAAGATGTGAGTAAAGGATAAACACCCAGTGATAAAAATAGAGGGAGCTCAACTGATGCGCTCTCAGATGGATTCTTTACATGTCTTTAGCCCTGTCAGTCTGTAAATATTTGTCAACATCCAACTTGATGTGTTTTCAACAAACATTTGAGACATAAACAGGGAAACCGACAGCATTTTCATCTGTCAACATCACTTGGAGGATTTCATAAACTGATTTGAGGCTGCTTTCACCCAAACTTGCTGCTCCCAGGACCACGGGGATCCCCGTGCTTTTAAGTCTGACATCAAAACAGACAAGTGATCCATCGCTCAGCGTGTCTCTCACTCCCTGCGACTCTGTCACTCGCATTTTCTGGAGGGTAATTTACTCTCATCTCTGCTGCCACTCCACTTCCTAATGAAGAAGTGATAGTGGAACATTTGCTCTTTGTAATTTACTGTTGACACCAGCCTGTTACTCATACACCTGTTCATAGCCAGGTGACAGATGCTGTGATACAGGACACGATCAGTGACAGAGAGAGGAAGAATTGTGTCATTGTAAAGTCATATTGTGATCTTGCAGCTTGTAGTTTAATGGCTGTTGGTTGTGTCAGACATCAGGCTTATCTGGCTGTTTACTGGTGACTTGCAGCTGTATCAAACCTGTTTGAAGCTCCTGTTGATGCTAAGTGAACATTTCTTGTTGCTTCACATTTAAAGTTTTCCACAGCTGTTTTCCACTGAGTTAGCTGAGCCTCTTTATAGTGCTGTATAAAACAGGATTAGACAGCGCTCCCTGCACCACCACCATCTTCATCAAATACCAAAGGGAGGGATCATATTTAGTGAGAACGGTTCATCCCTCCAGTACAGTTCCATGCCATAGTGAATTATGGCTGTTGTAGAGGCTCGTGGCTCAACTGTACATCACTAATTTACGTTTCTTCATGTTCAGTTTCGATGTGAAATGGATCTCGACTGAGCACATGTTCTGCCAATTCACTAGCACGGCACATATGTCATGATGATGGGTGCTTTTAGCAGATCCTGAACTATTGTTAAAAACCAATTTACGTATGTACAGAGCCATACAGAAATACAGAAGATGGTTGCACTTGTCAATCCCATGCTTGCTGTGGTAACTCTCAGTTTCAGCTCACTTTTCACAGTGTGAAATCTGCAGCCTGCAATTCAAAGTGAATGTCCCCTGAGTTTCAAAAGCAATTTAAACAACAGGTTTCCACTCCATTTTTGCTGAAGTTCTAAAATTACTGGCTTAAGTATGTATCATACATGTAGCATGTATTAACATGTACCATACTTCAAGGTACACCATGAACTTGATATATTTTATCCTAACAGCAGGGAAGAAGCAGCAAACTTTTCTCTTCATAGTTTCTTGATACAGGCCCAAGGTAACTAACTCTGAAGTGACAGGCCGGCAAATGTTTGAAGAAAGTGCAGTGCACAACAAAAAGGAGAGCAACTTTTAAGTGGGTAACTTCCAAACCACCCTCACTACATTCACTATCTCCTGCAAATACACACCGGGGAGTCACAAACACTTACACTTAACAACACAAAAACACCAATGTTGGCTACATCTTTTAGGTTAATGTCCCCACTGTGATGGGATCACGCACACAATGCATATAGGAATTCATCATTTTATTGAGAACTTGCCAGCAGCTTCTTTATGAATCCCTGAGAGCCCCTGGACCACACCATGGATCTATACCTTAGAACTAAACCAGTCAACATCCATACATCACAAGAGTCTGAAAGACTTGATGCTGCTCTCACTGCAGAGACGAGCCACTGCAGCTCTTACCAGTTTCTCTGGAGATCTGGATGAAGGCCTCCACGCCGCTCTCTCCGTAGTTGCCCTCTGAGGCAAGCGTGGACACGTAGTTCCACTCCATCGCCGTGACGATGTCCATCATGGCCTGGGCCTGGTAGGAGTCTGGCGGTACCACTCGGGAGAAGAAGTCGTAGCGAGTGTTGTCGCTCAGCTCTGGGGCAGTGGACGCGTAGCTGATCTGGGGGATCTGGTGACGAGAAAAGACGAAGAAGGTTTGTTGTTGGTTTTACATTCTACATATGTTGATGTGTCCTTTATTTCAGGCTCCAAATTTCATCAATAAAAGACATTTCTTTACCTACTAGAACAAAATAGAATCAGTATGTAAAATTTGGAGTCATGCTGTGATAATCCTCTCACATATAGTATATTATATTTTCATGTATATACTGCAATCTATGTATATGTAGAAAACAGCTAAAAAAAAATCGTCTCTGACTCCCAGAGGTATCATGGTGATTAATCATAATTTTATGGGATGGGAGAGGAAGTGTTGCCAACACTAGAATTCATCTGTTGACTTATTGGTGGCTCAGAGACGTGAAAGAAGCATACAAATGATCCGAGGGCGAGCGGGTGTAGAGGAGAGAAACTAAAGCGGTGAGTAATCAGGAATCTGAATGTGGAACGACAGACGGAGGAAAGGAAAAGGCAAACCAGTGATGCAAAGTGTAATTCATTCTTCAACACTTGACATCATGGGCTGACAGATTAAGGGTAGAGAGGAGAAGATCTGACACGGGGAGACAAGACACAAAAGAGACAGGAGGAAGGTGACAGGGGGACGGACAGACAAAAAGCACAACAGGCAGATGGAGGGATGGCGAGACAAAGAGGTTGACACGATGAGAGGAGACACGTACACACACGTGCGCGTACACAGGTATCAGTGGTGATCGGCAGCGTAACAGGCCGAAGGTGTTAGATGGCTGGCAGGCAGATTGATTTTTCCCCTGACAGAGAGGGACGGCGAGGGAAGACCCTGTACTTTCCAACGTCTGCACACGCAGACACACAAATAGAGAGAGAGAGATTCTGGACAGACATCTCATTGGAATTCATTGGAAGTAAGACTTAACTGCCAATCTAAACTAAAACACAAGGTATGTCAGCTGTATGTCTCTGCCACACACACACACACACAAATACAAATGTCTACAAGTGCTGAGCGCAGCAAAACCCGTCGGTACGGCGTGAAGCGATTTAAGACAGACAGTTTTTGTGTGTGTTAGCAGTGAGTGTGTATGTGTGTGACTGGAATCTTTCTAAAGCCCATCACTCACTGTCTTCATTCCCTCTGAGCGTCCTCTGAAGTCCCTGCCACCCTGCATCTACACTTGTCTTTGCCATTTTAAAAGGTCAGGGATATATCCAGAGTTTTAGCAGGATTTTTTTTTTTCCTTTTTTTTTTTGGTAAATCGTTCCCCTTTGGTGTTGCTGAGGTGCTGCAGTAAGTGGGTGTAAAAAAAAAAGCCATGAATCTCCCTACCTAGATTTCTTGCTTCAGGAGCTTGTTTTCAGAAAATGAATTAGTCTTACTTGGACTACGCCAATAGCAAAAATGAATTCTTAACCTGAACAGTATTCATTCGCCTCCTCCAGCAAAGACTATTGGACGAGAAAGCAGCTAATATGTTCTACTTCCATGACACAGTGATCAATACACACCTCTAAGTTGACGGTGACTTATATTTTTTCAGCAGCTGACCATTGAATTTTGGAACCAAGTCCTTTTCTGTTGTTTAGTAACTTTTCATTTCTCCCTGTGAACTTTGTGGGAGTGTATTTGTGGGGACACTGCCGGGGGAGTACATGCAGAAAACTTTCATAAACTTCAGGAGGTGTATGTATAATTCATAGAAGAATGAGGAAATACAAAGATCAATATAAAAAAAAAAAAATCAGTCAGGCCAGCTGAGGAAAAAACTTGTGTGCATGTGTTTGTGGCTCTGCGTGTATGTGCCTATGTGGGTGGATTTTAATTTGGTTGGTGTGTGCATGCCAGTATGTGACTGCACTGTTTCACTTGTCCTTTTACTCTCTTTGTAAATTTAAACAGGTAAATATCCATTTCAAAGAGAAATGTGCGCACGGCTGCAGGAGTATGAGATATTGGTCTGTTTACAACAGCACTGAGAAAGAAACCCTGTGACCTGGGCAAACCTGGTACTTTGATCTTGTGTTATTTCACTCACTGCAGCTGGGAAACTGGGAAACAGAGACATATGCAGACACAAAATACACACTTGTGTACACCGCACAGTCATACTCTTGTCATATTTCCCGAATCATTACTGAGTATGAGGAGGAAAAGCAGAGAGGAGCGAAAACAGTGAAGGAGCGAGAGAGCCACATACAGATTCGGTGACATCCAATATTGTCTGCTGCAGGCACAGACCTGATCGTGTCTTCCACATCCACACCTGTGCTTTCTAAAAACTAATATTTCTATCCACATCCACAGCCGCAGATCGCTCAGACATAAATGTATAGGCACAGGAACCTCCTCTGCCTGCACACACTTAATGGTAAGTGACATTCGAGAGCTGTAAATCATTCATGTGCTGCGAGTTGCAAGTGACTCCAGCCTTTTTTTCAAAGCAACTATAGAGCTGGAGTTGTAGTTAGAGGCGGGAAATTAACAGCTTGGTTCCCCCACATCGCCAGGGAAGAAGATTATGCCTCCAATCCCCCTAATTCCATTTGCTCTAATGAATATGTGTGTGTGATAAAAAGGGGAAGCGTATGTGTGTGCTGTTGAATGTGCAGTTTCAATTAGCACTAGAAAACGCTTTCTCGCCCTCACACTCACACATTAATCAAAGGGGTGATGTACCTTTTTGGTTTTTTGATACACAATAGTCAGTCAGTTTGCATGTTGAGCAAACCACACTGACTCACTATTCACACCTTTACAAAAGGCAGTATCTGTGAGTCAACCATTCTGGTCCAGACCGAAATATCTCAGCAGCTATCCAACAGATTACCAGGGTTTGTTGCACAGATGCCGGTGCTCTCCAGAGGATAAATCCTGATGACTGGTTAATGGTTTTGAGCAAAATGTTTCTAACTATTGGATCCTTGCTTGGTTGTGGAAAGTTTTCAGCTCAAAAGCATCTTTCAACTTCCAACAAATGTGGGAAACCTTTGTTGGACGTGCATTTACATACAGTGCGAGCTGCCAAACAAGCTGAACTGAGCATGGGTTTTTGAAACACACTGACAGCACAGCATTTCAGTTTCTTTCTCTAATCAAGACATGCTGAATCTCAGAGCCTTCCCAAGGCTCTCTCCGGATTACCAAAATACTGCTATGCATGAAAAGTTAAAGGCTTACAGCCCTGCACTGTTCACCCTCTTGCAGGCACTGTTCTTAGCAAAGTCAAAAGGCCTCTGAAGCGGCACTTAGTCCCTGCTCCTCTCCACTAAACCCAATTAGAAACCTAAACTCTCCTCCAGAACAAACATTAATCTACTTCATGTTGTGTGGCTGCCATTGAATGGCAATTTGGCCAATCCTGCAATGATATTAAGTCTTGGTTCTTTTGCATAAGTAGAGAATTGATCACGATGAAAACAGAATAGACCTCCGTCCACAACAAAAAAAATAACAGATTAACTCCTAATTGAACCGTATTCCCCTGCAAGCATATGCTATTGAAAGAGCAAACTAATGTGTTTTCCTTCCATGTCAACAATCGATGCAGTAGGTTGACGATATCTCATTTTTGACTGAAAGCAAAAAAATGCTCTGAATCACCACTCGTGTTTCTAACCAGTGTGTCCTGAATGAACTCTGGGGGAGTGAGACCAACATGAGCCAATAGCTGCACCGCCTGCCACCTATACACAGCCAGCTCTGTCCTGTCTGTTCCTCGGTGATTTTGGCACTGGGGGGAACAGTTTCATCCTTCACTATAGATCAATGTTGAATACCACTGGGGAGCTGAGGAGATAACTAATAGCTGGATTTGGACCTTGAGAGATCTAATGATCTGGCCCACTGGCTTTTTTGGATGTGACTTTCCAGCTGAGGATCAAAAACGGAGGAAATTCACTCCAACGAGTTGTGCTTTAGTCTTCCACGGGAACGCAGAAAAAGACAGTAACAGATGGATAAGCCACGATCAAATAATGCCAGAGAATACTGGAAATGTACCAAGTGAAACTGCTCGATGGTGAGAAATGTAATATAGTGGTAAACCTGTACTCTTCCTCCAGGCTGAAGCCAGCTATGGACAGCTGAAATTGACCTTTTTAAAATGTCACACAGAAAGTCTGAGGAAAATCATACAGACCAAATAAGTCTAACCGTTCCCTTAAAAAGATCAGCTCTGCAAGTTTTAGTCCAATAATTGATCTGCAGCCACTTTGAAAATAGATCAACTATCTGTCACTTTTCAGGCCTAACAGCAAAACATTCTCTGGTCAGCTTCTTTAATGTGTATGAACGATATGAATACAAATAGCTTTGTGTGGCATCAGACAGATTAATCAACAGATAAATCAATAACAAAAAAAATCAGTAGCACTATAAAAGATATATGTCGTCGTTCCTCTCATCGTGTGGAGGGGCCTGGCAGCTGCAGGTTTCTGACCCAAACTGGCCCTCGAACCACAGCTTGACAAACATGAAGCTAATTTCAAGCTTATCTGAGAGGCTGATTACGTGTTAATAACAACCTACTGCTTGGCTCTATGAAAAATAAAACCATGCATCTGATATATAACAGTGTGTGTGAGTGTGCATGTGTGAACATTTATGTGCGGGCGTGTGCATGTGAGCGAGCGGGTGTGTGTGTTTGGCGGTAATGGAGCTGTCGGGGCCAGAATCTGAACATTAGGTTGATAGATGGCAGTGGTCTGAAGCTAATTAACCCCACTGCATTACACACATACACACACATACACACACATACACGTCTGTTTGTTACACACACTCAACACACACGCCAGCATCAGAAAAAGGGTCTCATATGTTGTAAAATTTGCACACACACACACACACACACACACACACACACACACATACACCTACAGCAACAGGGTCTTTGGTCAATAGTGGTGATTAAATGAATTAAAGATATAAACCTGTTTGGGTCCACACACACGTACATAGAAGGAAAATCATTAAATGCACTCATCTGTTTAACCTTTTCTAAAACAATCCATATTTTTCATATTTAGAGGATGTGTGTGTGGAGAAAAGCTGTCAAATATTAAAATGTGTTCATAGGTTTGTAGCCACAATAATATGAATCTTGGACCAAACCTTTTTTTTTTTCTTTTGGCAGATTGAGCAGCAACAATTTTGACAGAGCTATCAGAGGAGGGAAACTGAGAGAAGGAAGGCACATATACTGTAAATTGATCTGGCCTTGTGGAGCCCTGATTTTGAGTCAACCTACAGAGTTGTTTACTCGCTCAAAATTTGACTCGGCCCTTCTAACAGCCGGCCCTGGCCTGTGTCTAATGAGGAGAGGACTGGCACAGTGGGACCTTACCAAGTTAATTTACCAGGATGAAGACTGCTAGGGCTGGGAGTTGGGTGTCTCTTGCTCTGTCTAACCCCATCAGCTCTGTCTGGGGCCATCTGTCTCTCGTTTTCCCTCTCTGTCTGGCCCTTTGCCATCGTGTCTGTCTTCCTATCTTTGTTGCTTCAGATTTACTCACTTTTTTTTTTTTGAGATCTCTACAAATCCCACCTCCACAGAGACTTGTCATTACTAATTCCCAGCAAACTGAAACAGTAGTTTTCAAGGCTACAAGTCAAAAATCTCTGGTGTCATTGAGTTTCCTCAAAGTGGTTTTACTTAGCGTACAACACATGGATCCAATATTACGTTAAAAATACACACGTCCTCTCCCTGAGCATTTCAATACAGCTTCACTGTTATGTTGTAAATTTGGAAATAATTTGGCAAAAAAAAACATCTGTACTGCCAGCCTACCAATATTATATTGATCAAAGGCTTGTAATTTAGAACAAAGCCATTGGGATGCGATAACACAGAGATAGAATGAAAGAGAAAACCTATTACTGTACCTCATTCTGTCTCAGATCACTGGTACTCTCTCCGGATCAGAGATGCTACTTTAATTGCTGCTAAACAACACTGATATTCTCTTTACTGTCTTGGTTTTACCCTGTGCACGCTGCCTACATCACAGGAGGTTCTGAATAGAATAGCAGGCTGCAATTTGTTTGTTGACGAGCAAACAAAAACAGGTAGACAAGATGAAAGAAAGGCAGTGAGGGAAAGTAGGTAAAAGGCTCTTCAAGAGAGCACTGAGACCGAGGAGGAAAAAAAAAAGGCTGAGAGGAAAGAGAAACTACAGAAAAGACAGCAGAAGAAGGGGCAATGAGACAGAGGCAGGGCGAGAGAAAAGATGACAGAGGAGCATTTAATGGGAGCAAAGAGAATGAAGAAGAAAAGTGGGAAACAATGAAAGGGGGGAGATGAGAGAGGAGTGATGTTTAGCAGAAAGCATAAGAGACTGAAATGGAGGAGATGGGAAGGGAGAAGAGCTTAAAGAGCACGGATAAGAGAGGATTCATGCAGTGAAGTAACTGAGATACTTGCTGGAAAACAACAGATAGAGGCAGGAGGCAAAGCGATGGAGATTCCTCGAAAAAGCCAGAGTGGAGCAAAAAACCTATAGGAGGAATGAGAAGTGTTTAAAATGCTAAAAGGTTAAGAGAAGAGAGAGGTGACACTGGGAAGATGAAGGGGAGAGAGAGACAATTATGCAGAATGCTAATGAAAAGCACAAAAGTGACACAGATGAGATTGATGCAGGCGAGCTCAAAGAAAAAGAAGAAAAGAATCGCAAGTTTGCAAGAAGATGGAATGACAAGAGCAGGACAAGCAGACGCACGGAGCCTTTTAAAATGCATACCGGCGCTCCGTTTAACTCCTTCATGCCCACGTTTGTCTTTCCGTACTTCAATAAATCACCAAAACTGAGCTGCTGATTTTAATCTGTGGGGGTGGTCGTGTCAAAGAAACGGATGCATCTACCTGCACGTGTGTCGCAAAAACTTAAACCGACCGATATATGAGAAGAGCTGAATCACCGATTCCCGGAGCTTTCCATAGACACTGAGTTTATCTGGAAAATTCAAATACCAGCGAGGCACTGAGGGAGCTATCGAATTAATGGCCCAGTGAGCCATTAATTCCCTGGAGCTTTTCAGCAGCCCAATGCAGCAAGCTGTAGCAGAGAAGGTGTTCGTCTGCTGAAGCCATGAAACTCGGCTCAGCAAGACCACCTCGCTCCTGCCTGCTTTGTGACATAAAGCTTGTGGCTTTGCAGCAGCTCTCTGCCAGCTCAACATGCATCATGTACCATTTAGAAGTAATAACTGGCAGTTAGCAGCCGCCTTAATATCACCACCTTTAAGAAGCAGCGTTGTTTACCATATAGGCTACATGTTTTTGTCCCAGTGTGACCTGTATGATTTTTTCCTCAAAACATATAGAAAGACACTTAAGTCCACATTAATGTACAGGATTTTAGGCTTTTTTACAACTTATTTTATCTCTAAATTGGACACTGTTCACAGTGTTACCAAGTGGAAACACAGAGATGAAAAACACATGATGGGACCTTAAATTGAGCTCTTCATACCCCGGCAGGTATTACATGCTCAGGGTGACAATGAATTAACTGTGGTGACACAGAAAGCTGTGGTGAGGAGGCCGGGGCTATAATACCAGCCCACCCCACTGCTTCAGTCAATTTAAATTTCAAGAGGAACCTTATTAAAGGCTGCACTTACAGGTCCCAAAGATTTATAAATGCAGTGATGAATCTGCACCTGCTGCTGAGGGAAGGTCATAGGGTCTGGTTGGAGGACAGGGTATGACAGGAGATTGAGGTGTGGAGGTTGCAGTGCCAGTATCAGTACAGTTACACACAAAGACACGACCATACGAATGCATAAATGCAAAATCATGGTGGCAACGGCAGTGGTTAGGTGTTATAGACACATAATATAAGGCTCACTGGAGAAACATCTGTTTCCATGCACACACATACACACACATACACACACACACACACACACACACACACACACACACGAGCTTCTACAAACAAACACTGCCAATATCAGAGAAGTGAGGATGACCAGAGAGCTGGAGGGCAGGGACCTGAGGCTACAGCCTTTAATATAACTCTCTGTCAATGTATTATCACTTTCTCTTTCACACTAAAACAAACACACACAGACACACACACTGTATCACACACAAAACAAATGGCTGTCTGTTCTCGCCTGCCTTTGAACATCCTGAATGATACACAACAAACAGAGAACTGCTACTCCCTACATAGACATATGTACAGATGACCAGCAGGAGAACAACATTTCTCTTTCCCTTATCTTTAATTATGGCTCATAACAAACAATGCTCTGTGTGAAGATTTTAGCAGGTGAAGCAGCGCTGAGTGTGTCCTCCTCTGACAGGACAGAGTGAACAGACTGAAACCTCCCTGACCGGTGTTTAATTATACTTTCACAGCTGCCAGTTGTAGACAGGAACACTCCCAAGACTAAGTTGAAGAAGTGAGATGCTGAACAATGTAGAAACTCTCTTGATCTGTAGTAGGTTTAATCCAGCAAACAGAAAGACAAACGTCTCACGCATGGAGATGACTCCAGACAATGAAATCAGTATGGCTAACTTTGTTCTCTGTATCAATAAATCAAAGTATGTTTTTTGGGAAACTGCTGTGATTGGAACAAAACAGCTATTGTGATTAAAGACTGGCTGAATCATTATTTTCCTCTCCTGCTACTAAACAATCAGCTGCATGACTGCTTTTAACTAAAGATTGATTGAAAAATATAGCAAATAACACATAGCAACCAGTACTTTTATAGCCTCAGTTTCCGTCTAGACATTATCGCTTTCATCTTTACTGTCTTCTCCTCAATCTTTATCTCCTCAGCTCTCACTTTTCCCTTTCAATTACCATATCAATCCAAATATAGGTGAGGTCTCACTCAGTTCACTCAGGTTTCTTTTTCTTCAAAATGCACCACTCCACCGTCTCTCACACATTTCCCTCTGCAAGAGTATGATATTTAAATAATATATCCTCTGTCACTGCACATGAGATTTGCTGAAATGGGGCAGCTGTGCACAAACCCCCACACAAACACACATATCCACACGCACACACACACACACAGAATGCACCAAACTACTTGATCCAAGCCAGCCACCTGCAGCTTCTCCTCTGTTTTGTGTCTCCTTGCAGTTACACAATTGTGCAACCCAACAGTGCTTCATTGTGAATTCTGTCCTCTATAGTGTGTGTGTGTGTTTGAACATGAGCACTTAAAACCTCCCAGCATTCATGCTCAGTGTTCGTGTGTGCGTTCCTGTGCCCCACTGTGCATCTGTAGCTGCAAATGTCACAAATTCCTCAAAACACCCACATAAAGTCAAACTTACATACATTTCAGTCTTTTTAAATTCACAAAAAAAAAGGCAACGGACAGAAGCACACAGAGAAAAAATACAGTATACACGCCTCCCAGTGAATTAGGAGTCAGAGCAAGTCTGAGTTTCAAATAGGTATCCCCCAGCATCCCCACCATTAGGCATATATTCCTATTGTAACAGCTGCAAATGAGCCTCATACATCATGCAATGTGCCAGCAGACCTACACGGAAAGCATTTCAAATCTGTTTAATGAAAAACAACTTAGCAGCAAATTAGAGGCTAGAAAGTCTTTAAAAAAACATCTGAGCGTGCATGTTCTGGTTATGTAATACGTTTTTGGTTAAGTGATTGGTATGAGGACACATTTTTGAGACAACACAAGGACGACATATTTCCCCAGAGGGAAGACAAAATCGGTGCTTGCCCACACATGGCTTAAATACACACAGCAACCGTCGTGACTTTAAAGACTGTGCATGTGTTTGTGCGTGAGGCAGGCCTGGTATATGTACTGTATGTGTTTGCATGTTGGTGTTTTGATTTCTTGCCGTGTGTGTGTGCGTTTGTAACCCCTAACAAGAGGCCCATCATCAGCTCAGCAGGCGGCCACTTTGAGCTCCGATGTTGTGCATAGTAGATTATGTATCAGCATCAGAAGTGTGTGTATGTGAGGGTGTATCATCACAACCATTCGGCACCTGTGCTGATATCGTAACTACATCATTGGGAGTTTCAAAATTCTTGAAATATTTTACCCCATAACTAATATGAAATGGAGTTAATCTGTGGTTAACCTACAAGCAGCATGCTGTCTGACTGAGGATGGATCTCCGCTATGAATAAATAGAGGCAGGTCTGATTTTTGCCTCACTGAAAAAGACATTAAATGCACAAATAAATGCATGGAAAAATCATTAAAAACTAGGTAGAAATGCACACACTTGTATTGAATTAGATTATGGGCAAGAAATGGTCTCACAAATTACCGGGGGCCTGAGTCAATACATCTCTGACATAATTTCAATATAACTTTTTCAGTCTGATTCAGATTTCTAATGACTGTTGGCGTCTGTGCAGGTTCTGCAGATCAGAGCCACAGAGCTTACAGGGATTTTTTTTTGCTGATGAGGTGTTGTCTTCCTTAACATGACTGCCAAAAACTTTAATGACTCTGAGATGAAACCGGGCTTGTCAAAGTCAGTGAGTATGGGAGTTTGAGGATGTGACCTGCACTTGAGATTTGTGTTTTTGTGTTAAGCAGGAGACAACTAGCAGCTTAATTCATCTGCTCACAATACAATCTTTAATCCTTGTTAGTGACTGGGGTTTGTTTGTCAGACAGACAGAGCCACTGTTTGAAGTGAAAGTTTGGTGTAGAGGGAGGAAAACAGGGGTGAGAGGGCACATGCCTTAGAGTGTTGGATGTAATGCAATTAAGCTTTTCCTTTTGTTGTCTCTTCCAGGAATACTGATGACTTACATATGAAAGAGCTGCGGTCTACTTTTATTTTTGATCATGCTTATGATGTGGATGGTAGACCATAAGCCTATGAAGTCATGAGCAGAGTCGCCATCATCCAGGTCATGAGACAAATGACTGCTCACCCTGTGGGAGCTGATATGTGGCTACATCACAGTTTAGGTTGATTCAAGTAATGTTACTTGTTTATAACAATGTTTTCTACCTGGATAATGTTTGACATATAACTTTAGCCTCAGTCTTGTAGCATTATATATCATGTATGTAATCTTCAGGCACATACAGCATTTAAGAACCTGTTACATGGTTCTTGCTTTGGGACAAATCATGTTGGAACATTGTTAACATTGAGCAACAAGCGTTAATTCAGAAAATAGCATCCACAGTCTGTTAGAAACTAAAGCCTGGTTTTATTTATGAAAAATCAAAAGCCAGTTGTTTAAAAATAAGTGCAGAACTTGAGTGTTGGATGTGCCAGATTTAGGAATTGTAAACATAATCATCGAATGCATATGTGCAAGCATGGAAAGCTTGTCAGGTACGACAGCACCAATTAAGGGGACGGATCTTAAGGATTGGTTAACTGGCACACATTAACTCGAGGTTGATTATGATTTGTGTCCACTTCCTATAGAGACATGCACATTTATAGTGTAAAAAGTCCCTGTAAAAGCAAGTGACCCATTTTCCTGCATGATACATGCCAGCAGCTGGGTTTTCATCCTGTGTTGTAAAACCACCTCTGCACCACCGTTGATAAGATTAAAGTCCTGAATGTTTGTTGTTCGGCTCTTTACAGTAATTCTGATTGTGAGACTCAAACAGCTTGTTGCCACAGCAGTCCTTGCGCCTTCACGAAGCAGCAAACAGCACAAATGTATTCTGACATTTCGACAATTGTTTCAGGGTTGAAACAACAGTGCAGCAGATGGTACAACATTGCACTCATCTATTTCTTGCGCTCCCAAGCATCACTAAATGGCGATTTATACAGGCCCACCAACAGTCAAATAGAAAGTGACTAGTTCAAACAGTAACTGTGGTATTGATATAGGAGGTGACTGAATTTAAATGACAAATAAATGGAGATGAACTGCAGGAAAACATCAAGTGACTCTGGCCCCAAAAAACCAAAAACAATCCATTTGCACAGAAGTTTGGTTGGAAAAATCGGTCAGCTCATTGTACACACACATTTCTTGGCTATGAATTGGTTTTAATCAAATCAAAGCTGAGGGCCCACAGCAGGTGCTTGCACTTAAAAAATTCAACAAATTATAATAAAACAGAGGATGATTACATTAATGTACCTGAGTGTTTAGTGGGTCAGCTCTTGAGTCATTTAATTGCTCAGGATTTGCAGACCAACCCTGCAAATCTCATTCAGCACAGTTCAAACCCAGAAGGTATAGGAGCTCAAATGCATACTCATACTCAAATAAAGTAATAGGTGTAACAACTTAAAAACAGCTGCGGCATTACAGTTCAATAATTCTCCAGCTTGTTGCCACTGAAGAGAAACTTTAAGAGAAAAAGATGCAATATTTCCCCATTTTAAAGTTTCCCATCACTAACCTCACTCCATTAAAAGAGAACTCCAACATGGCCGCTCTTTCAGCCCGCCGGGAAAAGCACAGGCAGGAGTGTTGGAGGACCAGCTCGTTATCTGTACCATATGCTCTCGAGGGAAGTGGTATCATTTTATTTTTAGGGGGAGAACGCACTCTTGCTCACACATGCACACACCCGCTGAGAGGAAGCAATTCCATCTCCGAATACCCCCTGTGTCTTCCATTCCACCTCGCCCAATACATTTTTTTACACACGTACTGCCCCACAAGTCCTCACATCGACACATACACACACACACTTGCTTCTCACATTCACTAACACACACAACAACATCAATCAACATACTTACGCAACATGACGTACAGCCACACCTTATGTTGCTGATTTAATTTTAAATGCATAAAATTTCCACATTTTGCATTGATATGGATTCAATAAGCCATGATAACAAAGTGGAAATGTGAAATGATGAAGCACCCAGAGTCTTTCCTGTCCAAATTATGTTCAGGTGCATTCAGTTTGCTTTAATAACCCTTGAGATTTGTCATTATGGGACAGTGGGAGTGTAGACTGATGGAGAAAAGTGATGGAAATTAATCCAAGAAAGTGAAGAAAAAGTGAGGGAATCGGGAAAGGCACTTAAGCCACTGTGCATCAAAGAATCAGACTTCACCTGACAAAGGTCACTGCATTGCCTGGCAGCTGTTTTAAGTTGTGTTGTCACTTTAAAAAACTGTATAGCTGTACAGAAGAATGTGACTCATCGGTTGCTGCATTAGCATGCATGTTATGTCCTGGACTGACTCAGAGAATATTAATTCTCATACTTTAGCTTGGTGCATTCACTAGTTCTATGTGTGTGTGTGTGTGTGTAGGGTGGATGTATTTTAGTATGTGCATGCGTGCATGTAACTCTGACAACATAATTAATTTGGGCCTATGCAAATATCAAATTATACTGTGCATGTGGGTGTGTCTGTGTGCGTCTGCACATGACAGCATATGAATGCAGCTAGCAGTCCACCATTATGCTGTTAACGTGTCCAACTGAGTAACAGCCGGCCGTGTGCACACAGACTTAATGAACTAATGCATTGTTGGCTAATACTAAGAGTAACTGCTGAAATCACACACTCTCAGAAGCCTATTAATATAATGGGGTGGGTGGGAGGATGGATGAAGGAACAGGGATGTGAAGAGTGAATAGGGAGGGGGATGGAGGATGAAGAAGAGAAATGGAGGGGTGGTGCTGATATCTGTGGATGGGAAGAGACTGGGGCAAGAAAGCCAGAAAGAGGGAAAAGAAAATGAGGGATGATCGTAGAGAGGCAGTGACAGAATTAGAAAGAGGATGAAAGGGTAGAAGGATGGTAAAGAGAGTTAATAACCAGTCAGTATAAAATCTATAATGGGATGTAACAGGGTATAAGCAGGGAGGAGTGGAAGGAATAGGATGGATAAGAAAAGGTGGATAAAATCTCAACCCCTACAGAGTTGAGGGACAGATATGAAAAGTTAGTAAAACCAACCTTGTGTGGAAGGAAATGTGGTCCCACTTTGTTTGGCAAGTATGCACTTCGGTAAACAAACTCATCTTTGAATCCACAGAAAAATCATATTGAGAAATAGAAAAATGTGGATTTACAGCCAAACAGCGGCTCATTAGTTACAAATCCACAGGTTCGGGATAAGCAGAAAGCAAACTCAAAACCACGGGCCTCATTAACAATGAAACCATGCAAGTTTTTTTTTCTCTCTTTCTTGAAACTTTTTGGAAAAACACCACCATCGCAAATTGGACCAACATTGTAGAAGAATTATATCAGATGTGACATTGATTTCAGCTCTTACTATTCATCCATGGAGGATAAGGCTGATTAAAAGGCACTGCAAAAATAGACCGGAAGACAGAGATGTTGGGGAGATGACAGTGTGACCAAGTCTTTGTTAAGGGCTTTCCATGAGCATAACAGCTCAGCACTGGTCTGTCCTCGCTCCACAAAAGCTTTGTCATCAGAATAGGACTTTCATCCAACCATCAATTCACTTACTCTATTCAGCTTAACATCTGCCTTTTATCAATCCTCACTGCTTCTTTATGTTTTCTATCTGTCTTTCTCTGGGGCTTTTCTCCACCCTTCACTTTCTCTATCCACCATACTTCTATGCTTTCATATACAGCGGAGTCCAAAAGTGTAGGAGCACATTCCCAGTGATGAAGGAGTGTCAAGACTGTTGGAACCGACTGTATCCGTAACAGGAGAGAGAAAATGTTTTTATTTGACTTACTTGTTGTTGCACTCACACTCACAGTTTTTTCTTTCTCTGCACATTTTCTTCTCAACTGTCTTTGAAAAATGTCGTGTGTTTAGAGAAGGTCAACTCATTTGTGCTGCCGCCAACAAGTGTTTCATTAATAATCACTGACATTTTCATTTACTATACATAAGTGGTAGTTTTGCCAGGGAATGCAGCATCATACAGTGCTGATTCATTACAGCTTTTATATATGCCTTTCATCACTTTAATGGGAAATTCCTCTGCTAAACATGAAGTCGTGTTTTCTGCTTTCAGTGGCAGCGGTGCCAGCTTGGTTGGGGCACAGAAAAGTGGTGTCAAGAGTTGCATAACAACACTATCCTGTTGCCATTTTTGGTGAACTGTAAGTGCGGAAGTACTGGCAATCAAGTGCTGCACACTGCCAATTAAAAGACGATGACGTGGAAGTGATGCATCACTATGTTTTATCCCTCTCATCTGTCTCTCAGCAATCATAGGTGCCCACGTCCTCCACCGCTGCCTCCGTCTCACACCACGACCTCGTCACACTCCCTTCTTTTCATCTCTGCTCCCTCAGTCCCCTGCCGTTTCTCCCCACAGTGTCCTCTCTTCACTTATTTACACCTCTGTCCTAACACCCTCGTAGGTGTCCTGTCATGTCTCGCCTCAAAGCGCCAGACCCACGCACCTGTGCACGTCTCCTCGACTCAAACAGGAAAGCGTAAGGCTTTGATCGTTTGACTTAAAACAAAGGCAAAAAACACTGGAGTTTATCTACAGGAAGCAGCTCTTTTTGGAGGTGTGGAAAAATTATTTGTCTGTTGTTAATTAAAGGCGCCGGTTGACATTTTTGTGAACCCCAGACAACTCACAGACCCGAACACTCAACAACACCTCTCAGCTTAAATTTGTGCCATCTTGTCATCATCGTCAGCACTTGCCAATGCTTCACCTCACCACTTTTCCTCTCTCCCTCCCCCATCTTCCTGCATCATGACATCCCATTTTCCCCCATGTCATTCTCACCCTCTCTCCTCTATTCACATCTCCCTTAACAGTCTCCCATGCTCTTTCACACATTTTTGTTGCTCTGTTCCATCGTGACTCTCTCTCCCTCGACAATACATCGCTGTATTCCTCACTTAGGTAGGAATAGCATTTAGTTAGAGACACGTATGCAGATGAAATAGATGCTTTAGGGACAACTTTTGGACTTGAGCATTAAGTATTCTGTCAGTCTTAACTCCACTCCACCTTAATTGGTCAGATTCAGCGGAACAGACAGCAAAAGCCTAGATACATTAGTTAGGTGACAAAGTTCATGGTTGCTATTACACTTTACATTACTGTACCTGGCAGAGCCCTTGATAGAGAAGTCACAGTTACTTGTGTAAAGAGACTTTACATTTAGACACCAAGCCAAAATCCCTGCTCTTGTTTATACCCAACTCTGCTGTTTCCCCTCATCTTTAGAGATTATTTTAGGACAACCTCAAGTGAATGCTAATGTTGCTCAGAATGTGCTGAATGTGTAAACAGGCAGCACTGTGCTAACACATTTACCATATTTAACGCCTGTGTTTACCGCTGCCACATATAGGCCAAAGAAGGTTCAGTATAACATGATCATCATGAATAAGCTTGTGTAGGCATGAAACCGCTTCTCGACAGTGTGTGTGAGTTATTCTGGGGACCACTGGTTCACATCTGTTTGTCTGATTTGGTTGACAAACTGAAGAGATTAGGTTTTGGGGGCACCAGTGTGTAACCTGTCTGTATGCTTCTCCTGCTCAGCCCCGAAATTCATATATCATTTCACATCTCGCCCTCTTAATGATGACAGTTATGAAAGGTGATGGACCTGCTGTCATACACTTGCACATACATTTCTTAAGTAAGCAGAAAACTGTTAGACTCGCTTGCCAAGTCCAGCCTACACAGCATGTTGTTTGGTATATTTTCAGCAATGGATGTGGAGTCACAATTGGTGTTTTGGTCCAAAAATATAATCTGATGTGTTGACGAAGTCAACGTTAGCCATCCAAATTGGCCCAGACTTATCTAAACCACCACAAAGTGTCTCTGACTTTTAGAATTTATAGAGTTTTGCTGGAGTGAAGAGAGGTACAAAGAGCCCAGCTGAAGTCAGGCAGGTGTCAGCAGGAACATCTCAGGTACTGCCTGTGTATCATGTCCTGTCTGTCTGCTCATCTCATATGAGCACATAAACTACTGACACTGACAGTAATTTGTTCTGTATTTGATAAAAGCTATAGTTGGGCAATTATTCAAACTTTATTTTTAATTATGATTTAAATTTGATGTTGTCCATGTCCTACATTGTCCATATTAAGCTCTATAAATGTTCCATGTTTCCAGTGTCTTGATAAAGTCATGTTAAAAATACAGTGCAGGTTGTTTGACGTGGGTTTGTGTGAGGTCAGGCATGATTTTTCAGCATAATCTGACAGTCCTAATCCAAGCAACTTTAATTTTAGGCTAATAGTGGGGAGACAGACACACCTTCAGTAGATATTTCCAGCAGAGAAATGTCAAAGAAAAAAAAACCTCTTGCCTCCTAAAGCCTCCTATAACCCCCCACTGCTTCATCATTCCTCCTCTCCCATCTTGCCTCGGGACTGATGACTTGGCTTCTCCTCTGTTGTTTCCGGCTGTCTGTCTCAGTCTATCTGTCAATCTCTTTCTGAGAGGGACAGTAATATGATTTCTACAACAGGACAACACACTTTTCAACTGACGACAAGTTTTGTCTTTCTGTCACTTTGTCTGTGTGGGGGAGGATAGTAACAATATCATCCCAGGACAGAAAAGCCTTCCTACCTGTCTGATTGTCCCTCTCTGTCTTTCAGTACAATAGTCGTGGGACCTATTAAAACAGAGTTTTCATTGTGGCAGTTGTGCTCTGAACGATAATCAAAATGCTATTTGTCATTTTGACAGTTAGACGGTAATTGCTGCCCTTTAACACAGTTACTCACATAACTGAATCATCATCAACAGCACAAACAGCAGCATTAATTTAGGGAAAGCAGCTGCCTAACTGAGCACACAAGCCTCCAAATAACATCCTTAGGAAATTTAAACCGACCAGCTTGACGCTGATTGGAAAGCGGCACAGGCGACCAATCATTGGCTGGAGAAATCCTGCAGGTAGTCAATCATGTAAGTGGATCAGCACACAGCTGGCTGTATGATACAAATGGTATGTTAGCTCTCTGGAGTGCTGCCTCTGCTCTTTCTTGGTCTCTTTTTCCGTTCTGAATTGTTGGACAGCAGTTGACTCTGTCTCTAAAGCTACAATTACACCATCACATTTTATGGACAAGTAAGTTTATTATTGTCATTTAGAGATTTCCAAGCTTGCCAACATTTAGCACCTGTCCAAAATATGGATATAATTATTGCTCTTAACATCACTAAAAGCAGCAGTTTGACATTTTGGGAAACACACTCATTCTCTTTCTTGCAATGAGTTACACGAGAGGATCAATAGTACTTTTGTATGTCCATTTAACAGTGATGTCTTGTTTAAGACTTGCAAGCAGACTTCTCATCATTTTGGACAACTGAAGACAGCAGTTTTGCTTTTTGCAAATCAAACTGGTGTAAGGTGTAAACAACTTGGCTCTCCCCACAGATAACACAATCTGCCATCCATTAAGTTCATGGATTAACATTTATTTCATAGTGTTATATATGTTGTATGTAAGTTCACTGCACTCTGAGAGGTTGCAAAGAAACCACTAGATGTGAAGTAGCTCTACCTTTGAGTTAGTTGTACTTCAAATCAAGATTTTGATTTCAGGATTCATAACACATCTGCAAAGGTCCTGTATCAACTATGTCAAGCAGGAAAATGTATTTACCACTTGATTTGGAGCATCTATTCCACAACATGACATTCCACCCTTCAGACAGTCAAAAAATATGAAATGAAAAAGCAATGATAGTTTTGATTCAGTCACTGAAACATCAAAAGAAGTGACATGCAGCCTGGACCGGAGTGGACAGTTTTAGCCATCTGTCTCAGTTATCTGCAGACATGTCTTTGTCTCTGCTCCTCTCTTCTTTCTGCATGCCAGCCCATCTGTTTGCCTCCGCCTGTCAGCATGTGAAAGACGGAGCTATCACACATTATCCAGTGACACAGCAATTTTCCTCTGGACCGTTATTGGAAAAAACACCCAAGTGGTTGAGAGGAGATGCACGACTGTGACCCCCTCACAATGACATGGGCTCAAGGGAAAGGAGGAAAAAAAAGGAAGAAAAAGACGATATGCAGAATGACACCACTCTTCACTTCACATCAATTCTTCCTCCTCTCCTCCTGGTACTCGAGTCTTCTGTTTTCCTCTTGTCTGGTTCGGTCCCTCTCTAGTAGTTTATCTTGAGTTCAGATCCACTTCACTATACATGTATCACTATATCCTGTTGTACCCCCTATGTAGTGCTCCATTATACTGGACATGCTATGAAATACAACTTTAAAATCACCCCAAATCAATTTGCCTTGTTGCAGCTAGAAGAATCTAAATATAAAAGAACAAACTACAAACACGTACACAAAACTGTACTTTACTTTTGCATGGTCAAGCACAGGCAGAGTGGATGCTGAAATTGCACTGACTGCAGTAATTGCATTCTTTTGTATTCTCTTCCTCTTACGGGATGTATTAAAAGATCAGAGGAAAGACAGCATCTGTGTGTGTGTGTATGTGTGTGTCAGGGCTTTGAAGCTCCCTGTTGGCAGCCTGCTGCTGCGTGCACACACACACACACACAATGTATGTGTGCAAATACACAAATCCAGGCACAGGTATGATACAAATTACTGCAGATACACCTGCAGAGTACACACACTAACACATTTCTGGCTGCATCAGGTGCACATAAATAAGAGTGCGGTGTTAGAGGGAGGTTGACTTCTTTTCTGTATCTCTTTTTTCCTTTTACTCCATTCAAACAGTACTGCTGTTTTTCCGTCCATTCTCGATAGATTTTTTCTGTCTCTTCAGGTTCTTTGATCAGTTTTGTCGCTCATCGTTCCTGGTGCCACTCTCTTTCTCTCTCTCTCTCTCTACTTCTATCATCTTCACAAACCAGTCACTGCCACTGCCGATGTCGCGAATGATCCGTCACTTCTCTTCCGAGTACAAAAGAAACAGGGATCACTCACAGACATTAGCTCATCCACTTTAATCACAAACTAACAATACAAAGGAAAGTGTGACAGCAAAAGAGATTTGATTTGGGATAAAGTGGGCACTGGACTGGAGACAACAGGGACAGGACAGAAAAAGGTTGATTGAGGGAGATGTAAAAGGAAGTGAGAAAAAGGAGTGAAAGAGGTAGAGATGTATAATTTATTCCCTCGCCATTTCATTAAATATATATATGGGCATTAGAGCAAGGGGAGATCACCCTGACTTTAGTACAATGGATCTGCTGAAAGCTCTCTCAAGTCGATGTGCACACGGAGACGCACCCATGCACGCATAGTCTGTCACACAGAGAGACATCGACCAACTCTCAGGCACACATACACACACATTTCCTTGGCAGGGGAATCAACCATTACAGTGTCTGTCGGTCATTACGCCTTATTCCCCCAGTGATGGATGTAACACTTTGTGGCGCTGCAAAATGTGTTTTGGAAATGTGTTTGGAATTGCTTTGTGGCACTGCTGAATGCTTTTGGAATGAGATCATAACAGGCTGAGAGCCACTGTAATACCATTGTGGAGCAAGTGGCAGAGCACTGCTTCAGTGTAAGTGACTGATTGGTATGTGTGTATCTGTGTGTATGTGATGGTGTGTGCAAGTACTGTTTAAGGTGCATTTCTTACATTTGACAGCTGTATGTGTGTGTAATATGTTGGATCGATGATTGAGCATGTGTGTTTATGAGTCTGTCGCAAAGACAGTGAATGCACATATGTATTTATGTGTGACACTGACAATTTAGTGTGTGTTTTCCAACGCTGACAACTGCAATTCTGCGCTAAGCGGAAGTGTTAGATGGTTTGTCACCTGCATTATGCTGTCAGCTGAAAACCATCGTACCATCGCATCTCAGAAAAATCTGATTTTCTCAGTGTCTGCACTTAAGAAGGCGCAGATTTAAAGACATGCTTCTTATTTGGGTTACAGCCGCTACACAGCAGAAGATTAACAAGCCACTTTAGAGCATCTGTGGTCGTCCTGTCAATCAGCGAAGAAACCCCAGTGTGAGGACACTTGGTGATGCCACAGATTCACTTTAAAACACTCCTGTCAGCAACACATAAAGTGATCTGAGCTGCGCCAACAACATCAAAAGTTTTGATATTTACAACAGCTGCAGTATACAGGCTTCCTTGATTTAAAGCCACATGGAGGTGAGTGCATCATGAAGCACCTAGAGGATTCACTAGTTCCACATTACTGATATTTCTGAATTCAAGCAGGACAATATGATTGCCCATCTCCGCTGTAAAGCATGTATACTTGATGTGAACACACACACACACACACACACACACACTAAGAAACAGAACTGTCAAGTAGTGGGACTGAAATCCCTGCCCAAACCTCACAGGCCCCCGGGCCATCCAGGATTAATCAATGGATGTTAGCCTCATTGATCCAGGGATATGGATTCCAGCCATGCATAGATTAGTCAGGTCTGATCCTTTGCCCTGTGGCCCAAGTTCACTTGACTTGAAACTTTACACTGACACACACACACAAACAGCTCAGCTCAAACCTAATAAGACAGATAATCTAGAGAGTAGCACTCTTGCTTACAAGAGAACGTTTGCCTGGATTGTGCCTTTAAAGGCATTATTTTGAAACATGAATTAGAAACCTCGTGTAATATCTCACCCCGTCGTGTTTCTCAAGCTTTTCTTGAGCCTGTGTGAAGCCTGGAGACACATTACGTGGACCCCAGAAGAGCAGCTGCCAACCTTGACATGTGTCGGCTCACAGCGACTGTAACTGCTCTGTTATACACTGAACAAAGGTACAAGGAGAGATTTTAAGTAATGCACAAATAATTCATGACTACTGATAGCTCAAAGGGCTAAAACCATATGTCCGAAAGCTGGTGATCCCACATGGGATGTGGTTGCAAACAAACTACAAATGTTCTACTCCGAGTCTGACTTGCAATGAATATTGAATTGAACATGTTTAATTCAGATTCTCACTGAATATTGAATTACAGAGAAGAGAAATTCATACAAGAACACAGTTACTTCCAGGCAGATGTGAGAGAGAGTAAGCATATCTCCTGTACTGTTATTCAGTGCATTAGGTGCAGAGCTGAGAGGACACACGAGGTGTTTCAAAATGAATTCATCAAATATACTTTAAGTAGGCTGTGCTGAAAGCTTAGGGAAGCCCCGCAATTCAGATCAATAAATGTATGTTGTGTGTGTTGCAACATGTGCAGTACTTCAGCAGTTGTTGTGACCAACCATGCCTGTATCCCTAACACACAGAAAGAGGCTGTCTCTCTCTCACACACACACACACACACAGACAGACACACATACACACACACACACACACACACACAGACACAGACACACTCAGAGACACACACACACACAACGTGAAATCTGGAGGAAGATGCCCTTGGGTGAGCATGATTTCAGCCGGACTACCGCCTTGGACATGTCAGAGAGACAAATGTGTGTGTGTTTGTATTTCCCCAAAGATAACATCTTCCAGCGAAAGATCACAAATGTTCACTTGAAGGCAAAGGAAATCTGTTTCTATAAAAGGTTTTCAAGGATGCGTGTGTGTGGCACACAGCAACATGTAAGAGGCAGTTTTTTACAGCTGTCAGCGTGATCTTAAAATAACGTCAAGTTTAAATGCAACTGATCACTATCATACACCAACGTAGCATTTTTAATTTAATGTTTCCGCTTTTGCAAACAACATCACACATTCCATTACATCAGTTCATTTATATTAAATTAAGAGCACAAACGAGCACAGGTCTTCAGAAAATACAAAAAATTTCAAAAATACTTACGTTAGCTCCTTTAACTTGGCTTCATCAGAATACTTCAATCATTTGAGTGATGATAAACTTTTAGCAGTTCTAAGGGAGAGGCTATTCAGCAGGTGAGACTAAGGCTGCTTTGTGGTACAAGGAGCTCTTAAGATCCCTTGAATTAATTGAGGAGATTAATCACTTACTATACAAAAGACAAGAAAGAAATACATTCATACCCACAGGTGAGTGGCCAAGGTATGTATTCATTATGCTTTTCTAGATGTGCAGTATTTATCAGCATCACCTCTGCACCTATTATGTCTTAACTGTCCAATTCTAAACTAGATATACATCAAATTAACCTTTACTACTGTGCCAAAAGACATTACTGCAGACTGTTCATCTTCGCAGAATGGCATGAACTGATTCAATTCAGAATGATTAATCCCGTGCTAAATGATTAATTGTAGTTATCCATGTCATCAGTGGGATAATGTACAGCATGCAGGTCATTACAGCAAAATTAGACGCTTCAGGAACATCAAGACCTTTCTCTACCACTGTAACGACCTGTTTGCTGTACTGTGCCACTACACTATGGTACTGTGTGCTGCAATACACAGTTATGTGCTTAGCCACTATTCAAGAACTGCCTCGTGTAAGAGTGCATTTTATTATTTAATCATCATTACAAATAAAATGCATTTAAAACTTTTTCAGTTCAATAGTGCAAGTAACCATTTCCGAAAGCGGTAACCCCACTGGTGTAGTACTGAGATCCATTAATGAGAGGGTTTCACCCCACATCATAAAATATAAATGGCTTTTCCTACTATTAGGGAGGGAAAACGAATTATGTTCCTAACGAGTATAGCACTGTTTGTTGCACAGCATTATACATTTGAACATTCATGTGTATGTTAGAATCAATGAAGTGTAAGTGACACTGTTAAAATATTAAGATGTTTTTGGAAACGGCACCTATGTTGAAGATCAAAGTACGAAAGCAGTGGTGGATGTACAGTCAGGACTTCTAACAAATAAGGCGTATTCACTGGTATCTATACAGAGTATGTAGTACTGGAGGTAGTCATGCATACGTTGTACTTGGTTTTCAAGCCAACCATTTGCACGACATCCACTCCCATACACATGGTGATGTTAATGTATGTTTCCTCAGACTTGTGTGTGTGTGTGTGTGTGTGTGTGTAGGAGTTGAGACATACACAGTCAGACAAACTGAATGTGTGCCATTTGCACCATACACGTACATAACAATCATTGTACATCTGGGTGTTCATAAGTGCTCCTGTGTGAGACAGGATGAGTCACCTGTGTGACTTTCATCTGTCACGCACACATTTTTCCTCACAGCCTGCCAAGTCTGTGTGTGTGTGTGTGGGTGTGTTTGTGTGTCACCCTCGTAACCATCAGCTCCGATCACGTTGGTTACACCCAATGTGATGTTGCTGTGCAGCCTGGCTCCATTGGGCACTGAGAAACCTTCTGATGTCTCCTCCAGTACACCTGCCTCCACACATGAATATTTATGAGAGCACACTGCCAAAACCGTTACTAATTATAATACTGTGCCGACTCAGCAAACCTGGTTTGAATTTCCACATGCCATCCTGATCTTGGAAATCTTTTGCCTCACCAGCTTGGAATCAGGAAGCATCCTCCTGCTGCCTACCATCAATATTTATGCACAAGTCAACAGACCAAGGAAACTATTTATTATAATAGTGTGCAGACCATTATACGGCTTCACAGTTCAACAGTGGCTTGTGTCTGCACCTGGAATCCACACTCTGGAAACTCTCTCCTTGCTATTGTAAACTCCAACAGCCAGGCCTGGACAGCAGGTGATGATTTAACCCAAAGAGCAAACATTGTGGAATAGATTTTCCACTGATGTTATGGTATATGTTCAGTGGATTACTGGCCACTGCACTGGAATCAGTCCTGAATATTTAAAAGTCCTGGCCCTAGGACTGACTAAAAATTAATTACAGACAATTTCAATCAGATTTTAAACAAAAATGACCATGTCTGGTTTCAACTTTTGACAAATGATAAATGTATACAAAAAAAATGTAACAGGAAGATAACTGTCATATTTAACAAAATAATAACATAAAATCAAATACATATCAACTGTAAACCTACAAACTACATCACAAAAAAACCTTCCCTGACAGTGTTTTATGCTTGTGTGTCCGACCTCCACACAAGTCACGTACATGCTACATTTGCAGTATGAAATACCACACAGGTCCTTTGTGAAGGACGGTGTTGTGGTATTGAATATATTAGAAAAAGGGACTATGGTGTTACTCTGTTTATACTGGAACAAACAATTCACATGTCAAGAAATGTTGCCAAATACATCAGTAACTTTAAATTATTTACTTCAAGGTCATATATCAATACACATACACAGACATTTTTATGTAGCTCTACCTTGTTGGGTGTATTTTGAAGACAGACCTGCAACTTCTGCTGCGGTGACTTTTCTGTAAGCAGTGAACATTGAAAACCCGATGCCCTGTGAGTCTATTGTGTAGAACACTTTCATGTTTGAGAGAGTATTGTTCATAGCTGAGAACCAGCCTTACATATATGAGAAGCATCCTGTCCTTTCTACAGGGTGAAACAGAATGCCATGTACAGCAGATGGTATGAATGCCAAAGGGAGACAACAAAGCTACTTACTACTCACAAGGTTACATGAAGGCCAAGCTAAAGTTTCCACTCCCTCAGTATGTTTGTGCAGAAATCTCTGGCTACTATATGTTTATGTGCACCAGTCTCACACAAAAAAATACCTGCAGATAGAGCCGCATGCATACACAAAGGCTTGCACATACAAACCAAATGCAGGACCAGACACATATCCACACAAAGACATGCATGCTCACACTGTCAAATTCTCTGCATCACGCACAGCTCACCAGCATGACTGAGTTATTTTTAGAAAAATAACAGGGCCCGCCATGTTTATATTCTTTTCCCCAAAGTGGTGAATATTTTGTTGACGCAAAAGTCCTTCACAAAGGAAGGAGGAATGGGGGCTTGGGGGATTGCTGTATGAAGTACATCTGAGAGACAGGTGGTGAGAATGCTAAAAAGAGACAGGGTGAAGAAGGAGAAAGTTGTTCACTAATCCCTAATGTGAAAAAAATCATACAAAATATAAATTCTGAAAAGTGCATATTAAAGGAGCTGAGTTTTAAAAAGCTGCCAGGATCTAACTTGCTAACACACCCACAAAAGGCACAGTGGAAACATATTCCACACCTCTAGCTGAGTCTCTTATGAAGTGACACAACAATCCAAATGTCATAATAAAGGCTGCTGATACAATAAAGATAGGTGAGCTAGGAAGGGATAGGGTGACAATAAAAACCTGAGGAACAAGTCTAATATTAGGGGGTGGGGGGGTGGGGGGGTGGTAATACTACAATGGGGATGAAATGAGCTGAGAAGAGTCTAAAAATAGAAGCTAAAAAAGCTGCATATGTAAGGCAAAGCATAACAGGTTTATTGAACCCAACCATCTGTGAGAATTGGAAAACATTGCCATGTGATAACCTCCATGTCACAATGATGACGCTGTCACATTATCAAATCTAACCTCTACACCAGGTGTTATTGCTATTTATGGTAGTAGAAGAGAGCTGTGACTTATTTTTGGGTTTTGTCTCTGCACAACAGGAAGAAATCCTCCATCTAAATAAAGTAGCAACCTTTGTCACAGTTCAGCTATAAATGCTCCTTCCCTGTTTATAATCGGAAGTGAGGTGATGTTCACAAGTATGGCGACTGACCTAAAGCAGAAAGGCTGTGATGTGGTGAGTTTTGCAGTTGATGTTTCTCTGTTATTCTGTTTTTTGGTTTTTTTTTTATAAAAATACATACACACATTGTAATTTTTTCCCTCTGGCAGTCCTAATGTCTCTCTCAGGGACACTTCAGCAGGACAACCAGCACAAGTCATTGATTTTTAGAGCATGTCAGATTTGCAAGAGCATTAATGTTCATTTTCAGTTAGTTTTACTTTTTGTAGGTCAATGTTAGCCGTGTGAAATGGGATATAGCTTGATGTGAGATATCTGTGTCAATAATATTTTACTGCTTCCCCTCATATCAATGGCAAGATATAAAAGGTAATCATCTTTTTAGAAGGAGCACTGATTCATGGTTAAATTCCACCTCAGTCAAACTCTATGAGGGATGACAGCTCTCAGTTTAAACCAAGTTATGAGGAAAAGCAGTGGCCTCTGAGGTCAATACTACATTTTTGTTCAAGTCAATCTCAAACAGTGGATTCAACCTGAGTGTCAGTCATTGTGAGTGATTTTTGGCATCAATATTAGATCCTGACACTGGTAAGAGCCACCATTGTTTCCAGGAAGAGCAGCAAGTGTTTTGTAGCAATCCTGCATTTTATTTTCATAGTATGCTGTAGGTCACTGTGACATTCTTTGAAATCGATGTAAGATGATGATAACAGATTCCTTAATCTTCAATACCTTGATCGGCACTGGTCCAATAAGAAGCTGTAGGGAACATTCTGTACAGTGCAAGCTCAGGGTTGTGAGGAGAGTTCAGTGGTTTTAACTGAAGGGGTAAAATATATTCTCAGTGACAGAATATTACTGTCAGTGAAAGTGAGAAAAAGGACAAAAAAGCACTAATTAATAGGATTCTAGGTTTACAACACCTACACATTTGTAACAAGACAAAGCTTGCATTCTGATTGGGCCGTGCATGAGGTACGTCCTGGGCAGGATTTCTTTCTCCTCCTTGTGTGGACACATGGGCAATACACTCACACACAATAAAATCAAGATGAAATGCTAATTTATCATGTGACTATTATTATTATCATCGAGTGACTTCAATACCACAGACAGCATCACACAGCTTCCTAGAGTGTCAACACATTTCCTTATTAATGTCAATACTCAGTAGAAAATAATCACAAAACAATCTTTAGAATAAATGACCTATTGTTATAGAGGCAAAGGTCATTTTTGCTATTGGAAGCACATGCTGACACTTTTGATTTTGGTTGAGTTGTATAACCTGTAATGCAGTAACTTCAACAGTGGAAATAGAAGTGGATCATACAGAGATATCAGAATGACCATTACATTAAACATATCAAAATGGGAATTAGAAATAAAAGCCTACCTCAAATAAGGGCTATAACCTTATGAAGCAATGATCACTGTCTGAGGGAATACATACTCTGAAACCAGCTCCAGATCCACTGTACAGTAAATGTATTAGAAACTGTTCACACCCACACTGAAAGAGCAAGGGCCAATGGAAAAGTCCAACACCGAGCTGACCATGGGTGTAAACATCACTCATTCATTCATGGACATTTGCAGTTGTGGCGCTGGCCTGTGGCCGCTCCAGCTCATAAATAATGAGTGTTTACTACTTTTCAGGATTCCGATCCATCTCTTTGAACAACAGCAAGAAGACAGACAAAATAGATAGTGAGAGGGAGAGGGAGTTGAAGGGGAAAGAGCGAGACTGAGAGATACATAAAGAGACAGCATTGGGGGACTGAATGACAAAGATCTTTGCCTGCAGTCGTACAGCCAGCAATCCTTCTCTCAGCTTTCTACAGCTCTATCTGGCTCTGTGAAAGAGCAGAGGATGAGAAACCAGAGAAAGAGTATATGGCTGGCTGATGGGCAGTGTATGCTCCTGTATACACAAACACAAACACATAGCCTCAGCACATCTTTATGTTATCAAGGGCAGCATATTTCCCCTGTCTTTATGCTGTCTATAGATATCACAAAATAAAAGGACATATACTTTACAAGATGATATTACTGAATTGCAGCCCAAATGCTCTTTTAGGTACACTTGACAGCATATCTTTTATGGATAAATCTCCTGCTACAAACACAAAACACATGACATTGAACAATAACAAGCTGAGACAGACAGCTCTTTTCACAGAGCCCTCCAGCATTTACCGAAAAAAGCTGCCAACTTGTTAAAATGTATCTGGCTTTATAGTTAAACTATGTGGTTAACTTGTGCTGTTGAGCTGAAAAAAGCTGAGTGGAGATCACCTCATACAAGACCTCTACCCGTGTAAATGATTCACAGCACAGAAACCTTGTACACAATAGAAATAAACTCCAACTGTTTCAGCGGGTTACAGCTGTAGACTTCATCAAAATATTACAAACTCAAGCTCTATTTCCCCCGGCCTGGTGGTTCAAGGGGACAGAAAGGGAGTAAGAGCATGTTCAGCTGACACAGCGACACGGTGATTGATGTGACAAGAAACAGACTTTTGTTTGAGTCTCACATACACAAGCAGCCACACGTGTTCCAGAGAAGAGGCGCGCTCTGCTCTACCTCCATCGACACACACAAACATCCAGCGCGATGCCCCCGTCGGTCCCAAGACAGATCAGAGGTCGCTGCGTCAACAGAGCTGACTGTCAGACAGTGAAGAATAAATCTGCATAGAGCAGAAAAAGTGGAAAGTGAGAGGAAGAGAAAGAGAGGGGACAGGAAGACACCAGTAGGGACAAACTCACATGGAGGAAAAGGCATAAGTGAGACGCACTTGCTCAGCACCATCAACAAGGCCCCTGGTAATGTGATTTTTTGGTGCAGCAGCTCAAAGCACAGAGGAGACAGAGGGGGTGACAAGCAGTGGTGTAAGACTACAGGCAGACATCTCCAGATGTTGTCAAGTAAACTGCAAAACACACTGAAGAGCGGAGAGGGATGGGTGGGGGTGGGGGTGGGGGCTGGTTTCTGTCCTGTTTCTTCAGACACACCGAGGGATGACGCTGCAAGACGAAAAAATCCTACTTGGAATTTCAATGACTTTAACTTTCTCTCAGTGTCTCTTGCACACAAATCCTCTTAACCCCTCCTCTGCTAACAATCTGCCAATCTAACCATTCCTTTAACTCCCTTTCTCACAAAATCCTCTCTTTTTTTCTACCAGATCTTTGTCTCTGCCATCCATCCGTTTGTCCATCCCTCCATCCCCTCTTGCTCTACGATCCTCTTTTCCACTCAAACTCTCAATCCCACTTTGCTCTCACAATGTTTCCATCCATCCATCCATCCATCCATCCTCCTTTCTGATCTATCCACTTTCACGTCCCACCCCAGCCCCCCTCTCTCCCCTTTTTGGCTCTCATCAGCCCCTCACAGCCCCTTCTCAACCTCTCTCAACTCCTCTCAGCCTCTTTCCTCCCTGTCAGGGGCCATTAGTTCAGCCTGGATGGTGATTCCCCCAGCAGAAAACCCTCTAACCTCGCTCTGCCCCCAGGGGGGGGGCAGCTGAAACACCTTTTAAAAACCAAAACATCCATAACACACAGTGGCACATCACGCAGGACCTTTCTGTCTCATACAATCTTGCTGTCTGTCCTGCACCATTTTGTCATCTCTGCCTTCATTCTTCTTTCTTTGTCATTTCATTCCCTCTCAGCTTGGCTCATTAGCTGCTGAGCATCAGGATTACATATCATGTTAGCGCTAAACATACAGTCATCAAATCTTCACTGTTGCATAAATGACTCCTTCATCTAATATTTCTTTTCTTCCATTTCCATTCTTGTTTCTACTCAAATGAAGAGACTAAAGTACGTCATGGAACTTTGTATGAGAGTTTCTAAGAATACTATAATACATGTACAGTCAGCACTCGAGCATATCAACTACCACAAAATTCACAACCTGTTTGCTCAAGTTCAGAGCAGGACAGTCAATGTTTCTCCCATACAATCTTCTATAATCAATACTTGCAGAGAAATTATGTATTTCAAGGTATTAGACAAGCTGATATTTCCGGTATTTTAGTATGCGGTGCATGCAGCCATTTTTAGAAGAAAAGTCCCCAGTGTGCTCAGTGGTTACTGCAGATTCCCAGAGCTGTCACTGAGCTACTGCTGGTGAACTTCTATAGGAGCATGTGAGCTAAAAGGTGAAAATGGTCTCACCTGTTTTCTGCTGCTGTGTGTCAGTGTGTATCGCTGGTCATTAGTGTGACCCATCATGAACTCCCACAGAACAGAAATTTCTGTACATTAAAACAGGAGGAAAATGTTTTTGCCAACCAAAATATAACCTTAAGTTGTATGTGTGTGCGTATTTGTGTGTGTGTGCTTGTGGTCATTAGTGTGCGGAGGTAGTCCAGGGGAGGTTGTGCTGGGTCGTGGTTGAAACTCCACCGGCAGCATAATGACATGACCTATTGATCTAGAGAGGATTGCAGGATGCTACTGTCCTCGAGAGAGATAGCACAGGGTGGAGGTAGGGGGAAGAAAAGTCTGTATGTGTGTGTGTGTGTGTGTGTGTGTGTGTGCACCCAAGTGTGTGTGTGTTGTGAGTCACAGACGGCAAAGTTTGGATGTACAGATGGCGCTAGGAGATGATAACGAGATGATTAAACTTCATTAGCGTTCTGTGGAAAATATTCCACACACAAGGTCCACTTACTGAGAACCTCAAAGACATTTTGATCATACTGTATGGACTTCTTCAGCAAATGAGATTTGCACAGGTGTCAACCGCTTGTTATCATAAAGTAAAGGTCTATAATGTTGGCATGTGATAAACTAAGGAACATCACCTCTCTAAAAAACATCACATGTACCACAGAGGGTAAGGACCAGGTATGTCTCTAAACTGAGAACCAATCCTTAAGTTGTAATAGTGGTGAAATCACTTAGTTGAACCATTGGTTTTTATTGCATATAAAACACTCAGCAAAAGTGCCAAATATCTGTTTCCTGCACCACTGCTCCTTTGGTTCATTTTACATTTTATATACTGATTCATCATGAAAAAAATAAAACCAGAATAATCAATTATGAAAATGATCGTATTTAACCAAATGAGTTCTCTGAGCTAAATGCTAATATCTGAATGCTAACCTGCACAATGCAAAATAGAATTACCATATTCACCATCTGAGCATGCTAATGTTTGCTACTTGGCTCTCAGCACAACATACAACTGAAGCTAATGGGGAAGACTGACACCATAATAAGACAATAGTTTATTTAGTTTATTAACGCCTACACATCCAAACATATATAACATATACCATACTTCAAATTTCACTGCTGCTTCTTCTTGTGAGATCATGAGTTTGTGATGGTCAGTGTGACAAAATGTGTCTCGAGCTGTGTGGGAGTATTTAATTCAGTCTGCTGCGATGCTTGTCAAATGACCTCTGAGGAGGACGACGACTGAGTGCAAACGGCCGGCGGACTCTGATCAATAAGTGTGTTGTCTCAGCTAATTGAAGCTGACACTCATAATTGGGAGAGCCAGCGGTAACATTCCTGCTGATACTCTTATTGATGAAAAGGCCAACGGCACCATCACATACTCACTTTGATAAGAGCATGGTTATAGCAATGTGAAGCGCTCATTTTCTTTGATGAGGTCAATCCAGGTAAATGTCATGATCCCTCATAGATTTCCCTATTATCGCAAATCTATAATCGGTTACAAATTTAAGTTTAGGGATTTGCAAAAAGATGCTGCACACTTTACTGATTGAATCTAAAAGTAATTTTTTTATGTTTGGATACTGCTATTGATCAAAGAAGGGATAAGGCGATAGAAGCTGTCAAGACGGTAGGAGGAACGGTGAGTAAAGATGGATTCAGGCGAGGGGAGACAGAGAAGGGCAGATAAAAGAGATGCACACGGTTGTGAAGAGGTAGAAGGAGGGACCAAGGGACAGAGACAGAAGATAAACAGAGGCGTCTGTGGAGAGTTGGGCTAAGCCAGCGGCCAGTACACAGTGTGATGATCGAGTACAGAATAACACCTCCTGTCCCCTTCATGCTCGTGTGTGTATTGCTCTCTTTCATCATCCATCTTTTTCTTTGGGTTACTGTCTCTTCTCCCTCTCCTCTCCCTTACTCCACATCTTCTTGCCCAAAGACCTTAGCTTCCCTTTTTTTTTCTCTCCCTCCGGTGACATGTACATCTTATTACAGCTTATAATAGCAATTTTTTTTTTATTGACTTGACCTTAAGAGGGAAATGCTAAAAAGCCCAACAGTCATTATTGATCAAAATACGAAAGCTCATCTTCAGCGCTATTTGGCAGATGAGTGGTGGACAGGAGTCAAACGAGTCAGGCAAGGTTTTGTATTTGACGCCTATGAGCGCCATACAACTTGAGTCCAAAATAATCCCTGCCACCGTAGGGTCTTAGCCGTCTCCTGGACATCACCTTGCCCACTTGTGGTTTGATCTTGACATGTGAGTGTTGTAATCCCCCAACAGGAGGAAAGGAGTGTGCCTTTGGCGCAACATGTTATTACCACTTGGTGATCTGAGCACTGAGGGAGCCTGTCTCATTGTAACCTTAGGAGTACAACTATCTCTGGATTCCCAACATTATTCTAGTGTTTCATCTTGAGTCTCAATCTGTGGAGAGGTAAGTGCACAAAAATGTGGTCTAAGCACAAAAATCTTGCTAATGTATACTTACAGGGGTGTGGGAACTCAGTGTGGGCCATGAGGGTAGTACAAGGAGTGTTTTTAAAAGTGAAGAGACGCTGGCTGACTTTGTATTTAACAGCTCCTCTCTACTTTTGCTGTCGTTACACATGTAGCATTTAGTGTCACCACGTAATTTCCACTGGTGGCTACAGTGGCCGCTATTCAACGAATGTTATAAAAGGTTAAACTTGTAGGTATTCACATGCCGCAGCATACTGTAACTTGTACTGCCAATAATGACTGTTCCCATTTTTAAAATCTGAATAAGTTTGGACTAAAAACACCAGAAAACAGAGAAAAATGCACATCACAGTTTTAAAATTAATTTTGTTTGTCCAACAGATCAAAATACAGCAATTAATTGCCCAATGTCAAAACGTAGAACTATTAATGTTTGTAATTTCTGCTTGAAAATGAATTAACTATTGAAACACTTATTGATAAATCTTCTGTTAATCAACCAAGCTCATGCTCCAGCAGCTCCACTGCAAAGAGCAAAATCTACAGCCGTCATTCTTGTTAAAATCCACAACCCACAGCTCATTACCCAAAGCTAATATGATGCTTCAGCAGTCTCTTAGCCACATTGCAAGCCTTTGACCTGACAGTATTTTTGATGCACTTATATTCATATATTATATTTTTGAGCCACAGCTCAGCAAGAATCAACTGTTTTGAATGTTGTAGTTACATATAGCAATAACTCTGGAAAACACCCACTCAATTTGGCTAACCCAGATTGTTGAGGCATCATATTAACTTCAGCTGACCTTTCAAATGCAACTTTACCCAGAGCAAACAGTCTGTCCTCTTAAGTCCTCAAGATTTAGTATTTGAGTATTTGGAGAGAACTGGGAAAATCCACATCTGTCCGTTGATATTTTCCTGGCATTCTCCACACAAATTATGGTTAATGGAAAATCGGTTGTCAAAAATAATCAACGCTAGACATGCTAGACAATGCTCTCACATCCTCTCTCAATGCTTTCAAAAAACAGTTTGTTCACTGTTTTCATTCATCATGTTGTAAATCCATGTATGCTATGCTGCCGTACATTAGGCTTTATCTCTCTTCATTTGTTACACTGGAGTAAGGCCATTGTAAAGCTTTCTCTTCTCACTTTAGCTTTTCTTTTTAGCCACCTCTGTTATCTCACACCCTTCATCTCTCATTAACTACCCTTCCTATTCCTATCTCTCACTTTCAAGACACCTTCCTCCCATCTTTAAACATTTCCCCAATTCTCTTTACCTCCCCAATTTCCCCCTCCTTTTGCTGTCAGACCACTCAATTTATTCCACTTTACCCTCTCTCTTCTTCCTACTAATATATTTTACACTCTCTCTTTTTCAATATGTGTTCTAGCACCATCTCTCTCCTATACTACCATTTCTATCCTTCGATCACTCATCTCTCTGAGAGCACAGCCACTGATGCTTGCTGCCACGCAGAGGAAAAAACACATTTTCTGTCATATTGCCATGTCAGTGAAATTTAGGAGCTGTGTGTGTGCGCATGTGTGTGTGCATGTGTGTGTGCGTGCGCCCAAGTGTGTGCATGTGTGCGTGCGCCCAAGTGTGTGCATGTGTGTGTGCGCCCAAGTGTGTGCATGTGTCTCCGCTTCAAGGGTACTTTCATCATCAAATTCCATTTCCTTTGCAGACAAACACTTCTGCCGGCAGGCTGGCAGACAAGAGAGAATGAGAGAGCAAATCAGTGTGTGAGTGTGTGTGTGTGTGTGTGTGTGTGTGTGTTGGCTACTCAGGGCAGGCATCAGGATGCATTGGCTCTTGTTTTGCTTTTATTTTTATTTGTTTTCTCCTACAACTGAAGAGGGGTATTGAAGACAATATTTGTATTGGATTTTTCTCTTATTTAAATTTGCTGTGAAGAGGTTTTACATGAGTGGGACACACACACACACAAAAGCTCAACTATGGTACAATGTGGCAGCATTGGCGGTTAAACTCACACCAACATAGATGCACATTGTGACATTTAAACAACTGCAATGCAGTGTGACACGACTGGTTTGGCACGCGCGCACACACACACACAGACACACACACAGACACACACACAGACACACACACACAGACACACACACACACATTATATATATAGTACAAATTCATTTCTACAGGAAGGAAGTCTGCTCTTTATGAGCTGCATCCGGCATCAGTCTGTGTGTGTCTGCACCTCCTATGGCTTTGGATACAACTCTGTGGTTGGTGTGTATGTGGAAGTGTGTGTCCTACAAGTGCGGGGACAACCCTGTGGTGAATGACCAATAATGGACTGGCCACTGAGCTGGCAAAAGCTGGATATCCCCTTGGCACGCCGCCCTCTGTGTGTGACACAGGAAGTACTGATCTGACACGGGGGAACACCACAGAGAGTAGACAGTTGGCACAGGAAATATAAATCTGTTCAACTGCCTAATAACCAGGTTTTCAATTATATTATTTAGCTTATCCCAAAAAACTATGACGGCTAAATAAAAACTAAACACTCAGGCCAGGATCAAACAGCAAGTATCACCACAACAAGTACTCACATGCTCAGATGAGGCTTCCTTTTGCCAGCAAGCTACTTGTGTCCAAAACAGAGGGCTCCCCCTAAAGATCTATGGCTGGATCATGTAGAACAGCCCTACAAAGCCCTCCACTCCAGCACACCTGAGCTTCACCACAGAGAATCTTAATCACCTGGTGGAAAATGGTGCCTGGGCAGCAGTGGTGTCTCCCTCGAGACAACTGGGCCCAGAGAATGAGGGGAAATTAATGAGGGTGACATTATGAATGGGAGAAGGTGCAGCAGTAACTCAGAGCTGCAGCACTTACTGTGTGAATGAGATGAGGAGGGAGATAGGAGGACACAAAAGAGAGGCCCGGCGAGAGTAAATGGTGCAAAATATATTTCCAGTCTCAGTGTTTAACTTTGAATAATTTGTTATTTCTTCAGTTTGTGGCCATTTAGATCCTGTTTTGGTTCAAATGCCTTGAATGTTCACTGTGAAGTGTATTAAGAAAATAGATTAATTGAACTTTATCTCTTCAGCTTCTTGTTTTGTTTCTGGTATCCTCCACTCTGTTATCTAATGCACTACTCGACTACAAACTGAGCACCACTACATTCCTGACAAGCAAAACAAGGTCAGGTACAGGGACTGTACACAACTGGGTCATTTCCTGCTTCAGTTGTATTACCTACAGTAATGATAAATATCACAATAGTGAAATGATATACTGGGCTACACAGACACTTACATACTGGATGAAGTTACATCCAGTGCAATCGCTTTGTTTACGTTCTTTCATTCAGCTGCTATCAGTGTGAAGAGGATTAGCTCCATGTGTGACTGAAACAAAGACATTTCAACCTCCTTAACATCCCAACAATGACCTATTGTCACCAGCATCAAGGCCTCAAAGGAGAAAACACAAGCGGGTCAAAATGATCAATCACAGGTCCTGCAGTCCAACGTAGTGTCTCCAATGCCACTGTGGCTTCTATATGTAACACATAACCCCTTCACACAACTAAAAATTAAGGTCAGGACTATAGGCGCTTTTCTCTCAAGGGAACACTCATTCTCTTGGTTTTTTTTTTTTTTTTTACCGGCGGCGTCCCACTGCTGACCTGCATGGCTGCGGCGTGGCTCTATTCCAGCCACGTGATTGGTTCGGCATGGCGCAACTCTCATGGCTATTTGTATTGTCTCTCAAAACATGGATAGATGAAACCTATCGACTTTCTATCGACCATGTCTCATATTGCTATTGAGGAAAAGTTATTTCACTCTATATATCATTATTGTTTTATCACCCCGCCCTATAGGCACTGTAAGTAAGTCACATAAACATATAGATTTACACAAATTTGCACAACCACAAAATTGACTTTGGCTGTTTTCTTTCCATTTTAAGGCAAAACTTTCTACACAGACTAAACATATGTCTTCGTGATAAATTGGAAAGAACAGGAGCAGGGAATAAAACTACTTTCTAATCATGAGGACAAAAATTAAAAAGTGACAAATGAATTTGGTTTGAAGATTGTCGAGAAAGGGTGAGAAAACAGGTTTAGCGGCACAATATTGGCACATGAGAGATGCACATATTCTTTTGGGCAAAATCATGTGAAGTGAGAAAGCAAAACAATTTCCTTCATGACTCCACAGGGAGATCATAGACAAATGGCTGGCACCACTATCCTGGCACTGACTTGTTACATACTTGCCAGTGCTGGGTGTATAAGCCTGTAACAAACCTTCATAGTTTGATATTTGATAAAATAAAATCATATAAAGTACAAAAAACTAATAAAGTCGTCTGCAAAGATGGCAGAGGGAGGGGAATTGAAAGAGATTGGCACTGACATATTGGCAGCGGAGAGCCAACAGTTGGCAGCAGTGAGCCTCTGCCCATATAAACACATCTAATTGCAAACTGCATAAAACAACATAATATAGTAAACATGTACAACTTTCATAGCGGTGCTTCCACAAGCAGTGAAGCACTTCAAATTGAATATATTAAAAGAAAACTGATAAAGTGATAATAGATTGTTCCTTCTCAGGCAGCTGGGGAAATATTTCAAAGATTGAAGGAATTAAAGTGAGAAACAGTTCTCTAAGTTGTCTGCGGCCAAATAATAAAGGAGATTAATTATACAAACAGCATAAAGTCAGAAAGTGTTATATCCAACAAAACCACAAATGCTATTCACAGAGCTGGCATTGCATCAGCAGCCAGTCTACAGCCACCGTGTTTTATTGGATCAAGTGTAATTTAATAAAAGGTGGAAAATAATGTTAGAATGGACTTCCTTTGTAGAGGTTAATATAGACGAAGGGTACGAAGGAAAGATGGCAGTAAAGTCACCAGAGGGTAAAGGGGTGTCCATAACTTCTCCAAACCAAATGCATTGGTTTGCTTTGTTTGAAATCACCTCTCTACACCATGATCAAATGGTCAGTACACTGCCTAAAAGGCATGACGACACAGAACTTTAAAATGGTGAATTTTCACAGAGCTGGAAAGGTCGACACTGGTTTCGCACTAAAATGGTAGTGGGTCTGTTTGTGGGCATGTAGTGATGTCTTGAAACCACATTCATATTTGATGGAGAGCGATAAAATATGAATGTGAGAAAGTGAGTACTATATCCTCAAAAGCTAAAACACCAAAAAAAGTGATTCACCTTTATTTAACCTGACAGTTTTCGCAAGAATAGTGGTAATGTTGGAGAGGTTGAGGGCTTCCTGTTTGCTGCTAAACTAGCTCCACTGGGCATTTCAGTGCTTTGCTCAATAGCACTGAAACAGCAGTTCTTCACGGGGGATCAAATACTTCTCTTGCTTTTGCCAAGGGGCTGTAATGTGAGAACACAAAGAAAAAAGGCTGCCCAGTTGGAAAGTTTCTCCACAACTGAGAAGATGTTAGATTATAAACACTTGCCTCACTTTGCTGTGTCTACTAGCTGTATCTTGATATACACAAGACTATATTAGTGGTGCAACGGATCATTGTTGATCCATGATCTGTTCAGATTGTTCTCCACAGATCAGCATGCAAGTGGTCCGCGGATCAGTTGATGGGAAAAAAAGGTGTGCGTGTAGTGTGGGAACACTTAGATGCACCGCCCCAGCTGAATAAACAGGCAATTAAAAAAACTCCACTCATATCTGCAGCTGTACATCACACACCCAAGCCTATCGGTGAGGTTATTGATCTGTTGCACCCCGAAAGACTATATATGAGCCTAAACACTCAAACTCAAATGAGAAATTCAACATAAAAGTATGTCTTAACTGGTGGCAGTGGAGGAGATGCCCTCAGCTGCCTCAACTGACCAGAAAGCATTGCACCTGCATTTATTCTGAGGAGGGAAATAAGGCCAAAAAAAAGGTACATTAACATAAATACCCTTAGTAGGTGATTTATTAGGAACACCAAGCTGAAACTAATGCTGCACTGGAATCAACACATCCTTAACAGTTTCCTCAAAAGCTGAGCAGTGCAACTTCCATTAAAGAGGATGTACTGCAGGACTGCTGTTTTAGACTGCATTATCTTCCTATGTAAGTGAAAACTAAGTGAAAAGAGCGCACGCACCATCAACAGACACACCCACGGAGACCCAGAAGCTGCTGCTGTTTACTCTGTTCTCACTTTGAATTTGCATGATCAGACTGACAAAAGTGAGAGAGTAAAGGAAACCCCGCTGCTCGTTATAATCTGGAGACACAGTTCCTCTTGTGTCCTCAAAACATCTCTCATTTTCATTCCTGTCCCTGCTTGCTCTCAGAGCGTGTTCTGCTTTTATGAAGCTGTCCCTGCACACTCCCAAAACTCGAATATGATTTAAATTTTTCTTTGTAGGCTCATCATTAATACACTTCCACAAGAGTGTTCCCCAGATATTTTATGACCAAAACTGTGAATTCATCCTGCAAATCTGATAACATCTGCCCTTGCCAGCATATTTGGGCTGCTGTATATTTGTAGTTGTGACTCTCCACATCCCATATGAGGATATTAGTTTCCTCTCAGGAGAAGCTCCTGTGGATCCTGTTCTCAATTACCAAGTTGTCAGGACGTCATAGTGGGGAGAGTGCCGCCCTTAAAGGGGCAGAGTGGGACGTATCCCACCAAAGATGCAGATAATGGATGCTTCCTAATCCCATACTGTCTTCTCCATATGTGCCCAGTGGACCTGGAGCCACAATGTTCCTTTTCACCCTGTAAATGTGTTTACAAAATAAACGCCTGTGGTCTCTCAATGCAACTATTAGCACTTGATAACATGTGCGTGAACAGACTCTGGAAACAGTTATTTGTTCATTGTATGTATGACTATCTCATATACACACACACACACACACACACACAAGACACACACACTGATCATTGCATTGATTGAAGCTGTTAGGAGGGTGAGCTCATGTGTCATGACCCCAGCACAGGAAAAGAATGGAAAGGAGAAAGTAATCAAGGCCACAGAGACCACCATGGATGTGTGCGCTTCAGTTTGCAGGTCATACGTGGATGTGTGTGTGTGTGTGGGCATGCGTTTGTATGTAACTGAGAGAATAATCAAAATCTACAGAGGCCTCAGCATGGATTAAGGGCTAAGGACCACATCCTGAATACTAAACTTGGGGACCCTTGGGACACATTCACTCTCTCTCTCTCACACACACACACACACACACACAACACACACACACATCACCGCCTGCATGCTAAAGGAGTGTCCCAAAGCTCTGTGCATGAGATAAGCAGGGTTGTAGAATATGGATCATCCGATCCGAACAATAATAGAATCATATGGATTGTCTTGACAAAGGAGGGTGTGCATGAGCACAGTGTGTGTTGTGCTGTTTATCAGCAAAGCTTCAAGCTCCAGCTTTTGACTCTCTTCAAGTCAATATGTTTAATTAGCTCATTTAAATAAAGATGTTTAAATGTGTATGAGGGAAACTGAAAAAGTGATGAGATCGGGCAACTTTCTCTCTTCTGAATATGCAAAAGCGAGATGCTTCACACAGATGCATTCATTCTCTCTCACACACACACACACACACACTCAAACTGCAGTTCCCCTCCCACAGCTGACCCTCAAAGTCTGTATCCGTCTCCCAGAGAGAATAACTGAGAGAAAGAAGAGAATGTTCTTTTTTATATTATTGGGAAAACAATCTGTCCTAATCTGCAGAGAGATGCTTCTCATCACCCCTTCTATTCATTCACTCTCATCCCTTGTTCCCATCAGCAAAGCTCACCACCCACTCACTTGCATACACACACACACACACACACACACACACAACACACTTCCGGATACTTAGACAGAAATACTCTTTTATCTATCTCTCTGAGCTCCTGGGGGTAGGTAGATGTGGGGATGTGTGTGTGTGTGTGTGTGTGAGAGAGAGAGAGAGAAAGAGAGAGAGAGTGAATGTGGGTCCTGCTGTGAATGTTTTCACTGTCACCAAACAGGAAGGAGGAAGTTCCCTCCAGCAGCTTTTATATCATGTTCCTCATACAAAAAGGAACACCACCATGGACGGATTCATACAACGCAGAGGGACAGAGAGGGAGAGGAGGGACTGAGTGGAGAATCTGTACCCGCTGGTTTTACTTAAGAAAAACACCAGTGCTAACAAGCCATTTTAGAGACACGGAAAAACTGTTCCAAGCAAATTTGGCAAAACTCTTAGTGGCAGACATGAAATGGATTTCAAAATGGAGCGTAGACCTACTTCTGGTGGGTTCCCACAAGACTAGACATACATCCCGCTGAGACTCAGTCCCAACACAACAGGCTAAATTTTGCTTCCCTTGGGAATACAAAAAACAGGATTGTCTGGATTATCTAAAAGCTATAGTACATTATGTTGGGGTCACACTGCAATGAGGGCAGTGGAATGGCCTGCTTTAATCTCCCTCTGTGAGCCCACCATAATTAGGTGACAGTATGCAAAAGGAGTATCTTTTATTCTAAACCGAACATTTGCATGACATCAATACAGTTCTGTGAATTCACACCAGAGGGCTGTCCTGTACGCACTCATTCATTTGATTGTGACTAAATTGGGCAGCAGCATGCCTTAAAGCAGTTGTTAAGCGAGAGGAGACAGTTACTGATCCATTTTCTCACCCAGGTTTTCACCAGATGGTCCTCAGATTCAAGCTGTTGCCAACTCATTAACATAAGGTAATTTTAATTTTGAAAAGTCTGTGTGCAAATTGGTTTTGAGAAACACATTGGATCCTATTTTTGGGGTGCTGACTGCATCACTGAGAGCGTGCATGTCTGTGAGTACAGACTGTGGTTCGAAGGACTTACAATGTGACAGCATTTTAATGATTTTTTCATGCATCCTTGAACATGCACACACACGTGCACACACACTCACACACACTAAAACTCAAATGTTGGCACACGCGATATCAGTTGGACTGTTACAAGTTGAACACAAATACTCAGATCATTTTGTCTTTTAAACCCACAAATAAACACATGTTGGAGGCGATTGCCAAGAACAAACACACACACACACATACACACACACAACTCACTTCTGTCTCACTGTCTATATCCAAAATCCCATAAATATATTCCCCTGCCAAACACAGACACAGACACAGACACACACACACACACACACACACCATCACCATCTCCCTGTGGCCAGTGGCTATAGATTTCCAAGCACTTCCCATCTCAGATAACCAGCCAATCAATGAGATCTGTTCAATTAGGCAAGCCCCAGCACCTGGTAGCTCTGCAGCAAGATGTGATTGTGTGTGTGTGTGTGTGTGTGTGTGAGAGAGAGAGAAATAGAGAAAGAGGGTGATGAGATGTGTGTTTTTGTGTCTATGCGTTACCTGATAGGTGCTCTCAGGGCAGAACTCCAGTCTCATATCTGATGGAGGCCTAAGCTAATTGAGTGGCCTCTGCACACACACACACACACAAAAGCAGAGCAGAAGGGGACACAGTCTTTGTGTCCATATCATGTGCACAACTAATCACACAATCATATATATATATATATATATATATAGTCACGCAATCTTTTTGACAGATTGCCCACTCACTCGGACAATCCAGCAGAGACAGACACTGAGGTCCATACACACAAGGCAATACAACCATATCTGGACGCACAAAGGCTTTAAGCAACTGTGCAACTGATCCATAAAGCTGTCCAAGTCTTTCACCTGTAATTGCACACTGATTCTTCAGGGGAATACACTGACAGATAAGAAGCTCTGTAATCGCACACTGCAACAACACATTTCACACACTTCAAAGTTGGTTTTCAGGTGAGTTTCAAAAGTTGCCTTACGTGAAAAGGCTTGCATTAAAACTTGGACAGGAATACCACACAAGCCTTGTACTGTAAGTACATTTCCATGTATTTGAAATGAACTGAATATATTTGAAATGAATGCAGTTTAGTTATTTGACAGTAGAAAGGGAAGAAAATACTACAGTTTAGATGCAATGAGCCGTTGAGAAGAGAAGAACAGTAAGATCAGACTCGAAAGGAGCAAAAACACTACAACATTATGCGAAAAAAATCAAGAGAGGGAGCACGGCACAAAACTTTTTTCAAAGTGTTGATTTGGCAGAGCCTCTGTTGAGCTCTAAGCCTTTTTACAGTCCTCTAATAATGACTGAAACAGACGCAGTCGTTCAGTTTGATTAAAAGTTAATGGATTTTTATAATGCAAAGATCAAACAAGAGACGGGTGGCTTAGAAATGAACAGCTAAAAGCTAAGACTGCGTGACCAGGCACTGGCAAAGTTTGTTGATGCAAGTCTGTGCTGCATCAGCACTCTCTTAGATTACACAAAACGCGGAGAGCAGAAGCCAGTCCTGCTACTTTATTTTATAGAGACATCTACGCACATCAACCATGGGCTCCTATATGCAACTATTTCTGAGAGTGTAAGTTAAGACTACACCTGGATGGGTACACATGAGTCCACAATCATTATTCATTTGGCCATTTTGGTACTCCAAATGTATAGCGTTGTAGTTGAAAGTTGTTGTTCTTTTCTTTTTTTACTGACTCAGTTGATTCGACTTCCTGCACTTTCATCAGGATGCAGGTGCACACAGAGACAGACACTGAGCCAACTCAGTACCCCTGGGTGGGGTAGGAGGGCAATGCTATATGTGTAGCAACTCAAAATGTGTTACTTAGGCATCTCAAATAGCAGAAACCAGAAAGACACATGTTTCCAAAGCAGCAGTAAGAAATTAAAATAATACACTTCTAGCTGCAGATGATGAGTGTGATTGATGAGGTCAATGGGTGCCACGAGGTTTAATGATCTCCCAAAATGAGTGACCATTTTTCATTAAAAACTGTCTTTCATCCATCTATCATGTTTAATAAACAATCCGTCATGATGAGAAAGCAATAGATGGCCATTTATTTTGGCATCTTCTTTATGTTTTTATATATGGGCCATGATTATAAGACTGTGGTTCCTAATCGGGGCTTCCTGAGAGAGCCTGAGTACAACTATTTTTGCTTTTGTTCTTTAATAAGTAGCTAGGCAGGCAGAGACATGACAAATTGCTCCTCCCGATATAACTAGAATATGCAGGTACTTTTTAAGATGATCATCTGCAGCTAAGTTTAGTGTGCAAGAACTCAAATATATGTCTTGCTGTATGGGGTTTTAAATCCTTCAATCACTCTGTTGTCAGTGATTGAATCCCAATGCAACGTATAAAACAATCATGTTCCCTTTGAGGCCATGCCTATTTCAATTTCAGTCGTAGGACACTGTCAGTTTAGAAAAACAATGTGAAATAAAACCAAATAGAGTTGAGACATGAGCGGATAAAGGTAATCCAAGTGGATATGCATCAGAGATTTTCATAAGAATCTTTAAAAAACAGAAAACTACAACTTGTGTTTAGTCAGCAAAGTATTGAAAGTAATAAATCAGGAGAAGTATACAGTATGTGATAGACAGGAAGGCAAAGTAAGATTAACTACAACAGATGTATGATTCTGTAAATCCATAGTGAGGGAACAGACTGAAAGGGGGAGTCAGAGGAGCCAGAAAAAAAAACTAATTTATTGAAAAATTGACAACTGAAGAGACACGGGGTAGATAGTGTTTTCTATAAATACAGACAAATCAACTAAGAAAGAAAATATACAGCCTATTTAAAGGATGCTGGCAGACACTGAGTCAATGATTGACAGAAGGAATGTCCATTAAGACAGACTACATTAGTCAAAAAAAGTCACTTAAGTCCCAGGCAGAAATCACAGGCTGACAGTTGACAGATCCTTCCTTTCAAAACACACAGATTTGATGTCAGAATCTGTCCAATCCTTCACACACACACACACACACACACACACACACACACATATAGGAATCTCTCCTGCACAGGCACCTACTGTACTGTAGATCTCCTCCATGGACCAAATGCACTTAGACAGGCCTGCTTAAACCTCTCCTGCTCTTAAGCTGTGGAAAACTGTGCAAAAATAACTTTTTCTTAATTTAAACACACACATGCACAAACACACACACACACACAATCAAATGGGTGTAGCCAAGCCAATTAAAGCCAAGCAGACGTGAAGAGAATCAAAGACAGGAGACATTATTTATAACTTCAAAGTCTTTTGTGACAAAATGACTTATGCTGCAAGAGGAGATCAGCCGCCTCCCCTTTCCCATGGTATAGAGGCTCTCTGTCAGCTTGTACTACAACCGTCTGTGGGACGTTTCAACAGAAGTGGCACTCACTCACATACACACACACACACACACACACACACACACACACACACAATCAAAAAGATAGATGGGGGAAGAGAGAGAATGAGTAGTAAAAGAGCAAAGATGAAAGAGATGTTAAAGCAATAGAAGACATGGGAGAGGAATGGAGATAGCAGCGAGGAAGACATCACGAAGGACAAAACTGCAAGCATGCCTGCTGCTGAAATTAATTTTGGCGTGACTGTGCAAACCAAAGGACGCCATTGTGGGGAAGGTAAAAACCTGGGCCTCCACACAGCGGTCCTCGGCGAGTGTTTGTCTGCTCTGAAATATCACTTTTTTTTTTTTGCTGTCTCGTGGGACTGCGTATTCATTTCCTTTTCTGGCCGAGCGCCTCTCTTTACCCCTCTGCGTTCACGCCATGTTAGATAAATCTTTATCTGCACCAAGTGGCGTGAAGGAAACAAACAATACAAAGCCACCGCAGGTACCCGTGCATTTGGATGACAGACAGGAAGACAGAAACGTGAAATTAGTTTTTAATTCCACAAAATAGAAAAAGGGATAGTGTCTCTTTCTCTTGTACACATGCAGAGACACTTAAACCCATGAGTGTCAAGTGTAGTGTGTCATTTGAATGCTTTGATACAAGTGCCAAGACATTACTAGCTTCTAGGTTGCAGAAATATGCCTTAAAAACAAGCAGCTACAAATATAGGGAGCAGCTATGTTATAACTGGCAGAACTTTGATTTAATGCAATGTTTATGAATCTGATGTGACATTTTTTCCAATACTTGGTGTTAAAGACAGATTTTGGAAGATTTTAAGCACAGCTCCCGTCACGTGTGTCTGACAGAAAATGGTACAGAATCTCCAGACTTCAAGAAACAAGGCCAGCCCCATCTGTATATCAATTAAAACACACACAGTCACAACAAGAACACACACGCAAATCAGCCATATCCATCCAATAAGCCCACAGATCCCTTTTAATGTGCTAGCAGATAAACCTTTCCACTTCCCCTGAATGAGTGAATGTGTATGTGTGAAAATATGACTGTGTGTGTGTGTGTGTGTGTGTGTGTGTGTGTGTGTAGACTAGTGATTAATCCAGTGTTACTAGTAGGAGGTGGTGATGCCTTGAGGCTGTACTTTCCTCTGATGAGATCTTGACAGCTAAGGTTTATTCCTCTGCATCTCTTTCTCAATTTCCCTCCCTCCCTCCTTTTCATTTCAGTTCCCTCATTGCTTCTTTTCTCTTCCACCACTTTAATTGCTCTCCGTCTCTACAGCTCTCTCCATTTCTTGCCGATCAGTTTAGTGCGCTTCTTCCCCTCCTCTTGCCATGCTGCTCTCCTCCTTCTCCTCCTGCTTCGCATCCCAAAAGCCTCCTGATCCAAATGAATCTCTTACCATCTCCTCCTCACCCACACTTTGTCCATCTGCTCTTACTGCTTATTGTCCACCGTAGGGTGCACCTTCAAGTGCTCTAATCCTTTTATTTTCTCCTTCTATCTCTTGAAATCATCTTCCTCCTCCTCCTCCTCCTCCTCGCTCCTTCTCATTTTCTGACTCTGCCTCTCTGCAGGTGATTAGCAGTGTGGAGGTCAAAACACATGAACCCTATGAAGTGAGCAGCTTTACTTCTTAAGGCTGCACTGTGTGTGTGCCAATACTGCATGTGCACACATGCACGTACACGCATGAAGGCACAAAATGAGGAAGAATAATTGTTGCTTGCTTTATTCCACTTGCCACTATGAACTTGACAACGACCCTTTCCTAAAGCAGTGTGTGTAATCTTCACAGCACAGCATCTCTAGTCCTCTGGCGGCTGTGTGAGAGCACACAGATAGAGAGCACAAGCCCCACACAAGCATGTGAACACAAATTTGGCCACATAAAACTACAAAGACCTCATCAAGCCACTCCCTGATATCAAGATCAAAATATAACTACACTTTCTCAAACCCAGGTTTAAGAGAAGCATAGGTCACAGGCAGGTCTCTGGATGTTATATTAATACAATCCCAATGTGCTACAGTGATATTCAAGCCTGCACGCTCATGCTCCAAAGATACATAAATCCATTATGTCTTTCAATTTGACATTTTAAAAGGTCACATTTTAGGTGTTGATAAATTTATCCAGCCTGGGAGGAGAATGCGATGTGGATAGAGTTCAGCACACAAGTGCAGTCAAGCATGAACTACTAATTTTTTGTAATTCTGTTACCCGAAAGGGATTGGATAAGGGTGATCAAACTGTGGGTGTATTGATCGGTATCAGTATTGTTTTACACTAAGTTTTTCATGATTTGTTCCCTATACTTTGTCACACAAAGTGAGGCAACCTTTCAAAGAAAGACAAGTGATACTTGGGGAAGGATTGTTTTTCTGAAAGTACTTATATTGTGTTTATCAGTCTCTAACTGAAAACCAGCTGATTTTGTTATGCATTAGTGAAGACAACCTAATGCTGCTACAGTAAATTACATAACATAATGTTCGATATTATCAAGTCTTTTCTCTTGATATGATCTTTTATGCTTAAGTATTTGCATAAAAAATCTGTTCAAACAATCTACAGTGTGTCATCCATTGCTGACTTTGGTGTCTCTGTTTTAATTAATTGACTGATGAAGTGAGTAAAATGTGTTGTATTCCTTGATAGAGTCTGAGTCGCTGAGTTTCAGAGCAGTGCAGTTTATTGCATTAGAACATTTTCATTCTATTTGCTTCATTTACCTGTGTAAGTGAGTAAAAGCCTTTGGAAATGTGCACGGTGTAACAGATCTGTTAATACACTCAATCTCACGTCCTCTCAGGTCTCACTTCCAGTACAAGTCAAACCCAAATTTTAGTCATGCATAATTCATGAGATTCTCAGATTGTCAATTTCTCTATTGCTCCTCCATGCATTTCTTATTCTCAACCACATCCACTTACATGAAGAGTGTCTTTCATTCTTATAAACAAACTCTCTCTTCATCAATCTCTCTCTCTCTCTCTATACACACACACCCCACCCAGTTAGTGTCTTATCCACTTTTCTTCCAGTTAACTCAAGCAGCTGTGACGTGTTGATTCACTGAGTTAATCAACACTCGAGCCCCCTGGAGAGACTGCCCACATGTTAGCTCGCAACACTGCCATAACCTTACATGAGCAGGAAAGTGTGCAGAGTACACGTGTAAGTGTGTGCATGTACTCCATGTCTGTGTGTGCATGCATATTTCTACATATATTTTGACAAGATAACACAGAGACATGCACACAAGTGTACTCCATCTCAAACCTCTACCCTGTGTCTTTGCATAAATAGAAAGTATAGATTGGATGTGAACAGCTATGAAGTCTCAAGTCACCACTGCAGAATGTACATCACCATACACCCACACCTACACCCACACACATATATAAGCTTTCCAGTGGAGTACTCCTGGGTGAAAGCAGTGAAGCTGTTTCACTAGGACGACACTTGAAACCTTTATATATGTCTGTCCCTTGTCTCTACTGCCCCCACACACTCTAGTCAAACTAAATGCCCCAATATTAAGTATGAGTTTCTATCCTGTCTGCCCAAGTTGCCCCTCTGTGTGCCCCAGTGTCTCTTATTTCCCTTTTGTGCAAGTAGAAAAAATATGGTGTACCGTTTGCTATAGTTGCCCTCTTGTCCATCCAAGCACCACCCCTCCATAAGTACTACTAAGAAGGGCTACTCTGCTTCATACAAATACCCCACTGGTGAGCCAAAGGGGTATTCCAACAAATCCTAACACCTTATACCCAAATACAGTGCCATTCCAGCAAACCCAAGTATCTCTCTAGCACGTCCAAAATCCATTCTGGCACACCCATTTGGCAAGTGTTCTTCTACTATACGAGTGTCTCCTGTTACATGCAAGTGTCACTCTGGTACGCAAAAAATTCTCTCTAGTGAGCCCAAGTGCCATTTGCTCGACCAGAGCACCACTGTGGTACACCCAAATGCCTGGGTGAGCCACAGTGGGATAGCAGCGCACCAAATTGCCGCTAAACATGCCTGTGGTAAAGTCACACTTCAAGTCATCTTATTGCCTCCTCCCTCGTCATTTCCTTCTCTTCTCCTCGATTCTCTCCTACCCTCTCTCTCTCTCTCCATATTTCTCTTTCTTTCTCCATTTCAAATTCATTAGCTATGACAAAAGCAGGGAACACAAAAACCATCACTGTCAGTCAACACGAGCACAAACAGACTGAATGAAAAAAAAAAACATGGATCTCTGCGAGCTGGCGCTCTCATTACCCAAACAAGAAATGGAAGACGGGCAAAGGGAGAAAGATAGATGCAGACAAAGTGTGAGGTATAGTGAAGGGGGGGGGGGGGTGAAGAGGAAGGAAAAACAACTTTTTATTTCTTGTTCTCCCAAAATGAATTTCAAGGCTCATCTGCTCTGGGTGATGTTGGCGTTCACGGCCTAACAGCTTCAGATAAACACAAATTCAGCTCTGAGGGGAGGACAACCAGCCACCGTCATCTGTTATATGGACATAGACAGAGAGAGGGGAGCGTCGGACAAACTTAATAAAGAAAATAGAAAAATGGAGGAAAACTATAGTTCGAAATCCTAAAATGAAAGGACGTGCATCAGTTACAGTCGGCTGTGAGACAGGACAGACATGTAGAAACTGAGACGAGTACTCAAGATTCGAATTATTGTATTATTGTATTTAAAAACACCACAAAAAACAGTGGCAGAAAAAATACGCATGTGTGATTACAATCCAAATCTTGATCAAAACTTGCCATTTTCAGCATGTAAATGACTGGCTCTGGGGTTGTCTCATAGCAAAGAGGAATCTGAAAATGGTAACAAGCACAGGAAGCAGAAAGGGAAGAGACGGCTACCTGAAATAGGCACCCAATGGCAGGCTTGCTCCTACAGGGTATATCCGGTGAGTCAGACGATCTGCTGCCTTAAATTTGACACACAGATTCACTCAGTCATGAAGCTGCTCCAGTCTGTGCCCATCTATGAATACACAGCCATCAGTGGTGACAGGCTGTTACTTGTACCATGTAACCAATCAGATGGTACTCTTGGCAGGACACTGCTCAAGACCTCAGTGTGGTGACTACATACACAGAGAGGCGACTGCATCCAAAACAGCACAGTCTGGAATGGATCCATTTTATCTCATTAAGGAAACTCAAACACTTGATGCAATTATCAGCAAGACTAATAATCAGTCCACTCCTAATGCACATAGACTCAGATGACAATAAGTCTGTCTTTCACTTGTCATTCTTAACCTTTTGATTTCAATCTTCTCTGCTCCCTTTTACCTGCTCCTCCTTATTATCTTATCAAGGTTCATATCAGACTCGAATGGTTTTTAACAGAGGACAGAAGTTAAACTTTATCACTCAATCCACTTACCCCTCTAAAGCTTAACTACAATGTCTGGGCCAACAATAAAGACAGAATGAAGACACTAAGAGCTGATAGGACTAAATTGCCTGAAGGTTGAAGGCTCAGTGCCACACTGAGGAGTTAGTGAAGCAGGGCTGTGTGTGGTAAAATCTGTATGAGAGAGGAACAGCAATATTGTAGGACCAGTATCAAAACCTGGGCATGTGTGTGTGCATCAGTGCCAGCTGTCGTAAAGCCTGTCTCTGGATTGGACAATATAAGCATCACCCAATTTATTGCTGACTGACATACGTATGAGTGTTTGAGTGGTGTGTGCATGTGTGTGTAGTAGGAGTCAATGCTAGTGAGTCGTGTGTGTGTGTTGGCCTCAGTGGTGCCAGTCAGGCATGACAGGAAGAGAGAATTAAAAGCCGTAGGCACAGAGAGACCTTCTCACATACCAATGTGGTGTGTGTGTGTGCACGTGTATGTGGGTGTGTGTCTGTAGAGTGACCTTCTCTCCAGACTAGTGTCACAGACGGTTGGTTTTGGTACCAGGCCTTTGGCTTTATGGAGGCCTATGGGCAATGTATACTACCGTCTGGGAGAGACTTTAAATGTGAGTGTGTGTGTGTAGGTGTCCGTTTGTGAGTTTGCATGCAGACTCCATCAGAACAAGCTCTTCCTTTACTAAACCTCCCCCGCATGCTTTATTTTTTTTGCTCTTTCTCTCCAACAATATTTCTTTTTTTGTGTGTGTGTGTGTTGCTCTACAGCGAAATGTCAAAAACGTGGTTCGTGTTATCCTCATTTCCCCCTTCTTTTGTTAATAAAAATTTTTCAGTTCTGATACAGGGACAAGACCAATATGGCCTCACACTGCCCTTCAAAGCTCTATGCAGTGTCTCAATTCTCATATTTCTACTGTCACACTGACAAGTATTTTTTAACTGCTTGTTTATTCGGTTGTGTTCCCACACTACACAAACATCAGCCGATCCGCAGACCACTTGCGTGCCGATCCATGCTGATTCGAATGGACCACAGATCAACAATGAGCCGTTGCACCACTAGTTATAATATAAATCTACTACTGTCGTCTGCAGATAAAAAAAACTATTTGTCAGACTAATAAGATGGCTTGCGTGCAAAAATAATGCTAAATGTGTACCATCAGCTAGCAGCAAGCTCCACACACAAGACATCCAAGCAGAGCAATGAAATGAAACTCATGACCTGAATATTACCTGACTTCTTGCAAAACTACTCAACAGTTTCGTTAAGTGCAATAAATCTTCACAAGTAAAAAGCCAACACTTCTTTAACAAACCTGCAAGAACAATATATTTTAAGCTTCATAACATTTGTTATTTACAAACTTTTTTAATAATCCTGAGTTTTAAATATGCTGCTTATTTTTGGGTTGTCTCTTGGCGTCACACCCCAGCACAATGCAAACGTCAAGCGCCACCTAGGAGTTTTTTGGGGCCACTTGGAGTACCTACCCCGAGGCAGGTACTCGTTTAGCCCACATAAACGTTCCAGGAGATGGTACTTGGGGTGTGGTTCCTGCTATGGAGAAGCATTAACGGCACCAGCTTCATAAAATTACCCCAATGTTCCTGCATTGGAAATGCCCCTTAAATGAATAAGAGACCTTGGACTAATCTTATCAGATTAACCAGACAATTAGTAAGAGCTCAGAGGAGTCTACTACTTACTGTTTATTGTCCACTCATTGAATCTAATTCTCAGTGTGCTTATGTTCGTATAGGACATCTTTGATTATAAATGAACCCTCAACCCTCTCTGTGGTCATGAGCCAGCTGTGCTTTGTATTCAGCTCATGTCACGCACAACCTCTCCTTCATACATAAGCACAGACACTCCGTTAGTTTCTCTCCTTCTCTGTCTCTCTCTCACACACACACACAAAGTCTCTCTCACACACATACACACGCGTTCTCTCTGAGCCTCCGTAGGCCCAATTAGAGAGCCATAATTACTGCCAGACAGGAATGAGAGGATGGAACAGAAAACAACATCCATTTTTTTAAAACCCAGACCAGATATTTCATTGCAGTAACGTCCACAGACATGACAGTGAGTGGAGAGGAGAACGGGGAGCAGGTGATGTAGGATGAAGGACGTAGGGACATGAATGTGACAGAGACTGGGGGGGGGGGTTGATTTCGCAAAAGCAACTTCACCATTAAACATTTATGAAGCAATTACACAGTTACACACACACACACACAAAGATGGAAATATGATGAATACTAACGGTTGTTAGTATAGCTATATAATGAGTTATTGCATATAATATATAGAAGCAAACACGTGTGTCACAGGTATGTTATCTTTTTCATGGACATCTCCACTCTGCATGTGTCTGGAAAAACACCAATGATATATGAAGGAAAGGAGTCGGCAGTGTAATACTGAATAAGAACGTAGTAAGAATGTCAGTACATCATCCTTGGTGAATAGCTGATTTAAAACACCACATTTTCACCTAATGTGCCTTAAAATCAAACCAAGTGTAGCACAAATGTGTAGAACTGCTGGTTCTGTGATGATAAGTATGCACAGAAAAAAACATTTTCATGTCTTCACAGCCAAAACAGAGACAGATGTGAAGCCAAATTTAAAAATACCCAAGCACCACTTCAGTGTGGAAAAAAACCATGTTAACACTGTGAATGATTTATATATTTATTTACTTGTTTCATTTCCATGTGTTTTAGTCAATTCGGCGGACTAGTTAAGTGGTTGAAATGACAGCACTGGAACTAGAAGGTCATAGATTAACCACAGTTATGGTCAATGTGTCTATCAATAGCAGTTAAGCCCTATCAAAGTGTCCTTGATCAGGCCACATTTTATGCAATTAGCACTCTGACAGCTCCTCTGAGCTATAAAAAGTCCACAACATCCTGTCATGCTAAAAGTATGATGTTATAACACTATTTTCTGCTCCTCTGTGTTCTGATGGTCCACCCTCCCGAGACACATCAATGTGAACTTAAAGGCTTTCAATTAGCACTTATTTCACTGAAGAGCATATGATTCACTTGGCCTGTATGCAGGGCTGATTATTTTTGGTTTTTCATTTTATGTTTTATTAAAATTAAACAATGAATCATTTTAATGCTAAAACTGGAAAACAGGTGAAAACAGTTCAGAAAAAAAAAAATAATACGAAAGCCTTGGTGAATATCTGATTGTATGTAATTAAATGTTTGGTGAAAACTTGTGTGATTTATCATTTATACATTTTTTAATTACTTGGAGGGCCCATGGCTGCTGCATAATCAGCAGCTATTTTGTTTTGTTTTGTTTTTTTGTTTTACAGTGTTTTTCATGAGGCGCCCTCACCACAAGCTGACCTCATTTACTGTTGTCTGTTGTGATCAGTATCCCGCAGGAAGACGACATCTTCTGATGCAAGAGAATACAATATGGGCTCCATCATGTTTTTTTAATCTCATTTCCTTGCCATTAACTAACAGGTGGGTGGTGGTTGCTTCAGCGTGTGCCTCTCCCTGCCTATGTATGGGAGGATGCCATGGCGAACTTCACAGTGAAATACTGCAGATTAATGTTGCCTTGCCTCACACTGTATGACTCAAGATTTTTTTTTTCCAAATGGCTCGAGCAGTTTCGGCATTCAGAAGATAAGATCCATCAGGCACCGCTCATTACAGCAAAATGTCAGCTTGTATTAATGGGCTGCCTGTTACTTATGCAGACTTCTTGGCAGTTTATCAGTGGACATAGGATTTTACGTTAGACACTTAGATACTGATGCGTTTAATAACATGTGACTGATTACCCCAAGAGGCAAACCTAGAAAAAATAACTAATTCTGAATTTAAATTGAAAGTGCAGTAATGAGATGAACAGAGCTGAGCTGGCCTTAAATGACCTGAAGCTGAGCTGACCCTGAACTACACTCCTAGAGCTTGGACACTGTGCTTGTTTCATATTCTCTATCCTTTTTAAATATGCAGGCTTTCCAGGCAGAGGTGAAGCTGAGGTGGCAGCTAATGTGAAATTGTAAAGAGCAGTGAAACATGTTGGTTATGGCAACTCGCTTCACCTGCTGCTGCACCACACTTTCACAAACCCTCGCCTTCTCTGGCTGCCAAAAACCTGCTATGGCAGCAGAAATCTGACAAGGGCTGAGCTTGACACGTCTGCCTCTCTCCTTTTCTCTCTATTCCCTCTTTTCTCTCTGTTGTTCGCGACGCCTCTCTCAAAGGAACGAGCACACGTGAACAGTGAACTGCCTGCCAAGCTGCCAAAGGAGTGTGTACAAGGGGGCAGTCATTTCATTACGTGTTTCACTGTTTCTCAAACAGCACGCAATTTCTGTCTCTGGTCGAAATGAATATTCGTTTATGTATGAACACATTCCACCAGCCTGAGTGCAGAGTATGTGTGTGTCAAGAGAGTCATACCTCAGGGCAGTCTGTTATCGCCAATAGCCTGCTAAATTAATCAGTGCCCCTTAGGCCTCTTGACCGGACACTCAACCCACACAAATACACACATACACAGTCATATGTTTCACAGGATTGCTGAGGCATCACTCACTGAGTCAAACAGACTCAACAGCACCCCACAGAGAAATACTGAGACTAGGTGAGAGATATCCATCACACACATATACACACTTATATACACAAACAAATGCACACAGAAACAAACACATATACCCATGAATACAATGGAGAAAACTGTCTTATTGTTGCTGCTATTTAACAGTTAAATGTTGTTGAGTAGGAGAGAAACATAAGAATCAACAATCGCTCTGCACAGGAAAACATTTGTACTTTAAAAATAGCTTTAAACTGTGTTTTTGTGTCTGTGTGTGTGATGTGGGTGTGTGTGTGTGTGTGTGTGTGTGTGTCTGTGTGCAGAACAGAAATGCATGTCACTAGGATAGTTATGAATACATTACCTCTGCTGCCAGCACAAGTGGTGGGGGTGGGACTGTGGAACCCGTGTGTGTGTGTGCGTGTGTGTGTAATGCAGCAGTGTAAATCTAATTCCCATCTCCATAACGGCACCTCCAGCTGAGAAATGCCCATTCCTGTTTCCTTTCATGTTATTGCTCTCTCTCTCTCTCTCTCTGACACACACCTTTACCCCCCCCCCCCCCCCAAAGGGTCAACACCTATTCAAACATCCTCCCTGTCATGAAGTACACTGTTCACACACACACAAACACGAAGGAAGCTCTGGAAAAAACAAAAGCTTTCCTCAGGAGGCAGAGTACAGTGCAGTCCCTAGCTTTGGAGAAGAACCAGATGCTGAGGTGAAACTGCAGCTGGCTCTGGTCACTGTACCTTTCATTGGCAGAAATTTGCTCCGTACATGATCATTAACCACTTTTATGGTGTCTAGTCTGAAGATTTTGCTCCTATGCCTTTGCGCAGAAAACCACTCCACAGACAATTTCTCTTCATTTCTGTGCTAATGGCGGACATTATTCACTGCATACTTCATGCAACGCTCTGTTGTTTATAACAACCATGTGGTTTAAAAGTGCTAAACCCTACTCTTCACTTAGCCATAATGGGTTTAGTCCATTAGAAGCACAGTAGACATACACATCTATATGCACAGGCAAGGCTTCAACACAGCCTCATTTACCAGGCAGTAACAACTGTAGTTAGACTATGGCAGTGAAACAGACGCCCATCAAAACAGCAGCATAAGGTCCAGAGAATGGTAACCAGTGCATTTAATATGCAATGCTCATAGCAGAAATATGACATCGCAACACAGCGAAATTCAACCGAGACACAACTTCACCTCCCACAAACAAACCTCTTCTTTTTGAAGCATGTATTCCCATTTATCTTGCCAACTGAGCAGCCCCAATGGGACACACAAAAGTTAACAGCATGTGTCTGTTCCTTTTGAAGACCAACTTTGATTTCTTTTCCCTTTGGCCATTTAGCAGATTTAAATGGTAGACTTAAGTCGACATAGAGCAATACCTTGAAATCCCCAAACCCAAATTTTGAGTTTTATTTGTGCCAGTATATGTTTGTTGCATTTTTTTTTCCAGACAGCTATTAAACATTTAGGCATGTTACCAACATAAATAAATCTGTTTTCACCCTCAAAATAAATCATGTTTCGCTGACAGTGTTCACACACAGCTCAGTGGCGTGGAGGCAGAAAGAGCTCGAGACAGAGAAACACATTTAAATATACCAGGCACTGCCAGTTATGTTGCTTAAGAATCTTCTCACTTCTCAGATTAGCTTTGTCTTTGAGCACATTAATGTGAAACTTGAAGAAACCTTTCACTCACTGTTTGTTTTATGTGCTTTATTTTTGAGCATATCAGAGCAGCTTTCTCGCTGCATATTGGACTTGGCAGAGTTTTTATCTAGTAAGATAACACTGAATGTTTAACCTTGACTGAATTAATGGGCTTATGGTTTCTGAGCAGGAAGTGTTCATCTTTCCTAAAGTCCTCCAAGTTTATCCAGACCTAAGCTGCAATTTTAAAATAACCGATAATTTACTGCATTTTGCCTCAATCTGCTGAGCCCTTGACATGAAACTGAGGGGGGAAAAAAGTCTTAAGGGACTTTTTTCTGCAAAATGACAAACAGGATGTTTTGGTTTGGACTTTGGTCCCTCAAATGAGCTAAGATTCTGGAGCAGGACTAAAGCTTTTAACTCTCTATAAACCTATTCCCGAACCACAACAAACAGACACAGTGTGAATGTGCACCTCGCACATCTTCCTGGCCGAGTGTGCACCCCTGTGTATGTATGTGCCCCTGTGCGTGTGTGTATAAAACTCATTTTTCCGTGCATAAACCTTGGCAGGTGTCCAGCTCCACTTGGACAGAGCTCAGTGAGAGAAGGGTAAGACTTGTCTTGTCTTACCAGTTAAATCCCCTCTGAGACGACGAGTGAAACACGCTCCGAGAGTTTTATGTATTGTTGTGAAGCTGCCTTTTTATGGAGTTAAGCAGTGGTAAGCACCCCAAAGGTTTTCTCAATCGTCTCGCCAACAGGTATTATGATACGCAGGCTTAGGCTCACTGATAGAGCATCAGGACAAAAGCTATGTCAACTGTGTGCACAGGATTATGCAATTGCCATGACACTAAATTATGTATACAATATTAGAATTGGTTGAATAACACCGTTAATTAGATGAGAGATCTTTTCTCCATCTACAAAAGTTGTATGCTAATTCAATTGTTAGTCCAGAATAATGGAAATTTCAATTCCAGTCTCATGAATGTGTTGTAAACTGCATTAGGAACATTTTCATTGAGGCCAATCACAAACTAATTCAATCTGCTGCTATTAACAGAAGAATAAAGTGAATATTAGGGGAAATGTTTTTTACTGAAACAGTTTATCTTCATTGTTTTTCTTTACGTGCCTCTATCTCCTGTCAGTTCTGGGTAAATCAGTGGTATATTGTTTATATCACATTGCAGTAGATGATGACTTCATCTAACACAAATAATAATTCTCTATCTTTGTCACATCTTTGCCTACAGTAAGTATGACAAGTTCCAAACTGAAGCATACATTTTTTTCCATGTTTTCAACAGCTGGTATCAATTTTGTGGACTGTATACATTTGTTAGGAGAAAAAATAATTACAACTCAAACACTGATCACTGTATAAAATATCAGTAAAGAGACATTAGCTTCTTCATCCTATCAGTGCAACTGCTTCTCTAAAAATGTTTGCAGAAAGCTACCAAAGAGGCAGCAACCAAAATAGCTTAAAGGCTCTATTTTGTTATTTATGACTAAGCAGTCAATGACGTGGTGATCTGCATTTTAGACTTCAAAGCATTGAAGTAGAAGCTTGCAAGGAGTGCGTGCAAACGGCAAGACTCTACCAGCAGATTCCCAGAGGGAGACTTGTGACGGGGGAAAATCTGTGAGGTAGTAAAATAACTACTGAACATAATGTTTGGCTTGAATAGATATCCATCATGCAGCACAAGATGCTTGGAACAATTTAATGGCCTTTTTGGGCCTTCGAACAGCATGTCCAAAGCACCATGCAGTTTTAAATGTAGCATGTATATATAACAATGGGCATTTTGAACAGGCACAGGGGCGTAAAGTTTATTTTGCTGGAGACACATCAAAGTTTTGTTTTAGTCAAGACAATACTTCTTCTTCAGTAAATACATACAGGTTAATTTTAGTCTCTACGGGTGGTTAGAGAGGGAAAAGTCATTTTAAAAAGAGCATTTCACAAGAAATAAATAGCCCTACAGACACCTGGGCAGGTGTAAAAGGTTTTACAGCCAGGCTGTGCATGTGCATGTGTGTGTGTGTGTGTCTGTGAAAAAGAAAAAGCAGGTGTTTAGCGGGGAGTCGTCACTGTGAATGATGCTCTTTGAAGGTCAAGGCTGACTAAAGGAGAAGCTGGGCCACAAGGGGGATTTGAAACGAACAATCACACCAGGAAACACTCATATTTAACACCGGGCAACAGGGGGGTGTCAGTGCCTTTGTGGTTTCAAGAGTGAGCTTGTAATCAAAATGTCACCAGTCCAAAGTTTCAGAGCTGCTGGTAGCACGGGGCTTGAAAGGACATGATGTCATACAGTATCAGAACAAAACAGTCTGAAGTGGAAACTGAGGAAACTAGATTGTAACAAAATGTGTTTGAGAGTGATGAAATCCAGTGTATATAGAACAGAAGTCAAAGCAATGGCAAAATGGCCCCAAATTATAATCGAATCCCACTGAGGAAGGCAGTGAAACACCAGATTAGTCTCAAATAAAAATGAAATCATGCTGCCTTATAGACACTTTGGTATTGAACTTGAAATTGAAAAAATAAACCCATGGATGATCATAAAGAGTGCCATAGGCAGAGGGAATGTAGCGGCATCTACCTATCATAGTATGCATGTGCAGTCTACATCAAAGTGCAACACAAATCCTCAACACACAATTCCCCTCACCAAGATTCTGAGAGAAGCCAGGGACTACCAAAGTGAGAGACAGCGTGAATGTCTGTTCCAAATTTCCTGGCAACTCCTTGTGTAGTTATTGAGATATTTCAGTCACACCAAAGGTGTGGACCAACTAATGGCCTTTTTCCACCTGCTGCTCAACTCCACTCATTTTTTTGCTTTTCCACTAGGGATAGTACCTGGTCCCTGGTATTTTTTTGTAACTCCTCAGCAAAGGTTCCAAGCGAGCCGAGCCGATACTAAAACGTGACACCAACTGACTGCCAGCCACTGAGAGCGCCATCAACATCTGACACAAGAATCAAACCCGCTATTTGTAAAAACACACTGGTAACAGCAACCCATGATCTGTGCTGCGACTGTTATTATTTCACGTGTGTTAAATGGCTGCGGTGCCCAAAACCACACGTGGTCCGGCGACGAGGTGCAGGTGAGTGTGTTTGGTGGCTGACGAGATGATCGAACAAAGAAAGCTAGACGAAGCGACCGTAGCAGCCTTGCTGTGACGACCCTGCCCACGCTGAGGAGGTACTATGAAGTACTCAGTTGTAATGGAAAATAACCAAAACCAAAGAGTGAAAAACCCACTTTGATCTAAAGCCACCTCTCAAAACCAATTTAAAAAAAAAAAAAAAAAGTTTATGCTTTTTACACACAGTACAGTTCGTGTCTTGATTTCTTGCCTTTACACTGCTGTTTATCAACTTGTGACATTTAACAGTGCCCTCATTCCTGCAATGTTGTGGAGCAACGAGGTATGATTTCATATTCACTATAAATGTTGTGAGAGGAAATACAGCAGAGAGAAAGCTCTGCTCGATTAACAGCAGGACCATTAGTACATTTTTAGATGCAAACTGACCTGATTAGCTGAAAGCGCAATTTAATAGTTGTGATAACTGTGTAATAATAGGGTGTGTTCATAGGGTGTGTTCCCAGCCTCCTTGTGTAAGTATATGGGTGGAAGCACGCATTCATCACCAAATGTAAAAGTGTCACTGTAGCTTTTCCAAATTGGCATTTTAAGTTGTTATAACACTATCACTTCTTTTTCTCTGAGCTTGAACTAAACAAAAATAAACTGTTTGTCTCCTAAAATTGCACCAAGTAAAGTTGCACCAATGTGAAGTATTTATACAAACAGTAATTAATCACATTAGGTCATTTGATCAGCTAGAGCACCAGACTGCATAGGTCAACAGCCTTACTGCACATTCACACACAGCAACATTCATGCAACATGGCTGGAAGACATTTTGGACTAGCCAAAGCAAAACACCAACCATGCAGAAAATACAAATTTTTGTGTATGTGCTCCTCTCTTGGTGCTCCCTGACAGACAGAAGGAAACACATCAAAGCTTTTCCAAATGTCATCCTAATTATCACAGACGTCGCACTGAAATATCAAAAATATACCAAAATACCAAAGCCTCAAGGTTTCTATCATAGTGTAACCCCTTAAAATTATCATCAGCTCTCCATGCCATATCAAAACTGGAGAAGAGTCAAGAGCAAGTCAGGCTGCGTGTGTGATTCATGGTGACTCACCTCTGACAAACAGACAGCAGCGGTGACCAAAAGTAAACTTTGCTGACTTCAAAGAATAACTACTTCCAGGAGTCCGTGCACCAGCACTTGCATGATAATGTATGACTGCTACCACTACAGTTACTATTATCAGTACGACTGCTTCTGAAGTACTGCTTTACCACATCTACACTACACTACAGTTATTCAAACTATTCTGATTACCTGCGTCATCATTTGAGGCTTAACCTGCTCCTCCTAAATAATGGACTTTTTCTTTCAACTGATGTGATACACATGAAAGTGCTTTAAGAAAACAAGGGATTTCAACCTGCCCTCAGCCCCCAATTCACTCATACATTTAAAGCCACTATCGCTCCTCTCAGGATTGTGTGTACACACTGTCGCTGATTGGTATCTCTCTCTTTCATTCAAGGATGAGCATGAGCTACACACTGACGCAGGGGCTTTTATGTTTTCATGAGATGGTTAGCCAAGGCAAAATTCCTACAAAATGACAGGGGGGCAGGAACTAGTGTATGACTGTCCAGAATCATTCACAGTTCACTATGCACATTGCTAAGTGTTGTGCACATCTAGTGAGAGTTCCTTATACGTTCTAGTGGACTTAAACTCCCATAATGCAACATATACACTCCATATGCAGTAGGTGAGTAATTGTGTTTAGACACAGATCCTTCCACAGCTCATGTTGACACATCACTGCAGAAGAAGCACCGGTGTGATTAATAAACATTAATAACATCTGCACTTCCTGTAGACAGTGCCACACTTGCTGGGGTAGTTAATGTAGCAGAGCCATCATTAGTATTATCAGATGCACCTGTACATTTTCCTGCTCCGATAACTCAAAATCTATGAGTGAAAAAGGTCTTTGATTATATATTCGAATAAACATGTAATTTATGATTAACTTATGTTGAGCTGTACCCACAGTGCTGTTGATTAACTGCCAAGTGAAGAAATAATGAAGTAAATATGTGAGCTATTGAAGTACAATAATTCAGCTATGAAACTGCTTGATTGTGCCGCATGAGCTGTTATGAAAAACTTGATTTTTCTGTATTTGTAAAAAGACAGTCTCATTAAATATGAGTGTGGGAGAAGGCTGCAATGCAAGTGTGGAGTTCGCTCACTGTGTGTTTAGTTTTTCTGCAAAGAGAGAGCGGATAATGACATTTATATTCCATGCTGAGCTACTCCTTCATATACATTTACTACTCTTGGCATAGCTTTGAACCATATGACAATATATTGTCTTGATTACACTAATATCAATGTAGATAAAATAATATCACTGAATATCTGGCTGCACTGTACAGTAAAAGGCACCACTGACAAGCACTGAATCTCCTCAGACTGAATGCCGAAATGCCAAAACTATTCTTTCACTGATAGCATGAGCTCTGTACATGCAAACACAAACATGCACATAGAAATCTGAAAATTCATGTGTGTCTCCAGACAGTTTCAGCTACTTTAAATAAGATGTAGAGAATAATAAAGGAGGGGAGAGGGACAGCTGAGTCACAGATCTGCTCCATTATCTCATCGGCCACCATCCAATGTCCATTACCAAGAAAGATGTGTGAGTGTTTTTGGGAATGGGTGTGCAGGGTAAAGGAGGAGTCCTTGGGGCTAATCAATAGTAGCTTTTTAGTCCATTTCTTTTGGAGGTTGACTGATTATTGGATCCAATATGGAGCATTTCTATGATTATCACAACCTTTTTTTAATCCAACTGCCAATATAGTAAATTAATTACAACATGCACTGCTTTAGTTCCCCTGCAACCACCTCTCTGCATCTGTAGTCACCAATCAGTGTCTCAGCCATCGATCTGATTGGTTACACATCACAAGTAACAGCCTATCAATACTGAAAGCTACTACGCCACAGATGGGAACAGATGGATGGATTTGCAGATCAGAGCAGCACCACTGAATGAGTAAAGACGCAATCGCAAAAGTTGCAATGAACATCACAATTTTATTTCTTCAAAACAAGCGTAACCATGAAGTTTGCGTGGCTATCATTTTCAGATAATGCTCCAATAATTAACTTTGTTGCAGCACACACTGATCAACTTTCTGACTGTTGACAGGTAAAGTAAATAACACGCAATCATCATGGCGCCTGTTAGTGGGTGGGATATATTAGGCAGCAAGTGGACTTTTTGTCCTCAAAGTTGATGTGTGAGAAGCAGGAAAAATGGGCAAGCCTAAGGATTTGAGTGAATTTGGGGGCCAAGCTGTGATGGCAAGACAACTGGGTCAGAGCATCCCAAACCTGCAGTTCTTGTGGGGTGTTCCCAGTCTGCAGTGGTCAGTAAAGTGCTCCAAAGAAGGAAGAGTGGTGAACCAGCAGCAGGGTCATGGGCGGCCACGGCGTATTGATACACGTGGGGAGCGAAGGCTGATTCCGTGTGGTCCGACCCAACAGACCAGCTCCTGTTGCTCAAATCGCTGAGGAGGTTCATGCTGGTTCTGATAGAAAGGCATGCACTGCAATGCATTGCAGCTTGTTGCATATTTTGCAGCAAAAGGGACCAACACAATATTAGGCAGGTGGTCATTAGGGCTGGGTATTGCCTACAACCTCACGATACGATACGTATCCCGATACAGAGGCCATGATACGATACGCATCATGATACACGTTGTTTAAACAGCAAGATTGCAAATGTTATATTACTCACTTGTTATTTCTGCACGTTACAAGAATATGATGGTCATAATAACGCCACAATCAACCAGCTGACAAGCAAAAAAATACATTTTAAAAAATCACGATACATGACGATATTTCAAGCATTTTATGTTTCAGGGCTGGACACACACTCAACAAATAACCACTATTAATGTTTCTGAAATGGCCTGAAGCTGCCTCTGACCCTGTTTCTTGGCGAATGTGAATATTAGAGTGATTAGATACTGACATCTGAGATCTGTGATAATCCATAAAAATGTTGTATAGAGATGAATGGTCATGTCTAGCTGTTGTTTAAAATTCAGCTGCAGTCATTTTAGACATGAAAGTAGCCTAGTTTTGAACGATTGCTTTTCTCCCATTAAATGTTGTCAATATATATGTCTACCATTAAAATACTGAAATCAACTAAAGGCTTTCCAAAGCTGTTTTGCTGTAATAAATATAGCATAATTGTGCGTTAAGCATATGTCAGCCTGCGGCCCCACTTTTATCTCTCTCCCTCTCCCTCTCTCTCTAAATCTAACTACAGATGGATGCACTAAGGAAAAGGTCTGAAAGTGCAGTACAACACCCACCAACACCAGGGAGGAGAGTATGCAGCATATATAGCTATGTTATTTAGTTATTGATTTAATTAATTAATTACTTATTTGAATTTTCAGCAAAATTTAAAGAAATGCTGCTGGGCACTCCCTGCACTTTTTGTTTAAGATAATGTTAAAATACAAGTTTTCTTTTAATTAAACACATGTTTAAAGGCAAATTCAGTTCAGTTTTGTAAAAGTTGATGTTATCCTAATAAGTTTTTACTGCAAACATATACTGGTTCCAAATATCTCTGATCAAACCATATGAGTTGACTCTGCCTGTCTCTATGTTTCACTCACTTTTCCCCTCTCTGTTCACCTCTTCTTCCCTCCACCGCTCCAATACAGCAGGAAAACACAATTTGAAAAAAGCCAATAATCTGGGGAGGGAAAGACAGAGAAGCAGAGAGATGAAAAGGGGTGAAACAGCAGAAGAGAAAGAAGTGAGAGGGCTGAGAGGGGTATTAAGTTTGGAGAGAAGCTGGAGCGAGGGATGTAAAAGAAAGAAATAGCAACAGAGGGAGGGGGAGAGGTGATGAAATAGCGAGACAGAGAAGAAAGGCGACCCTGGAGAGAAAGAGAGGAAGACGAAGGGATGGATCCAGAGGTGGAGAGAGATAAAATGTGGGCTTGATGGAGGGAGGTGAGAGGTCGCACTCTCCTCTCCTCTGCCACTGCTGTGATTATTCCAAAATACACATCTATATCTATCTCTCTCTCTCTCTCTCTCTTTCTCTGTGCCTCTCATCTCATCTTTTTTACACTCCTAGCATTTTTATTGTCCTCAGTGATCTCTGATTCCCTGTCGTCTTCTATCCTCATCTTTCCCTGTCTCTCTCTCTCTCTCCTCCCTGGCTCCTTTCCCCCTCTTTTTCTCTCACTCATCTTCTATGCATAATTCAAGCTGAGATTCTAGCATGACGGGCGTGGCCATTAAAGATACATGGGGACGCTGCGCCGAGGCCGTTTAGTACTGCCTCACCTCGGAGGAGGAGCACCTCCGGCTAGGGCAGTAAGGGCAGAGCGAGGAAGAAAAGAGAGGGAAGAAGAAGAGAAGGGGGGTGGATGGTCAGATCAAGAGACAAAAGAGGAAAGAGCAGGAAGCATGAGAAATGAATGAGAAGAGAAAAAAGCCAAAGACCTGCAAATATTCACTTCAATTGAAACCCCTAAGGTTACTAAAGCAGCATTGATTGCTCTCAGTGATGAACTTCACCTTTCAATATTTCTCTACTACCAACACTGGACCTATACCAGCTCTGTGATATTCATCATGTGACAATATGGTGTCACATCCAATCATAATGTAACAGCATCTTCTCCATCTAAAAAACTCAGTTACTACTACTAAGAGCCTGCACAGAGTTCACATCACCGCCCACAAAGTGTACCACATCATTTTAAAGATCACTGGCGCGCACATTTCTCTAACTCAACTGATTTCTGCCTCTGTACTCCTGTTGCTCAGAGGTTACGAACAACTGATGCAGGATCTTTGGCCTCAGCACCTCTCCCTGTGCCCGCCCATCTGTTTTCTGACTGATCCCTGTGCACTTCAAATCACACAGCAGCTTAAACCCTCCGTTTTACTAGCTTCAACAACAGCCAAGAGAACTGTGTCACTCCACTGAAAATACAGACCTCGTTTATACATCAGTCTGGCTTAATCTGTTGAGTGTGAATGATCCAGCCTGGTCATTCTTGCAGTTTCACTATAGGCATAACACCTTATGTTGTGAATTAAACTTTCCAACATTGACACCATCACATCAGCCATAAAAACAACTTGTCTCATCATTGCAGCGTTTGCTGTCTCTCTTGTTTGGCATCGCTGTAATTGAACATGGTTCTTGCCAAGCACTCTGCCTCTATATTAGTTCTGTAGAGGAGATGCAGGGCAGTTTTGTCCAAAGAAAGGATAATGAGCTAATTCATAGGGGTGTTGTGGCTCTGAAATGAATACCAAACTCATGGTGTAAACGTCCATAATTTCATAGTGCTATATCAGAAGACCCTCACTCCCACCATTAAAAACCTTGTGTACCAGCCAAAAGGTGCTCTTTAATTTGTTAGTTTCATCATTTAATCTTATGATCACCATTCCACAGTGAACACTGCTGTTTTCTGAATCACAGTCATGAACTACTCAATAACTTTCATGCACTCAGCTGATGTTTACAAGCTAACTACATCTACTTCTCACGTTAGCCTTGTAGTCAGCACAGGCTTCTCACTCTCCTTATCTGCTACTCTGCCTTGCGTGGTCTCAGCAGATTAATTTGTTCATCAGAGTGTGGTGTTTTTGCTAGTTCAGTGAAGAGGATTGTGGTTGATCCCTAGTCTCATGACTTTGGTCCAATCATGGGGACTCGTGCCTGTGGTGAAAGTTAGGCCAATTTTAATTAGTTCAAGATGGATGATAACTCTGAGCCTGCACACCCCCTGGACACATCCAAGTCAGCAGTGGGAGCACCCCCCCCCCCCCCAAAGAATTATTACACCCCTAGTAATTAAGCATGTTAAAAGAAAATAAATAAAAAGGCAGCATTAGTTTAGACATGCTGTTCCAGGTACCAGTGAGAGGAAAACACGAACTGGAATCGTAGTTGCATTGAGATTTATAATATTATCAGACAGGAATTCACTCCTTAAAATATCAAAACAACTATTGTCTTATCAGCTGCCTTGACAAATGAGAGGTAAGCAGTAAGATTCACATTACGCTATCTACCAGGATTGCACCATGTGCATACCTCACTGCTCAATATTGTTGCACTGTGTTGGGGCAAAACTTGAGACAGAGTGTTTTTTGGCCCCTCACAGACAGTAATTGGAGTACTGCATTTTTCATGCAGTGCTAATGTCAGTCAGAAGACAACATAAGGGCTGCTGGCAAAAGCAGGGAGGTAAAGGGAGGAGGAGTAAATACACGAGGGAGAGGGTGAGGGGGAAGAGGAGACACTGCAGTGGAGGAGAGACCATTCCAACCAGACAATGAATGTGGATTAAGGGGAAAAATACAGAAATATTTTCTGTCTCTCCTTCTTGACCTCATGCTTAGGGGGGTAATTGGCAAAAGCCTGCAAGTAATGTTCTCTCTCTCTCACTCTCTATCACACACACACATACACACACACAAACACACACACTAACACTCCCAAACCCTCAGTTAACCAGTCTCATACAGCAAAACCAGCCTGATATGTGCATAAACAGAGAACACTATTCCGCAATTATGCCATAAATAAGCTCTCATTTCAGTCTCCATCAATCAATAAATCAATAATATTGATTATAGCCATTTTACTATAGAAGCTTATGGATGGTATAGAAATGCAGTGTGTGTGTGCGTGTGTGTGTGTAAGATGCTGTCATATCCAGCATGTCATGTTCTATATAAATCTTCAAAGGAGGACATCTATTTTAAACACATGCATGCATAAGCGTGCATGCTTCATGCCAGTGTCCCCTCATAGATATTGTATTTTGCAATAAGACGGCAGCTCTCTGCTAATGTTCTTTCCATGTCCTCTCGCCTTTCTTTCATAAATAATATGGCGCCGCTATTAACATGGTCTGAGAAGGCTGCAGGAAGAGGGGAACAGAAAAGGAAGAAGATGCACAAGAAGGATAGATTGAGACATGCCAAAGATAGACTGAGACATGCCAAGAGCATGAGATGCAGAGACTCCAAACACTTAACCTGATTTTTCCTTTTTCCTCCCTCCTGTTCTCTCTGATCTAATGTAACATCACGGCAAGATGTAAAAACAACTCCCACAACCCATCTTTTTCCCCTCAAGTCTTCCCCTGCTCTTCCTCTGAACTATTTTCCTCTGAGAATTACCATTTTACTGCCTTCACTCATCTTATCTATCACCTTTACTGCCCCGCTTCTTTCTGTCTGTCACCTTTTACTGTCCCCATCCTCCTCTTTTAATAGATGAAAAAACGCAGATGCCAAAAAAAAAAAAAAAAAAACATGCATGAGAGCAAACATCACAATGACACTACAATAGAGCAGAAGCAGAATAAGAGGTGAATCTGAATCATAAAGTGGAGAAGGACACAGGAAAATTACAACAGAGCACACACTCTTTTACTCCATTTCTTGTTTTCTATCTGCTACTTTCATTGTCAAACATCATAAGCATTCTTTGCTGATCTTCATTGCTCCATATCAAACACGTGCATGATGTTATCTGTTGAGTTTTCGCTCTACACCAGCAGCCAACTTATTAAAAAATGAAGCCACTTCCCCCTTGCGTGTTTCTCCCCGACTCACATCTTCTCTCTTTATCTGCCCTGCTTCCACTCATATTTATTAAAAAATACTGTATATTGGAATATATTTCGGAATCTTTGAATTATCTGGGACGTTCTCATCGTAGCTTCACAAAGCTTTCACCAGCCTCAACACTGGAAGCACTGCTTAAAAGATAAGACAGACCCCTTTTGCCTCCAAATTATTAAAAGGCTGTATTTCTCCCATGTCAACTTCCTGTCTACACCGCAGTGACAGACTTGAGAAATAATCCATGAATTGTGTGCCATTTAATTTTTTACACTTAGCACTTTTTGATTTACATTGGGAATCGTAATTAAATCTCGATGCGTTTTCCTCTGGAGGAAGCAGAACTCACTCCGCTCACTTTAAAACTAAATGACCATTGTCTCCACCCGTGTAGTTCCACAGCACAGTGCTGAACTTATCACCCAAGTGTTCATTCTGTCGGCTATGGTACACAAAAGCAATGAGACCGCAGCATGTGCACAGGGCCAGCGCAGTGACAGCAGCCGATCAGATCATTTTTAACGGCAGCCGTTCCTTTACAGATCAGTTTCTTGTTATCTTGGACATAAGAACATCTGATATTTTCTAGACAGAGACAACAACAAGTCGATACGCTTTGGACTACAGGTAACAGATTAAACAGAATCTCTGTTCTCCTATTTCATACGGCGACCACGGTAATTTTCAGACTGCTACCAAATTTCACACCCATATAGCTGCACGGCTCCATGTGTGTTTACATCTGTGTGTGTCTGGTGAGGCTATTCTAACAGGACTGAAAGACGGCCCGTTGTGTCAGAAGGCACACAGAGCAGCCTCGGTAAGCAAATATGACACACTCCCATTACTGGAACATGATCACATCAGTGTGTGTTATGAGATGCTGACCAATATCCAGTGTTCAAATGAAATGGAAAAAGCTAAAAGTGGCAGGGGACATACGAAAAGGTCCTCACACACCTGTTCGCCATTCAAAGAACAACCCAGCTGTAGGTTACATCATTTATTCCCAGTGGTAGTTTTTAGCCAGTTTGAGACCAGCGAACACATCAGAGGGGCAGTTAGATTATCTCTTAAATTAAGTAAATAGCTCAGCAGTACTGAAGTCCAGAAGCAAGAAATAGGATTACACTTTCATCTGAGAATTTCTTTCTAAATCTGTTAGTACTGTTGCACTGTGGACGAATACAACAAGCCACATGATAGCAACTATCAGGATGATATTCATGCCTTGCTTCCATTCAATCTGGTCTTTGTCCATAATTCTGTATAATATAAAGAGTATATCTCTGGGTTCAACTCAAGGAAATTAATTTCTTTATAGGAGGACTGAAACTAGAAACTACAAAAAGAGAAAATAGAGCCATCTTCCTGTGCCTCATAATGCATATGGCCTGTCTGGCAACGTAATAGAGGCAAAGTCTTGGAGTTTCACAAAGACACTGGAGATGACAGATTCCCACAGGACTGAATGGACCATATGTAGGCAGAGCTATGTGGAAATGTTCTAATAGCACACAAAAATATTCAGTGTACATCATCCTCAGAGTTGTAACTCAACATATTTTCTTTCATATAGCTGTATTTCTCACTGACTTGATTAATAATTCAGTGTATGCAATGTTTATGCATTGTGTAAAAATGGTCACCATGATTTCTAAGAGTGCAAACAGAAGTCTAAAAACACCAAGACATTCAAATACTCTCTTTTGAAAAGATGCAGAGACCTAGGATCTATGCAAACATTGGCATTAGTAGCTTATCAATGCATATATCGAATACACGGCTTTACAATTGACTGCATAGTCTACTGACTCTACAATCAATCCCCAAGCAACCAACACGAGACTGAACAACCCCAAACTACAAAAATGCAAACACACCGCATAAGTCTGCTGCAATGCACAGACACTTAAAGAAAGAGCAAGGCATGTGTATCAACTAACACTGGTAACTCCATAGCAAAGTGCTAAACAGGCACAGCTGCAGACAGCTCGTGTCCACAAGGGGAGAAACTAACAGGAGAACGGTGAGCAGACAGACAAATCGGATGTGTAACTCACGTAGTTTGTCCTCTCTGTTCTCTTTCCCGAAGATAACATTGTTAATATCCAATGTCCAGCGATGTAGCTCGGTGTTTGTCGCCGTTATGATGACGCGAGCTACTGTCAATATCAACGCTTCAGAAGTAGCCTGTCGTTAGGTAGCCGCCGACTTTCTCCATTAATCACACGTGATCTTACCGATTGTTTTTTGTTTATAGGTTGAAAACTCACTTTTGTAAGTTTCAAGACTTTGCTTTGGTTCTGCGGAGACATGACGTTGTTAAAACTTGACGTCCTCCTCCTTCCTCACGGTAGATGCTGTTGATTGCCTTAACAGGTAACAGGTGGATCAGATCAGCGTGACAAACGGAAGCCAATCAGGGCCGGGGACTCGACAGCCAATCAGAGCGTAGGACTCAGCCTACATTAATAATAATAGACGTAGCCCTTGGAGATAAGTCTCTCCCTGAAACTGAACAGACAACTATACAATATAACTACAATGTTCCATTATTTTATTTGGATATATTATGAAATGTAAACTATTATATTTTTTAAGTTGAATGAAGGTTATTTTTATTAGTGAAAACAGAGTAAAATAAATCACTAATAACTAATAATGTAATGCAATCACTGCAATAAAAGCAACTGGCGACACCTGTCATTTGTAATAGTGAATAATTGCATGGATAGATGCTTTATTCATTCACCTCTGAGGGAAATTCACAAAAACATGGACTACATTGTAAATGTATGAGCACAGCTTCCCCAGTCTCAGTCTGGGTTGCTCATATTGGCACCACAACATGGCACCACATGGTGATTGTGCATCCACCATTAGTGAAATAGGTATACAGAGTTGCTTTAACAGTGCCATCTATCATTGTCATCTCTCCACTTTTCTCCCACAAGCACCATGGGGTCTGTGATAATCCTGTTCAGGTCAACGCCAAACACGCCTGACCCCATCTGTTTCAAACAAATTTCTTTTGTTTTCAACTAGGAAAAATATGTGCTGCCAGTATTTCCTGGGCCTCTTCACATGATCTTTGGCAAGGTTTAATCTTTTGGTTTTGTGCCATTTTCAAAAGATTATCCCTGTGCCAAATGAGAGGCACTATATCCTGTGTGATTTTCACTTCAAGTTTGCAGGTTGTGCATGATGCCGCTCTTTGAGGACAGCCTCTACAGCTTATGTTATCAGATCTACAGCTCTTCCTGTGCCTGCTAACCCCTACTGCAGGTGCATTTTGGCTCATGTTCAGTTGCCTACTGATGCTCTTGTACTCTTTCCCATCTTCATGAAGTCTCACAATCTGGTTTCTTAGTTGTGCAGGCGAGGTCTCACCATGTGGAGCCATGCTGCATTAGACAACAATCCAGGCCAAGTATGAGGGAACTGTGGTTTTTATATAACCTCACTCATTTCAGTCAGTGTTATTTGGAAATTACAGGTGCACTCTCCATTAGTTGCACTGGGACCATATTATAGAAAAACCAAAGTATAATTTGGCCATAGATTCAGTGGCACTGGGATACAATTTGTTTTTGTTTACATTTTGGAAACTGCTGAATTCACCATTAGCAATTCAATTTGCTTTTGCAATTAGACATACTCACATATATCAGTGGAATATGTTTGTATTAAAGAAAACTAGAAAACTTGAATATTCTCAGACATGTTTTTGAGTCATTTTTCTATCATTTCTGAGCAGCTCTATTAATGGTTTATGAGGACTGGACATTGGCATGATGATATCATCCTCTATAAATATGTCAGAGTTCAGATTTGACTTGTTGACACACATTGTGACAACTAGGCAGTAATGGGTGCTGGAGTCACTGCCACAGCTGCTGACTGTGCTGAAAACAGACAAAACTACAATAACTAACTTTCTGCTGTTTTGAGGAACACCTGCCTGCACCTGTCCCTTCAGACAGCAGCTTCGCTTTATGTTTCTCCCATTGCACCTCCACTTCAAGTCTGCCTTTGAAACCCTGTAGAAATCAGCCCCAGATTTTCAAACCTGGAAGACATCCTAATGGTATTTTTTTTGTGGCCCAAATTTGATGCAATCTGTCTATATCAATTCTCTAATGACCCCCACTAAAAACATGCAGACTGAAAAAGATGAAAGCTTTTTATTAAAGACAGGAAGAGCTGGTTTACCCCCATTATATGATCTATCATCAAATACAAGACAATAATATGGAATGGGTTTTGCTGCAATCATCTTCTAAGACCGGGCATCAAGTTTACATTGTGCAGTAAGCCAATATCTCATTTTGGAATGAAACTCCTCACTCCTAGAAAACACTTTCCACTGTGCAAGTCCCCCCCTTGATCTCATTTTCCCTCCTTGTCGAGTTCATTTATTTCAAATGAGAGAATCCATTACTGCAGCATCATTCCAATGCAGATCCACTGTCTTCCAGAGCAAGTGGTGAAATCATGCGTGCTGAAAACACTTCATCAGGGAGCCAAAGTTACAACTGAAATTCATGTTGGAATCACAAGTTGAGTTTCACGCAAGCGTTTGAACCATGGTATCCTTTCGTAGAGCGAGGTGCACTGTTTGCATGGTGATTTAGTCTTTAATGGATGTGCAATTGTAGCATGAATAATACAACATATAGGCAAACACAGATGGCTGAAATTATGAACCGATATATTCCTTTAAGTCAATAATTATGTACATGTTTTATCGTGTTTCTGCTGCAGTCAATACCTCTTTTTCACAGTCTTCTCCAACAGGGGTGTGACTAATACTGCTAATAATGAGTGAGCTCCACAAGCGTGTGCCAGGGTCCTGGTATTGTGCATGCTGACTCACTGGCATGGCTTTCTGGCAGCACCATGACTGTCATGAATGTTGGCTCAATAGTCAGCACTGGCAACTTGCATAAAACCCCAAAGCCCCTCCAGTGCAAGTCCTCTCACACACACACACCCCACCCCCCAAAAAAAGAAACATGCATGTTGAGTATGGAGGGAACATTTCCACCTCCTCAAGATGCAAAATAAGAAACGGAGCTGATCCCCAGGTGCTGTGCAGGAGCTGAAAACTGCTCCTTAAGAGTCAGGGTGGATCAAAGCAGAGGGAATATTACCAGAGAGGGGTGAGCCGGCCTTTCTCCCAACAGTGGCAGCATAACAGCGAAAGCACAGGTGTAACTAACATCATTACCACTGGCTACATTTCACTGTAATATTATTAGTAACACATGCCCCCACATGCCCCAACAGCCACTGTAAAAATGCTCTGTAAAGTATAACATAACATAAATGTGACATTAATGTGATGACAAGTTCAAATGGCCTCTTTTTTTTCTCCCTCTCTCTCTCTCGTCCAGCTGCGGTGTGTGTAACCTCTGCCTGAGCGTAATGGCTTCACTTGTCTCTTATCTGAGCCTCTATTCAGTCACAACCCTGATGAAAGGCAGAGGAGAGATACAATCTCATTCCACTTTAATGCACTCTATACACTGGACCTCTCCAAACACACACACACGCACACACACACACACACGTAGATAATACTCACAGACAGTCACTCGTTTACTCTTCTATCTCTTTCTCTCTCTCCCACACACACATAAACATTCGATTAATCCCTTTAAGGAAACCCCTCCACCAGTCGCACACACATTCATGGTCAAGTGGACACAAATAAATCCACACATTAACACAGTCAGCAGTTTCATTAAGCACGTTTCTAATGATTTCTTGTTTCTCAGCGAAGATCTTGATTAAACTTTAAATTACCTTTGTCTCCCATCAGCCATTAGGTGCATGTACATATGTTCTCATGTTTCTGCTGCTGTCTGTGCGAATTCAAGCAAGGCTGGTAAATTATCTGTATTTTCTTAATGACATTTTGCCACTTAATAATAAAAAGAAAAATGTCATTCTGTTCCTCAGCAGTGTCATGTTGCAGTTATTATGGTCTCCATCTCCGCATACAGTCTGAGTCCAATCAGTTTCAAAGCCAGGTCAAAGGATTTGCACTATTCTTGCACTAACAAATCCAATTTAGTCCCGCACATTACATATGATTACAAGTGAATCATCTCTAGGCAACACTTAACAAATGAAAGCAATAAATTATTTCAGAAGGACAATTAGGTCTCCCTCCATTAACCATTTGCTCATTAAGCCTTCCTTCGTTAGTAGAGGTTGGATGATCGTGTCCAGCTCGTCTGTAGCGAGCGACTGTGATGTTTCCACTCTATGCAGATGATTCGGAGCGAGCACGACGTGCGTGCCGAAGACACAGACGCGGGCCGAGGAGCGTTCACGCGCACCAGTTGACGCAAAACGAAGACCCACTCATGGCCTAATGAGTTTTCTTGCTTGCTGTTCAGTGTGCTCTCTGGCTTCATTATCATCACCCTCTTAATGCGTAATGCCTCCATGAAGGAAATCAACACCACATCATTACACTCTAGAGGATGCCACAGTCTCTCTTGCTTGCTTTTTTTTTTTATCGTTTTATCTTCCTCTTGTGTCTTCCTTATTCCGTCCTTGTCCCCTTTTTGTCTTTATTCCTCCCTGTCTCTCATTAAACCCTCTCTCCCTCTCTCTCTGTCTTCATTACCTCTTTCTTTCCCGCCTCGCCCTCTTACTTGTAAAGTCTCCTTCACACTCTCCGCTGCCTTCCCTGTTACAGTTTCATCCAACAATCTGCAGGATTAGGACGAGATCAGGGGCCAAACTTCTGCCTGACCTTGAGAATAATAGCAAATCCATGGGGGGGGGGGGGGACTGCGTCTGAATCGGCATCTGAATGAAATTACCTCGTCTGCCGTTAATTACATTTTAATGCAGCTGTTGTCATCCTCGTGAAGCTGAACGCCAAATTGATTGTAATTCAGAGGGTGTAGCAGTGCCTGAAAAGGAGATTGTTTTTGTATGGCTTTTAAGTGCACAAAAGCCCACGCCTGCTGCCGTATGTTCACAAGGGTTTGAGCAAACATTTGCTCTTGGTGATTTGCTTAACACAGGAAAGTATTTGAATTTATATGCATGTGCATGTGTTTGGAAACATAGGGAGCACATACATGCACATGCTGCAGATTCATTCCCTGATCCTCCTGTGCGTAGGGGGGTGGGTGTATGTGTGTGTAGGCCACCTCAAACAACGGCGGCAGTAGTAGAAAGCAATCATGGCTGTGGTAATACACAGGCAGATGAATATATCAGCGATATCACGCGGCGCAGCAGTTAATTCCCCAGACAGAGCAGAGAGAGGACAGGACGCCGCGGCTGAATTATGGAAGCAATTGGAAGGCTCGTCTGCCGCTTGTCTTCCTAATACATACATGCACATATGGATGTGTATATGTCCATATGTAAGACATACTTTACTGAAATGCAAAAGCTTCAGTAGCAGCACACACACACTCACTCACATACACACACATACACACACATTTCTCATGCACAGCTGGATGCATTGGAGGGAGCGTGGGAAAGCCTTCTGTTTCTGACCTTGGCCTTGAAACATACAACTTCATAAAAAAAAAACACACCAGCATACACACACAGATAATAATGAATTGTCTCCTCAAAGGAAACAGAAGAGCATGTGTGTGAGTGCATGTGTGTTTGTTTGTGCGTGTGGGTGTGTTTGAAAGCCTCAAGCGGAATCAAGTGGAACTGACGCTGATTGAATGAAGGGTAGAGACTTCAGTGTGTGTGTGTGTGTGTGTGTGTGTGTGTGTGTGTATAATAGCAGTGTTTCCTAAATTCCCTGAGGCAGAGTCGTTCTATTTGCACTCACCAGGGGACAGCCACCACTTATCAATTTATGAATTGTATTTCATTTTCGGCTTCGGTCACGCAGCGTGCGAGTGTCACTGAGTGAAAGGCGCCTTTCACTTCATTGTAAGATAGTGAGGACTTCCTGGTAATGGATCAGACAAAGCCCCCCCACACACGCACACACTCAGAGGGTCTATTAGTACTAGTACTGATGTGAAGGCAGCCATCACCTCCTCAATAACTCATAGCTGTACTTTTTAGTATTTATATGTGTTAGTGGGTGTTTCCAGTGCAAATATTTGGGGATACTCTGTCAGCTTTAGCTAAGCTTTGCCTCAAAGTGGTTTTAGACGTGACCGAAATTCTCATGGGTTCACCGATCCATAGTGCCGCTGTAATTACCAACAATGCACAAACCCAATCAATATGAAAAGGATGAGGCAGTAAGTTTCTGAGGCAGAGTTGTTACTGAGAAAATAAAGACAAAATTATGGGGGGAAAGACAACAAAACAAACAACAAGTGCAAGTTAGTGATGGATAAGATGTTTCAGGCTTCCAATTTATGGAACCCCTGAGCAACAGCTGTCTTGTTTTCATCATACAAATCAATAGGATCCTCATTAATTCAATTCCACACAGATCCGAAGAACAATACAGAGTGAAAACAAAACAGAGCTGTGAATGAGCTCACTAAGAACTCATTACACCCGAGCACAGCTGCCGTTTCACCGCTGCAATGATGACTATTTAAAGAGGAACTTCTCTTTATGACAGTATAACTTCAGCCTTATTGTTGTAGTTTTCAACATCATCATCTCTACCAGAATCAGGTTTATTGCTGAGATGTGAGCACGCTAGATTCATCACAGATCACAGTCCTGGATAGATTTTGAACTGCTCCGCTCTTTTCCTGTGCCATGAGGGACTATTACTAACATTTTGGGAGTTCTCTCATTTGATTTTTACCACTGGATGAAGTCAGTTTTATTAAAGGTTCAGCCGTTTCAGTATGTGATCCCTTGAAACCCCTCAGCACCACTTGACTGACTCTTTTTCCTTGTGTATTTGAATCTTTTTTTAAAGGCCTGTTAATCATCTCTTACACTGTGACCCCCTTTTGGGGATCCTGACTCTAGGGTTGGCTTTTAGATAATCTGCCTTCACTGTATTTCTTCTCATTTCTTGCTGTGTAGCTCCCAGACCTCAGCAATTACTTTAGTGATTTCAATGTTATCATTACTGATAGTAACAGTGGTCAAAACTAAGAAATGAAGACATGCAGTGTTGAGATTGTCAGATTAGTGTGTTTAAATGACCTCCCATTTGCTCTGCTCTTTTTATGCCTGTGTTAAATTCCTATGGGACTTGCCTGGTTCCCCCACGAGGATTAACAAAGTTACATCTCTATTATATCGCATGTCACCCCCCCCCCCCTCTCTCTTTCTGCTCTGGATCATCCTCCAGTATAGAAGCAGTTTGGAGATAATCTTCAAAAGAGGAACCAAACAAAGAGAAACACCAACAACTTTTTGTCGGACGTGATTTCTCTCAGCTGTGATTGTCGGCACACAGCTCCTTCTGTGGGGGGAAAGAGAAAAGGCGGTTGTTTTCTTGAGGATTTGGATGTGGATTTTTTTGCACAATCTGTTGTTTGGATCTCTTTTGTCTGCTGTGAGATTAAAAGACACACGTTCTATCTCCCTTTCTCTCTTGCTGCTGTATTTGCTTTCTGAGCCCCTTGTGTTGAGTGGGCGGCTAGCTGTGATTGGCACTGTCAGATTAGCCCATTTAAAAAAAGACATATGTTTATTGCAGCATGCGAATGTATGTATGTGGTTATGTGTATGTGTGTATGTGTTGTGTGTGTGTGTTTCTCTGTGTGCCCTCTATACTATTTTCAGACAGTGACGCATGCTGCATTATTCATGTTTAACCATACAGAGAAAGATACAGTCCCTTGTCATATAACACCACTGCCACAGGCCTATGGTGGATATCATCACACACACACACACACACACACACACACACACGGACAATTCCTGGCACACTTAACCAAACAGACTGTTACAGATCGCTGGACACACAGAGGATTCACTCCCTCTGTGACATACAACACACGTGTACACAGACACACACACAATGCACTAAATCGTATTAGGCAAATGAGAGCGAGGTAGCGCGGAGCTGGAGAAGCACTCTGTTCAAGGGCTGTTGATGTGACAGATCCTGGCATAAATCATGTTTAGTTGTTGTTGTTGTTGTTGTTTAAATATGCAAATCTTCCATTCAAAGCACAAGCTGGTTGTTAACAAGTGTGCTCAAACATACACACACACACACACATACACATACACACACGCCCACAATCCTGTATGCTCACACTCACACGTGCTTCATGGATTTTCCAAAAGAAACAGCAAACACAAAAAGTGTGGCTCACACACACACACACACACACACACACACACACACACAGTGAAAAAGCGTGGGATAGATGTGGATGTGAAATGCCATGGGCACCACTGGACTCATATTTCATAATCATCCTGCTATCCATCAGTTCTGGTCAGCTAATGATGACAACGCCAACACACACACACAAACACACACATACGGAGAAGAGTTCTCTATCACAGATACAAAAGCTTCAGCAAGGACGTAAACATGAAACACAGTGGTAGGTAGCAAACACACGTGCACTCACAAGGATGCTCAATTAGGCCCACACATGTACTAGAAAACACACAACCACAAAGAGATGGTCTATCAGGCAACACAAACAACCCACACTCACACACACACACACGTATGCTGCAGTGAATGAAGTGGCCGTTGACAGATTTCAGCAGTAATTGATACCCGTGTTTGGCAGCCATTTTTATTTGGCTCGACCACAAGCCAGGAAGGATCTAAGCTCTGCAGCTCACACACACACACACACACACACACACACACACACAAAGACACACACATAAAGACGCACACAAAGCCCCTCCTTACAAGCCTCTCTTGACACATCTTGACACATCTCATCTCTGTCACACACACACACACACACACTGAACACAGGAGATGTAATCACACTTTAGGCTTCTAAATGTTCAGGCTGGAGGAAAAAAAATCACTTTCTCTCATGATTGGTGAAAAAGAAGAGGTGACGCAGCTGCTCCAGGAAGGCTGATGACATTTTAATTGGTTGTCATCACTGAACTTTATCTCTCCACTGATGATGAGTGAGGGGAGGGATGTGAAAGTGGCTACTGTGGCCATCACTCAGAAAGATATGTTGCTAGGAGAGGAGAGAAGAGAAGAGAAGAGAAGAGAAGAGAAGAGAAGAGAAGAGAAGAGAAGAGAAGAGAAGAGAAGAGAAATCTTACCTTAAACAGGCGTAGGATGTTGGCCACCATGATGGACACTGAGCTGGCTGCAGCTCCAATCACGCCTACGATTTTATCCGGCTTGGTGAAGATGGGAGGGTCTCCATTAGCACAGCGGACGTCGGAGCCGTCTCTCTCGATCAAGGCCTGCACAAAAGTCAGGGACTGCTCCAGAGCGTACGTGTCCCTGGAGCAGGTATCCAAGATCCGGGCACCCAGCGTGATGTTGGGAAGCAGCTCAGGATCCTTGTTGATCAGGTCGATGGCGAACATCATGGCCTCCAAGCGATGGATGCCCTTTTCCTTTTTCAGCTCCCCGCAGGGTGTGCCGCGGTCTCCCCGGGAGTGGACGGGAAATAATCCTCCCAGGATGATGTCCCCGTCCAGTCGGATGGAGTGGGCGTACTCTGGTGCCGCCTGCGGGTCTGTGGGGATCCGCTGAGGGGAGGCGACAGGAAGGAGCCAAGTGTAGGAAGTAACCACAAGCAGGAAAATGACAGAGGGGGATTGTGGGTAGGAAGTCGGGTTCCACTGCACTTCCATGATCAGGAGATAAGACGGATTAGAGCTAAGGTGATCTCAGGGGAGGCTTCCAGGGAGGTATTCCAAGATGGCAGATCTGTTTTCAGGAATATTACAGAGTAGGGCCTTCCTACTGGTCAGAAAGGGAGGGGTAATGGACCCCAGGCATGGAGCTAGCCGAGCCCCATGAGTGAATCATATTCCAGAAGAAACAGAAAGTGAGAGACAAAGAGCGGTGGAGCTGAAACGTGGCGCTGGAGGAATCGAGTTCAGGTGAAGAGCTCGTAATCCACAAGTCACATCTTCAGCAGAGCCTGTTGAAGAGAGACGGAGAGGATGTCTGAGTAACCAGTGTGATGTGAACATTAAGCTGCTGCAGGGATGCACAGTCCACCTGACAAACTTGTGTAAACCCCCCTGGGCAGGGGGAAAAAACGCAGTCAAGCATGGCAAAATAACAAGTCACAAAAATACACACATGCTCATTCGCCTGCACACACTCACATGGGCTCAGCCTCTCTCACTGGAGAGCTGTCAAAATTTGCTCTGCCTTTTCATAATTGAAGACCCAAAGTCTGTCATTTTGTAAGCACCTCACACACACACACACACACACACACACACATACACACAAGCAGACACACAAACGGACGTACTCTCGTCTCTTGGCCTATCGATGAGTGGAACAGCTGTTAAAATGACAGCAGAGAACCTTGGCGAGGTCCTCGGGCGATTCGCACAAAGGTGCAGACTGGCTGCGGCAGCGGAGATGAGGGAGAGCGAGGGAGGGAGAGATAGAGAGAGAGAGAGGGGAAAGAGTTTGGTGAGATGAGTGGGGGGAGTCGGGGTTGAGACAGAAAAGAGAAACCAAGAGAGACAGAGTGAGAGAAACAGAGGCAGTGGGGAGAAGACAAGAGAGCGCGCTGCCTTGGAGCAAGTGTGTTGCATCATTCAAACACCTGCTGTTCCTGCTGCAGTTAAATGTACACATTACAACACACACACACACACACACACACACAGCCTGAAATCACAACAGGTATATTTCATGTTGAATGGTGATTTCTTAGCAGTTACAGTAATAACTGTTGATGAGTCATTTCTGCAGGAATGGGGGGGGGCACCTCCATGCTCTCCACATTGAGCAGCCACATCCCAGAAAAGTGGTATCAGTTGGTTTGGACCTGATCTGAAAAATTGGTTGTGACAAACCGGTCCGTTCCTACATGATACGAGTGCTAATGTGCTCTCATTAGCTGAAGCCCTGGGGATTTATTTCCCCATTTGCCTCCCGTGATCCAAAGAAATCCCAGTTTTTATTTTTCCTGCATGGAGAGAGGAGGCAATCTGCTCAATTCTTGATCCCCAGATAAATATTTAAAGGTGGGTTTAATGTCTGTGTCTTCTTACCTTGTCCCTGATATCTGTAGTTACACAACATTCATTATGGAGATCTGACTCCCGGCCCACAGTAAAGATGTAAAGGCTCATAGAAATTACATTTGAATGGCGAATTACACAAGAATCGCATTAAATTCAGCGCCATTCAGTGCAGTTCAAGGCTGTTTGGTTGACATTCATTTCATTACACTGTCCTGTTGGAATTATTATCATTGAAGGTATCCTGCTTACCTCAATAGACGGGAGCTGCACTACTCAGATGGCCTATTTCATGCAGTTTAGCCTATTAATTAGCCTTGTATCTCATTTAATTGCTCATGTTCCCTTAGAGAATCATTTGCGAGCTCAAATCGACCACTCTCAATATCCCATCATGCCTTTCCTTTATAAAAACAACCGGCTCATGAGAAGATGCCCACATATCAATCCCACAGATGTGCTAACATTCAGCTTCTACTTATGTTGTCTATGAATGAAGGCTTTGTTCAAGGCAGGCTTGGGCCCTCAGGGGCCTCTAAAACTCCAGATTCATCCTCTAACAATTAGTTTGTGGTGATATGAGTCGTTAAAATGTGATTTTAATACCGCATGCATCACTAAAACACATCAGAAACTAAAATGATGAAGGCCTCAAGGATCATCTCCTGATCTCATCTCATCATCTTGATCTCGCAGGGTGTCACCAGGGGCCGCCACCCCTGCTTGTCGCTCCCCGAGGGCCCCCTCCGCCTCAGCAGAGGCTACATGAGATCCTATTCACAATTTTTCAACAGCACCCTGAAAGCAAAGCACGATTCACCAACCTTAAACCTCCCAAATATTCACCCTGCACCAGGTCTGAGGCTCAGCGTGAGACTCGCTCTCGATGAATCCATTTATAATTCGATTCTGTCCCAATTAATTCATCAGTTTCCCTCCACTCTAAATGGAATTAGGTCAAAGCCAGTCATACACAGCCAAGCCCCCGCTATGGTGAAAAACCTCTGCTTTATATAGGTTAGCCAGCTCTGATTCAGCTGCTAACACCATACATTCTTCTGGGCCACAATATTGTTTATTCATCACTTTTCGCCACGGATTCAAGCTCCACTTGGCTCCGACACAGGAGGGGGTTTGACACAGGGGCTGGAGCTCCCAGTTACTACACCCAATTATTCAACTGCAATCGGGTTAGGGGTAACCCCTGACGATAGACTAATGTGGTCCAATAGAGCTCTCAGACTCAGCTTCTGTTGATCATCTCCACCCTGATCTTCGTCTTCTGCACATCTACAGAGCAGGCTGAGCTAATGGACATCTTTAATCTCAGGGGGGTGCACAGTTGTTCTCTCAAGACATGGGGGGGGGGTGCAAAAGATCAGATCTGGGCGATGTGTGAATGCCTGTGACTGAACTGAGGCCCTGAGGTTATTAGAAGTTTCATGTCTCATTTACGCTCGTGCTCACTGAGAATTATCACATTTCCAAAGAGGTGGAAACCAGTGACACCCTTGTCTGCATGTTCATTTAACAGTCACATCTGATCTTATACCATCCACTTAATAACTTAAAAGCTATTTATCTTCCAACCTCAAGCGAAGCCCCGCGCTCCCCCGAGAGCCCTTGTGCTTTACGACGCTTTGCAAAAAGGCTCAAAAACTAGATTTGTGCTCCCGTGTGGCCGGCGGAGAGGAGACAGCAGACGTCCCCAGGAAGGAGGTTTCCTCTGCTGTGATGGTGAGTGGCTTAGAGATGAAGAGGGTTAAACCCCTGGAGGCTGCAGCCAGCTCATCACTCTCTTTAATTTACACCCACGGCTTCCTTCCTGTGTCAGGGTTGCCCACTCCTTGTTCGACACCACTTTTACCCCGTCCCCTCTCCTTTGTTCCTTTCCTGCTGCTACTGCTTTCCTCTCCTCACCTGGCCTCTCTCTCTCTCTCTCTCTCTCTCTTTCTCTCTCTCTCCCTCCCTCTTCCCTATTCCCCCCTCTTTCTCTCCTCCTCCTCCTCTTCCATCCTCTGGCTCCTCTGCTGCCATCATCCTCTGTCACATCACCTTCTGCAGGCCTCCTCATACCTCTGGGGAGAGTGCTGCTCTTTTCAGAAAGTGATAGCTTTTCTGCTGCTGCTCCCCACCGCCGCCACCACCCCCCCCCCCCCACCTCCTCCTCCGATCCTTCCCTCCCCATTCCCTCCCTCCTTCTAAGTAGGTGTTTCTCTGAGTCTCTCGCTTAGCAATTGTGGTGGCTCTCTCTCTCTGCCTCTCTACCCCCTCCCTTGCTCCGATCTCCACCATCTGTCATATGTTCCAGCAGCAGTTTTTTGCTTTTAAAGATTTTACAAAATCACAGTCCAAAGACGCACTCAAATGGTGATCCTCCCTCAATACACCCTCCTTTTTTCCCCCACTGTCTTTTTGGGATATACCCACACTCATCTGCCAACATAACAGACGCCATCTACAACTGAAAACACCTCTGATTGCTCTCGTCTTATGGATAAATGCGTACAAAAAAAAAAAAAAAAGAAAAAAAAAATCTGCAGCACACATTGCTAAGAGACAGAGCTCACTTTTAAAATACATGCTGGTGATGTGTGTGTTAAGTCGTGTCTGGGGATAAAACCGCAGCCCACAGGTTCAGAAATAAGACTATGTGAGATCAAAGTCTCAGGGTGTATGCTCATTATGCAGCCCTATAGGCTTCTCTCTGGAAGGCAGTGCTGGTATCCTGATTGCACCCTAATTAAAGACAGTGCCATCCACAGTAACAGCAGAGAAGCACCAGCACCAGTGTTAATCTGTGGGGAGAGCAGATCATGGAGCTTGTTTTCTCCTGTCTCCTTGTTTTTGTTTAATACTCTAACCTGCCATGCTGAGCTGGTCTCCATGTGCTCACCTACCTTCTCCTGCACAGCATCCGTGTGAAACCAGACAGAAAAAAAAAAAAAAAAATTAGGAATAAAAATCAATAAAATCCCACAAGAAATAGGCAGCGACACAAACTGAGACAATAAACAAGAGAGAAAGCTCAGAATCCATCAGTAGAGAGGAATGCGAGAGAAAAACAAGAGCTACAGCATTTAGAGGAAGAAAAAAAGGGAAATGATCAGAGCCCATATGAGATACCTGAGAAATCTAATTCATCCGACAGCGTGTGTGTGTGTGCGGGAGAGAGAGAGAGAGAGGGAGAGAGGGTGAGGAGCTCCGTCTCCAGCCTCCTCCTCCGGCGGACTCCTCGGGGTCCCTGTTCGCCTCAAGCAACTTCCTTGCGGAGCTCAGCAGTTTTTTTTCTCCCCCTTCACACCACAGCCAGAGACCCCCTCCTCCAAAATAACACCAGTCCTCCTGGGGCACTGAGATGTTGTTTTTTTGTTTTTTTCCCACAACAGCAACAAAAATATGGTTAAAGATATTAGACAATCCGCAAGCGAGGGAGAGGTGATGAAGAAGAAGAAGGAGGAGGAGGAGGAGGAAAAAACCAAGAGATGTGGTGAAAAGTGCTCCGTCGTGATTTCAGTGGTGGAAAGGCAACATTTTGTTTAAGGAGACAATAGAGGGATGCTGCGTGTAATGAAGTGGATGCCCAAGAATGAGTCTCCGGTACAGAGAGAGAGAGAGAGAGAGAGAGAGAGAGAGAGAGAGAGGAATCCATCACAGCGGGGCTCTGTCAGTCATGATCAATAATGTTGGTATAACCCACCTGATTGGTTTTATCCATACTCCTCTGTCTAAGCTTCCCGCAGCACTTTGCGTGTTGGAAAAAAAAAGGAAACAAACAAACAAACAAACAGCAGTGGCACGCAGAAGAAAGAAAAGAAAGAAAGAAAGAAGGAAAGAAAGAAGGAAAGAAGTCCTCGTGCCGCCGCCGCTCCACCACAGCTAGGTCGCGCGCTCTCCTCACTCCTCTCCGGCTCCTCGCGCGGTTGTCGGTGCTGAAAGGGACAGCGCGCGACTCCGCAGCCAACTGAGGCACACAGGGATCCGCCACCCCCCCACCTCTCCTCCTCCTCCTCCTCCTCCTCCGCTCCACCTGAAACATATGTATCACAGACATCCGCTTCCACCCCCCCTCATCAAATCACCGTCTAATTGCGCCACTGTCGTCCACCACTATCCGCCCATTCAATCAAGTTTATTACCAATCAATCGGATCGATAGTTTTCCACAATGGAGGGCTTTGGTTATTTGAACACATTAATAAGTCATCAAAATATGCTCACACAGGCGATGCGCCACACTCTTTAACTGCCTGAACTTCAATCCATTTTTACTGCCCCCTCCTCATAAAACCGAAGCGCCGTAGCGTTTTGTTTTTTTTTGTTTTTTTGGGGGGGGGGGGGACTAAATAAATGAAGCGCATCCCATCTGCTGTGTAATAACAATTTGATCGGCTTGTGGAGTGAGAAACCAGGCAATCGAAACGGACCCGGGTGTTCTCTTATGTGACAATGTGGAAGAATGTGCGCAACATGTCCAATCCGTGGCTCCGCCGCTGCGACGAGCCGAGGAGGGCGGGAAGGACGCGGTGCAATGGCGCCACCTGGTGGTAGAAGGAGTGCGACTGCAGCAGGAAGTTGGGGATAGTTGGGACACGAGTCAGTTTCAAATCCCCGCCTATATCAGGAAGGTCAGACTTACAGGATGCTCTCTGCACACAGGCTCCTTCTCCCAGTCTTACTAAAAACTCATTTTGAGCTGAGGAACATTTTTAACATTTTAATTTACTATTTTTGGGTAAAGCTCTGAATAAAATCCTGTCAATTTCATGTTTTTGTAACTTTTCACTCCTTATGTTTGAGACTAGACCAGTTTTGACTGTGTTGGAGAGATAACAGCTATGCAATATAATGGGTTAGTGGACACATGTAACTACTTTGATATATATTTTGAAGGTATTCACATTAAAGAGCTCCAAGATACAGATAAATATATTGTACCTTATTACAGATATGATTTGGATATGAATTTGGTGAATTTGGAATTTGATATGATTTTGATCATGTTTGACTACAACTGTAATAATGTGACACCAAGAGGAAGGAGTATCTCTACAGTGTGGTGTTGCTACTTTGGCTTGAATAAAGGTCCTCAGTATCTCTTCTCCAAGTGTCAAGGATCAAAATCTGCCTAAAGCTGTTTAGTACGTCTGAGACGACACCAGCTTGACAGACTATAGCTGCACTGTTTTTCTGATGTGTGGACCAGGGAACATCAAGGGTCCTTTGCGGTGTACGGTCTTAAATAAGATAAAGCTTGATTTCCTTAGAGTATTGGGTTACCTTGATGTAAGAACCATCCCTCCAGAGATTTCCTTCGTCTTCCCTGAAAAAGTACTGACAAAGGCTTCAGGAGTTTAGTACTGCTACTTCTGTAAAGCTGTGAGAGAGACAGGTGAGAAAAGCAATGGTTAAACTGGAGGGGCAAAGGCCATGGTATCTGGACCATTTAATCCCCAACACTTCTAGATCCCACGTTTCCCATGACGCAACCATCTTTTGTCGGCCTGGTAAATGTCTGTGTCTTTGAAACATCAAAGGTCCATTAACTATGGAGGTTAAAAAAGAATTCACTCTTCACACAAACTACCACAAGATACCCAGCACTGATTCCTGTCAGTACATGCAGGGTCAGTGTGCACTGAGCCAGTGTCTCTCACTCATGTCAGCGTCATAAATCCCTCTCTTCCAGACACCATAAACAGTGATGTATTGCACCCAAGGAAATTGTCTGAGGATGAATTAGAAAACTAAAAAAATAAAAAAGAGAAGACACGAATGTCTAAAGAAGGAGTTCCTGTAAAGGCAAATAAAATCTCCTTCCTGCAAGTGTGGTAAACAAACATGACTGATGCAGGTACGTGACTCATCTCCGAGGATAAAAAACAAAGCCACAAACTCCTCCTCGAGGTTTGAAGCAGTACATTTTTATTTAAGTGGTTGGTTTTAACATTCTCGTCACATCTGAAAGGCTTCTCTAACTCTTCTCAGGTTCTCTAGGATGAGTTTAGTAACATAGTACAACTGATGATTAAAGAAATGACAAAATAAAAATTCCTAAGAGTCTTTTGAGGTTTGAATCCTGTCGTCATCTTAACACATCGCAACAAAAACGTCCTCTTGAAAAAGGAATGATACAAAAAAAGAAGGAAAACTAATCGTGGAACAACGCAGATTTGCCTCAGTATTAAACACTGACAGAGTCAGTAACTAGTCAGACATGTTTGAAGCATATGGTCAACCAACAGTTAATACAAGTCAATAACTATTGTGACTATTATAACTATTATTTTATACCATCTCTGTAGGATGTATCCATATATACATGTTTTCAAGACCTTGTCACATTAGCATGTTCAGTTATAAAAATAAAGTTTGGTCTTTCCTTTTTTACTCTGGTTTTGTTCCATTTCATGGCTTTCTGTTTGAACATTAAGACATTATCTACATTTGGTCTTCCTCAATCATTTCCTCCCCGCTGTCGTCATGTGCCAGTGTTTCAAAGACTACCTCGGGAGCTGTGATCAAACAAAAACAGCTCCCCTTAACTTCGAGTACATGAAAGCCCATTTTGAAAGGAACTGATGCAGCATTTAGTTAAAAAAAAAAAAAAAAAAAGGAGATCATGTTGGTAAGGTAAAATAGGAAACGTTCACAACGATTAATTGAACAGGCCCCTGCAGTTTTTGTTAATGGAACGGAAAAGTTTCATGTAAACTTTTAAGGAGAAGGTGAAGTGTTTAGCTTAGAAGAGGCAGCTCTCCCATTTTGGCCCTTTAAAGATCAATAATCAATATTAGCACCACCAATAGCAGAGTCCCAAACCTGCTACACCTGCCGCTGCTTTACATTACATTACAAAGCCACACCTGCTTTACAAGAACTCGCTGGCTCCTGTGTTTTGCTGTGACAGTTTATCAGTTTTGGTTTTAGCCCTGATGGGCTAAAGTGAGGAAAAGCATTTCAGCATCTCAGCAGTTCAGCAGGGGGGATAACGACACAGTAACACTGTGTGAGGATTGTTTTTTTTTGACCGCCATCATGGTGGTGATAATTGGTGTGATATCTCCTTTCAAAAAACAAAGTCTTCCTGTTAATGGGTTCTACTGTCTACAGCGCAAAGTGTGGCTATTACACCAAAGCTGACAAAAGTCTCATCTTTCATGCTTTAACTGGACTCTCACTCATTAGCACAAACAATTTACCACATAGGGTACGTTTCATCTCTTATGTACTAAAATAAAATTTGGTTTGATGCCTTATTGAAGCCTTTGCTTCTCACAGCCTGGTGTCTCTCTTTTAACCAGGCTGTCTGTTTGTGGGGCAGATAAGTTAGTTCACATATAGATGTAAGGTCAGGTGAGGTCAGGCTAAAGGAAACGCCCGACGCAAGTATGCAATCAAGTCTGAGCAGAGAAGGCAGAAAATAACAGTGACATGTAGTAAAACACCAATGACCAGTGGGAATTGATAGAAGTGGGATTAGAAAAAGTGCACACACAATTCTCGAGGAAAACTGCAAACACACTCTGGGTACTTCCTAGCTTAGAAAATACCCTTGTACATAAAGAACATTTGATCATCTGATACAACTACGTGGGCCCCAGAGCCTTTTGTTGGTCACCGCAAAGCAGATACAACAGGTTCCTAAATAAGACTAAGGGCTGCTAGAGTGAGGAATATCACAAATTAAGTGAACATATGTGCGGAAACATTTACATGAGAAGAAGGAGGTGTCAACGCTAAGGCAGGCAGGACACACCAGGGGGACAGGCTCTCTGTTGGACAGCAGGACAGACATGAACCCGAGTGAAATGATTCCGATGAAAATCTATTTTCTGTTATTCTGTCATCATGTTGAGAAGTTGGCTTTGACTATAAGAAATGAACTGATCAGCTGATATTTGAGATGATGATAGTGAAAAAGAACTAAAATACATTTTGTGAATCGGTGCCAGATGAAGAAATCTGCTTTCTCCTTCTTAAAAAAGTTTGTTCCAGTCAGACTCCTGTGGAGGTCACGATCCAGTTCTGATCCCATCCATGCACACACACGCACGCACACAAGCACACACACACGCACGCACGCACACACACACAAACATCCACACCCACACGCACACACACAGACACACACAATCTGCTGTACCTTCGTCCATGCTAAAGGCGGTTTACCAAGAGCAAAGCAGTACAATACAAATCAGTCATCTGCATATGGATCTATATTTACATACTGTGGTAGGTAAATACAGATATATACAGCAGTAGTGAGCAGTCTCTCTGTGGATAGCAGCGCCACCGTCCAGCAAGCTGGCTGGCTTCATAATCAAACTATACAAAAAAATAAAAGTCAGATTTCAGCAATACATTTGGTTCTGAAGCAAAAGGAGGAAAATCCTTTGTACTTCACTCCTGACGTGCTCCATCTTTCCTTTTGTTTGTTTCCTTCATCTCTGCTGTGTGCTCGTTCCACTCGCCCATTAATTCTCCAATTGAAAGTTTTGATTTGCTTCTTCATTGTTAGTAGCTCGCTGGTCCTTTATCCCGGCGGACTGTGAGCAGAGAGAAGAACAAGATGAGGGGGAGAGGTGAACAAAAGCAAGAGGAGAATACAGACTGTAAGGGGAAGGATCAACAGAGATAAAGTAGGGCAGTGAGAGGTAATTATTAAGAAAGAAGCAGATAAAAAAGAGCAACGGTCAGACAAAGAGGAAGATTTCTAATGAGCAGCGTGATATATGGAGAAACAAGTGGAGGAAGAACGTAGGAAGTGAGCTGAGCGGTCAATTAAAGGCTGCAGAGTGATGGTAGCTTCTCATCTCTGCCCTGAGGGAACGATCGTCTACACAAACATAAACACACTTATTATGTCACAAAGGAATCTGGAATCACAATCCCGCTCACATACACCCAGAGACATTCACAAACTAGTGACAAAGCGCGCACGGCTGGAAGCATGTCTTTTTTGGATTATGGATATGCAGAGGGAGAGGAAACAAGACAGGAGGAAATCTGGTGTAAGGCAGAGAGGAAACAAGGAGGGAGGGGGGCAGCAGTGACGTGGTGGGGTCTTTGTAATGCAGGTAAACCTTCTTTGTTCTTACATGGAGTCTTTCACCAGACCAGGGATTTGGAGCGGGTGCTCACTCCTTTCCTCCTGCTGGCTGCTGCTGTCGCTGCGTTTCGATGGCTTCGCTTGTGAGACTCCAGGTAGAGCTGACAGAAACAATTCACAGAAACCATCATTCACTCAACGTCCTCAGCAATAAATACATGCAGTTCATGTTTTCGTTTACACATCATTAATATCACACTAATGTACCTTGATACCAAGGCTTCAGCTAACAATTAAACTGACTATAATGATTATAAAGCTCATCTGGTTTATACAAGGTCAGAAAACAGTGAATAATGCCCCTCAGACTGTTTGTAGTAAGACGTTAAAATGTCTTGTTTTGCAAAACCACAGATATTCCATTTAAAACGAAATAATGCAGTGAAAAGAAATGATCTCTCACATTTGTGACACTGGAAAAGAAAATATTTAGACTGTCAAATTATTATTTATTAACAAAATACTTGCAAAATGACTGTCAATTCAATGTCATTCAATTATATGACTTTTCTTTTCAGCTCTATTTGATTGAATCGATGTTTCAGTCAGAGATGGAACCATAATTACACCAACAAATGAAGGACAACAATTTATGATGAAAAAATTAATTCCTACTTAGCATCCTGACATTTTGCTTAATACCTCTCATATAGAATCTATTATATAAACTGACTGGTGACTTGTTTTGGAGTCTGAGTTTCAAAGAAAACACTCACTGTGACATTCCTTAGGAAGAAGAGGATGGCATTTCTGTGCCTAGACTGTTCATGGGGGCAGATCTTGTGACGCTAATTATCTTATCTGCCACACTACTGAGCTGACAAAGAACCCTCAGACAAAACAAAGTTTTTCATCTGAAAGAGGAAAGGATGTGTGTGAGTAACTGCAGCTCAAATACCTTCTTAGCAAAGGCTCGTCCGCACTGGTCACAAGCGTGGAGGGAGAAATTCTTGGTCACCCTGACCTCAGTGGAGGATGTCCCTGTGCTGCTGCTCTCTGACTGGGCGTCGTGCCGTCGGGTGTGTGGCGGCTGGTTGCCGGGCGAGGTGCTGGATGAGGAGTTGCGTTGGTGTGTGTGTTTTTCACTGCGCCGGGTGAGCGGTGGGCTGGCTGGGCGATGCTGGTGGGTCTGCTGTCTCTCTTGCTTGCGGGTGACGGGAGGGGAGGGGACGAACGCGGGCGACGAGAGGTCCTGCTGTTTCCGTGTGACCGGGGCAGGAGGCGGGGCAGAGGAGGAGGATGAGGAGGAGGCGGAGGAGGAGGGGGTTGAAGAAGAGGCCGGAGCTGGTGCGGTGCTCTCTTGCTTGCGCGTGACGGGGGGTGAAGGAGAGGAAGAGGATGACGAAGAAGCATGACGTCCATTCACTTCCTCTTTGACGGTGCTGCTTGTCCTCTTGTTTGGGCTGGTGCTGTTGAGGACGACCTCAGCTAGTCTCTTCACTGCCCTGCTCTCCAGCTTGGGCATGATCTTAGCGAGGTATGCCGACGACTTCTTGTGGACTACAGTCACGTGACGCAGGACGTCACGTTTGCGGCGCGACTCGTAGCGACAGAGAGGACACCGGTAGAACTTGATGAAGATGTCGTTGCCGTCCGTGTGCAGCTCTATGTGCTTTGTTAAGTTCTGGCGTGAGCTGAACTGTCTCTTGCACAGTTTGCAGAAGAGCTGTTTGAAGTCGAAGCCCACCGACAGCTTGGTCATTTTGGCCGCCACGCTCCCGCTGCACATGCTGCCTCCACGGGAGGACGATGACGAGGACGATAAGGACGACATCATCTTTGGGCTCGATGGAGCTTCCTCCTCCTTCACTTTCATGGCATTGTGCGACACAGAAACGCTTTTGGCCGCCCCGGTGCTGTCACTCGGAGACGGGGCGGGGCTACTGTCAATGTCCTCGTTGTCGTCGTCATCTGACGGCTCTACTGCCTCCTCTTTGACTCGGATGTTGTTGCTTGGGCCTACATTAGTGGTGGTGGTGGTGGTGCTGCTGCTGTTAGGAGTAGGTGCTGTCGCAGCAGGAGCCGGAGTGGCAGCAGACCTGTTGCTTTTGATGCTGTATATTTTGTGGACAATACGCATGTGCCTCTTCAACATGAGCTGAAACATACAGACAAAAACAAAGATCAACAAATTATTCATTTTACACTCACTATGTCTGCCTTTGTTCTCTTGCCATGTTTTGATTCCCCAGGATACAGACAACCCGTTTAAGAGAAGTACTCGCTAGACTGAGCTGACAGGATCTTTGACACAGACCTACAACCAGTTGCCAGCGGTGCAACAAACCAACCTGAGAGCTGTAGTTCCTCTTGCAGAGTGTGCAGCGGCAGGACGCTGGGTTTGCCTGTGGAGCAGCTGGGAGCTGATTCTGAGGTTTGGCTTGGTTTTGGTTTGAAGGCGCTGATTTAGAGTTCACGGGGGTGGACTTGGAGTTGTGGCCACGTGTTGGAGAGGGGTTGTTGCTCTTCCTGGGGGGTGTGACCTCCAGAGAGAAGGGCTGGCCGGGCCGCGAGGCAATGCTGGGTGTGTTGGTGTCCCTCCGCAGGCCGCGATGCACCTCGTCAAAGTGACGGCGCACGTTGGCTTTAGTCGCGAAGGTTTTGAGGCACACGGGACAGGATTTTCCAGTCGGTGTGCTGAGAGTCCTCGGCCGACCTCCAGCATCAATAAGAATAATAATTATTTCTACTGATCATTTACTTTGAGAAAAAAAACTAGTAATATTTTTGGCCTTGTGGATTTTAATAGCTGGGGCTTAAAAGAGTAAACAAACTCTTTTCAGCATGTTTTCACAATCTTAAATCAATATTTTAAATACGGTCATTTACAAGTTGATCATTACTCTAATTATATAAATACCTTTCACCATAGAGAGCAGACTTGTGGGAACTGTTCGTGTCTCTGTGAACTTGCGGAGCTCCTCCAATTTGGTCTGGTGCATCTTGCGGCAGTGACGCCTGATGCTGCGGCGTGAGTTAAAGTCCTGGCCGCACAGACAACAGGAGATTGTCACGTCTTCAACCTGACAGCAAGGAGAGAGCAAAGAGGAGAGAGGGAGAGACTGACTGACCATGATCAACAAGGCCATGAGGAGCGTCGCTGTCTTACACTGCATATTTATTCCTGAAGTGTCCAATGACTTACCCCACTAGTGGACCCCTCGTCTTCGGGCTGTGGCTGCTCTTCTTTAGCTTCCTCCTCAGGCTCCCATCTCCTCTGTCCCTGGTTGTGTCCTGTGCTGCTGTGGCTCTCTGGTGCACTTCGCTGGTTCGCCTGGTTGTTGTCCGCTCCTTCCACTGGTTCTCCTTCCCATGCTACTGGACTCTCTCTGGCACTGTAATGGACATCGAAACATAATATCTGAGAAATGCGAAAGACTTGAGAGACAAACTTTGCAAAAGCTACATTTGTGTGACATTTTAATTTAGTTATAGCACATCTTATTCCAGCAGCATACCACCAACCTGGGTGTGTGTGATGGATATCTTGCCAGCTCCTCCTCTGTGGTGAGGTACTGAAAAACAGCCTTGTTAGTGGTTTGAATGGGCTCCAGTCGGACAACATAGTCTGGTCGATCAGCTCTGGGATATATGGCGTCCAGCAAATCCTTCATGGCCACACTCTGCCTGTCATCACCAGACGAACCTAGACAAAACAAAATACAAGTGTTTTACAAACATCCAGCAAATTGTGCCAGGTCTAACTAGCTCATTGACAGTATATATGGAAATGAAGACCAAACATTTGAACTGATTGTTAGCTTTTATATCCAACTAGGGGGATTGGACTATTTCACCTGAGTCAGTGGAGTCAATTTCTACATGGTTGAGATCCCAGTGTAAAACTTACATACACAGGGTAAACATACTCATACTCGGGCCTTTATCTGCAGCACTCTGACAACACAAGCCAACTTTTGTTACTTAACCAACAAAACAGGAAGTTAGAAATTAGATCACAAATATGGTTTTCTTTCGACAAGAGCCTAATAGTTATCACCATGAAACCTCCCTTGGTGATTAGTTACATGAAGACAACTGTTTTGTAAATCACAGACTGGGCTGTTTGATGTTTTATGTGTAAATATGCAGATTAGACATTATCTAATTAAACATGAGCTCATTTGAATACATGTCCATAACAGAAACCAATTTATCTGCCTGAACAGCAGGTCTGTGGTCCATTTTTAATGTGCCAGAAATTCACATCTGTTTATCTCCTGTTGTCAAGATTTCTCTAAAAGAAAAACTGCACATTAGCTGAAAGAGCAACATCCTAGCATCAAGGCACAAAAAAACAACCAGATAAAATACATAAATGGCCATAAACTCGATAATAAAATCAATACGTAGAACAGGAAGGCAAACTGTAGCACCTGGGGCCACAGCTACTGTGTCTGCAAATGCAAACTTGTAGAAATCACACAAACAGTGACTCCCTGAATGAGGCAGTGATCAGACTCGACTTCAGCTAGAGGCCAATACACACTTTAGTTTAGTTTACACACGCGAAAATCTACGCCCAGAATCACTGCTTCATTTCCGAAGGTGTTTACACATTTTACTTTTACATTCTGTCACTGAGAGGTTTCGTCTCTCTCGTTCACACCATCTGTCTCCCACTCATTATTCTCCTCTCATCTCCGCTGTCTGTACACGGCCCCCTCTCTTTCCCTCCACACACATATTCATACATAAACTCACATGCACACTGTAACAACTTCAATCCGTCAGTCATTTCCCTCTCACTAAGTGCAGTTTCTACTCTGCTCTTCTCGTGTGACTTTGATCTCGCACCATTAGTGTTTTATCTACTTCTTATTAGCCACAGTATGTGTCCATGTCTCTATTCTTTGCTGCCTAGAAGTGGTAGGAGACTCAGAGAGCATAGAGCCGGGCAGATGCGAGAAGTAATTTTTGTTACCTAACACTCTTCTGCTCTCCCTCTGAATGAGAAATCCATCTCAACACAAATTGTCAATTATATTTTGCTCAGCTTTATTCACTGTAATGATTGCTATTGAACAAAAGAAATCTCTTCTTCAACTGCTTGTGTTCTTAATTAAGTTGTTCCTTGCATCAGTGACTTAATTTTTCTCAATCAAGAGTCTATTACCAGTGGCTGAAAGTTTACTGTATTGTTATTTTGATAAATGACTTAATTGGTGTCTGTTTTTCACCATTGAGATGGTTGGCATTAATTGCTGGATGACTGAATAAACAAAATGCCTTTTCTTTTAAACACTTCATTTTTCACCATCCAGCTCTGACAGTAGAATTATACAGTCTCCAATTGGGCTCCATCTCTAATGTGCCTTAAATTAAAATCTGGCCATCTCCAGTCAGTGATGTTTTCTAACAAAGAAACTTTCATGTTTACTCAAGAGAAACATCAACAGCAAGGTCTTAAGATTAAAGCACAAAAAAGACGAATGCCCATAAATACATCTTTCATGATTTTGATTTTAGGACTGTGAAAGCATGGCTATGGGTATAAATGCAGATGTGTAAATTTTTCTAGACATGTTTATGTGTGTGTATGTGTCTGCATGCTAATGTGTTGTGTCACCAACCGTCAGATTCAGGCAGCCGTGACAGGCAGTAGTACTCTTTATGCGTGATGAGGTTGGGCAGGCCTCTGAACAGACTGCGACACAGTTTACACTCAAAGATGGTGTCCACCTCCCTCAGCAGCATGTGTTTCAGCTGGCTGGTGCCTGTAACACAAAGAAAAGAAGAGGTGGGGGGAATTAAAACATGTCTTTATGCCAGGACTCCGCAGATAACAGGAATTATTGGCATGTAAAACTATTTATAACTTCTATGCTGTCTAAAAGGCCTTCTGGGTAAATTTCTCTAATCCTGACAAAAATAAAAACATCTCTGATATCAGAGGTTGTTGTTTACTTCCCATCACTGTTGTCAGCGATCTGACTCATGTCCAGTTTCAGTTCAGTTTGACCATATGGAAGAATGTGCTGCTTTGTTGGAGACCTGACCCATACAAAGACATCCATTGTACACCTCTTAGACATTTTACTCATGTGTGCACACAAAGACACACATATGTTGCATCCACAACAACTAAATACTATCGGTGGTACCCACAAAACTGATGTCACAGACACACAAACACACCGCCCTTGCAGCTGCCACCATGTGCTGTGGTTTTCCTGTATACTGCAGCAGCAGGTGATAACTGCACTGGCCCACAGTGGTGTGACCTTGTCTGAGAGCAGAGTCTGGTCAGAGTTTGGTCTCCTTGTTAAACTTAAACAACTAACTTTTAAACAGTGGTTTACATCAAGTACAAGGGTATACATACTTGTTTTCTTTCTCTTTTTTTCTCTTTTGTTTAATTTTTGATGGTGGTGGAGAAAAAGACGAAGGCACAAGGGAATTAGTTTGAGGAAATTCAAACCTCCAAGCAACAAGCAATCAACTGTGTCATTCCACTAAAACATGCCAGCATCAGTGGTATGTAAGAGGCAACATGGCCAAAAATCTGCTACCATGGTTCAGTGGGTCTCGATACAGTAGCTCTTCTATAAATTCAATTAAAAAATCTCTTTTAAGGACTCCTAGGTTCACTCCCTGTTCTTTGGTTGGTTAGGATGCCTCATGCTCTGTACTTACAACTGCATTTCTCTTGTTACTCTCTTGTTCTGCAGCAGTTGGCAAACCTGCTTAAAAGGTGCATTACCCCCAACAACAGTCTCTTTCATGTTACCCGAGAACACTGTAAGCAAATGACATTATCCTGCTATGGATTCACAAAATCACTGCATGTAGTGAATATATAACAGAGGCACAGTGTTGGACATGGTATTACCAAATCTCTGCTGGTGCACACAGTTCTCTGGGTATACGTCAAATCACTGAACCTTAACAACTGGAGTCTGATCACAGAGAAATCGGTCAAAGGGTAAAGCTATGACAAGAAAGAGTAAATAAAGAAATAAGTGGACAGTTAGAAAACAAACACCAACCTGAGCGAAAACATTCAATTATCTGCTGAATCCCAGACTTGGAGGTTTGTAAAGGTTGCTGGAGCAGAGGAGGGTCTCCAGGCTCCACACAGAGACCTACAGAGAGAGATAGAGATTGTATTGGAACAAGGATGGCATATAATTACATCAGAGGATGACAGAAACATGACATCACCCGGGAACTCAGGGGACCCAGTAAGACACAGAGTATATTGCAGTGTCCTTAAAGGCTACACACAATCAGAGGCAGACAATGAGGTCTGTATGGGACAGTGATTCACTTTGACCTCATTACCTTGTTGCACAATGCGCACACACACGCATGCACGCGCGCGCACACACAGGGGTATGAGAAAGAAGGTCATGGATCTTTTCCTTCTAAGAACAGTATTCGTTAGCTGCATCAAAGATGTGAACAGGAAGGAAATACAGGGTGCAAACCATAAAGCTTGAATGAAAATCAATCCTCACAAATTAAATCTCTCAGTGATGCTTGTTCAGGAGATTAAGGCTCAGGTGGGACTGTTGGAAAACATGCAGTCAGGGGCAGAGGTATGCTGACGACAAGCTTTTGTGCTTAGTCCAACAGTGGTGAGAGCCAGCGCAGCATTTGATCCTTGAGCTTAGGTGTCACACCCTGCCATTTTATCAGCCCGATCAGGAATATCACCAGGAGGAAATTTATTGATGTGTATTGGAAAATGGGTTTGCCTTTCCTCGACCTCGGTCACAGGAGGGTGCAGGGTCAGCTGGAAAACAGCGATCCTGATGATGGTGGGGATTTAATGTTTTGTTTGATGTACTGACCCTCCTTTATAATATCTTTACTTTTAACCATTGAACTGGCAAAATGTAACTGTCTTCTGAACCCCTAAACATGAATACAAGTATCAGGTAAGGTCTTAAATAAAAATATATACTGTACCACAAGCCATTCCAGCTTTAACGTCTGCATGATGTCAATATTCTCAACAGAACAGGATGGTTTGTTTTCTGACAAATGTTTAACAATCAGGATTAAAATCCAGGAGAGAGCAGACTCATTCTGTTTTGTAAAAGACTATTAAAGTCCAGAACATATTTCTGCCAGTACAAAAGTGAACAAATACAGCTTCAGGGTGTTATTTTTACTTATTGATCTCAGAGCCAAAAGGCTTTACTTTTCATTTATATAGTATTAAATATATAAAATAGAGCAGGAGTGGAGCTTTGGTTCCTCCATTATTGACACAAAGCTGACTGTGGTCTACACACAATGGACGACTGAGAGGCAAAGTTCTCTTATTCTACCTGATTTCATGTTTTTGTTTTATTTCAACAACTTTATTTTTTATGTCAGCATCATAAAACACACAATGGACTTTTCATAGATGTGAGCATGAAAGGAAAAAGAGGGATACAGCCAAAAGAACAGACAAACTCCACTCACACACACACCACCAAGGACCCTGTAATTACCTCAGCTAAAGCTCATACGGTGTCTTACGGTGCCAAACATTGTCTGGGGTTGCCCTTTCACACACATATCACACAACAGGAGATTGTCAGTGTCAAGTTTTCACCAACTGGAAATACTCCATTTGGCGAGGGGTGTCGTCTCTGTTCAATCAAAGGGTCATTACCCAGACAGACTTCGTACTGGAGCTGACAGAGTAAAATATGTCCCGTACAAGTGATTCATGCATTATCAAATTCTATCTGTGGCTGTCAAACTCTTCTGGCTTCCCTTCGGACAATGAATAACAAGTTCATGCTCCTCCTCACCCCATGTTTTTTTAATCAATCAGTAACAATGATAGCTAAAGAAACCGATAAAAAGAGGGTCTATGCTGAATTGTATTGAAATAAAGCTCAGCATGATCACATCAGCACATCCTTGTTGTTTGTTCATCTGTTTCGCTTCGTACTTTTTCCCTGGACATCAACACCCTCCCCAGAGGTGTCTCCATGCCCACCCAGGGGGGGGCTGCTGCCCTGGTTGAGAACCACTGCATTATATTGATTTGAAAGAAGGTCACAGGGAGAACATCATTTGTGCAACAAAAAGAGCATTTTGTCTGAGTGATGACTGGGACAAAGCTCCAAATAAAACACTGCCAATGTGACAAGGCTGTGACAAATACCTACTGTTTGAGCTGTATTGAAGCGTGCACTTCAATTACTGCCTGAAAAGTACAATTTACATTATCCAAGATGCACTTCTGAATTAGAGGACACTGCTGTGTTTTGTTACCTTACAACAATATAAATATACATCATCAAATGTTTATTTTGTCCAGACAGATTTTTGGTTTTTTGTGATCTGCTTATTTCCAAGACTGAGCTACTACTGCTCAGAAACAAGACTGGAAGTTGAGAGCTTGCATGGTTTCAGCCTTGCTGACCTCACACATGCTTGAATGCACACTCCCAAGCACGCAAACTGGTACTACACAGCTAGCGATGCAGAGTTGCCAATCTGTGTGTTTTTGCGGGTCTGTGTGTAGGTGAGTGAAAGACAGACAGAAGGCAGAAAAGACCGTCAAACGCACTGACAGAAAGAGAACTAAAAATGTGAATGACAGCTGTGTAAGGGGTTTTGGCAGAGAGTGAGGTGGAGGTTATGTATTAATGTGTGACAGAATGTGTTTTCCTCATCCCCATCCCCCCACACCTCTCCCAGGCAAACGGCTATAATCCCAGCGGGGCAGGTCAGTGACCCGCTGACCTCCACGCCCCCCCCTTCAGCAAGAGGGTCAAAGATCATCCAGCTGAAAACGTCAGTTGACACAAACAGCTTCCCCTTACTACGAGTGGTGCAACTGTTTGATTAGCAGCAGGGTTAGAGATAAACTCACAGTGGCAGAATTTACATGTGAATCAAGACATTCACGTGTGTTTTTAAAGGAAAGGAGGAGGAAAACTGAGGCAGAAGTGAACTTGGCCAGACAAGCTGAAAGGAGAGAGGGAGAGAGGGAAAGGACACAAACACTCCAGCAATCAACAGAAAACATGACATCATCATGATGGCAGCTTTGATAGCCTTGTAGATATTTTACAATCCTGTGTCAATGTGCTAAATTGGGCGTAAACGTACAGCTGTGGGTGAACTTATCACACTAAACTAGCAGTAAGTGAGCGCCTGGTGTTTCTGAGAGTACAGATTTCAAAGACCATCTTTCAATAATATTCTAATTCATGTTTTTTTTATATCATGCACCACAAACCAAAGAACACCTTACAAGCCAAGGACCTAGTACCGACTCCTGGCACATTACTTCCCTGTGTTTTTCTGAAACTTTTGGGCTGGTCACGACCAATGTCCCACTGTTAATGTCTCTGTTCATTTTGTGACAAGAAAAAAGTTTGACAAAAGCTTGTATTATAAATCAAGCTCCAAATGATACATTCAGAAATGTTTGATAATGTAGGCTAACTAGCGGGGCACACAGTGGCGATCAAAGCCAAAAGCTCTTCTTTTCCACTGCCATCCCATCAGTGTGAGCAGATCATTAGGTTATAATTCAAGTACATGTGCAGCCTGACTGAAATGCTCTGGCCACAAAGCAACACAAGGGCCGAGCAGACAGCAAACAGCTCTTAGGTGGTGGGTGGTGAGCAAACTAAAGAACAGGAAGTGCTTTACCAACCTGTGTTATGGCCTTGGCCACCGCCATGCTGAAGCTGCTCCTCAGTCTGGCAGCTCTGGTCCCTGGTCTCAGTGGCAGAACTCCTGTTGTGCTCGGGCTCAGGCAGCAGCGGGGGAATGGGCTTCCACAAAGGCTTGGCCTGGGAATGGGCCGCAGAGTCGTCCTTGTCCTGGACGTCGTTTGGAGTTTCCTTCTGCTCCCAGTTCTCAGATAGCACCTCGTCGGAAGCAGAGGTCGGGATTTGGGCTTGATCAGAGGACTGGTCTCCTCCCTGGGGCTGCGCCTGTGGTGGGTGCTGGGTGTCTGACTGGAGCTGGCCTTCCTCCATCTCTGTCTGACCACCACCCTGTGAGAGCAAAACCAGATATAAAGAGAGAAGCTGATGAGCATGAAAATTCTGAGGGTACATCAATAAAACATACTGATTTTAGATACTGTCGTTATATCAAAAATTAAAAATCAGCTGAGTTAAAAAATGTAAAGTTCCAGATCATTTTCAGTTTTCTAGGTCAACATGGACACGGTTACACACTGATTGCTAATAAGGCTTAACAAATACATAAGAAAGTACTAGAGTTTATAAAATATAAAAAAACTTGATTTTGAACTTGAGAAATTTCAAAATAGATTCAAAGCAGAACGAGTGTATGTCATTAATAATCATGAGTTATGCGTCCTTACTGAAGAAAAAAAACATCTTACTGGACAGAATGAGGCAGCACATGGCAGACTGTGTGTGTGTGTGTGTGGCTATCAAGTCTCCTGAGCATGCAGAGATTTTGTAGGGGGGATGTTCACCTTGTAGCACAAAGCCACCCTTCAGCAGATAAGTGACTCCACATCAGCCCTTCAGTGTGGACATATTTATCTGTATGTACGAGTGTGATGTGTGTGATGTGGATGTGTGAGAGTGTACAGCAGTGCCTCTTGTCCACACCAATTTTTCCTCTAAGTCCCCAATCTTTCCTCCTCTCCCACCCACCAATTTATCCTCATTTTCTCTCTGTGTCTGTGTCTGTCGGTCTCACTCCTCGTGTCCCTGCTGCCCTTGAAGGGGGATAAATGACTCCGCCGTTCAGGAACATTACAGCACATCACCACAGGACAAACGTGCCACTTGGACACTGTGTGACACACACACACACACACACACACACACACAAGCGCACACACTGTGCATACCACGGCATAATCAAATGAACACAAAATAGCTTAACAGTATGTTCCACATGCTCAGTGCAGCCATCTGTGCAGTACAACACACACATTATCTATTACAGCCACTGAACCCCAACTGTTTTATCTCAACTGTGGTCAGTAGTAAAGTGTGAGGAGATACATAACCCCAACAGAAAAGGCTGTGTTACTTTGGCAAGGAAACGAGACTTCAACATCATGGCTGTCCAGTGAAATTAAGTTAAAACGAAACACAAGGAAGTGCCACTATTCATTTAGCAATCAGTCAGTCAATCAATCAATCACTTGTTCATGACTAATTTCTTATTTTTCAGTGAGCACAAAGCGAGTGAAAGGACACTGATTGGGGTAGGTGGACTAGTCATGAATTTCCACTTACTGCTGAATAAAACTACAGGGTGGAATGAACAGTAAAATAGACGAGTGAAATCTGAATTAAGCAGAGTGGATTATAGTTATTATGACTCATTATTTAACATGATTCATTTTCTATATTCATATCAATACACACATACCATACATCAGTGTCTCATAAGTTACTTTCATTACCACACTCAGTTAAAGAACTATTTGTCTTTGGCTAAAAGATTATAAAAACATGACTAGTACCTGTGTGTCTAGACAATAATATGATGATATTACACCACAAACTCTCTGTTAATAAGATGTTGTCAACAATAATACATAATGTAATTTTTCTTAATCACATGAATGATTAGAGGGTGTTTTTATTTCTGGACATGAATTAAGTTCAATCTTGGACCAAACGTTTAAATTGCTGACTAAAATAAAAGTAGAGCACAGAGATCCAGTGAGACATTTTACAAAGCCAAAACTAAGTTCAATCCTTGTCCAGGAAACATATTATTGTTCTGAACACCTGTGTAAATTAGCGGTTTCATATGCTAACAGAGAGCACAGTGTGTGTGGTAAACTATGGATAAGCACAACCATATGGTGCTGTTGATTTTAAATGTGTAAAGTGGGATGTGCTGTGTGCACTACATTCTCTCTTTAAATGACAAAACAGAGGTGTGTTTTTCAGTCTGACAGTGAAGGGAGAAAGACTGGACAATAACATCCAGGCGTGTTGCTCTTGTTTTTTCAGTACCTGTCTGCGACAGTTCGAGCTCTTCCTCGCAGCTGACTTCTGGGCCTTCACCATGCTGCCAAGACTGGCCTGCTGCACCACACGTTCACTACCAGCACACAGCTGTAACCTGCAACAACACCCCACATGAGCCAAGGACTGCACTTAATTAAGGTACCACTGCGGCTGGATGTTCTCCTAAAATGTAAAATGAGTGTTTACATCTGCAGCTCAGCTTAGCTTGGCAAAACACAGAAACAGATAGGAAATTACTGAGGTTGGCTTGTGTGTGGATTTACCCCGAACAAGCAGCGGTTACCTGCAACAGGACTTTTGCTAAGGGCTGTGTGTGTACACCACAAGTAGCTGCACAACAACTGAATGCACGCACAGCCTACCTGCGTCATTGATACGTAAACATTTAAAGCAAAGGTTAAATGGTGATCACACATGTCAGCACTGATGCTTTCTAAGCATTTAAAACAATGGGAGCACTAAAGGACACATGCGTTGAACAACAGTGATCCTAGCGGAAATGTGTGTAATTATGCAGCCACTCTTTGCGTGAAATGGTACCCACATGCTGCTTGTGGAAGCCTAACAACTTCCACATAAAGCATGGAGGCCACTGCATAATGTGCAAGTGTCCTGGCATGTTGGTATTTCATATTTCACATACTTCATGCAACATGACAAGGTTCATATTGAGCTGGAGCAGATGGACTGTGGGAAACTTTTAGGTTTTGGAATATTCATTACATCCTGATAACCACACATGCTATAACTGCAGCACATTTCTATGCTGATATTTCCTGTGAAAGCATGTATAATGCATTAGAAAACACACAGCAAACATTACATCTTTATGTGTTTACTGGCTGTGGAGTTCTTCAAAACCACAGGGCCACAAACTGGATCTAAATATAAAACAGAATTGAATATTTTAAGGTCACAGTAATGTTTTCCCCCCTGCAAGTCATATTGCTGACAGGACAATTAAACCTAATTCACCGATGGTACCATTACTGTGGATGAAGCACACCATCTCAGTGTGCATATAAAATGAATACTCTGACCTCCCTTACATATCTTATGCTAATAGATATATATGTGTTTTCCCCAAAGCGCCTTACAGTGTTAGGGACATTGTTAGTGGACATATGTGGATCTGCATTAAATAAAACAATTATAATGAGTAAGAATTTTACACAAACATGCACTGTAGCCATCACACAAACATCTTTTAAGTACATAGAGCACTTCTACTAATGGTCAGCATATATCATCATTATTATGTATCTAGGATGTAAAATGTTTATATGACAGCATTAATGATAAAATAGCAATTGTTGCTGCCCTCTAGTGGCGGTCAAGGGGTAAGACTGTTTAATCTAACTGCCTCCACATCAGTGCTCATTATCACTGGCTCAACATAACATGCATTAGCAGAACTGTGGCATGCTGAGCTGCCCTGTCGCTTTCTGATTTCTCATCCTTTGTGATACCTCCTCACTACAGGAAGTGCAAAAGAAAGTCAGTGACCTAACTGATGAGTCTTGACTCAAAAAATATGTTTTCTGGTGCATTTTTGCCAGTGGTTCAGCTTGAAATACCTCAAAGGTTGAACAGTGGATTGTGGTTAATGCAGTGTAGGTGTGACATGCTGTGGGAGTCCCAGACCTTTGAAAATCTGAAGCAAAGATATGACAGAATGGCAGTGAAAAACAACACAAGCTGACCGGACAGAATATGAGAAAAGGAAGGACCAGCACACATTACTGTATCACTGTCTGGTTAACTAGTTCATTGTTCAAGTCCATGGACTTGAACTTGAACAATGTGGAAGGAAAGATTTAAAATAACAAGAGCATGGACAGAAATTAAAATGCTGAATTTCACAATATTGACATCAAAAAGTAAGTGTGGTGGGGATCTGATGTTCCCACACTACAACCAGTGATGCATCCCAACATGGGTACTGTATGTTTACTCAAAGTCCAGCAGAGGGCGACAAAGCTTGCACTTAAAGTGTGTTTCTTTGCTAAAAAGTTCTGTAGTCTTGTGATGTTTCCAGATGACAGAGGGGTTGCCCCTGCACAGCATATATCTTAATACACAGGATGTGAATTCAAGACAGAAACGCATGCACGCAGATGAATCCAGATTAGCAAGTAAGATGGTGACATTTCACAACAACAGCACAACTTCACTAACAAAATCATCAGTGTCAACAAGAAACCCCTGTGTTGTGAAAACAGAAAAAGGTCAGATTTCTCTTGTACCTTTCTGATGGGAAATCTAAAGCTTTGAAATGTAATGGCTGTGTAGATCACACAACTGTGACATCAGGCTTTGCCAGTGGGTAGAACACAAATTCACTTTGGGACTTGTAATTACTTAATATTTAGTGTGCAGAAGACATTTTTCATACGTTCTCTATGGACTGGATCTGATTCTTTTAGCAATTTAACACAGTCATCGATCACAGTGCCTGGGGCGACTGGATTGAAATAAATCTCTTTCCCCTGTCTGCGGTTGACTGTTGCAAACATCACGTAGCGAAAGGATTGTGATTCATAACTTAACACAATGCACAGTTATGTCCAAGGAAACAACACTCCTTTTGCATCATAATCTTTACAGAGATAATGAGGAAACCTCGGTGGAGAGGTTTTTGTAATTGGAGTCAAATAAAAAAACTCTTCGTCATAACATTTATCATCACAGTCACAGTTAAAATCAATTTTACATCCACCTCAAACTATGATGAACATTTCAGACAATTAAAATGTTAGATAAAAACAGTGACCTTAGATTACTACCATAATAGATAAGAGCCTACAAATGCCCACACACTACCAGATCTAAGGTGTAGTTTTGTGGTGGTTTGCATGTTTTGCGCACACCAGTGCAAACACAGTTCAGGCTGTAGCTGTAAATATAGCAGTGAAGAATTATCAATGAAGGACTGGGCAACAACATGAAAACAGGGGCTACTTGTAAAGATGGAGCTGTCGCGTTACAGACGATCAGTTGAAACAAACGTGAGGAATGAAAGTTGCTATGAGAAAGTGTCATATTGCATGCATGTAGATAACACTGCTCAACACAGGCTTCTACCACAGGTGCATCGAAACATCAAAATCCGTGTAGAAGGTGAAAACAAAGGAGAGATGCTACAGGTGGAATATGATCCGGAGACACCCTGAACCTTTTATTCACACCGGTTTGCCTAGTTGAGATTTAAGTTTAATGACGACACAGTTAATTTCAAACAGAGCTATTAGATAAAAATAATTTATATTCTAGCAAAGTTAAGAGCAGTAATATTAATGCATTACACACCTTCCTATGTTCTATTTATATCAGTGATGGAGATTAACACTGGTCATTAACTATAATGGGAAATTAGCACCCTACTGACTACTGAAGTTAGGAAACAGCCTCATTTAAAAGGTCCTAATCTCTAAAAATAAATAGCATAACATCTGAAATTATTGATAAACCTCAAACTCAGGTGGACTCATCACTCTCCCTACCAAATACATATGTGGTTTGCATGTTCCACACATGTTGGTGGTATGTTCCCTCCAGACACTGAGATCTAGCGGTCACAGTTATGAGTGTGAGTTTGAGTGAAATTGACTATTATGTGTTAGTCTGTTAGCTCTGTGGCCCCTGATGACCTGTTGAGAGTGTCTCTCAGTGTTTCACCTAATGCATGCTGGGATCTGCACTGGCACCCTGTCATCCTGAATAAGAATAGGAGCTTATGAGGAAAGTATATGGATCAGAAACACTTTGAACACAAAAAACTGAAAATAAAAAATACTGAAAATGAAAACCTGTGTGCATCAGGGCGGCGTCTTGGTAAAACTAAGCTGTCAGAAATCAAAATCTAAAAGTTACTCTGCTGTATCCATTTCCAACTGCAGCATCAGCTTTATCTGGTAATCAACAGGTAGCTTTGTCTTGGGATTCTGAGTCTCATTTAAACACTCTGTTGCATCAAGAAAGTGCAAATCCCAGCCCAAAACCAACAGCAGCCTAATTGCTTTGTTGAGAAGTGTTTCATAAAAGCCTGACAGGCAGCAGTCTGCGAGAGCTGACCCGGGCTTAAAAACCCCAGAGTGGACAATCATCTGAGAACATATGCACCGCTTCTTAAAAGGGGGTTAGATGCATTACAAAAGCTTTACAACAAACATATTCAGCCACACACGTGCCAATAATACACTCTCCTACTAACACGAGGGACTCTCCCGTTTCCTAGGCAACAGACAGACGTAGTTGTGAAGTGGTGACTCCTGTTCTGACTCAGGTATGAGAGAGAAGGTGTCCTGAGCTCAAACTGAGAATATGAGGATGGCTGTCATCCTTGGTCCTGCCTCCCAGTCTACACCCTGCTTACTCTGCGTGACTGGATATTTGTAGTGTTCAAAGATTAAGATTACCGGTGTTTAAGTTTAGTCTTCTGTTTCTTAGCCAATGTAAAGTTGTTCTAGAATGTCAAAATGTTTTGATGAGCTGAACACCAATCATGTCCTGCTACACACGTTAACTTACCACTGTCTAAATATTTGGGACAGGAACTTACTGATGTCCTGCCCTTTGGTTTTTAGAAACAATGCAAGAAGGCCTCAAGACACTCCGATATTGTCCTTGCAGCCACATCATTTGCTGTGGAAATGTGTTCAAGAACATTACTGCCTCTTCTACAAGCTGATAGACCAATTTCAAGAAGATCAATGACGAAAAGAGAGAACAGTACTTGATAAACAACTGTTACTGATGAGGGTAACACTGGAGCTATGGTTACTACTGCAGTAAAAGATGAATATGAGCCTCTGTTAAAAATGAATGGGTGAGATCAGACCAAAATGCCTGGGGTTGTTGGAACGAAATGTGGGAGACTAACAATCCTGAGAACTAATTACTCCTGGCAAAAACTAAAAAAAATAAGCCATTATCTTCTCCTCTCCTTTCCACTGATACAACCCTGAATAAATCTCCCACTACCTGGTAACTCACCCAGCTTCATGACTCACTCCATCAGAAACTCTTCCACTAAACCTACAGTTTACAGCTGCAAAACCCCATGGTCATGACATATTCAATGATATTTTTGTAGTCTAGTCTTTTACCAAAACATGCTGCCTGATATCTGACAGATGTCGCTCAGTATTCTGCAAATACACCATCTTCTCCAAAGATTCATCTGCAGTGACAGTCCAATGTGAATTCTGTTTAAAACATTTCTCATATGGGAACATGTCTTACTTTAGGAGATAAACTATCATTTGCCCTTTCAGAGGCAACAAGTGAGGTAAATCCATGTCAGGGGATCTGAACTTTGACTTTTGTGAAACCTCAGATTCTTTGCTGTCAAGTTAATAAGAAAACACTGGCTTTTCATACAGCATATGCAGTATGTTATATGAGGGGTATGTTTGTGGCTCCAGTGCTGGCACATGTGTGGTAGCAGTCTCTGCTTTGTCATTGTTATTTCAAATGGTTGTGTGGAGGCGGTCTGACAGGACTTCCTCCTAATGGAGGGACTCCACACTCTCTGACATGATGCTGACTGCTAGCAGACACACCACCTGACCACGAGATAGGATGGAAGCACTGATGAGGCCTGCTGACAAGAGTTTTCCAGTACTTCAAAATAATCATTTTAAGGGAATTTTCTACACAGTATTACTGAATGACAGAGGTCAAGTTCTGTGACTCTGACCTTTTTTCCATCTTTTTTAATTTTGGTTCACCAGTAGTGGGCTATCTCAGAAATAGAGCTTATTATCCTGGTGTACTCTGGCAGCTTCTCACTGCAGGCATGTTAAGTCACACTAAACAAGTCACATACGCAATATACAATTTTAGGCACTAATATACCATACATGGTATTAAAACCATGTGATGCCGTGCCAAGCACAGGTACAATATTCAACTCATAATTTAAAGCATGTGTCATGAAAAAGGATGAAGTTACGTTGCAGTGTTGCATATCTACACCTAGACCTTATCAAACTCATGTGACAAAAATTGACCCTATATAGAGTACAAAACAACCAGTGGAGCCAGTGGCTGCTCATGATTTCTAAAGGCATCATTATCTTGGCTCTCACATGACTGTCACCACACCACCACACCTGCGTGAGTTTAACTGAACTGGAAGTCTGGCTTCCTTACTTGTACAAATTCAAATGCCAAGCAACACTTGAAAAAGTTACGCATACTTGTTAGCTGACTGATCCATTTGACAGCTGTAATAAAAATAAAAAAATAAATTAAGCATGAATAAAACGGGAGGAGCAAAACCAGTCCAGGAAAATCGCTGGTGGCGCAAAATAAACACAACTTTGACTTTCAAATATGATCTCACTACCAGTGACTGTAGCATCCTACATGCTAACATTATTTGACAGACACCCCCACACACACACACACACCCACCATACTGATCCTAAGTGTAGAGATATTACATATAAGGAAACTCCCAAACACTCACTACAGCGACAAATTGTTTTTTGCAGAGATTTCTTTGCAAATGGGGAAATACCTAACACAGACACACAAAGACTGCACACATACAGAGCTGTGCACACACATACACACTCAAGTTACCTCTAACTACAGAAATAGCATTGAGTCTTTCAAGCAGCAACATTTCAGCTTCTACACTTCCTACACTATTGTCACTGAACAAAGTTTACTGGACTTAAACATATGCTGTTTTAAGAGCTGCAATAAGCACACGTTTGTGTTTCTGTGATCACTTTCATCACCCAGTCAAGCCAGGACACTCTTTGTACCAGTACAGTGGGTGCACAAGAGTTGGATTTAGCAAAAAAAAAGAAAAAAAAATACTGAATCTTCACAACCAGATATGAAAGAAAAAAAGTACATTGTGTAGCCTAGATGCAAAGCAGGCACACAGCACAGTGGAGCAATGTAAAGAGATGTAGCAGCAGAGTGTGGGAAAGGGAGTTGGACACAGATTTAAATAAATATAGCCGTGGGAGATGCATAATGAGCATTTTCAGGCCAGGTGTGAAAGCACAGCCTATGATCTCTGAAATCAAGTCTTTGAGTGCAGGTAAATGTATGATTAACTACAACAACTGGATATGGTGATGTCAGAGGCAAGAAAAGAAAGCAGCCATCCACTTCCTGGCTTGCAGGAGATAAGTCTGACTGGATCACTAGCTGACTTCCTTACTGACTGGCTGACACTGATTCCCTGGATGCTTCCCTGCCTGTCCCCCGTTTGCCTTACTGACTTATATGACTGGCAGGTTAATGGGTTTGTTGACTGACTTAACTTGAACACTGGTTTGACGAGCTGACTCAGTGACTGAACACAAAGGTACATCATTACACTGCCTGAATCATACGCTGACATCATTAAACTGTTGCTGTCAGCATCCACTCTGGTCCAAACCTATGATAACGGGGTAACTTTATCAAGGTAGAGAGCCAGGCAGCTCTAACAAGGAAGGACTAATCTCAAATTGCTATAGCCCCATGTCTTATGAGATAATGCAATGCCTGTCTTGTAAATGGGGTGAATACAAATGACGCTCTATGTGGAGCAACAATGTAATATATAGAATAACACGTATTTGAAGCATACAGGGCATTTTCATTAACTTCAAGCCGATCTCCCCCCCTCATTTTATTTTAGTTCCTTATAGCCCACTTTGTTATCTACACGCATGTCCTAGTTATCCATTCATACTCCTCCTCAAGGTTAGATTGGCCATCTCCACTGTGTCAAAGTTACTTGTGTGCTGTGTTACTGCTTCCAGAGGGACTGATGTTGACAGGCCTAACGTGAACTGATTAGTTTACCTCACAGCTGCTGTTCTGTGGAACCATCTTGACTTAAGAGTCAGGTTCACTGACACCATGTGATGCAAAGCAAGTTTCCAATCAGACAATCACATACTAAAATAGCAACCACATGCAGGTTCACAGTTGCATCATGCGGTGCAGTAACAGTAATTTAGGAACCTTCAATTATCAAAGATATAAATAAGTCAGGATGTAGACAGCAATCAATACTTCTTGACTTTTTTTTTTGTTTTTTGAACTATAACAAGACCTCATGATACAGTACCTGACTATACCCACCCACAGCATTGTGACAACATACAGGAAGTGGGCACTGTCATCTTAACTAAACAAAACAACTACATTTGTCTATTCTTTATAGCCTAGCCTTACTTTAAAAATGTGTAGCCTCTATCTGGGCAGCAGTCTTTTATAAATATGCACTTCAACAAAACACGAAAAGATTCCCATGCTGACTGATTCTTCACTTCCTAGTTTGACAATTTCAGGACTTTCTGCCTGTGAAGAAGTTCTCCGAGCTCTGGTGGATGACACCATGCGCAGTGCCCAAAAGCGCAACAGCAACAAATAAAACGTCCCTGGATAAAACGCCCTGCTCATCTCCAAACCAGAAACGCGTGGCGCGCTGTGGATGTGGATCTAAAAAAAAATCAAAAATCAAAAAAAAACACGCGAGTGTGTAACCAGTGCACGAATCGTAATCCAACCTTAGTCTCTGCGCTGTTAATAAAGGCTTTACGGTCATATCATCACAATCCAGTAGCAAGACGTTTATCCACACATGAGCGACTCCACAATAGCCACATGGAGAGAGCACCATGAGGGACGGACTGGAGGGACACTCTCCTCTCCGACTGGCCTGTCGAGCCCTTCAGCCGGTTTAACCAGTGTGTGTACGCATCCACTTACGCATCCCAGGCAGTGCGATGGAAACATAACCATCCCGAATAAACTGCTCGATCTTCCGCGTTGATACAGAATCCCAGGTCGGTGCACTACTGGAGAGTGGAGGCGCACGGCGATTGTTGCCGCCCGAGTCCGTGTCTATTGGTTCCCTTTCAGCTGGGGCAGCGTCAGCACACACACACAGTCTCCATTTGCAACTCCATCGCCCCCCATGGGCGTGCGAGGCCGCGGGCTGTGACGCAAATGGCACTGGGTGATTTGCAAATGACATATCTTCCTAATTCAGTGTCGTCGCCGCGGGGACCGGTCCAATTCACCAGATATTACACATAGAAATATCCATCCGATGGTGGGTGACGGGTAAATAAAGGCGGATGAGCAGTTCGCTCTACGGGGATGCGGTTGCATAACTCAGGAAACTTAATAAAAATGTGCACGGAGCGAGCGGTGTGCATTATCCGTGGCTGATGTTTCGCTGTTGTTTCGATATGATCGTGATGGCCTGCACCGTAACACTCAGCACGCGATCGGTCCTCGACTTTTGGTCACAGGAGGAACCAAGCAGAGCGTATACACAGGGAACCGAGTGGCCTCGCTATGGTGGATGTGTGGTGGCCAGTGCTAGGACGCATGCACGTAGCTGACGGGGAAAGACAGGACAGCCGGAGTGGGACTTAGGACCGCATTCACAGGCCATAAAGGCCCGCATGAATACTATTGTGCTCTTTTATGCAAGAGTCCCCAACTATTTACAAAAGGTTGGCCAACACACACAAAAAATATCGCGGCGAAATGGTGGCGGCGGTTACAGCAGCTGCCACTGTGCTCTGCGCAAAGCAGCAGCACAATCATTGCGCAGCGCCGGACTTCCCCAGTTTTGTGCAAACTATGTGGTTCGTCCAAAAGACTTTTATTTTTATCTCATTCAGGCTGTCCTCGTCTGGCAAGCAGCGAACCAGAGCGCAGGGCAGTGGCCGTTCTCATGGCACGATTTGCATCGCCTCCATTATCCCCGAAAATCTCTTTTTACACGGTTATATTGTCAGCCTAAAAACGCCACTATTTTGAGCAACAAAGGGGCAGCTTAAGTTGATCAAAGGAAAAGCCAAGTATAAAATGCACCTTTCACGCCGTTAAAGAGAGGCCCCTCGTAACGATTGCAGCATGGCAGGGGAGTGCGGCGTAAAAACGAGCTAACCCGAATAAAATACACACAAAGACAAGGTGCAGCACTCCCACAAATACGTCCATCACCACCCGGGTATTAACAATAAACCATCCTCGGTCATTTGGATTAGCCCAGAGCCGGTGGGGATGGCATTATTATGAATGTAAAACGCTGCGTTTTGCGGCTCCGTGCCACCTTTTCCAAGAAGCAGCTTGGCGCACAGGACCGGTGACCCTTCCATCTTTGCGCGTCCTTCTACCGAGCGAAATCATCATCTGTGTCCGATTTTGACGATTTACTGTTGAATAGAACACGTTGTAGTTAGTGATTTGATCTTCGAGGGGGTAAACGCCACACGCAGAAGCCGCTACAAGTCTCTGAAACTATTCCTCTCCCCACCGCGGCCAGGCAGAAACAAGAGGGCGATGACGCCATTTTCTGCAAAAACAACCATGCTCGGGAAGCCAAAGCGAAGGAGGTTTAACCCGCTCCGCAGCACTCCAGTCCCGCTGAAACGTGTTAAAAACAAGTCCTTACCTTGTATTTCTGGGATGTGTGGTGGAATCGTGTGTTTAGAGGGGGTAAAACCGCGCGGTCGTGGCTACTTCGAGTCCGGAGATTGTTTATTTCGCCTCCCAGCGTCCCCGGTTCACTCTGAACAAGTTCCTCTGCGAGCCGCTGTCTTTGTGCACCCAGAGGAGCCTCTCAGCACTAAACCAGTCTCTGCGCAAAGGTGCACCCTCTGTGTCCAATTTCAGCTGGAAATGCCGGCAGTTTAGGCTGGTAATAGGGGGAAAAGGACGGATTTGACCTCTTTTAATAAAGACAACTTTTATCATTTTTCAACTTTTAACCAAGGGCCACGGTTATAGCGCCGGTTTATGCCCCAAAACGCGCAACCTTTTGAGGACACAGGTTCTCCACAAGAGTCCCCGACGCAAAAGCAAAATAAAGCAGGGGGTGGTTACACCCTCCAAAACTTAATGCAACAGATTAAATACTGTAATTGAAATATGTATTAACAAAATACAAAAACGCCCTTTCACTAACGATGAAAAGACTCAACCATGACATTCAGAATGCGTGGCCAAACTTAGATGGCGTTTACTAATAATTAAATTATATATGCACGTTTTATGTATTAAATTGATGTAATATAGGAGGATTTGTGAAGTACACGATGGCACTGACATACACTTATGAACACTTTCTTCCAGGAGCCACATCTGAGAAGTTTCACTTCCTTGTTCAGTTGTATCATGGTCCAGATTTATTAGATTTAGCTCGTCAAACATAACTTTCTGCACGATGCAAATGAGCATATGGAAGTGAATATTAATTACCAGCCTTGCTTTTGGCTGGGGATCCATACGAGTTCCCTCAAGGACCCCTGAACAAAACTTTGGCAACAAGTGATGATAAATTCATCCTTTTCATGAATCCTGTTTCCAGTGGTTTTAGTCTAATTTCAGAGCCTCACGAGCTCTGCAGGTGGTGCACTAACCGACCAAACACACTCCTTTTGGCTAATTAGTTTGTAATTTATTACAGGTTATATGTTGATAAATTAGACATATGGCCAACAACACTTCAGAAAACTGAAGTAAAAGGTTTTAAAAACATACTGTAATGTTTTTGTCGACCCGTTTAATTTACCAGCTACGAATTATGCTAATGTCGAGCGTTGCTAACTGAATTTAGCAGCAGTAGTGGCGTTAGCTAACTGTAATTTGTATCACATAACTGTTTAGTCTCATTTACTGTAACTTTTCCCGCTACGAATTTGGTTATAAACAACCTAAGGAACCTTGCCGTGAAAAAATATAAAGTATAAAGTCCGGTGTTAGAATATTTTTCGTAAATACATTAAACTTGGTGCTGTTTCTCATCAAAGCTAGCTAGCCTAACTGTAAGAGCCCAGTGCAACAGCCGCAATCAAGTAAATGTTGTTGTTTTGTTTTGTTGTTTACACTGACAGTGCCGCTATTTTATTAAAAACAAAAGAAAACAATCACTAAAAAGAGACAACAACAACTGTGGATACAAAACAAAACTATTTACATGTAAAGGTAACATCCTTACCTTGTTTCCACAGTTGAAATCAGTTTGTGGGACCACCTGTTCTTACCAACTGAAATGAATTGAAATTTAAAACAGGACAAACTCACAGACTGTTTTGACTACATAACAACTTACCCTTCTGTTCATAAACCATCTTAATTAAACTGTTGCTCCTTAATCTTAGTAAGCTGGTCAACTAACGCTTCCAGTGACTGCTGCCTCATATGAGCTCAGATAATTGGAGTCAGCTGGTACATATTATGATACTGTCTATGTGTAGTGACTGTGTGACGGTGCAGGTGATGGAGTTGAAGGCTGCATGTTGATGCTGAGTGAGTGAGTGAGTGACAGGAAATATGATGAGAACATGAGATGTAAGTGTGGCTGACAAAGGTAGAGAAGAAGTAAGTCATAGAGGAAAAGGCATTTGCAGAGATATATACAGTATTACTTGCAACAGGGACATTTTAGCTGTGTAAAAAATAGGCTGTCAGACTAGTGTGAAATAGTCAAATAACTTTTCAAACAAATATAAAATATCTACTGAATTATTAGGATATGAATACTAGTTAGAAAACAACTCAGTATAGTGTAGTACTTCAATAGGAATATAAGTATTGGTGCTGTAGATGGAGCATGCTGCCTGTTTGTAGTAGCAAAAAAAGTTTATTCTATAGACCTCCACTTAAGAAACTCTATAAGTTGGTATTTTAGTACAATATGGAAGAATAGTATCTTAACAGAAGAAGGCCTGAGCAACACAATTCCCAGGTCGAAATACAAGTAAAATATAGTGTGTTAGTTGTTACCAGTTGTGTGACTTCAGCAAATAGCTGAACTTCTAGGTCCAATAGTTGGACCTATTACATATAGTGTGGTTCCCAGTGTATGTTAACACGGTTAACACTTATTGTTGTATGTCTATAGTATGCTGTACTGTTAGGTTTGGCAACTGAAGGACATGGGTTTATCAGTATTTTTTCAGTATTTGCTGAGGCCATCAGAAGGGTCTAAAGTGAGTTGTGTTCCTAGGACGGTCAAACCCTACCAGGTGATTCATTTCAGCGAGAAATATCAGCAGAGTGCCTTGAAATCCAAAATGTGAATCCAGTAAATTAAAATGTAATCGTTAGCCTTCAGATATAGCATGAAAGTGCAAGGTGAACTGATGGGTTGCACCTGTTGTGAGGGATTCTCCTTACACTGAGCTATTTATTAAATATTCTATTTAGCTTTCAGGTCAGGCAGTACTTGCTGGATATCACGTATGTGCACACACACAAAAAAAAAATGCTCCACCTCAACTGAGCACATCCTATAAAATCTTAAACCAAATCAAATAAAGAAAAACACTCAACTCATTCAATGTAAAGTGGATATGAAGTGCGGTTGTGGGGGGAATTTATAATCCCTGCCAGCTCCTTGCTTTAGGCTCACGAGAGCCCCCAACAAAAGGTGCCCACCACTATCGCATATACACAATTAACTAAAGCACCAGCATTATTCCATTATCATAAGAATGCTGTTTGCAATGGGGGGAGAAACTCCTCGGCATTCATGGACGTGGCCGAATAGAGCCGGGAGCTTTTATCTTCTCAGTTACATGCAGGCTGCGTTTATCGCACCACATGGTGACATGTTTGGACACTTTTTGTGCATGGCAAACAATTTGTTTACACTGGTAATTTCAATAGCCACTGTGTAATTATAGCACCGGGGCTAAAACTGGGCCTTGTACGGAGGGACTGGTTAAGATGCTGGAGATTACCGGACAACTTCATCCACTTAGGAGACAAACATAAAGATTGGACTGATAAAATAGTTTTCCAATGGGGGAAAATAACACAACTGGCAAACCTGTGAAACATATGTAACCCACAAACACTCAGTGTAATGAGATTTGTATTTACTGATGGGAAATTCAAGTCTTTCACTAAATATTTTAGGGTTTTTTTTTTTTTTTTTTTTACCAACTAATGTTGCCACTTTAGATGTAAATATCTGACATTCTTGGTAGCAGCAGCAATTATGAATTCAGCGGACAACCTGTGCAGTAACTGTTCATCCCAGCAGGAGCATCTGAATAAATTGAGATTAAGTCAGAGCAGCTCTTTACTTTGGGGTTGACATCATTTGTTCTGCATTGCATGATCTGACATGTGGCTGATGAGATTTTGGGGTTGTGGTAAGAGGCACACACAAGGTGTCAGTGTTGCTGGGAATGTAGTTTTCTGTCATTTCTGTCCATTAATGTAAAAAGCATTGAGGAAAGCAGTGGGTAGAAAACGCCTGCTGGATGTCATGCTCAAATAAATCTAATTGGATGTAGCGATTTGTCTGGAGAGCAGTAATAGACAGCAGTAGAGCCCTCTGTAGAGTACATGTAACTACAGCCATTGCTGCAGTGCTGCTTAATATGTTTGCCATAGCTGCTGTTTAAACAGGTCGGTTATTTCACACTTTACACATCAGGTTTTAGCTGTAGGACTGAGCTCTACATCAATATGTAATCACAATTTGATTTATTGAGCCAAATTGAAAGGGAGCATTGTATGTTCACAAGCAGGTTTAGTGCATCTTTAAATATGGCAAATCAACCGGTGCTTACAAAGAGTTCATAATTAAAGCCACAGCACTACCCAGTATGACAGCAACTGTTTGTTTAGGGCTGAATTGTTTGTACATTAAAGAAAAATGTTCGGGAATTGGGCATGCATCTGGGCAAGTTTGTGGAGCCATCATGAAAAAATAATGCAGAAGCTCATTTTGTGGGACCTCCAGCCTCAACAATGACCACGCCTCCCCCTGAGCCAATCACACCCTGCTCCCCTCTGACCTTTGACATGAATAAGAGAGTTGACATGAAGCCTGATCAATGAAGTGACTTAACTTTACTAATATTTTACTACATCCACGTAGTCCAACTTCATTAAACTTTTTTTCCCCTAATATCAGCATTTTCAATTTATTCCAACAAAGCAGGTTTCCAGATATCGTAGCTTCCATTAAGTAAATCTCAGACTCTTTATGATCTCTCCATTCTCTTTTTTACACGCAGTCTCCAGTAACAGCTCTCTGGGGGTCTACAGTCACATCTGACTCACATTAGCTGTTCACCACAGTGACAGTGAACACTTCCATCCCCTGATACAAAATCACATTTTGCTAAATATTACTAGAAGACTTTTTTTCTAACTGTACCTGTATGTGGTTTAAAGTGCAACAAGTGATAAATCATGTGTTCACACACTGGATGAACAAGATATTGGGAAGACCACATGTGCGTTTTAATAAAAATATCCAAGTGGATCCTGGTGAAATATCAGCTCCCTTTCTGAATCAATCTAATGACCATTAAATGTAGCAGGCAAAAAAATGAAGCTGGTTAATAAGGCTCCATTATCCCTCTTCTTAATCTGTAAAAAAGATCAAAACTAGCCTCTGCTTTACGGTTCATGTTAAATGTAACTGATCTTTTCCTCTCAGCTGCATCATGGGGAGTGATCAGTGGGCTCCGCCGCAAGACTCACACTGATACCCTGAGGTTTTTGATGTAGAGACGAGGCAGTAAAGAGGAACTGCATACCAAACTGATCATGTGCATTTACAGTACATGACTCTGTTTTGGCGTGGTCTGTGAATAAAGATAAGCTGAAGGATTCTAGTCCTGCAATTTGGATAAGAAAGTTGCTGTTAGCGTCATCACAAAAACCTTTTTTTTTTTTTCCAAATCAAGTTTCACACGTCAAGTTTAAGTGGAAATGAGTGGTCGTAAAGTGGAAAATCTGTTGAATAACCAGCTGGATCTGAGTTGTTATAAGGACAGAAAAGTCGCAAAGTGTAAACCACAGAAACCAGCGTTCAACCATGAACTCATATTTCACATCAACTATACATGAGATCAGTGTATATAAAAAAAAAAAAGACGACCTCGACTGTGAGGAAGTTGCATCATAAAAGCGTTGTCGATTGCCCCAAGGGAAACAGTCTTATTATTCATCTTATTTGAAGGTCAAATGTCAGGGAGAGCCACATCGCCACCGGAAATTGGTCAGAGGTTCAACATGATTCACTGGGGTGTTGAATATTTACCAAGGCAGGTGCCTGCACTCATGTTTAGTGATCAAAATGCTCCATTTCTGACTAAAGTGCTGCTTTTCAGAGCTTAACATTTAAAATATTATGGAATAAATAATTAACTTTGCCCCTAAACCAGGCATTTCTCAAACTCCAAAGATCACTTGTTATGCTCTTAAATATGCACTGAACAAAAATTATTGATGGTTCAATTTTTCTTGCCAACACAGACTGAAGAGTCACAATCCCAGAACCTCTTTCAAAGTTCAGGAGAGCTCTTCACATTTAATGAAGGAGGATCTGGTTGGATCAGTCATGTTATAATACAGTGCTGTTTACGACATGTGGCCAACACAGCATGATATGGATTAGGAGAAGTCAGATACATTGAAAGACTGACGGTGAGGATGCTACAGGAAAAAAGACGCTGTGCTTTGTGCTAATCTAACCGGTAGCTGTTGAACTGTTTTCACAGGATAATTGAGATGTTTGACCTGCTGGCAGAGCTCAGTGAAGAGTCAGAAGAGCACCAACTCTTAAGGGGTTTATCCTTTGGGCACCATGACAAAACCTGGACCAAATAAATTCATCTAATATTTGTCAAGACATTGAACAAAAATCCCAAAATGTCATCCTGTTTGTGGTTCCACAGGAAAGGTGAGGAGGATTACCATGGTCAGTAGCCTTGGAGTGATGCCTCTTCATGGTGTAGCGGCTATTTCTGACTGGACTGAAGTGGTGGATCCTGGTGGATGACATCACCGTCACTGGAACCAGCCTGCGAGGAAGCAAAAACATGGAAACAAAAATCGACAGAGCTGTCAAATGTTAGAACCACTGTCAGATTCTGGCTTGCAGACACAGGACACAGCACAGTCCAGTGTTTAGGCGGTAATTACAGATGTACAGGGGAACATTTAAGCATAGGAATGTGTCAAAATCTTACACATAATAACATAAAGCTTTTCTGTCAGCACAAAAATATCACGTCAAACAGAAATGATGTTTTTTTTTTTTTTAGACATAACGCGTTTAACATACAGTTGTAAAAATGACAAGTAAAATCCGCAAAAAAAAACAACTCATCAGCAAAGAGACTTTTCTTACACTTTAAAAGCTTCATCTTCGATTTACAAATAACACAACAGCCACTTTCAATCATTTAATAAAAGCTTGGATATAAGACCATGTTTTTTTTTTTACAGCAAGTGTTAAATTGTTTTGATGGGAAATCCATTTTCTGATCCAACTTCAGTGAGACTGAATAAAACCCAAATCTGACAAGGCATTTTTCAGACATTCAACATTTACCACAGTTTGAATCAGATAATAACAAAAAAACAAAAAACAAAACATAAACCCATCAGTGTGCTGGTTTGGTGGCCAACTCACTGGGAATATACTCTTCATCTTCTTTTACTGTAGTTGCCAGAAACACTTTAACAAATATATAGATTTTTTTTTCATATCTCAAATATTTATATAAATAGAAGACGATTAAAGATCTGGGCATTATGACAAAGTGCAAAAAAAGGAGCAGGGAGGGTTTAAAAAAACACTGTTAATACCTCCATTGAATTTAACAGCAAAGACAATGTACAACTGCTCTGAAATCAACATCCATGAGCTTCGTCTTAATTTTAGCTGCAACAAACGGTAACTTCTCATGTCTACTACTATGACCAGTGAGTGAGGGTGGCGTTTCCCAAAACCATCTCAGCTCTAAGATCACGTGAACCTGACATATCAAACCTTCCAACCAGCTGGTAAAGCAAAATGAACTATCTACTGTATATACTAGTGTATCCGTTGGCCTTTTAAAGCAGCTTTTCCTGCCTCTGAGAAGTGTAAGCACGGCAGGTGGCAACAGGCTGAGAAGAAAAAAAACTGTTAATATAGTAGGCGTGTTATCTGTACACTGCGAGTGCTGAGCTAAACCATGTGTATCTACAGTAGTAAAGACCACCACACCAGCATCACTATACTGATCTAAGAGCTGTTAGATGATCTCACCACTTGGCCTCAGAGGAGACAGTTTTAAAAACATAGTTCTGACCATTGGAAGAAATATGGAGAAGGGGAGAACCACAGGCAAACAGGAATGTGGGGCCCTTTGGATGAAAATACTAGTGCCTGGTTTCACAAAACCAACCTTTTTTTCATTAGTGTACATCAGATACACATTGTGTACTGGGGTGGGATGCACTATGGGATGCAAGTGATTAGAAATACTGGTAGAGAAGCCTAAGTGTTCACTGACATAATGTACCATCATTTCAACATGGTGCTCAAGCAAAATCTAAAGATGTCAGTCTGGAAATTAGTCTTCTTAGGAACAACATAGACTTTGCCAGTGACTGTTTAAAGGCTGACCAGGAACAGTAAATAGATTACTTAAATACCTGGCGCAGCACCATTTCACACTTTTACATGGTTATGTGTAAATTAACTGTATTAACATTCATTTGTCAGCCTTTGAGAGGGATAAATATCTTGATCAGAACACAGGGATGAAGCCTCAACTTTCACCCTCTGGTGTCAGGATCCAATAACAGAACATCATAATTCTGGCTTCTATAATGTTGTCATCACTTAAAATGGTAGGTAACACGTAAAAGAACAACATAACTGAGTGTCAGTATTTATCCCTTACCAAAGAACTGAAACTCATGTGATGACAACTGAGCCAATCTCCATGACAACTTAGCAAACTCAATTTGCTGATGAACACTGAGGCTTTGTCCCACTTCCAATTTAGATGTGAAATCAAGGTAAATTTTCAGCGTGTAGTGTAAAAGAGAGAAAAAAACATAGCTTAAAAAGTCTGCATGCGTAGGAAGTGGAAGATTGCTGCAAAAATGTAAATAATTTCAGGCAGTGGTGAGACCACTCCAGAAAAAAGATAAAACCTCAGTATTTAATCTTTGGAAAAAAAACCCAAAACTATTCATTGCCTTTTTGTTTGGGAAGTCAAATAACAATTTGACTGTGCATTTTTGGATCATTTCCTGTTAGTATAGAAGAGTTAAATATGTATATATATACATATATGTACATATACTAATAGCATGGAATTGGGGCACAGTATGTGAGATTCAGAGGCTCTGGATGGCGCGTGTGTGAGTCGACCTGGACTTAAGACTTTTGTTATCACACAAAATCAACCAGAATTAACTAGACTTAAGCCTGGTAGTTATTAGAGCTGTTTTGTACAATTGAAGAGGTTCTTGTTACCCGGTAACACATTTAAATGGAAATGACAAACGTCTAATATCTGACTGGTGTCAGTTTGAATTCATTTCAAATCTTAAAGCTAATGAACAAATTCGTGAAGGTTTTGAGAAACCAGACTATTTTCATCAATATTATTCAACACACCAAGGTAGGAGGGAGAAAATACTCCCTCTTTTAGCTGATATTTAGTTAAAGGGGACAATCATTAATAAATACAAAAATAATAACAGATATGTACACATTTATCAACAATATGAATGACCATAATACTTTCAACATTTCTTCAAAATGTCATAGAAATTTTTTTTTTGCTCAAAATGTCTCTGTAGCTCAAACCTCAATGGTCAGTTAGAAAAGAAACATCATTTCAAAACATAAATTATTATACAAAAAAATAAAGAAAAGGAGAAATCCAACACCATTGTAATAATTCCTTTTTGAGTGCAAGTCCTGACACACAGACAGGAGTTTGTGTTTCTTGCAACATTTAAACCAGAATGGAGAAAAAACAACAAAAAAGAAACAATCTTCAAAATAAAATTCTTCCTATATTGACATTACAATGCATTGACACGGCGTTGTTGGTAACACAGTCGTTTTTACTTCCCTTGTGTGAACACGTCCTTTGTGGCACTGCTGGAGATTGCTCTGGAGTCAGTGAAGAGGGAAGTGAGGCCAGTAAGTGCACTTTTGAACATGGGCATGATGGGATGGAGGAGGGATGGAGGGGTAGATAGTAAAGAAGGAAAAAGAAAATAATTTCTGAAATGTGGAAAAAGTTGAGAAGAAAGATGGGAAGAAATTAAAAAAAAAAAAAAAGGAAAAGGTTGAGGAAAGAACTGGATAAAAAAAAATATGGATAAAAGCTAAAAGTGTTGTCCTCTCCCCCATTTGAGGAGGAGGAAAAAGCTTAAGAGAGAAAAAAGGGTAAAAGGGGTGGAGGGGCTGTTGAAATCTGAGTCCTACAGTAGTCGTGTCAGTAGGTCCTTCAACCATCTAACTCCCAAATACAATCACAGACCTCTTTCCTTGTCTGCTGACTGAACACAGCAACCGGGAACAGGGTCAGTACACCCAGAAAAAAAAAGCCTCTGCAGCTGTGGTATTGTTAACAACGCCTCGAAAACATTGTGAGGCAAATTCCCTTTTCAAAGGATAAGTTTTTGGAATCCACCGTCTTGTTCCGAAAAGACCACGACTGCAGTGATGTGTGGCAACTTTCCATCAAAACGATCCGTGATCGCGGACGGAGAGTGGAAGTAAACTCCCAGCTCGACTGCGAGCAAAGAATCCAGAGCCCCGTTATCACAGCATGTGAACTGAACTGTCACCGGGTAAACGGGGGGTGACATCGCCGAGATGAAGCAGTCTGATTGGTGCTGTCAGTGGAAGAGAGGAGAGGTCAAAGGTCACAAACGGTGGTGGCCTGAACAGCTGCCCAACATTCTGTCCGTGAAACGGGTTCCTGTCAGTGATGCAACTTGGCCTGTGGAGAGAGGAGGACAGAGCTGTGCTGAGTGGCTCTCACTAGTTTGCACTGTGTGAAATGAATGACATTTTACGGCTCTGTGTCTGTGTCCTATTCTGTATTATGCTACAGTGAGCTCTGTTCTTTTGGAAAATTTCTTCATTTAAGTTGAAATTAGAAACAATAAAACACCTGTGAAATTCACTTTCACTGTTTGTAAGTGCCACATGTAGCATCTCGCACTTAGGGAAGGGAGTGTTAACATACACTAATAAAATACCCTGTAATTCTGATCTGTTGTATCCCTGCTGCAGTAAACTGGGCCACTGCTCTCTATGCTGACAAACAAGGTGTTTTGAGTAACACTGTAAAATCATTTAACAATACCAAGAGAACATCTTTCAGCCTTCACGAGGCAGTAAAGCCACTGTGAATGACTGCATCAGTGTCAGTTCTACAACCCTTTTCATTACAGTCAAATATCATTTAATGTTTTGACAAAGGTGGTTAAGTCAGTCAGTAGGTCCTCCACTTTAAAACATCTCAGTCAGCAGGGGAAGAGTCAAGAAATCCTGAATCCTGATGATGCACAACTCGGCGAGTAAACACTGTCTACTACACATCAGGCTGCTGGCGGTGTCATAGTGAGCGCGCTTGCAATGTTAGCATTTAGCTCAAAGCACTGCTGAGGTGAGAGAAACACAGGACAATGTGCATTTCATTTCACTGCATTGACTGTACACTGTACTGTGATGTAAATGACAAATAAACTTGTAGTAAACTTGATCTTGAACTTGTGTCCGAGTACAGGTTCACAAAGCCATTAGCAAGGAAATGGAAAAAGGGAAGAGCTGGCCACAGAGAGTCATTGTAGCTCTTTGTTTCAATTGCTATCTAGATGTTCTCCTTTGAAAATACACCACTGAACCTGTGGGACATTTTGGCCTTTGTAGTGCAACTTCTGTGTGTGAAACTCTGTTTTGGACTCACATACTACGTCACATTTACATACATTTTAAAGCTGCATGATTTTATCTCTGAGAGGAATTTTAGGATTTCAGAATTTGCAAACACAGAACTGGTTCAGACCCGTGACGACTCCAAAGTGTTTTCCAGACAGGATGTGCAACTACTGAACTAGTCTAAATTGTCTGATCACATGTAATACCAAACCAACCACTCAACGTCTATGATATTTTTAGTCACAGAGCAATAAAAAGGCAGGATGTAACACCGACCTGTCTCGGGGACTCCGGCCCTGAAGCCAGTATCCCTCCGATGTCATTTCCTTTCCCAAAGAGGCTCTCCAGTCCGCCCGGCCTGCTCAGCTTGCTGGACTTCCCTCTGTAAGAGCTGGGACTCCTCCTCTTCCTCCCCTCTGCTCCTCCCCCATATGCCAGGGGTCCAGAGGGGGGAGCCAAGGGCTGATGAGGCATGGAGGCAGGCTCCCTGGATGGCGCGTAGGGTATGCTGGTGGTGCCAAGATCCCGACTGGAGAAGAGGAAAATTGACGTTAATGACATATAGTAACTTCGCTTCAACTTTCACTGTACAGCAGAATTTATTCAGACGAGAATTAAATTATCGTAGCCCATTTTACAGAGCTGTATATTTCAGAGGAAAGCCAAACACCTGTCATCACAGCCTTTGCTCTGCTGGCACTGTCCTCTCTGTTTACACACTGCTCTACTTTTAATGAATCACCCTCTCATGTGTTTCTCTACGTACTGTACTATGTTATGTGCAGAGCTGAGCCTGTATTGTGCTGTTTGTAACCCTGGCTACGTCTAAATTTCCTCATTATATCATCAACCCTAACAAAAGTTTAATAAGCCTTTTATTACACTTGCTTGTATTTATGCTTGTGTATACATACACATACACATATCCTCATCAGTTTCAATAATACAGAGGTTTAAGGAAACTAGCACCTTTTGGAAAACAGTGTCTTTATAGCAGTGTTTTCATCCTGAACAAGCATTTAAAACATAATACTGAAGAATTCCCAACATTCAGTCCTGCAAAGAAACCTTTCTACGGTTGTCTGAACTTTAAACAGTCCACGACCCACCTGCTTTGTGAGTTGTGGCTTTGAGACCCATCAGATCTTGATAGCCAGTCATCTCCGCTGCGCCAGAGCCCACTTCCCGCACGCCCAAGTCCCTTTTTCTTGGCTGGGGAGGCAGCTGTGCCCCCTGAACCTTGTAATGTTTGATGATAGCTGCTGCCATTCCTCTTGTGATTATCCACAGTTGAAAACAGGGAGGAAGAAGAAATGGAGGAGGGCAAGTAGGAAGAGTTTTTCCTCTTTTTAGATCCCACTACAGAGTCCTCCGTGTCTTTGGATGTGCGGCTGGCTTTGTGGGTGCCGTTACGGGCTTTTCCCGGTGTGGAAATTGCGGCGACGGGTTGTGGGGCATCTCGGATGCTGAACACCCCGGCTGTGGACGTGGACTGAGGGAAGGTAGCTGTGTAGGAGAGGGAGTTGGAGGGGGAGGTGAGGAGAGGGGAAGTGACAGATGTGGGAGAGGGAGTCTGCTGTGAAGTGAAGGAGGAGGTACCGGAGGAGGAGTGGGAGAGGAGGCTCTCAGCAGCCAGAGGCACCTTCCTGGAACCCAAAAGAACAAGACATTTTAAAAGTAATAAAGTTGTCTCACTATCAGTATAAATTCAGAGCACTAAACCTTTATTACCACCATCAATGCAAGGTGTTGTACTGAGCAATGGTTTTCTGTGTGTGCAGAGCCTTTCACCTTTTAGCTTCTGTTGCTCCTCCCATATTTTAATTACTTCTTTTATTTCCAGTCATTTGTCTACAATCCTTTTATCAGCACATTCATGGAGATGTATCATCTTTTCCTCTTTCTGTGAGATGTCTTCTCTTGTATCGTTTAACAAGAAATTCACTGGGCTCTTGTTTAATTACATCTATATGTGACATCAAACGCTTCCTGGCCATCCAGTTAACTGTGTTTCTGTTCTCATTTGTCTTTTTTTCCCATCTAGACAATTTGTTCTGGAGAACGTTTGCTATCCATTTGAGCTGTAGTTGCTTCATTGTGAAATCCAAACACAACATTCGCACGGCTACTCATAGTAAGCTAATTGAGTTCATTCATACATGCACCTTTCAGTGTAAAAGCTCTATCTCAGCACTATCTGTGCCCACAGTGTGCACTCAGGGACACTCACCTCCACATCTGTGCATTGAGGTGTTTCTCCACCATGCTCTGTAGCGCCAACCTCATCCTGTCCCATCGCCTGTCGAACACATAGTGGCCCCGTCCCATGAGCCTGCTGCTGAACACACAAACCTGGGAGGAGAAGGAGGAGAGAGAGAGACAGGAAGTAATAAAGTGATGTAGGCGGAAGAGAAGTAATGCGAGGAATGGAGAGAGGAAAAAGGAGGACAACAGGAGGGATAGGTGGATGGAATGGAAAAAGAGGAAGAGAAGGGCCAATGGATGAAGGCAGAGAGAAAAAGAGAGGGAGGGCACAAGAGGTGGGCAGAGACAGAGCAGGATATGGAGCGTAAGAGGTGTCAAATGACAGAAACAATGATGGATAAAAAAGAACAGATGATGAAGAGACAAGAGAAGATGCAGAACATACACAGCACAGCACAGACAGATGTGAAAGGTGATCTAGCACAAGAAAAAGTCAAATCTTCTTTAGAACTTAAGGAATATAAAAAAAAAAAAACAGCTAACTAGACTCCATGATGATAATCCAAAACTATTTTGTCTTTTTTGTTATAATTGGAAACTTGCTGAATCCAACTTTACTCCAGCTGTAGCCTTTGATTTCATCTTTGATGTGATCATGTTTTAAGTCTTAATTCACATTCTGATGTACAGAATGGATTCTCTCCCAGTTATCTTTCCTCTCAATGCTAAAATAATTTTCTATCTTAAATCTATCTACCTATTTAGCTTAATTTCTGAAATGGTCAGTTTCCCCCTATAGTAGGCATCATTTAACTGTACTAATGCCCCTTACCCCTTTCTTTGCCACAAAAACACTGGACAAGGACTACAGCTGAGGCTGAAGAGCAAAACAAAAATTATCCCTCTGAATGGCATTTAAAAGCAGACCCTGTGGGGTAAAGGTGGGAATTCCTGGCTGGGAGTTGTGCAAATGAGTTTTTAATGCCCTGAGTTTATTGAGTATGAAAATTTATGTTAGTAGTCATAGTGTGTACCCCAAAAGGCTGTGGGTGGTGATTGGAGTAGTGAACCCCAGGTCTATCGGCGTCCTCTGGAGTTTCCGTATCGCCTTCATCACTGGAAAGCCGACCGCCATCTCCCGCTGCTGTCCCCCAGCTGTGGGGGGACAGCTCTGGGTTTGGCGCCAGGCCAGGGACTGGTGCTGGGGGCAAAGGACTGGATGTGGAGGTGGTGGAACCACCTGGAACCCTGGAGTGGATATATCAGAAAGACAGAGGGGTGAATAAAATGAGCAGGTGTGTGGGGGAAGACATAAGAGGTGGAATCAAGAGGGAGTGAGGTGTTAAATAAAACAAGATAGAGAAAGGAGTGAAGGGAAATGGAAATGAGAAGAGGAGGAAGGGGGAGAAAATGAGAAATGTTAGTAATAGAGTAATATGCAGAGGCAGAGGAGGGAAGGAAAGACTGGAAGATGAGTGCAAATAGAGGGGAAGTGAAAGAGAAAACAAAAAAAATTGATGAGAAGGAGGATGAAGATTGGCAAAAGAAGAAAAATTAAAAAAAGAAAAGAGTGAGACAGGGAGAAGAAGAAAATGAGAAGAGTGGGCAGAGAGAAGCAAGACTGAGGTGCAGAATGACACAAATCTCTTAAATCCAACATAAACACCAGAGCTCATGACATATCTGCCTTTACTCTGCCATCAGTGTCATGTTAATGTTTGCCACAATAACAGCACCCCAAATAACTTCCTTCTTCAATCAGGGGATCATCCTGTGAATGGAAAGAGGAAATGAGTTCCTCCTAACACTGTGAAAGGGCAGACTTGTCATCCTTTTACTATTGTTTCTCCATTCCTTGCACTCTTGTTTACAGCATCCCCTGGTGGGAAAAAACAAGAACAGACAAGGACTCCCCTGTATCTGTCCACGTCTAACAGTAGAACCTACAGTGAAAGTCACTCAAATTCATATATATGTGTATGTGTATGTGTGTATATATATATATATATATATATATATTCATAAAATACAGACACATGACAGAGAAACTCACAAAGTACTCAAACAATTGACATTTTACTGTTTGAAAACCAAACATAGGCAAAAAATATGTGTTGTAATGTAACAGTACCACTTGATCAATCTAGATAGATATATTATAAAGTACAATGTGTCAGTAGTGGTATTTGAATGTCAAGTTGGCCATTCAGCTGATTATTTGGCCTTTCTTTGTTCCCATGTATACACATGCATATTTAATAATGTGTGTTTTGTTTCACTCGCCAACCTGGGTATGTGCGCATTTGCCAGCCGAAGCTTCAGCGTGGACAGTGGTCGTCCATTAGGGCAGTGAGGCTTGCTGGGAATCTCTTGTGACGTGACGCTGTGGCCGTAGCCCTCCTTCCCTCCCTGTGCTCCATCTCTGTCTTTCTCCTTCTCCTTCTCTTTCGCCCGCCCCTTATGTTCGGCCAAGAGGATGTCAAAAGTTTTCCTTCGGCCTGGGACAGCTCGACGGTGGGTTAAGGAGTGGGTCTAATGAAGATCAGAGTATGTATATGAGAAATGGGTTAATAGGAATTTCATACCTGTCTGTCTGTGCACTTATACGTAATAAATGTGAGACATGATGCTATTTCCAGTGAGAGTTTGTTAATTGAGGTATTGATCTGTGACCAACACATTTTTTTTATTCAAATATACAACAGGGCTGATGGTTGCGCTCACAGGGGCTTAAATCATGGCTCTCTAGTTTCAGGACTGTTTCCATAATCACTGCGCCATGCTGCTGCCCACGTCACACCACACTAACATGGGTAAATATTGCCTGTGCATGGTCAGCTTGTCTACCCTTCCAACTACTTTGGAGGGTAACCAGCCATCAAACATTTGGTTTTCCAGTGGTTCTTTATTTTGTGTGTGTCTGAGGCTTCTGAATCACTGGTATAAGCAAGTAGTGTGGCCTGTGGAAAGAAAAATGCTTCCTGTACTCACTCAAAGGACATAGCAAGGGTAGGTGCCTCTTTAAATACTTTAAGGCTCAGAAGATGCATCTTATTTCACGTCATTAATTACCTGACTGGTGAATGAGAATGTAGAAGGACAATTTAAAGCTAAGGCAAAAATAAGACAAATGCCTGTACTTTGTCCTCGTGTTCTTGAAAGATATCTACTCTCGATTTGAGGAAGGAGGAGGACTACTCCAAGGGCGACAACACCTGCAAAGCACAAATTATGTCAACACTTGGTTTCTAACAGCTGCAGTTTGGAGTGAGAAGAAACAATTGACATGCAGAGAACTTAAACATTTTGACCTGTAGATTATATGTCTCCCAGGCCTGGGGCCTTTCTCCCTGTGCCTGTGTGGGTTCTCTCCCACAGCCCAAAGACATGCATGTTAGATTGATTGGCCACTCTAAAGTGACTGTAGGTGTGAATGTGAGTGTTTGAGGTTGTTTGTCTCTGTATGTGACAGACTAGCAAACTGTCCAGGGTGTACTCCACCCTCACCTTATGTCAACCAGGATGGATGGATTTTATGTATATGGGAAAATAACCTCAGTAAATAACTGCCAAGGTCATATATGCTAAAATAAATTATTAGCTTAATGTCATGGTGAGATTTACTAATACAATATTTACAAACATTTAAAAGTCATTACACTATTCAACCCTTTTTTTTTTAAACTGATCTCATCTTTACTGTGTAATGCTGTACAGGCCCAAATATACTCTGTGGGCTGCTGCATACAAGGAGACAACGTTCATTTCCCTCACCCTAATAAGGTGAACCACCTCTGAAGCTAAGGTTAACAGAGGTAGGAGTCACTGCCTGAGTGAAGAGCTCACCCAGGCCCCTGTCTTGAAATCATGGTTCTCACAGGAAATACCAGCATAAAACAAGGTTAAATAAGATCACACCGACGCACTACATACATCTCTAACTGCTTAATAACCAGTTTGAAGTGATTAGTAAAGCTTGGTGGATGTAATTAAAGGGCAGTGAAATAGATTATTACCACTGAATGATGTTGTAGCCTCATCCAACGTCTATAATTACTTCATCAAGGGAAGTGTAGGCACTGTTACCCAACATTAACCGCAAAATGTGTGTTAAGTGCAGGCGTATCAGAGACAGACAGGGTCAGGGAGGCAAACAGGGTCATAGCTGCAGTTGGAGCCCTTCAGCGCTGATGTTAGCACACCCTTCAATATTTTTACTCTCATAAACAAACGCCGCTGTTTTCCTCAGCCTCAGACAGGAAGCAGGAAGAAGGGTCAGCGACTATTATTGTCTCCACAGAAATTACACAGAGGTGGTGAGCTTGAGTGATAGTGTCCTTGTGTGTGTATATTTGTGTTACCTTGCAGGTGAGAGACCGCGTGCAGGGCCGCTTGGTCTCTGGGTCCTGGACTCCACAGTGCTTGTTAGGATCAAACACTCTCCCTGTAAAACATGCACACAAACACACACATTAAAGTGGTACCAAAAGGCCATAATTTAGTTAAGTATCAAATCACATTTCCTGGGAGTGGAAGCATTACAGTGCCATGAGTGCATTCATTTGTCTTTTCTGAGACGGCAGTTCACTCAGGCATTTGTCTATTCACATATTCCTTTATTCAATCAATCACTCAGTCATGGCGTAAGGCCACCGTAGTCTAATAGTATTATTCTTTGTGACATTATTAGCAATGCTTTCGGTATCAAACACAAACTATAGGGATCCCTCGTGCTGTGACAAATCAGTCTTGACAGGCCGAACTGGCAGCCTGACAAGAGTCAACAGTGACTGACAGCCCAGGAAACTCTCTCCTGCTTTAATGAACAGAGCCTGGAAGAAAAATGTACCTGCTGATGAAACGCAACCCTCAACTTTTCACACACCCTCATGTCCATTTGCAACTCAAGTCTCTGAAGTTTATTGGAAATAAGACACAACCTCATATGTGACAAGACTTAAATAGGAAAGGTGATTTTTAAGGGTCAGTGGAACAGCTCGCACCAAATAAAGCTTCTGTAATCAATATTTTTATATTAACAATGGATAAAATGACTAACCCCATGGTAATAGATTAAAAATAAATATATAAAAAATGAATCTATGTAGCATTATTGCTACATAGATATAATGTCACATCCCAGGCCAACCAACAAAGGTCAAATTTCTGTCTGTTTTCTCTGGGGTCATGAAAAGGTTAAAGTATTGCTCAGCAACAAAGATGCACACAAATCAGCTGATCAACAACAACCTCCAGTCAGCAGGTTATCTTAAACAGTGCTGTGCTGTCACAGGGCTGTAATCTCATGCTGGCCTTTGCTATAATCCCTGTAATCTTTAAGTGTTTGCAGAATGAGACGACAGCTCCGATGGATACGGGTGGAACGGCAAGCACGCAAATGTATGACAGCAGCAGACACGCTCTTTGAAATAAACAAACTCATGTGCATGCTCACAAGTTCACACAACAACTTAGATAGGAAGTTGAGAAAAAAGAGAGGAAGACAAGTGGTGTGAACATATTCTGAAGAAAAGACAGCGTATGAGAAAGTGAAAGCACATGACGCAGAAAGCAAAAGAGTAAGATGAGAAAAAAGTCCACGATGAGCAGCCAGAGAGAAACTAGGAGACAGTGTCAGAGGAAAAAATGAGGGCAGAACATTATAGAGTGTGTGTGAGAGAGAAGAGGAGGCCGAGGCAGGAAGTGGAGAGTGAGAGGATGAAGAAAAAAAAAGAAATACAGAGACACAGGAGGTGGGGAAAATCTCTCAAGAAGACAAGCAGCTTTTTGGCAGCGGGAGATCGTGAATTAGAGGGTGTAAATCAGAGGCTCAGAGCACAGTGAGACACAACACAAACGAAGAGACAGAGGAGCGGCATGAGGAGGGGAAGAAGATGAAAAGCTGGATAGCTGAAGGATCCATCACAAGTCCATGCAACTTCATTCTTTTGCATATTTTCACATCTCTTAGTTGATTTGAATCAACAAGTATGAAGTTAGAGTGAGATTGGGAATAGTGATAGACTGTGGAGGAGAGAGTGAGAAGAAAAGAGAGAAATGTCAGGAGAATATTGAAAAAATAGAGAAAACAAGGGAGAGAAAGCCTTTAAAAACTATAGGGGCGTCTCTGTCTTTCCAAAACACACAGTCTCACACTACCACTGTCCTGTCTGCAGCCAAACACTCAGGCTGGAAGCTCGCCAAAGGATACAGAGATAAGAAATAGTGAGTGTGTGAGCTTGTGCATGCATTACATAGGAATCTTTATATAATGCTGAGGGAAGGGATTTATGTAGAGGAGGCAAAGATATTTAACTCCTCGAGCACATGAATGTCAGCGGGCTAAAAGTTACAGACTCAAGGTCCATGACCTGTAAGTTGAAGCTCAAAGTTGACGGCCCTAAACCAGCCATGAAAATGTAAGCAGAAAAAAGGAATAAATTATTAAAGGTTCTCCAGTTCTTTAGACTAGAACCGCTCCCATTACTCAGCAGTAGAGTGCAGCCTGGAATGGCCATGATTTCTCCAGACTAACCTGAGAGTCTTTTGTGTGACCTGGAGGAGGTTTTAGTCCCATTCTGGTGCTTCTTTTCCAACGTCTGTGACGACATCGACGCTGATGATGATGAAGGCATAGCTCCAGATCGGTTAGAGGGTGAAGGTGACGGGGAGGGTTTCCGGTCCAACGGGGAGGGAGAAGGTGTAGACGACGGCCGTCTGTCCAGCGGAGAGCGCGCTAGACTGGGCCGTCCGTCAGAGAGGATGGAGGGGTGGTGGAGTGCGGCGTGGACGGCCCGCTGGCGCTGCGACCGTTCATGAGCTTTTCGCTGGAGCGTTGGGAGGCCGGGGGAGCGAGGGATGGAGGTTTGAGGGAAGATGGGGAGGCAGAGGAGGAAGTGGTGAGGCGCACATGTGATGCTGAGTCGGCTCGGCTGAGGCAGGGCATCTTCTCCAGGCTTACGACTGGAACCGTTACACTGGGGGAGAAGAGTAGATAAGGTGTTACGAGAGTGTATGACTAGATAAATGCTTTGTGAGAAGTGTGCAGACAAAAACCATGAACCCACCATGTCTTGTTCCGCGCTCCCTTTGGTGGATAGACAGCAAGTGGGGCCTTGCTGAAGCGGGAATGAGGGTAATCTTTAGGAACCCTGAAGGGGAGCGTGTCCCCAGGACTGGGGGCCACAGCGGGGGCCACAGCAGGTGCTTTGGGCTTCATGGGGACCAGGGGGCTCCTGGAGGGGATGGGGGAACCGTGGCGTTTTTCTGAAACAGTTTAGAACAGATATAGAGATGAAGATCTCTCAGCCGTACAAGGTCACACAGATGCATGACACTCAGAAAAGAATATTAAACAGATCAAAAAGACCATCATGCCTTACTGGGGGATCTTTTTTGTTTCTAGGTAGTTTTTCAAATCTGATTTGCATCCAATTAGGATCCAAGTTCCAGTTCTGAGTGTACTGCAGAGTGGTATTTACACCAAGTTGTGTGTTGTTGTTTTTTTTACACTGCTTGGTTGCCAGATGGTTGTGTTGTAACACAAGAGACAGCAAATTTATGCCAGAAGATTTTTTTTTTGCAAAAAACAATGAAGTATTTACAAATCATTTAAGTGTACTTTTCTCTAATTAGCAGCTTCCACGAGACCATCTGAAGTGTCCTTGTGTGATGAACTCCACCAATCTGTTACGATGTGAAGTTCAAACAGGAGCCAACAGTTAAAAATACCTTTCGACCCAGATCTGATCAGAATACACAAGTTGAAAGGATGCTGAGATACAGAAAGAAACGTGAAGGGGAATAAATCACAGAGCTGTGGGGAGAGAGGCGGAGGAGAGGAGCTCACACTTACGGTTTTTGCTATGCATGTCTTTATGAGAGCAGGGTGGGGAGGGAATGGAGGGGGTCAGGGGGTGGTCAGAGGGTGGTCCGGGGGTTGTCTGTCTCTCTCTGTCTGTCTCACGGGGAAACTACACCCCAGCTACCTGAATAGAAAACACAGGGGTGAAGACATCATCATCAACACAGAAAAACAAGGTGGCGAGAACACAGTGCCGTCACAGTAAGACAGTACTTTGCACTGCTAATCATGAACATACAAATTAAAGTGTAATATCTGTCTATGTTAGCGCTTCACGTCACCTGCTGCATCAGGAGCCAAACAACCAGCATCTGCAAGATCTAACAAGATTACACTGACAGATAAGTTGGCGAAATGCAGCTGCTGATTTTGGGATGAACCCAGCCGTTGGGGTTAGCTGAATTTCCTGCCTCCCGATAAGAGGCCAATCTGAAACTGCAGCAGTGAAATATACATATACAGTCTATCTCTGCTCTGGAAGCTGAGGTAGAAAATATAGACTCAATTTAAAAGTTACTAACAGAGTACAGTATATTTTGATAAAACTTGTATGCAACAACAAGTGATATACACCTGCACATATACGGAGCCAGGACTACACAGGCTATTATTCAAAACTCAGCGTTCAAAAACATATTTTCACAGCCCCTGCCTTACAGTACTACTACAATACCATATCCTAATATACATTACCTCAAAGGACTTTACAAGGTCAAGAGTTTAATTTATTATAGAGAAACCCAACAGTTCCTACAAATAGCACCACTTAGTAAAGGGGGGGGGGGGGGGCAAACGCCCTTCTAACAGGAAGAAGCCTCCAAGAGAACCAGGCTCAGGGTGGGTGATCGTCTGGCTGTCTGCCTCAACCAGTTGGGTTTGAGAAGAGAAAGAGAGGGTGGGATAGAAGGAGGAGGAGGAGAGAGACCATGAACACCTGTATATACTGGTGACTGTAAATCGTAAAAGTGAAAATAATAACAGTCACTCCCATAGGTAATGGTGTTTTTGTACAGCTGTTAATTGTTATGGAATAATGATACTAATGCCCTGCAGTGATGGTGTTATCAGTAAACTGATAGTGATATGCATCAAAAGTAAAAGTACATCCAAATTCGAGTTCTGCAGAAAACCTGTCATGTAGTTATAATAAGAGTTTCCCAAGTATAAGTTAAAGTAAGAGGCAGTACTGATGTCATACTTAATACAGTAAGCAGCATTAGGGATTGTACAGTATGTGCATGTATGTGTGTCACAAGGCTGTACCATCCTGTCAATGAGTGTAGTAGTAGGCCACTAACAGTAGCACGTTTGAACAACAGAGCTGTGCAGAGCGAGTGTGTGTGTTTTCTCACAGTGCATGAGTGCACATGAAAGTGTGCTGCAGGTGACTAAGGGAGAGTGTGTTTACAATGTGTACAAAGTGTGTCCGTGTGTACGGAGGGGATTAGCCACTGCATGCATAAGTATAATAGGTGTGTGTGTGGGTATGATACCACGTGCTGAATCTGCTATATATGGCGCAAGTGTCTGTTTTTGACCAAGGTGTGGGCCGTATGTAGAGCAGTATGCATGCACAGTGGAGTGTGAACATCTCTGTGTGCAGTATGTATATGATAATGCTATGCAAGAGGATAATTTGCGTATGTGAGCATGTGTGGCAGGTGTGTAAATAGGCCAGTGGTAGCACAGGACCGGGGAGGCAGCTGTATTCAGAGCAGAAAGGATCAAAGTCCACAGCCACATTCACAGGTATACAGTAAAAACAGTACACTTTTCACACAATAAATCACATTAATTCACACAGGCACACGCAACATTTTAGTCAACTCTCCCATACAGTTGTGCAGCTGTACAGCAGCAATGGACATGCAAATTTAAGCATTTTCTTTTTCTAATTTTTTCCAGAGAGGAACCGGGTGAATAATAAAACTCACGAAATATGATATTGCATAATGCAAGATGAAACATTTCATTAAAAACAATGTTCCAAGAGGAAAAATTACAATTTGAGTAAAAAAGTTAAGTTACTGATTGGACAAGTTTTAGTTTTATAACAGTAAAATAAAAACAACACAGTTCTTGGCCAACAAAAATGATTTACCCTTTCAGAGCCAGTCTATCTATCTGTGCAATGAGACATAATGAATGATGAACTTATTTTTCTCCTTAACAGACAGATATATTGTGTTTTGATACAGAACTCATCCAGTGAGTATGGAGCCGGTTGAGACCTAACCGTACTGATTTACAATACATGGACGAATGCCCAGGCAAGGTCACTAAACCACTCAACCACAAGGGCACCCTCACTACTACGCTCTCCTGCCTGCCTGTCGTTATGGCAATGCTGAGAGCCCAGCTGGCTGCCAATTGGCTGCTGACTCATCCTGTGGGTGGAGCTAGGGCTTGGTGAGGAAGTGGAGGCTCTCAAGAGCTCAGCTGGGTTTGTTTACATTGAGAGAGCAGCGGGGGACATAGGAAGAGAGAGATGTGTGAGGAAATTATAAGGAACGTCTATGAGCATCCACAGACACAGAAGTCTGAGTCAAAAACAGCTAAAGCAACACGATACTGGAAGCAATGAAGCAGTGGCATTCACCCAGTATACACTAATCCCAAAGCATGAGCAAGGAGGTATGCAACTGAGATGCCTTGACGAGGTGTCCTGGTCCTAAAACAGCTTGCCATGTAGTGTTAAGGCATTTACAGTAACTCTACTCATTAAAATGCATCAAAATAGGAAGAAGTAAGCAGATATATATAGATATAACACATTAAAAACTCCTTAAACAGGGAGCAAAGACTGGTAAGAGCAGCTCACTGTTGCAGAATGTTTCCATGTGTATCCATATGAACACACGGCCTGCTTAGTCACCAGCTCCGTAAATGAGCCTTCAGCTACCAACTGTTTAAATATCTTCTCCTGCATTCACGCAATATGTCATGTGGAAGCTAATTTCCTGCCTTACACACTAAGAAAAGAGCAAAGAGAAGTACCTCTGATGTATAGTAGCTGCTCGCATTTTAATTGGCCAACTAATGGTTCACACACAAGCTGCAATAACAATAACGCAACAACAGGCAGCATCGCCACAACCAAGGAACCAACTCGAGCTTTTGTGGTTAATGGCAAAACCTTCCAACAACGGGAACATCATGTGAAAAGAACAATTACACCACAGCCTAGGCGCACATGCTTTTAGAGCAACAACAAACTGGAGATGCTGACACGCGGAGCAGCCCATACACTTGTTAAGTTAGTGGAATGAAACTGAAAAGAGGGCTGAAGGTTTTTTTTTTTGACCTGCCTCAGACCTCAATTAATCCACCACTACACAGAAAAGTTGGAAGGCGAGCGGCGAGAGAGAGACAGACAGACACTCCCACCAACAGCAACAACATGACCCTTTCATCATGTGCTCCACTTACTCACACACAGCAGGCCACTAGCAAGGGAGAGGTTAGGAGAGACGAGCTGAGAAGCATGGAGGGAGGAAATCATAGGAGATGAGAGAACTGGAAGGAATTCGCTGAAATATCTGAACATGCCACAGAGAGCTGATTTACAGAAACAGAGAGAGCTTGCAAAGTGTGACATGCACACACAGGAAAAGAAACAAAATCATCGTTTGTAAATGTTCTGGTTTGTCATGGTGCTCAGGCCTCTATTAAAAAAACTTGATTATGACATCGCAGAGTGAGGAAATCATACAAACTCTTGGTCTATCCATAATAAGCTTTGAAGTTCACTCACAAGCATTAAAAACAATTTCTTTCCACATTTCTTGCTCCTTGCAGAGAGCATGTTACTAACACCACCACCGCGAGGGATTTATTTCATATCCCGCTGGGGCCACTTATGTTATGAATATAAAATGTTCTGCCTTACTCTATGGAAATTTAAATAAACAAATCCATTAAACTGAGTATGTCTCTGATGTTAAAAAATATCTTAACCTTTCCACGCAGCAAACATAGCATATATTAAACCTAGATTTAAGTTATGACCACTTTTCTCCACACGCAGCAAAGCTCAGGAGCAAACTGGGCATGTATAACAAGGAGCCACTGACCCCTGAGGCAGCCAAACCCCCCTCCTCTTCCTCTCTGTGTGTCAGTCTGTGCGAGTGTGTGCATGTCTGCGTTTCTGTGTATGTGTTGGCCCAGTGCTGATCTGATGCACAGGTCAAGCATGAAAGCAGATCCCATGATGGATACGTGCACAAACACAAATATAGGGTGAATAAAAAAATGCTTCTCAGGGTCACAACATTTAAAGTAGAGTCCCCAGCAGGGAACAATGGCGCTTACACTTACAAAGATACAACAGGGACTTGATGGGGACGTGCAACAATGGGAGGAAATGCATAAAACATCATAAGAAAATCTTGACAGGGGCAGTTCCTAGAGGCAACCCACTCAGCAGAGGTCAGGAGGAGCATATTTCATGTCATGACACAGACTAGGTGGCCGCACAGCACTTCATGTTTAAGAATGAAGTCAATGAATCAGCTGCAGCAGAGGGGGGGGCATGACTTCTAGGTCACTGCAGGACCATTAAAATGATCATAACTATAAAAGTGTATGATGAAACAAGATGAAAACAATTCAGTGCAACTTTTTCTACTAGTCAGCATGTGACTTGGCCTGATGGTCCGCTACAATGACTGTTTGTCATGCTGCGGCCTGAGCACTGTTTTGTTTTATGGGGGGGGGGCTCTCAGGAGGATTCCCACTGCTGAATATGTGTGTGTGTGTGTGTGTTAGACTTGTTGTTACCCAACTTTGTGTGCGTGTCAGAAAGCAGAAATGCTGCCAACAAAGAGGAGGACCAGAGGGAGGTGGGGAGGGGGCAAAAAGTAGGGACAAAACAACAGTGGCTGCCAGGAGAGAGAGAGAGAGAGTGTGTGTGTGTGTGTGTGTGTGTGTCTCACAATACCACTGACCTCTTTCTGCTGAGAAACAGAAAGTGAGAATGTGTGTGCATGCAGCTCCTCTGGCCTATCTCCTCTCAGGAAGAAGCGCGCACGCGTGTGTGTGTTCATTAAGCGTGATCATGTGTCCATCCATCTCCCTCCACCCTCCCTCCCTCGCCTGCCCACTCAAACAGACGGCTCAGGCTGGTGCACGTGCCGCCAACAGAAGGAAGCAGCAGCTCGCGGGCATGAGTGAGCACGCTCAGCAGAGCCACAAGACAATCAAAAACAAACAAGAGGTAGACGAACAGAGCAAAGGACCAATGAGAGCCGGGCTCTCCTGTGCTACCATGTCAACAACAAACACTCTTCAAGATGAATGGATACTGCAGAGTCTGCACACATTTTCAATCCATACTTATGCTAAATATTTGTATTTCTGACACGTAATGTAACAGATGCCATCTAAAATAAGTTGAAGCACAGCTGAAGATAACAGTCTCCATAGCAACAAATATCACATTTTATGACACTGTGGAAGCAAAGATGTGGAAAAGGCATATACAGCTTAGCAGCATATGCGTATACCACTCACTTTTTAGATTGTACAACAACTTTCCCTATTCAACATTTTCCAACCTTGCATAAAAACTCAGCAGCAAAGTAGTGCCTTTGCAGCCAAGGATTTAACATCTGTGTGTATCCTTTCATTTCTTGAATCAGCCCATCAGTCTGTCAAATCTTGCGTTTGCTTGCATGTCTTTTAAAAGCAATGGAGCTGCTCAGAAAGAGAAATCGGCCTGTATTCAAAGCAGTGCAAAATTATCTTAAGAGCAGAGATCGCCTCTTTCATATACTTATTTAATAGATAAAAAGGCCAGTGCACAATGATACATCTTGTTGATTATTCTGTAAATTATTTAGTGTTTTCCAGCTCTTATGAGACTGCTGGGTATTTGAGAGCATAACCATGTGGTATTTTTTTCATGTGGGCGATGAGAAGTTTATGTTTTTAATTGACTTGCAGGAATAAATAGAAATTATAATACTGTTCTCATTAACTCTGTGTGTGCAAGAGCATGTTTGCTCTGTACCACACCTCAAGGCTTGCGTCTGTGTGTGTGTGTGTCTTTCTGGAGTTTATGACTGTGCCCTGAGGGGGAGCTGTGTGTGTGTCTTACCATAGTGTGTGAGTATGCCCTGAGGAGTGACCACCTTATTGCAGACATGGCAGACAACAAGAGAAAAATCCTCCAGTGCTGGAAACTGGCTGTAGATAAACATCTCTGAAACAGAAATGAAGAGCAGAGACCACAGTTTAGAAAAAACAAATCCAGCTGAGGAAACATAATTCTAGAGGAGACATACAGAGACAGAACAATCATGATCAGAGATGAATACAGCAGAAGTTTTACAAAAATGGGAATGCTTTCCTTTCAGCAGTACAGAGAAGTAAAATGATTGCGGATTCACAAACGTTCAATACACATATTACATATGGGGAAAGATTTGTATCCGTGAACGCTGCTCATATTCCCTTCCCACTGCTATAGGTGAGCAATCACTGGATTATCACTTCTCTGTCATTTTAAGAGATACAGGCTGGTACAGGCTGCAGTTTATGTTCATTCACCTGTAGGTCATCATCACAAGTATGTCTCTAAGGCTCCTACACTTTAGTGGTAACAACTAATCTCCAAATTTCTTTCCTGACAGGTTGATTAATTGTTTGCACCATAAAATGTTAGAAAGGTGAGCAATGACTTTCACAATTTAATAAAGCTAAAGTGATGTTGTCATACTGTTTTGCCTAGTTAATGGTAGTGTTATGTTAGTCACATATTTTCCACATATGTGTGTTAACGTGGGTCCGTTGGGGTCTCAGTGACAGATGCAGATGTCTGCATACAATCCAATTTATACCACAACGACCTGAAATCCACGGTTCCATTGGATTCACAATTCCATGTGGACATAACACTGTGATAACAGCTACATGTCTCTGGGGTTTATAGCCTGTTTGCATGATTGAGCCTTAAAAGTCTAAAATTCAAAAGGTATTCAACTTATCATCACACAAGACAAAAACAGTGAAATATTACATTTGAAAAACAGGAACTTGGAAAGCTGTGGCTCTTTTGCTCGAAAATGGATATAAGGTACATAAAATCATTTTCTATTGACTGAATAATCAATCCACTGACTTTTTCAGCTATAAATTTAGTAACATATTCCTAAATGTAGACAGAAAACTACAGCAGAGGTGAGATTTAGTGGCATGGTGGTCAATATTATCAGCTAGCTTTAGAGCTGACTCAGGCTCTAAAACACGTCACCATGTGTCACTGATATTACATACATACTATCAGCACTAACACATATCACATATGTAACTTATTACTAGCAAAAACCCACAATTCACACAGTGTGCTAGCAAGCATGCAGCTACAGTACATAATGCCTACAAGAAATGCCTCACCTACACAATATAATTTGAAGATTCATACAAATATTGAAAACACAAACAAATACGTCCAATGGAAAACAGCTATTATCTCTTTTGGCTAAGCTATGAGAACCTAATCTTCCTGTACCCAAACAAGCTCTGCTGACAGAAATCACAGCACTTATTAGCACAGGGCTTAAGCCAGACTCACTGAAGGGAGGTTAGATGTGCGTGGATGTGTGTGTTGGTGAGAGCTTGTGTGGAAAAAATAAAGAAAGAAAGAAAAATATCGGAGAATGTGTGGGTGTCTCACAGTGTACGGGTACGTGTCGTCGTGACCTTACATTGCTGGCGAGCTTTGCCGTCATCTGGAAAGCTAAAGAGCACAGCAGTCATGTTTGGCGTCCATGAGAGTGTGCATGTTTGTTTGTGTGTGGAGCAGGAAAATGATATGCTCAGTCAGTCAAGGTCAAAGTGTAGTATATAGTATATATATGTACACAGCATGTGTGTGATGCTGAAACATGATATGAGCCTGTGTGTGACCTGGTTTCATCACTCATGCATGAGGTCTCCAAGGCCACAAACATACTGAGCTTGTCATGAGTATATTCCCTGACTTAAGAGTTATGTTAATAGTGAGTGACGGTTACTGGTAAGTAATAATGAAACTGGCTGGAAGCTAGGACACAAGAGCATCAACCAAAGCAGGAAAATAAAACTGAAATTATCATATAATACAAGTAAGATCAAGTAACTCTGATTAGCACTGCTACTGGGAAGGGCCCTCCTATCAGTGACTGAGCAGCTGCACTGAAGCAGTTAACGTTAAGATGCTTTGCCAGGTTCACCTTGTCAATATGGAAGAGGAGATTATTTCTCTCTCACTTTCCATGGGCCATCAATTGTAGGCATGCTCCTGGATTAAAGCCACAATCCCAACTCTCCAACTCCCATGTTTGCTGACCAAAAAAAAAAAAAAGCTTTCCTTCACTAGCAAACAAACAATGGTGTTTGTTTATGAGGCTTAACTGAAGGTGGTGCGATCCTGGCTATGATAATACAAACACAAATGGACAGGTTTTTCTCTTTTGCATTAACATAGCAGCTAAACGTGTGTTTTTCAAGTAGTAAGGATTATTAACTTTGTAATGCAAGCAATTAAACTGAGTCTGGAAACAACTGTTGACTGCTTCACTCCGCCTGCCAAGTGGTTTCATTTCAAAGAGCTGATCAGCATCACCGCAGTTTGTGTCTTTCCTGTCCTTGCCCTCTGAGGAAATGAGCACATTTTCTTGAATAATAAACTGTCAACAAGGTTCAGCGAAAAAAAATTGATTATTTAATTAAATTGTGATGGGAAAACTTCTTTTCTGGCAAAATGGCAAATCCCAAGGTTTACAGTAACAGAAAAAGACTTAAGTGGGAATAGCAAAAAAAGGAGCAACAATGCAATTTCCTCTGCATCTGCCAAGCCGAATGCAAACGAAGTGCGTATTGTGTAGCCTATTTCTGCAGCCTGAATTTGTGTGTGTGTGCGACTGTGTGTGACTGTGTGTATGTGTGCTCATATCTAGCCAACTGTCAGAGCCTGCCAAATGACTGACAGGCCAGAAAATGAACTACAAAAACAGTCACTCACTGGTGAATAAGCATGTTTGGAGCTACTAAAACAATCTAGCAACGGACACTGATTGTATTTAGAATAAGTAAATCAACCTCCTATTGGCGAATTAGTGTTTGGAAAGCAACTTAACTAAAATTGCCGGTTAACAGACGAGTTTGACAGCAGCATAAGTAGAACAGCACAGCGCTGGTGGTTGACTAAGACCAAAGTAATTATGCAACTGCTCCAAATTGACTGAGTAAATAACCTACAATCAATCAGCCTGGGGGGATATCTTGGACCTAGGCATCACCTATCAATAATCATTGTGCTACTAAAGTACAGTTCCAGGGGGAGGGCACTGGCAGCAGCTTCAACTGCAGTTGTGTTGTTGAACAGGCACACCAGATAATTATTGGACCCGCAGCAAATTGTGTGATAAAGTAAACAAGCTTACAACAACAGCGATTGGCTGGCAGTTAGTGCTGCAGAACCCAGACTACAAACTCAACAAGTCTCTCCTTTGTTACCAAAAAAAAGTCTGATAGAAATCTGGCTTCAACTTTTAGACTTTAAATGGTTCTAGGGTAAAAACAGCGCCTGGTCTTAGAGTCTGAGAGAGGGACCCAAAAGTCAGTCAGCCCCAGTTCAGACTCTTTTGTGAGTAAGTCTGTTCGCAATGATGCTGTGAAAACAGCGGGTCGCAGGGAGGAACAGACCAAACGTGCTGTGTTATGATGAGGAATTCATTTACGTTTAAAGCTACAAAATGATTGCCTACTAAGAGCAAATACTCAGTGCGATATAAAGTTTCAGCTCATGAAACGGTTTTTCCTTGTAAAACATTTACACGGTCAGCTTTCCTGATCACCAGGTAGTAATTTTGGCTCCAGGCTGAAAAGTGAACTCCTTTCCAGGGAAGCTGTTACAAGGCATTTTGACTCAATTGCTTACTTTTTGTCAACTTGTTCTGTTTTCAAACATCAGTTCTGTTAACACAGCAAGGTGTCTGAGGGCAGAGCTAATACATTATTTTATCAGAATTTGGTCTATAGCATGTAAAGAAGAAAGAAATCCATGAGTTTACCTTGATTTCTGCTAATATCAAGTTGTTTGACTGCACTCCAGGCTTGACAATCTAAGGTGGCTAATTTTAGTTCAAAGTATTTAAATGCAGACAACAGTAGCCCACTTACAAAATGACTAATTTTGAGTGGTCTGCTAGATAATGAGAGATTTTTCAGACCCTCATCAGAGGAAACGGCACATGCACCGCCAGCAGGATTGTGCCAAAGACTGCACAATGCGGCATGTTCCCTTGTGCCCGACACATCCTGCAGTTCACTGCACTTATCGTCTGAGCACATTTCTCAGACGTCTTTGTCATACTGGTGTCTTAGGCCACACGCTGTCATCTCAAATGGCAGTTTTCAATGATACACTTGAAGACATACTAATATCAGCTGAACTGTAAAGAGCTAATATAGCTAATATATTAAAAGGATGCCACTGATTCCCATCACTTTCATAGAGAATAGTAAACATGCAAATAGCACGTCTGTCTATTTCTAGTGAGATGATGACAGTGGCTGCCAGTCAAGTCAGGCTAAATTGCTGTTGGTTGTCATCATCTCCTACTGTGTGGATGTGTGTGAGAGGGAGAAAGACACAGATACTAATCATGACCCACACCACACATCAGTTACTGCCAACCAGCCAGACCTCACCATCTGCAAGTATGTGTGATTAAAACATGTGGTATACGAATCTTCAGTGAGTCACGCTACTTCCTGTTCAATACAAATGTATAAATAAAGCATTTAAGATGTGTTTCCCTGTGTGTTTATTAGGCTTTTAGGTGTCTTAGTGTGTGTGCGTGTGTATATCCCTCTCAGAAGGCCTTATGTCGTGTCATGTTGCCGGCAGATCAGTAATTCTGGAATTACCACTTCAGTCTGGCTCTGAGAGGAAGATGAGGCATGCAAGTGAGTGCGTGAGTGTGTGGGACGGGGGTGAGGTTGGTATTTGACCGGTGAGAGTGAGAAGAGTTTCCCCGGCTCAGTGTGTTCCTATGAGGGCTGCGGCACGTTCAAACTTTCAGGGATGACTCAAGTGTGTTAGTGTGCACCGCGTGCTCCTGTGGGTATTTATACACGGTGAGGAATGGAGGAACTCCTCTGGCTCTGTCCCCTGGGTAGCACAGTGGGGGGTGGAAGTACCCACTCACTGCTTGGGACATCCCACAGTTCCCTCCACATACACTCATACACGTAATACACGTGGTATTCCTGAGCAAGAGCCCCGAGTGCAACTCGGCTAGCAGAGCAAATAAGACATGTTTCAGCTGGCTACAGAGGTTAAGTTCATTTGTAATAGGCTCAGAATTATAGATGAAATATATCAACACCCTCCAGTACAAGTATTTCTCGTTGACTGCTGCGGATCATGCACTACTTAACTAAAAATATATTACAGACACCTCAGATCCAGCCTCTGGGAAATAGTTTTTACTCTGTATGTATGATGGAGATTAAAAAAAACACGTTTTCTTTTCACAATGACACTTTGGTGGTGCTGGGTTTTACAAACCCTGCATGTAAAAGCTTTCCTTTTAACCAGCAGACAACTGACGCAGCATCAACATGCTTCTTCGCCACTGATGTCGCCCTATTCATCCTATTCGTCCTAATACATCACCTATCACTTGCTCCATCTTTGCTCTTTTGAATACTATGTCTTTAAGATATTTTTGCCATCCTTGCCTTTCCCTGAGCATTTTGTGCTGGAAGACTACAAATTGTGTTGTCAAGAAATTAACTGGTAACTATTCAACCTAATCAAAAACACAGATGATGATGAGGTAAATATCATACAATAATCTTTGTTGTTGTTTCAGTCAAAAATATAACAAAATACTTGTGGACATTTCAAGCCACCAGTCTGAATTTATGTATTTTCATTTTCTAAGAAACTGTTATTCATAATGGATTGTTTTTTACAATGTTCTGACATTTTATAAGTATTTACATGTATTTGTAATCATTTATTGATTTTGACGTTCGGAAAAAGATAAAATAAACATTTGTATTGCAGACACACACAAAGCAGGTTATATCATTCCCTCTTTTAAAGCAGGTGTTTATGCCTTATCTAAAGAATGATTTTTTTTTTTTTTTTTTAAATGCATAAATGGTCATTTCTGTAAGTAATGGTTAAAAACGCATGTCCTGGCTTCCAGAGCATGTGCAATAAAACAATAACAAACCACCACCTTGTGTCTGTCATCCATAAGTAGCAAGCGGTGTAACTTCCTTACCTTCTCTGCTGAGCTTCTCGGCTTCACCGAGGCAGTAAAGCTCCTTGTCGCTGTTATCCAAAGACTTGTCTGCGTCTGAATGAACGACAAGAGCCACTTACTGAAAACCACCTAGTAGCATTCACAACAAACTTTAAGAGGAGAGGAGGTGGAGGAGGGGGGGCATGCGTGGAGCCATGCTGCCTGTGAGGGGCTGGCTATCTAATTAGCATTAGCCTGCTAGCGCCCGAGCTGGCTTCCTCAATCAAGTGGAGCTGTCAAAGCTAACAAACTTACAGCTGGACAGTTGACGGTTATTAATACCGCACGCACAGACGGTTCAAAACTGTGCACGCTAACGGTTGGCTTCGCCCGCCAGCTCGTGCACGGCTGTCAAAGCAGCCTGATAAATACTGCATTTCGGTCGTAGTATTTTTGACAGTTACTTTGCTGCGCTTTGACAGACCCTTGCATGGTGGAGGAGCTTACTCAACTCAATCACAGACAGTTGGACCACGCACTTCCCGACAGTTTGTCCGCAAAAACAACAACGTTAGCGACGCGCGAACTTACTGTCAACAAAACGTAATTTAGCAGCACTGACGAAGGAAGACCAAGGCTCGCAGAGGAAGGTATCCGGACTTGGTATTTGGCGATCCAGTGTCGCCATTGCTCTTCCTTCTTGTTGCTTTGCGAGAGCCGTTTTTTTTTCTTTCCTCTCTCTCCTTCGCACGCAGCAGCCGAAAAACGAAAGAACGAGATATGCTGACGTCGTGCTCGGCGGCCATCGGCTTAGTTCGGCAGCTGTCGGGGGTGGGGGTTGAGAGGTTGAGCCACGGAGAGAGACAACGGACGGAGCTAAACAGAGGGCAAAAGTTCACGTCGTTGACAGAGCCCATATTATGTTACATTAGAAAACATTAGAAATCACATGTTATTTAAATCCAATAAAAGAAAACATTAACAATCCCAGTTTTATAAACACCGTATAAACTACAACAACAATGTATTTCACTGAATATTTGCTGGAGAAATGGTCAGGCTTCCAACAATAACATGAATAATGACGTTTATCAGTGGTGTGTTCTTTCTGCCATTTAAATCCATTTAAAAAGACAAAAACATATTGATTCAGCATATTTTTGGAGGGTATCTGTGAGAATAGCATTCAAAGCTGTTTTGCAGTTGCAATTATATTTTTATTCGTTTAAAATTTTTAGATCCACGGCTGCTATAGAGTAGTCCCCTAGAATTTTCCAGTTTAAAATAAATAAAGTAAATCTAACCATGTGTCTATGTATACATCTTGATGGTTACATAAATTGTTGTGTGTTCAATTGGTCAGGCCTTGGTATAAATGATGCAGTGCATATTAAAAATCCAAAGGGCCTATGCTATAATAAGATTGTGAAATGTGATGCCAGAGTTATTTCTAAATGTAAATCAATAAATAATCATATTATGGTGTTAGTAGCTCAGATTATATTGTAAAGTCACAGCTGCAGGATTACTATAATTTTAAATGCCTCACTGAGGACCTAAAAACCCTGAGTTATATAGCAGCCTTGTGTGGGTGAGGTCAGAGGTCAGACACCACTGCAAACAAAAGCAGCAGCTTTACATAGTGGCTCCACCCAGCAAAATAGATTTCCATTGTAGCCTATTTTGCATTCAGTTTTTTTTAAGTGTCTTTTACAGTAATCACAATCAGTCATGAATGGAAAATAGAGAAACGAACCCACCAAACCCACCTGGATCATCCTGTTCAGTCACTTCCACTGGAAGAAACTTGGTCATTGGTGTTTGGCCTTGCAGAGTGCCAGAGTGGGTCATCCCCATGGCACTACATTGACCTCTTGTGGCTGAAAACACAACCTGCGTTTCATGTGCAAACCAGCTGGATGGGGGCAGTAACACATGAAGATCACAATATTGCTCCACTTACAATATACTATATACTGAATAAATAGGATACTGAAATACCGAAATGTGTTACTTTAACACATTTAACGCTACAGGTACATTGTACAGTATGTACAATGTATGTATGTTAATTGTTGCCTCTAAATTCATTAAACTGTCAGATGTATGTCCATGGATGCTGATGGCAAGAACAGGTCAAGCCAAAAGAAAAAAAAAATCCACACAATTCTGTCTCAATCATACTGATGAGAGCAATAAACTGATGAAGGGTTAAGTGGGATTAAACACTCTCTCTCTCTCACACACACGCAGACAAATGTCACACTTTGTGCCAAATCCATTACTGTGTAGTGTTATAAAACACAAGCACTGCTTAAGAGTCCATTGCATAGAGACCACACAAACACAAACCGTTCTTTCTGTCTTTCTTATACAGACACCACACACACATCTCTATCATTTGTAACATCTGTCCTCCCTTCTCTCTCTCTCGTCAAAGGACGACTGAACCATGTGTTGTGTTTGTTTCCCACACAGTGATCACTGAGGTCATAGAGCAAACCAGGAAACACAGAGTGGCATTTTCCTGTCTCTTTGGGGGTTATGGTGATGGTTTTGGGTCACAGATGCCTCTATGTCATTAAAGCCTTTCCTTTTTTTTTTACCTGCCTGAACAAAAAAGACCAAAACAACCTAGTCTTCATTTCTACTGCTCTGTAAAATCTTGCATTTCACACATTTGCACAAGGATAAAATGTTCACTTCGGAGATTCATGAAATAATAATTCAATTTTATTGAAAAAAAAAAAGGCACATAGAAACTTGTCATGTCACAGAGTGTACGTCTCTCCTCAGGCAGGTTAAATGCATAGGAATCATTGACAAAGCATGTTGGATGATGATTACAGGAGTGCTGCAGCATAACCAGTACACCACACACAGCTGGGGTTAAATGAATTAGCAACACCATCCAACATACTTTCAACATTTCAACCGTAAAAGCAAAGGATAAAAGAGAAAAACAGAATCAAAAAACTACTCAAACTAAACATATGCAGTGAAAAAAAGTGAAAAATAAAAATAAAGAGGTCACACAGTTTAAAAAACACAACCCCAGGTCACTGCATCTCATTAAGGATTAAAAAAAACTAGACAATCAAAAAATAGGACGGATTGGTTCAACAACAACATCAACAACAAGAACAAGATAATTGATTTAACATCACATGAAGATTTGAGCAGGAAAAAAAGAAAATATTGCTTTGGCAGCACAGTCTCCAAAATGATGGATGACAAATCAAAATTAAAAAGGAAGGAGTTACTAATACATTCAACACCATAATAAAAGACAAGTTTAAAGAAGGACACAGGGATTTATCCTTTAACTGGTACTTTGGTAGACGCTAAATAAATCAAAGCCTTCAGAGGAATCGAAAGAGTTCAGACTTTGGCTGCACTCACACAGCAACATTTTCCAGAGCTAATTAAGTAGCCAACTCTCAATCAAGTGTTCTTTATGGTTTCACAGTGCTTTGAAGGACATCACAAAAGCATATTAAGCACCATAAGCGTGAACTGTGCATGTTGTGATAAGGAACTCCTACAATTGAATGTGCAAACTGCTTCCCTGACTTTTGGGTTGGAGGCCGAGCTTCAAAATGTAACTTATCTGCTTGTAAAGACCTTGAAAAAAAAAAAAAAAAAGGCCACCCACGAGAATGAAAGCTTTTATGGATTCACCTCAGCAATGTATTAAAAGAGGACATGTGGTAAATGAATAATCCAGGTTTAATCTTGTGGACACATTTCTAAGCCTGATGACCACCACTAGGGGGCAAATGGACATAATATCTGAGTGCATTACTCTCTGGATACACACGTGTTTTTAGGAAATATACAATGTGCAAAAAATAATATTTAACAGCAAGGCAAATGTATGACAAAATCTTACATCCTTTGTGAAATGTATGCAATATTTGTCAGTGAATGCAAATATTGTGAAGTGGTGACATGGTAGCTTATAGATGATTATGATATCATTCTTCATAGTTAATAATATTAGCCTCTGTGTCACCCTGAAGACCTTGATCACATTGTACTTACTGCAACAGATGTTGAAAATGTAAATCTAGCTCTGAGTGCTTGTTTTTTTTTTTTTTTTTACTGCCACAGACACAGAGATGAGTTCAAAGTACCTTACATTCATCATAGTGAACTGAAGCATCATTAATTGCATGGCATTCTCAAATGGAAACAGAAATAAGGACAGCTCTCTCCATTAACACAAGGTACAAAGCTGTTGCTATAAAGCAAATGACATTTGGTCGCTGTCTGTGCATCTATCTCCTGCTAAAGCGTAAGAAACCATCTCAGAGTACCTGCAAAAGGCCGTATTTACAAAGATTTGAAATACTGATTGCATTTGTGTTGCTAGAGTATGTGGTAAAAATAAAAGGCACATGTAAAGACATTAAAGGTGCTATAAGTAAGTATTTGCTATATAGCCAATGTTAGCACTTACAGCAATTAGAAACCAGAATACTTACATATAGCACCTTTAAACCATTTAAGTGAGACCTTCTTCCCGAAAATCTAAAGGTCACAGAGGATATTTAGAGGAAAAAATGGCATTTCTTTCAGGAGTGCTCTCATGTCTAGCATGCCATGAATGTGCAAGGAATCATAATTATATGGCATCTAGTCATTTGGGGTTACAGAAAATTACTCAGCTCTGTGTATGACCTACACAGCTGTAACTGTACTGATAAGATCCAAATCCAGTCGGTCAGGCAAACTGGTATTAAACTGACCATCTATCAATTCATCCCTTCATTTTTCTTTTCATCTTCATCATATTCACAGAACATAATAATATGTAAAGTGTGTCTAGTGTGTCTACATGGACATGTGTTTACACCCATGTGGACAAACTTATGTATATGTGACTAATTCTGTTCTGTGTATGGTGTGTGCATGTTAATTGTTGTGTCTATGCGTATTTGTATGTGGCTCTGACTTTGTGTGTAGTTGTACCTATGCTGTGTGTTAGATAGGTGCAGGGACCTGTTGCCTTCCATGTCCAGACTGGGAAGAGAATTTCTGAGAGTGCCAGCGCGTCTCCTTGTACACAAACCAAGCGTTGCCCGCCCACACAAACATGCTGAGGTAGCCAAACACCTGGAAGAGTAAAGACAGAAAAAAAATTGTTTCATCAGAATCAAAAGTAGTTTAAGTAAAAGTACAATTTAAGGACTAGTCACATTTGTGATCAGCCCAACAAATCTAAATCTGCTTTGGACACAGAAAATGTTGAGTCGAGCCCACCAACAGTGTGAGGAAAATGAAAGTGCGATTGCTCATTGTCACATGACTGTGAGTCAGGCTGCTTCATGTTTATGCTGCTGCCTGTTGGAGTACGATGACTCAAAATGGAGGGATCAGCCAAAGCCAGAATCACTGACTCTTATTTTCTTTTTTTTCCCAATAGAAATTGTTTTTCTACCAGCCAAATGTTTGGTTTTACAGGTCAAAGCAAAGCAAGGAGCACGAGACGTGTGTATTTAATTCATCATTCAGATGGAGTTGAATATGTAAACAGACATTGATGTGTCAAATCAAAAAGAGGCTGATGCAGGAGAAACAAAAATCTGAATCTGGCATCTTCAAAAGCTGCTCTGTATTTCCTCTCACCACAGAGATGTTGAGGGTTCGCAGATTGGCGAACTCTGTGACCTCACAGGTGATGTTGTTGCCCTTGCAGAGAGCCAACGTGGTACTGAGGCCTTCAGTGTCTGTGGCGTCCTTCACATTCTGCAGGCCCTTGGCCCAGGCAGATGAACATACCAGCCACAGGAAGACCAGGATCGCTGTGATCACAAAGTCCTGGAAACAGAAGCAGAAAAATCAGACATAAACTACAATTCCCTTATTTTCAGTGACCCACAAATCCTAATATGAGAAATATTGGAAAACCAGAAAGTAGGATCAATACTCACCAAAATGGGTCCTAAGTCAGAATCCTTGTAGACATGCATGTAGCCTAAGTAAACCAACAGAGCCACCATGCTGTACAGGAAGCAGACGATAGCAATACCCACAAAGAACTCCGCTGAGGAGGATGAGTCTCCCACCATGTGTGTGGTTGACACAGTGTGGTTACAAATACTGGTGTTTCCCACCACGAGTGGGACTTGGCTTAACCTGGTCACGACATAAAATGCAAGGTTGAAATGACTGGTTAGCATTGAGCTTGAAGCATCTCGAAAAGTTAAGTGAAAACCAACTGTGTTGAGATTCTCACCTGAATGGGTAGTGAAAGTTGGCGTTGATAGTGTCGTTCCTGCCATCAGCACAGAACAGAGTTAGGATGTTTCTCCCTGAGAATCCACCACAGCTTCCAAAAGCAAATATGGCCGTGAGCTGTTTGGACAGACATTAGAAAGCGAGGGATGAGGGAAGTGGTTGAGAGATAAACTTGGGAAAACCCTGCTCAGCTTTTATGGGAAAAGCATCTGACACTCAATAAACTAAAGATACTGGATATTTGTTTAAAAAGAAGGAGTCATATTCAGTATTCTCTTTTGAATAAATCTAGGACCTAAGACAAAACCCCTCTCATTGAATGACATAATTGACACAATATCACATGTGTTTTTAACCATAGATCAAAAAAATACTTAAAAGGCGAATGTTCTCTGGACTGCTATCTTATGAATAATGGGACTTCCATGGCAATTGGTGACACTAATTCTGCCATTCGTCTCCTGAATTCCTTCTTGCAGGGGCAGAAAAGCATCTGATTCAGTATGTGGCCCATGTGACACTAATACTCTCCTTAAAACCAACACATACTAAATTCTTTTACTCAGGCTGGCTGCGACTGAGCTTAGCCTGCCGTCTGCACTGGGAGAAACAATGGTCATAAGAATGCAGCGGATTATGCTACTTTCGACATGCATAGCTTCTTCTCTTTGCCCCGCCGTGGCACATCCTAACTGTGTGACTGACAGCTGTGTTACAGTACATCACAACAGAGGTCAACACTGAGCGATTATCTTGCTTCACACAGCAGGAATTTTGAACAGCTGCAAGATGCAAATTGTAGAAATGGATTTTCAGTGAAAACAGTTCAGGAAATTAAAGTATAAATTGAAATCCAGAATACAGAGGGTTGAGGAATCATGTATCATTATCCTTGTTTCTTAAACTTGCAAAAAAAAAAGAACTGTAAACACAGGTCTCCCCTAACATTAGCTTAAGAAGCTATTTCACTTTTTACCATTTTTAAATTGTAATTTTTTTCATAATTAATTCTACCTTTTATATATTTGTTTTCTTTTCTCATTTATTATGCCTTTTTTATTATGTTCTAGCCAAAATGCTAGCAAACATGCTAGCAAACACTGACTTAAATGCATATAGTGCACACAAAGCAACTTTAGCATTTGAATGGAGTTGTGTGTCTGACCACCTGACAAACACAGGCATAATATTCACTCTCCTTTTAGTTTTCTATCAACAGTTGTGGGAAACATCCAACAGTAAAGCAGCTAAATGCTTCACAACATTCATTAGCAAGTTGCTAACCTCTGTCTAGTGCTATATCTGCTATCTATAGCAAATTTAGGTTAAGATGGTCTCAAATAATCTTTGATTCAGAACTCAAGTTGCAAAGTGAGCGGTCTGTTCACACCAGGACACACCAAAGCAAAGAAACACTTTGAATTCCCCTCTTCATTTTGGTTTCATCAGCAAAAAAGTATCACATAACCTGCTCACATCCATCAAAAGTGCTTACGACAGGGCCAGCTCAACTTTTAGCCTTTGGCATGACACCGCAAGACCCACGTGTGCAGACACACACACACACACATACTGTACATCTGCACACACGCCCACACACACACCTCGAGGCCTCTCTCCAGATGTTTCTCCAGATGTCACTGGCTGCCACTTCCTGTTTTTCTGGCTACACACGGCAGTAAGCTACTTCTCTCACACAGACTCGTGTCACTGTCTCACTACAAGGACATGGAGCCACAGCTTGGACGTCTGTAACAGCCAGCATGGAACAAAACACACACATCACAACAATTTGATCATGTTGTTTACCCTCATAAATACTAGGCTGCACAAACACTGTCAGATGGTGGAGTGTATTCCCAGGTTTCCAGTATCTGTTTAGTCTTAAGTAAGGCTGCCTGTGGCAACACAACTCCAAAGATTGCGGACACACAGCAGTACCTTGCCAGGTCTTTAGACCTTTAGCGTCCCAGACATCTGCAAACCCCTGAGTACCAATCAACATTCCTGAGACTTCCAAATGAAATTAAAAGCAGTCCTTCCTCATAACCAGGCTGTACCACACCATCATCAACTTGCACCCCCAGCAAACACTCACAATTTACATTAGAAGTTAGTAGAAGTCCGAGATACCAACAGTGAGATGTAAACCCTACTGACCTCATACAATGGGAGGGGACATATAATCTGACTTTATCTGTAAAACAAAAAGATGAATATGCTCAGTAATCTGATATAACTTCAGCAGAATAATCAGCAGCCCACCCTCCAGTTCTTCCACAGAGGTCACAGAGTCCAGGTCAGTGTGACCAAACCCCCCTAAAGCCAGTGGAGCATACATGTGCATGAGCCCACTTTGCCAAAGGGGTTCCTTCTCAGGCATTGCAAATCTGGCTCGCCCTCTTTTGGCAAAGAGACACCATGTTGTCACAAGTCCAAAAAAAAAAAAAAAAAGAGAGAGAGAGAGAGGAACAGGCTTCATCATCATTATTCAACATGCTGAGTGAATGGGGCAGCCTTGTAGCATTTGTTTCTCCAAACACTCCTTCCTGTTTACTACTGTATGGCAGATAATATCTAGGGAGGTATGAATGTTTAGGCCAAGCCCATTACAAAAACTTTCATTTCATGCAGAGCATTCCAGTGGACTGAAGGACAAACATTCATCAGTGACTCTATTCATTTGCTGTTTCCATACAACAACTACCTTAACAAAGTACGGACCATATACACTGCTGCTGGCATAATAACAAGGTTTGGTGGTTATACTTGGAAAAATTACATTAACAAAATAGTCACCAATTATATTTTATATAGATCAACTTGATTGATTTCAGCTCTAATATAAAGTATGAAACATGGCAATGGGCAAATATGGACAAGCAAACTTTAAAATAACATCTTTTCAAGTTTTCTTTTTTGTGTTGTTATAATCACATGTCAAATATGGCAGCATTTCCTCAACGTCTGTACACCGTCTATACAGATTTCCCAACCACTGTTGGGATAATTCAATGGGATGTTATTAAATCATCTACCAAATGGTGCCTGTAATAAAATCCTGTGCCCAATTATTCATTTTTCTACAGTACATTATTTTTTTGCAACAGTGATATTTTGTGATAAGTAAAGTGGTGTTTGTTCAGCTAGTGCTTGGTATCAGCCTCATTACGCTGATGACTCACACCCTTAGACCCAGTAAACTGTGTTTAATGCAATCATTAGTGCTGTTGTGTGGGTGAGGACCCCTGTATTAGCACACAGAAGGGCCCCCAGCGTTAAATGAGTAAATTTGTACACACAATTTATCATTCAGGCCCCTTGTGATTAAGAAAATATGCTGTGTTAAATAAGGGTTACATAAGGCCAACAAAGAGACACACACACACACACACACACAAACACAGTCTTGTCCTGGGTCAGATGACTGGGTGTTACTGCTGCTCTATAGCTCTGCAAGTGTGTGTGTGTGTGTGTGTGTAATGAGAAAACAGAACAACTAAGAGGAACGAGCTGAGCTGCATTACCCACACTAGATTCCTCTGACCCAGTTACATAGAGCAAAACTGATTACTGGACTTTGTAAGCAACTGTTGCACTGGTCCACTTGTGACACACGAACCTAGAGCGTTGAGCGTGAATGTGTGAGTGTATGAACAGCCCAGTAACGTCTCAATCCTCTGCACAGTTACTCAGAAGTCAATTATTGCTGAGATGCATTAATCTCTAACTGTGTCCGCTGAAGGGCAGAACCAGCTCATTTAACAACTGCACAGATCTGAGCTCACTTTTCTGTCTTCTTTCAACCTCTATCTCAATGTAAAGAGCGTGAGGAAGTACATGGGGGAAGGTAACTCATGACAAATGAAAATATTGTCATAAGCACATTATTTTTTGCTTTTTTATTTATATATAGACATTTGTATTCACATTTTTCCACTATCACTTGTGTAAAAACCCATAAGCTGCAGCTGGAATCAAGGATGAAGTTGATGCATGCTATCTATGCATGTATCTTTAAGTTGTGCTCATGTTCATGTGCTTTATAAACGTTTCAGCCATTTTTGTTTTGATAAAATCCTCCTGAAACACAGTGCTTAAGTTTTTTTTTTCTCAAGAGAAGGGGAAAGGGGGGAAATCCAAGGACCAAGCAGAGGACTGAACCTCCCTGTCCTCTGGGTATGACACACACACACTCTCTGTCTCTCTCACACACACAAATTAAACTTACCCACTCCACCAGTTTGACGAAGCCCAGAGGCTCCTTCAGCGGGGACAAGTTGAGCCGAAATCCGGTCATCATAGTTGATCCTCTGGTGCAAAAACCCCAAACTCTTTATCCAGTTGTTGCTGAACTATGGATGTTGGTCCAACAGGGAGGAAAAAAGGGGGAGTTGTCTGACACAGTGACGTGGGTCTAACCGCTCACGCTGCAAGAAATGACCACATGCAGTTATTTCAAGTGAGTTTCACCATCCAACTGTGCGCAAAAGTGACCTGATTCAAAATCTCGTACCGAAGCGCGAAGGTCCTACTTCCTGAAAACGCAGTTTTACGCGTTTACAGATGTGTGTCAGAGGAAAAGCCTTTGGCTGTGGTGTGAGTTTTTTTGCAGTGTAGGCTGAAGTGAAAACCGATCGGGCTCCCAGCGCTCCGCTTGGTCGTGATGCGCAAAATACGCAAGGCGACGTAGCGGATGGAGAGCGTAGAGTGTGCCAAATACGCTTTGCAGAGAAAAAGGCGTCATGTGTGTCCAGTTACAGGGGAAAAACAGACGCTGAATGCTAAACTGTCAGCCCTAACTAATGAGTCCCACACTGCTGCAGGAAACTTTTGTTCTCCTTTTACAAGGCTGGAAAAAGACTCCTCTCATTGGTATAAATGACCAACTTTCCTCAGCTCTCCCGAGCACCAAGAGGCATCGGAAGTGCCCTGCTTTTAATTGGATCCATCCGCTAGAATGGCTGAGTGTGCACTTCTGCATGTAACACCTCTGTGCTGCTGACCTTCTGTTTTTAATGCCCCTGAACTCTAGAGCTCGCTGCCTCCGGCTATTGAAACCAAAACCAAGCTCCATCTGTATTTTTTTTTAAGGAAGCTAAAGATCTATGTTTTTAATTTGGAACAATGTTAAAACCTCAGTCTTTAGATTTAAATGTTGTGTTTACTGTAGATTTACGCTTTGAGCTCCTTGTTTGAATGAAATGTGTATAAATAAAGTTGGGTTGAATTAACTGGGTCTTGTGACTCTCATTTGTAAAACCACGGATTCTCTTCTCTAAACTCAGCCAAGACAAAAAAAGAGGTTTAGCCCAGAGAGCGGCTGCAGCCAGGACTTAAGGTTAGTTCAGGGTCATTTCACCCAGAAGACACGACTGTTTGATTTGGTTCCTGCATGTTTAACATGAGACTGAACTTCAACCATCACTGACAGCTTTAAAATTAAACCACGGGGAGAACAGAACAGTGATGGATTCAAGGAGCAGTGCACCGAACATAAACCAGAAGATAACTTTGCTCATATTAAACAGAGTCTGTCTAATACTGGATTGCTGAGAGATACAACTGGCTTCAGAAACAGGACATTTAACATTAGACAGACAAAGCAACTACAGATATACAGCAGTACTTTCAGTATATCAGCACTGAAGTAGATACAAAGCCCCCAGAGCCGTCCTGGTGAAACTCACCACAGCAGCTACCCAGGCAATGTCAGTCTACTATACTCTAATGGGAAACACAACAGCTGAACAATATCAGGACTATTCTTTTGACATGATTCATGAAAGTACTTTCCTTTTTCTCTTTAGGTGTCAGTTTCAATTCTTAGACCAAATTACTGCAGCACAGGGAGAAGTTACAAACAGCAAAACAAAACTGACAGGCCCCAAAACTTTCTAAAAGTTGACAAGGCTTACGTTACTCACTGCAAACACATTTATGTGTTGTGTTGAGACAGAGCTGAAATTTACTTCTCCAAAAAAGAAAAAAAAAAAAAAAAACTTTGTGCAAACAATGGGCTCTGTCAGCAGACAGTCAAAGCACCAACACCGAGCAGACGCTACATAGAAATGCATCTCAGGGACTAAACAATTGTTGATTGTCTCCGTTGTCAGCGGTAACAGTTACACAGGAATGTGGTGGCAAGGCAGCACAGAAGGTGTGTTTCAATAAATTACCTCAACCTGCGCTATTTGGTCTTTACGGTTCATTATTTCAGAATCATTTCCAAACACTTTGCAGAAGAAGTTCCCTGGAAAGATGCATACAGTGTGGTACTAATCAGACTCAAATCAGTGCACTTCCAATTAAGTCATCTCAGTTCACTAAAAACCCAATCTAAAGCTTCTCCGAGTCAGTGCACAGCAGCTCGACTTAACATGCAAAAATATGTCCACAACAAGCATGAAACTCATGGAATATGACAAACAAAAGTCCTAACCATGGACAAATAATTCACTGGAATTCAATGGTGCAGAACCTCCAAGGAAATCATTAGTGTGTTACAATAAATAAATGAATATGTTGATTTAGTTTTCATGTTCTCATAAACATGAACTCCATAAAACTGCGACGGGTTTCTTGAATCCAATATTAGCAGATGACTACATATGAACTAAAAAGACTGAACTGAGCAGTATATTTTCAATACATCGTGTACAAAAAGAGACATAACAAAGCAACCGTTTCAAACTGACAGGGTGGCATCTTTAATCAGTGTATTGATGACAATATAGCAAGTTATGTTAGTTAAAATATCAGTTGTGTCGGGAGAGAATTTGGGACAACCAACATATACATACAAGTAAAACAACAACAACGTAAAGGAAAAAAAAAAGTATTCACAAACACTTTTTCATCCAATACACACAAGGCATTCGCACAAGACTGCACACACCCACCCACACACACACACACACACATGAAGCTAAAAGCTTGATAGTCAAAAGAACAAAAAACAAACAAAAAAAACAACAAAACAAAAACAGTCACACTGCCAGTTCAGTCAAGCAGTTTTGGATATTCTTCTGTTGGTACAAAAATGGTCGTTCTGACAAAAATAATAATAATATTATTATCTGGTGTGGTCGCCTCCCTAACCTGCCCTCTCTGCTTCCAGCCAAACTAGTTGTTGTATGTACAAGTGAGAAGGCAGTATGGCCGCATAGTTTGTAAATAAGGATATTTACTGCAATATTTCTGGCATGTTTTTCTCCGTTGTCATACAAAATAAAATTTCTCTGAGGTAAGAACCGAGACAGTATCAAAATAGTAAAATCATAATTTTACTAAAATGCACCCCGCAATTGGAAAAAGAAAAGAGGACAACTGTGTTGTTTCTCAACTGGACACCAGATGATCTGACAGATAACAGTAGTGACGGAAACAGAAGAAAAAAGAAAAGAAAACAAAGAGGATAGTGTCACGTTTGTTTCAGCGTGCGACGAGCCGTGCTGTTCAGCAGCTTGTCTAAGACTGAGCAGGTTGGTCTGATCCGGTGGCGAGAAACGGGACTCGGTGACATCACAGCTTTCTTCTAGGTCTGATCTAAAGCCTGCTAAGCTGTCTGTGACTTTTAGTGTCTGTGGGGGGAAAGTGAATAAGGTCACTGAGGCTCTAATAGCTGTACAGTGGCAAACGCTTAGTGGGCTGTCGTAGCAGAGGGCAGCTCCCAGGTGAGAGGGTGTGAAACTATGAATAAAAAGCAACACAGGAAGTGAGTCCAGACACATAGCAGACTTGGAAACAGTCGCTGGCTGTGCTGGCTACTCTGTGAGGGTGGACTTTTGAGATAAAGGCTAATCTCAGCATGCTAACATACTCATGTTTAGCAGGATCACCCTATTACTTTAGCATGTTAGCATGCCTAAACAAAAGTACAGTAGAGCTAAGGGAGGCGAGAGTGTGATTAGTTTTGCAGGTGCTCAGTCAGACACTAAAGTCGACTTTTGACCTGATGATGGCATCATGTGTCATGTGATCACCAAACTAAATGTGATTCAATATCAAATTTTGTGGCGCTTCATTCAGTAGTAGATGAGATATTTCAGTCTGGACCAGCTGACTGACCAACATTTGCATCCTTAGAGCCAAATGTATTGTGTTACTGGTGTTTTTAATACACACACGGCGCCCACTGCACAGCTTGGAAATGCCCAGCACAATATTTCACCACTTGCCTTAAGAAAAAAAAGCAAGTTTCTTGTGATGTCACTACCCGTTTCCCTGCCTAAGACCCTCCAAGCGCTACAACAGGAAAAAGCCCCTTCACTCTGAAAAAGGCCGACTCAGCATTGTGACCCAAAACACACCTTTCAAACAGGTGCGACACTCGACCGAGATGCTCTGAATGAGAAGGTAATTAATCCGTCTCTACCTGGGCAATGACTCCAAACAGACAGTGACATCTGTGTTTCTCTGTTTCTGCTCCTCATGAGTTAAGGCAGTGATATTAAGGGAAATGTTTTGCTCATCAGCAACTGTGCTCCACCAGCTGCCAAAGCATGGCTGGTAACATATTGCTGTCAGAAAATATTCCTGATCCTGCTGCTCACTTTTCTGCCCTGTGGTTGTTGTTGTTTTTTTTTTTTTTTTACATTGCCCCAAAGGAAAACAAAAACAAAAAACACACCAAGTGCATCATCACCTGTTTGTCACATTGCTGCGTTTCCTTTCAGAATAAAAGGCCGGAAAAGTAAAAGGAAGAGTGTTCTCTATTCCCCTCGATCGACAAGTACATTTGCATAAAGGAATACTACACAATCCTTTAAAGGAAGAAAGTATACACACACACGCACACACACACTTACACAAAAAGATCCAGTCACTCACACACACATACACACATACACACACACACACACACCAGAACCAACACTGAACATACATTTCACCCCAGGAGCCACATATGTAATCTTTCATAAACACAATGTTAAATCGTCTTCATTCCAGTGAAGATGATTTCTGTGATGCATTTTTTTTCTTTTTCTTTTCTTTTTTTTTTTTTCTTTACACATCAGCTCTTGGTCTTATACAGCAAAACTGGTTCAAGAGTGTTCACCATCATGAAGATCCAATCCAAAATTTTTCACTCTTCCTACTCCATGAGGAAAATCTAATCTTGTCTGCCTCTTTTGTAGAGATCCAGAGCTTCTCAAAGATGATGGACAATGATCTTTTCTTAATTTTCTTATTCCATTGTTTCCAAAACATCTAGACAAATTAGCCCAGTGGTTACATATGTGCGACCCAATCTGAATCTAGACTTCAAAAAACATTTAAAAACATCACTTTGAGATTGGAAATGTTTCACTCCATGAGCAGAGTTTGAGATTTAATTGTGGTATAATTTGACTGGAGATTGAGCCTTCATGATGTGAATGCACTGTGGGCAGTAGATGATCATTTATATACCTTCAGAGATGCACCAATAACGTCATTTAGCAGAGTAAGAGTACAGAATACTCATATAGTACTTGATAGATGTTGGCCTTTATACCTTTGGCCGTAGCTACTGGTTAAAAGGAAGAAAAGTAGGAAAAATGAATTCCTTCATCATCCATAGTGACAGGAAAGTGTCCGCGGTCTTCTCTGTTGCCGAGTCAAAGCAAGACGTTAGCTATTGTCGATCAGTGTTAAAGGTGCAATGCTATATACCATGATCATCCTTTGCTTCCTTCACATAAAAGACAAAGCTAAGTAGATTCAGACATGTAATTTTTTTTCTCCAAACAGTTCTGTACACAATACGCAGGGCACGGTTGTTGGTGTGAGTGTGGCTTCGTATTCGTCTTTCTGTCGTGACCGTTCTCACTTTGATTCACCATGTGTTCACTCCTCATGCGGCCGCCAAGGAGCTCTTTCAAAAAAAAATAAACACACTACAATCATATCTCATTGGCTTTTGTGTTGCTGGCAAGTTGCCGATCAGCAGGCGCTCGTAATCTTGACGTTGCCATCTTGACATTGCTCGTAAAACCTCATCAGTGCAACATACTCGAGTTCAATTTGGAGGCAGCAGCAGCACGGGGATGTGAAGTCACGGTTCATCAGCGTTATCAAAAAGAAAGAAAAAAAAAGAAACACTTCTCTCGCTCTACACATCTGCGCTTCCTGTCACTTAACGCACCTCTCACATGTTTTCTTTTCTCTCTCTCTCTCTCTCTCTTATCCGCCCTCACACTCGTGGGGTGTTTGCCGTTGATCAGAGGTGTGCGAGTTTTCCAACCCCCCCTTTCATCAGAGAACCAACCGCCAGCGTTTTGGAACAGAGGGTCAAGTTCCGAAGATTTTCGTGAAGTTTCGGGTTTTATAGGAACATTTCATGGGCTTCTCAGGCTTCAAAGGGGGTGGGGTCTATTAGCAGTGCACGCTACCTCCATTTTCTGGGGTGACGTCGGAGGCCAAAAAGGTGAAGGGGGTCGAAGGGGTCGTTTGGAGGGGGTCTGGGGAGGCGGGTGGGGGTTTAGTAGTGCCGCGCTCAGTGCAGCAACTCTTCAAGCTCACTCTCTTTGAGCTTAGCATTGTCTCTGACTTCATCAAATGTGTATGTCTTCACAATCTTGCCGTTCTGAAAGACTGTGTGCAGCAGGTCCTGTTGGTGAACAGAAAGTTGGAGAAGGTATAAAAAGAGGAAATTGAGGTGAGGGGTGGTGAAGTTGAAAGAACAGGCAGGTCAAGGACAATTCTTTTGAATTTATACATTTATGTTTTCAACTGGTGTTTGTACTCACCTCGCCGTACTCCTCCAGGTCGCCCTTGCCCTCCTCCAGGGTGACAAAGTCTCCGCTCTGTGTCCGGTGCAGAGACAGACGACCTTTCTTTGACCTCTTGTTGGGGTCTGCCACTGGGTCCTTGAACACATTCACCTTTTCTCACAGCACAGGAAAATATATTAGACAGGGAACTTCAAACCATGCTCAGTTTTTTATTCTGTTTAAGATACATGATTCTGTGCTATTCATTACCACTTCATTACCACTGTTGTATTTTAAAAAATGCAGCTATTCAATTTTGCAGCAGTGTATTTAAGTATTTAAATAAGACACAAAATGATGAACAATAGATGGTAGTCTAACAGTTTGCAGGTGGCTGTTGAGTGTTGTTGTACTTTGTGTAGTTCAAGTTTATCATTAATATTATAGTACAATGGGCAGTCAATGCAACAGATTGCATTTTGCTCTCTTAAGTGTGCTGGTCCTCACCCCCAGTCCATTAGTGACCACATAGCTGCATTTAAAGGAACAGTTGAGCAGATCTCTGGTCAGTTTCTGCAGCAGAGCTCCTCCAGAGCCAAAGGCAATGTTCTCAATGGACCACCTGTGTTCCTTCATACCCTCCACGATCTGTGAAAAGATCAACGGTCAAAACTTGTTGCTAACATATTATTAAGTGACAGATATAACTGATTTTTGATTTGCTGTACCTCTTGCAGCGTGTTGATATCGACTCCATCTCCCTGTATGACTCTGATGTATGGAGGGAGAACCTTAAAGCCTTTAGAGTTCTCCTCTGGAGAAAACTTCTTACCCAGGATCTCCAGAACCTGACAAAGGTACAAGAGGAGAGAAATTTGAAGGTGGTACACAGGATAGGTCTCAAGATGTTTGTTTAAAATCAAGCGAACCAGTGAGCTCACCTTCAAAACTGTATCCAGTGGGTTTCCTGAGTCTGGTCGCACAACCAGTGGAGCATCTGCACTGCGCTTCTCTATCAGGCCCCGTAGGTCTTCTCCCCAGATCTTCTCACAGGCATTGTAGATGTCGTAGCTGTCGCTGACTATGGACACGGGCACGCTGGGAAACTGTTCGATGATGTGCTTAAAGGCGTCTTTTTCATGGTCCTTGCCCCACGCTGTGATGGTACTGAGGAAAAGGCAACAGAGAAATTATTAATTCCTGCTCTATAATCATAGAACAAAACTGTGACTGGCTTCACTGTTGTCTTTTAAAAAAAGAAATGATATAGCACATACTGGGAGATCCCTTCTCATCATTCATTCAAAATGAAGGGATGAGTGAGAGCTTCAAAAGCAACTAATGGAGAAGGTGGATGAAATATGAGTACAACACAATGAAGAGGCCAGCAAGTGGAGAGAGGACAAGTACAGTAAGTAAGGGAGTTCAAGGTAAAATGTTCTCTTATATTAAAGACAGTCATCATGATAATGCCACAGAACATCCAGAAGAGGGCAGCGCACTCCGGGTTTTAGACAGGAGCCTAATTGGATTTCTTTAGCTCAAGATACAAGATGTATTAAACTGTTCTTTGGTAAGGCACTAGATGAAAGTACTCACATGTAAATAACGACTAAATAAAGGATTCTGAAGACAGGATTTAATCCACTATTATGGAGACAGGAGTAAGATATATATGGTTTTGCTGGTCTCATAGCAGAGTGCATAATAGTTTTTATGCATCTAAATATATTTGTCTAATTGTTGCCTACAGATGGTGTTTGTGCCGTGAGATGACACATGTGGCTATTGGGAACATACAGATCACCTGGTGCAGATATAATATGGACATCTGTGCTTGAGGCTCAAATGTCAGGGCAAAGTTAAAATTTTATGCGCTGTGTGGTCATGAGACATCGTCCCAATAAAACCAAGGCAGCTGGAATTTAACTTGTGGTTTCATTGGAATTTCCACAGAAATATTGGATGTGAGGCTCAAACTGTAGGACTCAGGGGCACAGAGGACATATCTGACCATTTACTTGTCTCTGTAACTGGTATTTTTTATTTTTCAAACTGTTCATCGTGATTTTCCCAGTATTTCACATGTACAAGTTTTGATTTTTTCCTTATGAATATTTATGTTATTTGTATGCAGTGACAAGTTTTGCAAAAAAAAAAAAAAGGCTCCAAAGGAAGGTGACACACTTATTTTCTTTAAAAAAAAAATCACTCCTCCCTTTCCTGTGCCTCTATATCAAAATCTAAGTGGAATTTCACAGCGACTCCTCCCTATGAGGTGGAAACCAAACAGATTTTTACAAGGGGGGCATTACATAACAGTTACTATGACAACCTCTGCCACCATCCCATAATGCATTGGAGCGGGAAAGAAGGGTGCACTGGAGCAGCAGTAACTGCCCTGTTGGTGAAATAGAGGTAACTGTGTGTGCATGAGAACGAAACAGAAAGAGAGAAGTGTGTGTGTGTGTGTGTGTGTGTGTGGGATAAATGGATCACTGCCATAAAACAACACCAGGACCATATGAGGGTATGTGCATCAAGGCAGCAGCCAATCAAAACCCTCACCTTCAGCCAATCACAGCCCCATTCATAAAGTGAGATGGATGGAGCACATAATGAGCGTGCAGGCCACCAAGCTCTAATCAGAGTAGCAAATTAACACCGAGCTTGGCTAAACGCTGGTTACACTCTCACTCAGGCTGATAAAACCCCTCCATCGACGGCTTTGGCAGATAACCAGCCATTATCTGGAGCAAGTTTTCTATTTTGAAAATCAATTTGTCTTGTGGATGACAAAGTTTGCTTACGGATTTGGCTCTTTGCCACAATGTGGTTTCGTCACACCGGAGGCAACACTGGAGATGAGCTGAGCCAAGACGAGCCGACTATACCCCTGGTGCTTTCTGGGAATATGTGAATGCAGGGCCTGTGCTCATAATTACCGCTGTGCACAGGAATTCAGCCTCTGGGGGCTAAACGTTACACTTAAGGTTTCTGCAAAGTTTGTATATCCATTAAGGGGAGTGATGAGCACTCGAGCAGACACCCATCTTTACTCTGACGTCTTACATCACTGGTGTAATAATTAAAGCAGGCGGTGAACTACTGCCCTACATCACAGCCAAAACGGTGCCTCTGCATCTCCTGTGAAAGCCCGGAAACACTTGACTGCTAGGCCAGGAGATAATCTGTTTCTTCGCAGGGTCAAAGCTGCAATGATGCACATTGAATAAATAGAACCGTGAGTGAGAAGTGTGTGTGTGTGTGTGTGTGTGTGTGTGTGTGTGTGTACCTGTGTTCTGCAGCAGGCACTGAGAAGCCTGGCACAGGGTCCTTGGTGCCGTAGTACTTCTTAATGACTCCGATGCCTGCGACTGTGTCTGTGCCCTTGAAGTTGACCAGATGGGCTGAGGCCCCGATGCCTGCAGTCTGCAAACAGGTGGGGGAGGGGTTGTGAGGGATAAAAATCTCATACATATATTTACCTTTAGAATTTTTTTATTTACATTATGACTTTAAAAGACGATCTGTGACAGCAGAAGCATTTTCTTTACTCATAACAATAGCAGTTTTGCCAAACTGCTATTTTCAAATAATCTACATGAATAATGACAGCAATCTCCACTCAATCTCCACTTACTAGCTCCTTCCTGAGTATCAAACTAATATTACAAATATGTTGCTTCCCTTTGTTTGAAGTGTGAGAATACAGTTCTACCTTTACAATATCCACTTTATTAAATATATAAGTGTACCTCTTGTGATGACACACCCCTGTAACCAAAGTCATGCAGTTTGTACTCTAGTCCCTCCAAGTTCCCAGAAGTCTCTAGGAGGTACTTGGCGAGGATCTTCTTCTGCTCCCTGGAGTTGGTGGCCACAGTGATGGGGTACCAGATCTGAACCAGGATGGTCTGATTGAAAGAGCGTCAAGAAAAAAAGTTAGAGCCCAGTTTATCACATCTGCACTTTCTTTTGCCACAGTCTTCGTATATGATTAAACCCATTGCCTCATTAGCTCAGCTGGTAGCGTCCACACCGTTAAGGCTGAGTCATTTCTGCAGCGACACAAGTTCGAATCCTGCCTGGAGCCTTTGATACATGTCATCTCCCTCTCTCCAATGACCCTGTAGTCTCTTTCTACTTTCCATTTTAAAAAACAAGGCAAAAAAAAAAAAGACATTTTTCTACTCTTGGACAAAAAAACAACAAAAGTCTTTTTTCAGCACTGAACAGACCAGTGAATGTTTAGTCCACCCGCTCCATCCTCCCAGTATTCAGCTGGTACTAATATCCAAAACTAACAGGCTCAGGGGGATCAAAGAGGCTGCTCATTCACACAAGACAAACTCTGGGAAAAGTACATTCCTCGATGTCGCATGTCAACTCTGGACCAGAATCATAGATTTCAATATGAAAACAAGTGGCTTATCTGTGCTCGCCGCCACCACCTGGGAATTTTCATGAAAACACACTTCCTACAATCTGCAGCATGTAGTATGTTTGTGTATCTGTGATGGTCTGATGGATTTTCAAAATTCATCTTGTCAGAAGTAGAACAGAATGCAGATCAGAGTCTAGCAAATAAACCATGGTGTCATCATTTCCTTCCACTCCAGGGCAGAGAAACCTAATATGCTAACCTCCGGGTGTTGCTACCACATGAAACATGGTTACATAATTATGTAACCAGTGCAACCTGTATTTACCACATACACTGACTCATATAATGCTACTGTATGTGTAACAACAGACAGCAAGAGGGCATGAAAAAAAACAAAATCTCTGAACACCAAGATGCACAATCATGGTTCCTCCACCCAGGGAAGAAAACCACACACCACACACACACACACTTGACTTAGCCTACTAATACTATGCAGTGTGTGTTTTCACCCTGTAACCCTGAGTAGGTCACATGCCTCTTTAGATGAATCATAATCTAAACCATAATATGGACTCGTGACTGTGCCAAAGCAAGGCCACACACACACACACGCATACAAACACAGTTTAAAGGTCTTGACCTCACTGTGTATATGACTATCTCTCTTCTCTGTTCACATTAATACTGACTTATGACAGTTCAGGAAGGATAATACCTCAGACGATAAAATGAAGCAGGAAAGAGAGTAACAAACAACACTCAGGAGGAATGTGCACACACACACACACACACACACAGACACACACACAAACACACTTGCGTGCCTGCATAACTTCTCGGTCAACGTCCCAGAACAAAATGGAGGGAGATAAGGAAGGACAAAGAGGGATGAGAATGAAGAACGTAGGGGTATAGAGAAAAGGGGGGGAAAAACCAGATGCAAGATGCAAAAAAAACAAAACAAAAGAATATGATGACAAGAAAAGAGATAATGAAAATATGAGAGAGAGAGAGAAAGAGAGAGAGCGAGAGAGCGAGAGAGAGAGAGAAACAGAGTTTGACCTAATGACGCAACCCAAGGACACCAGGCTAAACGCTACAGCTAATTTTACATCAGACATGAAGAATGACTCTGTGTGAGTGTGTGTTCATGGATGTATTTATATCAGCTGTGACTGACTAAGTGTGTGTGTGTGTATGTGCTGTCACATTGCTCTTGGCTGTGGGTGACCCATGTCAAACAGTCCTTCATTTTACTGTGGCATTTGTTATTATATCCGTGTGTGTGTGTGTGTAACAGCTCATTAATGCAAATGTAGAGTGGAGTCAAGACAAAAAGAAACTTCAGAGTAATTTGCTTAAAAATGCATATGTTAGATGTCCACAGCCGTCCCATTGTACACATGTAAAACCTTTCTTTCTGAATAAATGGGTTGAAACAAAAGAAGGACATTGTCTCTGTTTAATCATATTCTAAAGAATCACTGCTTGATTAATCTGTGCAATAAGTCCAACAAGATGTTTATGAACAGAGCTGACACTGTGAGAGATGGAGCGGCTGAGCACTTCCCGCACGGAGCAAGTGAATTTAGTTCTGCCGAGTCACTGCAGACAGTCTGCTCATGCAGCATTAAGTTCATGAGATGTTCCTGATCTCAGGGAGGAGCCACACTGTGCATTAGCTCAGATCCCTAAATACACAGATGAGGACGAAGTTCACACTGAATGCTGCTTGTTTCAGATTGCTGCACTCCACATAACCTTTATTTCAGTGAGTTATGTTTCTGTCTGCATCAGCCTGACAGTGTTTGTGTTCAGTGATAACACCTGATACAGGGCGAATATGAGGATTTAAGACAGTTTGGCTTTGTTTGAAGTATGCTTAGCCTGTTAGCTCAGCTCAGTTTAGTTTAGCACAATTCAAGAAACAGAAGGAAACGTTCAGTCCCACATTGTCCTATGGTAACATTATCCACCTAACAGCTCCTCTAAGGCTCACTATCACACTACATCTTATTTAATCCAAACAAAACAAAAACCGAAGTGTAATGACAACAATTCTCTCTGAGCCGTTGCTGGGCAACAAGGAGGGCAAAGAGTAAGTTACCCGTCCTGGCTAAGATGTAGTTTGGCACATAATCCCCAGTAAAATGGAGAATTGATACTAAAAGTAAAATGTAGCAAAATACAATGATAAAATAGAATAAAATGCAATGCTTATTTGTACTTGGTAATCTTCAGGTATCAATCTGTTCACCTAACTTGGATCAGCAAAAAAAGCCAGTAAGCATATTTCCCAAGATGTTGAACGGTTTCTTTCCAGATTGCAGTGCACAAACACGACAGACTGACTGATAAACTTGAGTGAATAAAGCAGACACACATTCTTCACAGTGTCTAGAATAATTTCAGAGATGTGATGCCTCAGGGAAAAGAACACAGGTCTGAGAGGAGGCTTGATTTAGGACTTAAATTATTTTGTCGACTACAAAAACACCACACAAAGAATGTTCCAACATGAACCTCTCTTGATCTTGTACCTTTCAGCCAACCTGTATGAATCACGGCGCTGCAGTGACAGCACATCTTTGAGCAACGATTAAGCAATAAGCCGTGGCAGGACTGTATTTCACTGGGCTTCTCAAAGAAGATGAGCTAAGAAGTGCCGTTGGGCCTGCTGCCAAGCCACATAGTTTATGGCTTTTATAAAACTATTAACTCAACAACGCAATAAAGAGAGCATAAAAGTTGCTAATGTCGTTTGTCTTTAATCAATAATCAGACAAAGCTAAACTTCAACTTCTACTGATAAGCTTAGCTGCTTCAGATGCAATACGAGGAGCACATTGAAGTTTCAACCACTATATTTAACATGACAAAGCAATTCCAAAACTGGAGACTGAAGCCATTAAAGGAACAATGCAACAATTCAGTGCTGCATTTCCATTAAGTCTAAAATCCAAAAAGCACTGGATCCAATTCCTACACTTCCCACAATGCAATCACACCAGATGTCGGCCTGTTAAATGCCAAGGTCCTCCTAAGCTCAGAGGACGACTAACAGAATAATACACTTTTAGCATTCTGGGCCCAGTGGACAAGCAAGATCAACTTACCTCCACCCAGTTGGTGAGCCAGTAGCATTCAGGGTCCGTGCTCTCTACTGTGAACAAAACATTGCCTCGAGGAATGACACTCCCCTCTGGCACTGCCTTGATTTCTATGGGCAGGTGTCCATTGTATTTCTGGAGGCACACAGACGAACACAGAAAAATGATATCAGAATTACGATCAGGTTTTCACTGTCAGCTTCCTCTCCGTGGCTTGGAAAGAGTGTTTTTATTTTTAGTGCCATGACTTAGAGAAAGGAGACTTGGTGAGAAGTAGCCTTCAGACATCTGCTTCACACCTGGTGCTGTGTGGAAAGGCAGTGAGAGACACACACACATACACACAAACACACACAAACAAACACACATCTCCTGCATTTCAAACCTGGCCTGAAGCTAAATTTTCAAATCTTGTGTTGCATTTCACATCGAAATACAAAGTGTGCACTGGATGAAAGACCCTGAATCTCCAAGTAGGAGATCATACTTCATAACATATCACACACCGCCTCCAAAGATGAGCAACATTTGTATGCTTGATGTGGGCCTTGTGTGTGCTGGTTTACAAGATCATCAACGTGATAGGCTGAGTGATTAGCCGGGCTGACAAACTGAGAGCTGATTAAGCAATGTGGTAAGAGACGGCGAGGAGAAGACTGAGTGTAAATAAAGGTTTATTAACACTTCTCCTCACTTGAGCAAATCCTTTGTCAGTACAGAGCGCAGTGCTCTCTCCAAGGTGCTGAAACAGAGTCTCTCAATAATCAGAAACATTGTGTTCACGCTTTCTCAGATACATAAATTGACTCATTTCTAGTCGCTGTATCCAGCTTGTATCTCAATAAGAGCTCGTTCTCTCCTTCCGCTGCACCGCATGTGGCTCAGATTTTTCTCATATTAGTAGCCTAGTGCGTTCATTACACATCAGGAATTTCCTTTATTTGTGAGAGAGGGCTTTTAACCACTGAGCTACCTGTGATAAAATGTAGACCGTTTATTTTTAGCCCTGCTTTGCTGCTGCAGAATGTGACCCTCACAATGTGACAGTCAGGTTTTATGATCAAAAACACTACAAACACTTTAAACCTAATCTGGAAACAAATTCAATCTACCAGTAATCAGATTGCATGCTTGCTCACTGTACATTATGTGTGTTTATCAGGAACACTCTGTATGTCGTAAGGTGTGTGTGTGTGAAAGAGACTGTCCTCTAGCATCTGGAAACGTCCTCTTCTCCTCATGTTTCATGTGCAAACGTTAGCACATGCTGGCACCTGTGTATATGTACATCTCCATACCTGAACTTCCAGCAGTCTTTCCATGAGAAAAACAGTCTCTCACCTCCAAGATGTAATTCCAGCCCCTCTCATTGAAAACGTCATCCTGGAAGTGTTCTCTGTATACTTCCTTTGCCTCCTGGATCTTCTCTGGAGTCACAACTTTTCCTGCAGGAGGAGGAAAAGGAGAAGGAGGAAGAGATGGAGGTGTGGAATGAGGGAGGAAGAATAAAGCAGAGGGACATGAAGGTACAGAGAGAGATGTCTGAGAAACACATAATTAAATTAGAAGCATCCCGTGCATGCAGACAGGGCGTCTTTGTCCAGAACGCCATGCACAACAAACACACCAGCCAACTGAGCCCTTATTCCCTTTCAAGTTTGACTTGTTTCTGACCAGGAACTTTTCAGTAGTTCTTGGCGAGCTGATATACAGTAGTTTCTAAATATGGACAGCAGTTTCTCCACTGTTTCCAGTCTTTCCTGTCTTTTAATGCCCAGCTTCATATTTACAGTACAAACATGAGAGAGCTATCAATGGTTTTATCTAACTCTTGCCAGCAAAGCAAATGAATAGATGAAGTTCTGGCTTATTCCTTTTGACTGTTTTTTCTCAAGTTGATTACTAGGAAAGTTTTTTTTTTACATGTCTGAACATATTTCCAACTAATTTCATACAAACAGACAGGATTATCTGAGACTATGTGAATGGAAAACTATTCAGTTCCCACTCCAGTAGTGTGGTTTTGGTAAACTTGCTTTGGTAAACTGCTTTCACAGTGATTTTCCTGTTGTCTGAGAAAAAGTTACTGATGTCTTCTGCGGCCCTACTCCCGCTGTGAAAGTTAAGTTAGGGAGGACTAAATTTCACTCCCTGACTCACTCTGCAAGAATCATGACCGACACTTTTGGTCTGGTGAGTTGGAGGGTCGAGGATGCATCTCTAATGATTGGCCTAATCACTGAGCTCCGAGGGACGCTATGCACAAGACAGCTGGCCTTTCTCCCTCCGACGGTGAAAGAGCAGCTGTGCTTTTGTCTTCTCTCCCTCTGTTATCCCTGGCTCTCCGTCTCCCCCGCACCTCTGCTACCACACCATGAAATCCTCTTAGGAGGAGGGAGACTCTTTCTTTCTTTCAACTTTTTCTCTTTCTATATCTCTTGCTCTCTCTCTCATGCCCCTTGGGACAACATCAGCTATCGTGAGCGTCCACCTTCACTAAGTTGAGTTAATTAGAGCAGAGAGTGTATTGTACACATTCTACTTTCAGTCTTTTCTCACTTACCTATTGCTTCGTAACCTGCTGGCTGCGTGTTACGCCCTGTACACTCTAATCAAAGTGAAGCACATTGTAACCTTGTTGGTTTTTAAGTGGGCAAAAGGACTGTTGCCGTGGGCGACAATAGCAGACACCTGCCCTGCTGAAGTGTCCTTGAGCAATGCACTGAATTTTGAGTAGCTCCACGTACGCCGTTCAGAGGCTGACCCTGTGCTCTGACCTTGCTCTGGAGATGGAGGAGAAAAAAAAAAAGATTCATTTCTCCCACAGGGACCAATAAAGTATCATAGTGGGATCCATAAAGCTTGTGGTGATTTTTTTTTAACCTATACTAAAATCTTCTCTCATTGAAAAATTACATAAACAATGAACAACATGTTCAAAAGAAAAAAACATGAACAAAAGAAGAAGAAATAATGTCTGTATTCCACAGCTTCAACAACATGAGGGTGAAACTGATGAAAAAGTTAAGAAAAACAAAGTCTATGTTTGGGTTATGTAATCCAAGCATAGGAATGTTACCCTATTTAATTTGTTAAGTTGACTGGAAACACATTTTTTTATTTACACAAAAGGCCTGAAGAGTCAGCGGCAGTGGATGTGGCTTCGTAACGTCAAACATACAAGCTGCAAAGTCATTCAGCCTGGCAGCTGACAGAGCTCCTACTGGGTTGGAGTTCAGACCTTCATGTGCTCTGCACAAGGACACTTATTCATCCGATTGCACAGGACAAACCATTGAACTCTTTTAATTCTAAATACACATTTTTCCGTTTCTCCTTTATATGCCAGTTGTTTTAAACATCAAAAACCATTTCAGTGTAGCACATCTCCTCCAGAACGAGGTGTCTTGCATTGGTGTTCGAGCCGCTCCCCTGATTGGTTGACACACAGCCAGGCCAGTGGCAGATAGCATATTACAAAACTTCAGAACAGTAGAGTGGGGGTATCTGGCGCAACTTCACCAGTTCACAAAGTGCATGGAGAAGCAGGAAACTTGGAGGAGGAAAAAAAAAAAAAAAAAAAAAAGGCTGCACCCTGCACTCTGATGAAGGCTACAAGCCGAAACTTGTCGGTCTAATTTCTAAAGAAATTAGCTGAACAGAAAGTCAAATTCTGACTAAAATGCTAAAATACTGCACCACCAAGCTGGTGGCGCAGCATTGCTAAGGTTGGTGTGCATTTCTGTGGTTTGTTTTATGACATCACAAAGTTACATATATCCTGACAGCTCGCTTTAAGGCACAGTCTCTGAACAATTCTCCCTGGATTGGGCAGTTTGATACAGTATTTATATACCACCTTGTATTTTCACTTCGTCAATGCATTTTCTAAAACATGGGACGTCTAAATCTGAGTCAGAACTTACCTTTTAGGTATTTGTGAAGGATGTACTGTAGGCCGTAGAAGACAGTTTTGTCATATTTGACTTTCCTGCTTTTGGTGGGATCTGTCCTCTTCTCACGGCACTCGAAGTAGGAGTACACTTTACTTGTGTTGGGGGGGTACTGTTTGTAATGTGTTACCTACAGACAGAGGACATATTGACAAGATTAGAAAAGTGGTAATGGGTATCTACAATAAATAACCAGTTATAGATAATGTTGTATTATACCAGGTGATGCTATGTGAAGACTCAAGATTTATCAGGATCTCCATTTTAATGGCTAAGCCTCAAAACTTAAAGCAGCAAGCTAAATGAGAGAAGACATATTGTAATCTGTGTTTGCTCTGGCTGAGTAGCTGGTCAGGAGATTTAAAAAGGCAGGAATCCTTAAAAGGTACAAATCAATAGCAGCACCCTTGTCTTGTTATGGACGTGTGAAAGGTTAGGTCTGTTTCTTGTAAAAGGATTTTTGGGAGTGCACAACTATTCATGCTGAACTCTATGTTGGAACCATGCTGGCCGTGTGATATCTGGACATTGCTTAAACAGGAGCAAGTGGACATGCCATATACTGCTCTATGGTTCACAATAAAGGGCGTAGACCCTTAGATAACACTGCCTTTCAGAAGAACAAATCACAACTTGCATAAATGTTGAACTGCCTTACATTGCAAAGTTTAATGATCATCTCAAATGTTATATTGTGGTGTGATGTTGGAGCAAAGGTAAGACAACACTTTCAAAGAGAAAATAAAATCTCACATGCACATGCATTCAGTCCAGAGAGCTATTCAGAGTTACAACACAAGGTATGAAGCAATGCCATCGTCATATTCTCTTGTAATATCTGAAAGAGGGAACCAAACCAAATAGCAGTCCGGCAAAGGACCAATCTATTCATGTATTGTGTTTTAAAATCACATACATGTCACAATCAGGGTGAGGCATGTTAGACTTTTCTCCAGGCAGACACGATCTCTATTATTCTGCTACTCTGTCATAATCCAGAAAATACCGGTCTCAGTTTTGTGCGTGCTTTTAGTCATCTCAATCCACTATCAACTGCCTGATATGATACCGAGAGCACTGACATTTCAAATCAAGCAAACTGTCTGAGACATGCCCAGACATGTTTCAAACACAAAGATAAACACTGTTTGAGGGACACGCTACCTTTACGACGCACACTGACAAAAAGGACAAGATGTAGCAGTTGGCCGTAGCTGCCAAGTCATCAATTAAACCCCCAAATGAGTTCAGGGATTTCCACAGAGTACACTGGGGCATTTGAGGATTTAACCCTCATCACAGCACCACTTGTGTGCGCTGAATTAACAGAGTCAAGACAAGATTTTACTACAGAACCAACAACATATGAATCAAGGGTAAACATAGGTCAAGGCCACGTCCTTCCTTTGACTACAACCTTGGTTACGCACAGAATTTCACATCTTGGTCATGTTGGAACCAGGGGTGTGTGGCCCGAAGGCAAAATCACAGCCTAGAAAACCAGTTGGGTTTGTGAGGAAGAGATGAGAGAGCAGATAAATGTCAATGAACTACTCAGTTTCTTTGACCTATGTCTCTGTCCTTTCCTCTGAGCTTTCCATGACTCAAAATAGAGTCAAGACATACAACATGACACTAGGCCAGACCACGTGTGTGTGTACACATTCACTGGTGCACATGCCCATGTAAACACACAAACCAGCCATCAGCCATGCTTTCAAGGGACACCTCCCACAGCTGGTCATAAATTATTAATTCATTATCAACCTTAGACTGTTAGTTAATAAAATGGAGAACTACACTAGAAATTCACAGTGTGTAGTAGCTGACACCCCATTGTCAAGTATGAATGCTATTTTACCATGAGGTGGTGGAGACCAAAACAGAGCGAAAACAAGATTTTGGATATGGATATTGGATTAATCATGTGAGCAGAAATGGAGCTTGTTTATTCCATGTCTGTTTTTTTCTTTTTCTGTTTCTCAGTTCCCATCACACCTTTATGAGGTGATAATACATGTTGTGCTGACAGCTTGTTCCCCAAATACAATTCCCCCAAGTAATAAGAGAGAGATAAGACTTTTTATTGATCCCACTTACGGGAAATCAAAAGTCAATAAAGGTTTAAATCATTTTAAAAATAGAAAAGTCTTCAACGTCTCAAAAGCTGCAGATTTTATAGTAAGAGTTTTAATTGAGATGGTGAGTTATGAATGCAAACAGCTGTTTGCTGCAGTCATACGCAACTTAGACTTATTGAAATTCTGTTCAATCTCTGATCTGTGCTGACACAGCGTTACCTGTGAAACCCTGTTTTCTACTTCAGAGTGAGCCATAATGGCTCGGATTAATTGGATACAAACACTCAGCAACTGCCTATGAAAGTACAGAGAGTTCAAGCAGGGTCAATGTTTTTCACTCTCATCATGTATTATTATTAAGTTATCTCTCTATCCTCCCCTTAATGATTTCCTTGTGTCTCTGATCACCCTCGTGTTGAGAATGAACTGCTTGGACACCAGAAGTCCTCATTTGGCCACCAGACAGGACACTTTCAGGTGCGGCCTCGTTCCAAGCAGGACAGCATCTGAAGCATGCAGCAGCATGTGGCAAAATGCTTCATCGGACCATCCCATTACCTAAATGTCACAGGTCTCGACCCTCTCTGTAGCTACTCTGCACTGTGAAAATGTTTTTCCCACTTAAATCCTGGAGCCGTGCCGACTTACTAGCTGTAATTCTATCTGGATTACAGGTCAGAAAAATGTCATGTTACATAAAGGTGGTCATATGGCGACATCCTTGTGTTGTGGTATTGCTCTTTAAAAATCTGTGGGAACAATGACACACTGTACAGCCTCCACCCTGTAATATGTTCAAATCCAATTCCACACAGCAACAATGGCCTCGTGCATGTGTGTATGTGTGCTTCCAGACAATAGGCGAGGTTGGCTTTCTGGGTGAGTCTTTCTTTTCGATCCGAACAGACAAAACACAAAGACATTCAGGTACTGTTTGTTTTTATGTCCTGTCAACAAAGTCTATGCCTCTGGCTGGTCTGCGAGTCAGTTAGTCGCTTTGCTTTCAATGCCCCCCCTCTCTCTTTACAAAGGTTACCACACAGACTTTCACTGAAGCAACAGTGCACTCCTAAATACACAGTAAACAGTGACATTTGTCATTTCGGTAAACTTTTGTCTGAGCTCTGGTATAGAGACAACAGATCTTGCATAACAGAAAAGTTGGCTTACTCTTGGGTTTCATTTTTTGTGTAACTCAAGTGGCAGTTAAAAGACACAGTGACAGTAACTTCAGCCTGGCAACACAGGTGCATGGCGCAAAGACACAACAGGAAATCTGATACTTTAAATATCCTGACTAGAAATATGTTTTCTCAATGAAGTTCTGCTTTATATTGGACATACTGGGCCTTTATGGGGAAGTGTTTTTCTAATTAGTCATTTTCCAGTTTCTATAATAGCGAGGAATATGTAGGGAAATTAATACCTGTCATCACCCATAATGGACATTTTTGGAGTCTCACACAGTTTGCTGGGGTATTCACTCATGTTGTCATTTATTAATTATTAATTCAACTTTAATTTGAAACAAATCAATCATATAAATTCAAGTTATGAAAAAAATGCACATGCAAAATGATACACTGTACCATTTCTACAGGAGGCAACAGGTATAATATCATTAAAGCAATGCAGCTGATTTCAAAGTAAAAGCCTCCCAAATTGGATGACTGACAGGGATTTCTTGTGCCAGTGAATAACAGCACTTTAAATTAGAGTCAATTTGATTTGTTTTGCAGATGTAAGTCATTTTTGTCCATATTTTTCACAGTTTTATTTTAAGTGATCAAACACATTGGCAACAATGTATCAGAGCACCAAATTATAACCAAGGTTACAACCCATGGGTTCAGCTCTGTTATAAAAACAGCTCTTCTCACCCAAGGGCTTTTTTTTTTTTTTTTTTTTTTAAGAAGACAAGGACACATCCTGGAGGAGTGAAGGTCCTCTTCCTTAACAGCCTCCCTCCAGAGCACCACTAATCAGGAGTGACATTAACATTCATGTGACCACTTATGATCTGAAGTGTCTAAATAAGTCTTCACCAGAGCTTATATTTTGAAATAAATGTATAAATAGAACTGATTTTCCATTCTTCACACCACTTTCCAAAGAAATCAAAAACAAACTGTTACTGTACCGTGGAAAGAGAAATTGAAAGTTACATCTTGAAATCCAGAAACAAAACTAAATCATAACAAAACAAACAAAAAAAAGAACAGGCCTCAAACACCCACAGCTGTAAAACTAGGGTGTTTTTTTGTTTTTTTTACGGGAAGCTTATCTGTATCATGGTTCACTGGTCTTAGAGCAAAGCGCTCACACACTCTCAAAGCCTGGCTGGCAGTCAAAGAGTAAATTAGTAGACAATGGTTCATTTGTTGAAAGATATGTTATAGAAAAAAGCTGTACTCTATACCGCATGCGACCTTACTTGGATTTACCATATGATAAATGTATATTTGCATGATGCTTTCAAGCACAACCTGTTTCCACTACCAAGTGCTTTCCAAATATTACAGTAAGGCAGTGCCAATGATCACACCACTTACTGAACTAACTAATGGTGCGCTCATGTGAGCAAATGCTTTAGTTGTGTTTCATCAGACTACATTTCAGAGTTCAACTTGGTATGTGATCTCACTCAAGTTTTTGGTTTTCATTTTAGTTGTCTTTCAAACGTTCACATGCCGGTGTCCACACTTCCCTCCCCCTTTCCCTCCAATAATAACTGCTGCTTTCTGTCCCATCATCTCTATGACTGAATGCTGTAACATGATTGCTGTACATGGCAACCGCCCGACAGCCAATTGCTACGTGCGGCAACGCAGCCCTGCAAGTGCATTTATCCTCTGTTTGCATAGTTAATTAGCGGCCGGGGTTATGGCACTTGAACGTCTCTCGTTGTTATATTTTCCATTGTATTAACAATTACAAGCTCGCAGCCAACTGTTAAATAGCATTTAAAGGCCCCGAGCGGGTAAATTCAATGCAGATCAGTTAACCTAGCTGTGTCACTGAGGGTACATGCATCCGGCTCCCTTTAACTTTCGGTTTTGATTCCCCGAAAGTGATGCATTGCAATAGACAGTGGCTAGCTCCACGCTGGCTAACACTACACCCGACTGGGGCTTTTGAATGAGACTTTACCCATGTGCAGCTCACTGGGCTACCCGCACAGCACTTGCTAGCTAGTGGCTAATATTAGCTTCTTCTTCTTCTTTTTTTTTATCATTCCCCTCCGTCTTCCTACTGCGCTCTCTGTGGGCTAGCAAGCTAGCTAATTCAGCTAGCCGGATATCACAGAGACTGGCAAAGCCGGTGAAAAACTGGCTCCGTATTAAGCAGCAGTCCCGGGGCTATGTTAGCTATCTCAAAGAGGGATGCCTGCTTTCTGAGTTTGGTACCCCATCTTCCCTGTACCAGCCCTCTCCTCCTCTTGCTCCAGCCCAACGGCCTGCTGTTAACCGACGGAGACCGGCCACAGAGAGCAGTGTGATGGCCTTGGGACTGATGATGAAACCACCTTGACTTTATCAATTTTCATCCATCAGCCGCTCCCCTCCACCCAAGCCACACTCCGCCTGGAGCCCACATGCGTACGGTACCTTGTATGAATCGGTCGCTAGCAGTATGTTGAAGTCTCCGTCTCTGCGCTCCATCTTTCCCCCCTCGGTTGTGAGTCAGTCGCAGCTGTCAGTGTGTTGTGTTGCGCGCCGTGCTGCTGGGGACTCCTGCCTGGTAGTGTAGCTGGGCAGGGGGAAGGACGAGCGGAGAAAACCGGGCGGGGGAAGGGGCGGGCAGACCTGTCGTCACCAAAATTCCGGCGTACCCTCGACTACATTCGGGTTTACTCGGCCATGTTGTACAGCCAGCCAATCAGCGAACCCGGTGAGACCAAAGATTGTCTATACCTACAAAGATGATTCACTCAACAATGAAGAGGAGACACAACAGGGACAACACATTGGCTTTCATTTATTTTCACCATAAAGGATCTTTTGCTTATCGAAAAACCAATTAATTACTTGAAACTGCTTTTCGCTTACCAGATTGTGTGATTCCTGTTAGACACATATTTAGTGTGTAGTGATGCACCTCTTAATATTTGCTACAATGCGTGTGACAAAGTTCAATATGCTTGTATCATAGTCCCAGTATGATTGTGCAAACTCTGTCCTTCATTTTCTTGGATATAATGACTAGACTAAGCATGAGCAAAAATGATCTGCAATCATAAAACTCAGCAGAGGAGGGCAGTGTTGGTCATTAGATGCTGTAGTACCAACTTATAAAACGAACCTAAACGGGTTACTTGGCCCCAGGTGCCGTTGTGCATACATTTATCAACAAGATGTTATTAACTCAGCAAGATGGGAGTCAAAGGAACACTGTGTACAATTAATTAATTAACTATAGGTTCTTCACATATTAGAGGGAAGGTACTTTCATTTAACACATCTAATTAGACCTGTGGGCCTTGGTTGGGTCACTAAAGTCCTAATGTGCTGTTTTGGTGCATGAAAAAGGAAAATGAAAGTTTCCCCGAATTATCAGGTGCAACACATAAAAGAGGAAAGTGAGGGGGTTATAAGCCAACTTCAGTCAATACATGCATGTCCACAGACTTCTGAGAAGACGTGACAAAAAATATCATAATTATTGATGTTATTGTTATTATAATTATTGTGTATACTGTAACTTGTAATTTTGTTACAAACATGAGAACGACATAGGGCATTATCAACGCATTAGGAGTTATTACTTATTTGGTTTATTTCTGTAATAATATGAGTAGAGAGGAGGAAGCTGTCATTATAGATATCCTAGTGGCTGGACAAATGATAGGGTCAAGGAAGGCAGCTCTAGCCATGGAGCCATAGAGCTTAGACTCTGAAAAGTACTGAGTGATGCAAGAGCAGCATCACATTAAACTGGATGTCAAATGTAACTTATGGGTGCAGGTGTGTTTACTTCTCTTTGCAAATGTCCCATGCTCCTTCACACAGACACAGTGCAAGAGGGGTAAGACTGGTCATATCACAGGTTGTGTAGGAAGCATTTGGCTTCTATTCATCTTTCATCATTTGTGAAGCCAAAATAATCAAAAATGGAGTCCACAATGAAGCAACAGATTCCTTGGTTTTAGCTTTTACAAGAAGGTACAAAGCATAATTTTGCCATACGTGTGTCAACTGGATCAGGTGAAGGGATGGAGGAATCTGTGTATCAGGACACTGACCTTTCCTGTTTGCATGCGTTAGACAATCTCTCTAAGTTGTTTCCTGTTTAACTGCAGGATTTAGGTTCTTGTATTATTGTGTGTATGCCTTAACATTATTAAAGTACCACCAGTATTTACTTTATTACTATAATACAAATAAGTAGAAAGCAGCTTTCTATGTTCCCCTTTCTTGTAGGGAATACAAGTGTCATGACATTCACAGTCTACTGTAATAAAAACAACACCATCACACAAACTATGCACTTGACCTGCCACACTTTTAATACATCAAAAGCTTAAACCATTAGCTATAAAGGAAATGTTTTTATAATGTGTATAAAGTAGAAGTCACTATATAATGACACTCCATTGTGAAGTGACTGGGTGTTGTGGTTTAATCATTCAGCGGGTCGGTGGGAGATTCCAAGCCGCTGGACTGATGCCTCCCTCGGCCTATGGTAGCGATTTCCCGGCTGGGTGATTCCCACAGGGGGCGGAGCTGATTCGGGGGTTCAACTTTCCATTTCCGCATGTCAACAAAAACAAGTTTATGAAAACAAAAAGAAGAAAGGAAGAGTTCATGTGGTGAACGTGTATAGGTGCTGTGCTCCTTTCATTTTTGCATGTGTCACAAAGCAAACACGTCAAGACTTTCGGTCACATGATGCCAAGCTCGGACAGACACCAGCTGCAAGGTGCTGCCTCTTCTCCACGACACTCACTCCGGACTCTTTTTGTAAAGAAGGACTTTTGCTCTGAAAACCAAGGAGCTCACTGAGTTGTGCACATGTTGAAGTTACAGCAAAAGTTTGACCTGCACAGAGATGTGGTGTCTGACATCCTCAGGAAGGAAGCGTCTGTGTGCCGGGTGAAAGGTGAGGCGTTCAGGTGTCCTCGGTCAGCTCGACGTGGTGTTAAAAATGACTAGCTTTGATTAGTGAGGCAGCTAACAGCGCTAGCTAAAGTGTCAAGTTGAAGCGAAGTATTATTCCACTGTTCTCACTGAGTTTAGAGTGAGTTAACATGTTACATGTTAACTCACATTACATGTTTGTGTACATTTGAGGTGTGGACTGAATGATAATTATTAAAAAGGAAATGTCCCTGGTTAGAAATTTCCTTTTAGCTTTAGCCTCAAAATCAGAAATCTCACTTCTAAATGATTTAAAGGGTGTTTACAAGTTGAGCACTAGATGGAGCTGGTCACTCTTCACTTTTCTTTAAATTCCGTGTAAAATGCATTCATCATTCACCCAAAACTCTCATAAATCTCCTAAACATGGAGCAATTTAGACAGTAATTCAATCACAACTTGCTGAATCAAGGCCCTTAAATACGTCAGTTCATTAGCTGAGCATCTGTGGACGTATAATATGATTAAAATGCATCTAGGATGTTTCATTTACAGCCTTAATAGAAGGACTCGTACTTATTTTTGCAGGATCCAATGCTACAACACTTATACAGCTTCTGAATAACCAAAGTTTTTTTTTTTTTTTTTTTTTAAATACTGGCAACAAATATAAACTTTGTTTGATACTTCTACTGCAAACTCCATGTGAAGCACACAGACACATACTGAACATCTGGGCAATTTCTGCATCTTACATCAGCTAATTATACATTAGAAACATATTAATACTGATCACCATCAGTATCTTCAGCATGAACTGTGGCAGGAGCAATGAAAACTTTTTTTTTGTCCGGGTCCACTGTTGTTTACTATGGGTTCATAATAATGATGCTGCGTCTGCAGAATACACTGGCACAGTGGACACTTGTATCCTGAACATTGAGAGAGATGGGGGCATCCTTTACTCCTGGAAGGTAAGTCCACAGAGGAGGCACTGCATATTATGTGTTTCTTATACTGGGTATGCTCATTAAGTGAGAGTGATCTGTCTAATCCACATTAATCCAGTGCTCTTTCCAATTCAGTTGTGTTACAAGATGCATTTCAGCATCACTTCATTTTACTGTCTATCTGAAAGTTGCACTTTTTTCCATACTTATTTAATTTCGCCATAATAATGTCCTAAGCTAACCTAAAGCTCCCACATTTTTCCATAGAGTTCCTGTACTTTTTATATCATGGCTTGACAACCACTCTGTATCTGCTTGTTTAAGGGAAGGAAAGTATTCAAATCCCAGATGCCGTCCCTCTTCAGATGGACGCCATCAAATGAAAAATTCTATATTCTTTCCTTTGGATTTCTCTGTAGTTCCCTTGACATATTTGGTATTTCTGGAAAGCTCGGGATCTTTACTAGAAATTGAAATGAAGTTCTCTGTTGAACTGTGTTTTCTCTGCACAACATACATTTTTAATGATAGACCCACCAAAGACTCTGTGGGTTTAGGAGGTTAAAGACAGTGTGCAGCCAGCAAACAGAAAATGATCTCTTTTTTAGTGCAAGATTTACAATTTAATGCATGCCTGGATGTGCTTTGTGCTTTGGGTTTCAAAGAAGACCTGTTTTTATTAAGTCTGCTGAGCACAAAAATGTGGCGAATCGCTGGTTTGAAGTGAGGCAGGTCTAGTCGGGATAAGCAGGGAGGTCAGCTGGGGTAATGAAGAGGTCAAGCATGACGTTCCAAGACACCAGTGGGAAAGTGGGATGTGATTATCCACCTCTGCACTTAATTAATTGATTTGATTGATTGATTTCAAGACACCTGACCTGAACTGGAACTACTCTCTTTTGACAGGGAGCAACAGGAACCACCAGAATTGGGAAATATGACTCCAACACCAAACAGAACAAGGTATTTTACATGTGTGTGTGTCCGTGTCCCATGTCTCCATTCCTTCAGTGTATGCCACTGTATCTCTGCACTCTCATCCCCGTGCGGCCGTGTTTGTGTTCTCCACAGCTCCTGTACTCATTTGACAAGCAGGTGTGTGTCAGCAGCTGTTCCCTGAACAAGGACGAGACATTGTTGGGTGAGCCCCTGTGATGTGCAACCAATGAATTAACCAGCAATCGACATTATTAACAACAGAGCGCTCTTGGCTCAAAATCATGTTTAAGCATCAGTGTCTAGAGAGCAGTTCAGGAGTAGTTCTGCATTATTATTTTCTTACACCATTGGGGCCAAATCTGTAATATTAAGTCATTTTGCTACACTTTTTCTTTCTCTCTCTCTCAGCTGTCAGCTTGGCACAGAATACCAGAGAAGTAGAGCACCTCAGACCAAGTAAACATCCTCTCTCAGTTTCATTTACTGGCTGTGGCATTAACCTTTTCAGCTTCTAAAAGTATCTTAAATCCATATCTGGCTTTTTCAAACTTGGCCATAATTGTGTTTGATCTTTGCAGTATCCAAGTGTCTGACTCTCCTGATTGAGATCCATCCCATCAACAACACTAAAGTACTCAAGGCAGTTGACTGCAGGGTCAAAGTGCAGGTAAAATGTGTGTGTGTGTGTTGTCTTGGCTGCTGTCACACGGGTTTTACTGCAGCCAGGAGCTGACGATGCAGTTACAGTGAGTTGGAGCTTGCAGTGTAGAAGTGCCATAGTCTATTTATGTTATTAAGCTTGCTGAAAGTGCACTGGCCTGTAGTCGCTGTTTTCTATCACTTTCTGTTTAATCACTTAATCTTTGTTTATTTCTCTTCCTAAATTATGTCATCTCTTTAACAGGGGAATATTATAAATGATTATGTAATTAAGCTACTGTGGCTATAAAATATGCCTTCCTCACTGTTTGTTGCTAAACCACGCATTTAGAGACACGCCAAGAATATTTGAGGGTTGCATTGAAACATTAAAAAAAAAAAAAAAAAATCTGCAAACTGATGTCTCTGTCTGCTGACAAGTGTCATAAACTACTTGTTCGTACTTCAGATAGCTGACTCATGTTTGTCTGCGGCTTTCTCTAGTTCCTTCACCAAGAAACTGACAGGAGATCAGTGCTGGAGAGCCACCTACTGCTGCTGACAGAAGATGGATGTGAGTTTTTGTGTCCTCGTGCTCCACGTCAGCGAAAAAACAGAGAGGAAAATAAACTCCCAGCTCTCAGGAGAAAAATGATACTTGACATTTATTAGTTTTGTTTACACATAATTATCCTTGTGTGTGTTTCAGATGTGGATTTGTACCACGTTCTGCTGACCAAACAGGAGGGTTACAGAGTGGTTAGTTGTACTTTACATTCCACACATGGCCTGCACTTTTTCTTTCTGAAGGAAGTGAATGTGAACAGTTGCCTCAGCTGAAGCTGAAAGTTGCATTGAGAATTTTTCTGGCTGGTGGCTTTGTGTGTTTTCCACAAGTATAAATTCTTTCCGAGGGTCCACATATCCAGCAATTAATAAGTAAAACAGTTGGAATGTATTTACATAACCTGGTGTAAAGAATATATTATTTTGACCTCATTCTCAGGCGATAAACTACAGTGTCTCCAGTTCCCCTGAGGAAATATGTGCATTACAAATTCAGAATATGCTGAATATTGTGTGTGTGTGTGTGTGTGTGTGTGACCTAGGTGATGGCAAATCCTGAGCGCTTGTCCAAAACCGTAGAGAGAATAGTAGAGGATTTTATTTGGGTCCAGTGGGACGGACACATGCAAAGACTCTACTGTCTCATGCACAAGGTAAAACAGACAAGACACATGCGGACATGACTGACTACACATGCATTCATCCATACAAAAGACGGCTGCGTCACACATCAGTCAACACGCAGAGCGAGCTGCGAAGTGATCTCACGAACAATCACGTGTCATTCACAGGACAAGTTCCTGCTGAGGTGTGTTCAGTTTTACTCCAACCATAACTGTGAAACCACGGTAAGGCAACTTTATGTCTTGTACTTGAATTAATTAACTGTTTGTCTGCATGTTACACATTGTTGTTGTTATTTGTTCTTTCATTTGATAAAATCCTGCAACTCTCTTGTGTTATGTTGTTGTCCGACAGATGGAGCTGCCGATAGAGTTACCTGCTAATCCTTTCCCCTTGGTCAAGTAATTAGAATTATGTTTCCTCAGTTGGCACTTGAATCTGTATTCTGCTTTCCTTTGAATGTTGTGTTGTACTTGCAATTAAATAACCTGTGTGTGTGTGTGTGTGTGTGTGTGTGTGTGTGTGTGTATGACCTACAGGTTTGTAAACCTTGGTTTTGACCACTATCACATGGAGAAACCAGAAAAGGAGCTTGTTCGGATGAAAGTATTCACAAACAAAATAGGTAACAAAGTCACACACAGACACACACACACGCTCCTTGTGTGAATAATGTGCTTTTACACATGTGCCCTCTCACTCAGATGTGTAACTCCAGTTACATTAATTATCATGACTAATTTATATGTGTGTTTTTTATTTCTCCTTTTGAAAACAAGAAAGTAAGTCTGTGCTACAAGTTAAAACTATATGAACATCTTCAGTGCACAGTGAAGCAGCATAATCAGACAATAAAACACAATCCAACACCTCACTTAAGGCACTTGGTAATTTCCACTTTCACTGATGGCACAATGATTATTGGGAGAGTTTCATTACGAAATGAAAAATGCTGATCAATGAACATCAAGGTAACTTTTTCCTCAATAACTTATATATTATGCATACATATATAATATACAGTTAAAAGTGGAATCTCAAATGATGAACAAGCTGATTAGATAAATAGAGTGATTATTGATTAAATTATTGATTAAATTTGTTATTTCTAAATGAGAAACCTACTAATCTCAGTGCAATTTCAATCAGATATTAAAATGTGAATAGATTCTACATCAGACAAACAATCCATGCCCAGAACCAAAAGGTACTGATTTGACCTCACACTGATTATCATGAGTATTCTCATGGGTGTTGTTTGTGATCTTGTTATAACAGTTTGACCCAGATCTGCTCCGTCCCTTTGGTTTTGTTTTCAGGAAGCATGTGCGTGTGCTACAGCCAACCACTAAAGGACAAACGGGAAGTAATATACACCGTGGTTTTGATTCACAAAGGTGTGTGTTGCCGCTGACTGTTCTCTAGTCAAAAGAAAAGTTTGAAGTTTTTGCTCCTCTGGCACGTGGCGACTCAATTTCTGTCTTTCTGCAGACTGCAGCAAGACGTTCAGAGTGTCTCTGGGCAGCGACCTGTCGCAGCACAAAGCTGCACAGCTTCATCCACTCTTCATCCCCATAGGTCAGTGTGCACACAGGAATGTAATACAACCACACACACATCATTCTGCCTAGAAATTCAACCGTGTGTATGTGTGCTTGCCTGCCAAACATGCATAAACATAAACACTGACTCACACATACAAATAAGTGTGTGTATCCTCATGCGACCTAATAAAGGTCTTCTGTGCTTGCAGCATACAAACAAAGCACACACACCCTGACAGTGATGTTATGGTGTTTTTCTATGTAGGTTATTACATCCTGGTGTATCTGAAGGATTATTTCCTCCACTGTGTCAACACCAGGCAGCAGGAGATGCTCTGTCACTCCCTCTTCCTCTCTGGTAAGACAATTTTTTGTACAAACCATGTCTAAGATGAGTGAAAGCAGGTTGTCCTTCCCTTTTCTCAGCTGCAGTGCATGCATATGTGATTTTGATTTTTTGTGATGGTTAAAACATGGACCCTGTGCAAACATGGAGCTTTCATTGATATTTGCCTTTAGGAAAAGCAAGTCCTCATATTGATTCTCTGTTTCAACACCTCCAAGGTCACGACATGGACTTAGGCCTGCAGTGTCACAGCATCGCTAATGTCACTGTGCTGCACACAGAGGAGGAGTCCTGTGGTCGGCTGCTGGACCTGACCACTGGGAAGATCCATACAGCTGAGCTCAGCCCTGCCTACCTGCTGCACATACTGTACTCATCTCCTAGGTGAGCAGGATTCATTCGCGTATGGTGGAAATAAAGTGTCTATATGTATTCAGGGTTACTATTTAGGTGGCATTTATGTATCTAGAGAACATGATTGGAGAGTGTCGGTAGGAAGAAAAGTGAAGGTTATTTCTGTGTGTGCACCTCCTGATCCTTTCTGAGAAAAAGAACATATATATCTATACAGTAGCTCTAACTTGATTCTTTGCCAGTGGACAATTTGTATCGAACCATTCTGCTCAATAAAGATGCAGCAGTGACTCTTTGCTCAGTTTTCCTTCTGTGGACATTTTTTATTGAAATCATTCATATTTCAACTCTAGTCCACTTTCTTTGTTTTAAACCACACATGCATCGCTGTACAGTAGCTGACTGCTGGCTGTCTGCCTCTGCATCTGCCTCTGTGCCTCTGTGTTTGTATATGCTTATGCTGTATAAAAGGTAAATTTGTCGTCCATCACCTTTCGCCCAAGGTGTCCCAGTGGCAACGCCGACCCTCAGCGCCTGGCCGCCCTCCACTGCCTTCTGGTTTACATGGGAAACGACCCAAGCTTGGAGCTGAAGGTACAGATGGGTGGGAGGATGAGATTATTTTTTTTGTGATCAATTTTTTATTGATTTTTTTTATCTTTTGATAAATAAAACATTTTTTGTTATATAAGTCAAACACTTAAACATAACTACTTCCATGTCTGTATGTAAACAAACAAAAGTACGACAAAAGGAGAGAATTATTGACATTTAAAGCAAATTTACTTAAACAGGAAAAGGCCCTTGGGTTAAATTTTTGCATCCCAAATGAAGGTATAACACAACGTCTAGGCCCACAGTGCAAGCAACACCTTTTATTTTATATTTTTATATTTTATACAACACATTATCATTATTTTTGTGTAAATCTTTCAGTTTTCAGGGATTAAATGTCACAAGTCATAAGATTAGTAAGATCTCCTTGAGTATAAATGTCAATGTTTACCTCCCAAAAATTGATGTTCACCTTAGAGCAAATAAGTCTCTGCACTTCTATGTAAATTCTGTAGGTGTCAACCTTGAGTTGAAGGAGAGGAGATGGAGGGAAAGAAAAGACATACAACAGCAGCATGGAGAAGACAGGTGGACAGAGATCAAACAAAGACAGAAAGAAAGGGACAGATATTTTGTTTGGGCACAGTGCTAACGATGACTCAGACTCTATTAGTGGTGCACCTAAATTAAGACGTTCCTGCTGCTCTGATAGATTGTAATAAATTCTTTCTGTAGAGGTTAAATGAGTCACCAGCTTCATTAGTGCAGCCAGCACTGGGAAATTGGACACCACACATAACTTTAGTATTCTTTGTAGACTTCGTTAATGGGGCCAGCAGCACAAAAAAGTAGCGGCTTTAATAAAGGTGATTGCTCGTTAACATTTCTCGCTTTGTTCACAGTAGTCTGCAACTTTAAGAGAAGTCTGTGCAAAACGAAGTCCTTCCACTCCTCCTTTTACTTCTCTCCTGTTCCCGTCTATTTAATGGTTATTGTTATGTTTAACGTCTCTGGCCTCAAAGTGACTCGTGGCAAAGACGTACTTCTTCAAACAGCATGGGAAATGGGCAGCAAAAAATGAGTTTTCACTCTGATGCTCTGTGGCTGTAGGATGTTCAGGGTCTATCTATCAGACATCAGTCATTTTTCACATTTCTGTAATGTAAACAGTACAGCATCAAAGCTAGATCATCATCAAAAAAAAAAGTCTTATCAGGAGTGAAGACTTTTATTATATCCCTCTACAGCCATGCGATCGTATCCATCTCCTCATCTGACTCTCAGCAAGACAGGCTAATATTTTTTTCAAATGTTGAACTTTTCTTTTTAAAGAATAGAAAATCAACTGTAGGCTATGTGAGATTGTTCACTTTATAAGAATAACTTTATTTGTATGGTGCCTCTCACACAAATGGCAGCTCAAAGTGCCTTACACTGCAATAAAAGGTGCAAGCAATAGGAGCAGAGAAAATAAATGTAACGGCATACATAAAAATAATAATAAAGTATAATAATAAAATAAAAGAGAAAAGATAAAATTCAATAAAAATCAGTTCAAGGGATAAAACACAGGATACAAATGGGTTCACTGGAAGCCTTCCTGTCGAGTTATGTCATAAGGTTTGTCATAAGACACATAGGTCATAAAAGCAGCTTCCCCACCATGTTTGTGGAGGGTTAGGGTTCGGACACAGCCAGAAGAGCAGCTGTGGAGGATCTCAGAGCTTTTTGTGGATGATAAGATCAAAAAAAAAAAAAAAAATTCAGAGCTGTATGAAAGTGATGTAGCGTTAAGAGCTTTATAGGTGATTAAAAAGGACTTACAAATCAATTCCAAAAGACCCGGGGAGCCAGTGCACATCTAACAGCTCAACCAGCAGTGATATACTCTCTCTGTTTGGTCTTAGTTTGTATGTAAATGTACTAATGAGAATGCAGTACAGCTGTAGCCCAGTGCTCAGCTCCCACCTCTGTGACACCTGTCTCCTATGTGTTTCCATCATGCCACTAGATTATTGAATGGCTGTGTGACAACGTGAACGCCTTCGCCTCCTTTGATCAGATCCAGGAGTTCATTCTAGGTCGGTGGCAGCCGAAGCAGCTGAAGGGGACACAAATCTCCTGAGTATCACTTCGGCTTCCTTTTCAGGAGTCCGACTCCTTTCTTGCCTTCTTCTTTTTTTTATGTCCTCTCTTCTTTGTGCTTACAAGGGACGCCTTGCATCTTGTCTGCACAAAGCCGAATTCTTTCATCAACTCTGTTTGGCTCTTAAATTTTCGTTCTTGCTGACTTCTTCTTGCCAGGCATCCCACGCAGACCTTAAGAGTTTTTTCGAAAAAAGAGATGTGGTTATTTTGAGACCTTGGAGACTTGCATTGAAAACGGTGTGAATATGGTTAAAGTCCAGACAGACAACCAGCGGCACATTTGTATGCCCTAGCACGTCCACATGTTATTCTGTTAAAGGAAATGACTCAAGAATAGCACACAACATTCATTTCATTTCATATTTAAGAAAACAGTCATCACCCAGAGATTAGACGATCACATTAGATGCTCGAGCACCTTGATGCATAAATTAGCATTTTATTGGTGCTGCAACAACTTCTTTAACTTGCTCTCAGATACAGAGGTCATTTTAATTCAGATGATGGTGTGCAGAGTATGAACTTAACAATTCATTTTTAGCCTGTGCTTATTAATATATCAAAGTTGATCATGGTGGGACGTGGGCTGAGGTGTTTTATTTGGCTATATTCATCTAAAAATACAACATAAATGTGTTTGAAAGCAGGGTTCTCTCTCTGACTGTGCTGTGTGTGTTGCAGCCTCTTTGTACAGGATAAGCTATGAGAAGTCTCTCAGCCTGGATAAAGTCCTGCCCTACTCCTCTGTATTCGACAAGAAGGTACCTACATGCACATTTGCATTTGCATAGAAAATAAAACTCAGTATGTATAGCTATGAATGCAAAGAGGACACACTTGTCGTTCACTTTCACTCTTAAGTGCTACACACACACACACACACAGACACACACACACAAACACACATGGTTTAGTCTGCTGCCTTTGCGTGTTCCAGGAGGTACCAGCGTGCCTGTCGACGATCCCTGGTGTGTTGTGTACCACTGAGCTGCATATTGAGTCTGTGCTAAAAGGGAAGGTAAAAACATGTTCTTCAATTTTTAAAATGCATGTCTAAAAGTAGTTACAGCATAAAACTTCAGACTGGAGATTAAATCTAGACAACGTCTGTGTTGCATAACTTGTCATACATGCTCTAGGTGATACAATGACTGTAGCCAGCTCACATGTAAAACTGTGTAATATTATACACACTTGGGTGCAACTCAGATGCAGTTATCTGCAAATGTTTGCAACAGCGTCCTTGCTTTGTTACTTTGGCTGTGCTGTGTGTTTGAATTGTGTGTGTGTCTCTAGGGTTTCTGGACAGAACTGCAGTGGAACACAGAAAGGACAAAATATCTGGACGCTGTTCCCAACCCCAGATACAGAACTTCACACATAAAGGCCGAGTGGGACAAACTGGTGAGTGTGTTTTTTGTCTTTTCTGTGTTTTTGTGTGTGTGTGTGCTGCAGAAATGTGTGTGTATATACTGACACAAATCACCATAAGTGATGATTTACATGTTACAACACGTTTTACACACGTTACACGTTACAAGTTGATTAAGCGATGGTAAATGTGTGTGTGGGTTGTTGTCAAACAGCTGGAGTGTATTTTCAGCCCTCCCATGACAGCTCTTCTTGTTTCAGAGGTCCGAGACGAGACCATCCAGCTACATGAATCACCTGGAGGAGAACACAAAGAAGTAGGTCTGCCTCCCACCGGAGCTTCGTTAAGAAAAGTACCACAGTCCTGAAAGTGGAGAGAGAGGGAGGGCGCCGTGCACCTCTGCACTGCCTTCTGTTTGGAAAACACACCCTGCTCTAATGAGCGCTATAATTTTAAACCTGGAAAGGTTTGTGACACCAACGGTTCAATCTTCGTAGAGGTTGACATAGATTACCGTGGTGCTCCAGTTTTCAAAAATATAAGCTTATATTTAGGCGTCAAAATCAGGTCTGGCAACACGTAAAGTGTTAAGACGGTTAAACTGACTTAGGCTGCAGAAGTTCATCTTCGCAAGTGACACTGATTCCTGAAACTCAGTGTGAAGTGCATTGAACTTGACCGATCTTTAAAGCACATAGGTGGTGTTGTTCTATATTTTTTCGTATATAATTATCAGTATATCACTTTGAAAAGAGCAAAACAAACAATGCTTGACTCCACCTGTCACCACCATCAGACTTCCAGCCTCAGCTCGAAGCCTTTTGGTTTTCTCTGAAGATTTAAATCTTTAAAAACGGCTCTCAAGCATGCTGTTTATGTTTTTTTTTTAAGTTTTTTCTATTCCCAACAGCTGGGCACTGTAGATTTTATCAGACTTCCCTGATATGGGAGAAAGAAGTGAAGTCAGTTGTGGAGTCATAAACATCTGGTCATTTACAGCAGGACAGTGTATGTGGGACTGAGTCTAAATAAACTACAGAGCCCATGTGTGTTGTAATGAAAGAACATGTCCGTCAGTGCAGTGTAGAGGAGTAAACTGAAACTTCATTTATTTTGTAGCACCTTTCATACAAATAAATTGCAACACAAAATGCTTTACAGATTAAAAGAAAGAAGAAAGAACAGTATCTGGCTTTGATTACACAGACAATACTTGTTAGTTGAGTCAGATAAATGTTGGATCTTATCTTTTCATTAATAGAGTATCTTCATTAACTACGGTGGAGCGGACCTGCACCTAAAAATGTGTTTAAATGTTGAAGCTGCTCTGGTAAATTCTGAAGTATAATCAGTTAGTCGAGGAATAAAACATTATCTAATACAATAAATATGTGAAGCAAGTTTGAAACTACTTTGAGTCTATATTTTATAAAGACAAAATACTAAAACTCCACTATTTCTCAAAAAAAAAAAAAGTAAGATTATTTGATTTGTGCTACGTTGAAGCTCAATGAAATTCATTCCATAATTTCCCCAACCTGCTGGGAGCCTTGATAAATATGGAACAGGATTGTTGATAGTGCAAGTTCAATTTCTTAAAACCAATGTTGAGAAAAGCCAAAAAAAAAAAAAAAAAAAAAAAAACAGAAGGCAAGAAAAAGTCTATTCGGTGTCTGCTCACTGTGTAACTGTCACAGCTTAGTTACTTGAACTCTACCTCTGCTGCTGATGCTTTTCTCCACTTTCACTTCTCCTTTATTCACCTCCCTCTATCTCTCCCCAAACACTTTAAAATGAGATAAAACCCGGCGCCTGCTTCTTTTATTGTTCTGCGTGAAGCCTTTACCTGGTGTCTCCCTGAATTAAAACATGTTAAAGAAATGAGATTATAACTGCAGCCCCTCAGCGGTTTATAATAAAGTGACTTGAAGATGGCTGTGTTCCTGTATCCATCACTGAGGTGAACCTGCTGTGAATTGAGAACAGCTCTGTCCGGTTCATGCCAGGTATCAAACCAGCAGCTCCTCACTTCATAATTAGCTTCTCCTCCTTCAGGCCAAACTCCAGTACCTGCTTACAAACTTTCTGCTTTTGTAGTTTTGATATATTTCTGCTGCCGACCGCAGCAGTGCAGCATTATACTGCCTGGGCTTACAGCATAAAGAGTAAGACTCTTATTATAATGCAGGCTTGAGGGATTGTTCTCACACAAAGCTTTTCTTCTTATTTTGTAGAGTTCTATCAATGGTGGACACCTGGTGTCTGGGTAAGCACACTGAACATGCACATCCACAGACAAACAAATCCATAGCTGCAACACACACAAAAACACAGGTACACACACAAACACAGGGGGTGTGAGTGTCATAAATAACAAAACCTTGGCTTATAATGGAACTCAAAACTGAGTGCGAAGGTGTTTGGGTTTATGCGTTTGTGTGTTCTTCTGAGGTCGCATTCTTCATGCCCACTAGAGAATTCAGCTGAACTGAACCGCCACACTAATTTATCTTGGGAGGAGAGGCTGAGAGAGAAGTGAGAGAGAGGAGAGGGGAGGGAGGAGGAGGTAGAGGAGGGGAAAAAAAGTAAAGTGAATGTGTTGTTATATAACAGCGGGGATTTTAGGTACTTCCTTCCCTTCTCTCTCCCTCTTTTTATGTCCATCTCTCTCTCATGACTCTGCTGCAGCTGTTTTGTGTCAGAAACAAGAGACGGGAACTTCCCTCACCTCGGTCAATACACACGGATGATCTCATGCACCCGCAGCCTCCCCCAGATTCATTATTAACACACACTCGCAATCATTTTCCCCGCACCGAACCTTATACACAGACACTCATGTAAAGATGCCTGTTGCTATGTGACATAAGATGCTGAATCCTCCTACAAGTGTGGAGATCTGGATCAGGGCTGATGCTTAACTCAAGAATCCCATTTCAAAAGAGAAAAGTTGCAAAGATCCTCTTTCTAAAATGGCTGGAAAGTTAAAAAAACAAAACAAAACATTTTTACTTCTATTAGGTCAGTTACAAAATTAACAAATCAATTATCAAAACAGTTAACTGATGATATCCTGATAGTGGATAATTAATTCAGCACTGGGAGCTTGTGAGTACACGAGCAGCGGCGCCTCTCGTTGGTGTGAAGTCAAAGGCGCTGAACCTGCTCGCTCTGAATAAAACCATCAGCTAAATGTCTAAAATATGTAAATTTAAAACAGTTGATAACTTTGAAGCACTAACAGGCATACAGCGAAATCTGGCAGCGCAGCCTGTCAGTTAGCCGTTGCCCTGCCAGCGCTATTTATATCTGTAACATATTACTGTGTAACATCAAAAAGCCAGCCTCTGCCGCATGGGTGAAGAAGTCATCAAACGATGGTGTGTGTGTGTAATAATTCATCTAAAAGTAGCCAAGCTGCAGCGCCGTCCACTTTTGTGTGACTGACATAAAACAACTCACACACACACACACACACACACACTGAGGAGGATCTCAGCATCAGCCGCCCCGAGCTTCAGGGTTTATTTTTAAAATGAAACACACCCCCAGAAGAATCTATTAATATCTTCGATTCTGTTTTCTTTTTTTTTTTATTATTAGAGTCATAAACAAGTTTGAGTGATCTGTGAATGATGTCACAGTTCTGACACACCTGAGGCCACCCGTGGTCTTCAGCTTAGAGATGCAGCATGAGTCTTTTTCTCCATGTCTCTTTCATCTCTCTGTTGCCCGCTCTACTTTAGATAAGAAGCTGGTGCCGCTCTTCCAGGAGGAGGACCATCAACAGAGGCTGCTCATAGGCCTGGTGAGAGATTCAGTTTCTGCAATACACTCACACACTCACACACACACAGTGAGGTTTTTGATGGTCTGGGTCTTGACCCTCCCTTTGTTTCTTTAGGGAAATCTTATTGCTACAGCAGGCGGTGACATTTTAGACAAGCGTGTTTCCAACTTTCAGGGGTAAAACTTTGTGCTGAATTCTTTCATGTCAGTGACCTAATGCACAAAGTGAGACCCAGAAAGAAATTGGGTTTTCCCAGTTTGGTGCTGAGGAGCTTGACTGGCCCGCACTGAGCCCTGAGTCCTGACCTCAACCTTGTCCAGCGCCGATGGGACTGAACTGAAACACTGACTTTGAGCAAAGGCTTATGTATCTATGTATGAGCAGGGTAACAACAACAACTCAGGACAGTTGTGTTACTGTGTGAGGAGTAAAAACACTCTGGATTCACAATGTGGCATAGCATTAATTAAAGCTGGGTTTAATTATTTTGAGTGACAGGTTGCATTTGTTTAGTTTTCACACCATCCAGAGCTTTTGGTTAAATCAGAAACCTTCCAGCTCTAATGAGGACATGGGTATGGTTATAGTGACTCTACCCACCATGGCTCGACCTCACTAATGCTCCAGTGGCTGAATGGGATATATATATATAGCTGGTTATCTTAGCTTAGCATAAAGACCAGGAACAAGTGGGAACAGCTAGCCTGGCTCTGTCTGGAGGCAAGAAAATGTGCCTACGTCTCCCTCTAAAGTTTACTAATTAGCACGTCACAGCTCACTCTGAAGATCTTGGAGGGGATTTTGAGTTTGCACTTGGATTCTCTTGAAAGCATCGCTTGTAAAACGCTGTCAGCCAAATGAATCATTCAGCTAAAGGATCAGTCAGAGTCAGTCATGACACAACGCGCCGATGTATCAAAAAGAAGAAAAGTCCTTCAGCACTCCTCCCTCCACCCCCACCCCCCCCAAAAGAAGAGGATCGTAGTTAACATCCTGACACTCAAAATCAAAAGAGCAGGAGCAGAGTAGAAAACAATCAAACACGTCAGCTATAACCTGAATGGTTGATCAGGGAGATTTTGCGATACATTCTCCTCTTTGATGTCCTACCTCCTTTTCTTTTTTTACTGTTTGAATGATTATCTATAGTGCAGTGTGTGTGTGTGTATGTTTTTTGCCCCTCCACTGTAACTAACTGTGGAGGAGGCAGAGCAAAGAGGAAGTGGCTGCACCTGAGTACTGCATATTGTTGATATATAACAGCATGTGCCGCTCGTGGAGCTGGATTCTCCCCTTTATCGCGGCCTGATATACGCTCCTGTAAAGATCCACTGTGAAACGCTGACAGCCGATTATTTCCCTCCATAGTCATCTTTTAAGGTGAAGTTCCCGTTATGCTTCAGATGACTCGACACTTCAGAAAAAAAGGGCATCTTAAGGTCCCTGTCCTGCTTTTTTTTTTTTTTTTTTTTAACTGTGCTGTTTGATGGACAATTCCATATCCCCCAGTTTTCCCTGTACTCAGCACAGTTTTTAAAGAGCAGATAGCTGCAATTTAATGGAGTTCAGTCAAGATGCTGGAGTCTCTGCTATTCTTAGACTGACCCTCTCCTCCTGTCTTTCTTTCTTTCTTTCTTCCTTCCTTTCTTTCTTTCTTTCTCTCTCTTTCTCTCTTCCTGCTTGTTTACTTTCACTCCATTTTATTTGCTCACTTCCTTCCCACTTTCATCCTTTTCCTCCTCATCCCCTTTTTTTCTCTTCTTCCTCTCCTCTCCTCTCCTCTCCTCTCCTCTCCTCTCCTCTCCTCTCCTCTCCTCTCCTCTCCTCTCCTCTCCTCTCCTCCTCTCCTCTCCTCTCCTCTCCTCTCCTCTCCTCTCCTCTCCTCTGTGGCAAAATCAATTTTTGGGACATTGTGGTCATGGGAACACTCGAGGTGAACTCAGTTTGACCTTGCTGAGTGCACAACAAAGTCTGCTTAAAACGCACAAACACAAAGTTTAACTCTAGGCCACACACACACACATGCAGTATGTGCACAAAAAAATAATCAGTGTGTGTTCTTTACGTTGCAGACAGTTGACAAGCTCCGAGAGCACCTGAACAGACACCTGCCTCGACTGGGGAAGAAGAAAATTGACTCGCTGGTTGTCTGCTACGGAGCCAAACTGGTTGGTACACTGTGTGTGTGTGTGTGTAGAGATAAAGAGCAGTTCGGGAGCTCTGTATATCCCTCTGAACCCATTTTTTTAAAAGGTGCATAGCTCTTAAAGTATTATTTATTTAATATTTGCCCTTACTCTTTTTCTGGGAAGGTTAAGTGGCACTCACTGTGCAGCTCGCTCAGTTGGAAGAGACAGCAGGTTTTCCACTCTCACTAAATGCTTTGACAGAGCTCACGGATGGATGTGTACTCTTGGTTTAGAGAGATTAATGTGAAGACTTAGGGTCACTGTTTCAGTTCTCTGAAACAAATGAGACACATATCCTCAACCACTTACAAACTCTAGCATTGTTTATGCATTAAAGGGTTAACCACAGCTGGGGACAGTGGATGAGGGGGGGGGTCTCCCACTTCACTTTCCAGAAGCCTATTCGCAGTATTTTTAGTTTCACTTTTGATTTTTTTCTTTTAAAATCATTTTGCCCCAAGGCTCCAGCTGGGAGAAAAGGGAGGAGCCGGTGAAAAGGTGGAAATCCTCTTCAGCAAAATGCATTGTGGGAATCCTCCCTATAAACAATGCAGTGCAGTGCAACCCCCTCCACGTAAAAAACAAATACACTGCTAAACCTGCTTTGTTTACTTGGTAGTAATTATTGCACCATTACTGTTGGGTAACATGAAACCATTTGCAGGACTGCGTGTTGTATCATCTGTTTGCAACCAAATGCACAACTCCAAACATAAACCATTTCTCTGTCGTGCTGCTAGAAGTAAAAAAAAAAAACTCTTTGTACACTGTTGCTAGTGCTCTGTCAAAGACCATCATGGACGAGAGGAGAAACTACACTTATTTGCTCTCTGGTGGAGTCAGATAATGATCCCAGCCAAGAAAAAGTCTTGGAGCTGTGTATAAATGATAGTTTTTACACTTTTTCTGGTACAGTGTGGTAATTAATCACCTTTAAGTGCTTTTTCTCTTTTTGTTTTGGAAGCACAAAAATGATTTAAAAATGGAAATGTATCTAAATGCACATGTATATGAATGAGTATAAATATAACTTCACTGTGGCCCCTTCACACTTCAAAATGCCCTTGGTATCCACCCACAGAGCAGTGGGTGGGATCTGCATAACCAAGCGGAAAGATGTAACCACTCTGTGTCTGTGCCCTATAGAAGCACTCGGTTCTGTAAAGTCAGTCTTTAGTATTCCTGGGAGGTAAATCCCTTCACAGCTAGGAGCCACTGAAAGCAGACATACAGCATATATCAACACAACAGTATTAAATCAGGCCAAGGGTAAGGTGGGAATTGAATAGAAAGCAGGGTGCACAGCATTTTGGGACTTAAAGGAATTGCATATGACAAAGTAAGAGAAAAAGAAAAGAGGAAAGGTATCTTCTGAGCTCACAGCTGGATCAGTCGACGGCTCTGCTCGGTGTGACAGGCTCATGAGTTTTAACCTGTGCCTTCAAAATCAAAATGAAAGCAGTAAAAATAGGTGAGCCTGTAATCGGTTCTGACACAGACAAGCGCAGTGACTGAATTTATTCCCCTCAGCGAGAGTGAAAAAGTTTCTCATCCTGGGAGTCGGACTTATTAAAACACACGCAGACGAAAGACCCACAAGGTAGAGCCTACAGGGACAACTAACTCACCAGCCGAGGCAACGTGAGCTCACATCACACCGATTCATACTTTAAACACTCTGGGTGGTAAACGTTTCAAAGACGGCACACTTCCCCTCAACAAATAAAGAACATCTCCCCCTCATGTCAGTGCTTATTGAGACTAATGGCTGCATCGACACAGGGGAGAAGTTGGGGGTGAAAACGATTACAGCTTCGAAGAGCGGAGGAACTTTTGCCATGATATATTACAGCTCCACAGTACATTATTGTCATAGTTATTTATTTATCTTCTGTCCCTGTTGCTACAGACAACTTGAGCTGCATTGCTTTTTATTTCAACACACCAGCCAGTGTCAGAGCAAAGAACGAGCCACTAATAGCTGAATATGAATGTCTAAAAGCAGGAATGCATATTAAAAGTAATGCAATGAACTGAAATAGGCTGGAATAGTTTTAATTATGCAGCAGAAAAGTTATTTCTATACCCAAGGTTATTAAACTTTTCCTCAGCAGAGGACCCACGCTGAGTTAATCCAGTCTCTTTGTCGGATCGAGGTTCATTAAGACAAATCGCTGATTCTAGATTTTATTCTAATAGAAAACCACACAGGGATTACAGCGTACGAGTCTGTGGCTTTAAACCACTCGCCTGCCTTTTGTTTGACTCTTTTTTTTCAGCACAGAAACATCTCAGCTATGTGTTTGTGTATATATATATATATATATATATATCTCTTATTTACTGATTGTCAGGGGCCTGGATTACATCAGCAACTGAGCACAAGCTGTGAGTTAGACCAGGAAATGTGTGAATAATTTATGTTATACCATTAACAAACCAGTGGAAAAATATTTGGTAATGAGTATCGGTTTTTGATTTTTGTAGTATTGCTTTGATTATTTGTATTTATAGAACAGCCAATTAAAATCCATGTGACATAAAAAAGAAAATCAACACATGCTGCTTTGTTAAAGCGTTGAATGGAATGAGTCTATACTGTGTTGACTGCGCACTGGTCGCTTGAGTGTCAAACAGTCACACACAAACAAATGAATCCCATGTGCACCAGTTTCAGTTCTCACAAACAGAGTGGAAAACATAAAACACATTCAAGACATTAAGATTTGTGGCTTTTCTTGAAATGGTTCAAAAGGAACATATGGGAGAGAGCTGCCTGCCACCATGAGAAATAAGATCAATAATAGATAATACATAGAAACAGAACAAATGAAATGATTCACAAAAGAAAAGAGGGAAAGACAGAAAAAAATAAATAGGGCTGAAGAGTTAATCAAAAATATTGAAAATGTAATACGGCTGAGTGCATATTGTCACATATTGTTCAGCCCTAAAGAAAACAACAACAGTGGCCTTGACGTTTGACCTTTGATGACCAAATTTGATCAGTTCATCCTTTAAAGTGGAGCTATGCAAGGTTGTTACTTTAACTATTTTTACCTTAATTAAACAGCCTATAAATGACTTGTAAGTTGTTACGAGGGAGAATGGATTCTCTCCTCCTCCCACCTAACATCTTTTGGCCAAAAAACAGCCTTGCAAGATCAGTGCCTCTAACCCGGTGTCCCAGCTCTCACCTCGATGGCACCATGATACAAATGTGCCCATGACCCATAATCTCTTGTTTATGAGAGATAAGACTACACAAATATACACATGGTAATGCATATATGATAAATAACGTTATCCACTGCTCCATGGATTGCTTTCTCGCTGGATTTGGTGAAAACAAATGCACATGGCCAAGAGGAGGGTTAGCAAAACAGAGGAAAAGGGACCAGACTTGCATAGCTCCCCTTTAACCCCATTGAACATTTGTGTCAAATTTGAAGGAAACTCTTCAGTCACCAGCTTTAAGCGATGAAGACCACCAGTGTTGATGTGCTTTTCCAGCCCCTCTCTGGTTGACAGACAGCACAGCACACAGTCCCCAAAAAACGCGTTGTGTGTGAAACCTCAGAGGAGCTTATTATTCCATTTGTCCTCAGCACTTCAACACTTTTATTTTTGGGAAAAGCCAGTTACATAAATGTCACTAATTGAAATTCCCACCCTGAGGTCAGTGGAGGACGTTGCTGGCAGAGTGGGTTTCCCACTGTGTACAGGATGTGAACGAGGCAGATTGTTTTCCTGTTATTCTACATGAGACCAGAGAGATAGAGAGGGCGTTCGTTCATTGGAAGAATGAAGGATTTGTGTTTTGGCACGCAGTGGGCACGCTTCAGACGAGTGGAGTGCATCCGAATGATCCTGGATGCTGTCAGACGAGCAGTGAAATGATGTGGGAGTGAGTGTGTGTGTGTGTGTGTGTGTGTGTGTGTGGGGGGGGGGGGGGGGGGGGGGGGGGGGGGGGGGGGGGGCGTGCGTGCGTGCGTGCTGGAAGATGTGTTTCTTCAACATTTCAGAAAATGAGAAGTATGGGGAAAAAAAGAGGGAAGTGAGGAAATTGATCATAGAACAAGTGTGTTGAACATTTCCATGAAGAAACCGTTGTCATAGCAAAAAAAAAAAAAAGAAAAGAGAAAATTGCATATTTTCTGACAGGATGCTTGTGTAGTGCAAAATTTCCAGCAGGCCTCTGACTCAGCTGCATGTTGAAGAAAATGTTTCATTTGAATCTAAGAGAGCATCTCCTTCCCTAAGCACTAACATGTGCTGGTGTGTGTGTGTGTGTCTGCATGTCTTTGTATGTGTGTGTGTGTTTAGCTGGAGCTCATCAGACACATGCTGGAGTCGGTCTGGCTGAAGTACAAGCTCGGCCCTCGTGTTTTGTGCCTGTGAGTACCCCCCCCATCACCACTGTGTGTGACTAATATGAAGTCATATTTCTAACGAATGTCACGTAAAGTGCAACGCACTCACAGGATGTGTGTGTTCAGCCTTTCGCATGTGTGCTCCAGACTCTCCCTCCCCACTGTGTGCATGTCCGTATGTGCAAACTGGTGATGACCCTGTGCGCTCACGTTACATAACAGCCCCCATCCAAACATTTCTATGTGTGTGTGTTGGTGGTGTGTGTGTTCCAGGAAGCAGCAGGGCAGTCCAGCTGAATGGTCTGTGTTTCACTTCATGTTTCGGGTCCTGGAGGCCACGAGGGGTCTCTGCCTGCCACTCCCACCAGGTACCCCCCCCACCCACACACACACACACACACACACACACACACACACACACACTTGTTATAATCCAGTCTGTTCCCACTCTCAGAATAACAATGTGTATTTGACAACAGAGACAGCAGACCCCCCCCCCCGTCTCCTTCACTAATGTAACCAAAAATATGTTAAACATTAGCATAGTGCAGACACGGGTAAAGCCGAGTATGAATACATTTTCAATCATTTGAATTCATTTTCCAGTGTTTGTGGCGTAACTCTGCTTGTTACACAATCGCTCACGGGTGAAAGTCTGTGGGTTAGACTCCCACTGGATAACTGGGAGCGACAGAGGAAGTGAGATGCGCCCCCGAGCAAGGCAGCACCCGCCTAACGCCGAGGCAGCAGGTGTAAACGTGAAGCTGTAAACTTCATGTGTATGGCTTAGCTGTTGGCATGGCTGTACACTTAGGTGTTGTTTTACTTTTTCGTCTCCTGTGTGGTTTGTAGAAACATTAAAAGCTAACTTCCTCTGTCTTCTGCTTCTTCTTCTTCTCCTCCAGGCTATCACACCCTTTTAGCAGTGTTTGCCGTGCGTTGCCTCCCTCATCACACCTTCCTACAGTACATTGATCATGGCTTCCTGCAGCTCACAGAAACATTTCTGTCTCGCATCATGACAGGTACATCCACACATACACACACACACACACACACACACTGATATCCTGCGTGTGTGAAAAACTTTTAGAAGGAAGATGTAACAGACAGTAATATCATTGTCTCTGTGAGGGTGTTAGCATGTTAATTGGCATTTAGCTCGAAACACTGCATATTTAGCCTCATTCAGGCAGTCTAAATCGCACAGTCTGTCTTATAGGATATTCTTTTATTAAAAGCCACACCATGCAAAAAACAATACAAACATGTAAGAATTGTTGAGCAATCTTTTGAACATGATTCGGTGGGAAACTGAAGCAGTAGGAGTTTTGTGTTCAGGCTGATCATCAGTGAGTTTAGCAGAGTTTAAAACATGAAGTCATGACGCAGGGATCACATCTGCAGTCACTGATTATTAGTCATTAAGGAATGTGTTTCTCTTGTTGCTGTCTTTGTGATAATGAGATGAAAAGAAGTACAGGAACGGATTCAGACAGTGATTGAAAAAGTAAAAACACTCCACAAAGGTCAGCATCCGGCTAATGGAGAGCAGGTCTGTGTTTCCTGTGAAGTCAGCGACCACATACAGCATGCGGAGAATGAAGGGAAAAAAGGCCACGGCCAGGGAAACGGCGATGATACGGATGAAAAGCTTCGTAGCTCTGGGCTGTTTCCCCTCGGCCATTTTGGCTCGGCTGACCCCTTGGACAAGAAGCACATAGCAGGTGAGCAAGGCCAGGTGGCTGAGCATCATGAAGATGATGTAGACCGCCTCGAACGCCGGCGCGATGGAGTGATCACCGCAGGAGGGGCTGCCAGTCCTTCCTTCCACGGTCTTCATGTCCGTGAGTGAAAACACGACAGGAAGTGCCTCCAGGGCTGCGAGCATCCACACAGAGGAAAGTAAGAGCCGCTGCCAGTTCCGGGCCAGTTTGCCCCACTTCTGAGGATGAAGAATCTGCCAAATGAAATGGAAGTTATTAGTTTCGTATAACATAAATCATCAGATCAATCTAGCAGTGGTCTTTTTATCTCAATCAAAATCCATTTTCCCTAATATAAAATGTCTCGTGGGATTGGTAGATTCATACCTGGTAGTATCTCTGAATGCCTATCAGCACCAGGATGTTCAAGTCGGAGCTGACGCAGAAGAAGAAAAAGTAGAAGAGAAGCTGACAGATGCTGTAAGGCAGACGAGACCCGCTGTAGAAAATCACCACGCCGAAGGGCAAGCAGAGCAGGCACAGGAGGTCCGACACCGCCAGGCTGAAGAAGAGCCGCTGAGAGATGGAGGAGCCGCGCAGATGCCAGCCGAGTTTTGTTATCACCATGATGTTGGCGGGGATACCCAGCAAGCAGATGACCACAATCACACCAGCAACAATGTACCAGGGGGTGGGCACAGAATCCGAGGGGTGGGAGATGGAGTTGTTGGAGGAGCTCCCGTTAAAACTCATCGTGGATAGAAAAGTGATGAGATTGAAGCAATGAGTTGTGTTGTGTCGGGCTCAGGCTGTGTGACCTGGTTGTTGTCTGTGACACGCAGCTACATATATACAACCACACCGCAGTGGTCTGTGGTCCCAGTGCTGCTACAGAATATCAACTCAGGTTCTTTACTCTTTGTTGCATCTGTGTCCGTTCTTATGGAAAAGTTTGGTTTTGGATCAAGAAAACAATGTGAAAGTAAAGTAGCAGACCCCACGGCTTCATCCCGATCCCACTCACATCCCCTGATCGACTCTCCCCTTGAAGAACTTAGTGCTGTATTATAATTAGAGACCCACAGAGCTGCTAATGTGGCTAATGTGGCTGTGGGCACCTAGTTAGTCACATGAGGACCAGGTGTACATCACTTGTTGTGAACTACTTAGTGAAATACACAAGAAAAAAAACCACAGGACAGTAACTGTGGCAACCAGATGGAAACAGGTCTGATGTTGGTATAAAATACATAAACAGGACATAGTGTAAAAGAGCAACGATGAAATAAGTAGTTGAATAAATCCATATTGGAAATTGTACACATCAAGTACATTTTGTGATATTTTAGTTCATTATTCTTTTGTTATTTGTAAAATGTTTTATTTCATACTGACTTAATGATTGTGTTCAATAAAGAAAATGAAGAATTGCTTTTCTTATAGTAACAAGTTCACAAGTGATTTGTTTTTGTTAATAGTTGGAGCTGAAGAATAAATAAGTCTCGATCACTGAAGTCATAAAAACGGGTCGCACCACAGAGCTGTGACATAAGTTTGACCCAATTCGACATGAAACAGCAGCAGACACCATGAGGATTCATCACTTCACTCGTAAATCCCCCTCAGTGTGTATTCTGTGTGTACTTCGCAGTAGGGAAAGTGTATCGTTCAAAGGACAAACACTGCGACTTGGCACCCAAATCAACAGAACCAGAACACCCGATGTTCCTTGTTGCTCTTGATGTTGTTGTAGTGTATGTGGCTCTTTCTCACGCACACAACAAAAGATCTCCAGAGATTAAAAGACTGATTTGAAAGGGCCGAGTCCGAATCTTAAAAGTGAGAGAAAAGGCTGCTTCATGACTTTGAAGTGTGAGGGCTCATGCGTCACCTCTCCTCAGGGAGTAATCAAATATCTACATATCCACTCAACATTCAATTGGTGTGCGCTCCGCGCCTCATTACAAACACACACAAACATTTTCTCATGTAGGTTTCTCTCAGTCCAGAGCAATCGTCCTTAACCTGGGTGCAGACCTTTGATACTGTATGCTGCCTACATTTGGTAACCATGGATACATTACTTGCTGGACACATTGGAGCAGTACAGTCCTCCCTCTTAGTGGCTGAGCACAAACCTGGGACTTTGTGTGAGCTGCACAACTGATCACAATATAATCAATTGCAATATGGCCAAGAGTAATATTTGTATCGCAGGAGCTGCAGTTTGTTAGATTAAAGAGGAACTATGCAGAATTTTTACCTTAATTAAACAACTTCAGAGTAATTGTGATGGTTAGATAAATGACCTGGCTGAAAACTAACCTTGCAAGATCAGAGCTGTAACCCATAATCTCTTGTTTATGACAGATAAGACTACACAAATATACACAATGTACATCATATATGATAAATAACAATATAACATGGTCGGGAGGAGGGTCAGCAAGACAGCGACTGAAATTGCATAGTTCTTCTTTAAGTCGCACATGTTTTGCATTGACAGCAAGAACCAAAAAAAAAAACCAAAAATCATATGATCAGTTTCTGTCATTTTTGTGACGTGAAAATCAAAAACAAAAACATCCATTCCAGCAGCACACACAATATCTGCCCATCTAATTGCAATACGAAGTTTTTTGCATATTGCACTTCCCTCTAATTAGCATTGACTTGAATGTTTTGATGCACACGAGAATGTGTCCCACTCCGTTATGTGTCAGACTGGTGTCCACAAGAGTAATTAGTGTCTCTCATTTCCTTTTTCTTTGTGTTTAGATTTGGACAACAGCGACGCCAACGAAAGACTCAAGTTCAGCATACTTAAAAGACTCCCTGAGGTACTTGTGTGTGAGTGTGTGTGTGTGTGGCCACAACACAAGCAGCTGTGACTGTTATCAGCCATGACGACACATAGACACAGTGGTTTGGCTGGAGCGAGCGAGTGAACGAGTGAGTGAGTGAGTGAGGGGAAGTTTTGATCTTTTCTCCCATGGTTCTCTCCCCAAACTCCAATTAAGAGTTTGAAGTTATTTTAGTTCTCATCTCCCTCAAGCCTCCCTCAAGCCAATCACAAAGCACTTGTGTAACCAGCTTGGGTGTGTGTGTGTGAGTGAGTAGCTGGGGAGGGGTGTGTGTAGGTCGCTGTCGACTTAGTGCTTAGTGTGTGTGTGTGTATGTGTCTCAAGTGTTGTGTAACTTCCACGTGGTCCCATGTGGGTACAGTATATTTCATATTTCTGTGTTGGTGTGTGTGTGTGTGTGTGTGTGTGTTACGTCCGCAGTGTGATCAGAGGAATGTTGAGTGTTTAGTGTCTCTGTTCTGTTTCCTGCTCGTCAGACGTTTTGTTGGGTGAGTTTGGCAGGCAGGAGAGATTTAGCAGGTACAACACACACAGACACACACACACAGACACACACACACACACAGACACACACACACACACACACACACACTGATAGAGGTAGAAAACAGGAAATGTTTGCCCACTGTAGGAGATTTGTACCTTGACTAAACCCAGCACCTCCATAATTCTGGTTATTAATGTCTGTGTTAATGCGGGGGATTTCCACTGAACCTTCGTATTATATTTCAGATTTCTGCAGCCACACACACAGTGGATCAGCAGCCTGTAGCTTCAGCTTCTCTCTAGCTTTAATCCTTCTATAGCACTCATACAATAATGTTAATGTTTACTAAGTGGCGCTTTAGGCATCAGCAAATTACAGCAGGCTACAATGTACAAACGAGCTCAGAAGTTTCTTCACTTCACCTGTTCCACCTGGATTAGTCACATGGTTGGTGCTGGTCACTAAGAGCCAACGACAGACTTCATACACAACTCAGTAATGGGTTCATGAATAGGAGGTGCAGCTCAGTCCAGATGTGGAGTAGAAATGAATCATAAGATGTATCATTGCAGCTCTTATGGTGCTGATTGTAACATCTTAATGAATCTCAGAAGATATTGAAATTCCTCCTGAGGATTTTAGGGCTTTTTTAAAATTCAGTGGATTAATTATTTTGAGCTTATATGAGTGTTATAGTTTAATACCTCTTTTCTTGTTTTTCATCATTATTTTGGCATTATAGATTAGTTTGAAAGATGAACATGAACTTTCCAATGATAAAGTTACTTACATTTATTATGTTAAAGTTAGGGGATACTGTTGTCCCTGCTCAACCCTGACCCTGCTCTTGCAACCTGCTGCATATGTCAACAAGTTCAAGTGAATCCTGAACAGTTTTTAGGATTCACATTTATTTTCCAAGGAAATCAACTAAATTTGAGAGAAACGTCTTTGAAATAAACAACTTGTCTTTGTTGAGCATCACACACTGTGACCCCAGGTCTGTCTCTGTCCTGACCTCCAGGTTGTCCTAAAGAACCAGGAGTGTTCATGACGCAATGATATTGTCATCTATTGACATCAAGGCTTTTGTTTTGAAATGTCACAATGTTTAAACCAGTATTGGTCAATACTGTATCCTGTCCAGTCATGTGTTTAAATATATAAATGGTCTTTCAATTTAATGAAACTTACATAAACCATGACAGAACACATTAACCAGGAGCTTTTACTGATCATGTGTACGTACAGCCCTGATTATGTAGCTGTTGTAGCAACCTATAATGTATCTGAGGAACTTGTCAGTATCTGGCTGTTCTTCTATCCACTGGTTTCTTTTCACCTCTGAAGGAAACACAATCCTTCAGCAGCTCTGGATCAACTTGGCAGCACGTTTGAAGCTGGACAGAAAAGGCAGCCCTGAGGAAAAGCTGCATTCTTTCGCACTGTCAGTCACACCGGCAGTCACTGCTTGCTTAACTTTTATTTATCACTCTGCTGTTGGTTGCACAACACTGAAAACAGGATTTCTGTGAAAACTCATTAGTAGTCAACACGACCATAATGGGTCTGAGTTCCAGTTGGCAAAATAGAGGCACAGATGTTCACATGCTCCAGGGATGGTTTTTTTTTAAATGACATCATGAGCTACATGCCTAAAATATAAACTCTAGCGTGTGTTTGTGTGTGTGTGTGTAGCCTATGGTGCGGAGGATCTACCATATGTGGGATCATCCTGTCAGTTCAGCCTCAATCTCCAGAGATTACGTGAGGACTCTGCTGGAGAAACGCAGCAACACCAAGGTAACGCAGCACGGTGCATCACTCTGTCTCGCTCTCGTACACACACGCTCACACATAATGCACTGCAGACTAGCAAACAACACACACACAATGGGGAAGATTCCTCCAGACATGGATGAAAATCCTCCAGGGCAGAAAAAGTGAGTGAGAAATCGTGATGTTCTGTGGCCTCTCCTGTCACAAAAAGCCTGAAATATGTTGCATCAATACAAAACCCCGCCCTCCTTGGCCTTTCTTTAATTAAGCACACTAATAAATAAATACCACAAACACTTATTAGTTCTATCAGGGAGTTTCTCTTGCAGCAGACCAGTAGCATGTTGTGAAATCAGAAAATAATCCCAAGGCCTTGGAAAAAGCTGCAGACCACGAGTAAACAAGTGTATTAGGTGTTGTTTCTTGATTTATCTTGAGTATGTGTATCCTGGAAATAATATAACTCTATTGTTGGTTTTTGTGTCCTCCCTTCTTCCTCCTCAGGGTTTTACAGCCACCAGCAGAGACAGACCTGGGTTCAGACCAGAGTTTCTGCCTCTTAGCTACCTGACAACAACACTCACTGATATAGAGGAACAAGGTAGTGTATGTTTGTGTGTGTGCATGCATGTTTGTGCATGTATGGGTGTCTGTTTTTATTTCCTGCCAGGTTTAGATACAGAGGCCTTTGGAGGATTGTGTGTATTCAGTGCACGCTTGGTCAAAATGCAGCAGTATCCTTCATGAAGTAAAGGAGGAAATGTGTGAATCTGTTTGTGTGTGTGTGTGTGTGGTTGTATGTGTTGACTATTCTATAATAAACTGCATCATCCCTCTGTTCCAGCTTTGAACCCGTTTCAGGAGCAGGAGAACGTGGACGCTCGGTTTGTGGAGGAGACGGCTCTGAAACAGACTCTAATACTGCTGGGCTTTGACAAAAAGTGAAGAATGTGGAGAAAAGAGGAGGAGGAGGAGGAGGAGGAGGAGGAGGGGGCTGCGGATTGATAGACTGAGGGGGAAACAGATGAGGGGAAAATGCGTTGGAGAGCACAGCCATCATTGACTGGGCCTTGAGGACAAGTAACGGATGGGTGGATGATGGAGGGCTGGGAGTGTGAGATGAATGGAAAGATTGAAAGGCAGAGAGCTCATACACAAGCCCTCAATGGATGATGACACATTAGGGTGAAGGAGGAGAAGGGAGGTACAGATGGATGGATGGATGGATGGATGGATTGATGGAGAAAGAACAGATCTGAGGGGAGAGCAGATTAAAAAACGACCCCCACTGTTTCTTATAAACCCTGATGTGTGTGAGAGACAGCGAACGCAACCAAAACTCACACTGCAACGGCTTCATCGTACTTCACTTTCAGGAAATATGCTTTTCAAATATTTATTGATAATCAATAACTGCAGGCAGCTATTTATATTAACTCGATATCTGTTGTAGCAGCAGCCATTTTCTCCAGCGCCTCCTCAACTTCTCTGCTGTCTCTCAAACAATTTATGATCACGGATGTCAAATCCTGCAAACAGTATTTATAAATCAAACACCGTTGTTTATCCTGCCGTGTTTCCTGTAATGTCGCCGCTCCCACATCAACTTGATTACACGCTGACAAAGGCTTCACAGACACAGAGGGCTCGATATGTGCGAGCGGTGGCAGCTGTGCATTTAATCTGAGCTCAACACTGAGCTGTACAGAGCGGCTACAGTGGAAACGTGGCCCAGGGCACAAGTCAGTGAGGATGTGAAGTAAATGTATAGATTCGTGTGGATTCTTTATCGAAATGAAAAGTGGCAGATGAGAAGGATTTTTCCAGATTTGAGACGATGAAGATGTGGATTAGACAAAAGTGACTAAAACCAAACAAAGATGTCTGAAATGTTTAGCTTGTGGGAGGGGCTGGGTCTCACATGAGTGTTCACATGATTACAACTTTCCAAATTTAGATTTAAACTTCTAAAAGATGAAATGAAAACGCATTCTTACTCATTCAAATTGAAGGTTGCATTCATAAGCAATAAAAACACACCCTTGCTTAATTCATTGTCACTTAGCTTGTGGTAGCTAATTCTAATGCTAACTTGATATCGGCTACAAGAGCAACAACTGTTTGGCTGGTGATATAATGTTTTAGCATTCACTATCATCTTGTAACTGTTGCATAATGTTAGTGTTTGATATTCGGTGCTACAGTCAGTATAGATATATTAAAAGATTCCCAGCTCTATATTTAATAATTAATACATTATACATGATGCATAATAAATGAGGGGGCAAACAGCTGCAGCTCAGTAACTTTCTTGCAAAACAAGTCAGAAAATGCTTTGCCAACCGTAACAACAAACAAGATAGTAGAGGGGAAATACAGAAACAAGACCTGAAATTAAAAAAAACAAAACAAGACTCGCTTCCAGTCTCCACACACACACGCACACACATTCTGAAACTTCTGGTTTGAGTAACGTGAGCATGTGTCCTCAATCATGACTGAGCTTTTACTGTAAGTGGAGAAGACTCTGTGGTAGTGGTGGTTGTGGAGCTGTGTTTTGAGTGTGTGTGTGTGTGTGTGTGTGTGTGTGTGTGTGTTTGCTCATAATCAGTTTTTGATAGTGTCAGAGTATTGGCACCCTGTGCACCCACCCGAGACTAAATACCAGGGATTATTTACATCTCACGTCGTGCTTTGATTTGAGAAATGACATAACATTCCTCTGAAGAAGAAAAAGGGATTTCTTTCCACTCATGATTCATGTGTTCACAGAAAAAGGGTTTTGTAAGATGAAATGTGAATAAAGAGATGTTTGTTTTTTTAAACTGTGTTTTTTTGTGCTTTTGCTGGCTGCACGTTTGAAGAACATGGTGCTCAGAGGCTTTGTGGTGAGTTAGGTCAGACCTTGGCTTACTTTGTTTCTATTGAATTTCCTTTGAAACCTGGTAAACACAAAAAGTGCTAATTGCGCTGAGGAGCCTTGAGATGAATTAGGAAACAATCTGAACTCACAGTCAGATCAGACTGTAGCGTGAAAAGCTCTGCAGAAGAGGAAGTGAGTGCTCATATTCCTGAGAAAATCTGAGTGTTTTGGACAGACTCAGCAGAGCTCCACTGAGGTCAGGAAATAAGCTCAGCGTCAGTCATCGCACGCTGAGTCACATTCAGTGGAGAACACACCCATCACGCTTTTGTACACGCTTGCATTACAACACCACAGCATTAGAGTTTGCTTCAAATCTTTTCTCCTCTGGGGAATTCCTCTTGTAAACGTGAACAAATTGCTCGTTCCCACCCGACTGCCTCCCCCCACAATTTGTTATGCAGTCGGTGTTATGTAGCTGACTAATAAGCACAAAGAATTAGGGGGCTAAATTAATCTGACAGATCTCACCATCAGCCTAAAATGGATCATCACACACACACACACACACACACACACACACTGCACATCACTGGTTGAACAGGGGCTAGCTCAAAGTCAGATAAACTCCACCTGCTGCCTTCTTGAACCTCTCGAGAAGTGGACTCACACAGTGTGTATCACAAATCAAGCTCAACACAGCATTCAGCAGAGGTTTCCAAACATTTTTGTCAGGCCAGCAGCCTGTGTTAGCTTTAGCAATCCTCCACTCACACTTGTCAACTATTTATCCATCACTTCCATATAACTGTTAAACTGTTTGTCTAGTTATTCGCAGCTGTTTGTGATTATATTACACTATATTATACTAACATTCAACCTTTAGCTAGACACACATGTTCATCCATTACTTGAGGCCTCGTTTCCACCATTTATCAAATTACTACTACTAAGCTACTTTCAACTAGCTAATTAGCTATTTGCTAACTAGCTATTTATTTATTTATTTATTTTTTAGCTTTTGGTGTCTTCCATTGTCCATTTGGTAGCCTACTAGCTAGTGGTTTATCATTTCACTTTCTTCTTGTTTCTACCATTTATCAACTAGCTACTTTTAAGTAGGAGCAGTTCATTCATCACTTTTTCAGCTGTTTGCTTATTAGCCATTTACCATTTTAAACTATTTGTCCATTACTTTGGCTGTATCAGCTGATCTGACTGCTTCCATTCATTTCTGCCCCTCATCTAAATTTTTTTTTTTTTTTTTGCAATGTAATTTATCCATTGTTTTTTAGCTAACTGTATAGCTTTCTAGCCAGTGCTCAGGCTCTCGTGGCAATAAATTCACGACACATTAAATTATACCCCTGTTTCTTTTCCTCAGAAATGTCATTTTCGCTTAAACATAAACACGTGTAACAATACACACATACAGTGTACAGTGGTCCGCACATGAACTTGGTACTCAACATTCACACGTGCTTACAAGCTGCAAAACACTCTCACGAGATCAGCAGATAGAAGGACTTCCAGTAAAGTTTTAGGAACTTCAGAGACTAGGCACTTTGTTTTTCGTCTCTGGTAACCAGCTCTGAACTCTCCACCCCACTTATAACTCCATTTTATCCATGTTTCCCATGACTCCCTTCTTCTGCCACTTCTGTCTGCCATCTTTTTCCTCATTTAAATTCTCCTCTTTGTCACTCTCTGTGCTCTTTCATTGCCTGATCTTCCTCTCCATATTTATATTTATCATTTCAGACATTAAGCAGCCACTCTTAGCTCAGCTTAGAGCTTAAATCCATTGCAATTTATTCATTAGCTGCATGATTACAACTGCGAGGAATGAAACAGTAACGAGATGAAGAATATGTAAAAATATGTGAAATCAATTTATCTCCAGGAGAAAGGTAGTGAGAAAATGATGTGTCGAATACAGAAATAAATACAACAATTCCTGACAGTAAATGATACAACAATAAACACAAATTTCATTTCCCTCTCATGCCCTCTGTCTCCCCTTCAACCCTCCTACAGTACTTAGTGTTTCTGCAAGCAGAGCGTAAACAAGCTCTTGCCAGTAAATGTAAAAAAAAAAAGGAAACACAATTACAACCAGATGCCGTTCACAAGTACACACAAATGACAAAACAGCAGTGGTATGCAGGAGAGTAGGACGAAAATCTACGCAGGAAGCTGAGTGGTGCAACAGGAAGGAGCGGGAGAGCAGATACAGTAGATCAATACATGTGTGATAGGAATGAAAAATGCCTGAGAAAAATATTGAAAATTCAAATTCAAATTCCTATTTATTTTTGAATGTCTGCTGATTCCTCAAGTGGAGATTAAACGTCTCTGAGGGACACAGACATGACTCTGGATTCTGATTAAAAATCAGACCCGAACTGAACACCTCCAACTTCATGAATATACAGTGGTGTTCGTGTGCACATCAGTCTGTCGTGTCCTCTATCTCTAAGGGTTTGAGTGTTGGTTTGCGGAAGTGTCTCATGTTGGCTCCGGGTTGGGAGGGTTTGAAGGGGGCCTGGACTCCGTAGGGTTTGGGCAGAGGGAGAGGGTCGCTCTCAGGGATGTACGCGTTGGGACGAACTTCAGCTGTGGTGTACTCTCCACTGGGCAACTGTTTCCACACGTCCTCTTTAGCCCGCTGTACACACACACACACACACACACACAACACAACACACATCAGAGGCAGTTTTAATATTTGATGTAAGACTACATGACCTTGAATTAAACAGCTAAAGTTCAGTTTCCCTGAATTTTAAATCATGGAATAATTAATTCCACTATTTATTTTTACTTATTTTTCAATATCATGACAAATGCCGGGACACCAATGAACATCTGAGCTCAAAATCCCAAGGCTGATGAAAGTTTGAGCTTAAGGTTTGTTTCTATGAATGAATATTCATTAAAGAGATTAATGATTAGAGACGCTCAATGGGATGTGATACATGGGATTCAGGTTTTGGAGTAAAAATAAATGAATACACAGGTAGCTGCATTTCTTCAACTCTCTGACTAACAGATTATGATGACTTTAACAACAGAATGATTAATGATGATTTTGTCAAAAGGACTGAGATTGTAAAAATAAATACACCTCAAACTCACATTTTTTTTGACACAAAGAAATGAAATCGCTCATTGCAGGCTGGGAATTTCTTTCCAGTGTTAAGAAAACTAAAATAAGGCGACTGGTGGAAAACTGACAGCGGCTGGCAAAATTGATTTGAACAGAACATGGCTGATGAATCAATTTGTAACCATGGCTGCCTCCTGCCGAGGAAAGGGGGGGGGTTAGCAAATCACTGTGCACATGTCCTCATGACACTACGGTCCTCACTTTGACTTTCGCCCCACAACAGCATGTAAATGAACTGTGCCTACATCTAACAGAGACTTCAAAGAGATGGCGATTTTCTCGTGCGTATGAACAGTTTATCCGCTGGCATGTGATCTGAGGGAGTTCACACAAAGACAGGAATAATGGCTTTGAATGCAAAAAAACAGAGGAACACTGCCAATAAATAAACAGGAAACAACATATTCCTTTTCTCGGGTTCACAAACAGTTATATTTAAAGTCCTAGCAAAAAAACGTATGAGCAAAAACGCTCAGGCTGAGGCTCTGAAAACAGGAAATAAGCTTAAGTTCAAGTTTCTGCATGTTTCGTCCTGTTTTTATTACACGCAGCGATCTGAGGAAATGCAGATGGGTTTAACAGCAGACAGGCGGCAGACAGCTGGACCGTTTCAGACACCACAGATCTGCGTGCGCCTTCTCTTGTGTGGACAGCCTCGACTTCTGTTTGTCAGTCCGTCTGCCCTTCTCGTCCCAGCTTTGTGCATGTGGTGAAAACACTTCAGTTCCTGTCTCAGCTGTGTGCAAGTGTGTTGACAGATTCTATTCCCTCCCTCAGTCAGTGTGTTCAGGTGTACTGCAGCCCCCTTTGGCCCTCAGCACCTTAATTGATTCTTACCCCATGTCGTGTCCCCACTTCACTTCTTTTTTCTTGGTCACTCTATCTTTTCTTGCCCGTCGCTCCTTTAATCATTTCCTGAACCAGTGATCTTTGTGTGTCTGTGTGTTTCTTTACCCTCTCTCTCTCCTCTTTGTCCCTCTGCCTCCTCTTCTTGTCGCGGAGCATCCTCCTCCACTCCTCTTCTATCTCAGGGCAGGGTGGCAGGCCCTGCTCCAGCCGCCGCTGGCACCTGTCCATCTGGAAACACAGGGGCCAGCACAAGAAACATTCATTTTGTATTCCTATCACTGCGACCACTCTTTGCTCTCCTGGCTCCAGTTAGAATTGAATTTTCACTGAGCCTGAAAACAGATGGCCGTATTAGTGTCAGAATTAGGCCATAGTTATGTTTCTGCATTTTCTACCTGCAGTTGTGTCTGTGGTCTGCTGCAGGCATACATCAGCTGCAGGGGCTCTTCAGGTTAATAACACATCTCTTGTAACATTTACAAGACATATGGGAAATCCTCTTATTTTTATTGGTTGAGTTTTTTATTAAGGCAGAAAGCAGGAATGATTCTCTGCTCACACTAGTCTCACAATTTCAGACAAGGTTGCCGGCTTAGCCACGGGCATTTGTCGCTAATGGCAGGTGTCACTCAAACCTGGGGTAAAATGATTTCTCTCCACTTCTGAGGGAAAATGGAGCTCAAATAAAATCAGTCTATGTTTCCACATGCTACCTCAGCTTTTGGCAAAGCTGATGTTACTGTTCTGTTCTGTTCTGCCAGCTGAACTCTCTCTCCTTCACTACGTCCTCAAAGCGCCAGACAGATGTTGAAATTTATTACCGTAAAGTATAAAACAAAACATCTTTACATGTGAGACACACTTGTTATATCAGTTCAAGATGGTGGCATAAAACTAAGAGGCAATGAGCAACACATTTATCAGTCTGTTTTAATACCATGCACTGTGAAATGTGACAAACTTATTTAGCATCTTTCAGCTCGTTGTTTTGGTTTTAGGCAGATAACTTCACTTTTTTCCCGACTTGGTCTCAGTGCTGCAATCATTTCTTGGCGTACGCAGCAGCTGACACCAACTCTTCAAGACCTGTTGACATTAGCAGTTAGCTGGTGGTCATGAAATAACTCCTGAGTAAGGCTTTTCTCTCTGGACTTGGCAGGAGATCAAAACAAAGCTAGAAGTGTTGTGAAAACAGCACTTACATGACTTCCATGTAATGTAAGCTCATAATACAGACCTCAGCTTGACACTCATAAACTAAAATGTTACACACGTCGCTGAAAGTCATTCTAATTTAAACATTAAAACAACACTTGCAGAGTTTAACTTACTGTTAATGTTGTCTTTGTTTTTCAAACACAGGTGATTTTTTGGAATTTTTGGCTCAAATGTCAACAGTAAAACTCATCTTGGTTGCTATAGCTACAGAAGCTGCTAAGAGGCTAAGTGCTACCAGCTACCTCTGGCCATTTTCTCAGTGATCAATCTCAATTAATTCTTATCAGGTGACCAGTACACAAGCAATAAGATAAAGGTTTTCTGGTCTTGCAGGGTCAATAATGGCTGTGCGATCTTAACATCCTTATAGCCCTGTCGTTTTTATTTACTGTTTATTTTTATTTACAGTCTTACCACTCACTCATCTATTTGTCCTTGTATAGTCGGTTTTATTATCTTGGTTTTATTAAACCTCCAGGCCGTCATGTTTATGGGTGGTTCGTCTGTCGCTCCTGTCACCATACCGATCACACTTCTGGCCATAACTCAAGAATTGATGCACTAATTATGACACAATTTCACACAGAATAAAATGATGAAGTGATGACATTCCATATCCAAAGGTCAGATTCACTGTGATATTATATGTTCTCAGAAACCACCCCTGGCCATGATTCAACACAAAGTCAGAGCGAGAAGGAGAGACTGGGACCTTATTTCCTGTGACTTGACTGGCTGGCGGAGGCAGACAAGAGCACGACACTAATTCTAGTTGACATTTCTTCATTTTTATGAACCCCAGGAGTTTTTTTTAACTCATCTATGAATATTATTTTGTCTGTGTTTACTTCTTGATTTATCTTTACAGTGCAGATAAGCAAGATAAATGGGTTTGAGGTGAAAGACGGGACACAGAGAGGATTTAGTTTTGAGACACTTTGCTGCCTTCGATCGCGGTCAGTGGAGAGTGGCAGGAATAAATTGGAAAGACAGTGGGAGACAGAGAGGGAGAATGTGCTACTCAGATCACACAGTTTGGACTCCAGAATCACACAGTTGTGGGTGCATGGTATGCGCTGTAAGTGAGCGAGACCACCTCTGACCTGGAGCTCTTTCTCTTTGATCTCTTGTTGTTGAGACAAAGCAGCGGCCTGCTTCATGGAGAGTTCTGCAGAAAGGGCCATCAGCCGCTGGTTGGTGTTGATCAGATGCGCTCGGATGTTGTTCAGCTGGAGGCAGACAACACATACACACAGATTAGGGGGATCTTATGTTGATTCAACATTCATACAATGGATATTAAATCAATTAAAATCCTGAAAATGGACCTTTGATCTTCGATTTTTTATTACACCCACACACACACACACACACTACATTTCAAATCTGATTTCTCTCCATTCATGTTATTAAGACATCCTTCCACAAGCTATTAAGCGTAATGAACCTTGCTCCACTTGCTTTGTTAAATGTAATGCTCTGTGAACTCTGCCCACTCTGCATGCTCCTCACATGGGCTGCACATGCTCTTCAAACAATGTGCGAGTGTGTTCATGAGAGAGACACAAAGAGAGGCCAGGCACTGGACTATAAATGAACAGGTGAGTGATATAATAAGGATCTGTGCGTGTGTTAATCTGAGTGTGTATTCTTTTGTTTTGGAGCTTTTGTTTTTGTGTTATCTGATGTGTGTGTACTTGAGCCAAGCTTTATCTTGTTGTGTACCTTCTTTGCCAGAGAGAGTCTGTCCTGTTGGCAGCTCTCAACCTGATGGCTCAGGGGCTTGGAGAGCCGGGTCACCTGGTCCACCAGGAGCTCTTTCTCCAGCAGCTGTCTCTCGTGTTCAGCTAGATTCACCTCCAGCTACATGTGCGCACACAGATACAATGATTATCGTCTTGCATTGCAGATTTCAAAAAATCAGTTGCAGTTTTGTCATGATGTTGTTGAGTACCTGCTCAATTTTCTTCACCAGATCTACAGCTGATGGGTCTTTGCCTTTCAGCTCTTTGTAATCCACCGTTCGATTTAGGTCTTCACGTGTCTTGTCCCTGGCTTCTGAAAGCTGTGATAGAGAGAATCAGCTTTTGACTGTGAGTCAACACAGAAAAATACATTGACTGAACACAAAAGAGGTAATATTTTCATACAGGCCAAACAGTTCTCTTAAAGTTGCTGTCATTGCTGTCTAGTAATGAAAATAATACAGTAACTTCCCACAGGACAATACACTTCACTCACATGAATATGGCTGTCTGTGTTTCAAGTGCTTTTGTCCTCCAGGCATTTAAGATACTCGTTTCAATGGGGATTTAAAAAAAAAAAAAAAAAAAAACCTCTTATGGCATTTAACATTCAGCTAAATGTAGTGTCTATATGAGAATTACTCCCCTCAAGGTAACAAGTCACTGGTAAAGTGTGATAAGAGGAACGAAATTTTAAAATGCCACGGGATCCCTTAAGGTACTGTTTTCCTGACATCCTGTTAGACAGCAGAAAGAAGGGAGGTGAGGATACAAAAGAGAGCACAAGAAGACGAGTTGAAAGAAGACAGTGAAGGCACACACAAGAGAAGACATTAAAATGATGTGAGGGGACAGCGCTGGCATTTTAGCTTCACGCCTTCAGCTGACACTGACATGATTCAGTGAGGAGGAGTTTAGATAAACAACAGAAAATTAACACCTCAAACATTCATCATCCATCATCATCCATCATCATCCATCATCATCCTCATCATCCTCATCATCCTCATCATCCTCATCATCCTCATCATCAGGAACCCTGCGGAGTGACCTCTGGTATTGCTATGCACCCAGTCTTTAGATGGTGCAGATTTTGTTTGTCTGGTCAGCGTATGAGGAGGCACACATACTCACTTCTCCACTTATCTACAAGCGGTAGAGACACAAAAAAGCGCCGATGCACTAGCAAAGGCATGGCAGAAGAAAACTGCAAACTAGCAAACGCTGATGAAAAGAATGCAGGTTTCAAAAAACTTCAAAAGAAATAAGCTTTGCTAATGTTTTATGAGCAAAGACATGCATTCAATACATTTGTAAAACCTCAAGGATAAAACACAATTCATGTTCGTGAGCCACGCTTTCTACAAACAGATCTACTGTATAAGGCGCCTTTAATCTAATCTATCAAGCAAACATCTCAAACTTCACAATGGCTCCAGCTTCAAATGCTTTACCACTGATTTCTGTGTTTTATATCATTGACAGCCCAGAAGAACAGTCAGTACAAACGTCTGTTGTTTGCCCAGGCTTTGTTCAAACAGAGAGGAGTTCAGTTAAAATTCGAGTGGAGATCCCAGAGTTTTGAAAGATGGAAAACATGTCAGAGTGAGTTTTGGAAAATGTGGATAAAATGAACCACAAGACATGTAGATTAAATAGATGTGTGCATCAACCATCATATAAAAAGCTCATCCAGCTTCAGTGAAGAGCTGGGGACATGAAATATATATTTTATATATGTGATACTGTCAGACAGTGTGATAAAAGTAGTTACACTGAAGGGAAATGTGATGGTTAAGTGGTAATCGAGAATATTTTCATTTCAGTAAGTGTCTTTTAAGTCTCTATCTAATGCAGAATGAAGTAACACAATGGTGATTGAGTCTATAACTCACTGATGAATGTATACATTAGTCTTTGCATTTTACAGTATGATGAACTGAGTGTGCTGTTTGACTGATGGAGATATGTTTTGGATTGTTGGTCAAATGAAGCAGTCTAAAGGAGGGAAAGACTTGAAATAGCTTTAAACTTTGGGTACATTTTTGAACGTTTTTAAAGACTTAATGATTCATCCTTGAAGCACAACTTAATTAACACATTAGTTGAAAGGGAATTATGTCCACTGGAGGATGTGGGGTCATAGCTGCAAGTGGAATCGGTCCATTTCATGCAGAGGAGGTTGTTCAATATTCACTATTTAATGTAGGTTAGAGCGACAAAGATCAATAAGAAGTCAGACGCAGGGATTTTTACATGGAAATGAGCAATTTTAAAAGCAGCTACAGTGTCTCAATAGGGAAGTTCATGCAAATGCACAGTGGCCCATTACAGCAAAATGAAGGTGGTCTATATATAAAATATATGAAGGTGAGATGATCAAGGAGCCTTGACAGAGACCACAGAGGGGACATAAGCAGAAAATAGAAAGAAGGGAGAAAACACACACACACACACACACACACATATCAGATGACAGATGAGAGAAAAAAGAGAATACATGAGAAAATATTAATAGATGCCTGGGGAGATTGGTGAGGGAGACAAATAAGTGAAGAAGAAGCGATTGGATCGACTGCAGTAAACAAAGAGACGGTGGAGAGGAGTGAGGGAGGAACAACAGGGTGTGGAAAAATGTTGTGCACAGGCGTTCTGACCTGACATGACCTGGCTTATGAAACAGCAACTTCTTCTCCATTCGACCATACAGATGCATGTGTACGTGCCTCTACCTTGTGTGCCTTGTGTGTGTGTGTGTGTGTGTCAGACTTGAAAGACAGCGTGGAACAAAGTGATGATTCCCATTTTCTCTCCCTCATGGGATGAGATTAATGAAGCCTCACTCATTCAGACAGACAGCAATGCTGATTAAAACAGACTGAGGTGTTCAGCTTGATAAAAAGATGCTTCCCCCTCCATGTCATATGACTCTGGTTTCAACTTCATAGTATGGCTGTCATGTGATTAATCGAGGTGTTTGTGAGGTTAAAGTTGCAGATGCTCAACGGGGGAATAAAGTTGAGAGGAAGAAACACTGACAGTAAGCAGTGATAGACGGAAAGCAGAGATACAGAGAGAGTGGACAGATGAGAGTGGAGCAGATCGGAGACGCTGATAAAAGACTTGACAGACAGTTGGAGATAAAGTGAAGAAGAGCAAAAGGAAAGACAGCATGAAGCCTAGAGTGAGAAAAGGAACAAGAGATTGAATGTGAGAGGAGAAAAGAAACACAGAATTAGAAAGACAAGAGATGCTGAGAAACAGAAATTGGGGCTGACCATCAGGGACCAGGGTTATCTGCAGTTTTCACAGAGAATATAACTTTGACAACAAAACCTTGTTCACGGTGCCTTGAGCTGAATGCACGACGAGGTAATTTCAAAAAACAAAATTAAGCAACAAAGCAGGCTAGATGTTCCCATTTCATGCTGAATGTACAAATGGAAGTCACCAAACTGTTAAATATGATAGTGACACCACAAAATAAGAAAGTTGAACTGAACTTTGAAATGGTTTCTCTTTTATGAGAGGGAATAAACAAAAAAATGATACAGCAGCTCCAGTGCACACTTTAACTTAATTCAATAGATTCCCCCCCCCCAGTTTCTCGGTGGACATTTTCCATAACAGAGTGTGACTGACATTTGACTTTTTTTAGCCCACATAGCCATGGTAATGTGTAGAGATGTTTCAGTACTGACACCACCATCAGAAACAGTTCTGCTGCTGTCAGTACCACGTCTACAAAGTCACTGTTTCCCCTACATTCATTTAGTAAGTAGCAGCACTCAGCTGCTGTCACACTCATCAATATTACAAAACTACTAATGATTCAAACTGCTCACTAGCAACAGGACAACACTAGATATTATTTTGGAAATGTTTTTGAGTCACTGACGAGTGCATCAAATCCTCTTGGATCCTCTCATTCTTCAAAGTTAGAGCTGCTTTAGTGTATCTGGCAGGGAGTATCAAGCAGACAGTAGAAAACTGATGGTTCAGTAAAGTTGAAGTGTTTTAAAATGCACTGGTATTGGATCGTGTACATGGTATTGATTGATGTTCAAAGTCCTGGTATTGGAGGTGGTAAGGAAAGGAAGGTATCAGAACATTTCTAGTAACGTAGCACTTACAAAACAGAATTTTTGCAAAGACCTCCGAGGCTGTTCAGTGTTTGTTTTCACTCTGACTGTAAAAAGTTAGCAAGCTTGGCTAACGTCCAGAAGGAAGAAATAGGAAGCTAGTGAGCTCGGCCAAGTGGAAACTAGTTATGCTAGCCAGCCAGTGCAGGCTCTCACTAGTCATCTCTCTTCCAAGGGTCCAGTTGTGTTGATGGCAAATAATTCAGTTCAATCAAAAGCACAGCCCTGGATCCTCAGCAGAGTCACAGAGCAACAACATAGGAATTTCTCAGCTCACGCAGACACTACGCTAATGGCTAGCACTGCTGCAGCTGGAGTAAATGACTGTAAGGCTTTAGGGGCTGAAATGATATTATAGCTATTTAAAGTGTCTGCCCACAACAAATTACCAGTATTGACATTGCTAATCAGAAAAAAAAAACTCAAGCCCCCACTCCAGACAACAGTAATGTAGGGCACGCTGTTATCTCATCCTTTCTAAATTAACAGCAAATATGGTTTGTGTTAAAAAAAAGAGAAGAGAATTCAGAAATCCCAGACTCTATGATAATTGAGTAATGGATTGTCAGCAGAAAGGAACCTCAAAGCATCAAAGCTGTTTTAATGCACCTCAAAGCTTTAAATGAGGAGGAACTTTTCAAATCTGCAGACACTCTCCTGTGATGAGTGTGTGCCCAGTTCTAACTTTTAAGTCTGATTGATCCGTGTTCCTCCCTCATACGTAACCACCGTTAGATATTTAAACACAACATGATGGATGGGCATACACCGCGTCTGTCACTCTCCATCTCTTTGCTCCGCTCTTCAATCACTCTTTTCCCCCTCTGTGTTGCCCTCACTCTTAACATTTTTATACCCGTCTTCCTCTCTTTGTTTGTCTCTCTCTTTGTATTCATCTGTCTTTGTGTCAGTGTCCCTGTTCTGCCTGCCTGCATCTCTGTTTTCTTCATCTGACAGCCACAAAGAATAGCAGCTTTCTTGGCCCATGAATGTTGTAAACCATTGTACATATGAAAGCATCCACGCAGAATACAATTTGCATATGATTTACATAATTTCAGCCCAGTTAGTAGTTAACATGATGGCTTAAAAAGCCACATAATGGATGGCACAATGAATATTTAACAGTGCAATAATAAAAGACAAATAATGACCTTATTTATAAAACACTTCCCAAAAATGGGTTACAAAGTGCCTCACAATAAAAAGACAGATCAGTGAGGCAGAAAGGTCAGTAACTATAGTAAAATCATAATCTAATAAGGTTATGTAAGGTTAATTAGGAGAACATGTGAGCAGAGGAGCTGGACTGAAGACCCACAGGAGAAATACATTATAATTAGATATGAAAACATACATTTTTAACTTGGATTCTGTACAAGGGTGTTAGAAAAACAAGACACTGGTTAACAGATTTACACCAGTGGTGTCAAAACGATTCAAGGTTAAGGGGTATAAAAGACCTTAAGTATTACATATATATATCTTTTAGGAGAGATTTGACAGGTAATGCAGACTGTGCTGACCTGGATTCCTCAAGTAAAATCTCTCTGCAGCCTTGAAGCCTCTGACTACAAAAACCCTGCCCTGTAACTGTAATACACAAACAGTTATAAAGGTGATGTTTAAGGAGATGGTCGGCACACTGTTTTTAGAAAAACTGGATCCACACACTAATTCTTCTCATCAGAAAATGGAAACTAGTCAAAGATGCCGTGGACCTCCATCTGCCTAACAAACCCATAATACTGTGAAAACCTCTGACTCAGATGTATTTTAACAGGTAATACTCAGAACTCCAATAAAAGACGGAGGAAAAGTAATCAGAGAACTCCTAAAAATCAAATATAAAAAAAATGAAAAAGACAAAAAATATGTCTGTTGGGTGACAGTTTGGGTGTAAAAAGCTGTATTAGATTTTTTATTTTGAAAATTTAATGTTGCAAAAAAGTGAGTTTTCTTCATGTCAAGGACTCTACTGTAACTTTGCTGTGGGAACCTTGAAGAATGCTGTCTCACTGAGGGTCTGTCAAAAAAACTGTGGGTCAAATGTCTCCGAAAAATAACAAGTCGGCTGGAGTCACTGACGTGCTTTTATTAACAAACAGTGAGGGGGAAAAACTTGGTTGTCCACAGCAAAAACAAGACAAGAACAACTATCTACAACCCACAAATCTGGTTGACAGCCAACCTCAGACTACTCGAGAGGCTTGCTGCACACAGGCTTACATCTGCTAAGCCCCGCCCTCTGGGCCAACCCAAGTCTATCAATCAATTATCACCTGTTTCTCACAAAACACAACTCCAGTGCTAGTTTTCATGCAAAGCAATCACAACCTGTTAAAAGAAACACACTTTTTAAGTTCAGTCACTTGAATTGCTCCTGAGACCTTTCCATGGTTTCATTAACTCAGTAGGTAACACAGAAAACATGGTCTCACCTGTCATCAGCACACCTGTGCAGGTGGCTTCTGCTTCTAATTAAGGCAACGATTTGCAGCTTTGTAATTAGGGACTGTGGAGGAGAGGGGCATCTGGGATGAGCACGATTAAACTGAGCTGGATTGACTAAGCTGTTAAGCACTGTAGTGTTTCTTTTGGCGTACTGCGGTATGTGTGTGAGGCCTTTACTGTAGACACCAAAACGACAGAAGGGAGTTGTGTGTCATGCATCCCAACTTTGGAGACGTGAGAGAGTTAGAAAGTTATGCAGGAGGTGTTGAGGAAAGGTCAGATTTATGAGGTGAACTATCAAATGACATTCAACAGTTTCATGCGCTGCACAAAAGCAATTACAAGTCGCACCATTATCAGCCATTTTGTTTCTGCATGTCTGCTTTTTCTTGCTGCCTTGCTTTCTACCTGCCTGATTTCTCACTTACGCTGCATACACACTTCCACAATCCTGCAGACATCCTCCGTCTATCAACACACGATCTGTGGTGGAGTTCCCCATGGTATTGACTTCCAGACGGGTGGGACAAAGATTTAAGAGACGGACAAGCAAACAATATGACACCACTGTGGCGGACGGTGCAGTGTGTCATCAGCCCTGCCGCTGCCCTGTTATAAATCTCACTCCATGACAGGCTGTGTGCGCTCTATAAATATCTCTCTGTCAGTATCTTTGCGATACTGTGCATGTCTACGTGTAACAGAAGTCTAGCTAGTCATTAGCGGATTGTTCAGAAATATTCAGATGTTGCTGTGAGGGTATAATCGCAACTTCACTGATCTCAGTGTGTGCGCAGACTTGCATACCTGGATGTGTGTTTGAGATGTCGACGTGCCAGCAACTCATAAACAAGCAGTAAATTTAGAATCCAACACCAACCTCTGTTTATTTTGAAGCAATTAAAATTCCTCTGAGCAAATGAAAGCCTCAGAGTATATTGAACCTCAATAGTCTCACAGATGGCCCGATCTATCTTTGTCAAAATTTTCCATCAATGGGGGGGGGATCTGTCTGCAATGAACAGATAAACTGGTCACAGATGAATACAAATACACAATATATATGATAAATCGACAGCAAGGCAGTTGCATGGAGATTGAATTCGCATAGAGGATGAATTTGCAGGGAGAATGAATTGAGCAGGCAAGCCTCCTGCTATAGGAGAGCACCTGTGATTCACTTTTTGTACCCAGGAGAGATGGCTGTGTGTAAAAGGAAAACAGCGATTTAGAAAATGATTTGCTATTTACACACAGAGGAGAGGATACAGAATGGCCAGATGGATGAATGGATGAAAAGAAAGACACACTAATACACTAATTAGGGGTGTCTGTGTTAATTATTAGAAAGCTCAAGCAGTTACATGTGAGGCCAAACAAGATAACACGCCTACGGTTGTACCAGCAGACTATACTTAGGCACAGCAATGCTTTTGGCTAAATGCTAACTCCAGCAAGCTAACAATGCTAACATGCTGATGTTTAACAGGTATAAAGTTTGTCATGATTACTGTTTAGTGTGGTAGCATGCTAACATTTGCTAATTTGCTCTCAATAAGAATCACATACAACACTATTGTTGTGTACTGTTGTACATGTGGTACATAAATGTTAGGCTTGATAATGTTGCCATATAAAAGTTGGCTAAATTAGCTGATTAGCTTATAAAATTCTTCCTGAGGGAACTGAATTATGATTATTCAAACTATACTTGTTTAGATATTACATAAATGTGGACCTTGTGGTGTCATATGGTGAAATGTAGGCAAATATGTGAAGATAAATCCTCTGAGAGCCACAAATGTGCAAAACCAAGCTTAAAATTCAGTGCTAATCTGAAGTGGGAATTTTGGCCTGACTGTCGAGGTGGAGGGAAAGTCAAGTAATCGGTCAACTGACTTCATCCTCTTGTGACCACAAATGTTTCTCCAGAATTTCATGGTAATTGTTGCTCAGATATTTCAGTCTGGACCAAAGTGGTGGACTGACCAACAAAAAATAAGGAAGGAATCCCCCGTATGCACTGCCAAGGTCAGTCAGAGAGGGAGAGAAGGAGGGAGGTAGTTTGGAGAAAATGAGTGAGGGATAGGAAGGATATGTAAATAAAGTTTCTCCAAGTAAAACAAAACATTAAAAATGCCTCTAGGGAACATCGAAATGAGACGTGGTCAGACAAAGGCGGGGAGGAGGAAATACGAAGTAATGTTGAGTGAAACAAAAGAAAATACGACTGACAGAAAAAAGATGGCACCAACAGGACCCGTTTGTAGCAAATGATAAACAGCAGAAGGAGTAAACAGATGGAGAAAAGGGAAGGGGGCGTTTTTCAAAAGAGCAGCACATGGTGAAGCCTGTTCCAACACTGCGTTCATCCAAAAGAGCACAAGACTCAGATGAGAGAAGTCTGGTCCAGCAGCAAGTCAAAACCAGTCGCTCTGATCCAGAGCTGCTACACACCCAATCCCACGATGCAGCCCCTGGCAGGGAAACTCGGCGCATGTGTGTATGTGTGCATGTGTCTGTGTGCTTCTCTCAAATCTCTCCTACTGTGTCTGTCACTCCTTATGCATTGCAGAATTGCTTGAATATGTTTGTATTTTTATGTTATTTATTCATACGTGTCTCAGTCTGTTACTGAGAAACTTGTGCAGTGTGTGGTTGTTTGGGTTCGTCCCTCCAGGTTTAGGTCTTCATCTTCTCTCTGCTCGTGTGTCTGCAGAGCTCAGGGAGCAAAAATAAGGTTTGTGTTGCTGTTACATACTTCTAAAGATGTTCAACTACAGTCACGGTACCGCAACAACACAGAGGGAGGGGATCAGCTCTGAAACCAAGGCTGTAAACTGACCGCGTTTGATGAGTGATCAAAGTCAGCTTATAGACATAAAGTAAGGGAAAACTATAAGTAAAGTAGAATGTCAACATTGAGTGTATTCATTAGGTTTAAAATACATCTTTTCTACAGCCTCATTATAAGGTGAGGCTTTTGAGATATTTCAAAACAGATTTTTTTATTAGTTGTGTCATGTATTTCTTCTGGAGCTTGTACTTAACTATTTTCACTGCAATTCTCATCAGTAGACAAAGATGCAAATACACAATAGTCTGAGATACCTAGGACACATGAAACGTATGAATTATCATCATCCCGAGATCTTATCAGGATTCTTCACTGATATATCACGTGTCTACATTTGAATGCTGGGAATACACACCTAGCTGGACAATGACCTGGGGCCATTTTTGGATAAAGTCTCTGGCTTGAAAACACTGAAATGGATACAAACGCAGACAGACACAGACAAAAATTTACAAGAAGGTTCCAAGGAAAATTTTGCAGACGCGCACACTCACAGTCTATCTTTTCAGTACAGATCTTATCACCCAATCACACCGGGAAGCACTAATTGACACGTCTAACTGCTTGCAGACAGGATTTCGAAGCCAGTGAGTGAAGTAACATCCTGAGGAGGTCATGCTGAGATTGGACATTGGGGAAATGGGGACGGCAGCGTAGCATGGGCTCAATCTAAGCAAATTAGTGGTTACATGAGCAAAATCACTGCAGGGAAACTGCAGGGGTGCCATGGAAAACAACCACACAAGAACCTGTGTGCAACACTCCTTAAAGACAGTATACCTGGTGCCAGCAATAACACAAACCACTGCAAACAGAAATAAAAAGCAAAGCTGTTTTGTGCTGTAACTTTTAGGAACTGGCTGGACACACAGCAGATGCTAGTTCATCAAAAAAGTGTTTTTATCTCTTGTTTCCAAGAAATGAGAGGCGATACTGAGAAAGGAGAAGTGGGCGTTGGGAGGCTGTCACCAGGACACTGTCATTACTGTTTACACATTAGAAATGATTTAATAAAAAAACTCAGTTATAATAATCTTTTAAGTAAAGACACCTTCCCACTCACATTTTCACACTAATTAGTTTGCAGTTCCAAAAGTTAGGTGGGATTACTTCTTGTTGTTTAAGTTATTTCTATGTAGTTCTACAGACTGTCAACTGGCCACCACTGATGTCTGTGTGAGGACGACCAGGAGTGTGTTGGTAATGTTTTTCCTACCTCTATCTGCAACGTTGTGATCTCTTCCTCCAGCTTTCTTGTGACGGGCACTTCCTTCTGCTTCAGCTCTATCTGTCTCTTCTCCTCGTTAATGGCTAACTGCAAGTCTCTCATCTCTTTCTCCATTGTCTCCAGCGCCATGTTGCCCTTAGTGATGGCAGCCTCCTGGATGTTCACCTTTTCACAGTGGCTGAACAACACCTCCTCATGCTCCAGGAGCTGAATGCCACTGTTGGTGACACACACACACACACACAAACTCTTTACCCTCTCTACTTGAATTCAGGTAAAATTAATGCAAACTTCAACACATTAGTAACCTACAGGTAATTGCGTTGCTGAACAGTTGTCTCATGATTCTTGTTAATCTCTAGAAGTGCCTGCTCCTGGAGGTTGATCATTTGTGTGAGTTTCACCAACTCCCGTTTGTTGTCCTCACTCTGTTGACTGACCTGACAGTGCTTCCATGCAACCTGGAATATGGTGGATATAAAAAACATTTCTATTCAAAAGCATGTTTATGCTGTTCTTATTAAAGATACTTTTGGCAAGTAGCAATTGATCCCCCAACATTAGACCAGTGGTGTGGGATTGTGAAAGAGATTTACTGTATGGAGAGACTCACTTTTGCTTTAAGACTTGAACTGGAGAAATTTTCTGAACATTGGGTAAAATGGATTATGTGCTGTATGTGCTCCACATAGTATATGTATGACACTATACCATGATGTATGGAGAAAAATGTATTGTGACTTAACACCCACAATGACCTTTTTTATTCTTATTTTTATATCTTAAATTAAAAAAAGACTATAAATAATGCATGTTTATGCTTTTAAACAGAATAAAGTACTTGAACTTGATAGTGCATGGCAAGGATTTCTACAGTAGCAAAAGTTCACAAAACTGTTGTAATCTCTGAATTGTTTGCATCTTACTCTGAAGTGTCTGATGAAACACACAAAGATAAATACAGGGGAAGACGTTAAACTCTAGAACTTCTGAATCAGAGCACACGTTGTAACACAGTGTATCTGTTTATCAGTTTGTGATACTGGCTCATAGCAAGAAAGACCCACAGTAGGAGAACTGTGTGTTTTCACTGATCTCATCTCTGTGTTTGTGTGCCTCTGTCTGGACCTTGGAGATGTCACTGCGCAGTTTGTCCCTCATTTTGGAGCTATTAGAAAGCTTCATACAAGCCTTCGTGAGTGATCTGGAGTAGAGAAACACAAAAGGTAAAACATCAAGGATGAAAGTAGTTATGGCAGTGGGAATTATCAGCAAATGCAAAGGTCATGAAAAAGCTATACTGAGTAATAATATCCTCACAAAATGATGATGATAATGATGTTTATGGCCTCTTTTCTGCATTAACATGCATTATTTTCCCGTATTAGCACATCAGGTAGGTAACCTTAAACCCTGTGTCTACACAATACACACAGACACACACACACACCTGTCCTTGTTGATGACAATGGTTCGTTGGATCTCCATCTCATTTTCCAGAACCCTGACCTGCTCCGTCAGCTCTGTGATAGTCTGTGAGGCGATCTGCTTCAGCTTGACATACTTCGTCTTCTCTTCCATAATTGTGTCGCACAGTTTAGAATACTGTGATATTCTGAGGTGGAAAATACTCATAACAAATGAACCCATTCTTCACTTGCATTAGAAAGACTGACTATTATCAACACTCTTTGTTTAGCCAAGTACTATAGGATTTATATACTGCAGGCTTTATAGCATTAGCCTATAAAATTTGTCAATGGCTGACTCAACTGATAAAGTGGCCAAACTTAGTATGTTAATGTTCAGGCATTATAGGTCTTAACGTTTGAGCTGTGGGGTGATAACTCTGGGTTAAAAGGTGTGCTATGAGAGAGCTAGTTTGGAGCAATGAGAGAATCCATTAAATCTCAATTAACCATTCATATGAGATGTAAGTAGAACAAAGAGGACCTGCAATATGTAATGATCAAGCTTTTGCTTGACTGGGTGCAGTTTTGAGGGTGTGTGGCCGTGTACTTTCCGGAGAGTGTGCTGTTTCACTGGGAGGTGCAAGATGCATTAGTCTAAGTCTGAACACTGAAGTATGACCAATTAGTAAGTCATGGTTTTCCAACCAGGCAACATTTGCAGATGTCTGAATTAATTGTGATCCCAGCTGTTACACAGATCAGAGGAGCCAAACAACAAGTAGAAAATCGGTTTTCACATCAATATACTGTTCACTGGAAGTTGATTTGCTGCCCATATTTATTGCTAAGAGACCATGGACATAATGTTAATGAACAGGCACTGGTTGACCCTGGATGCACAGACACCATTCCTGCCACTGTATCTAATGTAAAATCAAAGAGATCTTGAATTGCGCAATGAAATATGAATATTCATCTTCACATTATGGTGAATGAAAAAGAGAAAGTAAGAGCTTTCCCTTTACATTTGATAAAAAGTGTCTGATGGAGAAAACAGGAAACATCAGTGATACCTGCGCTGTAGCATTGTGTTCAGCTTGTTTTGGTCCATGATAATCAGCTCTTTTTCTCGCAGCTCGTGACGGATGTGCTGGTTCAGTTGCTGTGCAGAGAATTACTCAGGTAAAGCCAGAAGTTTCATCACCACTTTGTGTGTGTATGTTGGTGTGTATGTGGTGTGTGTAACGGAATGTGTGCACAAACAAACAACACATTAGTTGATCTAGTGATTCGCATTTTAGTGTGTGATTTTTGACAAGCTTTTTTTTATGGAAATCAGTGATTTGTTTCAGAGCTGTCCATTACTGCATTTACTTCAGCACTTAATTAAATCAGGTAGGACCTCATATATTATAATGTTTGATACAAAAAAAACATACATTTGATTTTAGCTGAGAGTAAGAATCTCCTGGACCCTCGTTCTAGCCAAACTGCAGTTTCACACGGAAAGTTTTAAAATCTGTACTTTTCCAAATCATTCTGAACCGATCACACTGTGGTGACATTTGCAACCTTTGAATTTGACTCATCTTTTGGTTGCTCTCCTGTCACACTAACATCAAACTAATCCAACTTTAGTCTCTCTTTGATGTTTTTGTGTGAAATACAAGTCAGTGTCTGCGTATGTTATATAATGCACTAATGAAGATATCAAAACTTGGTTCAAATAGACCTGTGTGTGTGCGTGTGTGTGCCTTCCCACATGTTTGCATCTATGTGACTGTGTTTGTGCGTGTGTGTAGCCTGTGTGTTTTTTTTGTTGCACCTCAGCCCTGAGCAGTTCACGGTGCTTCTGGCCCCTCTCCTCAGCTTTGATCTGGGTCAGACATCTGAGATTGTGGAGTTCTTCTCTGAGGCTGTTTGACTCCCTCAGCAGCTCCTGAATCATCCACTCTGCCGATTCTTCTGGCTCTCCTCCTCAGCAACTAAGCGCTGGTTGGGAACAAATTTACCGATGTTCTCATTTGGACTTGAAAAATCTCATGACTCTATTCGGAGGAAATTTAATGGGCACTGACAGCAGAATGAGACCATAAAGTGAACTAAAAATCCCTTAATACGAAGATGATGGATGTAGGATGGTGTAGTTTTACTAAGTTTTGTATGACTATGTGATGAGCTGTAGATTGGGAGTGGAAAATCTCATTTAGTCTGAAGATGAAAATGGTAAAAAGTGAAAAATTCCAAAAAGAACTTAAACATAAAATTTTAGGTGAAAGTGACAAGAAGTGAAAAAAGTGTTGAGATATATTAAACTAGAATAGTACTCCTCAAAGACTCACTGGAGGACTACTGCAGTGGACTGCATTATGTTACTGCGCGTTATTGTGTCCATTGAGTCTTGTCCCCACCTGTTTTTCAAAGCTGACTTTGAGAGCGTCCACCTCTTTCTGAAGCTCCATCCTCTGCTGAATACCGGCCTCCCTTTTGGGAACAGCATCTAACTGGAAATTCAAGTCAAGACAGTCAATAAGGTCAACATCAAATGTCTGCTCAGATTTTCAATGTTAAAAGAGATCTTACATCTGCTGTCATCCCTCCACAATCTTGGAAAAAAGCTGTAAAATACATTTTTATCAATTGCTTCCCTGATTATAGTCCTTTAGACTTCACATGCCAAGGATAGAAGGACCGTGAGGATCCAGAACAAAGATTAGCAAACTTCATATCAAATTCACTCAGTGCATATTCAATCTCACATTAAACATTGACTGCAAAAATAATTAATACTATATATCAGAGTTTCCCTCAGGCCTCTCTGATAGCGCTTGGATCAAGCGACACTGTGAGTGTTCAGTGAAACTTATGAAAGATGAATACCCTGAGGCGTCAGGACTGCCCCTCTCTGCAGGGTTGCCAGGCCCTGTGTTCAGTGGTATGAGCTGCATCGCTCCTTATTTAAAAAATGTTAACTGTCTTCTTCCCTGGCAGGAGAATAAAATTACATCAATCGTTTCAAGGGTTTTCAAAAGACAATGCAATATAATCTTGTGTTAGCTACATGAAGCACTTCATACTAATCATTATTAGCCCTCGTGCTGTGTAAAGCTAAGACCACAATACTGTGAAAATATTAAGCCCATCCATCAACCAGTTGATGTAAGTGTGATGAATTTTTGTGGTGAAGCCACAGACTGACAAATCTTCATCTAATCAGCCTTCAAAGTCAAATTTATGTTTGTTTATATTTATCATGTGAGAGTCACAGCTGATAGGCAGATTAGTGTATGAATGGATCCTATTGTACGGCTGCTTTGTTTTTGATCTTTCTTACATTCGTGAATTCCCTGATGTGTCATAATGATTTCCTTTCATACGGTTATGTGCTCGTGAGATGTGCTGATGCATTTCCCATGACTCGCTGTCGCTCTCCCCCCACTCTGTTCTTCCTCTATTCCATGTTCTCTTTAAAAACCAGGAACATCAGTAAAATTACAGGAAGCTCGAGAATAACGAAATGCTTCTGGTGTAACGCAGATTAACAGCTTAATGCGTTTATCATTGGCACCGTGACACGTGCACTCAAAATGCTGCCACACCTATGTTAAAGCTGGAAAATCTGCCAAACGAACAGCCAACACCAGTAAAACCCTGAGTATATTTACAAGCAGTACAGAGCAACAGTAGTTTTCCACTACATAAACTATATTCCCCAAAACTGCAACAATCCATAGGTCACCTGTGCCTGTAAGTCATTGTAGATGGACTGCACGTGTTCTAGCTGCTCAGTGGCCATGGTCAATGCATATTCCATCCTCTTGAGGGCTTGCATCTGCCTGAGGGAAAAGTACAGACAACCTTTAAACAATTGTCCACATCATAAGGCTATGGCTCCTTCAGCTGGAATTCATTATCTTAAATTTACCTCAATATATAATATAATATATCAATTCTTGTCAAATATGAACAGTTTTAACTGTGTTTGGAATGCAGCTAGAAAAATCCTTTGAACCTTATGGCCTTTTGTTCGACTAAAAAAACTCACAAAAAGACACATCTGATAACATTTGTGCGCAATCAAACCCACAAGCTCAACAGTTGGAAGTGCCCACATACAGTCTGTACCTCATGGATGTGTGGAGACTCATTTACATCTGTGATAGAACTCAGTTTGACATCATTATACCTATTTTTCTCCCTGAGCTGCACAGACTGGCTCTCATACAGGTGCTTTCTGTCACTCATGATGTTCTGTAGCTTCATTTCCAGGATACCTCTGGTGATGAAAAACACACATTGACATGTTTGAAAATACAGAGTGAAAGATTCTCTCTCTCAACTCTAAAACACCTAATCAATCATGATATTTTATCTGTTATTTACAGTATATATCTGAAAAGGTTGTTGTAATTGAATCACATTTGGTATTCCAATGCTGGCTAGTGTCCGTTTTCGACTGTGTTGAGAGTTTTGTACCTGTTCCCAATGAATTCAGCCTCCTCCTCCCTGTTGACCTCCTGTTCTTTCAGCAGCTGTCTGTACTCTGCCTGACTGGTCTCTACTTGGGCTTGGAGAGCCTCCAGCTCCTTCATCATCACCTTCGTCTTCATCCTGAGGGAGTGGTTATGCTCGTCCACCTCCTTCACTTTCTGCTCCGTTTCTGAAATCTCTGTGTTTAGTGCTTCTATCTGCTCCTTTGCGGCTCTAATGTGTTTATGTGGAAAGGACAGAAAGAAATATACATAGACAGAAATATTACGCAATACATACATCACATATACCACGACCATAAAAGCATCCCTTTATCGCTCATGCTTGCCCTGTAAGAGTGAATATCTCATGAAATAACAGCATGTGCATCCATCTTTTACACACACCCCCAAGTCCCACTCAGCTCGGTGCATTTCAAATAGCTCACATGGCTCATACAGACGGCTCCACTGCATCACTTGTGAGCCAAATATTAATTTGAAATAAACATAAAAAGAAACTGCAGTAAGGCTGCAAGTGGAACTATTCTCTGGTGATTAAGAGGCTTTTGACTGCAGCTTCCCTTAAATATGAAATTAATGATGTCTGCTGATGCATATGGCTGTCATTTTTTATTAAATAAGGATTGCCACCTTCAAATTTGTGAAATAATTTGACTGCAGCTACAAATAGTATCTTATTTTTCACTTCATTATTTGGACTAAAATATGCCATTCCACAGAACTGCAAAGTCTACAGTACATCAAAAGGAGCGTGGCTGGAAAGATACATTGCAGAGAGGAGACCGAACAACAAATGAAACTGAAAAACGAAGGGTTTTGTGGAGGAGAAGCAGAGTAAAGAAAGTTACATTTTGCTTCCGTTTTGCACAAGATTCTGTCGTTGTTTTTCTGTTTCATATCAGCTCCAATCAAAAATCTACACTGAGCAAAAACAATTAGCAGCAGATGCTCATGTCTTTCTTGTGAGAAGAAGGGAGGGAGACAGATATCAGAATGATTTAAAGCCAGTGACTCAAGGATTGTGCAATGCAGGGAGTAGTTTTCAAAAGTGTTTCTTCTATATTTTCTTCTCTGTGTTGTCTCACAGAATTTGCTCGTTTTTAATTCCCAGTGACTCAACTTTCCTGCTCTTCCCTGATAAAGAACATTACAGGGGTTAAATGTACTTACTCTCTCTTCAAACGTTTCCTTTCAATCTTCTCAAAAATCTGGTCAGGTACACTGATGAGCCGGGCTCTCTCAGCCTTCCAACACACACAGAGACACATGCACACACAAATGTAAGAAGTCATACGATTTTTTTTTTTTTTTTGATGGTGTGCTAACACACACACAAACACACAGACCTCTCTGAGCTCTATGATCTCCTTCTGGTCCTCCAGCTCCCTCTGTTCTTTCAGTATCAGAGTTTCATGGGTTTCCACATCTTCCATCAGACTTCTGTGCAGGGAGCGAGAGTAAGATAAACACACAAAAAAAAGGTGATTAACAGACTTAAAAGATTCAGCTGCAGTGCTTCTTACTGTATTCAACTCAAAAGATGTATGAGCACATGAAAAATTGAAATTGAAAAAACACAAATAAAGAAGAGATGGAAACCGTCACACAAGCTAGATAATTAGAAATTAAAAGTGTAGCAATGACAGACCTGACTTCCACTTGTCTCTGGGCCACTTCTTTCCTCAGATCCTCACATTTGTCCTGCAGGGCCTTTCTTCTGCTCTCCAGCTCCTGGAGGACCCAACAACAGTATGAACTTTAGATCACAAATCAAGATTTTCATGTTAATGATGAGAATTTAATTGAGTTCTGGCTGTGCAGCCAGAAGACTATTGTGTTTATCCTCATTGCACAGTGTCTAATCCCTGTTCTCGGAGTCAGTTCCAACAGACCTTTTTTCTTAACTTAGAGAGACTTTTTCAGCCTGCATCGCTTTTTTCAAAGTGAGGTCATTTCCTATTGAGATGTTATCTTAATATTAAAAAGCCAAGGTCAAGTTTCTTTTTCAGAGGTAAGAAATCATCTGGTGGTGACAACAGTTCTAGCTCAATAGCCAAATTGTGATTTTCATCATTTTCTGCACAGAAATACGGTATGTTTGATTTGTAACATTGCTGAAAATGTTGAATTGCATGGACAAGCTTGACTATTGAAGTAATCAGCTGCGACTTAACCAGCTAGTAATAATTCATCTTGATAAACATTATTCACTGTTTATGTTCACTTTTTCTCTGCTACACATACAGCACACAGACGCATGGTGAGAAAACACTGTTTATTCATCACATAGTGCGTCTGTTGGTGACTCCCCCAGGTACCATTGAGCATTTCATTAGAGTTAATATCACACTTGATGCTGTTGGTCTAATATGGCAGATTTTCCTTCATTAACAATGGGGAAGGGATTCAAAGGGCCCTTTCACACATATACTGCATTACATTAAAAGATAATTGCCTGAGCTGTTCTGGTAAAAGCAGCTTGTTGTTATTCAGACAGACAAGTCCTTTTTCTTTTTGAAGACTGAATGTTTTCTGAACACAATACTGATGTTGTACATTTTAAGAATTCCTCATGTTATGGTGCTGTGTGTGATCACAGTGGCAGTGAACACCTTGTACTCTTAACATGATAATTCGTGTTAGGCAGTCACAGTGCTGAAGCTGTGTCACTGGTTCTGAGAGGATTTTACTTGTGTAGATTCACCTCTAACAATAACCTCTACAGCAGGCAAACAGGGTTACATTGAAAAATTTGGTTGTGTTAATTATTCAACTCAGTTTCTTTAATATCACGCTTATTTCTGTGGTTACAGAGACTTTTACAGCTCTCATACTAGCAACTGTCTAGTGATCAGCCTATTTATGGTGCTGAGTGTAGATTTTTGTGATAACATTTTTGAAAGCAGTTTATTTAGTCCATTAAATGTCACTTATTTGGACCATTAAATATTACCCATAACACTCTTTGCCTCATGGACACAGTAGCACTTGAATGGTGTGGAAATGATACCAGTCAGAGGCATGAAAACAGTTCTAGCACATTTCTAATGTCTTCTTGTTGAGATAAGTAATTAAACAGTAATTGGCATCGAGAACAGAATTTTGATGAAGTTTAATGATTGTAGAGTTCTGAATGCAGTTCTCCTCGAGACTTGCCCTCCAGGTCTTATGTTCCTATTCTTGCAATTCTGAGTGGATTTTCTTCAACGCAATTCCTGATTGTTTGTGCTGATGATACAACAGCTGCTGTGGATTTTCATGCCCATCCAAGTGTTGGAAATGCCCACAGTGCACCACATTTTGGTAGGCCTCTGACAGACTGAATAATGAGAGCAATACAGTAGTTATATAGAGTTTGATATATAGTCCTGTAGTGCTGAAAGCACACAGCATCAAGCGGATACTGGGATTCTTAGGATTTGTGGATGAATAATTATTCTTTTTTATAAGCATTATGAATGCTGTATATTATAATATAGTAAGAATTACATTGCATTTCTACATTTATTACACATATATATGATTGCCAGCCATTACTAACTTGATTTGTCTGCTTTAAGTTAAAAAAGTTAAAAACTGCTTTCCATCTGTAACAAAGATTAAACCTTATTCAATATGTGTGTGCCATCCTTTTGTCTGAATGTGAGACTGGAATGTAAAAAGCTTCTGCTTCACATTACTTTAAATGGCCCTACAAAGAGCCAATGGCAAGTCATCATATGAGAGGATTAAGCCTGGATGGAGGCTTAATGTAAAACTCATATTTATCCCCTCTGAAGACCGTTGTAACCGTAGTAATCCACATTTCTGAAACTAGATGAGGATGGTGCAATGATGAACTTACAGCAGGTTTTGGCTGAATCTCATTCTCTTTCACCAGATACTGCTTCTCTTCCTGGAGACTGCATAGAGTTAAGGGGAGGTAAGAGGAGGTGAAATGATGAGATAGGGGGAAAAGAGGGGAATAAAATAGAATCAAAGCATTATTAAGATAAAGAAATGACATTTTTCAGTTCCTGGTTCTATGGAAAGAGGAATGGGTTGAGAGGAACTTACATACAGTGCATACAAAAATACACCAATGTGCAGTTTCAAGTGAACTAAACTCATGCCAAATCTGTCTTACACAAAGGGCAAAGTTTTTAAAACTCATGTTCTTGAACGAAGTGTCACAAGTTTTAAATTAGTTCTGTGAATCTGTTTTATTATTAATGAGTGGTTAAAAACATTACGACATGCTGGAGAGCCAGTATACAGTATATATGTACAGTAAATGCCCATATACACGCACACTGACAAGCTTTGTTATATGTAAAGTACTCAGCACAGTTCAGATGTACATATAAAAACATAATTTGTATAAATTTTTCATTTCCCTGTGGCAAAGGCTTTTTTGAGCAGCTGATTAAAGTTTGCATGAAATAATTCAGCTCTGTCATTGTGAAAATCCTTACAACAGCACATAGTGTACAGCTACACGTTTCACCAAGTACCGTAAATGATATTAATCTTCCTGACAACTTGATGTATTGGATATTAACTGATATATAGAAAAAAACTGCATGAATGCTAAAATATGTGACTGGAAAAAGTGCTGAATTCCTGTGTATCTGTTTGGCTCTAGATAAAGGACGTAAAGATTGTAAAAAGTATTATTTGCATGGTGAGCATCTGCTTGTCATATGCAGACCATGAACCATGTGGACAGGAGATGGAGAAAGAAAAGCAAAGATAAAAAGGAGGTCAGGAAGAGGGGAGGAGATCAGGCTGGAGAGGGTGGAGGAGAGAATAGCTAGAAAGTAGAAACTAAAATGAGACGATGACAGGACAAGAGAGTTCACTACCAAAAGCTGTCACACATAATATGCTCGCTCAGTGGCTAATACTGTCTATTACTGCATCCTCAGAGAACACCCTGTAAGTGTTTTCATTTAATATTTCAATTACCGCCTGAGCCTTCAGCACTCTGCCTCAGTGTGTGCTCTGGACTGAAAATCACTCTATGCTATGGATCATATCTTTGCAATACAGTGGTGCATTTATCTGATGAGTGCTTTAATATTCTTCATCTGACCTTTTCGGATTTATCTGTAAGCCGATTACCAGTGAAAACAAATTTCAAGATTATTTTAGGGACTTTGCTTTAATTGGGAGCTTTAGAAGCCCTCATTCATGTTTTCACCCTGAAACATCAGTCACAGTTCGCAGCAGTTTCATCTTTTTCATAGCTTTTTTCAGCCCTCGCTATGTGGTTCCCTCACACCCTGTCAAATCATCACATGGGGATGAACTCACTGACATCAACTTACAGTGCAGGCACTTCACCTATCTCTGGTGTTCCAACTTAAACACAAATTTCAGTTCCCAAACATTTTGGGAACCACCGGTGTGTGTTACCATGTTGCTTAGCAATGTTCCAATAAGCTCACTTTAGCACAGCAGAGTTTGTATATAAGGAAGAGAGAGGTGCTCGACGGAGTATGTTATTTTTCATTACGGTGGGCGTGTTTGACCCTTTGGACACACTGACAGTGGTGCTGAGTTAGTCAGGGGAAGGAAAGGAGAAACCTGCAGCAGAAAAGAGGAAAATCTGTGATGGGAAAAGAGCCTCATGGGAGTGAAAGGAAAGAATTAGAGGAGAGGAGCAGAAATGACCCCAGGACTGACGTCAAAACACTGACTGGTACGGAGCTCAGACAAGTAAACACATTCCCACATCCACAGCAAACCCAAAAATCCACTTGAAATGCGTATATATCGAATTTATTATGTACATCAACTCTTCACCTCATGTGATAAACCTCAGAGGAATGGTAGTGACTGAAACAGAAACTATTTAAGCAGTTTTCACTCCTATTAGTGCAAACTGTTTCAGTGGTACAGGAAAAAAAGGGTGTGTGTGTGTACGCATTTGGCCCGTGTGTGTGTCTTACACAGTCACCTTCACCTCCCTCTAAAGTCAATAAAAACTTGCAAAGATGCTGCCTCATGTAGCTGAGTGTTTGGTCCCTGGTTATTTAACTGTGACTGTGTGTGTGTCGATGCACGCATATGCTTGCCTACTGTACATAACTTCTCTATTCACCACTCTAGTTTCACTTCTGTGTATTGCCCTTGCTCGCCTCTGTCTCTTGGGGCTCCCGCAAGCGATGTCTATATATGTTTGTGTGTGTGTGTGTGTGGAAGAGATGACAAAGCTCCAGCCAAATTGGAGAGGAGTTTGTATCAAGTTTGATATGTCAAACTTGTTTGATTTATTTGGCATGTGATTCAATATCTGACAGAACCTGAAGCTTGAAGCATGAGTGACTGCAATAATAATGTGTGTATGTATGTCTACAAAGCTCACCACTTCAGTTGGTGTTGTGTCTTGTACTCTCTGTCCTCGGCAGCTCTCAGTTCATTGTATACCTGGAGGAGCTGTTGCCTCAGTTCATTGACCTCACTCTCAGGCTCCTCAGATGTGCTCTGCGCCTCTGTTCTCTCCACCTCCTCCCGCAGCCTCTGCAGCTCAGCACGACACCTCTTTGCCTCTTCCAGACGCTGGATCTCCGAGTCCTGGGCACTTCGAGATGAAACAGTGATTTAAGTGATGTGATCCTACATTTACAAAAAGAAGTAGACCAAAACCAGATTAAGGCAGTGCTCCAAATCCTTCTGTTCTTTGGATTACACTGTCCAAGGTAAGGTCATCGATATAAGACAGAGAATCCTCACTTTGAAAATTTGAAAATATCATCTCATTTCTACCTTCTTTCCAGAAACAGTGAAAACAAAGTCACTTGTTTCAGAACATCAGTGAAATATAGATTTTTATGTTATATTTAATTAACAATCAAAGGAATTTCATGATTCTTCTGTTAAGGAAACTGATCAATAACAATAAGGTACATCCACAAAAACATACTTACTTCCTAAAGGCCAAATTATCTCAATAACCTTGACTCTTGTCTGAATACAACCCCCCCCAAAAAAAAACTTGTGGTACAATAACCATGTAAATTATTCTTTAGATGTTGATTTACACGACAGAGTTCTGTCTACTGAGCTGGTTAAATTAAATGTGCGCATTCAGATTTTTTCCCCTCGTTTTCACAAGAAATTGCGGCCTCAAAAGTTAATTTCACTCCCTCCATTATGTGCCTTGGATGGTGATTTTGAGAATAATTGTTCAACCATGGATTTAATAACGCTTGAAAAGAATTATGCTTTGGGACACGTCTTTGATAGCAACAGTATCTCAGCCTGTAACAGTCAGCTGGGTTGGTTGTACCTGCTTCTTTCTGCCTCAGTGACACGTTTGCTTCCACCTCTTTGCTCAAGTCATTATTTCATTTTTTGACTCCACTAAATGAGTTAGAAGTAATAAACTTATGTGTCTTCTGAAGCCAGGGGCTGTTGTCACAGATGCTACCACCATGTTTTTACACCAGTGTATAACAGCAGCTCGGCTACATCAGATAAGCAGTTAAAGACTTTTTCAAGGACGGCCCAGGTGGACGCATTCTGACTTCAACACAGGTCTGATGTCTCTACATGTACTTTTCTAATGTCCTGCCCTTTCAACTCTGTTGTCAAACATTGCTTCAAAAGAAAACAGGGAAACATACCACTTCAGAGTCTCCTGCAGTAGCCTGTAGCTGGCTTTCAGTTTGGCCACTTTGCTCTGGCTGATCTTGCCCTGTGACAACAACTGAGGAACAGAAAGCAGGAATTTTACCAATAATGGGCATGAAAAACATCGTGTAAAAAATGATATGCACCAATATAAAAGATGATAAATACATTTCCCTGGTGTGAATCATCCACATCTGAGCATCTCCATTTCTGCAGCCCTAAACTGTCTGGCTTCATTCAGCTAAGATGGCTACAGATTTCCTTGCATGGATGTGCCATGCAGTGAATCTCAGGTTTCACTATTTCAGTTTCAGAGTTTTAAGACTTGATAGACTGGATAGAATAGAATATCACATCCAGTGGAAATCTCTTGTTGGCGTTTTTTCTGGATAGAATATGCAATAGGCCATTATTGCTAGGAAACAGATAGATTTCTGACCTGTAAGCAATTTTGTGTAATATTGTTTGGTGATAAAAATTTAATTCCAGAGGTTGAAAACTAGATCACGAGCAACACCAAGAAGAGTTTTGGATTTTATGATAGTCAAAACTTTTTGCTTTGTTTCTGCTGTAATAAGCTTGAATTTCAGTTACTGTAAAAAAATAAAAAAAAAAGTTCATATCTGTCTGGATTCACCAACTCCCAACTCTGAATAAACCTTTATCACATCATAGTATCAGAACATCTTATCGTGATGAGCTGAAAAAACAAACCTCCAGGTATCTGCAGTCTGCAGAGGGAGAGGAGTAATGATAGAAAATAGCCCATATATAATGATAAGTAACAGTATTCGTCAAGATCAAGAAAGGTACCATCAAGTATGAATGATTTCAAAAAGCTGATTAAAAAGCTGTGAGAACTTAGGCAAAAACAAAACAAAAAAGACAGCAAGAAAAAACAGATCAGGTCATAAATTTTGCAAACATGAGAAAATTATCTATACAGGCTGTTGTGAAGTTATTTCTCTCTGGGGTGAGGTAGTTGTGTGTGTGCCACGGTGATAGAAACAGAGGACAGGTGTTGTTCCCGTCTTATCTTCAGAGCCAGGTTGGTAGAGTGGGGTGTAATGAGGGATAGCCTTGTCTGTATCAAAGAGCTGCAGGACTGAGGATATCTCAGGTCGGACTGCTCAGCAGGTAATCTAACGGCAATGAACACACACAAATGGTCTGATTACACACACACACGCGTGCTGATAACTCCCCCCAAGTTCAAACATTGGGGATAACTGAATATATTTTTAGATTCATTCCATTATTTTGTTTATCTGGCTATTGTCAAATGCACTCGCAGGTGCAAGACCACGTTTCAAGGGCTGAAAGGACAGAGATATAAACGTTGTGAATGATGTAGATTAGAGCTTTTGTCAATGTGATTTATTTTGGGTGTTTTTCAGTCAGTCTGCATTAGTGGTCACTCAAGGTCACTTCACTACAAGGAAAACACCTGACATGATCTGTGTTTAAAACATTCAAAGTACAGCTAAATCTGTCGCCCTTACAGATTGAGATGTTGATCCAGTCATCTGGTCCTAATGTCTAACTGCAACTTTAATCAAGTAATCTAATACAGAGAAAAGCAGATTACAGGAACGTGAAGTCATCTTATCATTGGCCTCAAACAAAAATAGCAATTTGAAACAGATTTTGAGGCTGAGTGACAATTTGAAAAAGAGGTCAGTTTTGTGTTTTCAGCAGCATATACAGCATCCCAGTGATGCAACAGACATCCAAGCCATAACACTGGCCATTTATCTGAGAGAAGCAGCCTGGAGCGGTTTCAGGCAGCCCCTCTAAATTCTGGTGCCAAGACTTATCTTGAGCAGAACGGAGTATTGGTGGCTTTTACCGGGTGGCTGCATGAGGCTCACATGTGGCTGAGCATCTTTGAAGTGAGATACAGACAATCACTGCATGATATTAAAGCGGGCACATGGACATGCATACCTGTCTATTTACTCCCTCATCCATCCACACACGCGGACACACGTGTGCACAACTTTGGCGATGCGAGCCGAGCATGTGATCTGCGCCGCAGTCGGAGCACCACTAAAACCTTCCAGTAATACAAGTGTGTGATGCAGCAGGTATGTGGGGTGTAACAAAAAGAAGCTGTGGGCTTTAATGCGCCGCACCCTCGGGGAGAGAAATAATGACCATCACCACGAGGCACAACACTGCATTCCACTGGGTGATGGAGAGAACCATCTCTCTCTGTTTGTATCTCTACCTTCATGTTCTCATTTTGACTGTTTGAGTTGGAGTCGAGCCCACAGCCAGATTGAAACGCTTTGTTAGAAGTTTCTGTGCTGTAATATTTTCCTTTCTGGAGTGTTCCTCCATCAGGGCTGAGAGCCACTTCTGGAAGTGAAATCAATTACTGAAACTGTGTCAGTTCTGTAGAAATATGACAAGTGCATGACTAACGCCTTGGACAAAGAAATCCAATTACAGGACCCGTGGTTATGAATTACAGAATGTACTGAAACAATAGCCATGGCCCACAAACACACAATCACTGCCAACTTAATGAAACCACAAGAACTTTTTAACAGGACTCCATGTAGGGTAACCGGACTGAAAGAGGCACTGACTGCAGCTTTGCTGTTATCTCTGCAGGATGAACAACTCATTTTAATCACTTTCATTACTTAATATACAAGATGCTCCATGAATTTACCTCATGTGTGAATAATGCCTGTGGGAAAGAACAAGTGCAATCTTAGCCATGTCAATCTAAAAACCACCACAAATAACCACATCCCCGCATCATTATTATCTGTGAAAACAAGTGCATTGTTTACCGCTGATTAATAAAGACTTGATTATCTCCTTCAAACAAACAGCGTCGACCACTTTATAAATCAGCGGTGACAATCATAGCATGGTTGGTTTTAAAATTGCTTTTGAATTTCCACATTTTGTTCACGCTATAGATGAAAAGAAGCTCTCAGGGAGCCACCACCAGGATGACAAACATCCCTCCAAAATAAGACACTGTAGTGGAATATATAAGACCATTAAGTATAAGTTGTGATGTGCTGTATGCTACATTTCCCTAATAAAGCACTACTTAGCCATCGAAGCATATCTCCTCTAAATTGGATTGGCTCTGTTCATTTTAATGTGGTGTGAAGTGTGTGCTCTGCAGGTGTATTATATTCGAAAGTTTAAATCAGATCAGGACAGAGTATTGGCAGGCACTCACTATTCATGGACGTTTATTGGTATTCAGGGAAAACTGAATTTATTAGTCTCTAATGCTTAATTTGCAACATCCTCAGTGAGCTATCTAAATCCAGAAAAAAAGTTAGATATGGAAAGAAACCCCTCTGTAATGTTGCTGCTGGTTAACTATGGAGTTTGTAGTCATTGCACCCATCTGACCCTTATAAGGACATAGAGAGTGAGTGGTGGGGTGAGCCAGTGTTTTCAGAAAGGTTTCAGAATCTGTAGTGTGTGAAGATGTGCCCTTTAAATGCTGTGAACATCTGAAACCACCAAAACAAAACATGTCCAAAGAGTTGAAGTGGACGTGTGACTGTGAGTCATTTCGCTCTTCAGGGAAATGAGCTGGCTTCAGAGGGAGGCAGGACGGCAGCATGCGCTGACTGCAGGCAAAGGACCTACCTTTTCTTTTCACCCCCCCAACCCCCACCACCCACCACCCCCCACTCCCATAATCTCTGTCCGCATCTCTGTTTTTTTCACAATGCTGCTGATATGGTGTTTTGCATTACGCAATAGTCCTGCCCCTCCCATCCTCTCTAACTCAGCATACACTCTCTCTCTCTTCTCTCTCTGCCCCTCTCCCTCCCTCCTTCCTTCCCTCCCTCCCTCACTCGTCCTGATATTAATGACACAGCTATCTGAGGCAGCGGCAGTTCCCCTGCGCTCTCTCCCTCCTGCAGGCTGCGCTCATACACACACACACTCTTAAACCAATAGGATACTGGACACTCATTCACAGACTCTACACCTACAGGAATCTGCGGCTGCACACACGCGCGCACACACACACACACACACGCACACACTACTATATACACTTGCACACACTTTAAGTTTATATCAGAGGCAGTTGCAGACACTTTCACTTCACACCGACTTATTTCTTCTTTACAAATTCTCAAGCAGAAAAATGAGGACAATTGTGCTTTGCATCAGTGCCAGTCTCCTGCTAACAGCCACTGTGGTGCCGCACACCAGCCGGGCAGCGGACTTCACCGGCAACTCACACCAAAGATGGGATGCTAGAGGAGCTTACACTTCGGGATCTGAATTGAATACCCCCACCTCCTGCCCCGTTAAACTGAGACCCTCGGGCCAGTGCGGGGCAGAGGAGGAGGGGGACTGCCCGTACCAGATCACCTTACCTCCTCTCACCATCCAGCTGCCCAAGCAGTTCAAGCTGCTGGAGAAGACAATGAAGGAGTTGCAGAGCCTGAAGGAGGTGGTGAACAAGCTGAAGAGCGGGTGCCAGGAGTGCCGTGGGGCACGAGGCAGTGGAGCTTCTGGGCATCAGCAAGCTGACCAATTACAGAGGGATGGTGGGGAAGAAATGAGACTGGAACTGACGGGACAGGAACCGCAAGATGGGTCCAGCCAAGACGTGCGGGGAGATGGACCTACTGTGGACGGTACTGGACTGGGACAAGGTTCTCTTTTTGGGAGAATTACACCAAGCCCCAACAATATGCAGGAGATGCAGGTAAGAGGCACAGTCTCACTAAACCGAGACATCTAACACTTTCAAACTGAGAAAACTGGCATTTTTACAGTGAATGAATATTCTTATAAATACACACAAATGTCCTGTCAGATTTCTGAATTTCTCATAACTGATGTCAAAATCATTTAAGTGTATAGTTTGTCAGCCTAATCCAAGTTAGTACATCAAACAATACTTTGTTTGATGTCATATATGGATTAAAAAGCGACAAAAATTCCCATGGAATGAACTATAAAATCCCTATCAACACACAGTGAACATCATTTCAAGGTCTACACACCATGTCATATGGTGGTACTGCACCAGTTTCTTTATCTCCATCAGAACCATGTAAATTCACCATGAGCCAGGACCATTTATCAGCCCATTTGAAGATTAACCTAAACAAACTGAACTAAAATGTGCTTTATAAACATTCAAGATATAAAGTCACTTAAATATGCCCGCTCAAATGTACCCAGCTGGAATGTAAACTGACCAAATGTTAACAGACCTGTAAAGTCCTACCTGGCAGGAATCCACCAGGGAAAATTCCTGGTACTGTAAACAGGGTGGGGAGGCAGCCTGAGACACCAGCCAAATGGCAGTAAATTTTGCTCTGTCTGGTAAGCTTGTTGACTCTCACAGCCACTCTGGCAGACGGCCAACCATCACGCAGACCTGTTTCTATTCTAAAATTCAAATTGGCTGGTAAAACAATGCAGGAGACCGGTGACTTCAGTAATCCACCTGCTTTGTATTCGGTGCACAGCAATAATCCCCCTCCCCTCCCCGCACTCCCCTCTTGCTCTGGCCCTTCCCAGGTGAAGCTCAATAGGATGTCAGCCAGCCTGCGCAACGCCAGGAGCCAGATCTCGGCTCTGCAGGGTCGTCTGGAGGGGCTCAACCTGCTCAACATGGACAACGTGCAGGCTATGGTAGACAGACGGGTGGAGAACATCACTGGAGTGGTCAACAAGCTCAGCTCCACCTGCACCACCCACTGTCCAGTACAGAATGCCCCTCAGTGTAAGCATACTTTTTGTAAGATTCATCGAGTGGCATTCTTTATTTTGTCTCTTGAACGCTCCAGCCCTTTCTGTCCTACCTTGTGCTGTGAAAGCCCTCTCCATCTTTTCAGCTATTTACCATATTCTCTTGCAACTCAAAAGTCCTTTCTCTGCATTTTCTATTGTTTTATTTTATTCTATCTTCGCTATTTCAAAGTTGTCTCTCCTCTCCTATCCTCTGTGCATGCATTTTTTGTAATCCCTCTGGGTATGATCAAGGAGCCTGGTCTTTATTCTTTTCTATTCCCACAAATTCACCACAGATGTTATTATGGTAATGAAATTCTGGCACACTCCAAACACATCCAGCAGTTTGGGTTGCTATGAGGTGAGTTTTTTTGGCGTAGGATCTATCCAATCATGGCTAAGTGGACATGGAGACTTGTAATCACTACAAACAACCCAACTCTGGGTGGTCACCTTCACCCGATGAGACTTGTTTTCTGGGAAATGGGAAATAAAATCTTTCAGGCTGACAATGACCTCCTCAGCAGCACATAGTGATCTGTTGCGACATCCCTTCTCTATTACAAATAGAGGAAGAATAACATGAAATATTTGGGGGAGATTTGTATAATAATGAAACAGGAAATTTTCCGTAGTGAGAGTATCAACAAAAATATCCTGTCCACAACTGATAGTAGAACCAACCGTAGCCATAGCAAAAAAACATACCAAATAACATAATTTAAAGTTGAGGTCATGCTTTTACATGAGTGAAGCAATATGTCTAGTGTCAAAGTGAGAATTCACATTACCTCTTACATAAGAAAATCGAGTGCCCCGACATTCCTCCATGATGGTCCATATGCAGAAACTCAAAAAGAAAAGGAGAGAGAGAGACAGATACTTGGCGCCTATGGTACCACATGATGTGAACATTTAGAAAATAAGCCTAAGGGAGTGGAATCTCATGATGGAGACTTATCAGCGGGGACTGGAAGCTAGCTAAGCATAACAGACATTCCACTTTACATTTGGTGTAAAAGCTTATTTGGATGAGGGCACAGTTGAAATGCGGGCCACTTTTCAGACTGAAGCTGAATAATATCCTGATTCTGCATGAGTGGATGTGACACTATATTGGGGCTTTTATGTGGAAAACAGATGTGAGCTTATTTCTAAGTAGATTAGCTGGGACAGTGGTGTGAAGGGAATACTAGTTTTTTTCACATCAGAGTCTTTTCTTGCCTCTTCCTCCTTCAAACTCTCCTTCAGTTCCTTGTCCATCTCTCTCATGCATGTATCCTAAGCACATCTCTACAGCGTCTCTCCATTTGTTTCTTTTTTTCCCTTGCTGAATGCTGCTTTTCATTTATCATCTCTTGCCCTAACTTTCCCTGTCTCCCTCTTTTTAATCCTCTTTCCTGGTGCCTTCCCTCTTCCTCTAATACACCCCCCCGCCCCCATCCCTCTCTTTTGCACTGGAGGTCATGCTCTTGAGTGCTCGTTCCTGCATAAAACAACTAACTCTCATTATCTCATCCTAACAACACAAGCAGTAATGTAGGCAGCTTTCCCAACATTAGTCACGGAGGGCACACAGGGTCAGTAACACTCGTCTTTATACATCAGTCTGTCATGTTAAGTTCAAGAACCGACAAATTATTGAGCTGAATCTGAAGGCAGTAGACAAGAGACAGCTGTTGCCATGGAAATATACCAAAGATCTCCATTGTTTCACAATATGAGTATAAACAATTTGGTAATTGTTATTTTACTCTAGTGATTCCTCTTAATGAAAAACAACATTAAAATCAGAGATAAACTGAAACCCTTTTCTTATATACCAGACCAGTGCAAAGACGGTCTCATTTTTTACACACAGTGTTAACTGTGTTAATTCTTCATCTTAAAAACTAATACCAAATGCTGAATTAATATGTCCCTCTATTTGCCATTAATACTACACAGCGAAAAAGGCCTTGAGAGGAAAAATGTTGTTTTCCGGTTGTTTATCACAATGTCAAAAGTGCTTAGAGAAGCAATTCATGCCTAAATGGTTCCCTTGAATTCTCGATATACTATCCAGCTGCCAAATTGTAGCTTAAATCATTAAAGAACTGTTAAACACAGATTTGAACAAACCAAAATTTAAATTCTCTTTTCATCCTAAGCCAGGCAGGCAAGCGGACATAACACTTTAAAGAGATGTCATATGAGACAGATGTGTTTTTATCTAGAAGGGAGGCAGGAGCTGTGGTGATGGATCATTTGCAAGTAAATGTTAAGTATTCACACATGCGCAGGGGATTTAGAAAACCAGCCGCAGTGGTACAGCTCATTAAGCTACACTACAGTTCAAACATTTACACTCCATGGGTTTAGGAAAAGACATCTAAGGACGCTCATTTAATGAAAAAAAAAACTTTTTTTTTCTTTCATTCAAACTTCTTTTGTCCCAAGCTAAAAGAAAAAAAAGCAAAACAAAACCTGATGAGGAAGCATGTAGCTACTGTAATAAAACACTACCGTTTATACCCAGACATTTAGGCCGGTGTGAGATTGCAATTCCACCATTAAGCAGGACTAATAAGTTTGTCAAGATGCGTTTATCACTCACAGCTCACACATTTATTTCCTCCTCTTTGCCAATTCCCATCCCTGCTGCAGGAGCTAATCTTCACTTTCGCTCCTGCAAGATATATTGGGACCTTGAGGTGAATGGACAGCAATTCATGTTGCTGTTCAGCTACGTTAAGTCAATTATTGACAAACAAGAATAAATGGCTTGTACGCTACATTGTCAAGAGCTGCTTCTTTGCGATGTGGTGACACAAGTTCCTAAAGGAAGGAGTGTTGCTTTTTGATGATTGCGTCATCACATTAAACTTAACAGTGGTGTTGGATTTCAGTTGTTTTTGTAGGAAAAGATTATACTATCTATGAATACACGTTTCCTCCCATTACGGGGTCTTCTCTTACATGAGTACTGTTTTTACAAGGCTTACAGTACTTCCTTGATAACACAGCTGTCTTCCTTTAATGCCAGTCATTTATTTGTTTAAGGTCAAACAAGCAGCGTGATATTCAAACAGTCAGTTGGTCAAATAGTTATCTATAAAAATACGTCAGTCAAACTGCTATTCAGTCACCTCAACAATAAGAGCCAATCAGCTAACAGTTGGTAAGTGGCTGATATTAGAGTTATTTAGGTCAGGCACAGTGCCAGAGGTAGTGAGATGAGGTGGCTTTTGTTTGTCTGAGGACACTAGTGGCCCGGTCAGACAGATGGGAACAAATGGAGAGAGGGAGATGTGAAGTGGGGATTTTACACAGGCAGACACTTAAAGTGAAGGAGACACTGAAAGAATTCACAGGTCAATACTTTGAATGCCAAGTGCAGACAGAGCTGTTAACGTGACAGGGATATATTTCAGCTTCACACTCTACTCTTTCCATATTGAATGATGTATCATCTTCACCTGAGGTGCAGATGATACATTTTGCACCTGAGGTATTTTTGTGCAACGTCAAAGGAAAATGAATGGTTATAGAGTCAAAGCAACCAAATCCATGTGGCGATTTTATTTTGTGCGCCATTTACCTTCTCCTGTTTTAACCAGGAGGGGAGAAAACTCAGCTCTAACCTTGTAATGTTGCCATGACTGCACTCCACTGCACACTATTTGCTCTCGACTTCTCCTCCCTGCACCTAAAGAAACATGGTGTTTGGTCCCCTGTACTCTGAATGCACCACCCTCTCCTCACTCTATTATAATCTACTAAACTGCTAAACAGATTTAACAGTATGACAAAACTGTATCAGAGCGTCAAACGCAGGAGGGGTCCACATGCTGCCTGCCCAATGTCAGGATGATTTAGGCCCCAGGTGCTGAATGTGCAGGGAGGGGGTACGTCCCTCTAATCCAGTTTTACACTTTCCCACGTTTTGACAGGTCTGTTCCTTTCAGTTCCCAAATGCTAACTGACAAGGGCTTTTGGACCTTGGTTTTGGGTTGGGTCAGTGGCCTGCAGCGCGGCACAGGGGACAGTAGTCAGAGGTAGAGGAATAAGTTGGAAGGGAATGAACTGTGCCAGTGGTGCAGCACAAGGGAAGGTCACTGACTTTTGTCCTCCGACAGTGGACTTTGTCCTTTCACTCACTTTTTTTGTGTTGGAGTCCTCTGATTGACTTTGAGAAAAGGGACCTCATGCTGAGAAACAAAGGAAATAGACTGGGATGTTCTGAAATGATTACAGAGAGACAGTATTTAGCGATACAAATGTTTTACGCTTCACAAAAATCTGAAATTTAGTGTGATTCACACACGGAATTGTTATGTTAAATTGTCGGGAACAGCGTTGTAACAAAAGACATCTCATTCTCTTTTCCTTTCTTCTGCCTTCCCCAGCCTCAGGGGCTGTTTCTATTACAGTCCCTTGGTTGAGTAGAGAAAAATGCCAGGGCAAAGTGAAAAGATTATCAAATGTCTGTAACATCGCTTTTAAATTGTCCTCTCTTCTTCTCTCTTTCTCCCTGTCACCCAACAGTCATCTTAGCCCCGCGGGACTGTTCAGACTACAATGTGCTGGAGACGAGGAAGAACGGTGTGTATCGCGTGACCCCTGATGCACGCAACGGGACGTTTGAGGTCTTCTGTGACATGGAGTCCTTTGGAGGCGGCTGGACTGTGATACAGCAGCGGCTCAACGGATCTGTTAGCTTCAACCGCACCTGGACCGAGTATAAGAAGGGCTTTGGTAACCTCAGGTATTGGATTTCAATCTTCCCAAGGTTACTCTGTGATAGGTCTTTAGTCATGTTTAGCACTGGGGGAAATATCTATTGGAACAAAGCCTCTAATCAAGACAGTGTTATTTATTAAGCCCAAATCAATCATTTTCCACAAATGCCTTGACAATTAAGACACCCTCCACACATATCCCATATATCTACAACCTCTGGGACATTATTACAGCTGGTGGTGTTGGGTCCTAACCTTCAAAACAACATTTTATAGTGTTTAACTAAAAAAAATTTGGTTGGTTGAATTTACAAGTCAAAAGTGGCCAAAAAAAATGCTAATTTTCTGCCATCAGTATGCAGGCCTGAGATAACACATGGGTAAAAGAGGGTGGAAATTAATTATCACCACAAATCTAGACTTTACAGCATGGTGATTTTAGTGTCTCTGGCCCATAAAAGGACAGTTGATGTTCTGGAGAACATTAAAGGGGCTTTTGGCAAAAAAAAACAGCACTGAGACAGTACAGCAAACTGGCAAATACTACTAATGACTGGCCTTATACCAGTTAGAATGTACCATTTCAGGAAACCATGGGGGTGCTCGACTGATATAAACCGACCAGTAAAGAATAATTAAACAAACCATCAAATCAACCATTAATTCCTCTGTAAAAGCTGAAAATGATGCCAATGCACCAGCTTCAACAGAAACTCAGTTGTAGAGAGCACCCGGACAATCACTCTGGAGAGGGCCTAATGATGCACACCTGTTCTCACCATCACTGATCGCTCACCACCTGTTTTCACTATCGCTGATGGATTATCACGTGTAAAACAGCAAAACAAACATACATCACTACATTAGGTTTGACCTCATTTAACAGATCATAAACCTCTGAACCAAAATTAATGGTGTAACAGAAACAAAAAGAAAATTCCAGTCTGGGAACAGGAGTACATACAGCACAGGGAAGCAGTCTTCTCATGATGACTTTTGGTTTTAACCCAGGGATTCAAACAGCTTATTTTCTCTGCCTTCTTCTCTGCTTTTGAAGGAATCAGCTTCATGTAGGAAAAAAACATGGCTACAGATTTAGTATTACCTCCCACTGAAAGAGTAATGTCTATTCTCAGCTTTCTTTTACTGTCACACTACACTCCCCTTGCTTCCCCTCCTTTCTTCCCTGTGGCAATAAGTAAATTCATTTTGACCATATCAACCTTCTAATCAAGTGTACCAGAATATGAGCTTGTTTGTAATCTATCCCTCATTTGTTCTGAACTACCCCCCCCCCCTTCTTCTCTCTTGTGCTCTCCTGCAGAGGTGAGTTCTGGTTGGGTGACCATATCCACTTGCTGACAAAAGCTAAAGATATGATCCTGCGTATCGAGCTGGAGGACTTTGAGGGTGTACGGGAGTATGCAAAGTACGACCAGTTCTACGTGTCTAATGAATATCTACGCTATCGCTTGTCCATCAGCGGATACAGGTAACATATATATGTATATATATTCTGTGCATGCAAGTGTCATCAAATATTCATCAAGGACGCCAACATCTGATATATATCGATGTGTCACTGTAGTGGGACCGCTGGGAATGCCATCAGTTTCAACAAGCACTTCAACCATGACCAGAAGTTCTTCTCCACACCCGACCGTGACAACGACATGTACCCCTCCGGAAACTGTGGTGCCTACTACAGCTCCGGCTGGTGGTTCGATGCCTGCATGTCTGCCAACCTCAACGGGAAGTACTATCACAAGAGGTACAAAGGAGTCAGGAACGGGATCTTCTGGGGAACATGGCACAACATGTCAACAGAGTACTACCCTACAAACTACAGGCAGGCCTTCAAAACTGTCAAGATGATGATACGGCCCAAGAACTATGCTCCTTAGGAGGACAGGTAATGATTCAGTATAGTCAGCCAGATAGTCGGACAGACACGAATAAAGACAAAGAAAATGGACGAACAAGTAGACTCAGACACTCACAAACATGCACATAGTCATGCATTTGCACACATCTACACAGACATACGTGTACACTGAAAACGACAACAAGCCCTATAGCCCTATAGAAGTTTCAATGCAGTAAATAACAAAAAATGGTGAAAACATGTAACTGTGCTATTACTTTTATTTTCTTCTATAGTGAGTGTGGCCTTCAAAATGTTGGACTAAAATGATAATAATAAAGAACGATGGACTGTGAACGATGATGGACTAATAAAAAAACCACACATGCAGTGTAAAGGGCACCCTCCTACACTGGCCATAATATTATATGGAGGGTTGCCATGAGAGATTTTTCACCTTTTTTCTGATATTTCTCCACTTTCTGTCCTGTTGCCCTCCCACTATAAACCCAGCCAGGACACAGCACAGCAAGTAGTAGTAGTAAAAACTAATGAGCTATCATTTCTCTCCACTCCAAATGATTTCACAATTAACAGCAGCCACTCAAGTGAGTTATGGGAGAGCTGATGATACATTTTTTAGTGGGTCAGAAATTCTATGAGAAAGACTTAATCTTAGGGATGCAGTCAAACTGTTAAAAAAAACTACAGGCAGTGATACACAGCCCTCTGTGGGCAGCAGTGAACAGGTAATAACTTCTTGGTCGTCATTTATCTGATTGCATTAGGACACTCTGCTAATGTATCTTCATTCTATGTGATAAACACCCCAGTATAAATTTGGAGACTGAGATAAATTTCTATTGGGTCATTCAGAAGTACGTACTGCATTATGGATGTTTTCATAAATCCTACTTGACATGAGCCACAGAGCAGGTCACTGCTGCAAGACAAAAAAATGGTTCGAATAGTTTTCCCACACATAGCTCTGTGTGCATTGAACTACTGCGCATCTCTTGATGCTGATGCCATACACCAGTTTCCATGTGTAAAAAAGAAAAGAAAAAAAATCGTTCCTGACTCACCACTTGTACAATACTGCTGCCTAATGTTAGAAAACTGTATAGCATCATTTAATCCATTTTATACACACTGTGAATTGGAAGGATGGGAAAAGAAATGATTCACCTTAAGGATGTGTACAGTATTTATTTTATTTTGTGAGGTTATGATAGCTTTTATATAATACATAGGTCATACAGTACAAAGTCTAATGATTGTTGGTATTTGAACAGTGATAAAGACTGTGCATTATTGTGACCATTCATAGTAAATATGTGTGTATTTGGAGCTTTGTGTGTGTACAATATTGATCTTTTCTATCATTCATATTCAACTGTCATGCCAAGAGATATGCAGTTTTTATATCAAAAAATAATAAAGTTCTAACTACATGGCTGTGTACATTGCAGTGTTTGGCAGAGTTAAACCATATAGTCGGCTACTTTCAAAGCATCTTTTGTATTGGAACTACCTTTTAGTAAATGTATACAAAACTGTATACAATTTTAGCATGAGTATCCACGACAAGAAACTCTCAAGTGTCTGCCGTCTAGTACCTAGGGCTATCTAAAGCCTGTAAAAATGAAGGGATGAGGTGCTGCATGCCCATCATAAATGGGTTAATGAGATGTTCATTCAATAAAGCAACTCAATAAAAGAATGAGTTCATATCAGCTTCATGGAAGATAAATGATCAAATTGTGGGTCTGTGACTTTAATGTCTGTTTACTGTATGTGACCATCAAGTTAATAAAAAAGTATTGTGCTCATCCACGTAATGATTTCAAGTTCCAAGTATTCCCTTTTGTTTAAACATTAAAAAAGCATTTAAAGTTTCTGCACCTCGTAGGCACATCCATTTACAGTGCCGAGGTCTACTCTAAACATTAATTTAGCTGGAAAATGAATTGTGAAGGTTTCGTCCATAATACACTTATACTGGTTGTTTGTAAAAAAAGACGCATTAAATCTCTTGGATTCCTCAAACACTGTATAATCTTTTGAAAGCCTTCATAATATGTTCTTGCGTGATTTAAGTACAGTAAATACTGTCACTGCAACTCCAACAAAAGTAAGGTCTACCTTCCCAGTGAAAGCTCTAAAATGCCATTATCATTAAACATTTATGAGTCTTACCTCATCGAGGCACTGGAAAGCAGGAGAAGCAGAAACATCAGTGGTGGCAGAGGGCTGCTCCTCTGGGAGGGAAGCATCAGGTGCGAGGGCCAACAGTAGGGCGTCCTCTGTTCCCTTTGTTCTCTTCCCCCTCCTCCTCTTGGTCCTCCATGTCCACTTCTTCTCTACAGGGAGCCTGCTATACTGCTGCTCAGACAGACTCACTAATGACCCATCAATTTATTGATGACAGGTAGATTAATGTTGGAAGAAAAGGGAGAAAGAGCAATACAATCATGAAACAGAATGCATAGTTAAAGGATACCTCACAGCCATCAGCAACTGGCTATGTGAGCTCCATATCTTAAGATAGGCTATCCAGTACATGGTGTCTGTAATTTCCCCAGAGGAGAGTTACTCCAAAAATGTAATTCCGTAGAAAGGTCACAGGGTTGTTTGGTGCAAAAAAAAAAAAAAAAAAAAAAAAAAAAAATGTATTGCTACTCAGAGCCTGGAGCACACAAATTGCTCAAGAAACAAATCAGTTGTAAACGTTGTGGTTTTAGTTTGAAGCCACAACAGTGGCATTTCAATTCAGGATTTGAGGAACTGTAGTCTTTTCTGAAAGCACTAAGAGGCCAATAATAATAATGAAGACATAAATAATTCCCCCAACTCACAAACCCACGTAAAAATACTGACAGAGCCCTTCATGGCAAAACAAAGAAAGAAAGAAACACATTTTTCCCTGTAAAAGTTCTCAGCTAGGCTGAATTATGCTTTCAACCCCTAAACCACAAAGTTTTAGCGACTTCAAACCTACACTTGAGCAAACGAGTTAGCTAAATGCATGTTAGCACGCTTTCCACTCGTGTTGTGTGTTTGCCAAACAGATAAACAAATATTTGTGGAAAAAAGTCGTACTTTTGGCAGGAGGTTTCACCCACGTCTTCAAGACTCCATCCTCTGTCCTTCAGTCCGCTAAAGCTACGAGACCATGAGTTATGAAGCTAGAAAACCATAAGCGCTTGAACGTTTAATTACAACCACTGCTCCTGTTAGCAAAACCAAATCACTGACTCCCTTTGCAGTTGGTTGACTGGCTGTGGTTGCTATAGCAACGACGCAACATTACGTCCCCAGTAAAGTCAGGTGAATTCTCTTGTCTTCGCTGTTTGTTTACACTGAGGCTATGTTTAGCTTTTTGTTCCTTAAAGTTGTATTAAATAATATTCAAAGGCGTAAAAAATGTTAAAGTTAACTTCAACATTTCCTTTACACTTGCAGTGTTTCCCCAGCAGATGGCGCTAAATAGTAATGTACCGTTGACTTCCAGCACACACTAAACACATGTCATGCATTGGCCACGCTGAACAGCATCAAATGCCAGCTGGCTGAGAGCATCGAATGACTGAGCACTGAAATAAAAGTATAATCAGCTGACCTGGATCCAAGGTGAAAACTATGGTGGTGATGCAACACTGCTGTTCCCCTTACAGCTTTTTTCCCACAGAGAGCTGCTGGAGCCCATACTTCACCCCCTGCAACAGCTGCACCAACAGCCTTCTGTAATGGCTTTGTCTATACTTCATTTCAGTTTAACCATATCTGACCAACAGACTGTACACTCCCTTGCAATTTGGTGCTTTGGCAAAGAAGAGATACTATTTTTGTGCACAAAGTCAACAGCTGAAAGGACAGATTTTTCCAGTGATTTCACGTTGGCACTCTGTCTTTACTTTCATTAGAAAGTAGATTTAAAAAGGTGGTAGATGGCATCAGCGTAACATTATGATGGTAAATGTTGGAGATCCAGATTCCATGCTGTTTTTTCTTTGTTTGCCAGGAAGAATTAAAGAGGGTGGAGATGACGAGCACTGAGAGAACGAATCCGACTTCTTAAACTGCCTCTCTAATTAAACCTGTTCATTATATAGACCTAATTTTACCACCCCTTGTTAAATTCAAACAAATCACCATGCACTTTGGCATCAATGTTTGTGGTGGAAGCCAGGTTTCCAAATTAAACTTGAAACCTCTCCAACAGTCTGAATATGTGAACTTCTGAATCATATATTTATTTTCTGCTGAAGATCTGTCCCTCATGTGCCCTTACTATTACCATTTTTGGCTAAATAAAACATAAGCCCCAGTTTTATAGCTATTTTCAGATCGCAACATAGACTTGCAGGAGCATGTGGAAGGATGCTGAAACTTAAAATAAAGTCAAGCTTGTTGTTGCTGAGTCAGTCATTGGCATAACACACTGGCTGTACCACTTTATGGTCCCCAGATGCTTAACCTTCCAGCCCAGTCAGAGTGATAAAATCATGTTTGTGTTTTTTTTTTTTTTTGTTTTTTTGTTTTTTTAAAATGTGAATTTCTTTTTTGAATCTTTCCCACAGTTCACAGTGCACCAGCTGTGAGGTTTAACATCAGTTTTGATCTAGAACAGACACTGATGATGAAATTTGAATAAGTCAGCAGGGCAGTTATCAGCACTGAAAACTACAGTAAGAAATCAGTTTCTTGCAACATTCATTTTACTGTTGTCGTCATCTGATGGAGCTAAAGGTGATACTGGTGATGTTTATTCCAACAAATCTGATTCATATCAATTATGGATTTTTTTTTATTTTATTTTACACACACCACACCAAAATCAATTTTGACACACTCCTGTTATCATGATCTATTACAGTCTCTTATACATTGCTGTGGGTGTGGTTACACATGTACTGTATTGTAACTCCACCCAGTGTCACATCCACCTTTCAGTCTGCTGCACAATATAAATACAGGACTATTTGATAACCAAAACACAGACAACAGTGGTTTCATTCATTTGTTTGCAAACTCACATTTGCTAATTCTAAAAATGAAAAACGATGGAGCAACATCCTGATAGTTAGATGGTTTGGATGATTGATTAGCAATACATTATAGTTCTGTTAAAGAAGGGTCAATAGAGCACAGTTTAACAGATTTTTGTTTGAATCAATGGTAAAGTGCTGTTTTTAAAAACAACAGGTTAAGACTGTTGAACTCATGCTATAAATGAAAAGCAAACATTTACAGTGTGGGCAAGAAGACGTCAGTGGTCTACATCAAATTATTGAGATTTTACATTTTAATTTCACTGTAATAAACTGAGTTATAGCTCTGCCTTTACGCTGCTACGATCTAAAGGTGTAATATAATTTTGTGTTCCCATGTGCGCTGAGGTTTAACCTGTTGTGTTCAGGATTTGATGCTGAAACAGTGAGTGAGAATTATTCAAACTAAATCATCGCTGACAACAACAGAAACCTCAGTATAGATTATAACTGACATATCATACATACATATGTTACTGCAATTACAAATCAGTATGAGGACATGTATTCTCAGGCTGACGTTTGCTGCTACTGTTAATCTATGAACTCTTTGTTATATCTGGTTGAGTATCGCAGCAACCCCAGGTTTCACATTGTGTGTGTGTGCGCGCATGTGCATGGCTTGCATGTGTTTGATTGCTCCTGCAAAAACCTTTGGAAAAAGTTACTGTACTCCAAGGGTGCAGCGTCCAGATCTCTGTTTTACTGTTGTATTGTAGTCACAACAAACGCAACTTGAAGACTGGGGGTAATTCTTTGCAACCCCCTCCATCTCCTGCCTTTCATGTTGGGTTGGGTGGTGGAAGCCATTTTAAATGGCCTCATTAACACATACACATACACACAGTGTTATTTTTCCATGCACGTAATCTGCTCTTACATTTTCTCTCGTCAAAGACTGTGTCCTTCAGACAAAGTGTCTGGAGACAGTTTATAAACAGATGTTTAAAGTCTCTTAAAACCCTGAAACCAGCTTTTATGGACACTCAAACTGAATCATCTGTGCACCTCTACAATAAAATAAAAACGTGTCTTTCTCTTTTCCTTATATTCACAGACAGGACGGGTTAATAGATAAAACAGTGCGAGGTAGTTGATTACTGTGTATTTGTTTCACTGGAGGGAAAGAAATATGGAACTTAATCAAACTCCTCATTGTCCTTGTTGGTGGATCAGACTTGATGCTGCTGAGTTCAAATTGTGCAAGAGTTTAGTGGACTACCTAAAATATAAATCACTGAGAAACTGAGAAGTACTTTTGGCAAACTATGAGTCTGATGTCATTTCTCAGCCTCCGCAGCGTCTCTGTGGGGAATCCGGGCTATTGTTCCACAGGGGCTATTTTACTGTAAAGCAGACTGTAAGACCCCCTCTGGCTTGAACTCACCACCATCCCGTCACAAAAATGTATCCAAGTCTGTCTTCAAGAATCAACTGAAGCCATATGTGTGAACCAGTGAAAGCGGAAACACACTCTGCAGGATATCTTGATTCATATGGAACAAGTGTTGATATCTAAAGAGCATCTAACACATCAAGACCTGAACAGAAGTTGTTTGTATTCAGTGTATCAGGATGTGAGAAATGATTCAGACACTGGGAACATAAAGTTGATGGATAGAAGGTCACATGGTGGAATATACTCACTAAATTATAATGTGTCATTGTTTTACTTAAATTTTGTTGTGTGTATATTTTGAAGCGTGTGTAATGTTTGCATCATATCGACGTGGATGTAAAGTACATGATCAATACAGGATTGTTTGGATGTCAATGGATGTGAGTCAGCTGAACTTCCAACCTGCTATACTGTTTCCTTTGTTTTGTAAGATGACATTCCTTTCAGCACTAAGAAAACAACATCTGGTCTAAATATATGTGTGTGTGGTGTGTGTGTGTGTGTGGTGCTTTTTAGGGGCACATTCTTGGCTGATTTACATATTGGAAGCCTGATTTTTGCCAGTTCAGGCCTTTGAAGTGAAGTTATGTTTTAATTCCTCCCTCACTGAAGAAATCTATGAGCAAGATGACAGAACTAACTTTCATTTTATACAATTCTCACAGTCTGTAGTCATGTCCTGAGACATCCAGCCAAGGTCAAAACATATGTCAGTATTGATGATGCAGCATAAAACAAACTTGCTTCTTCAGCCCAGAAGTGTTCACAAAATAAGATATATGATATCTTTCCTCTTTCAAACTTCGATGTGGTCTCTGTTGTTATTCTACAGAGCTGCAGCTTGTTCCTCCTCAGGCTTTGTACACTTCTGAGGAAAATACATGTGGTGTGCTCTATAACAAGTAAGTAATCTGTGGCAAGGCTTCGCACCAGGCTGATGTCCAATAAAATGAAACTAATTGCCAACCACAGTATGTATACGTGGACAGGTATAACTGAAAGGAAGCTTTCTCAAATACAACCTTTTTTCTACCTTAATATACACTCTACAGCCTGAAGCCCCTGCACAGTTGTAGATTGTTCCTATTATCTTTAACATCCACAATTAGTGTTTTGGATTTTACAGTGTGTCCAAAATAGATGACTCTTCTGCCAAATAAATGTCTCCCTGAGACAATCAAGTTTTGACACTTGAAACAATAACTGTTTATAGTCTTTCATATAATGTAAAAAAAAACAAAACAAAAAAGATTCTTTAAAAAAGATAATGACAAATCATTTGAGGAGAATAAAAAAATACCAGTCTGACTCTCAATGCCAAAACTTCTTAATGCTTTTCACCTTAACTGCCCAGTCTAATTATAGTTTACTGGAACCTACTGAATCACTGTCTTTGTCACATATGTGGTTTTGGATCATAACCAGTAAACAAAGTAGAGCCATGAGTAGCAAAGAAAGTTGATTTCATCCAAAAGTCTTTATGGAGGATAATACTGTAGCAAAAACCAGCTACTAGAGGCGAAACATTGTAAACCCTTGCTCGAGAGCTGGTGGTAGCAAGTTAATTGATTGCAGGTATGTGACCCTCTGTGACCTCTGAGGTGGAATTGTCCAAGGACACCCTGCAAATGTCCAGGGGGATTAGAGTGAAATAACCACCGCCTTCCTGTTTCCACTGAGGAGAGGAGCAATAGCCCTGTATCTATTTTTACCGCTTTCCATAAACGTGTATAGATTTCATGGTCAAGGATTTGGAGGAAATTAGAACAGCACAAAGAGGTCACAAGGGTCACATTAGCTCAGTGTTTATAGGAGTCTGAACACACACAACGGGTCAGGTTCTCTTATCTGTCACGCGTGATGAGTCAGGTTGACTTTGATTCTCACGGGCACAGATTCGAGTTACACAAACATCTTTCAGGTCAGTTTAGACTTTGAGCTAGGTGCCAGGGTGGACACTTTACTTTCAGGAGTGTATGGTGATTGCTCACACAAGGATACAAACTGGTATCCTGCTAGAACATTAAATCTAATGTCCTTTGACTGAGAAGCAAGACAAAGTTCCATTAACATTTCATAACCTCTCAGATTACTGTGGGACCGTTTGCAAGAGCGCCGATTCCTGTTATGGAGCCACAGAGCTGCGTTATCAGAACCACTTGGACAGAGAATCTGAATACTTTCACCTTATGTGTCAGTGACTTTTTATATCTTTACATTAAGTAGAAAACAAGAAAACAAAGAGAACACAACAAAGAGGGATGTGCATGCATGTTTCATCACGTCAGAGGGAGATTTAATCACCTAAAACATCTGTAGCTGACACATCTTCCAGGAATTCACCTCTTTATGGGTAACATTGGAATGCAAGTGAAAGAAAGAAAGCAAGAAAGCAAGAAAGAAAGAAAGAAAGAAAGAAGAAAAGAAGAAAGACATCCCCATGCTGTGTGTGTAATGTAATTTGATTTCTCTGAGCATTGCACATTGCCTGTTGAGAAAGATGGAAACAATTAACTTCTTCTGTTCACCAGATCTAGAGGATAGCCTCTCATTTACATACATTTCACTTGTGAGTGTGTGTGTTTTCCCACAGACCCTGGGAGAATTCCCCACAGCCGCCATGGCTTCCTCCCCTTTCATCCTGGCCACAGTTATCCACAGACAGCCACATACATGCAAATGCTGCACTCCTTGCTTAAGACAGTGTCATTTTCTTCTTGTGCTTCCCTCCCATTCTATTTCAACCACATCTTTTTATCTTTTTTAAATGTATATGTTATGTTTTTTCTTCTGTCTCACACTTTTTTCTTATTTTCTGTCCTTGAGCATCACTTTTCTCATCATGAATCACTCTGTCTCTCTCCTGTCTGTTTCTCTCTTTTAGACACTTACACATGCACACACACCACACACACACACACACACACACACAGTCACACATGCACACACACACACATGCCACATCTGGTAAACATTGTCACTCGTCACCGCTAATAAATGATAATAGCCAAATCTCCAGGGTAAAAAAATAGAGATTTCATATTTCTGGAGTAGCTATATGGAGCTCACTAAAAACCCATGTTGTCTGATTTTTCCTATTGGAAAACCTGTGTTTGATGTTATGGAAACATCTGTATGTGAGTTTGAGCACAGTGGTCGCACAGTGATCTCTAATAGCTCCTATTAAATCAAATCATACGGTTCAATATGAGGTTTTTCAGTAGATCAGCATTAATTACCTCTTGATTTAACTGGGCCAAAAACATCAAGAGCTGATCCCAAACAGTCATTGATGCTCTCTAAATTTAAACTCTAAATGTAAACCAGTAATAACTCATTTTTTAACTACTTTGGGGTCACGAAAGAAGCTGTGGGCACAGATTCTGACATTACCTAATGAGATTGATATGAGGATTGTGGCTATTCACACGCTCATTTAGACGTTCGTTCTGCCATCCTAATATTTGCTTCACTGCTCTACACCAACCCCTAAAGAGATATAGCACTTAAGCTGCTAAATGCTATATCCATGCATGCAATGCATGTAATGTATTTCACCTAAGCAAAGACCCATTAACATATAAATGATTATTATAAATGTATGAAATAGTTTTTAAGGAAAAATGGCATCCTCATTTTCTTTTCTGGGTGGGGGGGGGGGGGGGTGGGGGGATCACATCACATACAATCATGTGTGTGGCTAAAATAAACACACAGACGTCTCCAGTCATCTGGTCACTGTTTATGTCAATTGTTGTAAAAACCCGCTAAATGTTTTCCATGGCTTGTGGTGGTGCCATCTTGAAGCAGGCATATTTCATTTTTACTGAATGATATGCTATAGCCACAACTTATTGTGTACATATATGTGTGTGTGTGTTTATGTGCATGTGTGTTTTTCTTTCCTGTCTGTGGTCAGAAACAGACTCAGAGAATGCTTCTCTGTAGTGCGGAGACTTTTCTGCTCGTCCTTGGGGAGTATGGCCTACACCCCGAAACCAAAATTACAGGGGAGAGAACTCCGACTGGGGTGGAGGGAGGGACGCAGAATGTCTGTTTTTGAAAAGTACAATTTAGCTCCTTCAAACATTTTAAATTCATGAAAGACACAATCCGACTCTCCTGAAAACAGGCCCCTTTCTAGTCAAGTGAGAGAAAGCCTTGACAGAAGAACAAACAAAACAAATCTATGTGTGACTATCTGTAGGCAATGTCTGTTCAGAGACCACTTTGCTGGAAGAGGTCATGACTCACTCCCTCTCTGTCTGGCTGGTCTCGGAGAAGCCATTACAGTCCAGAGCTGGAAACCGACATGGCCCCCCACAGTGACCCAGTCCTGATGCAGCTGGATGAATTCCCAATCCTCCAGAGTCTGTTATTTAGGGCCAGTTGGTCTTAAAACCTCTTGACAGTGTTGACACACAGACCTGCCACTGGAGCAGGCCAGATGAGTTGAGCCAGTGAAGAAGCAGACTAATATAAATGGAAGGAACATGTTTAAAAAACATAGTGTTCATCTTGTGAGTCAGTTACAAGTTAACACATGCACTCAGTCAAGGTTAGTGAAGTGAGCAGATGCTGAGATCACAGTGAAAAGATGTAGCTCGGGGTCAGCTACAGATCGACCTCCATGGCCTTTGAACCCTCACTCAGATGTGTGGTATGTCAGCCAGTACTCACATGCAATACACATGCATGTACGTGCATAAAGCATAGTATAGATTTCCTCTGAATACACAATAAATACCAACATAACACACACTACTCTAGTACTGCTTTCCCAGTGTAACACTGAAGTATACGTGAGGCCTGTTTAATGTAGAGCACCTTGTATTCTAAGGGGCATAAAGTATAATCTTATTCTTATTAAACTCAAAGTTTAAAATTGCATTACACATCACGAACACAGTCCTCCTTTCACCATATTATTGCAGATGTAGACAGTTTGTGCAGCAAAAAATAAATAAATTCCAGAGGTTATAAAATTTACTGCATGCATATGTGTGTGTCTTTGTGAGTGAAAGAGAGAGTCTGCATTTTCACAACTCAATTACATGTAGCAGGACCTGAAAACCCTTTAAAAAGGATGTGAGTTTGGAACAACAGAGTCTTGAGACCGGGGACCAGTTTGTGTGATCTGTATAAAACAGTTCTTCTCTATTGTGTAAATGCACTGTGTTAAAATACATGAACCCTTTGAAGAGCTTTTACTGAGCTTTCTCTATTATTTTTTGGCCCGTATTTCCAATAATAGACTTTATTGAAATGGTTTAGTTTACAGATGTTTTGGGTTGCAGCCTTACAAACTGAACAGTGGTCATGTCTATAATGTCTCTTGTATACCCTGACTTAATTTCTTTATAGGTTGTTTGACTGCTGCTGCTCTTTTTAACTAATCATGCGACAGATTGTTCTCCAAAACAAGCCTTTCCCTCTGTTTTGTTTAAGGTTCATTCATATTTTTTTTTGTTTAGTGATTGGCCTGCACACCAAATGATAGGACAATTGCTTCTTTGTTAAACCACAATGAAAAAAAGGATGCTTACACAACAAAACCACTTCACTGCAGTCCCCCACTGTCTCTCTTCGTTTCTCTTACTATGCCTGGAAACTTGTGTGCTGACATCATTGCAACCACTGACCAATCACCTGCTCCCTTGTGGTGTACTTGATGGGCCGAAATTATGGAAGCATGTGTGTTATTGTATAAAGGACTGTGAGGATGAGTGACCCATGCAGCGACCTCTTTCCTGTCTTCCTGCTGTTTGGATTTCCACCATAACTGAGAACAGAGAAATGGCCACAGTGAATTAGTGTGGTGAGAGACTTGGTTAGTTACAGGAAACAGGACAGGATACGGATATTCACAGATAATAAAGGCCCACATTTTAACAAGTCTTTTCACAGTAAAAGCACAAAACTGAGAGGAGTCAGACTGTAAGTAAAAGGTGGAATATTCCTTTAAAGACAAATCAGACAAAGTGTGAAGCTGGCGCCTCTTTAGCGCTGACAACGCACACAAATATGCATATACTGTGTGTGTGTACATGTCGTTTTCGCTCTGTCAGTGCTACTCAGTGCTGAAAGCAGATGTTCCAATGAGAGCCTACCCTTCATGGTAAATCATCTTTAGACACACCACTGGATGACGCATTTACAACACACAAACACTCAGGCACAAACTTACACTGTCCCGCAGACCTTAAATCACCAAGAGTTGGACCAAGACACTTGCACTATGCATTTATTGAAAGATCAACAACTTTCAAATGACTTTCTGGAATGGGTAACTGTGTATATTTACATATGTGTGAACAGGCATAAGTCTGTTTACACTGAACTTTGCACTATACACATTTGAAAGTAGAGGGTCAAAATGATCAAAAGAAGACATGATGGACAATCATGTTGTTGATGAGCTTTTCATTTCCCCTCTCTTTGTACCCATTTCATCTCACTTTTTCCTCTGTGGTCTAATATAAACCCTTAAATTACTGTATTACTCAGAATGTGTTTACAGTTGGTTGATGAATGCTGCCACAGGCTTCAGACAAACAAACAAGCAAAAAAAAAGAAGAGATAAAAGCGAATGTAAATGCGTCCTAAATGTGCTTTCAAGGGCAGATGTTGATGGATTTTCATCTCAGGGTTGTGCACATACAGTACTCCTGAGGCAAAAGTCTCGTCTACAGTTGTTTCCCTAATTTCCAACTTATAAAAGGAACCAGTCTGTCATAACAGAGCATATTTACATATGCATGATAAAGCCACTTCAATAAACCACAGTGCAATCGGTGAAGTTACCCATAAGGTGCCAGCTGAAGGCATGAAAGGTGCAAAATGAGTGTGATGAGGAGGATGGAGAAAAGAAGAAGGGATGTGAGCAGAATCTCTCGTGAACCTCCTAATGGGAGACTTGGATGAAGGACAGGAGCAGAGGAAGAGCTGGAGAGAGGGGACGTGGTTTGAATGAGAAGATTATGGTGACGGTTTGGATGGTAAAAGAAAAAATATCCCTCCCCAGGAAGCCAGCAGAGTAGAGTAGGACCTCGTAATGTTGCACTAATTAATTTTTACCTTCCATGGACCATATCCAGTTTAGCTTGATATGGTCATGCTCGTAGAAAATATGATCAGTCGGCTCTAAGTTATTGCGAGCTTGTGAGTATTAAAAATAGTTGTTCCATGCCTCTATTTACGATGGCGATGAATGATTTATAGACTGTAAAATCACATAAACAGTCTCCTTTTATGGGCCCTGCAGAGTTCCTTTTTCCAGTGCCCACAGTGCCCTGAAAAGTGCCCACCAGCCAAACAGAAGATTGATACTGGAAGATTTTGTTGAAGAAGTGACCATCGCCAGTGTTTTCAGACGAATTATTCCAAAAGATAGTGAATTTAAGGTATAGATAGATAGATAGATAGATACTTTATTGTCCCCTGGCGGGAAATTTGGCCTGGACTCAGCGCCGCCAGAGCCATCAAACACACACACAGTGCATGACATGCAAACACAGCAAACACGATAGGGAACACACACACACACACACACACACAAAGGGTATGGTAAGGCTAGTAAAGACAGTTACCACAGTCGAGACAATATTAAATATCTGAAGCTTGTGTACATATGTTGATGCACTATTGTGTGACAGCTGTTATAAACAGCTGGTGACTTAAAAAAAAGGGGGCCCACGGAGTGGCACAGGATCAGAGCACTGTGACACACCACAGCCTCTATTAGCGGTTGAGGTTTATGGTGCTGTTGTCCTATTAAAATCACAGATTGCAGCCTTTGAGAGAAACAACTGCATAAAAGATCCAATTAAAGAAACTGTAGTTAAACAGATTTAAAAAAAAAAAAAAAAAAATCATGCCAGTGCTCATCACAAAGCTGCAAAAGAAATTAGGACACAGTCAGTCTGGTGTCTATTCACAGCACAGGTTAAAGATAGATGTCATCTTGTGATAAAACTTTTCACTGACATGCCCCTGTTCACTGCCTTGAGAACATGCAGTCTGGTAACACTGACCTTCAAGTTAAATACTTCCCTAAATTACCACAACCCCACTATATTACCCTCAGCTGATGTGCAAAATCTTATCAGTGCAAAAAATAAACTGGGCTGCAACAAAGAAGAACATCTAATCCCTTTAGCAACCCCAGGGAGGAGACGGTTATCTTTTTGAGGAAATAACATCTCTCCAGGGTCTCTGAGTTGCACTTTACGTATCAACAAGACCATCTTCAAATGGAAAATATATATATATATATATATTTTTGTTCCAAGAGTGGACCTATAAATATTGAAATTAAAATGCTCACTTGATAAGATAAACATAAACACATCATGAAGTTTTCCATGAGTGGTTCTCTCTCTCTTCAATTACCATTTGTGTAAACAGTAGTGGATTCTGCAGTAACAGCATCCAGGGTTAGTCATGCTTAGTCTGTAATGAGGCTTTGCACATTACTGTATATCGAATGTAGATTTTGGTCCAAAATCTACAGTGTTTGTTGTGTTTGTAAAATTACACAGGGACTTGATACATTTGCAAATAATTATGACTGCTCTCCAGGATGCAATACATGCTACATACAGTTCTGGTAAGTACATTGCATCCACATGAGATAACAAATGAGTTCAGTTGAAATGTCTAAAGAAATGTCCACGTTTGGCCTGTTGTTAACTGACTGGTGAATGTGTGTGGTTTGTATGTGATTTATGATTATGGTGGCACCTGGTCAGTCTGATTTTATGTGCTCTCTCCATCCCCAAGTCTGTACAGATGAATCACGACCAAGTTCCTGAGGCAAAAAGAATGCAGAAAAGACTGAGGAACATAACTTTGAGACGACATTTTGGGTTGGAAAATGGTGCAAACCAAAGCAGATAGTGGTTTGAATGGAGTATAATGGAAAAGTACTGGTAACAGTGGGGACGGATGCGAGAAAACCTCTTATTACGTGTCTTGCCAATGGCAGCTACTGGAGAGAGAAAAACACATCAGAGGTTTCCTCACTCTCTCAGTGATGTATATGAAAAAATTGTATAGTGGTATTGAATATTTTTCAAAATAAAATGCTTTCTGCAGCTAAAGAAAATGACAGCCTGTCATTAGTTCACATTAACAGGCCTTAGTCTCAGTGTGAGATAAGAGGCTAACTACATGTGCTAAAAGAGGAGAGAAGAGAAAAAAGAAACATAAACAAGAGATCTCATATCAGTCCCTGAGGAAAACATGACGATTCATCAAATAGACCCATTGTGATATATTCCCCCCTGTCTGTCAGCGATGTGAAGTACAGATGAGCAGCTGTTTTATGCACGGGTGTCAGAACAGCAGCCTTGGACAATGTTCACATTTTACCGTGGTCTCCTTGGTAACAAGAGGAAGTGCATAAGGTCTCAGTCCTCTGTGAGCCTGGAAGACAAGACCATGGCTGATTTGGTCTTCACACTCTTACCCCATCTGACAGTGACATTAAATACAATTTTTATTATCAGTCAGCAGGAGTTATTATTATCATCCTAATTTACAGTAACCTATATGTAGTGTGGTAGTGTGATAGATTAGACCATTTACGGGCTTATTCTTTCTCATGTGGCACTTCTGCTGGATTGACAGAGGTTCATAAAAGTCATAAATTAAACGGAGGTCTACATTATCCCATAACTGTTCTCCAGATCTCTGAAAATATTTACACATGGTATCAATATTTGTCACGTGACCAAAAAGAGAAGAAAAAAGAGAACCAAAGAAATCAGTAAAATATAGACAAAGAAAACAGTAGCCATCCAAGAAAACTGGCTAATGGCTCCTAGCTTCCTAGCATAATCAATGTGAGGACACAGTGACAAAAGACACAGTGAGTCTTGTTTGCATTTACACTTGTAAAGTCAATCAGATCACCGAAAATGTATTTTTAATACCAGGTGTATATGGCGTATGAGACATGATCCCTCACTGGCTTCCCACTCATCAAGACTCTCCAGGAGTGACTTCCAGAGAACTCTGGTGTTTGGTTGAAAAAAACATGTTTTGATAACAGTGAAACATCAGACTCATTACTAAAATATTTTATGAATTTTGCATAACTAATTAGTTGGATGTATTCTTTCTGGCATTGAACGTTAATAGATTTAATATTTTCTCACTCAGTTTCCATTTTTAAAAGAGCACTTACAGAGTTTTCCATCTGCCATGCCACTCAGTCAGGCAAAAGGTTTGTGTCTCTCAATGGGTCACAAGTTTTTTTTTTTTTCTACTGGATGCTCACATGATGTGACCACTATTTTTTCATTTTCTAAATTCAATTTACTCCTTGCTGGGGCCAAGTTGCAGATTTTCATGTCATTACTGATTCTTGTTTCGGACAAGGCCATTACATCAGAAAACGGGTGGAAACACTGGAACCAGTGACACTGGAACACACGGGAGGATTCATTATGGGTCTGGGGCAAGTTTAAGATCCTGAAGGTGATTGAAACAATTTCAACTCAACGTAAGACAAGTCAGAGCCAGACAACACATCTGTACACACTGAGTACTCTCTGTATCCTGCAGCCTGTGGCCACAGTTAATAACAGCCAAATCCTGCTTAATTCCCTGGACAACGACTTTCTTAGTAACACACAAATTCAGCTAGTAGGCGACAGATACCATTCTTTACACATCCAGGAATGAAATTAGTTAGTTACATTTGTGGTTGTTTGAAACTGACTGTATGGGCTTTAGGGGAAAAAAAATATATATATATAATAATTTGAGTTACTGGAAAGTCTTTCAGAACTAATTTAATCCAGTCAGCTGCTTATTCTCCATACAGACTCCAGTGTCTAAGAATCACATCATCCTTTGCTGTGCAGAGGAGGTAATGATTCCTCAGTCAAATATTCCAAGATGTTACTTTTCGCATAGTGTTTTCCCAGCATGCTTTCATATGGCTTTAATTGACACTGCCCTTTCATTAGCAAAGTGACACACAACAGAATGTCTGCATTAGGACGAGGTCAGTGTGGATGGATGGGTTGACAAAACACTAGATCTCAAAGACAAAACCATTCATTGTCACTAAATTGGATTTACTAAAAAAAAAAAGAACAATCCATCTTTATATGGAATATTGGATGTTCAGACACAGCCAATATGAGTAAATATAGAACACAGGAGAAAAGTGATAAAATATTCTGACTGTTTCCAATTGGATACACATTTGTTGTTGATTAGGACTGTACTGAAATATGATTTGAACTCCGTGTTCCTAGTCGATCAGCTTTCATCTCTGATGGGGTAAAGACCCAGTAACAAAAGATTCTGGAACTCGTTACACACATGTCCCCCCCCCCCCCCCCCCCCCCCCCCGCACAAAAAAAGACTCAGATCACACATTTTGTTGATGTTTTTTGTTTTGCAACTTTCTATCACTGGTCTTTTCATGCCTTAAACAGTTACACATCTTACTACGCAATGAAGCCTTTGGATAACTTTGTGTAAAGAAAGCTCCTACAGGCTTGGCAGCTGAACACAAAATCACTGAAGCTGCCAAACTTTTTATGCAAACGAGTTTTACATGAATATATCTTTATTTTCCTCCAGCCACTGAAAACACTGCACTTCCTTGGACTAATGTTTGCTTGGCGAGGGGACATTTCCTGTGCTGGATAACCTGTCCTGGTGACCCAGCAGTTCACTGCTCACCGGGACAACAGATATGCAGCCTCTGGGCTAAAACTACTTTAATATGAGCTTTTGTCTGCTCTCGGGGTTACACAGGAAGCAGGGGTTTTGACCTGAGGGTTGCTGGTTCAAGTCAATTTTGAAAACCTGGCCCTGGCATTATCAGCATCTGTTGTGCAACAAAGCTGCATAAGCATTAAATCCTCTCTACCTACAGTACTCCCAAAAATGTTCAGCTGTACCACATGAGCTTATTTTTTGGCTCAGCATATATATATATATATATTTGGTTTCTGAGAGAGAGGAATCTTTCTGCTCAGGGAGGCAGATAAGACATTCCCACTGGCTTGTTATTTCATCACATTTAGGGAGCTGCTATTCAGAGGAGCTCTGGTGATAACTCTGAAACAGGAGATGGCCATTTGGGCCAACAGAGAACGATGATAAAATGATTTTCAATACAGCTGCTATCACAGTCAAGACATGAACAATGTAAGCCAGTAAGGTGTGAATTAAACACACCTGATACAAGGGTCCTGTCACTGATTCGTCTGAACTCTTCCGCGACAAATGGACGACAGTAGCTCAAACACATGTACCTATTCATGAACTCAGTAATAGGACACCCTGGTGTGTAAATGCTTTTGTTTTTTGGAAACAATGCTGATGACAGCAGTGGGAATAAAAATTGCAGGTCAAAAAAACAAAACAACGGGCTGAAAGACGCTAAAAGAGAAAAACTGCCTGGGCGATAATCGTCAGTGGCTTTCTCCCTACAAACAACAAAGCTGTCTGATTTATAGTTAATATGAAAATCCTTGATCAGAGCAGCTTTGAGTTATGGTAGACCGGCTCACTTTTCGGCTAAACTTTCTGTTTCCATGGAACAGTTTTTATTACCTCCCTTCAAGTTTATTCAGTATTGTACTAATAATTGAAACGTCCCACTTTTCCATGCCCTGTACTTGTACTGATTAAGTAAAACAACACATTCCACCGTGTTTCACAATAGAAACGCTGGGATGAGACTCATTTATCTTTTGTGGTGCTCAGGATGACAAATTGAGACAGCAGCAGATGATAAAAATGTGTCCAAACAATCTCCCATCCAGCCCTCCAAGGAGACTGGATTAATGACTGTTATTACTCTAAACAGAGAGTTCACTTAAGTCATTTTCTAACCATTACAGCGGATTGAACTACTGGCAGATGTAGAATTGTTCTTCTTTGACACTTATTTAAATGTGTTGAATGTCTCTTTCCATTTATTCTTTCTCCAATCAACCATCATTTGTCCTTGCAGTTCATCTGTGTGATATCTTATGATCCTTTGCAATGAGCACCCAGTTTACTAAATAACTGACCCTGCAGATGTGAAGACAAAGAATCACTGATTGTGTTTCGTCAGTGTTTGGTGTAATGCAAACTGCAAGATTATTTGTTTTAGCTGTACACAGTGTAACACTCGAGGTTAAGGTTTGTTTTATCCCATTCTTCTTGTATCCTCCATTGCTCCGTCCTCTGTCCCAGTGAAGCAGAGCAAATAACAAAGGACAAGAAAGAAATCATGCAAAACAAATAAATCAGCAAAAGAAACGGAAAGTGGGGGAGAAGGACACACACAGCAGGATGGAGTGAGATAAAGAGTCACTAAGTGTTAGGATGAGAGAAAAGAGACTGAGAAAGCTGAGAAGGGGAAAAAGAGGACGACATGATTTCCTGAACTAATGAGTGATTAATAATTGTTGTCCTTGAAGTGAACAATTACATGTAGAGCGTGGACTGAGTCACCGCATGGGATTCAGTGTATAGTTCCTTTGATTACACAGGATTTAGGTTTATAGCTGTAGCAGATGGAGATACGGGGTCATCTGGTTTGTCTAAATAGTCCATGTTTGTGTGTACATGTGTTGTTTAAATGCATTTACAGTCTGTCGTGGACTGTGGCCAGGTAGAGACATGGGACACCGACTGAGAGAGAAAGAGACGCAGACTTCAAGGAAGACGGCCAGACGGCAGACAGACAGGTAGCCGACTGAACATGTATGAAATAAAACAGAGGATTTATAGGACAATGCAAACCATGTTCCCCCAGTCGCTCTCTAATGGTAGAGCCCCACCTGTGTTTCTCCCCTTTGGTAATGAAAGTCTGGTTTTCCCAACTTCTACATTTTCAAATTTCTCACCACATTTCTCACCACAGGGTGTGCTCACTGTCTGTCCGTCAAAAACAAACAAACAAAGCTCTTAACTGGGGGTTTTGTCTCTCAGGCTTCATACTGGCTGCCCTTACTACCAGACTATAGATGTGCAGCCTTCAGACTTGGCTCAGGGCAAAAATATTTATTGTTTCCTCTAATTATCCTTCAACCAAAGACAATATCAGGATATGGAGACTTCTGGTCCAAGTTTTTGGTCTCCACCAACTCCTGAAAGAAATATCTGGTGCTCTGCTAACTAAACAAAGGGCAATGTTGCTGTTGATTTTTAATCCACACTTCCTGCCTTATGCGCCTGATGATTCAATCCCTTTTCCTCTCCTTTTGCAGCTGCAACTCAAAGGCAGACCTAGATAACAGTCTTGGATTGTATGTAATATCATGCATGCATTGGTTCCATGTATCACGTCATGATAGCAGACAGTGTTCATCATGTAGATAACTCATGACTGACAGCACTGGGGGTGCAGTATGTCTATTTTTGTGATTAAAAAAAGACATGTGTGCTGTTACTACCATTTTGTGATGTGTAGGTGGTGTACAGTGAATTCATCAGAGCTTTTTAATTAAATATATATCTGCTGGAAACTATGCTTAATTTGAGAACGTTCACCAGTTATGTGCCAGAAAACCAAAACAGCGAGTTGGGAAATGTTGGGAGAATCCTCTCTCTCACTGAGCATCTGTTTCCACATACACATTATTGTTTGTTTCATGCTTGGTCTGCACATACCCTCCGCCTCTCAGAGAGAGATACTCAAGGAATGAAAACGTCTGCAGTCTGTCTAACAGGATTTAGGGAGTTGTCCTCTATACTCCTGGGGCATGGAAGCGCTACAGCCCCCATTCACGATATGTTTCCCTGTGGCGAAGGCTGGAGATGAAGGAAATGCATATTTGACCAAATTAGAGGGCAGTTTTTTGTGTTTACATTACATAACTGCCAACCAGTCTTCAAAACATACAATTAGAATACATTATAATGGCATTTAGTTGGATTTCCTACTTCACAGGAAGTCACTGGCTTTTTTTTTGGTGCAGCAGCTTGTAGAGACGTGAAACTTGCTAAAGACACTTGTCTGCTTTGCTGTTGTTTGATGTTATCTAGTAAATATATATATATTTTTTAAGAATATGACAAATTGCTTCCAAAGACTTATTTAGACATTTAAACGACACTCAGAGGCTGTAAAAGTGTCTAATAACGGCAAGGGGTTCAAAGGTCAATCTGGTTCTTTGAAGAATGTGCTTGAAGCATTTTAACAAGGTAACACTCACACATGCAGGCGCACACACTGGTGCAGGTTTGAGCATTGAGTACAGTAGGTGTTTGAATGTTTGTTCGTGGGTGGTGTGAAATCAGTGTGTCTACTCTCTGCTGCTAAACAGACAGGTTGACTGTTTAATAACCTTCACAGAAAAACTCCCTAGATCTCCATCTCCTGCCTACTGAAAACACTTGTTCTGGTGTAAGTGCCCTCAAGTGTTTGGCAGTAAACAATCCAGTTAAGATGGTGCAGAAAGGTGGTCCTAATATGGAGCTGTTTCTCTCAGTGTTGATGCATAGGAGAGAAGAGAAGAGGGAAGAGGGAGCAGGCAGCAGTATGTTGATTATCAGGATCACTGTCTTCTGGCACCATAAAATTACACAGAATGCCCTTTAGTAGTCGACAAAGCTATTCCTGCAGGAGCTGCTTTGTGTCATAGTGGACAACTGGTTCATGTTACTGTAGTAACAAGTGGCAAGGAATGTCCAGCCGCTGTGGGAATCTTCAGTAAATATGCAGATGTACTGCAGCGCAAAGTAATTACAGAGGGCTTCACCTCAAAAGAGGCCTCTTGATCCAATCTATCATAGAAAAGTCAAAGAAATGACACATATATAAGAAATGACAACATACTCTGTGTTTGAAAACTTGTAACACAGGATAGGATGTCATCAATTTGGCTAGCCAACATCTCCCTAAATCATGATTTTTTTTAAAGGATAAAACAAAGATGGTGAACATCTCACAAAATCACACAGAAGTGATTTACAACAGTTGAGATATTTTAGTGAACTGGCTGACTAGCAAACTGACAGTGCCATAGAGCCACACTGCAAGCATTGTTGAAAAGTAGCAGGGCAGAAATAAGAGGCAATCCAAGGCCTAATAACAAAACAACGATCAAAGGCAGATGTTGGAAGTGGACCCAGGCTACTTTGGAACAAACCTGCTCCAATTAACCTCCTCGGGGCTCTCCCCTTTTCTGGGAGTATGACACAACAGAGAAAAACCATATGAGAGTTGTGGTGTAGTGGGCGAGGGTTTTTTACCTCTGTGCCACCCAAATGCTGTCTGAGGCCATCAGGCCAATTAGCAGGAATCTCCTCGAGGAAGTCCATTGGTTCAGCAGAGGGGGACCAGTGCAAGGTTGCAGCCCTCCCACATGTGCATATGTGTGTGTGTGTGTGTGCATGTGTGTGTGTAATGCTAAACCAGACACAGCTTTGTAGCTCCTTTGAGTTTTTTTTTTTTTTCTCACAGGCTCTCTCTCTCTCTCTCGCTCTTCACACTCTCAGTGCGATCCAGCTGAGTGGGAGAAAAGTAGGAGAGTGAGTGAGAGTGAGTAAGAGAGAGAGAGAGAGAAAGAGAAAGAGAGAGAGAGAGAGAGAGAGAGAGAGGAGAAGCAGCCAGTCGTTCGTCCCTCACTCCAGGCTCTAAGTTTACAGGCAGCCAGGCAGGATTTTCTTGGCTTGGACACAGCTCTCATGACAGGATTAGGAGCCGGGGACACGGGACCAACCGGAGATCTGCAGGTCCTAGTGGACGAGCCTGAGCCAGATTCTCTCCCTGCACAGGTAAGGACTGAAACCTTCACATTGTACCACCACCATGTGTCTCTCTGCAAAAGATTCTGCAGCTGAAGGCAACAGCAAACCCCCAATTCTTCCTGATACAACAATTTATAGTCAGAAAGACTTTTTTGGCAACTACAGTTTGGCACCAGGTTTTAGGTCTTGGTGATAAAAAGTGATTCCACGAAGGTTAGGGGAAAAACAAACACAGCGTATTAGATCTGAAATAGTTACATTGTTGGATAATGTATAATAAAACCAACTAAAGGATGATCTCTGCCTCTTTTATTCATCTTTTTAAAAGATCTTCCTTAGAAGTGTGACCTTCCTTTTCTCTCAGGCTTTTCCTTTGTTCCATAGACAGTGGAGACATGCCCTGATACTGAATTCATAGACAAAGAATGAATACAATGTGGCCATGCACTTACTATGCATTTTCTGATTTTCTAAAGTCATTTCAAGTTAGGCTGCTGGCAACGCAACAGTAGAACATGTGTCCATTATGAAACATTCATTGAAGTGTCTGCACAAACACAAAGACTCACAAAGAAACATATGCAGATATGAATGGACAGAGCTGAGCTTCTCAGATTGGAGGAAGCGTGTTTGCATAACATGCAATATCTCAGCCGGATTCTACTTTATGGTAACAAAAAACAATGAATTGTTGTATTCATTACATCTGAGCCACATGGGGAGGAATCTCAACTCTCTCTTTCTATTATGAAACTCCAATGTGAAGTTGCTCAACTTGTGCCAAGTTTACATAGGGTCAGTGCAACCCCTCATTAATCTTGATTTCCCCCCTGAATTAAGCTCGTTTCTATTTTTAGATGCTCCTTTAATGCTTTTGTGTTGTAACCGACTGTGGGTCCAGTGCACTATAACTTAAAAGCACTGAGCACTGCCATAATGAGGGAGTCCTCCTGTGTACTTCAGTAGTGAGAGCCAGGAGCAGCACTTCTGACAGAGTGAGGGGTTAATTTACCCACTTGGACCCTCTTTGGACAGTATGAAACTCTAGATAGCATTGCCCACTACATGACTCATACTCAACGAATACTTAGCCTCTCATGTGTTGTTAAAAAAGAAATAGGATTGAGAGATTTTGGTGTTACTTATGAGATTTTGTCAGATGGATATTTCCAAAATTTGGAGAGTGAGGTTAGAGTTAGGCTGCAACATTTATCACACAATTGTTTCTACAGTAAACTTTCTGGGTGTTTAAGAGTCCATATGTATGTCTGCAGCTGTGTGTACATCCACATGGGGAGTTACATGCCCCTGTGTAAGTTTCGGAAAAATTCCAGCCTCATGCAGCCGGGGGAGAGGGAGCGACGTGTGGTTTTACTCTGGAATCCTGTTCTGACCAAAAAAATAAGAAAAAAGAGAGAGAGAAAAAGCTTGACTTGCAGGTTTACTCTGATTACAAACTGAGAGAGACCCTCTTATTTAGATTTCTGCTGTTTCAGCTGCAGCCCCAGTTAAGTGGAACACTTTGTAGTAAGAGGCGGAAGAATTCTATGCGTGTGAGTGTGTGTGTGTGTGTGTGTGAGTGTACAGATGTGTAAAGTATTGGTTGCCAGGGGAAGGCATTGTGTGTTAAACATCTTATGATGTTTTTTTTTTAACTCCCTGATTCTAGTGAAGCAGACACTCAACATAGATAGTTACAGGTTAGAATGGATCATTAAATGCAGCACAACATTGCATACCATTAAATACACTGTTCCTCTGGCTCTAAATTTTTCTATAAAACTGACACATTTCAGCCTCGCAGTAATCCAGGTTTTCCAGGCTTTTATGACGGAGCTTATCATTTCATAGTTAGCAGCAGAACACGATTGGATGAAGTCCAGAAACCGTGGGGAGAGACCACACCAAAGCCTGATAAGATCAGCTGAGCACACAGGGGAGTTGCACGAATGCACAGATGCGTACGCATGAGACACTGACCTCTTTCAGGGCGTGCAGCTGCTATTCCTATGGGTTTGTTTGGCCTCTGGGGAGTAGGAGAAAACAGATTTTTCGTATAAACCCACTATAAAGGAGTGACCACAAAGACACACAGTTACGCTACAGTTTCCATCAAGCACCTCCTTTCAGAAGTTTGTTTTCGTGAGTTCATCACCTCTCACACTGCCCATAAAAAACCCACACAAACTGTTATTTTCTGTCCCTACACTTTTTCTTTTCCTGTTCCCTCTCGCCTCTCCTCTTCTGCAGAAATGAACTTGTCTGGTTTCAATTAGGCTCTCAGGGATGTGTAAGGGTTCTCTCTCTCTACAGTATACTTCTGTCACTGTCTCATCCTCCAGTGTGGGATTAAAGGTGTATAGATTGACTTTTTCCTCCTCTTGTAGGTCTGTGCCATCATCTTTTCCTTACATCCGTCTTTGTCTCTTAGCTTCATGGTGGGGCTGTTACCTTTGGATACACACATACTCACACAGACACACTCACACACAAAGAGACTCAGCCCAAGGGAAACAAAGTAAGGTCAGCTTACTAGGAGGCCAGCTGCCAGAGAAAACTCACCTATAAACTCCTTGTTTCAACTATCCCTGTCGTCTGGTTTTTTTGCAACAACTGACTGACTGACTGACTGACTGCCTTACTGGCTGCTTCCCTACACATTTCTATGCATGCAACTTGGAGCTGAATGTTTTACATTCTTCTATTAGCAGCTCAGGAGAAAGGGGCTTGTTCTTGTTTTTGCAGCCTCCCCTGCTTGTTCTCACTTTTCTCTCTGTAACACAGTGGCCCTTGTGTTTCTGCACTGTGTTTCCTCTGGAGGTCTGAACTCTTTCCATCCCCATCGGCCCGTCCAGTGTTATTGGAGCGTGAAGAGCCTCTGTGGGTTGGTAGTGCAGGAAGCGACTGTACGGCTTGGGGCTTTGTGGGTGAGATTGGTGTTGACATGGACAGGTGTGGAGAAGACTTTAGATCTTCTTGGTCATTCCACATTCTGAAAGTCAAGTGTATGGTGCCTTTTAAGTGTTTTTTTTCCATGTTGATGTGTACAGTATATCATAAGCCAGGAACACATATTGTATGTTTAAGCCTGATTATGTAATGTCCCTGCAGTGGTGGGAAAAAAATGAGGGATTCATGTCTTGCCACTGGATTGGGTCTCGGACCAGTCGGAGCCAAAACTTTACATAAAAGATGTTTAATTTTCATGACTGGATGAAACAGAAAACAATTCGCCTGCAAATTTTCACCTGATACACTCTACTCTACTGGTCCACTGTACCGTTGCCTTTATTCCTCAGCTGGTATTCTTCGATTAACAGAAAGAGAGCTGTGTCACCTGAAACCAAACAAATCTGTCTCCTCTCTTTGCCAGGAGGAATTTCCCTTTAGCTGACATCATGATATTTTTTCTCCCATGCAAATATATCTTCTGACATTAATCTTGTCCTGAGCCTGGTTTTCTTCTTCATTCTGTGTTTCACTTTCTCTCCCTCCCCTGTGGGTTCCTTTCACCAAAACATTATTTGGGAATGGTTTTCAAATCTGCAGGTTGCCTCCATCTGTATTTCTCTTAATCTCAGTCATTGCCTCTCTGCTTCGTCTTCTTCTTTTTCTCCTCTCACCCCCTCTTCCTGATGTAGGTGGTATTCGGGATGATGTTCGAGGCTGTGTTTTCTCCGGTCTGCTGGGGCCAAATGACCCATTTGAACCCACAGACAGTGGAGAAAACATACACAGACAGACACACACACATACTGGCTAAGGGTGTGTGTCTTCTGTGTGTTTGTATCTCCATTCACTGTCCCTGCATGGGTGCCTGCAGTACATGTCCCTCCCTTTTGTTTACCTGTAGGAATATACTGTTACATACTATTTTGTATGTACTTCACACATTTGACCTTTGACCTCTGGTTATTTGGTAGAGTTATAATGTATGTGGTGTACACCTGTAAGTGAGTCAGTCTGGTTGATCTCTGACTGTCTCAAATCATTACAACATGTTGTGCACCAAGTGTGAGGATTCTGTTTTACACATATTAAGGCTGTTAAAGCAGGAAGACAAATGATTAGTTGGAGTCTGAGTTTTACGTCTACACTTCCCGCACCCTATTACCAAAACAAATTCCACACAGGCTAAAGCATTTATTCAGTGGTTTGTTTTGATTGAGAGCACGATGGTGCTGAGTACTTGCTGTCCCTTCCTTGTCAAAAAGACTGACTCACTAAATTGTTTTGGTTTGAAAAACCATTTGAACGATTTGAGGCAAATGATTTTTCCATTTGCTCAGCAAGTTTCAAGCACAATACAGTAAAGTGTCTGTTCAGTAACTGTGGCTCTATCACAATTGATGACACAATTGCACTCACACCGTGTTGGAAGTATTTCTCTCCTCATGTGGTTGAAATGTGAAAAGTATTGAAAATTGAGCTGGGCATGAAAACGAAAAATAAAATGTCTAATAATTAGGTCTAGCACCCAATATAAAGGGGCTAACAACATTTCTGGGTGACAGTTATGCGTTTAAGCTATGTTCTTGTTAACAAGCAGGAGCTAAACAATTTAAAATGTCAGCCTCACGTGGCACCACATAAAGTTTATGATTCATGGGATGATCTGTTTTAGAGTCTGTTTCACTTGGTGTTCATTCAATAAAAATGTAATAATATCCCATGTCTTGTAAGCAATGAACTAATCTCTGACTTTCAAATGATGGCACTGGCTGGTGACCGTAGGTATTATTAGCCTACAGTAGACAGCTAACAGAAACTTATGGTGTTTATACAAAGATACATTTCAGCACTACAAAAGTTAAAACAAAGATGCTAACTGCACTTTGAAGCTTGTGTCAGAGTACTTTTAGCTAAACGCTAATGTTAATACCAACAGACTCACAATTGCAATGCAATAATCATAGTTCAGCAAATGTATGGTCTCCATCTCACTGTGGCACCCTAACCATAACCCTTAAATGTTAAATGCTAACATTGACACGCTAACATACTTATGTTAAGCAGGTTGCTGTGGTCTCTATCTTACTGTAGTATGTTGTGATAAGTTAGGATGGGGTAAGATGAAAAATTAAGCTCACGTTCAAGTTATTAGGGGCATAGGTGGGTGTCCCTTCAAGATTTTATGGAAAGCCATTCAGTACTTGCTGAGATATTTCAGTCCGGACCAAAATAGTAGGCTAGACCAGTCAACTGACAGCTGATCCCCAGATCCATTAGCAGGGCCAAAAAGAAAAAAATAAAAAGACCATTCAAACTGGCCCAAGAGGAATTATAAAGTTAAGAAAAATGACCACAATACTTGCTGCGGTTTCCTAACATTTATCCTGGACATGTATTCATCATCTGTAATTCACCTACAACAAAAAAAAAGCCAGATCATTCTAACAGCCTTGTTTTTCCAGTGTCCAAAATGAGACATGCTGCTGCCACATTTCATGTCCAGCCCAAACTTGGTTCAGAGCAGATGACAGTGGCAGCAATACCGAAAGTATTTAGAGCAGTGCCCATGAGGAAATATCAGACTGAAACATGCTGGATGTTTATAGAGAGAGACAGTTTTTCTTCGAGACTGCTTTGAGTTGTACTGACCAGAGGGAGCTGGGTGGGGAAATAATACTAGACTGGAGGGGCTAATTCAGGCTGGTATGGACAAGAGGTGAACCACAGGGATGGGTTTTGGCCGGAGAAGGGCATGTTATGGTCCCAGATGGTATGTGTGTTTGGTTACTGCAGGCTGACCGTGGCTGCAGCTTTTTAACAGGAGGTGAACTTTTCCTGCTCAGTGATGTGGAAAAGATCTGAGAAGCACCGGCCCAACTGATTTCATCAGTCATCAGGGGAAGTGGGGTCCCTGGCTTGTTTCAGCAATTACCTAAAACCTAAAATAGACCTTAAATAACACAGTGATTGTCCCCCTTTATTTACTCAATCTTTGATAGTAATGAGAGAGTTCATAGAGTGTACATGCTTCATTGTGACCAAATCTCAACCCAGAAGCACCTGTGAGAGAGTTCAGAGCAGCGTTCCCAAAGACAATAATTAAACCACCACATGGGGGAACGTCTTTTGGAAGAATAATGTTCATCCTTCAGCAGAGCTCCAGAAACTTGGGGAGTCTATGCCAAAAGACTTTGCAGAGGCAGTTAGATTTTCCTTTAATTTGTCACTAGTACATCCTTAATATTTTCTACATTATGTGTCTTTTTGGAGGATGTGGCCACTCTGCACTGAAGAGTGTGTTTTTTCTGAACTGAATCTATAATTCTAGTCACATTAATGCTTTGATGTGCACAGGACTATTGGTACAGCTGGATCACAATGGTGTAGCTCAATCACCTCTACTACACCAAGTGACATAGTCTGAGAGGATACGTCTGGGTCTGCTCAAGACACCTGTCCATGGTTTCCACCTCAGTCTAGCCTACTCTGGCTGTTTGGCTTGGCATGAGTCAGAACATGTCTCTCATCATCTGTGTAATCATGAAACCCAGACATGAGAACATGTGTTAGCAGTTGATGTGCAGAACTCAAGCATATGAACAGACAAACACATGAAAATATAGAGAGAAAGAGGAAAGACAGACACAGTCGTGCCCACACTGACGGATGGAGGTGGAAAGGACCTGTTCGTTCAATAACTCCTGGGTTTGGAGTAACAGCTCAAGAGATGTGTATTTGTCCATTGTTTGCTTCGTTGGAGACGATTGATAGTCTGGACAGTTGAGGAGCACTCAATGGGCTGGAAAGATACATTCTCAGCTGTTTCTGTCTGTAGCTCCCTAACATGCCCAGTCTGTTATTCACAATGGAACAGCACCATCTGCATTGACAGGCTTGTTCCACTGTGTGAGAGACTGGGAGACTATAAGGGGGCTGCGGTTTGGTACAGTTGGAATAAGTCTGTGTGCACATGTGTGTGCCTGTGTGTGTCTGTGTGAGTGTGCACTGCTTCTTGGCAGAGCTGTGGGCCTTGCCTTTTTGCCTCTGATCACACAAGGGACCCATGACTCACTTATTTTACCATACAACGTGCGCACACACACACCCACCCACGCACACTCATATATTGAAAAAAGCAGGAGCAGGGAGTCCAGAACAAGTGGTTGTGCAGCACAAAAAAAGTCAATCCCCATCATTATCATGTTATAAATTTTAATATTTCCAGTCTTGAACTTTTCATATTTGTGGCAAATGATAGTTTCACAGTTTGGCCGTACAACTGGCAAGACAGGCTATAGTAAATCAGGATAGCATAGCCAGGTAGTGACTCCCACACATATGCAATATATTGAGTTTGTATATATGATGATGAATGTATGTATATTCTAAAAATCATAAAGAGAAACTATTAGGAATATTCCATATATTGATAAATATGACTAGCTCATGCTCTATATGTTTATGTTTATAGCGTTATGTTTGCTCATATTGTAGGCAAATGTTACATAAATATATATCCATCTCAGCATACATACAATACATATAGAATTAATTTAATATATTGTTAACATATATGGCTGCAACATCTTATAACTACATGAAAAATGATATTTTCATACAACCAGTAGTGAGATATTTTAGCACAAAGTGGGAACAACTTATCTAGTATGAAACAACTATTTTGTGTTTTACAGGAGGTTAAGAGCTGCATTGTTTCTTGGTGAGGTCACATACCTGAATTTTGACTGTCTCAACCAAAGTGGTATCAGGCTGTGGGTGAGGTCAGGACAAGTTGAAATCAAAACCAAAACACATGTGGATTAAGGCAACCCTGAATGTTTAATGCACTGCTTCACATTTTAGATGTATTTTTTGCCCTGCGTGGAATATGCTGGCTACAGATAACAATAGAGCCCGTAAACACACACCCGAATGTAAACAACCTGCAGGTGGATGCATGTTTGAGTAATCAGTGCTGCCATTCAGCAAGGAGATCAAGACAGAGAATTGGTAACATGTGAAGAGAGGAAGAAGAGACAAAGAGGGATGGAACGTGTACAGTAATAGGATGAGGACATAGAAGGGAAGAGAGGAAAGACGTGTTTAGAAAGGTGGCCGGCAGACAGGAAGAGAGAAACGTCTGTGCCTGGTTCATTGACGGTGAAAACACCCCAGAAAGAAAACAGCACTTTACTACATCCATGTTTTAACCCCTAAGATGTTAACATGTAACAAATGTCTTTCTTTCTTTCCCTCAAAACCTCCTTTTCCTGTTTCCTCCTCCCTTTGCTCGCCTCTTTCCTCTCGCTCTACCTCTCCACTAACTCTTTCAACATGTGCAGTGTTTCCATTGCAGCTGTCAGCACATATGCACATGCAACCAAGATTCAGTTGTATAGGTGGTTAAGGTGATGCTGATTGGCTGAATCACTCATACTCCTTCTTTTCCAAATTGTTGTTTTTATGGTTTTTATGCACATTTGTTTACCTTTAACGTTGCTGGTTCAATGTAAGGGACTGTGCTGTATAGACTGAAAGGTGTGCTACAGTTTGTGTTTTGCTCATGACAGCCTCTGTTTTTCTCTTCACACACAGCTGTGACCGGCTCCCCGTGTCCCGTCACACCAAAATCATCCCACAACAACCTCCCAAGGTCGACCTGATTACCAAGAGGCCTCCCTTCCTTCCCTTTCGTCTCCCATCATGCGTCTCCTCGCCGCCCTTCTCCTCTTCCTGCTCCTCCGGTCAGCTGAGCCCCGGAGAGGCCCTCGGTCGGGGGCCGTGGAGAGGGGTGCCAGGGGCCGTGTGCGAGGCAGAGGCAGGGCAGGGGTCATGAGGCGCCAAACTCATGAGTGTAAGGAATACATGGAGGCAGGGGAGAAGTACCTGGACTGCCAGGACCGGCAGCTCACCACAGTGATGCAGGACTGGCCCAAAGACATTCACCACCTGTTGCTGGCAAGAAATAAGATTCAGGTACAAACAAACAGTTTGCACTTGCATAGTGTAAATAAGATGAGACACAGACCACCTGCCACAGTTGGTCTACGGTTTAACAGATTCTGAGAATGTCGAGTGGCGTTTTATATAACAGTTCGTGTCTCAAGCTTCATAAACTCAGCCAGGTTGTTGATACCACGAGCATCTGTGCACCATTCATTCGGTCCTGAGATCAAAGACACACTTTTCCACCCCTTGTGTGTGTGTGTGTAGGTCTCTGCATGTCTGAGTGCACACACAGGATGTGTGTCACAGGTGTCGACAGGAACCAAGCCAAGTGCTTTGCCAGTGAAGTAACAAATGAGGACGAACGAGCTCTAAACACCAATCAAATCCGTAAAAAATTAGCATAATTACATTTTACTCTCACACATACTGGTTCAAAGAGTTGGGTGGTTGAGTGAATGAGTAGTGAGGGAAAGAATGAATGGAGGGTTTGGCTCTGATTTAGCTTGCACTGGTGGGTTTTGCATCAATTTATGTGATGTGCTTTAAGACTATTTGTCATTTGTACTTAAAGCTGCGATATATACATACCTTTACAGAAGCATTGGGTAGAATGACTGTGTGTAATGTGGCAGCTGCTGCTTATTGTGATAGATGTATAGAGGAATATCAGTTCATCTCAGTTCCACAGAGCATTTTTTAAGCAAATCTCGGCTCAGACGACTTGCAGGATAGCAGACAGCTGGCAGACAAAGTTAGCCACCAGCTGGAGAACAGAGTGGAGCACTTAAGAGCTAAAGAGCCAAATATTAGAATTGTAACAACAACGTTTGTTTTCACTAAAAGCTATTGATGCTGGCCAGATAGGATGCTGATTGCGCAGTAATGACTTCAGAAATCCACTCAGTAGTTAAGACAGCCTTTCATCACTGGAAACCACTATGTAGTTCACTCCATTAGCTGGATATTGAATGAACCACTGGATCAGAGATGGATTAAAGGACTACTCATACAACCAGGATGTTTCTACTTGTTAGTGTGCTGACTTAAATACACAAAGGACAAACAAAATTGAAAAAACACTTACACACAAATGTAATATGTATACTGAGTATCAATATGTATAGATACATACACGTGTCAATATATATGACAACATCATCTTGATGTAGGCACATGTGTCATCTATTATGTTTCTCTATGGATTAAAAATCATTAAAAAATCTTCTAAACCAGCTGTAGTAGTAGTTTTAGCAAAATCTGATGCACAGTATTTACAACAGGACAGTAGTCAATTCAAAATACAGTCCCCATATTCATCATAAAAAAGCAGTATGTTTGCCAGTGCAACATTGTAGCTCAGTGACAGTTGTTGGACAGCGATGGAGCTCTGTGACTCAGAGGAACAGGCCGTGTGAGGGTTTGGGTACAAAGAGCTATTGGTGGGATCAATTCAGTGTTAGTTTTGGAAGACAAGTATTTATGTTAACCAGACTTTCCTGTCATTACAGCAAAGACAAAACACATAACGGCAACCAAACCACAAACACCAACAGTTCATGTCTCTTTGTTTAGGTTTTGAGGGACAACATGTTCTCCCAGTTCACCCAGCTGAAGAGCCTGGACCTCCAGCAGAACGACATTTCCATGGTGGAGGATGGAGCGTTCAGCGGCCTGTCCCAGCTCACCACCCTGCTCCTCCAGCACAACAGACTGAGAACGGCCTCCGAGGAAATCCTGCTCCCACTGCCCCGCCTCACCTACCTCCGTCTCTACGACAACCCCTGGAGCTGCCAGTGCTCACTGGACAGCCTGGTCAGGAAGTTGCAGGTACCGAGCAGCCGCAACTTGGGCAACTTTGCCAAGTGCGCAGAGCCTCATTTACTGACAGGCCAGAAGCTGAAGAAGCTGAACGTGGACTCGCTGTGTGTGGACGACAACCAGGAGGGCGGCAGGCCGGGAGAGGGGGGGCGACCGAGGCCTCCACCGATCCAGCAGAAGCCAGAGGCCACATCTATGTGTCACACCTACATGTTCCCTAAACCTCTGCTGAACTGCAGCAGCAAAGGTAAGTGACTCTTAATTTCTAACAGTAGTAGTAATAGTAGTAGTACACTGTTCATGCAGTAGGCTATGCTCAAGGCTGAAATATGACATTCATGGTTATAAGAGGATGAACCCCTCTGACTTTACTGACATTTTTGGCTTTAGTGGAATATCTCTATCAGTGTCTGAACTGTTGGATACTTGCTATGAATTCTGGTGCAGAAATTGTTTTTTAGTCTTTCGTCCAGCAGCTATTATGTCCACAGGGATTGGCTCATGGTGTGCTATTTATTTGACGACCACAATGTTTGACAGAAGAAATAAACTGACTGCCCTGGCAGTGGAACGTCTTGTATAAAAGGTGATATTGTTAGGTTTGCACAACACTCCCTGGTTGTGACTTAGGCTTGCATATACAGTGAAATTGTGCATGAGAATTACTCTTGCTGTGCAGTGTTTTGGTTACGACCAAGCTGAGTAAGCAGAGTTATGCATCTTCATTAAGTTTGCCACATGGAGCGTCAGAACTGCGTAGGAGCAGGTTTGCAGTCTTCTGTTTTCTGCTTTCAAAGTGGCACATGGTGTCCTTTGGTTGAAAGGTGCAATGCATATGTGAGGACAGCTTCCTCACACAGGCACTGTTGTTTAGCTGTATTTGTTTGGTGGGTTTGCGATCCTGTGTGGTCTGTTGCACACTCCTCTGACTTCTATTGTGTTTTATTCTAATTTGAGTCATACATCAAGTGATGTTTTGCAGATTTGTGTTCTCTGAGAGATCTCAGGAGGCAAGGGCAACCACCAGCATCTCAATCTGGTTGTGTTTTTAGCTCTGTTTTACCACTGACTCAGCATGGGTAGAATTCTGCAGAAAAGATCAGAACAGGCAGGCATCAGGCAGAAGAAAGGGAGAAGATAAAGGAAGGCAAAACTGTCTTTCAGCTCCTCCAGTTTTCACATCTGGTTCTCTCTGTAAAATGCCACTTCCAGGCTGCTACTATAGTGTAACATCTCCAGGGCTCCATAAACATTTGGTCTTTTGTTTCACTGTTGCAATTCAAAAGAGGCAGAGATGACAATTCCTGAATTGTGCTGAGTTCACGCGTCCTTACTTTTATGTGGGCTCTTTATACTTCCATTGCTCTCTCATCCCTCTCTTTATCCCTTTGTACTCTTCAAAAGGAATAAAACACAATTCCTCTGAAATAGCATCTGCTGTCAACAGCTGATGCTGAAAGACTGCCTGTGTGCATGATTGGGACCAAGTGAGCTCCCAGATTTACATGAGGAACTTGAATGCATCTATAAATGGGAGAGCTCAATGCTCTTCGGAGAAAGCCATCTTTCATAGAGAATTGACAAGCCAAAGCCACACAAGGCAGCATCTGTGTTGTGCAAATGCTCGAGGAAGCTTTTCGCATATTTTCCTAATTATTTTTTTTTCTACTGTAGGACTTTTGAATCGATTCTTTATCTGAAGCACTATAAGGTTTCTCTGTTTTGCTCACAGGCTGCTTCTCTCATCCATATCTCCACGTCATCCGATAAAAACTCTCTCCACCCTGCTTCCTATGAAACCATGCCCCACCATGAAAGCAGTTGTGTGGTGTGCCGTGTGTGATTGTTGCTTAATATACTACAGCTGCCGAGCATGGCATTCTGCACTTTTCATTTACGAGAACACCCATGTAGCTCTACTGTAAAGCGATGCCGGTTAAAGATTAGTGTCTTTTAATTCAGTTGCTTTCACCGCGATGAATTTCCAGCATCACTGTTTTCATTAGCTGCATTGGATGTATTAGCTGTCAATCACAGTGAAATCTGATCATAGGTGGATTATGATAATTTGATAATTTCACATTATGCTTTCTCCAGCTCCTTCTGTCAGTTCACTGATCTAAAACACTTACAGATGCGAGCAGAGTTTGGTATCCTGCGGTATGACATGGCTTAAAGAACTCTTGGCCAACTAATGATTATATAATCACAAACATATTACAATCTTTAAGTTGACTCTTGTTGCTAGATATTTCTCAAGACTCCCTGCCTCTCTGCCAGCATAAGGACTGCTATTGTTATTGTTCTTGCCACGCTCCATAATAAATTACCTCTCAGCTGATTAGGGTCTCACAAAACATTTATTCTCTGTCTGCCCGTTACTGACACGCACCTTCGGCCCCTTGTGCAGTATGTCTGTACTGTGTTGCTTCCAAATTCTCATTAAATTCAGTGCAAACTGTACTGATTACACACATTTTTATTGGGGGATTTTATAATGTGAACACAATTTAAAATAATAAAGCTCATAAAATTGTGTTTTGACACAGGGCTACAGTATAGCATGACTCACACTGTGTATTGAAGGTGCCCCGTGGAGAATTTACACAATGAAGCAATGTTTTAATGACACATGACAAAGCTGTGAAGAAGAAGTGGAGTGGAGTCAATACCCTTCAAACAAATCTGGAATGAATCAAATGACCAAAACCAATTGACAAGCAGTTGAACCTAGATCTTTAGTGTCTTTATCAAGCCGGGCCCCAGTGCAGGTGCACACTACAGAGTTTGCAGGAACATGTATAACGCAGCTGCAGTGGTGGAAGCTTTTAATTTTAATTTTCAGCTACAGCCATCCTGACTAATTAAATATCAGAATGACGATAGTCTAAAATACAAAGGTCAACTGAAAAAATGCGGGGAGAGGGTGAAGTGTCAGGAAGTGGAGCATGGTTTTCTTTCACATGGGACTGAAAAGCAAACAGGCAGCAAGGAAGAGAAAAACCCACAGCAGAATGGAAACATACGCTCTCGGTCTATGAAGCCTATATTTTCTTCTTGTTGGTCTCTTCCCTCTTGCTTTTCTCCCCAGTCTCCATGTCTCCCTTCTTCTGGTTTGAGGACTGTTACTCTGAGGTGAACCACAGCAGATTTCAGGCTCCACATCATGCTCGCTGGAGATCAGTGCGATACAGAGTGGTCAGAGTTAATAGGGAGGTCTTGAGGCTCTGTTTCTCAAGGATGGAATGTGCACTTTAGAGTTTGTGGTAGTATCAAAATATGCCTTCAAATTACTTCTGTGTAAGTCCCCTCTGTCCGATGGAGACACTGTTGAACCCTTAAATTGTATTTATCCTGGATTAGTTCTCATAGTGAAGCTTTTTTTTTTTTTAAACTCTAGATCTCTGGCTGGACAGCAACAGCAGGGCCTGCCCTATAATTGTGAATGTCCCTGATTGAATGACTGATGAGTGATGGTAATTCCACCACTGCTCAGTGGAGTGCCATATGCATGCATAATAAAGGTGACATGAAAAGAAATAACACTGGCTCAAGAAGAGTAACAAAAAAACCAACAAAAAGGGAAATGTTACTTTTTTAAAATATTAAGATTAGCATTAATAATGTAACATTAGCATAAGAAAATGAAGGTTCGCTTAAAGAAAGTAATGTTATAGTGTTTATAGAATAACTAAATAAAGACTCCTCATTCCACTAGTGCAAAATCTTATTTTTTCCTTCTCTCCACACATTGTGTTGCCCAGAAACCCATCTACAGGGTGGTTTTGTTATGGCCTAGTTTAAGACTTGGCCTTCAAGGCTGTGCTCATAAGGTCAAGAAATCACAGGTTTCAGAAGTACCACAAATCCTCCATATAAACTTCAGGCCATTTGAGTAGGCAGCTGAAGAGTGACTCATGTTCTGTATATGGTGAGTTGGCTGCTGCCCAGGCGCGCACACACATGCACACACACACACACACACACCCACCCACACCCACATCCATGATATTATGTCAGGACGTCTCAGTGCACAGACAGTGGACAGTTAGTCAGCAGAAAACATCTATCTGCCATAATGTCATTTGAGCAAGAGGCAGAAGTAGAGAGCATGAATGAAAAAGAGTAAAATACAGTATCAGACATCACTCTCTACAGCAAGAGGATTAGACTGCAGACGCCAAGAAGTTTCCCTGCAGTGGTTTGTGTCTTTTCTTCTCTAGGAATTGTACTAAAACTTTTCCAAACAGATTTTTCAGTCCGAGGCAAAGAGGTCACTGAAATACCTTGGGAACAGGCTGTGAGTTACTGTGAATTTCCACTGAACCCAGCTGTTATGCTTGGTGGTTGCCTTTACTGTCAAGCCAAATGATTGGGATTTAGTTACTGGCTATTTAAGTTGGATGACAAAACATGATATACATATAGATTTTAGTGGCTCTCTTATTCATTCATCAATATGGGCTCAATGTAGAAACAGAACATTTGTGTGTATAAACTTTTCTACTTTGTATGAACAAGTATAAGCAGCAAAGAACAGATCAGACCTTTAGGTAATATACATAATCACTTTCTTGGCAGGAGTTAGGCAGGATAATAAAGGTCACTGGTTATTTATCTAATCGTGTTATAGAAGTATCTCGATTCTTAAGGTTAGGGGTTGGGGTTGCTTTGTTATACATTCAGTCAAAGCTAAGCTGCTAATTTGCTGCTGGTGGTAGCTACATACAGTATACATCCACTTTCACTATGAGTTATAGCAGCAAGTAGTACAAGTTAAACTCTCGACCATCAGCATGAGGGAGTGCATGTTGCTGTAATACTGTAATAGTGATATCACATAAACAAAGATGTCAGCATGTTTAGAAAAGGCTTTACCTCTGTCTTTATATCTTCTGCAGGAATGATGACAGAGTTATGTATATTACATAAAGCCCAAACATAACTCACATGCAAAATCCAGAGTCTACAAACTCACAGGAGCTTGATGGATTATTGAACTTGTCTTGTAGATCCCAACCATGTGCTTTACCTTCAGAGGATCTTCTCACCTCTATAGCCAATGCTGTTGTAAATATACTGTATATACCCTTCTGTCCTTCTTTAAAAACCATTGTACCTCTGGACTTACATGCAGTTTATCAGCTGAAGTGCAAGTGACCTCTCATGAAATACAGTAAAACTGATGTAGGCCCACGTTTATTATGAACAAAGCTGACTATTTGCCACCACGCAGCTCATCTTGTGCCTAAAATGGTTAAGAAAACACTTGACACAACTCCTGCTGTTAAGTGTGGGGAGTGGGTCCGACTCCAAACCACAAAATTCACTGCACTACGCAGCAGCTGACCCCAGAGTAATCATGTCAACACTGTACAAATCAGAATTAACTGCTTCCCTCTCTACTGTCCAAACAGTACAAAACACACAGCTCCACCTGGTCCAGACTGATTCAGTATTCAGGCTGATGATATATACTTGCAGATGGAGTGTATATTTCAGCTTGTTGCAAAAAATCAGAATAAATGATAGCACCGCTGGAAGACATTTCATGGAATAAATGGTAGGAGAAAGGAGGAAAAACAACCAGACTAATGACTTTTGTTTCCTAACTCTGAACTTATGTGTTCACATACATCATCAGTGGTGTTAACCCATATCCTGAGGAATGGGAAATATACAGTAGACACATTCACATGAATGTTCTGCACAGCTGCAGCACCAAATCACTGTATTTAAACTATGTTAACATTACTGCATTGTGACATCCATATGTTACACTAATGCATTGCCTGCATATGTTTTAAGTATAAATGGGACCTCCATAGGAAGCTTTAGCCATTGAATGGCTCAGTTGGTGCAGCAAATAACACTAGCTTGGCATTTTGACGTAAAGCAGGTGCTTTAGACCATGAAGAATAAATGATGAAACCCACCAAAAATGTAAGAGCTAATGGTCCAGATTAAATTGGGCTGGTAATGAAGCATTTTCTTTCTTCGCCTTTTTCTTTTTTTGTTTTGACAGAAAAATCCAAGAGGGACAGATGCTCAAATACACCCCAAACTAATGACTCCAGCAGATTCAGATAGAAACCCCATCCAAGACCAGTGATGACTGAATGATTCTCACTTTTCCTGACATGTTCACTCTCACTCTCTCACTCGCTCCCTCTGCACGCTTCGTCGTTCAGCAGTGCTTTCTGTAGGGGCGCACAGCAGATGTTAAAGTAGGAAAGAGCTTAACACTTTATCTAAAAGATTTGCTCCATTAAAAATAACAAGATATCCCTGATAACACATCTGAGTCAAAACATTTAGCTCAAGGAAACAACTGAGCACATTGCAAATCAAGCTAATGGACAAGATAACCGCTACCTACTATAGACACTTAACAGTCCCATTGTCTCTGTTGAAGACACAGTGCAGGAGATTATCCACATTGGTCTCTAAAACACACCACAGACTGCAGATGTATCTTTCTTGGCCGGAGATGTTGTTTTTTGGCTCAAAAAAAGAGAAAAAAAAAACTGAAAAAATTGAAGTCTATCATGGTTTTTCAAAAGGAAGCCTGGGAATTTGAGTGTGATGTTTGTGCCAGTATTTTTTCTTCCCCAGCTTCGCCTCATATGAAAATCTGCTTGGACAAAGTTGCAGACACATGTACACCTAAGGCAGGACGGGATTCCCTTTGGACTTTACAGAAGAAAGTTCTCACTGCAGAGAACTGAAGGCTTTGTGATGTGGAACGCAACAGTCTCCAAAGTCTGTTCCTGTGCTGTGGATTCTAGGGGTTAGGTTTCAGCTTCTGCCTGCAGCACACTTCATCAGCTATCACTAAACAATAATAATACATTTCCCAAATGTATCGGCGATGTATGTAGTGTGTGTGTGTGTGTGTGTGTGTGTGTGTGTGTATGTGTGTATATGTGTGTGTGTGGTGAGTCTGTCTGTCTGACTGCATAATTATGTTTTCTCAGTTGGTGATTTATGGCAATATGTCTTCATGATAACTGGCTACAACATCTGTAGCAGTAAAGTGTCTGTATAAAGACTGCAACATCTGCACTATGCAACATCTGCACTATAAAAATGTCCATAAGCATTCTTCTGTGTAAATAAACACATGCAGGAAACTGCCACATGCATGTATGGATGAATGCTCAACCACACACATTCTGTACACAACTTGAATAAAATCATTATTCGTCCTCAACTTAAAGACTTGATTATAATCAGCATATGCTCCCTGGACACACTTCCATTTCCTGCCATCTGCAACCGTTCTGCAAACTGCTTCAGAAAAAAAAAATCATGTGCATTTTGATGATTCAGGTTGCAGAGACCACCTACTGAACTATACCATCATTCAAAAACCATAAACTTTGATGTGAAAATGCCAAAAATCCCAGAAGAAAAAGTTGTGCAATAACAAACTCAGCATGAGTCTGGATCTATTTATTTTCTGTGGAGAAGCTCCACATATCAGGATACTGACGCTTCAGCTCTTTTGTTGTTTTATCTTTAGGACCAAATGTGTTGGCAGTGATAAATCTTCATTAAAAACTGTCCCAGCACTTTCGGTGGACGTTATTGCAATTATGTATTGTGCTTCAGTGTGGGACTGATGTAAAACCCCAGAGAGAATCTGCTGTTGAGAGGGGAATATGTGGGTAATCACTGTTTCATACATTAAAGTCGATGCTGTCACACTCACCTCCATCTTGAAAATGCTCAAATGTTGCTCTCAACCCACACAACATCTTGAGAATGTATAAAGATGCAGACAGATTGGATTTGCAGCTTTCCTGTTGATTTTGGGACTGTGCACTCTCTACATCTGCCTCAACCCTTCATAACCCAACAAATAAAGATGCACTCATGTCTATGTGTCTATATGAAACCCAATCCTTTTAGAAGTTGAGTAAACCTTTGTGCCTTTTGATGTTTTCTCTCCCACACGTTCCCTCCTCTCAGCACTCAGAGTTGAAGACCGTATGTTTGTCTGTGTTTCTTCCTCTGCAGATTTGAATCGCATCCCGTCCAACCTGCCATCTGACATAGTGAAGATGGATCTGTCCAGCAACAATATCAACCATCTCAGGCCCAAACAGTTCCTGCTGTCCAAAGACCTCAAGCTGCTCAACCTTAGTGGCAACAGCCTGCATCATATAGACACAGGTAACGCCACAGCATCATTCTCACATACACCTGAGAACACCTGGACTCTTTGAGACACTTCTTTCTGATTGACTGGCAGGTATTTGTTAAAGTCACATACCAGGAGCAAGCATAGTTCTCATCAAAAACTGCTGTTTTAACAGTATTTAACCTTCTGCTATATTTCCATTTGGGCCTAGTTAAACTAGTGGATCCCAACGTTGAGGTCAAGAAGCCAAGATAAATCTGAGTTGAGTTGATTATTATAACATCAGTACAAAAATACATGTTTTGTACATTTTTTCCACTTATCTTGGGATTTCACATCTGAACAATCAGTTTTAGTTTTTTTTCAGTCCTGCCTCAGCAACAGCAGAACAGGCACAGCATTAAAAAAAAAAAAAAAAAAAAAAGTGCAGACACATTACTTTCTCCAGACTAATGATGTTTGGGCTCATGTCTTCCCGCCCAGAAGGAAAACCCTTGACAAAGCTTGTATTTTTACTCATTACCCTGGAGCACATGTTGCAATCTACTGTAGCTCGCCCCAGTGTGTCTGAAGCTGCTGGGAATTTAAGAAACTCAAAGTTACTATGAGAGCTTCTGATAGGCAGTGACACATGGTTTCAATCATTTCTGCTCCTTCTAATTTTGTTTTATTCAGTTAAAATAAAATACAAGGATTTTAATCATTTTCATGGGGTTGTTTATTTAGGATTTTCATGTGGATGCTGACCAGACAGGGAAAGAAACATGAATGAAAAGGCAAGACAATGTCTCTGGCACACGGGGATTCTTGTTAAAACTGTCTCTCATTGTCGGTTTTGGCCGTATTGTTGTGGTTTTTCTAGGCAGGACAACAATGAAAGGAGACGAAACCGAGTCACAGGGAAGTACAGTGTTACTTTGTGCACATTCCTGTGACTAATAACTTGACATTTCAGGAATTATGGGGACTCCACCTATCTGGAACTCCAAACTCTGCAGAAAAACAGTGTGTTTCCCTTTATTAAGTGAAGAAACAATGAAAGGGCATGTCACAGTGTGACTTATGCAACAGTCATATCTGCAGTCATGGAGACTTTAAAGTTGTGTTTATTTGTTTTGGAGACTTGGGACAAGCCAGAGGGGGTGAGCAGCAAAACCTTCACTTGTCACCTCCGACAGATGATAAATTAACGCGAGCTGGACTCATGTTTTCAGATCATTCCCTCTGTTTCTTTGTTGGCTCTAAGAAATCTAACACATGTACAACAATAAAAAGCAGGAAAAGTTAATGACAAGGTTCAATGCGTTTGCCCAGTTGGCACCGTGTTGTATGAATCTGCGATCATGGTGGGAGTGCTGATTCAGATACTTGGAGATTACTCACTTTGCTTGCATTCATTCCGTGACAAAAACATTGACAGTGGTCTCAAAGGATGGTTTGAAGAAACAGATGGAAAGAACAGTCATGGAAGAACTGACGTGTCATCAACTCACTAAGGGAACCATGGTCATTAAAGTAATAGTTTGGCATTTTGGGTAATGGCCCAAAACATTTCTTTGCATAATGTCTGGATCAAAAACCATAACCCTCACCGTGGGATAGTTTAGCACTGAAGACTGAAAAAAGGGAAACATGAAAGGCTAACAAGGTGGCAAGACTGTCATCAGGTAGTATCTCATGCTGCCTCTAGTCCAACCATAGGCTCAGGAAAATCCACTTTCAATTTCCTGTAGTCATAGTGGGTCAAAGCTAATAAACAATGGCTAAACTGGGAGAACCAGCATCATGTGTATCATCCTTGAATGATGAAAGAGCATTATCTGTTAAAACACACTGAAGGAAGGAAGGATCTCAGTCCCTGGTGTCCCTCTCAGCAATGCCCTTATTTTCACCACAGTTGACTATGTCAATATGATCTGCACACTCATTGTCCTCCTCCTCCTCTACTTCTTGTCTTTCTTCCTCCTCCCATATTCTCCTCCCCTCCTCTCTTCCGCTCTGTTAAGATCAAAGCTGGGCCCAAGGCTAGTGGACAGCGTGAAACAGTCTCTACTGTCCCATTACTCCCACTCAAACACACACACACACACACACTCACACACACACACAAAAATGCATGTATATGTGCAAATAAAGAAACAGACTGCCTATAATGTCTGGAACCTATTAAGGTTGTCAGCAGTCACCTTGTTAACTCAGGTTGATTAAATTTTGATGATCTTAAGGCCCAGCTGAATTCACATCCATATAAGGAGAGCTCTGTATGAGACAATGTGTCTTATTATCCAAACGATGACAAATGAGGCCACTTTTTTCTGTTCAATTCCGCTATATGTTTCCAAAATTAGCAACTATCCTGTAAAGAAAGTCAAGTATTTAGCTGCTAAAGAGTCAGATATGTCCCTCAGGAGTTGGTGGAGACCAAACAAAAGCAAAAAAGAAACAGAGTGCGAGTAGCCTTTCATTCACCAGGGAGCCAGAAACACAAGTCTAAATGAATGCTAATGATACTTTGTGTGTGCTGGGTGCGTAAATAAGGAGCTGTTTAGTATGTTAAACAGGACAACTTTATTAGGTGATAATAGTGCTGCTTTTTGTGCTTTCTTTGGAAGGCCAAAAAATGTACGTGATGGCACCTCATTTTGTTCTACTTTTCTCCCCCTTGCAGCTGCATTCGCAGGCCTGCTGTACCTCCGTGAGCTCGACCTGTCCAACAACAGCCTCCATTACTTCCAGTACGGTGTACTGGAGGACCTCTACTTCCTACGGAAGCTCTCGCTGGGCAACAACCCATGGATCTGCGACTACAACATCCACTACCTGATCTACTGGCTTAAGCACCACCCCGGCGTCGTTTATACTGGCCTGACCTGCTCCGAGCCGCAGGAGTTCAGGGGCTGGCGTGTCGAGGATTACGTCAAGACCTACAACGGGGAATGCCCCAAGGATAAACAAACAGGGATGGATACGGGACAGGGAGGGCAAGGAGGGTCGGACAATGATGCACAGGAAGTGTCGGAGACGGGTGAGGGGCAAGGTGAGCCTCTGCCCCGGCCCCTGAAAGAGAAGAAGCCCAATAAGTTTGAGATCATCCGGCTGAGTTAGATTGGAGGTGGATCAGTGGACTGGAGTGGTGTGGAGAGTGAGAGTGATCCCTGTGTGGAGAGGAATTTACACAAGAAGCCAAAAGGTGGTCTGTTGACAGGCTAAAGAATGGATTACTAAGGGTAGACTCATTGATTCGAAGTTCAAATAAACATGTGAAAGGCAGCAGTACAAATTTGGGATTACTTGGACAGACCATTAACTTTAGTTACAATGTCATATTGCTAAGTTCACCTTTAAACAATGGGTTAGGAAATGCTGAGAAGCTTTTATTTTATCTTTTTGCAGAACAGTCTCAGTCCAGTTTCTAACAACCCCAACAAAAACGACTCTCGATTACCCACATGGTGAACTGCAGGTGCTCTCTGTTTGTTTCTACTACAGTAATCTGATTCTGAGTTCAGGATAAACTTTTTTCTTCTTTTTTTCCATTCTCTTTTTCTTTTAAAGGTAACTTTTGATCCTTTGTGTATTAATTGATGTATGATATTGTCTACCTGTCTTTGGAAATAAAATCGGTTTTATTTTTTCTGAAATTGTGTTTTACAAAGTGATGAGACGTGGTGGAAGACAAAAGGCAGGTAGGTGAACTTGTTTGTCTACAGGGCCACCAGTTGGCCACCATACGATGGGAAACAGATGTATGGCATCAGTGACTCACTGGTTTGATGAGGACTTGAAAGTTAGAAATACTGTAGATCTGCCATGTGGCAGCTAATCATAGGTAGAACATACCAAATTCGGATGTTATCAGACCTCAGAACAGTAACAACCATGGAAACTTTGAGTCTGTCACCGCTAAGTCTTTGCTTTGTTTGGCATCCAGACAATCAAAGGAGATTTAAACATTTCATGAACCCAGATAAAGTGATGGGGATGAGGGTTTTTTTCTTATTTTTGGGGAACCAAAGGTAGAATCATTTTCACTGATTATCAATTGGTGCCAGTCAGTGTGTTGGACATGACATGTTCCCTCTCAGACACTTGTTTTAAGGCCTGGACACAAGGTTAAAACTGGAACATTGTCAGTGATGGAAATAAAACACTGACTACATTTGAAGGGAAACTTATACCTTGTACTGTGGAGCCTTGTCAGCTTAATTACTTTTGTTCAGCTGTGGTGTTTGCAGGATTTCAGCTTGACAAAGTCAAATCAATCAAGTCTAACCTTCTTCCTGTTTACTGTGTTGCATGTAAACTTAGAACAGTCGCAGATGTTTTGAATTAGGTTGATCTTTATTGTCTAGGGCAATGGGCATCCAACCTGCAGTTGTACATTCATGTGTAACAGCACAGTGCCCCCTAGTGTTCACAATGAGCCAGTTCTCAGGATGGCTCAAAGACGACCTTGTTTGTGTGTTGACATCAATTATTCATAGCTCAAACGCCCTCAAGCCAGTTTTCATTCAGATGGGTGACAGATTCAGTGGAAAAACAGAACAGGTCCAAAGGTCAATGCATGGTTCTATACATATGAATTTCATGTGAATCATATACTGTGGCCTTCACAGTCACCAGTTGTCAACCAAGTTGAGTACATTTTTCCTCAAAATGTCTATGAATGATCCTTTCAGTAGTGTTCAAGAAGCTTGAAGGAACTAATCCACGAAGGATTGATGTTGTTTTGGTGGCTCATGGTGGCCTCAGGACTTCTAAGACTCTCTATGGCAGCTTTCTCCCTTAATTTGCCACATTTTTGTTTGCAACTCTCATGACAAAAGCCTTGAACTTCATCCAGCTTCATCATGTGAACTGATAACATATCAAAAGAATCAGTTGAAAACACATTCAGCATCTGTCATAAACATTTTTGTAAAGTGTCCTTACATATGGAACTGTCACAGGAGGAAGTAAAACAAAAACATAATTCACAGCCTTCAGGTCTGTAGCAGGTTTTTCTGGATGTTTTAATCCAGAGCTGAGCAGCAGCAGATGATCACGACAGAGTTCAGATTCTCTTATTGGCAGACTGAAGCTTTTGACAAAACAGATTCCAAGAAGAGGTGTAACAAACACACCAGGTATAGAGATGTCTGTGTTGTCATTGAACTGACAGGGGTGTGCTTGAGTCTTTATGGTCACATTTCTATTTATGCCAATACAAACTCAAACAACAGGTGTCCCACAGTGTTTTGTGCAATCTGGATATGGCTGAAACAAGATCGATACTGTGTCTCTTAACAACAGTGATCAGACCCATTACTATCACCACTGGCTCTTACTCTGTCAGTGGTGAGCATGGCTAGTCACAGCATTGACTTTCTTGTCCTCAGCAGCACCAGAAGAACAATTTTCTAATTATCTTCAAGTCAGATGAGTCACAGAAAAGTACACAGAGTCGATCTGTCAATGCTTTACAATAATTGCTTGAATCCCCTCAAAGCAAACTGCGTCTTGAGGCCTTGACAGCTGTAATCCACATCTGTGTATCTTTATAACCTCCCGTTCCTCTTCTTCAACATTCATGATTAGAAATGTCCTTCACCTGCTTCCTCGTCCACTGACAGCTCTTAATTCCCAAAGCTGTCACTATTTATCATCCCTGTCTTTATCCTCATTTTTTTTCAGCAACATGACTTCTTCTCTGGTGGTGTGTAGGCAGCTGCAACGCCATTCACAGGCCTGGAGTTGGCCCGGAGGAGAACTCGAGGCGTGTGTTCTGAGTCCCCCTGTTGGACGTTCAGGCCATTACGGGACAGCAGCTCTCTGGCCATCATCATGAAGGCTTCCTCCACATTCTGACTCTCCTACACACAGATGGAGAAGTTTAGACAAGAATTTAAAAGCAACCACAAAACTTCCCGTCAGTGTTTTATGTGCACACTCGTCACCTTTGCTGAAGTTTCAAGGGCGGCTAGTACGCCCCTGTCCTTTGCCAGTTTGCAGGCTTCCTCAAACAGAACCTGACGTTCGTTCTCCAGGTCACATTTATTACCTGAACAAACAGAGACGGTGAATGTTTATATTCTTTAATCAATGCACATATTTACAGGGAGATTGGCAATATATGTGAGTATAGTTGTGAGTATAGAGTATAGTGAGTATAGAGTATAGTTTGAGAGTATAGTTTAGCTACATTAGATAATATGAAAGCACTATAGCTGAGAATTATTGCCATTATAAGGGTAGAAATAGCTGCCATGGTGTGTTGGTGTGGAGTGTTTATGGTATTGGCACTTGAAACCTATGGATGCAAAAACACAATACTTTGCACATTTACACTCTGTGCTTCAAAGTACTAGCACTTGCTATGAAAGCTTGTTGTTTAGGCTAATAAAAGCCACACCAGGCTTTACAGTTAAAGTGATCACCTGCCAGCAGGAAGCAGAAAGACATCACAGCGTCACTTAACTCATCAGATCATTTAACTGTGGCAGGAAAATTAAACTTTAAACAAGTTATTAAATGATGTTTGCAGTTAACATTTGTTGCACAAATAAACATTGTTCTCATGCCCTCACATGTTACATGACAGTCACATCCTCACCTATGAGGACCAACACCACATTGGCTGCCCCGAACTGCTCCACCTCCTTCATCCAGTGGTTCACAGAGTCAAAGGTCGGGCGTCGTGTGATGTCATAGGCGATCATGGCACCGTGAGCGCTGCGGTAGTAGCTCTGGGTGATGGTACGAAACCTCTCCTGGCCTGCTGTGTCCCACACCTGCATCTGTCTCACATAATGTGAAAGCCACAAATCAGCTTTGGTATACTCACATACACACATATGGATTAAACACACATGACTGACTGAAGGGTTCATAAACACACACACACACACACACACACACACACACATACACACACCCTCTGCAGAATATTCCCCTGTGGACATCTAGGCTACCTATGCATGGCAACAGCTGTCGTAGCAACCAGTTCAAACTCAAAAGCTTAATCCATTTGTTTCCCATGCAATGAAAAAATGCTTCAAAACTAAGTCATCACGTATTTCTCCACATTTACTAAAGTATTAGGCTCTTACAGCTTTGTAATGACCTAATATTTTGATTTACTGATTGATGAAACTAAATAGACAGATATATTATCATCAATCATTGACATCTTGCCACTGACACAAGTGTTGAGGAAAACAGTCAAGAAACAAAGATACTTATAAACCTTTGGGTCTTCATTACACAGTTTATACTATAGATTTACTAAGTATTTCCTTTGGCATTTAAGATCAGCTGATGACATTTGTTAAGATGACAGCACATACCATGCGTTTTTATCTGGCATTCATCTTAACTACAGAACAATACAGTAGCTCTGGGTGTGTTTGCGCACGCGTGTGTGACACACTGCATTGCTGCCCTGTGGCTATGACAGATACAAACAGGGGGAAAAATGAAAGGTTTTGACGTATCAGAGCTCATTTGACCTTTCTGGGCTTCCTTACTTCACATGACGTGAAGGTATTCTGAGTGACAGGTACTGAAAGTACCTGTGTTAAGCTCAGTTAATCCAAACCCTTCAGTTCCTTTTCAGGCTTAAAGATGTTTCAGAGACATGATTCCAGGTTTATTTCTGTCTGTTGGCCTAAGACTGGAGCAGAGAAACCTGACGGACCAGTTCTTCACATGAGCAGCTGGTCTGACTTGTTTTGGACTAAGTCTAACTGACACTGTCAGTAAGGACAGTATAGTGTCATTCACTCCTCAAGCTAGAAAAGTCCCTTATATGTAACTGAACCTGCAACACACTCCTTCTATGAGCTTTACTTTTTCACACTTCTCATTAAATATTTCACCAACATGTCTGCAGCCTGTCATTGTCAGAACCACCCACAGTGATGATGAGGGCATGTAGCAGGCATCACCGGAGGTTAATTAGGTTTCCTGCCGTGTTAAATTTAAGACTTTTTAATAGCAGATTAAACACAGTTTATTACCCATAACTGTCATGGCCATGAATGACTCAGTGTTTTTAAGATGCACCAATCATCACCATCACTAAAGCCAAACCTTCCCTGTAACTTGTATGCTGGTACCCCTGTGAATTCAGACCCTCATGTTTAGGCTGTCCATAGCTCTACATCATTCATTATAATTTAACTAAGAAATTCTTAATCTACTTCCCGTGATGTTGTTATGTTCAGTAGACCTCCAAGACTATATGACGTTTACGTCAAAACACTGACCTTCACTTTCTTCCCCTCGATGTTCAGGGATCGCACAGTGAAGTCCACTCCAATTGTGTTTTGTTGCCTCTCTGCGAAAACCCCTGACTTGAAATTCTGGACCACACAGGTCTTCCCCACGTTTGAGTCTCCGATCAGGATGATTTTAAACAGGAAATCAAAAGTGTCATCGTGCTCAGGTCCTGGGGTCTGCATGGTGGAGTTAAAGTTTCTCTGGATGTATGAAAGTGAAGGAAGCGATCCTTCCTATACCAGCTGGCTAATCTTTAAACGTGAATAAGAATTATTGGAAAGAAAAGGTATCAAATCCACTTTTTTCGTCCAGTGAAAGCAATGGTCAGTCCCTAGGTTTCCAGCAGCAGGGTCAGTGCATGTGTAGGACTGTAGTTAGGTAGTTTCAGCTTCTACCCTAAAACCTTTCTCTTCATAACATGCTCTCTGTCTCATGTCCCTAGGCGGTTCAGCCTGTGTCTCCCCCTCCTCCAGTGCTCGCTCAAAAGGACAAAACTGTCTCAGTCCTGCTGCTCCTTTCAGCTCCTTCTCAGGTGTTGACCCACTTTATAACCTGCAGTCAAAGAAAGCATGAACACACATCCCATCCTCCTTGTCCTCCTGCACCGGCTCGGGTTAGCTGTAAGTCAAAGACGAAATAGGAATCTTTCTTTTTGATAAAAGCAGGCTTTTAAAAAATGCTGGTCTGTATTCACATTTGCTGTCCAATCCACCTGCTGCCCTTTCTCACGTGTCCCCACCGGCACTGGCTTCTTCCTCCTCCTCCTCTCTCTCTCTCTCTCCCCCCCTCTTTGTCCTTCTCTCATCAGTTTTTCCTGTTCTGACTGACTTACAGCCTCACAGCACCTGTGGTAACAATAGAAACCCGCCCTACCTGTCCCAGGAAAGTAGCCCTGCCCCACTGCCACAGTTGATTCTTGGGAAATGCAGTCATCTTGGCAGGAGCTCTGTTAGTGAACCTCATGTCACCTTATTTCAAATTCTGTTTCATTTCCTCTGAGCAGAGCAGATTACTGAGGGGCCAACAACAACAATGATTTGCAGGTGCAGTGAAATCTTGTGCCATGCTTTCAGTAAGCTCTGTTTATTGCTTTTTAATTGATTAAAAGGATAAAACTGTTTCTCTGTCAGATTTCTGATTAGTGGGTTTGTGCCTTCAGAGGTAAACTGATAAATCAAAAGAAAAAGATCCATAAACTTGGATTCATGTTCTTTGTTTGTTGTGAAATTGGAGATATCATTTTCTACTCACAGTAAAAAGTGTCTGCTTCATTTGTGGTCGAATGAAATTGTAGATTGGATTTACCCAAATGGGATAAAACGTAAATTATAATTCATCTTATGTGAATAACTTAATTTTAGTCCCTTAGCTACTCAACCATTGTTGCTGCAGCTTTCACATTTGGGAATCAGTGGCGCTGAAGGATCTTTTGAAGTTTAGCTTTGTACTGTTAGCATGAATACATGGAAATAAAAAATGTCAAGGGTTGGTGGAATATGTGGTATGACACAGAAGCAACATCAGTGATGCCCAAACAGATAAGCAGCAGTTGGAAATAACTTCCCAGTTTCTGTAACAGCTGCATAAAATGAGGAAGACAAGCACACAGAATGGCTTCTTGTGCGGCCCATATGAGGACACTGAGGTCATCTACTCACTTCAGTTTAGTAATCTACCACAGAACAGCTAAATATATATTACCAATACATTTCAATGTGATATTAGGCTATACTTAATGATTTTTAAATGTATGCATTACTGTGAAAAGGGTAGGGCTTGTTTTAATAACTTATTCCATATATGTATTGACTAATAGCAACTGAAAATGTAGTGTGGTTTTAGCTTGTTACATTCCATCACTGTAAATGTGAGACTTGTGCAAACCTCAGGATTATACACCTTTGCAGTTTTTTATCAGATGATTTGATTTGAGTATTTTTAGATGCATCATGTTTAAAGTGACTTATTTCTGTAACAACTAGCAAGAATGCGAATCTGTATTTAGGCTGTCACTGTTGATTTTTAGTTAAATAAAACAAAATAATTGAGCAATCGAAAAAAAAACAAACAAAAAACAAAACAAAAGAAAACTATATAGATCCGATACAAGCGATTATCAATGCCTGCAATCACTAAACATATCAATTTGGAATGAACTCCTCTAAAAATGACTGCTTCCTGTACGCCTTGGATTCCATCATTTCCGACTGCACCTGAAAGCAGCACAGACCCCTCCATACAGCACACATCACAGTGACGTCCGGTGCGGATTCATAGGTGCCCTTATCTGTTCCCATCACAGGTCCGTGCCGTGGCCGCCGTAACATTTGCTTTATGAAAGGTTGTTTCTACGCCCCGGAGAGACGCAGCAGCATGCAGCGGAGCGCAGTGGTCGTGGTGGCGGAGAAAACCACCTTAAAAAGGCCGTTCATCTTCACCAATGCTGTGCATATGGTAGGTAAATACCACTGCTTTCCGAATGCAGGTCAATACAAGAGGCCTATCATCGATTTCCATAGCCTGTTTGTCTTAATGCATGTTTGAATTGCTGATGTTATTTGACCTAAATCACCACTGGGTGGTCTATTATTAAACTAAACAAGACACTGTGTGTGTGTGTATGTGTGTGTGTGTGGTCAGAGATGCTGCAGCGAGCTCCCTCCATCAAAATGTACTGTATGTAGCCTACAACGTTGCAATGTCTGCAGAACTGTTTTAAGGGGATCCACCAAGAAAGTGATGAGAAAGAGAGAAAAAAAAATCAGCGACAATCTGCAACAGAAAGACGCCATAGTCATGGTTATAATTTGCATCTCCAAAGAATAATCCTCCTCTTTCATCCCACACTGACCTCTCCACCCATTCAGCATCTATAATCGTATTATGATGCTAATGTTTACAGTGTGTTTGTGTTGTTGATGTGGAGTCATATGCAGCATAGGCCTCCTTTTGGTTGAGATGCTACTGCTCTGTAAAGGTATCCTGGATGGATACAGATGCTGCTCCTCGGAGGTGACACTTATGAGTTCACCACACATTTAAAGAAAACATGAGCTGATACTTTTCCATCTGAGGTTATGGATTTATAGATTTATAGATGAGAGTTTATTTTCCACTCTTAACACATTTAATGTCTTATTTGTGTCTCTGTACAGGCGCTGTGCTTCTTCATGCTGACAATGACGATAACCTGGCACAGAGATCTCATACAAACAGGCAAAGTAAGACAGATTTCTCATGTTCTTCTGACTGAATGAAAACAAAATATCATTATTTCCAAAAGAGATAATATTATTTACTTGAGTCAGAAATAGTCTTGTCTTGTCAGAGTTTAAAGGGACAAAAGCATTGCTGGGATGTCTAAGTTATTAATGCACGGGCCTCCTCGGGCCTCCATCAATACTGGCCTGAGGGCTTTTATATTGTCTTTTCTCTGAAATTGTTGAGTTGAAGCATTTATGTCAACAACCATCTACCTGTTGAAGTGTCCTTGGGCAAGACAATGAGTTATCTTCACATGCTAAGGGTACCGTTCTGTAGCTGACCCTGACCTTTGACCTTTTTTGTAGCCATGCAATCCTAGCAATAGCCGTGACAACAAAATGATATAAATATTAAGTGTAAGTGAACACCTCAGTGGATTCTTTAACCTTAACACTAATGTTATTTGTCTCCACAGCTGGTGTCCAGTGTCTCTGTAGTGTTGATGTATGTCATAGAGATCGGCTGCCTGCTGCTCTCAGTGCTTGGTATATTTGGAGCCTGTAAAGGAAAGAGATGGTGTTTGATTTTGGTAAAAAAAAAAAATTTATTACCAGTGTGTGTTTAAGATTTTGTTGTGGTTTCATTCTGACATGATGTTTCTCTTTCACTTTTGCCGGCCTGTCTGTGTGCAGTATGCAACCGGGATGGCGGCAGCCAGTCAAACGATAATTGTTAGAACAGCACTGAGTTACCAAGACGTCTATGAGGTACAGTACATGAATGCCCCACTTATGATTTTTCATTAACAATTACAGCTGTTTAGAACCAGTTTGAACAACTGCATGTATTGATGAGCAAAAACTGGGCTCAGTGAGATTTCTCCCTCTTCAGAAACGTGTTGCCCGTGAGGAGGCCAAGTTACTGTCCATGATGCCCCTCAAAGGAACCAGCAAAGCCAACAGGACTCTGCTGTACAGTATTCAAGAGGAAGTAAGCAGCTCTAACTAATCTCTTTTTCAACTCGGTGTACATTGAGTTTGGTTTTACAACACAATGCTTCTTACTCCTGTTATCCTTCTGTCTTGCTTTGATTTGTCCAAGTTCTGGAACTACATTTCCCACAATGCTTTGAGTAGTTTTACAGGAAGTATCATGTTACAATGGCGACAGCTGTAGCCCACATCTTAAGCCATGTTGTTTTTGGCATTGTATTTGTTTTCATTTTGCCAACTTGGCACCTGTAAAACTAAGCTGTTGCTGTTTGTAGTGTCTGTGTGTGTGTGTGTGTGTGTGTGTGTGTGTACAGACAATGACTAAAGTGTTTTAAGGCTGAAGGCAACTTTTAAACACAATGATTCAGGCAAATGCAGGAGTTTAAGAAGTGTCTTTTTTCTGCTTTCTCAGATTTCTCAGTTGTGTATTCAGTAGGTATAGAAGTGAGAGTGGCATCCTCAGAAAATCTAAAAATGTATGCCCTTTGACTCAGTCATGACTCAGACAATGAGTTTCTTGGGCTTTACATCTCTTCCATTGCAAACCACAGCTTAGACCACTTTTGGGACTTTGACAGACACATAGCTGTTCTGTAATGTAGGAAACTGCCTCAAAAGACAGAAGACTAACAAAGGAAAGAAACCCTGGGGAAGCACAAGGCTGACACACACATCACCCTCAACATTCAGGTGGCAATCAAACTTGAATGAAGCCACACCTGCAGTATATGAAGCATTTAGGGAGTGGCCAAGGAAGCAGTTGTGTCCTGTCTTAAAGACACGTCATCCTTCTGTTGGAGCACCATTTCATGAACAAACTTTGTTTTAATTCACCCCCTCTGTTCCTTTCATTTCACTTTGATTTGGGGGGTGATCATGTGTTTGTTTGAATTGTGCTTTTTGTAGCAAACACAATGATTCTCAGGCAAAGGTGGGAGTTTCAAAAGTGTCTTTTTCTTGGCCATGTGTTCAAAACATACTAGAGTGATAGTGGTATCTTTAGAAAGTCTAAAACCTGATTGGTGTGAACGTTGTTGTGACTCAGAAAAAGGAGCCCCCCAGGCCTCACATCTCCTCACTAGCAAACTATTGCTAGCTCAGGAGTAGCTACTTCAGGGGCTTTGTCTCAGCCTCCTGACACACAAAGATGCTAACTCTCACGCTTGTGAGATGTAAGATGAGGAAATGCCTAAAAAACGCAGAGCACTAACAAAGAAGAGAAATCTTGAGGAAACGCAACACAAACACACACACACATATCGCACAGGTGGCAATCAAACTTGAATAAAGCCACACCTGCTGTATATGTAGTCTTAATGGCGTGGCCAGGCAAGCAGGTCCTATCTTAAAGATGTATCGTCCTTTCGAAGGAGCACCATTACATGGACAAACAAACTGGTCTAATGCTCCACTGCAATCATTATTTTGTCTTACTTTGGATGCATCATTTATGGTTGCATACATCTTTATGTGCTTTTTTGTGCAATGTATTTAGTTTTTGCCTATGTATGTGTCACTTCCAGTTTGAGTGCTGTGGTCTTATTGAAGGATACAAGGACTGGGGCTCTTTCATCCCTGCTTCCTGTAACTGCCACTATCCAGGAAAATGCGTGAGTATCTCCCTTTATATAAGCAGAGCATAAGAAGTGAAGATGACTCATCAGGATCTCTGGTGCTGTATTCACACATTGTCTTTGGGAGCTGAAATGTCTTCACAACCAACACCAGTGATCACCGGAACAATGACAGTGAAGGGCCTAGGTTAATTTTCCTTTAAATATTAATTTGTCCTCATACAATTTATTTTGCTACCAGCTCCCAGCAGTATTGACTGATCTATTTTTGACATATTATGTAACAGGATTTTGTCCTCCTCACCAGATTCGACTTCGGGGTAGTGCCACACTTGGGGCTCCAAAGAACCAGTATGTCTATCGAGAGGTAAAAAAAAAATGGATCTCTGTAAGAAAAAAGAAAGAAGTCTTTATTCTAGTAACCTTTATTAACCTTGATTACTTTTTTGCCTCCATCTTTGAACCAAACCTGCACCTTGTCCCTCCCCACAGCCTTGCCTCCCGATTTATGTTTCCGAACTCAAGCTTGCATTCTCATTGGCGATGGCTATACAGTTTGGAAGTGGAGTGTTTTGGGTATGTGTGTTTTGTTCATATGTTTGCTTGTGTCCTTGTTGTTGATGATGATACCTGGTATCAATTATGTGCCTCGATCTAACCTGCGCTTCCATTCGCAGATGGTTTTACTTGTCATGAGCATCAAGCTGATGGGCCAGATAAGACGAAAACAGGAGTTCATGGCTCTTCTACAATCAAACAGATATGTCCCTGGTGCCTTCTAGTAACCTACTACATTTAATACATACATAAAGTATTATCAAGCGTACCTTGTTTGAATTTGCACATGTAAACACATTAGGCTGTATAACATAACCTGGCTAATTTGTGCTGTAGCAACATATGTTAAATTATTATTATTATATATTATTATAGTTATTTTCTAAGTGTTAATGCATGTAACCGATGTTGAAAATTAATCTACATGCATAGATAAATTTGAAATGACTTTTTTTTTTCACTCTTACTGCTGTAAAAATGATGCAGTTTAATGAAATTAGCTAATCATCACATTTTCATCTAACCTTTGGCATATCCACAAGATTCTGAATATCTTACCAAGCTTTAACCAGCCATCTATTCCTCTGCCATTTTGTTATTTACAGTAAATGTTTTCTCATCTGGATAATATTCTGACATCGTCTCCATTGCCTTCACACTTCTCTGAGTCTGTGAGTTTGTCAAGGCTGATTTTAATCCAATCACATCTACTCCCCCTCACAATCTCTAACACATGCAGAAAAACCCATTTTCTGTTGTCAACTGGACCAATGTCTTTCAAACGTACATATATTTGTACTTGTCTTAAGCACACGTTGAATTTTCAGCACTAGAACAACCAATAATCTTTGAACAAATAATATTAATAATCCTTATGTAGCATCTTTCTTAAACAGAGTTTACAAAGTGCTTTGATTGAACTATAATATAATATTTATTTATTATTGAGCAATGATTTTCTTGGATAAATAATCAGGTTAGACAAAGGAATGAGTCAAAGTTCTCATTAGGATACAAGAATGTCTTGATGCCTTGTTATGCACACTGTATATTAGAAATGTCATCACTTCATTCAGTTTTCTTAAAGCACACGTTGTGAGTAAAAGATATGTGATCATGTCCATCAGGAGGAGAGAGGATTCTGTTTGGTTGCACGTTCAGTAGACATGCCAGTAAATCCTCAATTATTATTATATTTTGCCTCCAGATGTTTAATTTTCTTAGTTTGGAGAAATTAAGGCAAGGCCTCTGCAGACAGGCTGTGAGAGGCTTCTGTAGGAAAATGTGTCATCAATATTCTTGCAGAGATTGTACTTTCCCACTCTGACCGAAGAGGCCTTTATGCCACATCCCTCTGAATATGACTTGCTGCATGAGCTGCCCGCAGTTAAAATGTCTCCTCGACTAATGTATTGTCAAATGAATTTTGTCTGAAACAGCAGATCCAATGTCTACCTGTGCACTTTAACCATTAATGCCTACTATATATGTTCCAGTAAGTTCTGAAAAGTGTTGTATTTTTATTTCTGTCATACACTGTTTTCTTTTTATGGAATGAAGTTATGTAATATTTTGTAAATAGCAGGAATAAACAATGTGATTCTTGTTCCTTTGATGTCTTTCAATTACAACTGAATGCTAATATCACTGCAAAACTGCCCAGGTGCCACAGCAAGTTTCTACTTCTGATAAACTATGGCATTATACAGCATGCAATTGTGTGGTGATTTACAGTTATATTAATAGACAGTTACAGGATTATTTATTTTATTTTTGTGCAGTAATGAACCTTGTGAAATGTGCTCTTATTTGTGTCCATGTTTCTACACCACTTCCGCATTGGCTTCATTTGCAACCATGGTATCAACATCCATTTCTATATATATTTACATATACATTTATATTTTGTATACACACTCTATGTTCTACACAGAAAGTCCTTTTTTATCAGCTATTTTGGAAAAAAAAAAAAAAAACAGTGTAAAGAATGAGTGGTCGATCCCTTTAAGAAAAGTCACGTGACGGTCACATGACCCGGAAGTAGACTGAACCGTGTCGGCGTGGTTGTGTTTACATGAAAAGCTCCTGGTTTACTCGCCGCATGCAGCTTCGTTGAGTAAACAAACAGTTATTTTCTCTTCATTATACACTTATATTTCCACGTAAAGACAGAAATGCGATTTGCCTCCTGTGTGTAAGCAGGTACAGCTCTCTGTCACTGCAGACGAGGTGGTGATAATGTGTAGGATACGGATATTACTGTGAATAGACAGACTATTTCGCATGTGTAACCCGTTATTATGCAGAAATAAAGCACATATCATCTTTCTAAGGTTACTGACATTACTTTTTAAGATTTGTCATACAACTAGCTATCTTTGAGAGAGGCTTTAAAACGTATTCTTCTCTGCGGCCGTGTAAGTTTGTCACCTTATATTTATCTTCTCCGTCATTCTGTCTTCTTTTGCACATGTTTACATTATGTTTCAGCCTGTGTGGTTTTTGCTGTATATATAAATTTGCTTTTTTTTGTCTGCTCAAAGAGGACACACTGATGAAGTGACCATGAAGCAGGACAATGATGCTGTGACCGTCCCTGCCTGCTTCATTTCAAGCCATGAAGGTTTCCTTGGAAGCATCAAAAACTTTATCAGAGACTTTGTGGTGACTGAGATAGACATCAATGGACAGCAGGTTAATAAAGCTGTGGCAGCACAAACCCCCCACGGTGCCTGCTCGTATAAAAACATTGAGACCAGTGCAGAATTGAAGCAGAATAATGAGCTCTTTGTCTCACACGATGCAGATGTCCCAGCTGATTATGAGGTAGACATTGCCCCGCCCAGTCCAGGCAGTTTTGATTTAGGTGTGATCTTAGGCCAGTCAGTCAGTGATGAGCTTGAGCAGTTTGTGTTGACTCTTAAGGATGAGAAACCAGCCCAGCAGGAGTTGTCTCTGGGATCCTTCACCGACAAACACCACAGAGCTAATGTCCACCGGGCCGTCAGACACCGCTTCCCCTTCCTCATGACTGTCACCATTCAGCCCGAGATCAGGGTGAGGGAGGACCCAGACTACAGAGAGCTCTCCCAGCTGGTCACAGAGGACGAGGCCGAGGACTTCTTCAGGTTCATAGACGCCAAAGTGCGAGGCTCGTCCTACACGTTCGGACCTGACGACAATAAGGAGCACAGGACGGCAGTCCATCACTTCCTGAGCCGCAGGTTTGGAAAACTGGTGGAGACAAAAAGCTTCAGCGACCAGGGGAGCACAGCGATCTCAGTGAGGCTGAGAGAGCGAGGGAGGCCGAAGAAGAGAAGCGCAGAGGAACGCAAGGAAGAGGACGTTTACACTGGTGAGGATGGAAACTTTTTGATCTTATTCTCTCAATAAAAACATAAAATACCAGAAAAGAGGAAAAATGCCAGAACCAAGGTGAGCACTCACACTTCTTGTAGGTCTAGAAAATAAAGACAAGACAAATGCAGAAACAGCTCAGAAAATATGGACAAATGCAGAATCATTAAAGACATACATGTGATTTTTTTTGTGTTCCCTCTGTTTCAGCATTCACTCTGTGTAAAGAGAACCTGGAGACTCTGGAGGCCATCAGCTACATGGCAGCATCGCTTGGGGTTCTGCCGTCAGACTTCACCTACGCTGGGATCAAAGATAAAAGAGCCATCACCTATCAGTCCATGGTGGTGAAGAAGGTCTCACCTCAGAGGTACTGCTGTGTTTGTTGTATTGATTTTGTTAGATTGGCATTCATGTTTTTTTTTTTTCTATTCACAAACAGGAGAGACAAAAAGTAAGACATAAGGTTGTGTCAGTTCTAAAATGTTGAGGTTATTTGCTGTTGATTAACCCCACACAAAATCTGAATGATTTCATTTATTTGATGTTATGTATCATTAGTTTGAAAGAGAAGACGGGAGAGTTTGAGAGGAGAGGGATGCGGCTGTCCCAGGTCCGCTCTGTCAGTGAACCTCTCAGGCTCGGGCGACTGCAGGGGAACCACTTTGACCTGGTGGTCCGCGACCTGAGACCGCACAGAGCTAGTGACCCACACTCCTCTGGCGCTGATGAACACACCCACCTGGCAGAGCTGGTAAAGGAAGCAGTGGAGAATGTCAAGGTATTCATCTACTTTAATAAATCATGTCTTTGGTTTTACACCAGGTAATACGATGTCAGTGACTTTAACTCTGGGGTGGTGCCCTGTGGTTTCACTCAAAATGATGCCAAAAACTCTAAACATCTAGTGAGCAACAACATTGAAGAGGACACAGATTCACTAAAACTAGACAGCTGATAGCTGGGAAAAACATGGCCTGGTCTGATGAATGTGGATTTCTGCTGAAGCGTGCAGATGGTCGGATCAGAATTTGTTGTCAACAACAAGAATCCATGGATCTAACCTCCAACAGACCAGACTGCTGCTGCTTGAATCAGTTGTTTATGTGCTGCAGTCTGTTTGAGTATTGTTGTTGACCATGTGCAGCCCCTTCTGGCTACAATTTACCATCCTTCAATGGCTACCATCGCCGCGTCTCGTATCAGCTTCAGGAACACAAGATTGAGTCCCATGAACTTGAGTGGCCTCTCAGATCTGAGTGCAGCAGACCACAGAGCAGAAATGTTTTTTGACTCAGTCCCACTTGCACCAAATATTAATCTACAGCTGACAATAGTTCACAAGCACCTTAATATTGCCACCTTCACCTTGATTGTCATTGCAGGGCAGGGGTTTTGTCAACTACTATGGACCACAGAGGTTTGGGAGTGGACAGAGTGTTCAGTCAGACAGAGTGGGACTGGCTTTACTCAAAGAGGACATGGTAAGTGTTACATACACAGGGCTGGATCCAACTATCACTAACACAGTTCCAGCTCCAGAGTGGTGAACATCCCAGTAAAATAATCATGTCCCATCAGACTGCACAGTCCTGTTGCTGGTGTACTCAGTATGTTCTTGTGTGTGTCAGGTCAGTGCTGTGCGCCTCTTCTTTACCCCAGAGGACGGCGATGATCCTCAAAGCCACGCAAAGAGACACTTCCTCCAGACAGGTGAGAGCTGGAACAACAACTAATAAGCATTGTTGTTTCCTTTTATTTTTTCAGAATGATCAAAGATCAAAAAAGAGTTTGACCTACCAGTTTTCGGTATTTAAAACTCTTTTGTCTTTCCTGCCTCTCCACATCAGATAATGCTAAGGAATCTCTGGCTTTGATGCCGTTGTCGAAGGCCAGGGAGCGGCTGATGCTTCGAGCCCTGAACCGCTATGGTACCGGTGCAGACGGGTGTGCTCAAGCCTGGCTCAGCCTGCCCCACAGCATGAGAGTCTTCTACCCACACGCCTACTGTAGCAGGTCAGCTGCAAGAAAAACACCCCCAAACATTTTGTCCTATCATTTCACAAGCATGGAACCTAGGTGATAAGGCACTTTCTGCAATGGTAATACATGAACACGAATAAGCTGGGTTAGTGATTTATTTTCATACTTAAATTTAGATTTAAATCAGCCCACAATGCTTCAACTCATTGATATGAAGCGCACTGATGAGTCTGTTTATGCTTGTTAGAGTGTGGAACGAGGCGGTGGCTCACAGGTTGACTACACTGGGCCACAGTGTCAGGCGAGGAGACCTAGTGTGGATGCAGGAAGGACAAAACAAACCAGAGGACTCTGGAGAAAGCAGCTCTGCTCAAGTAAGAATGGCTAAAAAATGGAAGGAGACATTTGTATCAGAGGACATGTCCGGTGTTTAGATACTAGAGAAAATACATCTGTTGCAGGAACTGTAGGCCGCTCTGTGAATGTTTGTGTTACTGACCTTTCCTTTATTTTTCCAGATTCATGTGGTGACGGACCAAGAGGAGCAAAGGGGAGTCTACACACTAGGACAGGTGTGAATTTCAGGCAGATATTTCTGTTTTACATTTATGTAAATGCAACTGATTCGACTTGTGTCACTGTTGTTATTGTTGTTATGCCGTCAGGTGTTACTGCCGATGCCAGGAAACACAGTGAAGTATCCAGAAAATGCCATGGGGACCTGGTACAAGGAGAGACTGGCCAGAGATGGACTGGAGGACTGTCGCTTCAGGGTAGGCAGCCTGAAACTGAATCTGCCTGGCTGCTACCGCCCCCTGCTGGCGCTGCCACGCAACCTCAGCTACCAGCTCCAGAAAGCAGCCTGCAGGGAAGGAGGAGGAGGAGAGGTGACAGGAGAGAGGAAGCAGGACTCACTCATTCTCACCTTAAACTTTGACCTGGATTCCTCCTGCTACGCGACCATCTGCCTCAGAGAGATCATGAAGTGTGACCCATAGATCGTGAGGTTATATTTGTGTATACTTACGTGTAAAAGAGTCAGCATTTTGTACCTCACCAATGTTTTTTTTTTTTTTTTTTAACTTTATCGATGCTACAGTGATTGTGATACAATATCAGTGGAACTTAATTTTGTTTTTGAAGTAATGGGCAGAAGACTGTGGTCAGAGACTACACAGTGAAAAAGCAAAATGTGCAATTATTAAAACTTAAAATGAAAAGTGAACATATCTAAATGTCAAAGCATGCAAACAGTATTTGTGTTTTGTGCCATGAATAAAACTTTCGGATAAGAAATCAGCGTTATTTTGATTTTTTGTTTTGTTTTTAAGAAAAAGTTCTCAAAACTGAAGAAAGAAAATCCAATTTTGTCTCCAGGGTTCATTCTCTCATCGTAAGAAGAATGGTTGCCACCAGATGGAGACAACTGACAATAATTGTCAAGCACATAATGCTGTTACTCATCTCAATGTGTCACACTGTGAACAAAGATAGCTTAAACTAATTTGCCTTATTTTTCCAGTTGTCCACTGGCTTCCTCTTGGTCAAGCTGGCAAAATATGAAGTTCCTTATCTAAGTAAAAACAGCACCGGCGCCACATGACTAACAGGCTAATGATATTTCAGAGTGAATCACATTCTTAATCAGAGACTAAATCCACTGTGTCAGTTCATATGATCCATTCTCATGTGAAAAACAGAGTTATATCCTGGTTAGAAAACCATTTTGAGACTCTGTACAGTATATAATATGATGAAGCAGCCCTGATGTGATTATTCTGAGGGGGGTGTTCAAAAATGAGCCAGCTTCGCCTCCTGTGAGTAATTTATGCCGTTTGGATGAGAATGTTTGAAGACAGCCACATTAAAACCTCCCTCATGAATAACTCACATTAGATCAACACCTCTGGGCTGTATCTTATACTTGCTACTGTAAGTACAGTGAAAAGTGAATGCCGATATGGATGTTTTGGTCGGAGGTGGGTTCTGACATGCAGCCTGTCATCAATCCATAGCACCCTGTGATAAACTACCTGCCTGTGAGCTAAACCGTCTGCCAAAGACGCATATTAGCAGTAATGAGTTTCTTCACTTATTGAAGAGCTTTGATGACATGTAAAAACTGAGACTGGGCAATAGAAATCATGTAGTAACACTTACAGATTCTGTGTATGTTTTTTGCCTTGGGATTAAAACTTAATCTTTTCACATGTAATATAAAGTGATTTTATTTTAAAAGGTTCTCACGTATTAAGAAATAGTCATGTGTTGAGGGAATCCCCCATGCCCCCAAAGTGAAATAAAGGCTGTATGTATGTTTCATTGTGAAACTCCTTGACCTCTCTGCAGTCTCATTACATGCTCCAAACTTTGGTCTTATTGTGCCAGATGTCTGGACTGTAACTAAGGCATTTCCAGAATGTCTCGCCCATTAACGTTTATCACATAAAACCTTAAGAATCAGATCAGGATGGGGTCTGTGTGAATGGCTCCTCTATTCTGAGGTTTGTCTCAGTTTTGCTGTTTTGTATTTGCTGGGACACTTTAGGCCGTCGTTTTGTGTCTGAATGATTCTGTCTATGTGGACGTTAATTGTCAGTCTCCTCGGTTTGATGAGAACATCTTTACAGCACTTCCTCCATTAACTTACAGTAATTTCCCCTCAACAATGATTTAAGGCGCCACACAGTAGATGTCACAGCCCTATTTAATCCTATTGAAGAAGGCATTTACTAAAGGTGGAACTGGGCAATACACTGACAGTGTTGTATGAGATATTTTTATTTCTTTGGATGTTTTGACCTTTTGAGGTTAACTGTTTCATGTGTGAGTGAAGAAGTGGAGCCCTGCTGTGATGGTGACATTTAAAACAACAGGTCACCATATAAACTACAGAAACATTGATTCCTTATCCTCACAGTGAGTGTTTTTAATTTACTGAACAAATCAAATTCATGTAGTTTGACATGTGTGACGGTTGGCACAGCTCACAGCAAGACGTTTCTGGGTTTGATTCCCAGGCCTGGAGTTTGCATGTCCTCTCTGTGCCCGCATGGATTCCCTCTGGGTTCTCACAGTCCAAAGACAACACGCACAGACACACATGAATGGCGGCTCTAAATTGTTTATAAGTGTGAATCTGTGTGTTTGAAGTTATGTGTCTCTATACAGTGTTGGCTCTGTGATAAACTGCTGACCTTAGCTTTAGCCCCCAGCGCCTCTGCACAGATAAGCAGTATGGGCCATGGATGAATGGATGGATGATATGGGTGATGATAATAAGGGAATAATCAGATTGTTCTGCCTTACGATGTTTTTGAAAAATCACTTAAACTTCACTTTTTTGATAAATAATAACACTTAAATGCATATGTTTTGAGGCTGCCTACAAATGTGAATATGATATATCACCATGTTGAACACTGAAAAGAGGTGAGAATAATTGGTCTGATTCTCCATCGCAGAAAGAGAGCGCAGGACTGTGTATTCGTCAGCTGTGATTCCTCTCCACGCAGACAGGACAGGGGTGAGTGGCTTCTCCTCCTCTTCTGGCTCATTCCCGCTCCAGCCGGTTGGAGATAAATGTTGACCCACTTCAGCAGCAAAGATGACAACTTTACTACTCGTCTTGCCTTGTTGAGGAGCAGAGCGAGAGCTTGAGAGTGAACAGGGAGTCAGCAGTTATGAAAGAAGTAACGTGGATGTGCAGCGATTGATTCTCCTCACAAAGAGAGGTCGGGGGAAGCAGAGGTTCATAAAGAGCAGTATAGCTTCTTATAGATAAGCACCTTTATTTTTCTCAGCTGTTCAAATACCCTGAAAACACATGTTGGGTGTTATTTCCAAAAGTTTTGTGCTCACAAGAAAAACGGAACTCTTAAAATCACATCTTCAGGGGTTTTTAGTGAGTGAGTTTTCGTTCCACATATAAAGAATAGCTAGGTGCTTGTGGTTTTGGAAACATCTGCCACACCGAGGAGGAAGACAAGGGGAGAAAGGAGGGCAGACAAAGAAAATAGGAAAGGCACAATGAATGATGGATGGTGCAGAGTGAATAGAAGGGCACAATGAACAATGACTGAAGCAGGAAAAGGGGCCAAATCAGTTGTAAATAACTTTTTAAGAAGCAAAATACTAAAAACAAATAAGGAAAATATCACATTAAAATATTAAGGACCATGTTGCTTTTGTCATATACAGCAAACTAAAACAAAAACAGAATACACTTCTGGCAAAGTGAAGTTGAGTTGCGCACGTGCAAACACACACACATGATTTCGTTCATGATTAGACATACAAACATTCCAGTGACCTTTGACCTGCTTGAGCTGTCTGTCGTCCAGTCACCTGATTGGTAAGTGGTTCACAGTGTTTTTTCTGCACTGATATGGGAATACGCATGTGTAAAATGCACGTGAACTTAATGTGTGTGTATATTTATGAGCTTGTCTGTGCCCGTGAAAAAGAAAGCAAAAGAATGAGTTTAAGTGGGTGTTTTTTCTGGGCCCCTGTCAACCATGCTGCTGCAGGAGCCACCACTGAGTGTTGTCCAGACGTGACAGTCTAGAGGTTGGAAAAGCACCGGCTATACTGTTGTTACAATGTCAAAATGTTTTTTTGACTTGTATCAGAAAAAGAAAACACACCATTGTGAACCTTTAAGCTGCCACATAAATGTGGATAACCTCTGTTCAGTCTTTGGGATCTTCAGTATTTTCTTTAGAGCTTATATATTTGCATTGCAGACATTTTTCAAGTGATTTATACAACAGTCACACCTACTGCAAGTGTCACTCATTGAATTCAGAGTTGTGCACAAAGGCTCATGGGATGGATTCTGGTTCTTTGATTGCAACAAACAAAGCTAACCGGAAGAATGTGGTTGATGGAAAAGTTAAAAGCAGACCTTGAAATTACTTGGAAATGATTTTCCCACATGAACTTCATATTTCACACGTAGATGATTGTGTTTCTGGAAAACATAACCTTTTTGTTGGCACAGGCTTTGAGAAAACTCATAATGGGTCTTGCGTGCGTAATAATATGTAATAAGACTAAAGCTCAACTAAAGCTTAAAACCACACATGGCTGAATGCAGGAGCCATGTGCAAGACTTGACCTATGACCTCTTCATTATGGGACAGTGTCATTCAACAGTAAAAATCATGGGACTCTCTGCTGCCCAGAGGCTGCTCTGTCACCCATTTAACGTATACTCCACTCAGTGTACCACATGCGAGGGGGGCTGCATGTGGAAAATACACTGACCTGATAACTGCAGCGGAGCTATCGATGAGTGGAAAAGAGCAAAAAAACTATGCGAAATGAGATTGATTAATGGATGGAGGTAATGCTGTGCCCCGTTTGAGAGCGTCATTGGATCCAATCCTGCACATATGGAGCAGCTGGAGCCACATGACAAAAAGAGAACGTGTGAAAGTTGGATGAAACATTCCCATGATGTCAATCCACAGTGTGTATGAAAATATCACCTTTGACATATTCAGAAATGAAAAAAAAAGAAACATTTTATGTATCTAAGAAAACCAAAGAGATCATTTCTAGGTATTATGATAAAATAAAACATGCATGCTCAGTCATGACCATGAATTTCAAATCATAACATGACAGGTTCATGTCAGGTGTAGTTTCTGAATGCCCCAAATTTTGTGCCACCTGCGTCTTTAATTATCGAGTTATTACTTCATTACAGAAATTATGACACAAAGTGGTTGAGACCAGGGTGGAAAATAAATTATAACTGGTGGCCAAGTGTTGCTAAATTATGTCCTTGGCTGTGAACGAAGCTCACATCCAACACAGCTCTTTGCAATAAAATAATACAAAATGCAATAAAAAAAACTGGCTGCTAAAGTACAAAAAAGAGGCAGCGGTTGTAAGGATCAGACCAGTTACTGCGTCCAGTCAGTGGAAAAAAGTTAATTTCCTGCACTTTTGTTTGTGACCCAACATCAGCAGAGTCGTGGTAAACTGCCTGCACATTAGCCATTAACGGGTTACTCGCTACAACTGGGAATTTTTCTCACACTGTAAAAGTTAAAGGGAAAAAAAACTGTTAAACCTCTGCCTGGGTACAGTGAACAGTCTGTGCCAGAGTGGAAGAATCTGTCGACCGGCTCCGAAGCACAGGGAGGTGAAGGAAAGCTCATTATTTTTAATGGCGTCTCTTCGTTGATGGAGAGAGGAGGATAAGAGAGAAAGAGAGTGAGTGAGATGGACCATAATATTACTTTAGCCAGCTCCAGACTACAATGCTGGGACCTTGTTGAAACATATGCGGGTCTGAACCCCTGTGAAGACCAGAAACGTGGAGAGACATCATTTCTCAACTTTATGAATATAACACATTTCATGGGAACACACATATTGATGGTATGTGACACACTAAAGACATTGCTTAGATCTGTATTGTAAAGTTGAGTAAAGTCTGATAAGTCTTCATGCTAAGCTAAGCTCACTGTCTCCAGATGGACTTAGCATACAGATACAGGAGTGGTATCAATGGGAAAGCCTTTACATGTGCATCTCAAAATGTCAAACTCTTCCATTATGGTAAGGTTCAAATAAGACATTGTACAGTATCCCCATTAAGGAAGCTTAATGGGTCTGTAGATTCAACATTTCCAAACAGTATTTACTCATGATGAGTTCCTCAGGTAACTTTATTCCTTTAAAAAAGAGGTCTATTTCAGTTCTTCTCCCTCACACACTGATTGAGGTTTGGCATCCTGTGTCCTCTCATTGCCATCAAGTGTCTCAGTGGTGTAGCTGGTTTGGGGCCTGACTGTAGCCCTGTAATTACCTTGTTGACTAAATCCCAGCTGTGTGTGTATGTGCGTATTGGGAAAATATGTGTGTGTGTGTGTGTTCATAGACAGATAGGAATGAAAATGGGAGGCAGGCCACTTTGGAGCAGCTGCACCGGTGTGTGCCTGTTGGGTTCAGAGCCTGAGGAGAGGAGAGAAGGAGAGGGAGAGAGAGAGAGCTGTCCTCGTGGTGATTGATGGAGTGGCTTCCTGTCCTGGTGGAGGTTATTGAGGAGCTCCGAGGGACCATCGTTATTTCCTGATGCTCTTAAATATCCTGCTCCAAACAGCCTCCACCCCCACTTCGCCGTTTTTTTTCCTTCTCCAACTTTCTCACTCCTTTCTCCCTTGTCTCCGCGTAGCCCCCAGCCTTGTTACCCTAACTCTCCCTGTTGTTTTACAAGGGAATGACAGATACTGTTTACATATGGCCTGCTGATATCTCCATACAGCAAATTATCTACACAGTATCTCACATGCAGCCATGCTTAGACCATTAGATAATGGGTTGAAGAAAGTAAATGCACCATTTATCATAGATGTAGGCTAGCAGATATGTTAGAGCCTGCTAAAATTGGCTATGGCACATACAGAACGCTGTTATTCTCTCTGTGTGTCTATACAAACAGTCAGGCATCAGGTCTTTGTCACATATTTCAACAATGTTTGTCTACTTCCTCTCCTCTTGACCCCAGTTTTACGCTCTGTTCTCGTTCTCTCTACTGGTTTCTCACCCTATTTTTTTCCACCTCATGTCTACGTGTGCAAATAAAAAGACTGAATAAACCACACATTTGAATCATTTGAATATTTATTGCACTTTTCACATGGTATATACATACATACAAACATACATACATGGTTATTTCACTTTATATTTACATATACTGCATATATTTTTTTTATACATTTTCTTTTTCTTATGGCACTCCTATGCCTCCATATACATCACACTAAATACCATGAGCTTCTTTTAGCGCTTTGGCCACAAAGCATGCATATTTTGTGTGGCTGCCAAAGTATACGGAATGGTTTTAGATTGATTTTCTACCTTCCAGGCAAACATCGGTCTAAGCTAATTTAAGAAAAGTATGAAAATGAACATGCACAAATTTGAAACTACCCCGAGATCAGAAACCCATCACAATCAGCACTGAGTCTCTTTATTTATTTATCTTTGTTTTAGCCATGGGAATCCAAATGCAAACTGCAAAACTTTTACTGTGCAATGTCTTTCAGATGTTCTAAATCTAAAATTCCCTAAAAGTCCCAGACTCAGATGTCTGAGCCTTTCCAAAGAACTTGAATGCACCAAAACAGATTAGAATATGCAGGTTGTCTGTCTTATTCATGGATGGAAACCACTCGTCCTGGAAGGTGGTGGAATATGGTTTGCTGTCATTTATAAAATATGATTTAAAACATAAAAAACAGAGCACCATGACTATTCTTCATATGATGTGTGATATGATCTGAAAATGAACCACTCCATTCATCTTTTTCATCTTTTGTGCATCCTTTGCTTGGTTTGTAAACCCAAATGACACAAAGTGCCAGTGACGAGGCAACAACAGAGGGAGAGATGACAAAAGAAAAATGGGTTGAGAAGCAAGAGCAGAAAGTACAGAGCAAGCAGTGGGTCAGTGTCTTAAATTAAATTGGTTACAAGGGGAATTTGCCAAGAATGGAGCCATTTTTTGGGTCATCTGGAAAATTGTGAGATCCATCTGTGCATGTGGTTCTTTAAAAACCATTGTTCTGCAGAGGAAATGGACTTGGTGCAGTTAGGGCGATTAAAAAAAAAGAAAGAAATAAAGAGCAAAGTCATTCATCATGATAAATGAACATGAAAACACTAGACGGGTGGTTTTCTGTTGAGTAGAAACAACTGAGCACAACAGATGGGATGATATGTGGTTGATTTGGGTATGAAACAGTTTAGGCCACACAGGGAGACAGATATGAAATCTCACGTAGTTGGCCGTAATGATAAAACAACAGCCACTCTGCCGCTACATAATCCTCAACCTTAGCATGACTGATCCGAAACACCTAAGCCATTTTCCCTCAGTTGTTGAACTCTCTTATCAGTTCCTTGCTACGATTGGTGTAAATACACAGGCTCAATGGACCGCCATGCCCTCCTTTATATTCAGTGACATGGTTCTTTGGAGGATCACAAAGCCTGCATGTCTCACTGATCACCTATGGGAGTTCAACACATTCACACACGGACATGAGAACATCCCTTGCAGTCAATTTGTCCTAAATCAATTCATCTACATTAACATATTCATCCTGTCAAAAGAAATCTCATCACAGGCTGAGGACAGGACGCTGGGTCATCTTTTGACTGGGTGTTTTTTCTAGATAAATGCATTTTTAAAGCAACAAAACTTTTTAGTACTACTTAGCCTGAGAAATATAACAGGTTACAGAAAATGTTTATCAAATAGGTTTTCAAAATAAATCTTAAAACACATGCTCAACCCAAGGACTGGAGAAGACTGGAAGGTGTTGATCTTTGTTGCTGTGAAAGAGCACGTCTGAGTGAAATGACAACAACTTAAGTGGACTGTTATTAAACTAGAGGGTTAGTGTACTCTTCTTCTACTTAAAGTTAAACTTCTTAGTTATTTAGTAAACTACTTCAACATCTCATCAGCAGAGTTGCACAACGTTAATGGCTCAGGAACAAACATGGTCACCAGAGGATGATCCTGATTTTCTCTAGTGATTCTTATCGCTCATCTTTTCCTCTGTAGCACCATTATGATATGACATGACATTTATAGTTTTAGTGAAATCTCTCAACAAGTATAGGACAGATTGTCATTTAATGTGGTTCAGGTGTTCATGGCGCTCTTTTTCATAATCATCAGAAAACTAAAATTTGAGCAATACTTTGTTTACAGCCGAATGGACAGCTTCAGCTTCACTTTGTCTTCTGCACTACAGTTGATAGCAAATGTTAACTTGTGCAGTTTACTTTGCCGTGCAGTAAAATGACTAAAATGAGTGAGAAGCAAAGGCTCTGAGTTTCACCATTAGTGAGTCACTCTGTCCTTAGCAGACAAATGCCTTAGCTACCTTTAACTGCAATCATGCATCCAGTGTTTGACCTTTTCTGCTGCTCGTCACAATGGCAACAGACCAGGGTGTGAAATATATCAGTCTATTTCAAAAGTGTGCTTGATTTACTACTTTCAATCATCATAGCAGTGGAAAAAAGCTGCTCATACTGTACTGGCCTGGACTGCAGGAATGACTCAGGGCTGAGGCTCCTGACACTGACGCTCCTTCTTGTTGTGAAGTCTGTATGATTTATTGTGATAAGGGTTGAGTAACTGCGGACCTGTGTGTTGTTGTTGATTTCTGACAGGAGTCTACGCTGCCTGCATCTAAGGACTTTCTTTTGTCTTTCCTTTTTTTAAAAATACACAATCCATCACAGCACATCAAAGAAATCTTCCTCTGTAGGAATACGCTGCATTTCAGGAACATTCAAGGCAGATTTCAACATTAATGCATCTGACGATCTGCTCGTCGAAGTTTCCTCACTTTTGTCACATCTGGGTTATTGCATCAAACCCTTTCTTGTGTTTTCTTGCAGCTCCACTGGGAGCAAAGGCAGAGGAGGAGAGGAAGGAAAATCACCCTACTTGGGTATATTTACACTGAATGGTTAAAGAAACATTATCTAAACGATGTGGCCGATAAGAATTAGAGAAAGAAAACAGTGCGCTTATGAGCAATTACGTAACTGGTCTATTTAATTCTCTCTTAATTCCTGTGCTCTCCTGCGAACAGCGCTGTGGGATTCGCAGTGGTGATGGCCTTAAAGGGACCAAAGGATCAAGCTAGCAATAGCATAATACCTATTGATGTTACATTACCAACATGCTAAAGTGAGTTAAACACAGTATTGCATATTCTCTTGTATAATTTTACCCGCTGCATGTCCTTTGTATCTGCTTATTGTCTCATTCTAGGCTTTTCTTCTCTCTCGTTTGCTTCCCACCACTCTACCCCTCTTCTTTCTCCTCGCCTCTGCTAAGTGAGTGACTTAATAGACTTTGAATGGCTTTTTAAGAAAGCCAGACCTCTGTGGTTTGGACAGCATATGATGGTCAGGCAAGCTGGTTTTGAGGTGTTGTCACACATCTGCATTACCCAACTTCACAATGGATATTATTACACTTCTAAGACATCCAAGAGGAAAAAGTCTGATTTTATTATAAGCCCACAAAGAGGCTGAGTTTTCAAATTACTAAAACTTTGACACATGGTTTCATTGTATTGAAGATATTAAGTCTGCAAAAATCATATTTGGAAATGAGCTTCTCAATTTTAATGCTTGAGTTGTGCGTTATGCTTCATCCATCTGCTTTGCTGTTTGTATGTGTAGTTGTTGCTACATGGCCAACATCAGCATGAACAGCCATTGTTGCATTTTCAGCTAAACTTAAGTTTGCATTCTCACTTCAATACAAACAACGTTGCCAGCTCCCATCGATGGAAAGTAGCTTGACAAAGTTGCAACATGATGTCATTGTGTCACATTTGCATCCTGCCTCGTGTCAGCTGGTTTCAGCCCTTCACCGTTTGCTTCCCTCCTACTTTCTATGCTGACACATACTGTATTTAAAAACAGCCAAATTTCCAATACAGCTGTTCTCATTTAGCCTCCATGTTTTTTTTTCTGTTTTTATTATCAGACAATGGAACAAATATGAAATAGTGACTGAAACGTGGCCCATTAATTTTAATGTTAACCAGCAGTCATTTCCAAGCCATTTCCATGCTACAGCTTTGCACTGTTAAAATCGTGATTTTATAACCACAACATCAGCAAGTTAAAGACAACAGTTCTGCTGTGACATCAGCTATTTACTTTAAGACTGATCATTCGCAGAGAAAGTTCTCTCTTATATCTGCTCTCACACAGTGCACATCACAGCTCACTCATGTCTAATAATGATATCTGCTACATGTGTGAATAAGCAACAGTCTGCTGTCACGTTCACAACTGGAAACGTGTTCCTGTTCTTAGTAACCTTGAAAACTGCTTCCACTTGGCATGTAAATGTTATATGTATGTATTGTATTGTACTGTATTGTGTCTGTCAGTCTGAAGCAGGTCTCTCTTGGAAATGACACCCTGTGTCTCAGTGAGATTACCTGTACAAATAAAGGTTAAACAACAAACAAACAAACAAAAAAAGACTATGTTTATTTTAGGTTATTACTCTGTCCCCAAGCACCATGGCTGTCAGTAGCAGCAGCTTTAAGATGTCAGGGCACTATCAGGGGATCTTGTTATTTGTGTGTGTGTCAGGAGAAAAGGAAATTGGGACAGTAAGGAGAGAGAGATTGAAAAACAAGAAAGAAGAAGAAGAAGAAGAAGAAGAAGAAGAGAGAAATACTAAGAAAAAACAGATCCTCTTAATACTTTTCACATTTAGCGCATTTTCTTTTTCATTTCAAATCGGTTTGTTGTCAACACAGTCAGTTCTTGTGGTGGAAAATTTAAACGTTTCCTATGTACCACCAGGGTTGGCCACAGTCTCTGGAGAAAAAGATACAGTGTACCGAGGAGCCAATGTGTTACATATGCAACACTTACACACTGGAAAAACTATAACGATGTGACCTCCTGATCTGGACTAAGGGAAATCCCTAAATTAAAGAAAACGCCTACATATGTGTCTTAATAGAGTGCTGGGACATTACAAACTGCCAAAAGACCCTCAGTATGCTTTGGCCTTGATTCAACATAAAGTGTGTGACACCGATTCAAATGATCCCTGTGGTGTTCATTTGGGTTGAGGTCTGGGACAGCCATGAGCGTGTTTCCACTGCAGCTCAGCAGGCAGGGTGCAGCACCTGAGCAGCTGTTAGCCCTTCTTAAAAAAAAATTTAAATTGACGTGGAGTCCGAGTTCCTGCATCTGCTGGGGATCATTTGTTTCAGCTTGCTAAAACAAGACCCAACTTCACATTACGGTTGTGATCTACATCGCATTATAAGGTATCCTGTTGTAGCACCCAATAAATTGTGTAGCTTTTCCCTCCCATCTACATTGTTTTGTTGATGAGATCAACCCCCCCCCCCATCCTGCTGGATTACCTTCCCTGTCCTCACAGGTCCTGCTGGAGGTATGGTATCGGATGACACATTCCCACACTCCCAGTCAGGCAAGGGAGATTGGGGTGGGTGGGCAAGGCGATGCAATCTGGCCTCACACGTGCCTCGCTGCCTCTGTCAGAACTGGCTCCCATACATAGGGGTGCAGACACCTACGCAGATGATCCACAGCGATGTCCTCGTGCACGTGCGAAATTTTAAGAGTATGCAGCTTTTGGGATACTCAAGAAATGAAAAGGCATCTACACATACACTAAGATAAGAGAGAAGACAAGCTCAGGCTGTCGACTAGAGTAAGATGATTATCTGTGGTGGCACTGCAACTTAAGAAAACGAAAATTCAAATCTTCATCAGTTTGGAGGGCACCATGAGGGTGTAATCCAAACTGGAGTGGCCTAAATTTGAGTCCTACCCATGGTCCTTTGGGCCGTATCTTTCTGACTTCCTTGCTCTCACTTAACTACTTAATCTTTTTAAGTTATTATATAAAACATTATGAACCTGGCTAGATCACACTTGTTCATTACTTTTTAATTGCCTATGAAAGCACGTGTTTTTCTTTCTGAATCTACAGCACATTTGAGTCTTTTTTTTCTTTTTTTCTTTTTTTTTAACATTGCAGTGTGTGGAGCTGTTAGGGCCCCCATAATTATGAAGAAAAATGACCAAAGTTTCTAGTAGGGAGGGAAAGAGTGACAGAACAAAGAGAAATGGGACAACAGGATGAAATATAACCATTATACAGACAGATTGTTATTTTCTGACAGAGCCAGTCTGGCTGCTATGCTAACCAACTTCATACAGGAGTGGTATGACATCAATCTTCTCATGTAAACCTCAGCAAGAAAGCAAATAAGCCTGTTCCCCAAAATATCCCAAACTACTTCTGACAGACAGACACTGCAGTTCTTGACTCTCTGTCAGATACTGAAGTTGCAGTGTTGGACATCACATGTCAAATCACACTGCTGTGGAGGTCCTTGAGTTTTGTGAAGTGTCTGTGATGTTCATGGTCCCACTGTGACCTTTACTGTAAAAAAAAAAAAAACACCCTAATGCTTTTACAATATCCCCCCCATGGGACTCGTATTGCAAAGGCTGACGGAGTAAAGGGTGAGAAACGGCTGTCAAAGTTCAGCACTGTCACATGAACTGACGGACAATGTGCATTTTACAGTCGGAAAGAATGGCTTCACACATGCCTTTGAGGGGAAATTTTAGTGCTTTTGGTCACTGCATGTATGCCTGTGTGAGAGGGAAAAAACGGGACTTATAATAAAATCTGTAACTAATCCATTTCCCACAAGCATCAGGCTCTCTAACGTCTCAGTATCACTGGTTTATGACACCACATCCACATGTTCAGTGCTGGCTGACGAGTAAACAAAACATGTGTTTGTGATGTTTATTGTTTCTGGCTTGAGGATTTACCATTGAGCATACAATTTCATCATGAAAAGTACTGTTGAATCACCCCTCAGAGCACAGTGCTGATTAAGGACAGATCTGCATGTAACAATAGACAAGATTGAAGAAAAAAAGATGAACCAACGGTTGTTAAAATAGCACAAAGGCCTTGGTTTTTGCGGGGAGAAGAGGCGGGGAGCTGGTTGTGCTGTATGTTACTGATACATCGCTGATTGTATTGTATAGTCCTGGAGCGTGGAATCCATCTTGCAAGGCAAACTTTTAAGAAAACATTCCCCACATTAAATAAAACTTAATGGATAATGTGTCGGAAACTATTTTTTTGTTCATATTTTTGGCCAACAGACCCTTCGGTCAACCCAAAGGGACCACTACCCTGATTGCACCACCCATGGCTCCATGTCAGAGCACTTGGGTGGTGGACCTTGGCTGCTAACAGATCAATGTCCAGTAAAGAGAATCACTGTTTAAAATCAATTTTGCACAGGAAACCATATAAAATGATCTCACTTTCTGACGGCATGTTATCGGTGCAAAGTTCAAAAATTCAGCTTGAATTTAAAGGAAAAAAGTGGAGGGACGTTTTTTTCAAAGTGGTGGTCCATGTCACTGGGTGGCTTGTTATTAGTGTCACAGGCCATCACCCTCAGCTTGGATTAAATCTCTTAAAGACCCTGAGCAATGTTCCAGACTAAACTCCATACGACAGGATTTAGTGAAATGCGTCTAAATTAGCGTGTGATAGTGCCTTAATGCCTCTGACTTTTTTTTTTTTTCACTTTGCCATTTGTTCCCGTCTTTGGCCATGTGAAAGGCACCACCAGCCAATATAAACTGGATCAAGTTAATAGTTATGTCATTATTGGATGTTATTGTTGGCTAATATGAGAATTCATTGCAAAGCTCTATCATGTGGTATTGAATTGGGATGGGCAAAACCTTATTGCTTTTCCCCTCAGACCGCAAAAAAAGTCCTTTTTAACATTTGCTGTCTGATGATAGAGATGAAAGTGCCAAAACAGACAACATGGTGGCAACAGAAAAAGCCAACAATGACGTATTAATGACCCCTCAGTTGAAATGATGAATATGTTATTAGTTTTAATTTGAAGCTGGCTTTCCATTGTGAGTCCAATATTCATCAGAGCAGTTAAAGTGAAACAGAAGAGTAAATCCTTGGGCCAGAAAACTGAGACGATATTGGTTGATGATAATGTTCTGTTGACTCATAACTACAGACCAGCCATTTCATATACACATTGTCAACTGATCCATGGTTAACATAAATACTGATTAGTTTCAGTGACCACACCCTCAAAGCATATAGCCAAGTGTTTCAAAATTAGTACCTGTCCCTCACAGAAATGTTGATTTTAATTGTCCAGTGGTGACTGACCACAGTGTTTTTAGGTTTAAAAAGAAGACAGAATAAGTAATAAGAGACAACACTTTTTTTTGGTAATGATCCTGACTGCAGGCTTTCCAGACTGTCGTCAAAACAAAGCTTTATCTTGAGATCCGACTCCAGTCTCAAAGGTGTACACTTCAGACAAAACGCAGGTCCATGCCAACACGGGATATCCTCAATCTGACAAAAGTGACATCTTCAGTTGAAAGTACTTTGTGGTTCGCTGTAAAAGAATTAGCAAACTGTGTTGTTGAAGGCACTTGACACAGGAGATAAGTATGAAGACATCCATCAGCGTAATTAAATTTGAAGATAATACATCGAAGTCCTGTGCCTCCTTTAAGATTGAAAGCACATGTGCATTGACATTCCTGTGAAGGAAAGTTTTGTCAATCATTTTATCAACAGCCTATAAAAACTTTGTCAGCTTAAGTAACCTCGGTGTTCTTTCACTTCACGCTTCACTGTAAATCATTTTGTAAGACCAGTTGTCACCTTTTTTATTTTCCAAGTAATGGACTTTCTTTTCTTTCTTTCTTTTTTTCTCTTTAGCAAAATGGACAACAGATGCAGTACATGTGTCTCAACCCGCACCTGGTAGATTAAGTTGAAAGCACCAAGAGCAAAGTGAAAAGTGAAGTTCAAATATTCACCTTTTTCATGTCTTAAAAAAAAAAAAAATCCAGATGCATAAATGCGCAAAACTTGACATTTTAAAGACAACGTATATTGATATATCTACTGTATGATCCACTGATCATTGAAGCTGCAAGCATAACTTTTCTCGTCCAAAAGTAGAAATATGTATATATTGAAAGTATAAAGAGAACATTTAATAGAAGAGATACACCTCAAATGCCATTGTTTGGATAAAACCCTCTCAAACAAGTAGGCAATAACTTATTTGCCTAACAAGATCTAATACTTGGATGAAATAAACAAAACTTAAATCCTCCCTTAACAAATCAGCAGCAACAAGCTGAGCCGACAACAACCTATCTCTGCAGCAATCCTGTCACAGATCCACCAGGGAAAGGAAGAGCATGTCACAACAGATCAGCCATTTGTTAAAGGCAGAGTCACACGCTAATGGCAACAATGTGTTCTCTCTGCAGACGCCGCCTCAGCAGCAGATAGCCATATGCGCTCCCGGCTAGCTCTCTTCATACCCTGCAATTTTCCTGGAATAACTGAGGTGGTTATTTCCACGCAGGGGTCACACACAAACACAGGGGCATCATTTGAAAGCTGTGAGGAAGGTTCAGGAGGAGTTCAAGGGAAGCAGGGCATCATTTTCATAATTAGCCTTGCTGTAAGTACTGAGGCCCTTTGCCATGATTGAGGCTTTTGGTTTTGAGCTTGGTGTTTATTAACTCCATTATGACTGAATCAGAGCTGGTCTGACCAGTTCCTGTTGTCTAATTGCTGTTCTGTTTCTGTTTGTTGCTATGCTTCAGGTGGTAAGTGTGCTAGGTGTGCTTGCTTGTCTGTAGCCCATGTGTTCACAGACAATTGTGGCATTTTAATTAAATAAAGTATAAAGTATAAAAGTGTGCCGTTATCATTTTGTCATTCTTCCTGCTAATCCTCCATTTTCCTCCAGACTGAGATCTCAATGGAGCAAATCTAAAGAGGGTTATCATGAAGTGTTGAACATTCATGGTTCCCAGAGACTGAGTTACTGTATGATTATACCTTTTTTTTTTTTTAAGATTTACTTACTAAGATTTGTCCAATGCATTGAAAAATGGCTGTGGTGATCCCTACGTACAAGGAGTTACTTTAGTAGCTGGCTAACTTAACAGTCATGCCAGGGCCATTAGCCACCATAGCACAAGACAAGAGATAATATTAGGCCATCTGAGCAGTGGTACCGGTGCTGACAACGGCACCGGTACCAGCAACGGGACCCTGCTCAGGCTGCAGCAGCAGCACCGTTTTTCTACCACTTCAATGAGTTTAGGAACATTTAAAGGCTGAGAAACTACATAGTGTTGCTTTAATAACTACTCAGAGGTTGTCTGTCTCCTCTGTCCTGATAATGACTAAAGTTACACAAAAGTATATGGAACTGAGTGTCACAAACTGGCTCTGACATTATCTGTCTTATTGAAGCAACCAGGAAAAACATCTCCAGCATATTAGGCTACAAAATACATATTCTGAGAGTTTTTTTTTTTTTTTTTTAATTTTCTGGCCTTTTTGGCATTTACCGAACAGCTTCAGGTGCATATCTACCTCTTTAAGGGCTGGAGGAGGGCCGACCTTGATTTGTATGTACTCTGGGAAAACCAAGGCAGATTGCAATCAGATTTGTGACCTGGCCAGCAGGAGAAGCATATGTGAGACCGAGTGTGAATGAAAGTTTCTTAAATTGCATCTGGATTTTATCTTGATTCAAGACAGTAGAAATGGCGAGAGTAAATGAAGCCTATGTCTTGTTTACTCCAAAGATCAAGTTTCCACTTTGACTTAATGTATCACCCAAAGGTGCCCTTTCGTCTTGTCTATATCTTCATTGGTGGTTGGGTGAAGAGGACAAGAAAAGGAGGAGTAAAGGTGCCTCTCCGTCTATCAGATGTTTTATTCATTTTCTGTCTCAGCCAGATGGAAGAGGTTTGTTACGCAGCCTGTCATATAAATTCTTGAGACATAGGTTCAGGGTTGGGCAAAGAGAAAGAGAGAGAGGGAGAAATCAAGGGTTATTAAAGACAGTGACCACAGGAAAAGTGTGATATTTTTCTTCTGTGAGACAGCAGGACACACCGAAGGAAAGTTGAGGATGGTTGATACATTTCCTTTGGACATAACTGTCACGTAAAACTTTGCTTCACCTTAAGATTTAGGTGAGATGGAGGATCTGAATAATGCTTTTCACACATCCTTCTCTTCTTCTGTAAAAGGTGTGTGTGTGCAAATGAGGAAAACAAATCATAGGGGAGGTAGGAAACGTGCTAAAGGGAGGGCAGGGGGATCAGGGTGCACAGACAGGATGGGGAGGTTACGGCAACTAGGGGAGCAAAGGGCAGGAGAGGTAGACGATGGTGAGAAAGAAAAAGAGGAGTATGAAGTGGATGGGAGGAGGAGAGGAAAAAAAGGAGGGGGGGGGGGTGCTTTAAAGTGTCTGGGACAGATTATCCTTGGAAGGCAATCAATCTTCCCCAGGATTTAGACGACTACAGGAGGGCAAATGAGCACACACACACACACACACACACACAAAACACACTTAGAGAGATCGCCCCTCTTAACCTCGTCTGTCTATTTTTTTTTAATCTCTCTATCTCCTTCCACCCTCTGCCACCTTCCCTCTCCCTGAACGATTGCTCCGTCTCCAAACTTAAAAGTCAATTGCAGATAATAGTGCTGTTTCTCAAGGTGTGTGTTTGAACCTGGGGTCCCCCTCAGACATATGGCTGCAATTTTTGGAAATACGAGGGGGGGGGGGGGACACACACAGACGGGGAAAGAGACAGACAATGTGGTGGTGCTCTGATTTTTTTTTTTCCCTCTCTCTCTCTGGCATGGGGGTGCATTTAGCTGTGTGGAGAGTTGCAGATTTCACGTGAGCACTGGAAAATAAAGACAGTCTGATCTGCAGATGGTGGAATCACAGTCCTGCATTGTGTCAACAGCTTGGGCCTCAATAAACTGTGGCATCCTGGCTGGACTCCTCCGCGCATTTGTAACTCGGCACAAATGGAGAACTATGTTTTTTTTTTTGTTGTTTTTTTAAACCTGCCTCATTGCCAGCTTTGCTCTAAATTCACAATACTATTCCATTCCCATCTTTGACAGCTGCTTGTCTCCATATTAAGTCACATATCAAGAGGCCATCTGTGTATTCATTAAGTCTAGCTGCTTAGTATGGATGCCATGATGAAAAGAAAATCAATTGCAGCAGCAGCAGCAGATAAGACAAGGTCCGACATGCAGACAAAATATGCTGAGTGAGAAAGAAAATGATTTAATTAGCTTGACATGTCAAGTGCTGGAACAAATCATCTCAAGGTGATTCAAGTTCATAGAAAGTTTGATAAATTTTTGATGACTCGGCAATACTGCCACGCTTAATAAAAACCTAATATCTGAGATTATGCAGATGTAAAAATTCTCATTAACACCTACAGGCGCTGGTACAATCTTAAAAGAAGAGGAACCCAATTTGTAGAGTGTTACACAAATTGGCTTCAGGTGCTCATCTGCCTAACAAGGTGGAGAGGTTTGTATGCATGCAGCCTGAGCAAACAGGAAGAGAGGTTCTTCAGATACAAACACAAGGATAAGTTTGTTTCATGGCGACATGGTGAAGAAGCATTAGTGTGGTGTCCTCAGCACAGCTTACAGCCCATGTAACTCTGCAGACTTAAATCAGCTGCCACACACTGAGCAGCAGCCAATCAGGAGAAAGGTGGTGAGTGGCAGGTGTTTCCAATGAACTTGTTAAATGGCCTACAGAGGCACCTAAAAGAAAATGGCAATAACAGGCATTTTTGACTTATCACAATAGGCAGTTATGGGACACTTGAGTAGGACAGAGTCATTGTGAATGTTTTTTTTTTTTTTTCTTTTAAACGCTTTACTGCTATGAGAGCTTTGAGGCCTATAAATTGTTTTTTATGTGCACAAACAGACAAAAGGAACAACCTGTTTGCACCTGTTGCTGTTCTTTGACAGTAAAATGATTTAATGTTTTCAGACTGAAGACAATATTGTTGCCAGGTTGTTTTTAGCTTGTCCGTCACCCCCTGTGGTCGCATGGTATGCCCACCCCAATTTTCATGACACCATATCTCAGTAAAGCCTTGATGGAAACATCTCCAAATTTGTAACAAACATTGACTGGACTGAAGTGATTAAAGTCTTGTGGTCAGAGGTCAAAGTCAGAGGCAACAACGTGATTTTGGCCTTGTGAGCACATTGTCTCCATGACATTTCCTCAAATGTGGTACATATGTTAACTTGGACTCAAGGGTGTGCTGATTACTGATTATGTTGGTGGTTAAAGGACAAAGGTCAAGATCAGTGTGACCTATTAGTTTTACATATTATGCATGACTACACACAGAAGTTATAACAAATTTTCATGTAAATGGTTAATATTTTGGATTAGTCTGAATAATTAGGGTTAGGTCTGAGTCAGTAATTCTAGTTCTGTGTTGGTATAAGTAATCATAATGAACAAGCTGAGAGGTGGGATAGTACTCTTCATGTGTAGAAATGCAAAGCTCATGTACATGCACATGCAAAGTGTAAACAAATCTATGTAAACACAATGTCAATTGTGAGTATTTCCATTTTTTTTGTCATTTTTGTTGTTTAAGGTTGCAATCAAACAATTTCAGTAGGTACTACAGGAATATTCTTTGGATAAATCAATTAATTGAGAAAATAACTATGTGGTTCAATAATACAAAATAGGCCTGAATCCTCATCAGCATCCAGTTTAAAAGTAACAAAGGGATGTCTTAACATTCATCCTAACTGGATCCCATTTATGGTTCAGAAATTCATTACTGGAAGCATGTAGACTTGTTTAAAACTGTCAGTCAGAGACTTACTTAAAGAACGTTTCCACAGGATTTAAACTGTTAGATTGCTGACAGGCAATAACACTTTAATCCTGAGTCGAGATCTTTACTTGAGTGATGATATTCAGGTGGAAGAGTTTCATCCACTGCGTTCTGAGACATCCACTTTTCAATTTTTTTTTCTCTCCACAAAGAATGAGATCCTTGTTGAGGGGCCAGCCAAGTGTGGCTCCACACTGTGAAGCCATGGATTCTGACTTAAAACCCAAATCCCAGGATTAAATATCTTCTCTTCTTGCTGCGTCAGGGTGATTGATTCCCAGACGCGTTTGGCAGGATCTGCTGGATGACAAATCCTTTCTGTGCGCTCACCTCCAAGTAATGTGTGTTAGTTCTTTTTTTCTTTTTTTTTGTAGAGATGCAAGGGCAGACAACACATTTAGTGGAAGAAGTTGAAAATACTTTTAGCGAATGGAGTCTGTGCAAAAGAAAAAGCAGGCCTGTCCTTGGCTCTTTGCACGTTTCCAGCAGTGAGATCATTGTGAGCATCTATCTTCTTTGTTTTTTTTTTCCTCATCTCTTCCTGTTGTGAAGAGTGTCTTCACCAAGAGGACTCACACAGGCACATGTGTGGACACACAGACGCACACGCACAGATGCAATCACTCTGTCTGTTCAGCTGCCAAGGCTAAGTGCCCTGAATCTGCAAGATCTCTATCAAATTTGCAGACTACAGAGAGCAATTTCTCTGAGCGATTGAACGTGCACGGATATATGTGTGTGTGTGTGTGTGTGTGTGCGGTCGTGTGTGTGTTTTGTTCATCTATCTTTGTATGTGTGTCTGTGCGTGTGTGAGTGTGTGTTCACCCCGAGTCTGTGTACACTCAACTCAACTCGGACCTCTGCCACAGCATTTGTTAGCATTTCTTTGTACTCAGCCTTAAGACAAACATCTCTTGGCAGATCACATCACATACTCTCTCTCTCTCTCTCTCTCTCCAACACACACACACACACACACACACACGCTGCGGTCTCCTGTCCCTGATTGATAAGATGTCTGCTGAGAGGTCTATCTGATCATTTCAACATGGTTGTGTTGACTGTGGCTTTTCGCCGCTTAACTCTCCCTTCTTGTGTTTCTCTCTCTGCCTTTTGTTCTGCAACACTTTCACTCTCCGAGTTTAACTCTGCTTCCATTTTTGGTGTCTGTCACGAGTAGAAAATTGAGTTGCACCGAAGACAGAGCTTGTTTCTTGCTCTTGATCTTATTCTGCTGTCTTCCCCGGTTGCTCCAGAGAAACAGGGATATTTATTCCCACATACTTTCAGCTCTCTGTCTGGCTGCAAAGTTGGACATCTAAGAAATGAAGCTCACTCCATTGTTGTTTTAACTGTAAGTCACTTTGGGTGAGAGCAACAGGGAGACGCCTAAGATGTAAATGTTTATACAAAGAATACAAAGTTGCAATGCAGTTGTATGAAATGTCAGGCCTAATGAAGAAACTGGCAGGAGTTCACAAGACTTTTTTTCCTTTACACTTCATTCAATGTAGTCCACTGTTCAACCTAAACTCAGACATAGGATGATAATTTCTTATTGCAAACTGTCGCACACATTTAAAAAAGAGTCAGAATGTGGAGAAAATATAAGTGGTGACATGACGGCATGTAAAGTCAATTCAAAAACACAAAAGGTGGACACAGGACACGTGTGTAAGAGCTGTGAAATGTCTCGACTGCAGCCAGTATTTACCAAGGCTCTATGACTCTAATTACTGAGTCGTAAGTTAATGAAGATGCAGAGGACAAAAGAGGGACACAGGAGGAAAACAACAGCAAGAGCTTAAGGTGATCCAGACCTGTCACATTCATACACATGGACCAGCATATCTGTGTGAATTGTGTCTGTTTGCTAAACATGTACTGAAAAAGACTCAAGGGGTCAAATTCTCAGAAATAAAGCAAGACAAAAACTATGTTAACATCTAATAGGCTCTACGTCAAGGAGATAATGATCTGAGAAAAATATCACCTTTAAAATCTCAGTGATATTATTTGGTGAAACATCATATCAGGATAATGTTTTGTTTTGTTATTTGTATTGTGAACATGTAAAATCTTGCACACAGTCAACATGCTGTCACTGCTTTCAGGCTATTCAGACATGCACCTGTAAAGGCAGGTAAGACTAGATGTTCTGTGAAGATGTGCATGCATGGTAAGAGGTTTTAGGAGATTCTCATATTTGGTCTCTGCTATAATATAATGCTTTTTTGCATGTTTGACAAACGGTGACATAAGGAGATGTTTTCAGATTTGTCACCTTTTGCACCCTCGCCATTTATCTGTCATCTCATCAGCCGTCACTTTTAATGTGAACCTCTTCAGGACAGTGTCTATTTGTCTGACCTCCTCTCTGTCAGTCACCTTGTCAGTACAGTTGTTAACTTCTGCCACTCATTATTTTTCTTAACCTATTTCTGTCTGCTGAGATCTTGCACACAGCGGAGAGAGAGGGATACTGGTTTTGGCTCGTCTGCCTGTCAGTGTCTTTCCTGAGCAGCTGCTGGGGGTTTTGTTTAAAGTGGGAGAGATTCTTGGCAATGCCATGAATCATATGTTGCTGCCTTGATGGATGTTTGAGGAATGCCCAAGGGCTATTTCAGTCTCTCCCTCCCCAGACCTTCCAGTGTTTTCCCCACTTTCTCCATGACTTGTCTCCTCTCTGCTCTTCTCGAGTGATATAATGACAAACCATCTAAAGTGACTTTCTCTTCCTCTTTCATCGGTCTAAACTCATTCCTTTGTGACAGACAGACTGCAGGGATCTCCCTGAAAGAGGCCCAAGTGTGTGTATATATTTGCGTGAGTGTATATGATCCACAGATAAACGACAATGCAGCTTTTTCCCCCCACACCCACTCGTATCCTGGTGAACCAGAAAACTATTTCTTTCCACTGCCATAAATCCACCATGAAGTGAGACCCAGAATATTGTTTCAGTGGCAGACACTGTAACCGTGTAGCAGCAGGACTGTCCTCTAATAGATGACTGATTTTATCATTGATGTTACTGGTTATGGTAAATGAACATGTTTTTCTTTCTCAGCTTTCTGACTTCAAAACATTCTTTGTCAAAAATTAGGAGTTATTCTTGCCTTTTTCAGTGCATGTGCTTGTCCCTCAATACTTAAGAGGACTAATGGTCTTCATGAGGAGAAAAAAGCTTGAATACACAAATGGATTTATGCAGTTCAAACATATATCCCGATAAGTCTTGATGCATTTGATCTCTTTCAGCTGGTGGGAATTAAATAGAGGTGCATACCTGCAAGTTAATGCTTACACACATGCTTGTACATGTGTATCATGTATAATGGGCATCTGTTTCCAGGACAGTGGGGAAAAGGAAAAACTCTTTTAGACAATCATTATTCATATTGCCTGCCAATTTTGGTTGGTCTGTATTCTCTTCTACAGCTCCGTGAGGTGCTATTTAAGTTAATCTAAATGATAGCATCAGAATGCTAACATATGCCTGATGACAGTGCTGGTAATATTCAACGGGTTTAATGTTTCATTTCTATTCACTAATATTTTCTAATCGGCATGCACTTCACACATGTGCAATATTATGCTGATGAGACTGAATACTATTGAAGTGAATCTTATTGCATTTATTGAACATATTTGGTATATGTGAACCTCATGGTGGCACTAGAGATAAGTCATTAGGATCCATCCTCTTGAGTCCATGAATGCCTGTAGGGATCTTTTAGTAACCCAACAGAAAAACTGTGACAGTTGTGTCACTGGGAAAAGCACAGAGTTAAAAAAAAAGTCACTGGTTGTGATGATGTTACGATGCAGCTGTGCGTGCATTGTCTTCATCCAAGTGCAGTCCCATTCCCTCAAATCTATATAGCAACAATGGAAACAATGAAGCACAGATGATGCCTTCATGGCCTAAAGGAATTCATCTTATGTCAAAAACATTCAATCGCATGTGTGCAGTGGAAAAAGACATGGGAAATTAGGAAATATGCACAGCGATATTAGACAAAGCCATAAAGGCAGCACTGAATGAGAAAAACATTTTCTTGGTCTCATCCAAAAGTCACATTGCGGCTTCAGTTTGCGACTATTCTTGTGAATTCATTTCATGACACTTAATTATTTTTCCACTCCCTTTGTCTTTTGTTTTCTTCCTCCCTTGTGATCTCTTCCTCTCTTCTTTTAATTCAGCTGCCTGCATATACATCTACATCTGTTTTTTTTTATCAACTTGTATCTTTTTCTTTCCTCCCTCTCAAGTTCTGTGAAGGAGTCATGACTTTTCTGTCCACTCCCATGTTATTAAAGTGGTTCTTGAAATCACATTAACCTAATACACGGGGCTATATGCACCTCATCAGATGGGAGCTGAACTCTAAAGTAAGCATGATGACATTTCCTATGGCTGAATCCAAGATCAACATATCGACATGACTGGATGGTGAAGTGTGTGAAACCACACTTGCTCTCTGAGTACCTCCAGCTGGGTGGCCTTTCTGACTCAGAGATGGTCCCATCAAAGACAGAACATGTCCATATGTCAGTCAATTATTGTGGACATGATTTTTAACCCTACCCTGAATTAAGTCTCATGATCAATGTTTAAAAAATGATCTAAGGATGAAAAATTCTTTGCTCAAGACATTTTTCTTCGATGTCATGGAGATACAGATCATTTCTCTCCAGTGTGGTAACTCCATCAGTCTTCATCTCTCATTAGGTACACAGACTGACCTTTGACCCCTGTCTGCTGACCTGCTCCAAGGGTTTTGTGTCTGGGGTGTAGCGGTGAGCCAACACGCACACTGAGAGCGAGATACTTATCATCTAAAGTGTCTGGGGGAAGGATTAGTTGGTTTCTGCATGTATCATAGTGCGTGGCAACTGTCAATACTACTTCAAAGGTTGGATCTTTTTTCCCCCATTGTTGCCCTCACGGTAGCAAAAAAAGCACGTTTTCATCCCATCTCATATTGCAGAGAGATAGCTTTGCATGTTGAATGTGTGTGTGTGTCTGAGTGGGAGTGTGTGAGTAGGAGTTTGTGCATGTACATGCCTGGTGTCCCTGTACCTCAAGGTCCGATAATCCACTTGTCAACTGGCAGTAAACTCGAGAGTGTGCGGTCGCCGTGAAGGCTGCAGCGTCTGCGTTTGTGATGTGTGACATTCCTGCCATACCAGACGATCACGCAGAGAGGTGGAGAGAGAGAGATTGAAAGAGCGAGAGAGAGAGAGAGAGAGAGAGAGAGAGAGAGAGAGAGAGAGAGAGAGAGAGGTCATAACAGAGAAGAAGGAGGGAGAGAGGGATAAACTTGTAAATTCATAAGTTTGATGGCTAAAACAGCCAGTGTCCATTCTGTCATGTTTCTTGCAACATGTAAATAAGGAACATGTTTTGATGCTTGACAATAAATCTGTAAACTGCATAGGTGTGAGGGAATACAGAAGAGATGATAATAAAGACTGATGGGTAAAGGGTCATAACAAATATTAAGCTGTGAAAGATTGCACAATAATTTACCTGAATGAATGAATAAACCTCAAGTGATAGTAAGTGGGACAGTTTAGAGACAATACAAAGATGCTCTGAGCTCAGTCAGTCCAGTATGTTAGCAGTTAGGTTGCCAGCTACAGTAGTTTTAAAAGTAGCACTTAAGTCCTGCAGCTTTGTCAAAACAGGATTTAGATTTAAAGAAGTGTTGTGTCTGTATTTTTATTTCATGCCTCCACGCAATCTGATGTAAGACTTAATTCAATGCTTCTACTTTAATTTCCAACAAAACTCCTCCATTTGCATTCCTCAAATCCTTCTGTGTTCCTCAAGTCTTGCAGGATACTTGTTGCTAAGCCCCTCAAGATGGCCAGAAAGCACACGCGCATCTTAAAACAATTATGGGCCTCAGCGTCATTAAAACAAAGCTGTGTTTGAATGTACAAATGAGCATAATCCTGTTTTTTTTTAGTTTTTTTTTCCTTTTAGTTTTTTTTTTAGCCAAGGTGTTGCCAGGCAACCCGCTGATAGGGCTTAATGTAACTGGAGAAAACAGCTAAAACAGACGAGAAAACACGGTGGTATCATGTCTGTTTTGTAACTTAAACCAGAGATGCAAACACACACATATGTACTCACAGTGGTCAGATTTATGACATCCTCCAACATAACAGAGACAAATGGTAGTGCATAGTTGTGTGAATGGGGAGATGAATGGTGAAGCTATAAAACAACACACAGAGAGAGCACAGCTGACATTGTATGTCTTACCCAGCTCTGCTACGTGCCTGCTGCCTTGTTACATGAATCAGATGCTGTTTTTCTGTTGTACCACTATCATGCAGTGTTTATGGTTCAGTGTTAATTTCCCTGGCTCTTCAGACATAAAGTCTGTACAACATGGCCTTTGTTATTACATCTGAAGAGTCGAAGTCAAACGAAACCAAATGATCCATAGTACAAAGAAAAAACCTGAGCTGACTCATCTTTTATTACAAATTGCAACTGATCTGGTATCAGTCTGGTCCACCTTCATGATCCAGTAGGTCTGTGTCATCAGAGGAATCATCACATCCTCTGTCCTCTGTAACAAACATCTTTATTGATTTAGAGTGCTCTCGGGTAACCGGTTCACTTTTACTGCTCTGTCTTATACAAAAAACACATCCTCCTCCCTTTGGATGGATCACCGCCTCCTAAATCAAAGCAATAAAAAGTTCACTGTCTTGTTTCTTGCGTTTTCCACCTTAAATTTTCTCTCTTTCTCATCAATCTTTCCCCTTTCTAATGCTCTAAATTATCTTTTCTTTATCCCTCCCTGTTATTCCCTCGTTTTTTCTATTAATTTTGCACACGAGTTTAAAGATTCTGGGCAGACGTTAAGCGTTCATGGCTGACTGAAAGGAAGAAATACGGCCTTCCAAAGTGTTCTGCAATGAGCCTCTCCACACTTACTCAGAAAACCAGCAGGAGGTCTGGGCCGATGTGAAAAGCATTTTCACAACTCTGACTGCGAGTCATGAAAAAACACATACACGTTGGTCAACCAACTGTGTCCTTATTCACTTACTTATGTGTTACAGGGAGAGAACTGAAGTCTGGAGCCAGAGTCTTGAGGTGGGATGAACCCCTGTGAGACAACTATAGGAATCTCTATACAGTGCTGTAGCGTTCCTCGTTCTCACAAAGAATAATAAATCATCAACAAAATAAAATAAAAAAGAAAATAGGTCATGAATGATTCTTTTCCAATCCTCTCTTTTTTGAACAAAATCTCTGCTTTTCCAGTCATTTTCAAACTTACACTTCCCACAAGCATCTGTTTAACACTGCAAGCTGAAAAAAAAGAAGTGACTGTTGGACGAAGCTGAACTCCATGTTCCCACTGCAAGCAACACCATCAGTATGTCAGCAGAAGTCCATTCATTTCCTTTAGATGAGTGAGCAGGGGGAAAAAACACAAACTGGACTTTTGATGATAATCGCTCACCGACAGCAGATCTGATTTCAGAGTTGTTCTTTAGAAGCAAGTATGTTAACATCTAGAACAGCAATATATTTTTAGAGTCCTGACTTTTGTAGCTAACATGTGCCAAATCAAAGTACCACACTGTTTGCCTAACTGCATGTGGCTCACAATAAACAGCTCAAAGGACTAGCTGGACTTTATCAGTTTCATGTCTGTCCATTTGAGCCATACATCTATAACAGCCTAGCTAAGCAGCTTCAGCTAGCTACTGTTTGTGAAGTCCTAGCTGCAGCACATAACCCCCCCTTAACCCATAATTTGTTACATTTGAATTGGGTGGGGATCAAATAAGCAAGATTCATCATGTTAATTCAAAGTGAGCTTGAGTATTGTTTTTTTGAACTAGAGAGCCAAGCTAGCTGTCTTCTTTTCAAGCTAAGCTAACTATCTCCTGGCTTCACTTCCAGGGGTGTAACAATAATTTAAATCCTCACAAGACACTCACTTGACTGGTTTCTCTCTTTCTCTTTCTCTCTCTACTTTTATTCTGCTGTGCACAAATTGTAACGTCAAAGATTTAGTATTCGTGAAAGGTCGCTAACTTCAGGCATTTCTGAGTCATTGTGATTGATTTACGATCTAGTGTGGTGAGGAAAATGCCTGACAGAGAGATAGTATCAGCCCTACCTGCAGACTTATTATACAGCCCATCCCAGTCCATTAGTCCATTATCTCTCTCTGTCTCTCATTCCTCTAATGGTTTTTATATGGTGGTTAATTTGTTCGCCTCCACCTGTCTGACTCGGTTTCTCTCTTTGTCTCCCTCTGCTTTCATCCTGAGTATCAAAACAGACATTTCTCACTTGGGCAATTATTTAGACAACGGCTGGGTCAAGCTGGTCCCTCTGCCCACGGCTAGATTTCACCTCCTGGGAATGAGCAATGAGCTCTCAAATGTAATTGTATTGCTGCACACCGGGCCATATTTCCCACTTAACTCCACTTCTCAGCGCTGTAAAAAAAAAAAAAAAAAAAGGAAAAAGAAGTTATCATTAGGTCGTTCTGACCTTTTACAAAAGTTGTGAAGGTTGTTGGTGACTCGTAAATTGCTGCTAATATTTACAGAGTTTATAGTGAGTATGGTTAGTGTTATGTGAAAACTGACCTTGGACATTGATGTATTTAGGTATGTTACATAACTCTTTTGGGCTTGACATATTCTGTATGTGAAATATGTGACGGCCAGTTGTAGAGGAAGCAGCTTTTTCTCATTGGTTGCCAACTTACTTTCTTCAGATGCAGCATTTTGACAAGGCAGCTGAGTTACACTGACCTGGCTGAGGTTAGCTAGCCTGTAATTAACTGGAAAGAGAGTTGCTGGACAACCCCTATCACAAAATCACAGAGATAATGGCTACATTAGCAGCATCTCAGAGACAGAGAGAGGAGACATAGTGCTGCATTTGTCTGGAATGTGGCATCAACCCAGATAAGGGGAAGGCCTGGACAAGCTACAAAGAGAGCTAGGGCTACGCACTAATCATATCTCTGTCTTTTTCCCTTTTCTTTCCCACACCGCACTCCTTATTTCTCTCTTCCATTTTTCACATCCTACACTCCTGCTTCACTCTTCCTTCTCCTGCCCTTTCCTCCACTTTTACCCTTTTTACCCCCTTCGTATGTTTCGTGTTTTTCTCACACTCTTGGAGGGGGAAGAAAAGAAGGAGCCAAGAAAATGCCCTGTGACACCCTGATGCACAGTGTAACTCTTGTTACAGGAACGATCTTTAATGTGGGTATATGAATTATATCCCTGTGCCTGCCCACACAGTGCTGGCTGACCCTGCTATGACCATCCTGTTATGCAAAGGCACAGCCACTAATAGCTGCCCGCACACGCACACCCACTCATACTGATAAACACACATGCACAGTTGAATAATAATGTACTGTGATGTGTGAGATTACCTGTGATTAGACCATTTAAGCCAGGACATAGTGGCACATCTTCTTCCCTCATGTCCCCCCCTCTATCTTTGGCTCTTTATCTTTTTTTAATAAGCTCTTTCTGTACACCTCCTCCCACACAGGTAACCGCAGGGTCAGTGTTTGGCACGCATGCATCAGGGACTAATCGTGTGTGTATGTGTGCACATACAGTACATGCAAAAAGTACATGAACTTGTGAGTCTGTGCCCACAGCTGGAGTCTGCTCACTGTGTTGGGGGGAAAACATTAGTAAATCCCGGCTAAGTAGACCACATCCTCTTCACCCTAAAGCCTTGCAGGTAATGAGACAGGGGTGGTGTTACCTCTTAAAGGGGCAGCAGGAGATGACATGGGCAAGCAAGATTCATTGCCAAACATCCCTTACTGGTACCTAAAGACAGTTTCTAAGTAGGCTCTGTAAGAGGAATCGCTTTAACTTGGAGAGACAGGGTCTTTATTTGCATTTTATTACACTGTATTAAGTTGTGGCTTTATTCCAGTTCATTAACCTGTGTATTAACCTGTGGAAAAGATTTGTAATTACACTGTTTTACTGTTTGCATGGTGAGACTCCCCTCCAGCTCAGTATGTAATGAGAAACAGGGGTATGTGCATGGGTGTTAAGACCTGCAGCAGTAAAAGTGAAGGGATCACAAACAAAATTAGAAGTCATCCTGTGAGGAACATGAATACAAATTTTCATGGCAGTCCATCAGCAGATGTTAAGGCCTTTATATTCAAAACCACTAATGACAGCCTGATGGGTGTGCTACAAGAACATCAGTGGGATATATCCTGTGGGAAATGTTAATTTGTGCAAAAACACATTTTGACACATGCCAGGAGGCTTCATCTATTCAATCTTAAACATGTCCAAATTATGATGACGTTTGAGAAGAGATGAGGGAATCACAAAGACTAGTAGGATTCATCATCTGGGGACCATGATTCTCAGTAAATGTTGAATCGTATGGTCTGAACTCAGACAGACTGGCTAAGATGTGGTCCACATTCCCAGCACAGCACATCATGCTAACTCATCCTGAGACAGTGTAGGTCTATGCATTGGAAAGTTGAACAAATCTTCATTGTCCCAAACAACCAAACAACAGCATCCATCTCCAGAATGCAATGTTGCAAACGTCAATGCACACGTCATTTGGATATTGTATGGAATAACACTGTTTTGTTTCAGAGGAGCGATGTCGCAACCACATCCTCTCTTGTCAGTGAGGGCTTGTGTTAAATCCCCTCGGTTTGATTTTTCTCCTCAGTGCTGTTTGTCTTTAGCTTAGTGGTGCAACACTGTGTCCACATCCTGACTTTGAAGCTGCGAGGGAGGGAGAAAAAGATGGAAAGGGGTATGCATATGCTGTTTGGTTCACATGCATATATGTTGGAGCTGCACACTGTCCTTCTTAACATCTTTTGGGTTTGCGCCAGTGAGCTGTCACACTAAAAGCTTCAAACACATCATCAAGGTATGCAGTACCTTCTCCAGTGCCAAGATTGTCTTATGGAAAAATACTCATGAGCAAGCATCAAGGTTCTGATTAACACCGTTTATGGCACAGCATGATACAGGTATCCCATTGTGAATGACATTTTACATTAGGACTGCAAGTCAGAATACCAGAGTGAAATACTTGTTGAGATGAGTATTTTTTGTGGCAAAAGAGATGCCAACTGAGGACAAGGCAGCGGGGAGGAGAGCAGCGCAGAGGAGAGCTGGCTGTTAGCGGATATAATGGGAACCAGACCTGCTGGTAGAGAGGTAATTAAACTGCACAGCACAATGGCGTCACCACTTATAAAGTCTTCAAGAGAAGTTTTTAGCCCCCAACTCTTCCTACTTTCCCTATGGACTGCTGTGAATCTGTAAGAATCTGAATCTGGTGACAGACTTCACTTTAACATCATCAGTAGTATTTTCTTTTCACCTTTTGTTCCCATTTTCACAAGATAAAAAGTCTGATTCATCACATGCGAATTATGACTTGACTTGACAAGTTCTTGATAAGTTGACTTGATAAGTTCTACACTGTGAAATGTACAGTGTTAATGTACCAAAACAATCTCTAGCAAGAGAGGACTTTAAGAAACTGTCTGATTCTTACATTACTGTTTCCATATTAGTCATATTCATAAATGCTTTTTTTTTTTTTTTTTTTGCATCTCTGCTTGCAATTTAGTTTTTGGAGGAAGAATGTTCAATGTATGATTTGCCAAGTTCAGCCCAATAATTGGACGTCTTATTGTGTTGCAATTCAAGTAGCAGCAGTTCCAACTTCCAGCAGTCTAAAACTTAACCGAGTGTCCTGACATTATGCACAAGCACATATGGTGCCCTACCGTCTCAGCAAGCTCTGTGCATTATGTCAAGTCATTATTTCTTTTATTTTGTAGATGCTATTATCGAAGCTGCCCTAAGCTATATTTTGATAACAATGGATGAAGTGACTGTGAGGAATGTGTGAGGGGTCACCAATCATGACAAATCCAGAAATAATTATCAGCCAACTGAAGTTTTCCTCAGCTCTATGGATGTTTCAGCATCTTTCAGCTTGTTGTTTTGATTTTATGACCCATAACTTTGCTGTTTAGGTTCATGGTTTCCAGCAGCAGCAGCAGCAGCTAAAAGCAGTGTGTATTCTGGACTTGGATTCATTAGCTAGCCAGACACAAGAATCCAAACTAATACTTTTGTCGATACTGGATTTTAAGATACAGTAGGTAAATGTTCAACAGAAAAATATGTCACTTAATGCACCTTTAATGTCTGTGGTTCAAAAGACAAATTTCAAGATGATCAATTAAATTGTATTGCACTGTAACCATGGCAACTAAGATATGTACACAATATTAAATCAAGTCTGGCACCTGCAGACATCCACTAACATCCTCTATAGCTGAGCTTATTTTAAAAAAACATTATCACATTACAAACAGAGAAATCAAACGGCATCCAGGACCTGGTCACTTGCACTTTTTCCCTTCTCACTTCACCTCTACCACACTTTCAAAGTCAGAGCGTGAGCCCACTACTGCACCCAGAGGCTCTCTATGTGTGTATGTAAGCCAGACACCCTAAGGAGGGTGTCAGGGTTCAGGGGGCATCAGAGGGGTGCAGGTCATGACCCGCTATGTCACGCTCTAATTGTGATTGTCATGTTGATGGAGAGGAAAGAGACTGGAAAATTAGCAAGCTAACATAAATTTTAATGATAGGTACTGGGCCGTGGCTGTGTGTGTCTGGGTGTGGGAGAGTGTGTGTGTGTGTGTGTGTGTGTGTGTGTGTGTCAAAGAGGGAGGGAGAAAAAGCAAGAGAGAGAGTTTGTGTGTGGAGCAGTAGAGGAGAGTGAGTTATTTTGTCCTGGGGCAAACGGAAACCATTGTTTAAGCCACAGCTCTTGTCTCTTAAGTGTTTGCTGTAGTGGGAATGCTGTGGTTTTGTAGTCACAGGATAAGAACGTAGTGTGACACTAACGGAAACAGAAACAAAGTGATGAGGAGAGGAAAGCAGATGGAGATCGGGGGAGAGCTGCAGAGACAAAATGAGAAAAACGCATACAGAATGAGACACAGAAAGACAAAGAATTAACATGCAAACCAGACTTGGAAATAAAATAAACTATATGAGAGATAAATGAGATACAGAGACCAAAAGAGGAAAAACAGACAGAATGTACAATGCAATGAAAAGCAGATATGATCCAAAAGAGTAACAATAAAGGAAAATTTAGAGGAAGAGACACAGGGAGACATACAAAGAAAATACAAGGAAAAGAGGAGAAGACAGGAGAGGAATGATTTCCTCTCATGTCTGTCATTTTTTTCTGCAATCTTTCCTTCTCAACCTCAGGCTGTGCATATCCCTAGGCCAGCCCGCCATTGGAATTTACAGTCCGATGGGCCTGCCTGCTAATAAAACACATGTGGACTTGTAGAGGAATGGGGAGGGACAGGGTCCTGAGAACAGCCTCTCTCTGTATCCGATGTACAGCACACATATGTGCACATACCCACTGGTGTATATGAAAACTCAAAATGCTTGTAAACATATTCAGTGCATCTTCAGTGCCGTTAGTTACTCTGCTTCTACCTCTGTTACTCTATTGTTTCTAGTCATGAGTATCCAGTCTGTACATTGTGACACCATCATGTACACACTCACAAACAACACCTCAGGAAATGTTACTGTACTTGTTCTTGTTCTACACACTTATATGTTCTAGATGCTGTGTTTAGAGTCTGCATCCTAAAACCTGCATGATAACATGCTAACAACGACAGTATGAGCATGATTACACTTAGAATGTGTTTATTATGTTTAGTATCTCAGTTTAGCCTTTTAGCATGCTAATATCTGCTAAGTATGCCATGCAGCTGATGGGAATCACTGATTTTACAAGTGTTCATTTGGTCATGAACTACTCATGGTTGAAAATGAAAGGCCAGGGGCTTGAAGTTTATATAACTCATCCTCTGGGAACCATGAATGTTTGTATCAAATTCCAGCGAATTACAGCCAAAAACTGTCAACCTGCCAGTGTTGCATGAGGAAAGGTCAAGGGATCACAGAGGTCATGAGAATGCATCCTTACTAATGTTGGGAGGCTTCCTCCTCTGGAGACCATGACTATCTATGAATTTCATGGCCATCCATCCAAGATGCAGATATAGATGTAGATGTAGATGTAGTGTACATATATGTTAGAACACAAACCTCCATTGATCTCCTTGGCTATAATTGATTCTAAAGCCATGAAAGATTCCTGGGCTCAATTAAAGCCACATATTCCGTATTTGTAAAGTGGATCATTGGGGGATTAGTCTACAAATGTTCCACACATGTAACTGATTTCTACCCGGCGGAGCATGAACACTAGCCAGGACAAAGTGGCCTCAAGACCAACTGAAATTAAAGCTGCATGTCTTTCCTGTGCTTTGGTGCCAAATGACAACTGACATGAAGAACACATAATGCTCTTCTCCCTCCATTCACAAAACCGTGCCTCTGCTATACAGGAGATCTCTGTCTTTCATGTTCTCTCTTTTTTCTCTCTCTCTCTTGTCTTGTTCTATTATTTCTCTCTCTCAGTGATTCATCCTCCAGCTGTCCACAAAATATGTCCTCGCAGGGCAGATACACTCAAGGATTATCCCCTGCCTAGAAAAGCTTGCAATTAAATGTTTTATATACTTGCCTCAAGAGGAGTGTGTGTCTGACAGAGGAAAAGACAATGTGTGTACGCCTGTGTGTCATGTGTGCGGTAGGGCTTCACGCAGAGATCCTGCTTCCAACTGCAGGGGCCCTTCAGAGTTTTTGTGAGACCCCAGGGGGTCGAGTAGAGAGAGACAGAGATGGAGAGCGCTGTCACCAAAACCTCTCCAAGTCAGCCTCTCTCCTCGTTAATCTCCGGTCCTCAGAGAGTCTGCAGAGATACATGTCTGTGTTAGAGAAATACGCTCAGGTCCACTGGTTAGCATTCCCGTTAGGTGATGAGAACGTAGTCACTCATATGGTCCACACTGATCCTTCACATAGGATGGGGTAAGAGGATTGCCTGGATAGTGAGAAAGACCTTGTAGCAGCTAAGCTAAATGAGTGAGTTGAGGTTTTCTGAAAAAGTTGGAAAGTTTAAAATAAAGCGTGAATAATAATGTCTATAATGAATAAGTGTTCTATAACTAATAAGTGACCAGTATAAACTGGACCAGTATAAACGCAGTGGATAAACCAATCTGTTCTCAGCTCAGTTAAGGAAAAGATTCTAGATGTAGATTAAACAATACTTTCTAAATTCACATTTTAAACGACTTCAAGGCACTGATACAAAGTTAACACACCAAATCTAACTATTATCTTATGAAGCTAATACAGCATGACAACAAGTTTGGACTTTATTTACTTAAAGTGAATATTTACAGTGAGATTTATGGCTCGTGGCTTTAGAAAAACTCAGCAACAACATCCTTGGGACTTAATTTGTTTTCTCACTGAGATATGATCTCTCTGGCGTTACATAATTAGCAGGATGTAAACAAAAGAGACGGCACAGTGAGACCTTTCGAAAACTTCTCCATTGTTTCTCAAGCTGTCCCGCATCATCTGGACATACAGACGGAGGTGGGGGTTGGGATGCGACTGGGGTCAAACAAAGGCTGAGGCTCAGTCTGTACATTATTAGGATGAAGGCAGATAATGATGGTGGGATGTGGGGGGTGGGGGGGTTGTCTAGTGATTAGATAGGCTGCCTTAATGTATATTGACGAGGAGTGTCCTTTTGCAAGATACGGACTTGTAATCTACCACTCAATCAGGTTACATTAGATAAACGTGTAAAACAGTATGAAAGCTGTGGAGAAAACATTGTCTATCAGTTATGGCAGGATACAGCATCACAGACATGACATGATGGGGCTGGGGGAGGGGCATTACAGTAACTGTACAGTATGGGGGCGACATGTCAGTGGAAGCAGGAGGTTTGGACAGTTACTGGCTCGCTGTCTAGTATGTGTAATCTGTGATAATGAGGAAAAACAGCAGACAAGGCTCCTGTATATGGGACAATGCATGATTATATTCAACGTTGCAAATGAATGAGCTGAGCCACTTGTTTGTGGATTTGGCCTCATTAAAAAAAAACATACTGGTTTGTTCATGTCCCAGACATATTTTGGGAATTTAGAAAGCTCCTAGACCCTACAGTAACAATGTGTGTCATTCTGTAAGGACAAGTCTTGTCTTCGGTGGGTATCTCATAGTGAGATAAAACTCTTCTCTGTGGGGGCCCAGCAGATGCAGGTTTGCGGATGGGCTTGTAACCTACCGGTGTTTTGACCCCCATAGGAAATCTTCTCTGTGCATGTAAAAAGGAAATGGATATGAAGTTCAGGAACCCTAACCCTAACCCTCTCATATTACACATGCAGATTTGTTTTTGTGTGTATCTCAGTCTTTATCATGTCATGTTGACATTAGGCTTTTGCTGGGCTTGTAAATGTGGTTTACATAAACCTATAATTGCTTTCACATCTCTGATCCCTGCCGCAGGCCTGTTCCTCCCATGCGATTCTGCTGAAGTGTCAATATGATGCCAACCACAGCCACACTGTTACAATACATAATTGATCAGTCGGCGTGGTGAAATGAACCTGAGGAGTCACTGCCCTGCTGATCTCAATTAGCTACTCTACTATTAGTTCATCTCATGATGTCATCCTTATTGAGTAGTTCTTACTCAGCTGTGCTTTAATCAAAACTCATTTCATGATGTTTCTGTCACATCTAAACCAGATTCAAAGCTGCAGGACTGGGATTTGAAGCGGTTCAGGTAACATTCGTCATTTCCATTGAAAGGGATCCAGTTATTTTGCACAGTTACCGAACAGGACATGGTAATGAGGTGAGTAATCAGCGAAGCCGTGGCTGGTGAACCTGTCAGAAATGATTTGTTTGAGGGCCACTGTGGTCAGACGAGTCAACACATTATCCTAATTCAGGATGTCTATTCACAGAAAAGAGGTCATATGCAATAAAAGTAAGCATTCTTACATTATGATGAAAATCACATGAATAACCTGCTGTTATCATTATTATCATTAATTTATCATAATAATGACATAAATGTCAAATGCTAAGTCTCTCAATGGCCTGAAGTCTGTGGGGTAAATCTGTAAACTTTTAAGCATGTTAGAATAGAAAAAAAATAAATAAATATAAGTCAAAGAAGTAGAAGAAATAAATAAATATATAAAAAAATCCTACAGGCTCACCTGTAGTCTAGGTTGAGTAAATCTGGAGTTTGACAGTTACAAGCTGTGACTGATGTGATTTTTGCTTGAGGACAAAATGAAAAGTCACCCAGAGTTCAGGTTGTCAGCTGTCTGTCAGTCTGTCCGTCTGTTGGATGATCGATGCGAAATGTTTTCCTGCATAATGCGAAAATCTCAGCAGAGTTGTGCAGAAAGGGCACAGCAAAAAAAAAAAGTGAAGAGTGTGGTTTGTACTTCCACCTCAGTTGTGTCCCACCGAATAGAGCTCAGTGCTGAAACTTAGGGGATTTTGGTATTCAAGTGCCACTAAGGTCATACATATTAAAAAGGTTAGAGGGAAACTCACTGGAATGTGAAGTAGATGCAGTGATATATGGATCTGTCTCTGTCAGTGTCTGAGGAATTACAAAAACATTGACAGGACTTTCGCTTTAATGTGAAGCTTAGATTTGGCAGTAATGAGAAGATATAGAAGTCTTTTTAGATACATTTAGAATAAAACAGTGGTGAACCTTTGATAATTACATTTTGTATTGATTTGATTTTTCCCTTGATCGGTTTCCCTTCAGTCCAGACAAACAATTAGTACCTGAAATGAGTAAATGTCAACAAACCCAGTGTGACTCCAGAAATAGCTGAGGCTGGTGATATGGGAATGCAAATACCATGGTGTGATATTGACATTTCACCAATTCATGGTGTGATTATCTGGCTATTAAACCAGCAGTAACTGGGCACAGTCAGAACATAATAACAGCATTGAGGAGGAGGGAAGGATATTACTGATGCAAGACTGTGAAACACACACAAAGAGATACCAGATTAGTGCACATACCAAGTACTGATTATTTCTACTGGCCAGAAACAAAGAAGTATAAGGCCGATGTTTTTTTTGTTTGTTGTTTTTGTGTGTGTGTATGTGTGAACGAGAGAGAGAGCACATGGCATCTTGTTGCTATCATTCTGACCACATTGATTGGCCTTGTAGCTTTCATGGTAATGCTATAGGCTGATGTGAATTGACATGTGACTGGATAGATTCATTTGATGTTGACACACACACACACACTGCTGTCCATGTAAAATCTTTCCACAGTGAATTCAACATGGTAGATTTAACCCAACATGTAAAGGCTCTGCAACAAAGCTGAGCCCTGCTGGATCAGAGCAAATAAAGACCCATTTACAGTATGATCAATAGTTCCTCTAAACAACAACATTAGGAAAATAAGAAATGACTACTATGGCTGCTTCAGTTCAAAAAGGCAATGCCTTTTTTTCTTTCAGCAAATGTGAGAGTCAATATCTCAAAGATGACTTTCATTGATGCACCAGGTTCTTTCATCACAGTCTGTTACATGATAAAAGGCCCTTTCATGAACCAAGGTATAAGGAGTGTGAACTTTCTTTGAGTGTCTAGCCACAATTTACCAAGTTTCTCATTCACCAGACCTGTATGATCTGTAGAAATACAACAATAACCAAAGGACACACATTATCTGATTTGGACAGACAGTGCTCATTTAATTTAAAACACATTCCACAAAGTGTGGTGACCCATATTACTGGTGGGAGAACTATACGTACCTTTGTTTGTGCTAAGAATAATAACAAATAAAGTCTCTGTGTCTTCTTACCCCTCTTAATCAGTCAATGTACAATAAATCCATATAATGAATGTGCAGCACCGTTAATCCTGAATTTACAGATTATAAAACAAAAGGTTCACTAATCCTGGGGCTCTGCCGAATTTGGAGCATCACTTGTGAACGTACAGCAGCTCTTTGTATTAATGAGCTCACTCCACCAGACTCACTACTTTCTCATAACTGTGGCACACTTTAACCACATTACTTACAAAGCCCCTCTTAATGTATTTGATGTTGGCTGACAGTCCCCCAGGCTGTGGAGTGATGTCGCCTGTTGCTCTGCATACCACCTTGTAATTAACATGTTTATTTTAAAAGTGCTTTATAAATAAATTTTGTGTTGCTTGATGTGATGGATGTGCGGTTGGCTGGTTGCATTGCAGCCCAGCAGACGTCTGAACAGCTTTAGGGTCCTGACTGTAAAACGGCCCTGTTAGCTGCTCCCTCTCATATTTACGTTGAGCTTTGAGCTACAGGGGTCCACCGCATTGGTACGGCTTTAATGAAGGCTGCTGCAACAGCAGGCAGTTAAACACACATAAACACACACTTGCATGCACACAAAATACACTGGCTACACACAAAGGGGAATCACACGTATGTCATGGTCACTCAAGCAAACCAGGTTAATCAAGCTAGCATGATTCAGCCCCCATTCATTTGCTGTAATTGTTGTGAGGGCTCTCTTCTCCACTTTCTGTAGTGAAGCTGGGTTGGTTGATTGCACCTCTACCGCATTGTTTAAGGTGGTGTTTAGTGAAGGTGATCATTGTGAAAGATCATCACAATATTCCAGGATGTTGTTAAGTGTTGACAAATGAGCACCAGATTGACAGGCAAAGTCAGAGCATTGCTCTCACATTTGGATTATGAGTGCTTTTAATTCTTTGACCTTTAGCACACTCTCTCCTTTGCTAAGATGCCCTCCTCAACAGCTGTGCCAGCTGACAGAAGAGGACATGCTAATGTGGAGCTAAAGGGGGCAAAGGCATACAGGCTGTACCTTATGTTATCCACAATTGTCATTTTCCTCCTTCCTTTCTATGTCTAACCCCCTCTGGGTCTGCAGAGAGTGGCTTTGCTGCTATATGGTGTGCTTGGCCCAACGCTGGGTTTCATTGTGAATCAATGGGGTGTGAATAACAAGCATGAGTTTTCTGCAGGGCACAGTTGAGCATTAAGTGATGATCTGGAGTAAACAAAGGATCAGGGGGTGTGAGGGACAAACGTCACAGGACTGGAGAGGTTACACACACACACACACACAGTTAGAAGATCATGCAATACAGTAGAGAGGTCAAGGGGAAGAGGATTATGGACATAAACCATTCTCCTTCAGGTCTTTGTTATATTAGGAAATACCGTTTCATGCATTAGTGCTTTTGATCTAATTCAGATGAAATGGATAGCGCTCAGAAATTGGATTCTTTTGAGGTAGCTTACTCAGGACTCACATTTGAATTGCTTTAGGCAGAGCAGGGAGGTTGTCAGGCAGTCTAAATCAGCATATGTTTTCGTGTTTTCTTCCCCCTCTGCTTAAGTCAACAGTAATCGGGCCAGTAAGTCAGTGAATAGTGTCTTTATTCCACTTGGATGGCTGCAGCAAAGATCTACTCAAAAATATCTCCTAGGTGGTCTTGGTTCAAGTACACACTGTAGCAGTAAAGTGAATTACTGACCGAAGCCTTGCCTTTTTATTCAAAATGACTAGATTAGCTGTGCATAAAACCTGTTTCAGGTTGCCATGAAAACTGGATTTGGAGGGAGCTCAATAACAACATTAGAAAGCTGTGATGCGATTACCAGCCTGTTGGTTGGAGCTTAAATGTGACTTTAAAAGCTGAAGACTTATGATTCCAACACTTCTTGGTAGCAATCAGTTTAACTAGACAAGGTGTCAGTGTTGTAGGGCGTAGAGAGCGAGACGTAATCAAACATGATGTATGGTTTGGTGTTGGATTGGGAGCTGGTTGGCAGGAAATGCGCATCCATCAAACCAACAGCCAACCTATTTAGTGTCTGACAAAACACTTTAAATTGTGTTTAATTTGATTGACTTTTGCAAAAGGGCATGTGCAAATGAAATTTGCATGCAATGGCAATAAGTAGCCCTCTGTTGTGACAGTTGAAGGTCATTCAGAATAAGTCCATACAGCTGTTTTTTCCAACATTAACCACCCACTGATAGTTAAAAGTTGATACACACAGAAGCATTGTGGGTACGGATGTAAATGATATCAACTATCTTTAAGTAAGCAATCCAGAAGATTTCAGTTCTGATCAATGCAATGACCCCCATGGTTACTAAGGTAACAGAAAGTGTGGTTTAGTAGTAAAACCAGCTCACTGAGCAACTATTGTCAGAAACCTAGCTGATGGTCAAACAATGACATTTGAATAAAGAATCCAAAAAGAAAGAATGGAAAGGTTGCACAAGATCAAACTGCCCTCATCAGGATCCTCCTCATTGTGAGGAAATTTCCTTTTTTTCTTTTTTCTTTCTTTTTTTTTTTAAATAATAAATAATAGCAGCTGCCATGTGTTTTACCATGCCATGTTGGGTTACATGCATGCATTGTTTCCTTACAAATCCCTAATGCTTTCTTCAGCAAACCTGAAACACCAGCACCACCAGCAATGAAATCTGTAGAAACAACAGCACCACCAGCAATGAAATCTGTAAAAAAAAATGTGGCTACTGCAGAACAAATGGTTATTACAACATGAAAGTATGCAGGGACAGTAAGTTTGGCTACATTATTTTCAGGTTTCTCTTGCTGCTTTTGAAATATAGACCAGTAAGTAATCAAATGTTTTTTTTTAAAGTTTTGGAATCACACCTTTAAATCCCCTCTTCTTCTTTCTCTCAGAACTGTTGGGGGAAAACAGGAAGCTGCTCCCTCGGTATTTTCTGTTGCTTCCAAAACATTTCAGAACCATTTAATTTAACACGTACGACCTTGTAGATGTCTTTGTTTTGGTTATGGTGAACTGAGGTCACCCTATGTTGTGTCCCCAGGCTAATAGCGAGCTAATAATGAGCCCGGTGAGTTGCAAGAGGGACAAAAGTCCATCTGAAGGGTCTCGGAGCTGATTATTCAGCAGACATGGGCCTGCATAGTGCAATTTATGCAATTAATAAATCTGTTGGGATGACTGAGATTAATTTTTTTCCTTCTTGGCTGGGCTGTCAAGTTCGATGTAGTGTTCAAACCGTTGAGTCAAGCCTGTAGGTCTGGGTTGTCGCCAATGGTTCTCTTGAGGACGAGGGACCTCTGACCCCCTCTGGTAGCCTGGGGGTCATCGTGCTTTGACCTCAGCAGTTACAAGGGTGCATTCCCACTGCGAGGGTTGAAGGCCTGCAACCCCCCAAGGCCACAACACACACACACATTCGCATTCACTCAAACACATTCATGTGCATAAACACATTTAAAATACCTCCCAAGCTCCTGAGCTCTGCTGCTGAGTCAACAAAAACAAACTGCCTCGTTTTAATAATCAAGTTTGACTTTGAAGGTTTTTGTGTGAACATTATTAAATTTCCCCAGAGTCACTAAGTCTGGCACGGCTTTATTAATTAGCGCAATGAGTAGCGAGTGATTTACAGCTGGAGTCTTTGGTGTCAGAGTTTAGAGTGGTGGAAATAGGTATCATTAGTCTGCGAGACGCTCTAAGTAGTGGCCGTACACACATAATGAAGGCTTTCATTAGGAATTAGGGAGGATCGGTTGTGTGAGGTGAGTAAGTGTGTGTGTGTGTGTGTGTGTGTGTGTGTGTGTGTGTGTCTATGTTGTGGCGGCATGATGAACACCAGAATGCATGTATGCCTGTGTATGTGTACCTTTTCACTTGGCTTTGTTTGCCTCTCTTGCTCTCATCAGGGTTGCTGTATTTGGCAACAAACCACACGTTTCATCAACCCTAGGCTGAATTCTCCCACTCTCTCTCACAAACACACTGATTTTTCTTTTCCCCTTCTCTCCCCCTCCCCTCTCTCCTTTTCCTTCCATGTTAACCTCTTATTCACTTGTCCCGGCTTCACCTGCACCTTCCAAACCTCCAGATAAATGCTGACCTCGCTGACGGCTTTGGCGGGTCAGAGTGAAAGCGCTGTATGTTTCAGAGGGGGTAATTCTGCTTCACCCCACATAACCTGTCTCCTCCACAGTCTCCTCTCCATTTTAAATGCATGTGTTTAACATTTATTTAACTCTTGTTCCAGTATTTACTTTTTGTCATTCACTCAAGCTGCAGTCTACTGATTCATGGTTGCAGGCCTGCTGTGTGAATTAAGGCAGGTTGATGGTTTTTCCAAGGCTTTAAAGGTACCATGGGAAAGTACAGTGTGCTACTGTGTGCTGATGTGATGCAATGTGTTTTACTATGTGGGTCTGATTAATGTGGTTAGTTAATTTTACACAAGATGTCTTTTGCCTGGGGAGGCTTCCCTCCACCCTCTGCTTTCCTGTCTGGTTATTATCTGTCTGTTCATCTAAATGAAGATAGTGATAAATACTCAATCGCTCTTTGAAGAGGTACAAAAATAAAACAATGTTAAAAAAAACAATTGATTTAAAACAAGTTTGAAATATATTTATGCTTGTGTGATTCCATCTGGCCTTTACTTTTAGTCTTTATTATCATCTGCTATATATGCTGTGTATTGTGACTCTGCCTTTCTGTTCTTCTGCTATATTGGCACCATCTCCATATTAATTATAGAGAAGATTAAAGAGTACTCCCCTAGGCTCACACTTCTGTGACTTTGTCAGACACATGATGTGCAGTTTTAATTTTTTTATACAGATAAAAATAATCATCCCTAAGACCTGTAGTTAGTGAAAATGTGATAAAATGATTGAAGTCCTAAAGACTGATGGCATTGATGCTGTCTTTTAGCCATGAGAATGGCAAGGCCCACTATTTCAGTCTAGGGGGAAATATCTCAATATAATCTTTCTTCTGATGTTGTGTTTTATGCTCATGAAAGATGCTATGCTAACATGTTAACAATGTGTTTACATTGGTTAGTTTAGATTGTGAGCATGTTAGCATGCTGATGTAATCTTAGGCTAACTGAGTGGAAAACATCTTCACATGCACTGATTTGATTGTAGAACACGCAAACAACTGTAAACCCATACATCGAATCAAATGTTACCATCAAATACTTGAGAAATTCATATATTAGCAAGAATTCATTTCATATTTTTACAGGCCACCTGCGCCATGATTAAAAGTCTGGTGACCTTTTTACAAACACATTCAGTTATTCAACACAATCTTCCTGAAATGTTAATGTGTGCAATGTTTGGGTCTACACATGTGTACTACTTAAGGTGCCTGTGGATGAAGCTACAGTGAATGTGCACTTACATGACATGTAACAAATGATCTCTCTGTGACACACGCAGACTGCCAGTGCAAAGCAGCCAATTAACTGCAGACAACACCAGTTCATCATTGACAGTGTGAGTCTCTCAGTGTGTGCGTGCATTTGTGTGACAGAGGGATCTCTAACCTTATGTAATCAGTGTGTGTTTCCTGTAGGCTTGTCATCTGTTAGTTAATTAATCATTAAATCCTACTGCTGCTGCACCGAACCATCTCTGGCCTCATTTTTCAAGCTGTCCATCAAGCTGTTCTTTTTATATAATACCTGTGTTACGTTAAACTAATATGTAGAAAATTTGCAAAGGTCAAAATACAATAATGACTAAATCATATTTAACCAAGTCAGGGTCATGTTTTATTCTGTTAAGCCAAAGTAAATGCATTTTACGTTGAAGCGGAACTCGGTCGTATCATTATTAAGCACCCCTCTGATTTGCATAAAAACACTGTCCAAATTACTTGTGTAATTAAGATGCTAGAGCCGAACATCAAAAGCTGTATTCTTCCAAACAACATTTACAAGCCTGTTAAGGAAATGAAGCAAAATTTGACACAAACCTAAGGGTGCAGGGGGTTGAATAACATTAGGGACAAAATTAAGAGCATATCCACAGGGGCACCTTCTGATGGCTCCGGTCCTCAGGGACTCATTGATCTCAGTGGCAGGTTTTATCTCAATTCCTGTCTTCCTGCTGCTGCATGCAGATGGTTGTGTTCCTTCAAACAGTTCCCTAAAAAGCACCTTTATCGGAATGAAAGATATGAGCTTTAACAAAAATATATTATATTATTATTAAATATATTTTTCATCAGCTCTTGTCCTCTCTCTCAGTATATTTTTTTCCCTCCCTCTCTCCCTCATAACACACACACACACAGACTCTGTGGGAGTTGGCTGCCACAGTGGCTTAGTGTATGTGATGCCAAGGCAGCAGCCTGGTGCGGCAGTGACTGTGAGTCATAGCTCACAAGAACACAGTAAGGAGCCATGGCACCTAGTCATTTCAAAGCACGCACGCACAGACACATGCATGCATGTTCATCCACCACAGGGGTCCAGGGCAGAGAAGAAACCAGGTGCGGTGCAAATGCAGAAGTTTCTCTGACTTGAAGTTTGACTCAGTATGTTGACCGGATGATTTTCCCCTCTCAATCTTTGCAGTTTGTATATTTCTCTCTCTTCTCTGTATGTAATTATTTCTTCTCCATCAAGTCAAGTCAATGAGTTCAAACCCACTGAAAGAGCCAGCGAACAATCAACCAAACAAATAACCTTGACGGAGGATGGCATTAAGCCTCACTTTGTTTACATACTTGAGGCGTTGGGAACGCTGTGCTCGGCTGCAGAAATCTATGGTGGTGCGCCACATGCATGAATGTGTGCATACACGTTAGCGTGTGTGCACCTGCATGCACACGTGAGCATTCATAGATCGCTTTAAAAGCCCCCATTAAATGATCTAAAGACGTGATAAGCTGTTGAATCGATTAGTGCTCCCTACTCTCCAGTGTTCAGGAACACTGTAAATGTCAGCTGAAGGGAGCAAAGCTGGTTCAGCACCAGCTCTGGCAACCACTCTGGTGGCTAGATGCCTCATTGGACTCTAATGTAGCATGGTGAGCTGCAGCACTGATCAGGTAAAGGGCGTGGACTTATCTCAAATGAAGAACATTTGTGCAAAATGAGATAGTCATCATCTGAAAACTGTAAGGCCAGCTCTGGTTACCCTTTACACATCTGTAGATACCACTATAGATGCTTTGACTGTAAAGCTTAAAGGAGGCAGGCAAGCTCTTCTCTATCACAGAGGTCACAAGTTTACTCTATAGCATACCACCTTCTATTTGTTGCTATACAGTACATTCACTCACAGTTATGGCTGTTGCGCTTGTCCGCTGTAAATCACCGTGATGAGAGTGTTTGCAGAAGGCCCACACTACAAGAGCAAACAATTTTAGACACCGACTGTGTGAGATGAAATTATCCGACAAGATGTAGAGTCATTATGACATGTATTTTGTGTTCCTGGTGCTGCAGAGATGAGCTCGTAAACAACATATGGGTTCCCGAGGGTGGCATCTTTTACATACAGATAATTTGTCAGGCGATGCACTGTGGGACTGTGGGGTGAATTAAAACTGCTTTCGTACGACTTCTCTGCCTCACTCAACCATTCGCTCTCTTTTTCTTGCACACACACACACACACACACACACACTGGAGCCCACCTGTGAGTGTGTTATTCTACCCCCAGCAGCAGCCTCAGGAGAGCTCAGGCAGGTGTAGCGTTACATCATTGACACACTTTACCATTAGCCACAGCTCATTAGAGTAAACTGGCGCCTCTCTACTCACTAATCACTGTTTGAGAAGTTCTGCTCCTGCTCTGCTGAGTTGTTATTACTTCACTGAAAGTTGAGCCGTCCATCCTGTTGACTTGTGAAACTGTAGTCTGACGATGAAGTGTTTTCCCCTAACTATATACTATATATATATACATATACACACACACACACATACTATAACAAAAATCCATAGATTGAGGCAAGAGGAGACAAACTCAGTTAATCATATGATTGGTGTTGTACAACATAAAATATTGAGAGTGTCTCCCACCACAGATACACAACTTAGCCATTGTTTATGATACTACAGCAGAATAACACACAATCTCTCACAGTGCATGTGGAAAATAAATCCTATATTATAAATTGACCCCAGCTCCAGCATGTGCACATGTAAACATTTAATCCCAGTTAGGAGAAACCTGTATATACTATCAGAAAAAATGGAAACCAGGACCCTGTGTCTTGTAAACACCCCATCCAGGTGTGTGAACATTCACCACTGAGATGGTGAGAAATCATGACACAACTGTAAAGATGTTGAGTAAAAACCTGCTGTTACCAATATGATCAAAACCAGGACAGTATGTGCATCCTCAGACACCTTTCCTATGAAATACCATTATAACACACACCAGTTTTAAATGAAGTCTCATGTCTCAGTCCCATGAACTGCCAGTATAATAAAAGAGTCAAACTTGACTGCAGCTACGCACCAACTGCAACTGGTTTTTGTATTAGCACCCGACTGAATCATATAACTGTTCTGTAAAGTTACATATTAATTCACTGGAAACCCCACAGAAGGTCTAAATTCTGTTTTATTAGCATATCCACGCTGCCAAGAATTGGATATTCTGTGTGTGTTGGTGTGTGTGTGTGTGTGTGTGTGTGTGTTTAAAGATGCAAAATAAGCAAAAATACCCTTTGTTTCCAAATTGGAAATGACTGAAAGATTATGTATAATTTAAGTACATATTTCGTCCTCCTCAGTCTACAGTAAGAATGTACGATTTGCCCCAGCCCAAGTCAGTTGTGGACACCATCCTCCCCACAGCTGCAGAAGTGCAGTTTGAATTTGTAATGTGTATCTATGTTAGTTATAGAATATAAAGCATTCTGTCTGTTATGGGCTGTATTTTGCACCATCCTGTTGCCCCTGGGCCAAATGGTCCAGTTTTTGCTTGTTTTTGCTCATTATTTGTTGATCTGTCTCTCCGTTGGTCTGTAAACCAAAACAAATCCTTGTTCGCTTTTTGCACTTGGCAAATAGAGTGATTCAGCGTCTGATTATGAGAGTGTCCGGACTTGGCTCGGCGCTGCTTTCAATACTTCCAAGAGATGGATGAGAGACGGAGCAACAGAGGGAGGAGAAAGTGTGTGAGACAGAATGATAGATGGAGCAGGCACTGAGGAGGCATATTCAGTGGATACAAGCCAAGATTTCTGTCGGAGGAGCAACAGGGAGAGCTTTCTCATATCCTCCCCAGGAGAGTTCCAGCCCCTCCTCACGGCTCTGGGCGTCCCGTCAGTATCTCCCCTATCCCTCATATTCCCCCTCTTCTCTTCTCTTTTTATAGCTCTGCCCTCCCCTGATATTCCTCCATCTGTCTCCGCTCTTCCCTTCCCTTCTCGACTCTCTTCTCCCTCTCTGCTCCACTCTTCACAGAGGTGATGACAGACTTTCCCGGGCACGTGTTGCACAGACGAACCTCCAGAGCCTCTGGACACACACTAACACACATGCTCACCCATACTCAGAACACATGCTGAATGGATTAATTCAATCTCAGCGTACCCACCTGGGCTCAGGACATGGTGATGGAATATGTATAACCCAGAGCCAGTCAACATGTCAACATGTCTTACTAAAAGATTCTTTAATGACTTTTTGTGGTCTCCTATTGTCCCTCTATGCAATGCAAACAATGCATCAGCACACATACCATACTATACAGTACGTATATGTGCTGATTCATTGTCTGTCCATAGAGTCGAAAGGCTTTCTTGCCTCCAGTCAGAAACCAAGTCAGTGCCACTAATATTAACTCAATGTCAAAGCAGTTCACAGTAAATAGTTCAACATTCACTCCCTTGCTAAGAATTCAATGAGCAGATCAATAGCCCTGCAACTTTTTTGTTACTTTAGCTAAACTGATTGTCCGCTGGCAAGAGTGAGGTTGTGATGTCATGCAATATGGTTGGTTGTTTTCATTCAGAAAACATTTCAAGTTGAATTTTATCATGGAGCCTCTGTTCAGACCATGTGATTAACTTCCAAAAATATCCACTGGTTATTCAATATAACCCCCCAGTTGTTTGATAAGAGTGAGGTATCACACCCAGCAAAGATATGATTGCAATTCACACCTAACATGATCTGCTTTTAAATAATCATCGGATGTCCTCAGTTGTACGTTCATCTGCATTCAGCTTGATAAATCTTTAGTGAAGGTTTGGAAATTCAACTAATATCCTCTAATGAAAAGGTGATTCTTTTCTTCACATAACACTACAAATGTGGACAAATACATACTTGATCTATGATTGTGTCTTATTGATAATTTTATGATTGCAAAACTCTTTTGTTGACAAAGTTTCACAAGTGAGCGTCAAGAACAACTGTCTTTAGTGATCGGATCTTATTTTGTTTCTTGTGTTTCAAATCTGTCCAGTTGTGACTTCATCATCCGTTTTACAGCCAAGTGTGGACAGGGCCAAAACTGCGTAGCTTTAAAGTTGCTTCAAGTGAAGTTTGAAGCAGCCATATTGAAGCCAGCTAATGCTGATACCTTCATCTGGTTTGGAGCTTGTTGAGCTTCTTGATTTCTTCATGATTAATGGAACTTGGAGAAGGGATGTCCCTTTCTGTTTATATGATTTTGCACATGAAGTAAATAGTATTCTTACTTATTTCCCTCTTCATCTGGGTTGTGTCTTCTGACTGTGCATTCTCTGGCCGTAAACACAAGCCAACTCTGAGGGTTGTATGTTGAAACTGTTACTCCTAAACACTACACAGCCACTGGAAAGCCCTGGACTTTTTAATAAGTGTGCTGTCAACAAGCAACTGATATCGGATATGAAAATATTTTCTAAAAGATTTGGAACAGACGACAGTTTCTACAGTAATATGAGCTGGTGAGCAACAGACATAATACAGAGATAAGATACATCACACCGACTCGCTGTACTCCAAACCATACACATTAAATAAATGTGATTTGGTGCAGGACCATGTAAAATTGCCAAGCACATTTCCGTTGCCAAAAAGTGTTTTGTTTCTTCTCAAAAGAAAATAATGACCAAATCTGCTCTTGTTTTCTCTCTCGATCTTGTGGGAGCCTGGTTTTCTGTTGGACCAGCTCTGTGGGTTAGTTACAGGCATTTCCCTGGGCGTAGTTCATTCAATAGAAAGGCATAAAACACAGCATTGCATCATCACATTATTTATCATATCCTATATGTTATGAGGGCTGGATCACTTATTACACCACGTGTATATACTTTCTGTGCATATATCATCTGAAACAAAACACAGCTATGAGTCTCTGCAAGTGTGGGTGAGTGAGAGTGCTCATTTGTACATTAGAGACCGTCCGTGTGTGTAACATGTGTTTCTCATTGGGTTCCATTGAGTTTCATTTGCCAATCTGAGCCAGGTTCTCACCTCTAAAGCCTCTGGGTTTATGTGCAAACGGAGATATGAGACAAGTTTGAGACAAGGTTCCTCTAGTGTTACATGACTTGGGTGATGCAAAGACGAGAACGGTAATGCTCCTGAACACAAGTATAAGTGAATGAATGACAGCAAACAGGGGAGCTGGAGGAACACTTTACATTTTTTGACCACCCACAGCAGCCCCCCCGACTCAAAACAAGTTAAACCTTCTATTTGCAGAAAAAACTTTAATAAATATCATCAATGTAAACTCTGGATATGAAGCAAATGTAAAGGTACCGCTAGCAGGAGGTCAGCTTAGCACAAAGAACAGGGAAGAAGCTAGCTATCTTTGTGCAGAGCTGGTGAAATCTACTGTACTTTCTGGAGACCGCTCTCCAGTAAAATACAGAGGCCACAGGTTTTCCAGCGGTTTATTACGGCCCATAGATACTTTTTTTTTTTTTTTTTTTTTTTAAAGGTGAAAGCTAAAGCTATTGGCAGCAGTGAGGCCGAAGTAGAGGAGAGGGAAGTCCATATTAGAAGTTGAGGTGGTTGGATGAAAGCAATTCTGGGCCAAAACCTAATGACCATGACCATTATTGTAGTAACTATGGTGACAATCAGTATGCCAGTACAGTCACTGTTTTTTTTTTATTGTGACCAAGATAACCAAGGTCTATTATGCATGGCGCTGTAGGGGCGGTACCTCAGCAAACACTCATAGGAGTCATATGAGACGGTGAAAAAATGATCTGTGTGGTTGTTGAGGTTGGAGGACTTTCTAGCACCTCTAAAGTTCACAAATTAAAGCAATAAATGTTCATCCAAAGAACTGCACCTCCCAAAACACCAAACTATGTCTTTCATGTGAAGCGAACTGTTCCAAAGGACAGCCTGTCTTGATCGACAGCTAATGTCACAAAAGTAAAGTCAGCAGTTTCTTCTCGTAATGATACTTTCCAAGTGGACACCAAATTGTTTTATACAGCATTTTAGATTTGACCACTTTATCGCCATCTCACTTTATACGAAGCCTTCAAAGAGATTTCAAATAAAGTATTTTCCCAATATTTTATCTGTCTTTGACAAGCTGTGGTCTGGGGACTGTAGGGAGGTTTTGACGTATTTGGCGGCAGTTGTAACAACGGCAGGAAAATTCATTTCTGGACTGTCAAAGACATTTGTTCTATCTGGCCTCCCAAGGCGAGAGTGCAACCCGAGGTCTTTCTTCTTCTTCTCTCTTTTCTTTCCTTTCCTCTCCCGATCCCTCATCCTCCTCTCCTTCCTCACTCCTCCTCCTCCCCTCCCTCTGATCTCCAGTCCTGCTTTTGGCTGACATATCCCCTTGACTTTTATGTGTGTGTCTGTGTGTGCACTTGTACATTAGCGTGTATGTGTGTATGTGTGAGACAAATTCCTCAGTATGGTCCAGGAGCTATGTGCTGTCACACACTTCCTCCCTGAGGCCAAAACCCTCAGGAGGGGGAGGACAAGGAGGAGGAGGGAGGTTGCCTCACTGCTTGAAATACTGTCAAAAAATTGCACAAAAAGATGCACAAGTACATAACATCTTTGTTTGTGAATTCAGTGTACACAGAACACACATAAGGTTCACCAAGAACCTCCTGTGTGCAAGTAAAGTTGATGTACATTGGTGATTTAATGCAGGCTGCTTTCTTATTAGACTGCAACATACCAGTGAGGCTCCCCACCCCTTGTCATTCTATCTGCATGTATGCGTGTGTGTGTGTGTGTTTTCATCGTGCCTAAATGCCTGATGCTGTTTGCTTTTTAGCTCGCCTCAGTAAGCGCTAAAGCCAAAAGGCTCATTTGTTTAACCCCCCCTCACCAATACATTCTCCAACACACACAGTTCAGTTTGTATTCAGAGGAGCTCCTTCTTGGAAACCGTGTTGAAACAAATAAATGACTTAACTGCCACAGAAGTCAGTTTGCATTTGAAGCAGCGATCATTCACTTCCCCTCATCAAAGTAAATATATCCTCACATACACATGTTTGACTTTCAGTTATCTGAAGCTGACATCTTTTTTTAACAGAAATATTATTAAATTCAACTGCACCTTGTCTAACCTTCTTTTAGTACAAATGCAACATGAAGTAAATGTATCATCATTAAAGTTTCATACTGAAGCTTCAGTGTTGCATCCATTTAAAATAGACTCCTTCGTTTTACTGCTTTGGAGAGTTGATCATGTGTGGTGGTCTTTGGGTCAGCAAAGGCTTAAATATTAGACAGTGTCATATAGGAGAAGTTTAGCATTAACCCCAAGAGTGAGGTGCTACTTTAAAATCTATACAAAGAGAAGTAGATAGGTAGTCATACATGTGGTCCCAGATTTGATGCAGGCATAAGATGAATGAGAAACAAAACACAAAGAGAAATTTATTCACAACATTGCTATTTATAACATCAGAAAAGATGGAAGGACAGTGGAGTACTTATAGTCTGTCACAGCAGACACAACTGAGTACAATACAATAAAGTTTGAAGTTCTTATATTTAAAGTTAAATTCATTCACTGAGACTCAGGATTTAGATATTGTGCATGGAATATGATACACAGTAATCAATGCTATCAATTGTAAACAGTGTATCTGCTTGGCTTATCACAGTTAGGGTTTACTTACACTGTTGACGAAGGTAAACCTCATTAGTAACAACTAAGAGTTCCATTACACACTGTGGAGGCCTAAGTCCTCAGTCTTGAGTTACAGGATGACCAACGCTGCTGCTGCTGAGTCTGGGATTTCTCTGTCTTATACAGTAAACAGCCCTGAGGGGGAAACTCCACTCCAGAGACACTGTCAGGTGTAACATTGCGGATGTGGATGTAGATGAGGTTGGTCTGGCTAAACATTACCCTCTTTGGATTTACATTGATATCTGAGTTAAGGGTCTAGATTGTGGATCTACTACTACGTGATCAATAGAAGGGGCAGAAATGTGCACTAAAGGAATATATCTGATAATTTTGTTGGTAAGGTTTGATCCACACTTTCAAGGTGGTCTTATTTGTATTTCCCTAAATGACAAATTTTGCCTTAAAGGGCAAAAGGAAGTAACTCAAGAAGAATAAAAGCTTTGTCCAGATGTTTAAAATATGAAAGTAATTATAGGCCCAACAGAAAGCTTCTAACTCATCAGTAATAAATGTTAACGATCCACTTCTTTTTCTCCTGCACCAGATGATTTGTCCCATGAAAGACCGATGCAAAGCCAGATGTCTAATAGCAAACTTGAAAATATCATTAATTCACATTAAAACATTGCCAACATTGCAATCCAGATATGTCTGACATGCATTCCCTATTTGCATCCTTTCTTAAGGCCTGCCATTAAATCCTTGATGTAGCCTAAGTCAAGTATGGCTCTTTTGGCTGGGCAGAGATTGACACGTCCAGTAATTGTGTTCAGGGGTGGGGACACAACAGGAAGCCACAAGCAGCGACGCGACGACTTCCATCTACTTGAGTTGAGCTTAACGGCCACCTGACCTAATATGGTCAAACACTCAACGGTTAAACAACAAGGCTCTCAGCGGTTCAAGTGCCTGACAAAGTGCTCAGGTATGCCAGCAATGGTAGCTTAACTGCTGGAGGTCTTGTGCAGGTTAAAGGTAGCACGCCGGAAGTGAAGTGTCTTTAGCCTAATTAGGGCATTGTGAGTGTATCACCATAGCCGTTGTTGTGTATGGAGGGACTTGAGCAACGAACAGCACATCCACTCAGCGGGATTAACATTTAACCAGTGCACTCACTCGCTGTCACACACCTGTCTAAGAAAACAGCACACCAGTGAGTCAGGAAGCTGTATCTGTATGTGTGTGTGTGCGCAAGTGAGTGTCCCAGTAGGGGGGCATCGACTGTTGATTTACTTCATTCAACAATTACCACTCAGAGGTGGCAGGAATTCCAGAAATGAGGAAAGACTGTGTTCCAGTCCATTCACTCAGAGCCTTTCCTCTCATAAAAATACCTGAATTAGTTTAATTAGTTGGCTAAGCCTCTCTTGTGTCATACCTCATCTCACCCTAGAAGGCCCACATGTCATTCTCAGTTATGTTTCCCTCTTTAAATGACTGCAGACAGATGCTGACCTCAGTTACACCAGGACACTGAGCTATATAGAAAGTGTGTTTTTCAAAATTATTAGTTTATAATCAATTTTGATATTTTGTGCTGAGTTAGATAAGAAAATTGATGCTATTCTCACGTCAATTTGCTAGTTAGATTAAGATAGCTAGCAGGCTAGTTTGTAGTCTACTTGTGAGCTAATTTCTCAGTTTTCTCAGTTCGTTATTGCCCTACATACTCTCTCTCTCGCCATTTTAATAAAACCCTGAACTCACTTAAATTTTCACGCAGATTTGGAGTTATGAATGTGTCATTTCTCCTTGTTGTTGTTGGTTTTTCTTCTGACAATATATGTTTAAACTGTCAATTAAGTCCATGCTTTAATGTGACTCTTTGAAAAACAAAAGCCCTTTCTTTATCCCAGACGTCTTCTTCCCAACAAAAACAATGGGTTTATCCATGTGGTCAGAACAGAATTTGAAAAATGGATAGCTGACTTTGTAGCTACCAGAGATCCTTCCAGTAAATAACTAAACAGTCCCTGACACAAGTGAACTGATGCATCTGATGACAGTGCAGTGATAACAATGCCCCCCCTCCCCAACCCCTTTTATTCTGCCTGGGGTAACAAGATGACACAGGTAGATAGACTAATGACAGTGGGAGAAAGGCAACATAGATTACAGGTAGATAAATGCGCTGAGTGACAGCGACTAACCAGGCATGAATGTATCTATTGTGAAATCCTCTGGCTTTTTCCAATAAAACATGGGAATGCAAACAAAAAGATTCATTACAAATACTTGCTTTTATCCCTGGGGGAAAATTAAGCTTCGCCCCAAGTTTATTTTTAGTGTGACAGTCAGAGGGAAGAGGCTGATTCAGTTCACTGTCTCCTCCAGATGATGTTGTGGACAACCAGGCCATTACGAAACACAGCCCAGGCTCCCACAGCTTGATTGACAGTTTTCCTTTAGGCCAAATCTGGAACCACTTACTTCATTCTTACAGAGGGGGTTGGAGGTTTTGGAGATGGGTTATACAAGGTCAAAAAAAGAAGGGGGCCCAGTGGGTCATGACCAGGAAAGGAAACAGACTTTTTGGGGGCAGATTGTCTCATGATATCAAACCATTTTACCAGCTACTTCTATTTTAGCCAGCATCCCAGGCTTTTATTGCCAAATGTCGGGATTCACAGCACTTGGCTTATGGCTATTTGTAGGTTTCCAGCTGGTTGAGGCTCAGGCACAACTCATCTCTTCTGTCTGACACGGTTTCACAGGGTTAAATGTCACTTGAAAGCAGAAATTCATTAGTCACATTAACGACACGGTGTGAGGTTCTGCAGTGTTTTTAATGACCAGATATCACCTTACGGGCCACTCATGAAATGATATGCCACATTTTTCAGTTTTGCTCTCTCTGCTGTCAGATATACTACCCTGGACACAGTTAATATGTCCACATTAAAACTTCATTATCAACCCTGAGCAGAGTGGCAAGAACCTAATTTTATTTTCCCCAATTCAATAAATATGTCAAATATCTGGGATAACTAACCAGGCCACAACAGGACAGAGAGATGGCTTTCCAACAACCAGATATGCTGATAGGAAGATAACCTCTCCATTCATTGCCGATGACATTCAACCTGCCGTCACAAAGCACAGCGTCCCACATCAATCTGGATTGCTTTCAAAGCAGTGTTCCACAAAGGAAAGAGAAGAAGAGGAGAAAGAGAAAGGACAGAGATAAAAGACAGCATCAGGGATGTACAACGTGCAGCGCCTGGCTCTGACACTTTCATAAGCCGTGCTGTGTTTCCACGTTACCAGAAGGTGACAGGGGCAGGATTTACTGACCCAGAGGCCCCTTTTGTGCTCTCCACGCTGCACTGATCCTCGCTTCCTCTCTGGCTGCATGTGTAGGCCTATAGGCTTACCTTTTATACCCCTCTCCCTCTTTTTGTGTCTGCTGTAAATAGGCTTAATGTTACAGATGTCTGTGTGTGAGCACAAAGAGCCCAGGCGAAGCACAGAGACCGGCTCTATTCTGCATCGAGCCAAAGGGAACAGGTGGGAAGAGAGCAATCGGGACACAGAAGATGATCAGATTTCCCATTAAAAAGTTCACCAGCTATGTGTGTTTGTCAGGTGTGTGTGTATATGCAGATGTATTGTGTGTGTGATGTGGTGCACAACAGGTGAAACACAGCTGAGACTTAAGCTATTTTGCACATTTTCTGGGCACTAATGAAATACTTGTTTACATCTGTTGCCATGGTAGCAGGCATACCACCGCTCACTTTCAATCCTTGGAGATCTGTGAATTGAAGCTTATTCCATCGCTTACTTTCAGTGTTAAGTACCTGTATAAAGCCGACAGTAAAAATGCTAAAAATGTGAAATGTAAGTTGTAAATCAAGCTGTCAGATGCTGTCAGAGCATCAGCCAGCAGGGTGAATAAGGGCGTCCGTGGGTCCCTTGCTGTGTGGGCTGAGTGGCTCTCTGCAGAGACAATAAGCCATACTGTTTGACCTGCTCTCTGTCACACTGCCAGGTTCACGGACATTCAAACGGCCCTCTTCGCTCCCCTGACTCTGACAGCTGAGACTGAAAATTCAATCCCAACACTCCTCTGCTCCACAAATCAAACATCTGCTGCGTCTCGAAAACATATTTCTTGATAGCCCCCGTTCTTAAGTTTAACTGAATTATTCTTTGACATCCATTGGTAGATAATGGGACTTTCTGTAATGCTTTTTTATCACTGGCCTTGTGATAGGTCATGAGCCTACTTCTGATTGTAGGCTCATGACCAAGGACAAGACAGACAAGTTTTAAACCTTCTGCATGGAAGTCTGGGCCACAGAGTAAAGAATTAAACGTCTTCTTGGGATCAAAAGCAAACCTATTTTAAAATCTCCATCTGTCCATGGGAAGACATGCAGAACATTCAGCATTTCATTATAACCCAGCTGCATAGTCCCACCTGAGCTGCACAGACTGATGAAGCTGCTGATGTAGATAAAACTCTCCAGGAAAACAGCAGGTGCTCACCTGACACTTGCCCCCCTGTATATTGATTAATGGCTCATTTAGTCTGTGAGTAAAAGAAGCCACTTTGGATAATTGAGATACAGGACATATAGGCTATATGGTTTCATATACCAGAAGGACGGGGCCTGGAATAACTAGTGTACAGTAAATAACACCTCCACACATCATTACCAAGGGTCCGTTTAGAGTTACTGTGTGACACACACATGGAATATACCATATAGACAAGAAAGGAAGTTGGTCGTCTATATGTTGACCAGACACCCCTATAACCTGCATATATCAGATGGAATGGAAAACTACTGCAGGGGGGGGGGCACCCACAGGACATTTTATTACATAAGTGCTGCTCATTGTCTCTATGGTGATCGATGATGAGTTTATGACCTACTTGTCTGAATTTATGGTATTTTTAATAAATAGATAATAAAGATATGCTCTTATCTTTTGGCAAATGCCCCCCCCCCCCCAGAACTCATCCATAAAGTCATGGTAATGGAAGTAAGCTCTATGGTAAGTGAGAACGAGAGGACTGTGTATATAAAGGAGGGTGAGAGAGAGAGGGAGGAGAGGAGGGAGAGGGGGAGAGGGAGGTGGGGGGTGTCCATGTTTAAGCCAATAGGCGCAGAGCATAGATAATGTCATTTCTCGACGCTTTAACCTGGTGCCAGAGCTGCGCAGCGCTCAGCCCTGGTGAGCGTCCTTCTCCCACTCTCTCCCTATAACTCTCTATCTCTCCCCCTCTCGCTCTGTGCACGATCATGCACTGAAAGGCTGCCATCCACTGAGCTGATTCAGGACTGGAAACGCCACAGACTTGTGTTTAGCTGGTTGCACTCAGCCCGGATGCCTCCACAGTCGTGATTTATATCTTGATAAACGGAATACTCAACCCGACCCCCGGACCAAGTTGTTGCTTCTGAGAGGTGAGTGTGGAGGCTTTGGCTCAGAGAGCTGCGCGTTTTGAGTCCCTACATGTTGCAACCTTGTAGCCTACTTTAATGTAAAGAAACTTGCGTGTCTGTGCGTGAAAGCAGGAGTTTGCATGAGCTTGGTGATCATGAAAAAGAAAAAGTGTTGGTCAAGTCTGGACTCCAGACTCTGCAGACTCTGGAGAGGTTTGTGCGCCTTCATCTTCTTGAAGCAGCCAGGCTTCGGCAAATATGGAAATGATTTGGGTTTGCATTACTTCATGGCCAGAGTCGAAAACAAGAAAAGAGTTTTTCCTGAAAGAGGACAGAGGAAAAAGAGTGAATCGGCCCGGGGGTGGTGGGGGTGGTGGGGGGTAGTTTGGAAAGTGTGTGTCTGTGTGTGTAAAAGACGCACTTTAATGGAGGGGTTGCATTTTGGTTTCCAGATGTGTGGACTCAGCTGTTGCTTGTCACTCAGGTGGTCTCTCTCTCGCTCTCACTGTCTCCTCTTTACGAGCTCTCTCTCTCCCTCTGCTTCTTTTGAGCCCCTAAGAGTCGCATCGTTGGTGACAGACCACAGCCCAGATCCGCAGAAACACTGAGAAGTGAAGCCACATCACTTCAGCCACACACAAGAGCATTTTCTCGAATCCAGTCCCACGTCCAGACTTAAACCTACTCATAAAACAGGTGTCAGATCAAACCCTTTTCAGTCGTTTTTGATACCCACATGCAGCTTCTAGATTTTTCCTTCAGTATTTTACCTCCTGTAAGTTCAGTCATATGATTGTGAGTCCCATACTGACGTGTTAAGATGGACTTTCTCAGTGCAGTGGGATCTGTATTGAAGCCAGTGGTGGCACCTAGTGGTTGTGGAGCTCTGTGAAGATGCTGCAGTGAGAGCTGCAGGACTTTGGATCTTGTGTGTTTTTGCATTTCTATCCAGTTGTCTCTTCCCATATCAGAGCTCCATTTCATTTTTTCCTCTGCTGTCTTACAACAAGCCCACCTGGTTCTTGCTGTTAGAATAAAAAAAAAAAAAGTAATAAAAATCAAATGTAGCTTGTCTACAACATTTCTGTATCTTATGTATAAACTTAATGTCTGAGGTGTTTTGAAGTGCACTATGTCGTGTAGCTTTAGCCACTGTAAATGACTGCTGTGTAGTTAACAGCTGGGGATCAGGTGACCGAGATGTACCCCCCCCCCCTCCGTGGAAGGCCAGTCAGCCAGACTGTGCTACTCTTTGCTGGGGGTATACACGCTGCAATGTTAAGCCTTTGTTAATGAGTATGTATCTGTGTGTATGTGTGTCCTTGTGTGAGGTACAAGTACTTGTATGTCTGTTATAATGCTTGTATGCAGATGTGTGTTTTTCTGTATATGTGCTACATTGACGTTGTACATTTGTGTGTGTGAGGGAAAAAGAGAAGGACGGACATAAGTGTTTGGTCTCAGGAGTTAAGCTGCTGTTAATTGGTCAGCCATTTGGACCACATGCACATGGGAGAGTCAAACCAGGTAGTAGCAGAAATGGCATGTTTCACTTCAATGGGACAAAACACTGAATCTGTGCTTTTAATATCTGCTGAACAGCATCATTTGAATCTGTTCAGTGGAAACCGGTGAGCTAGCTTATCTGAAATACTGGCTAAAAAGGGTTAAAAAAAAAAAAACAATCAGAAGGGTTCGTGTTTGGGTAACAAAGGCAAGCTGCGGTGAAAAGGTTGATTTGTGTCAAAGCGAGAAGGAGAAAAATACTTGAGCCGAGGAGGATGTGAATCAGAGGGGAGGATGTGAAGCAGATCCTGAAGAGATGACCTTTTGAAGGTTTCAGCGAAAGACAGAAGATGACTGGATTCGTAACGTCATCCAATTATGAGTCCGTCTTTGGCAGGAGAAGTGGGGGGATCACAAATGCATCCATGACTTTTTCCCTTTTTCATCTCTTTCTCTAAGGCCATGCTGACGTTCTGTTTGGGGGACAGTTTCTAAACCGACAGCTTCATTTCTCGGCAGCTTCAGATGAGAAACATGGGGCTTCATACTACAGCTCCTCGTTTTCTCATGTGCAGCCCAGATTCTAGTTCTCCAGTGGGGTTCAAGTGCCAGAGAGGAAATCCAGCCTGGAGATTGTTTTGATATTGTTGGACTCTCTCCTGGAAAACCTTTTTGCTCAGCGACCAGTGGTGTTCTGGATCTAGAGCCACTGGCTTAAACACCTCATCTGATCACAGCAGTAAAACCGTTTGAAGTTTCACCTCTTTTGGTTTGAGAACTCAATCCAAAAAAAGAGATTAAAAGCAATCAAAATAACATGGGGAGAATTTTTGCAGCTTAAATCCCTTGTTAGCTTAATTCAACAGATTTGGTTCCACCTCAAGAAACAACCATCTCTCAAATTTACAGCACAAAACATTATTAATACAAACTAGCAGTGCACAGGGTACACTTTGAATACTGCACCACGACCCCCCTGACCCAGAGTCAGCCAACAGCAAACCATCTACAGATTTCTTGTGTCCCGGTGTTTGACTTGGAGCTAGGATTGGCATTTGATTAAATAAATGGAACCAATAAGTAACATAAACATGAATGTCAAGTTTGTGTGTGCGTGAGTGAGTGAATGTGTGTGTGAGAGAGAGAGGAAGAGAGAGAGAGAGACCTCCATCTATTAGTAAGTCAACACTGTTCTGTCTGTGCGTCTCTGTCAGTCTAATACCTCCAACCAACATGTGTACACACAGGCAGGTTTGTGCTGTCATGCTGGAATTAATCGAGTGTGGGGTTGTGTAAATTATTCCTAACCTCAGAAAACACAACCCGTCTCGCTCTCCTTCTCACACACACATACACACACACACACACGCATTTGCACACATTTGCTTGCCAACCAGTTCTCCCTGTAGTTGTGTGCGAAGGGCCAATCTCTGAATCTTAGAAGCAGATATTATATCATCACTTCTGCTGTGGGTTTACAGATGGAACCAAACTTTATTAATCATACAGGTCAAAAAAAAAGTCAGATTTCTGATTTTCTCCATGCCAACTGCCTGTGAGTGGATCGTTGACATTTTGGAGGAAACAAGATGTCTCCACTGAACTAAAGCTGTCAAATAGTTTTTGCCTTCTTTTTACCCATGTTTGAAGGAAATATTGCATCGTAAAAGAAGCTAATATTGTGTATGTGTGTTGGTTTACAGTAACCACAAACCATTGCTATGCCGAGAACGTGAAGGATGCAGCGTGTAAATGTGTGCGGGGGTTGGGAGGCCACTCCTTGATCTGAGCGCTAATCGTGATCCTTGTGCTCATTTAGTGGTTTCAGACCAAACCCTGCAGGCCGCATTGGCTGTGCAACCTGGTATTATGGTCAGCTTGTGGGGAAGAGGAGTAATCCAGGGCTTATGACACTGAGTAATGGACTCTGAGAGGGAGTAGTTACACTCTCCTCTGTGTTAAAACTTGCTGTTGTCGCCGTGTCGTCCCGCAGCGCCTGCTATACAGCCACGCAGCGCTGAGGTGTTGCTGGGAGTTCCTGACTCGTGCCTGGGAGTGAGAGTCGATTTGGCACCAACTTAATTACCTATACACACAGCTCTATTTGATGATGATTAAAGCCATTCACACACACACACACAGATACACATACACACCTGCCCAGACACTGCCAGTCGCCAGCCACGGAGACATTAAAGGTGATGATTATTAGATGATAATAATTAAAAGGCTTTAAAGCTCAGGTAAAGCTAAACAGTATAGATAGAAGCAGCGTCTCATATAGGAGGACAAGATCGTGGCGCTACAACCACGTAATTATTCCTAGTCAAATGACCACCCTGAGGCAGAGCACAAATGATAGCTCTTCAGTTTTGTTTTTGATTGAGAGAAACATGAAAGGCCTCCATAACAGATTCTAGGTTTGTTGGGTGCTACATCACTCACACAATATTGCTGTTGTGGTGTGAAAAACCTCCAGCTTCCTAGTCCGGTGATTGTGTCGTGTTTCACCGTTTGATGTTTCGGCAGTTTCAGGTTTTCACTTCACTGGAAGAGACACTCTGTCTAAATCCATGACAAAAAAGAAATCTGTTGTTTGTGCAAAGCTGGCGTGTTTAGGAGGTTTATCCACAACAGTGAAATTGTGAGCACGGGGAGTTTAATCAAAAACAAGGTCTTGTTGCATCCAGGCAGTTGAACTTGCAGATATTTGCATCATGTGAAGAATATTTGGAGAAACATCCCTTTAAATTTTAACATCTGCTCTTTTTGGCATGAATATAAAGCAGTGATTCTCCAACTTTTTCACATCAAAATCTCCAAACTAACAAATTAGACTTTGAATTGCTTTTAGAAAGTGTTAGAAACCTATAACAACACCAGTCATACATTCTGTCGTCATGTTACAAATTAGAAGTGGAATAAAATGTTTCTGTTTTTTCTGGGACCAAGAACCTGATCAAGGTCTGCTGAATGGAATCCACTTGAAGAACCATAGGACAATTACTGGAGCATCAATAGGTGAAAACATTCAAATTTAAAGAACAAAAACATCTCAAAAACAACATAGTCAGAACTGATCTTATATATATGTACAGGAAACTTTCAGTCTGTGAAGTCTGGGATCTGTGTTTGGGTGCGTGCATCAGGAAAACATGACTTAGCTTCAGCCTTCCCCTTTTAAATTGGTCTCATGTGGTCTCACATGTCGGACACAGTGTTCCTGAGGCTAAGACGAGCTCCTGAGCTGAATGTCTCAACTCAAGCCTAATCAGGGACAGTCTGCTCCTTTCCTTTTCCTTTGCTCACCTCCCCTCTGTTGTACCATCTCACCTCTCTTTCAATATGCATAAATTCTCAGATGGCACAGGATGTTCTCATGAAATTGCATCTCTAGTTTCTCCACAGGGCTAATCACTGTCAGTCTGCTTAAGACGATAAATAAATAACAGACACAGATGAGGTAGAGAGGACTTTTTAAACTTTGTCACAAATGCAGGCTACAATCATAGGAAGAATCTCTATAAATGCCCGTAAACCTTTGGCTGTTGGGTGGTCGTCTGTCTCTGCTGAGGTCTCTGGGGACATGCCCTATCTGTCACTGTATCTGAGAGTAGCCTCACACCATTCCCAGTGGAATACCAGCCTCTTAATCCATCCAAAGGGGAAATGGCTGCATCCAATCTGATGCCACCCGGAGTCAGGAAATGGCTTGTTGTGATAAATACGGTATAAGTGAGGGTGGAGAAAATTACAGCATTTTCACCAAACTCACCAAAAGTTGCACATTTGCTTTTTGCCTGATCGTTTGAAGGAGTTCTGCTTCCACTGTGAAACACTCACTAAAGCTGTGATAATCAATATTTCTTGAATAATGATGGATCAAATGACTGTTAAATATTTAGGGGATCAATTTTAGCCACAAAACCAAAAAGATTGATAATTTGGCTGTGACATACTCTTGATGTCTATGGAGAATTTTAGCGTCTTTCAGCTTGTTGTTTTGGTTTACTCTTATATTGTTAATGCGAGCAGCAGACAGCATAAATAAGAATGAATACTGAAGTTGTATTTGACAAAACTTCACTCCAAAGTGAAGGCTAATGTAGCACCGCATCACTTGGTTGAGTAAATAGGCAACTGTTTGCTAAGGTTCCATAGATATCGTCTTGAAAAAGGTGATACAGCTACTTTCTACTGCCCCCAAGTGGTCTACAAAATCTGTTATTGCCAGTGTAAATAGAATTGGCCTCTGGATGACAAGTGCTACTTAAAGTGAAAACTGCACTTTCTTACAAGAGGTATGCTGTCCTCTTATATAACCGCTCCCTCCCTCCTTAAACAAACCCCTCACTGCCGTTGTGCTCTGTGGCAAGTAATCAAGCAGCAGCGTATCCCTCAGCTAGGACAATTTCATCTGCATGAGAGGGAGAATGTAACAGATACTCACCCGGAGTGGTTAGATGATGAAAGCTTGGGGCTTCCCAAGTGCTCTTTGCAAAACTAATACAAACAGTGATTTGACTGATGTCTGGGTTTCGGCGCTGTGAGATCCATCCGTTCCTTTTTTTTTTCTTGCCTGTGAAAGGGAGCTTAAATTGCCACTTGCATTAATGAGGTGGTAAATAAATGTCTTTTGTGTTTATACTAATGACCTCAAAAACCAGACAGTAAACCGGGGGCAGAGGCGTTCATTATCTCTAACCAGCCACCCGTGAAATCCAACATGTGTGGGCTTGTTTATATGTGCGCACATATGTATCCGTGCACGTTTGCACATGTTTTTATTTATTCAGTACTCTGCATATGTCTGATGGGCTTGTTTTGAATGAGTGCGTGTGTTCCCTTCAGAGAGGACCCTCAGGAATCCCCCTCTGAGACGTTCAGACATCTGGTTGCGAATGGACAGCTTATATCTCCAAGTAATATGTCCAGTTAAGCCCCTGGGAGCCGCTGCTGTGCACATCATTACAACCCTCCTCCGGCTTTGCTTGGGACTTCACTGAAACCCAATCGTTTGGTTCTGAGGGGTACAAATATGCTGTATATCCTTTTATACTACTTCCTCCCCGGTCCGTCTCCCATCTGTTGCAGATTAGTCTTCGGCGTATGTTTAGAGAGCTGAGCCGGTCGCAGAGGAGGACTGATAGTAAACCCAGAAGGTTTTAGTCAGAACTGTCAGGTAGGTCTGAATTAACACAGAGGCCAACTGAGGATATGGCTGACTGAGAAGGGGGACAAGGAGGGAGACAGGCAGTGAGAGGGTGAGACAGGCTCCAAAATTACACAGCCAGGCCTCCAAACGGTTTGTCTGTTTACCCATGAACCTCAGGCTGGCTACTCGAGGGTCAGTGTGGAATGCCAACAGCGGCTGCTTGGCCAAATTCAACCACAGTCCCTGGGAGAGGAGTTTGGGAGGGGGGTGGGGGTGCAAACACTCCGCAAAATGGCCAGTCACGCCACTTTCTCTGTGATAGTGAGTTTATTTAAGCATGGAGCTCAAAGCAACTTTCATATAACACGTAGACTCGATATCTGTCGCCTTTGTGGCATCCAAACCCGCCACCAAAATGTTAGCGTGGCCGTGCTGAGCTAAGCCGATATTACTCAGCTGTTTTGTTATCTGTGTCTGTTCAAAAATCTCACTAACCCATATAAAGCTAAACAAGAAAAGCACCTTGGGATTGTGATGTGAAGCTAAAGGCTATATGGTTACACACACATACACACACACACACACCCTTCTCCAACACTGGGCTGTCTTGAGAACTGTGCCAGCCCATTTAGGCCAAACTGTATCCCGAATGTGACAAAGTGCCTGAGGCTGCGAGCTTGGTCAGACCCGTCGTTCCCAGCTCTTGTTGTGTCTCCAGTGCTAAATTATGGGAAAGTGAGGGTGCTGGTTGTGTAATACTAGTGTATACATGTGTGTGTGTGTGCATGTATGTATAAGTGTGTGTTTGTCTGTTCCGCTTGACTGATGCACTATCCCTCCAGGGTCCTGTCATTAAGCTTCTGTGTATACAACCCCAATCCCTGGCCTACATTTATCTCCTATACAAAATTCATGGGGGATTTGCACACACACACACACATACACACACAAATAGCCACAGTAACATAACAGCTTTCTCATATTCAATGTGATGCAATGCTGTTGCCTGTCTTGCATGATATGTCATCATATTTAGCTGTTTTTACATTTGCTTCTCTCCTTTGTTTTTGTTTTTATGAACATGTCTCTCAGAGGCAATATTCTTATCTCATCTTAGTGGCAGAGCACACTGAAAGTCTTTAATGTATCTGTTTCTTTTGGGTGCAACATGGCACGCTATAAATCACTCACATGGATACCTAATGTAGGGACTTCACAGAATGGCAGTAATTAGGACCAATCAAAAAAAAAAACAAAAAAAAAACACACATTTATCTCTAATGGAAGCAGCTGGAGCATATCGTTCTTATTTTCCTGCTAACAAGAGCAGCAAGAGTAACCAGTTTCTTATCTTTCATTGTCGTCTTTTGAAACTCCATGTATGGCAAAGGAGCAGTGGATTCGTGGCTTTTTTTGTGAAAAGAGCAGCTGGAATATTTGACTTTCTTTCATTTCAGTTATTACAGTTTGTATGGCCTCACAATCAGTGGCCCGATCATGACCCCCCCCTGTGCTTAGATTACCATTCAAGTGAAGCAAAACTGCAGTGATTCGTACATTGTGCTTGTCAAACTAGAACGAGAAAATCTGCTTCTAGACATTTTCTCATTCACCTGTGTTCTGGCCTTCCACTCAGAAGTATCTGCCTGCTCTTTATCTTCTCTCTAAAATCAGTTTTAACCACACTTTGCATGTGAGTCACTGTGATCGGAGCAGCCTGGGTTTTTATTAAGACGCGTCACACACACACACACACACACACACACACACACACACACGTTCCTTTCACAGTGGCGGTTGCAGTGACCTCTGATTTTTATTAAAGCAGGAATGCATCACTTAACAATATCAAATTAGAGTTGGATGGGATGCACAAGACTCTCTTTTCACACACACACACACACACACACACACACACACACACACACACACACACACACACAGTACTATAATGACAATAGGATTCTGTTGTTTTCCTAATAGGTGTTAAAGTATTGTGGTGTTGTTTCTCATTTATATTCCAGTTCCTTAATGAGGTGTTAAGATGGTGTGGAAGTAAAATCTTATCTGATGCAAATTCCTGGTATTATAAAGCACCCTCACATTGATGTGGGTTGAGAATGACTCAGATTATTGAAGCTGTACAGAACACTGCACACTGGATGCTACTCACAACTCTCCTGTTTATTATCAACACCACACTGCAGAGGAATTTTGGACTGAAAAAGAGTGTGAGCCTTCAAATGTTAGCTGTTGTGGGACTAGTAATAACTAAATACAAAATCTATACCTGAGTGACAGTGCAGGATCCAATCCTACCAGAATAATTTGCTTTGGTGGCCATCAGACAGGGTAATTAAAGAATTACAAGACAACAAGTATAACAATGCATGTCTTCAGTGTAACTGAAGTTGTTTTTCCACAGAGCGTAATAGTGTGATGAAAGAGTTTGTATCCACCCGGATACTTTGGCTTGGCGAGGCATTTTAGCCTACAGGGACATCCAGGACTTTTACGTCAGATTCAGGTAATGACAAGTATTAAGCAGTTTGAATGAGGTTGACTCTGCCAAACAACGAATAATAATGATACTAATAAATAACATACCTCTACACATGTAGAAGAAAGGGTTCTGTACTGTTTGTGACGACACTATTTAGCCCTGAAACAGCATAATTCCTCAACAGACTCCAATCAGCTTGTGAGTGGTGAAGGGATTTATAGAAAATCCAGTTGAATGTCAGAATAATTGGCTACATATGCATGGATATAGGCCGGACAAAAAGCATAATGAAGATTGACAGATACACATGTCAGCCTGAACAGTAGCTGCATTGAAGTAGCAATTATAGCAATTTTGCTATGATTTATCCAAAAGGAGATACCAACTATTTTGGAAAAGAATGAATAGAGCATTTAATAGTAACTGTCGGGAGTTTGGTGATGACTGGAGTCTAGCTTCAGTTTCCAAAGTCAAACCCAGAGAGTTTTATTGATCCTGAAAAAAGCACAAACAGGAACTGGGGATAAAAAAGTCCACGTGCAAAGGCTTTATTTTTGCCCAGCACTGCTTTGAGCTAATAGCTAACAGCATGCTAACATACTCAAAAAAAAAAAAACACTGAAGTGCTAATATTTAGCAGACCTGCATGTGTTCTCCATCTCACTGTAGAATGTTAGCATGCTAATGAGTACTAAAATAAAACAGCAGTCTCTTTTGCAGGCACTATGTGAAATGTCAGCTACATTTTCTGATTAGCAAACAGAATCCATTTAGAAAAGATGTCACGAGGCAATAAAAACTAAAAATGGTCTGAATGTGGTGCTAGATGTAACGGCAGGCGATCACAGAGCCAGTAGCTATAAAATGTCCACACTATTTTCACTCAAAATGATAAAATTGGAAGTGTGAACAAGAGGAATCCAAACTGGATTTTCTCTACCCAATCCCAACCAAAGCTCCCATCCCAGTTACTTGACAATTTCCTGCATTTTATAGCACTTTTATTGCTGTTCCTATTGTCCCAGAGGTGTGTAGGTAACACCCTGTAGTGGTTAACAGATCTCAGCCGAGGGTTTTATGGCTAGAAACTTAAATCACACTCAGCCTGGGAGTGTCAGGGAATATTAACACTGAACTGGTGAGACCACAGAGCAACACTTCCACAGATCTGATACAGCAGCGAGTCGAGCTGGTGGGCCTTGTTCGCGATGGCTAAAGATCCATTTCCTGGTGTGAAAAGCTGCTGAGAGGCGTCTGTCAGTGTGAATGGGGTTGAATGGAGGAATTATAATGCATGTGAATTGAGACGTGGATCTGAGGGCTTTTTGTGAAGCAGATGTGTGTAAGCTGGTTTGTCACCCTTATGGCCTTCGTGACATTTATGAATAAAACCAGGAGCAGATACAATCAGGCTACAGAGTATTCGTGGATTGGATTGAGTGTGCTGGCGTTGATATATTAACAACAACACAGCTCATATGACACAGCGCCAAAGAAAAGACTAAACATTCAAAATAATCTCCGATCACATGCACTCACAGGATAATCATGGTTTGAAAATCAAGTTTCACTTTCAAAGTTTAAACGCCCCTTTGGTGATTTATTTGTCCAGGCTTGTCAGCTTTGGCAGCAGAGTTACTTGTTGTGTTAAGAACGCTTTCAGGATTTTTTCTTGTAGCTATCAGTGTTTTCAATCATTGACTAGAATGTAGTTGAATTTCTTCCTCAAGGCATCCGTGTACTTCAAACAAACTGCGTAACAGATCAAACGGTGTCCGGCCCGCGTCCCAATGCTTTTCTGGCATCAGAATTGGGGTATACATCTGATGGTTGCTGCTACTTTCAGAAAACAACAACCCGACAAGCGTAGCCACAACTTTCGTCATCCCCCTTCTTGTGTACAACCGAGTGCAACACTGTGAATGCCCCTGAGGAAAGACTGTCCAAATGTGTACACCCTGATGACCCCTACTTGTGTGACTCATCGTGTCTCTTCCCTCTGCAAACTAACACAGACTTGACAGTGGTAGTGAAGGAGGCCTTAAGAGGCTTAAAACACTAGGCCCCTGACTATTTGACTCTAGCTCCTGCTGCCTCTTCCAGGCCCAAGCTGCAGCCTCGAGATGGCTGCCACTTCTCTGGCTTTATACCAGAAGCCCCTCCCATGAGCCAAACCACAGTTAATTCAAATCAATTAACCAATAAACACAATATTTACTTCTAAATACATTTCTGTGCATGTGATACAACCTATGTGAACACAGAAATATCATGACAACACATATGCAAATGAGAATGTTCGCATTGCTTAACAAAACAGCTGTTCTGTACTAGTTTACAGATGGTACATTCCAGTTCCCCACCCCCCTACAAAAGCCACTGGATTGTGCCACTTCCTGTTTGACTGTTGGACCAGGAACTCCCATGGTAACCCAATAATACTTAAATAAATGAATGTGGTTTTGTAGTGTGTGGCTCCTCTTAGACTGGTTGCCACTCCTGTACATCTGCATAGCCCAAAAAAACAAAATGATTTAAAGGTTGCTGATGCTAGTTTACCATGCCAATGCCAGAAATGGAATTGGATTTGACCATGACCCTTAGTTGTGGGGAAAAAATTTGCTATCTTCTCATTACAAGATGCAGTAGTTTGACCCTGTGACACAGACATTTTTGCTGTTGCAGCTACACATTGCCATAGGATGTGGTCTGGCAGTTCCAAACTCATCCCATCATGGTGGTGAACCATTCATGATTTTCACATGGAAACATCTTCAGTGTTTCGCTGTGTGCTATCCCATTTGTGAAAATGTCAGTCTACACCCATGTTTCCTACAAATTATATTTAATTGTTGATCATTTGCCACGTCCACGCCCTTACCTTTCACAGAGTTACACAAATGGGGATCAGCAACTAAAGACAATGCTGAACATAGCTGTCAACTTTTGTAGAATGAAGATTCCAACCTACGAAGCACATGTTGAGTTTAAGACAGTTATTTTCACGATCATATGAAATATTTCATCATCAATTTGCACTTAATGCTACTTTAACATGAGGAATTTTTCTCCATGGTCTGTTTAAGTTTGGCTTTTTATGACAAACTGTCCTGCAACAAGTCGTGACATGTCAGTGTCCTTGTTGATTTCTGTTTTGAACAACCAGGAGGGATGTTTCCCCTGATATTTGCATTCTAAGGGATCAGTTAAACCCCTTCTTGCCCCCTGGGGATGAAACGCATGCAGGGCTGGTAGGTGAGTCCAGGTGTGAATGACTGTTAGAAATGAAAATGAAGTGCAACACTCCCAGAGAAGAGTGAGCTCAGAGCAATAAAGGTGAAGTAAAGGACAAATTACAAGTTGAGTTCTGTCCCAAAAGATTGATGAAATGTGCAGCCAGAAGAAGTGAGTGTCAGTGTGTGTGTGTGTGTGTGTGTGTGTGTGTGTGTGTGTGTGTGTGTGTGTGTAGGCAGCATGCAGTCTAGACTTGGTCTTGGATTTCCAGTATAGAAAAGGCCACTAGATCTTGTCATTTTGCCATGGAAAGAAAACTCTGCTGAAAAAGTAATTTGAGAGACTTGATCCAAAGGTTTCAGTCCAATTCACTTCTGACATCTCTAAGTTCAGGGTTAGACCAATATTCTGGTCTGTTACTGTCCTTTCATTTAATGCTGGATCCATGAAATCAGATTCATGTTTCATTTAAAGTTGGTGTGTTTTCTTGTCTTGGACCAGTAGTCTGTGCATCAATCAGTCTCATACAGCTACTGTCAAACACTGAGCTACCTGCCAGCGAAGTGACAGAAGTTTGGATAACACAGAGTAGTAGCCATTTCCTAACATTTAAAAACATCATATTTGAAGCAGTTCCAAATGTTAGTAAAACTATGCATTTGTTCACAGAGTACTGGGGTTAAAGGTCACTGCATAAACCCTCCATTACTTAGTTGATGCTCATCAGCCACAGACATGTGAATGAGACCAGAACGTCATCCATTCAGCACATGTCCACTGGCTGATACATGATGTCTTTGCCTCATAATGGCTGCAATCCATTAATAACCCCTGCTTTTATTGTGAAAGGAGGAAGCTGCAGGATAATCACATCATGTCCTGATGTTATCTTGAAGGCAATGTGCTAGTTATTTCTGTTGTTGTGACAGACAGTTCTGGTCTTCCTCTACGACTTGAGAAAACCCCACTTCTTTTTCCATTATGTTCTTTTGCTTTAAAAGATAAACAACCTGACACCTGCAACGCTCATAGCAAGACCCAAAAAGAATTTCTAGTTTGTTTTGTTTTGTTTTTTGCTCCGTCACACCCTCTTTCTTTTTCTGAGAGGAAGCGGAGGAGACCACAAGGTCATCTGTCCTCTTTTTTTCCCCCAAAAGAACCATGGGTCCCTGGCCACAAGCCCAGGCCCGGTCTGAAGGGCCAATATCTGCCTATTGTCTGGAGTAAAGCCACTCATCCTCAGACCTGTCCTCTATTCCTCGCCCACTCATTGTCTGCTTTTGTTATTTGAATTTGCATGTCTGTCACTAAAACCCCTCTACCTCAAATAACATTTCCAGAGCTTTCAAAATGTATATCCAGATAAATATCTCAGGAGACGACAATGCACGTATTAGGAAGGGTTAAACACTTATGCAGAGCTGTGCCAAGACCCCTGGAAAACTTGAGAGCTTCTTTGAAAGGTTTACCCTCAGACTGGACTGCCAAGCTCTCTCTCTCTCCTCTCCTCTCCTCTCCTCTCCTCTCCTCTGTCTCAATTTCAAATATGTGTCTGCATGTCAGGAAGAAGGAAAGTGTATAAGGTATCTCATCTCTATGCACAGAGAGCATCTCTCGCTCTGTCCCGCTCTCCTGCGCCACTTAGCTAACGGAGTGGTTTCTTATTTGTAACAGGTAATTTGGCATGTGACAAACAGCTCTGTTGCCCTCCGTTCAAGTCACTTTGTGGGGTTGTCAGGGGAGAGAGCGCCTTTGTCTGCGGGACAATTGAGCAAACTCATTTGTCATTTTAGACTCTTTAAATGAAGCCAGTGCTGCTTTTCAGCCTTTCACAAAGACGGATGATGCACAGCTTGTCCAAATATATCACATCAGCCTTCCACTAAAATACCTAGTGAATTTTATTTTCACCATTTCATCCATTGTTTTGACTTATGGTTGTTTTTCTGCAATTTCTTCCTCTGTACAATAATGTATTATTATTTTTTTTTACATTTTGCAATTGATAATGCAGCTGTCAGCTTTTTTCTCACGGTCCATGGCTCATTTTGGAACAAAAACTCTCAATTTTTAGATCGACCGGATTGTCATGAGTTTCCTGAAGTGAAGTGCTCACAATACATGCATGACAATGATGTCTTTGTCACTGGCTGAAGTGAGAGATGAGGGCAGGGGACCCCACCACTCTCACTCATTGAGATCTCTAAAATAGGAAAGGGGTGGTGGTGGTGGTGGTGGGGGGGGGGGTGTTGGCGGCATCAGTGACAGGGTGAGCAAACAGGTCCTTGGCGTGAGACTTTCCCTGAGATGGATGAGGTTGACTCAGGAGGAAGCACAGTCAATATTTAACCAGAAAAACACCAACAAGACATGAGGAGTCAAATTCTAAAAGATCCAGTGTCTCCAATAGAGGATTCATTTCACTGAAGTTTTAATGCGTTGCCAAACAAAGACTCAAACCTACAGTGATTGTTATTTTTATATTGATCAAACTTTTAGCATTTTTTGTCTCCTTGCTTTGGTTTCCTGATCTGCATCACTCCTCAGCACCTCTCAGATGAAAAGTTATGAAAACCCATAGTTCAAACCATCAACTGCCACACAAACTTGATAATAAAAACAATGACCATGTAGCAATGACCCCCCCCCCCCCCCCACCCACCCACCCAAAAAAAGAAAAAATCTGTTACTGCAGGTTGAGAAAGCTGTTCACTCTAATTGTTCAGTGATGACTCATCATTTTGTAAATTTTGGTTCCATTTTCATCAAATAATCAAACTCCTAATTTGCTCAAATTTGTGCACAAACGATCACTTTTGTTGTCGAGATAATGAAGCAGCTGGGCAAGAACATTTGCATTAACCACCACGGGATCTAATTAAGCAGCTGAGTACAAATTAATGTGACATGGAGCAAATGACATGAGACGCATCAGACTGGATGACCTCAGGAACCGTTTAAAGACAGACAGACCGAGCAAGAGTGCGCAGTCACTTGGATTATAAACAGAAAGAAATGAGTTAGTGATTTAAAACAGTGAGCAGTTGTTTTGACTTTGACGGAAAATAGGACATGGAGAGAGAAAGACAGAGTGTGAGAGTGGACTGGACATGTCATCTGGCTCCAAGGAATCCTGCAGCCAGGGGACGGGGTGCAGGGCTTGATGTCACTCTTTTGGAGGAAGGGGTGAGATAGGGATAGAGGTGGGGGGTTGGAGGAGATGAGGAGTGGTGACTGAAGTGTGTGTGTGTGTGTGTGTGTGTGTGTGTGCCTGTGTGCGTGTGTGTGTGTGTGATTGAAGTGCAGGGTGATTTGCTCTGGAGGGGAGGAATGAGGGAGGGGCCGACAAAGCTTGTCTGCCCCAAGAGCACACACACACACAGACACTCATCCACTCACTCCCACACACTCACAGGGATCAGAGACACTCCAGATATAGACGTCACCTCGCTGCCCTCCCTCCTTGCTCTTTGGACCTTGAAAATTTGGGATTACCAAGCGAGTTGCTGCCCAGCTGTGGCGTGAGTGAGAGTTGCGTCTTTCAGACTCCCACTCACCACAAGTAACTTTTCCACCCCCCCCCCAAAAAAAGGCTGAAACCTTGGGGGACTGAGTGGGATCTGGGTCTGATTAGAACGTGGATCCGTTGAGCTCGGCGCCACAGACATGCAGATGGAGAGCCGCATGACTGAGGGATTGTGGAAGTGAATGGGAGCTTTATGTGGAGGTGGAAAGAAAGATGCTTTTCCTGGAGGTAAGGACAACGTAGATACACGCAGATAGACTGAGGCACTTTTCCAGCTCTTCTTTGGAAAACACTTGCACCTAAGTTCCACCATTACTTTGATATGTTGCTAAAGAGGTCTGCAAAGCATTGTGGGAGATTTTCTTGGATGAACGCACTGAAAAAGACTTGAGGAGAATGAATGGCTGAGCTTAGACATACATCATGAATACAGCAATACGCGCAAACAGCACTTAAATCTTGGGCTAAGTCTTGTATCTTGTGTTTGTGTGCATAGACAGCAGTGACGCGGTTGTGTGTGTGCAGGTGGTCTCATGCCAGCTGTGGTAAGTCTCCTGTGCACCCCCTGACACCCATTTGGCCTTAAAATAACACCTCTCAGCAGTCAAAGAGCAATGACCTCGGCCTTTGAACTCCACTATTTAATGGTTTTTCTAAAGTAAATCTCATCATGTTGAAGAAAAATAGACTTTTTTTCACTGTCGGTTCAGTTTGCAGCAGGTAACTCCTTGACAATATCTATTCACTGTGATGTTCTATACATTTTGGCGCAATCTGTAAAAGTCATACTTCTTGGTAAAGCAGGAAGTATTCCTTCACTTTACCCTGGGGTTGTATTCATTTGAAAATAACACGTGTTTGACTGACTAAATCCTCTGTGAAGGAGAGCCCCTTTTAAAAGTGTCAGTTATGCAGGGGAGGTGCACACGTTTAACCGTTGGCTACATCTGGCCCCGTCTGTGTTGTGACTCTTTAAATGTCTCTCAAAAAAAAGAAAAAGGAAAAGAAAATCTTTTTAACCCCTTGAGCCTTAATCTGTCACATCTACACCGTGGCTGAAATGTAGAGGAGGAATAGGTGGACATTTTGATTTGGACAAAGAAAGCCATTGTATTATTGCCAAGAGGTGACATGGTGAAATGTGAGTTGCTGTGTATGTTGGCTCAGGAATCTGCAGTCACCTTTTCCCCATAAGCTGCGGGATGAGAAGCCAGAGAGCTGAAGGGCAAAGGAAGATGGATACAGATCCTTAAAAAGGATACCAAACTGAAGCTGTAGTGATTAGCCAATAATCAATTAATTGACTTTTGAGTTTTTCATACAATTAATTGATCATTTCTGTAAATTTTCGAGAGAAGAAATGTTAAATGGACAAAACCAATCTCACAGACACGTTGATCGTTTGAGAAATAATTCTCAGATCTGTCAACAATAGAAAATAATCTTTAGCTGCTGTTAAATGTGACAGCAATGGTGTTTTATGTTTTTGCGTGTCCCGATGCTTTGGATGTCACATGTTGAGTCCACATCTGTCCATTAAAAGATGTCACATATAAACATAGCTGTTATCTACACCTCAACTCATGTTGTCAGCTAAAAATGAAACATTAATTGCCTCTTCCAAGCTGCACAAAAATATCTTTTTATACTGGGGCACAAAATAATCTCAAAGGAAAGAATAACTGACTTCATCTAATTGCAGCACTTACTGGTCTTAACTAGGTTAGAAGAGATAAAACAGAGCAGGTAAAGAAAAGCTTGTGAGTGATAACATTATCTGTCCTACCATAAAACCTGATAGATTAGTCACTGAAGAACAAAGCGACAGTCAAATACCCTTTTGTCCTGTGATAAGAGCTTTGGTTTGACTTTTAACAACATTTCTAATCTGTAAATTCTGTGTTTTGAGGCCCAGGGCTTCTTTCAACTGTATGCTAATCAGAATGCTAATATTTCCCCTTGCTTGTTACTGGGGTTTGTCTACGAGGTGAGGTGTGGGAAGCCTGGAGGGAGAAGCTTGAGCAGACAGTTGACATTTCTATGAGGATGGGGTTGCTCCCCTTTTCAGTGTTTAGTTTGTGAGTTCAGTTGCAGCTGACCTTTGACCTTTGGAGGGGGCACAAGCAAGAAAGTCATTACCTCAGGGCATAATTTGAAAAAATAAAAAAAGTAATGATAAGCACAATCTACAGTAAACTATGGCACCAATTTATGACTTAAAAGTGGTTTCAAAGTGCTGCTGTAAACTCCAACACAAACTCCACACAAAGAGGAATGCCATTTTATTATTTTAACCTTCTCTTGCAAAATTTACAGAATATAACTACATGAAAAAACTGGTGCACCGTGTGATAAGAACTGTTTATTTAGTAGCCCCTGGTTCAAAAGTAGAGACACTATGATGCTCAGTAAGTGGGGAGCACCATTTGTTTACTGTCATGCTGGAAATTGCTCATTCCAGTTCTAGTGTGCAATTTGGGTAAGAGCTTGGATCATGCATAATGTTAATACAGATCCTATGTAACTGGCTATCATCTGGAGCAACCATTATTTGAAATGAGTTGAAGTGACTCTGCAGACAAAGGTAGTGGGCTTAATGACTCGTCAACAGAAGCCATCAAGTCCGTAATGTCCCTGATAGTGCTTCTTACAGTTTAAAAAAAAAAGAGGGACTGTGTGAAGTTTCTGACTGTTTTTACCCAAACAAGTTCTATTCTAGTCCAGATTTGCATGTCAAAGAGGTAGAGCTGAGGAGGGCAAATCACAAGTGGCTTTTTCAACACCTTGAGACCAAAGCACCATTATCAGGCTGTGAGGGCTCAGAAGAACATGGCTGCTGAGATAAGAGGGCTACTGCTGAAGGCGGGAGACACACAACCATGAGACTGGTTAATCCCTATTCATGTAACAGTCCAACTGTTATCATCCTGTAAAGAGGGAGGGGGGAAAATGCTTGTTTGAAATGCTGATGAAAGTAGATTCACACCGCAGCCTGCGAGGATGAAAGCACTAAATCATTTGTAAGATTTCTGTCAGTTTTGTCACCAGCTGATTTTTTTTTTTTGTGTGTGTGTGTTTTCAAGATCACAGATGAACATTTGGTGACTTCCTGCACATAGCTGCAAATCTCTGTCCTGGTTACATGTGTTTCACAACCTTCAGTACTTTGCAGCCCAGTGGATAAGAGCAACAGATGTTTGGTGGGGAACAGCTGGAAATTCCTGCTGTATCATGTTATGTCAAAGCTTTACAATCTCAGTTTAAGAGAGTTGTGTAAATGTACCCGATGAGGCAGTAAATATCCAAATTTGTACCCTACTCCAAATAATAGGGTCCAAGAAGAAGTACAAACCTCTCAATCATCTGTACCCAACAATGTTCTGTTCTGTTCCTGAAATATGAGATTCACCTAATAAGGAAAGAGTCTGTTTGAACAAGTGCTGGAAAAAGCATTGTATGATTTTCCATGATGTATCATCCTGAGTTTGTCTGATGGTCTCTTTGAAGGTGGACAAACATGGTTTTAGGCACTTTATCAAGAATGATTTTGTAATGGATAAACAGAGGAAGTTTGACATAGAACAGTGATAGGATGGAAAATAACATAAACATTAGTAATTCTTGAATGTGACTCAAGAGGTTTGAATTGTGAAAGAATGGCAGTGTGTGACGAGGTTGTCTTCTTCTTTTGCTTTTTGCCTCCTACGCCCTTATTTTCAAGCTGATATGCTAAACTGCTAAGTCACTGCTGGGATAAAAACAGTTATCTTGTTGAGGAATAGATTTTAAGGTAAGTGTAGAGGAATTTACAGTTAGTGTTGTATCAGCACGATCTCAGCCAATCAGTGACAAGAAGTGCATAAGGTATAAACCAGAGCTTTGGGTGTAATTAAGATATCAACATTATAACGTTAATGAACGTTAGATTCTGTATGTATGATTCCTCAATCCTGCTCTTTTTGTTTACAGCGCTCGTGTGCAATGAATCTGGAGCGCAGTGAAAGAGGGGAGCGTCCTTCTCCTCGAGGCCCGGACATGGAAGCTCGTACTGGGGGAAAGATGGGGAAGATATCCATGGGCTTCCAGAGGAGCTCCACCTCAGACGATGACTCTGGATGTGCATTGGAGGAGTATGCCTGGGTGCCACCAGGACTGAGGCCTGAGCAGGTAGGACCTCAAGAAATGTTACATTTGGAGATAGACCAAAAATGCTGACAAATTTATTGCACATTACAGTTTGGAGTCATCTGAAGGTGGAATTTTTCCTTCACTGGACGACAGTATAAACCTGTACAGCACTGCATTTTAGTTCAAATAAGGTTATCTGAGCAGACATTCTCCTGTGTATGCCATAAGAGCGGATTAGCAGTACCACATGCCAAAGCATAACATCTGGCTATGGGTTTTTTTTTTCCCCACATTCATTAGCGTGTATTTAAGATGCACATGTTCAGCTTATCTCAGTTAGAAATGACTGTTTGATTTATTTTCCCCTACAGTTTGGGCTGACAAACAAAATGTTTCCTTTCCATTTCTCCCGTCAGGGGGAATTAGCCTAGGTAAACATTAACATTTCCAGTCCCTTGCTGTCTCCTGTGTGTGGAGAGATCTCACACTCCGGTGGCTGTGACTGGATGGAGAGCGACATGTTTGCCCCACAGTGTCACAAAATAAGGACACACATGGCAGCAGTGCTCCTGTCCTGATATCCGCTCTTTCCCTCCTGTCCTTTATGACCCCCCCTCTTCCCCTTGATAACACCACTGACCTCTTGGCTGCAAGGTGTCTCACATTTATTTGGTCTAAATGACCAAACAAGAGCCGGAAAAAAAAAGGCAGAGTCAGACCGTTAATCTGTTACTTGTTTCTTCCACATCCATGTGTTAGCTTCACTTTATCCTTGAAACAAGTGAACAAAACTACCAATGGGTTAACGCGGTCTCGTTGCTCCGTTTGCAGGTCCAGATGTACTTCTCCTGTCTGCCAGAGGACAAAGTGCCGTACGTCAACAGCCCCGGAGAGAAGCACAGGATCCGACAGCTCCTCTACCAGCTGCCGCCACATGACAATGAGGTAGAGATAGTGAGATGACAGGGTGTGTGAGAATGAACGGGGAGATGGGAGGTCTGTGGCCAACAGTGACAGTGATGTAGGAGCTGCTGCTTTTCATCCAGATATTAAAAAAAAAAAAAAAACACCAACAATATTAGCGACTTACAATATTTACATAACCACAAAAAGAACATTTAACAACAAACTGTGTCGTGGTAAAAATGACATGCTAAGCTGGGGATAAAAGGGATTAATTCAGCTCCAAAACTTCATGAAAATGACATTCAATTTCAACTAGAAGAGCAAACAGTAAACAAGTCATGAATTAACCAGTTCCTCTTGTGGCTTAACCACCATGGTAGCATGTTTTAAAAACCAGTGACAGTCTGTACTCCTGTACTTTTACTAAAAAGTGGCAGTTTGACAACAAGACACAGGAAGATTTCCTTTTTCAAAAGCTATACAGTCCTGTATTTAGGCCAGCCTGGCTTGGGGTCAAACTTTCGCTAAAAGTTTATGTAGCACTAAGTTTCAAACTATACTGAAGGGTCTTGTAGTTCTGCTTCTTTAGACAACATTTCACATTAAATTGACATTTGTAAAATGAAAAGCAAGTATTGTACAGTTTTGCTATTGATGTTGGATAATAAGGGAAAGAAGGATTTTGAAATCCCCAGCCCCAAATGAACTAAAGCCTGCAGCTGAGTAAAGCTGAGACAATATATTGCCAGGTTTTATAGCGAGACTAAGACAATAGACACATTCTCTCAACCGTTTGACAAAAAACCCTCCAGTGACAATAAAGCACATGCCAGCCTCTTTTGTATAATAGCTTTATGGTGTGTAAACCAGCACTCCTTTCACATCCGTGTTAATAGAGTTTACATTAGGAGATATGGTGGAGGGGGTTATCACCAGAGAGAAGAGACAGGGGGGCTACTGTCTGACGGAGGTGGTCTCTGTATGCTCACACGGCAGATACACAATAGATACACTCGGCAGACACACACACACACACACACACACAGTTTGATTGAGCAGTTTATGATGTTTGTCGGCAGACCTGGTGGTTAAGGAAACACACTGGAGGATTCCTTGCGTAACAGTGGTTAGGAGGGATAATCATTCTGTGTGAGTGAAAAAGAGACAGTGTGTGTGCGTGTGTGTGTGATCATATTGGAAGCGCCAGCTCACACGCCGGCATCGTTTACTGTTGTTTAGAGAACAACTGAGCTGGTTGTTAGGATAGTCATGGTCTTTTATCTGGGGCCTTCATCACCATCTCTAAACACAGAGGAAGGGTTTGTGTATCACTCACGCCATCCTTTCAACGCAGCCTTGAGGGGAATTTGCTTTAATTAAACCCTTTTCCAGCCATATATGGACTTCATGTGATACACTCCCCAAGTCTTGCATGCAAAAGATGAAAGCCAAACCACCAGCAATAATGGCTGGATGTTTTTAAGTGCCATTTTGCTGTCTCCTTTTGACTGGCTTCCCCCTTATAGCCTTAATTTGACCTCTTTGTTATTTTATTTTGTCTCATCTTTGTCTTTTCTTAAAAAACAGGTGCGTTATTGCCACACTCTGACTGAGGAGGAAAAGAGGGAGCTCCACATGTTCAGTGCCCAGAGGAAGAGGGAGGCACTGGGGAGAGGAACACCCAAAATCCTGCCCCGGGCTCTGCAACACACCCGTTGTGAAAATGTAAGTGTCACACATGGATACCCAAGAGCACATAGACACACACACACACACAAACTTGCATCATTTACTGCTTTATTTTGCCATACGGTGAGCTAGGAAACCAACTTCTGGTTCTGAAGTTATATATCACAAGCAGCAAACTCCCATTGTCCAATCTCAGGGCATGGTACCCCGAGGCCACAATCCTGATTGGCTAATGCAATGGTTTTAATCACAGACATAAACGTCCTCATTAAGGGGAGAGAGGAAGCAGGGAAATTGGGAGGCTCATGCTCAAGCCGAGCAGAGAAGCCAGTTACTCATGAGGAATCAGGCCAATTTCCTGCCAACGATCTATAGCTCAGCATGACGGACTGCAAAAAATGCACAGGTTAATAAGTAATTCTTGTGTGTAGAGTCTTAAAATCCCTACTTTTTCCAAAACAGTATGTTGGAGATCATTCCTCATCTACTGGTATAATTACATGCAGCTCTGCCAGGCACACGCAGCTGGTTTGAAGACTTTCTTGAAAGAAGTAAGCAAATTTCTGTGGACAGGGCAACATGTTTTTGGAGATGCATGGATACAAATGGAACGCTGGAAACAATCCTAAACTCTGACCTACTTTTGATTTGGCTAAACAAATATGCAGTGCCATTCAAGCTGACCTTGATCATATTTCTGAAAAACTTCCTTTCGATGCAACAAAAATAAATATTAGTGTTATGTGGCTTCCGCCAAATTTCACCCCTGACCAGTGAGTAAACCACATCCTCTGCCAGGCATCCAGCAAACGCGGGCCAGCCATGTTAATTCCCCTGGACAGGCAGATGAAGCCTGTCACCACTCAAACACAGATGCTAACACAGGGATACAAGGTCACCTACAGTGGACTGACACATAAGAACACCAAAACACCAATGGACACACACTCACAGTCTAAAACATACTCATACACACGCTTACGAACATGTGCTCATTGATACACTCATGCAAACATTCTGCACATACTCATGTTGTCAAAATGATAAATCATTAAGGGTGCACACACAAGCATTTACACACGTTCACACACACTTTGTCAGACTCTAGTTTCCTGGTGCCGTAACTCCTAGGGACACACAACACCTCCATGTCCAAGGCCCCTGCCTGTCCACTCTGGTAATAATGGTTAACAGCTGGGCATCCACTAACTTCCTATATGTGTCTCATAGCAGTGCTGGGTTATATAAAGACTCATGATTGCATGTTGAGACATGTTTCGATCGCATGTTTTATCTCTTGAGTCATACGATCTTCTGGCTCACAACCAAGGCCAGTTGACGCTTCGAAAACAAAAATGCCAGTCATTTCCATAGCAACACCAAAGGAATGACTGAGGAATTTTTATATATTTTTTGGATCATAACCTTTTTGGGTAACAAAACTATGCTGGGATATGCCACTATGTTAATATAGAGAGTTGCTCTTCAGTCTACTCAGGAAAGGACTGGGTGGGGTCATCACAATTGCACTGAATTGTTTTTGTCGCAGTGAAAAGATTAAATTGCATTGTTCCTGTGTCATCAACTGTTGTGTTTCTGTGATTTTCATCACTGTGCAGTTCACTTATATGTTTTGAAAGGATCATATTCCTTTGGCACTCACAATATGGTCACCTGTTGTTTGACCCGCATCGTTTTAGCATCACTGCAAATGAAACAGGGGCAGATATATGGTATATTTTGAATAGCAATCTCCATAATCTCTCCTTTATTTATGTTGCATTCTTCATGTGTCATGGGCATCAACTGTGTGACATGGATTTTGAAATGTTACTCCCACCTGCATTTGTCTCAAGGTAGCATTCCTATTGCCAGAATGGAATCATATGCTTGATGATGAATGTGTTCTGATTATCTGAAACCCCACTCTTAGTTGTAGGCCACTGCAACTGGTGCAACAAGATGCCTGAAACATAAATCTCATGGATCATCTGTTGTTTGTGTTTGACTGTCAGTGTGGCGGCGGCATCAACGGAGGGGAAATGGCGATTTTTGTCTCCAGAGCCAGTCCGAGCCCCTGCTGGCACCCAGCATGCTTTGTGTGTGCCACGTGTCAAGAACTACTGGTAGATCTGATCTATTT